>JAWZYU010000019.1:36868228-38210657 GCA_038380435.1 Ryuthela nishihirai
ACACGCTGGATGGCCTTGACGGGAGGCTACCATCTGTCTCCCAACAGCTGTTCCAGTGGGTCCCCTCCCCCAACCTTCTCTGAGCCTTCGGGGTCCTTGTGGCCTGGCCATTTAGCCCATGGTGTGCAAAAAAGTGCCGCTCAGAGGTAAAAAAATCCAATCTTTATCATAACACTGAGTCGTGTGTGAGAGTTGGTAAGGCTTGTAGCAATTGGTTTAACATTACTTCTGGTGTTCGACAAGGGTGCATTTTGTCTCATTTTCTCTTTGACACCTGCTCAATTATTTGCTTGGTTATTGATTATTGATTATTTGCTTGGTTATTGATTATTGATTATTTGCTTGGTTATTGATTATTTGCTTGGTTACTGCTTGGTTATTGATTATGTAATGCGAAATTCACTTCAAGGGAAAGATTTTGGCCTTAAATGGACTGGAGATACAAAAATTTCTGATTGAGATTATGCTGATGATTTAGCCCTTTTAGCAAATGATGTGATGAGATGAACTCTTTCATTCAAGCTGTTAATGAGACTGGTAGTAGAGTAGGTTTGGTTATAAACAGAGAGAAAACTAAAGTGATGAAAATTGGTCAGTCAGGCTGTGATTCAGTTAATCTGAAAGACTGCAGTCTTGAGCAGGTGTCACAGTTTAATTACCTTGGGAGCTATGTAACAGATAATGGTGATGTGCGGCATGAGATTAACAGACGAATAGGGATTGCTGCTGGGACTTTTAAGAATCTATGAAGAGTGTGGAGAAATAGGCGTATACACCTAAAGACTAAAATTAGACTGTATAATAGTTTGGTTCTTTCTAGGGTTAGTTATGGAAGTGAAACTTGGACTCTTTGTAAACAAGATAACAGGAAACTAGATGCTTTTGATTCTAGATGTTTACGCAGCATCTTGGGCATTAGGTGGTTCAACTTTGTAACTAATGATGCGGTTAGGCAAAGGAATCGGCAACCTTCTTTAAGCAGCATATTGTGCAGAGACTCCGTTGGTTTGGCCATGTTGCCCGTATGGATAATTATAGATTGGCGAATAGGGTTATGAACAGTGTGCCTAAAGGCCTCAGAAAGAGGGGGAGACCTAGGATGCGGTGGGCAACCAATTATTAGAATTGGTGTGCAGTGGCCAGATGCAGCAGATGTAGCTCAGGACAGACTTGCTTGGAGAACTAAATTGCACGGTCTGGTTGAACCTCCGTAGCCCATGGCTGCTTGAGGATGATGATGATGAGTCGTACTAATTAGATGCAAAAAATTACTGTTCTGAAATAAAACAACTCAACCTCACCATAGCTTCAAAAATTAAGCACTCTCTATATAAATTGGAGCACTCTCTATATAAAACGGAATGCTCCGTAGCCATGGCTGCTTGAGGAGGATGATGATGAGTCGTACTAATTAGTGCAAAAAATTACTGTTCTGAAGTAAAACAACTCAACCTCACCATAGCTTCAAAAATTAAGACTATACAAATTAATTAAAACTGCTCGATTCTTATATTAAAAAAAAACATCAGCATCGGATTGAACTTGTTTACAAAACCATCTAGTTAATTTCGATGGCACGTTAATATAAGTGCGAAGTACGAGTGCATCTACTCACCATTCCAAAGCCATGAACTAATAAACAAAACGAGGTTTGAGTGGCAGCATGGCTTGGGGATCGGAGAGTTTAAAACTCCTTAGTGATTACGCGAGCGGAGGAGTTAAAAGAGGTTAGGAAGTGGAAACCAAAGGCCTGTTTCCTATCAGGTCATCTCCATTTGGCCTGCATGGCGGGAGATTTTTTTGATATCCTTTAGTGAACCAGTTTCAGCAGAGGATCGAAGATCAGGAAAGATGATAAAACGCTTTTAAAGAAGCAAAGTAGGATTGCTTCTCGAATCTACTGCTGCTTGCGTCGGATGCACAATGCCTATAGCTACATTTAAAGACTTTATTTTATGAAGAGTTTAAAAGTTCATTCCGTTTTATATAGAGAGTGCTCCAAAAAAGTGTGCACGTCTATGCAGCTATTTCTGAGACTGTAAAATATGAAATCATGAATCCCTTGTGATATTTGCCTTTCATCAGTGGTTTCCAGCTTCTTCGGCAACATGGTAAACAAATTCTAATTCTTTCTGCGAAGGCTCTACGAATCCTCATTCTTTTTGCTAATTCTTTACGAAGCCTAATTGGGGTGGCTCAGTCAGTAGCGCGCCAGGCTCGTAATCCGCTCAGAGGTAAAGCAACTCAACTAAGCTTAATTCTGCAGATCCCCTTTCCATCATTACCTGATACATTTTAATTAAAATATAGATCTTCGCAACGAGGACTTCCTAACAACGAAATATTACAAGAATGGATTGTGTGTCTTCTCTATTATTGCTCATTTATTGGCTATTTTATGATTTGAATCGAAATATTTCAGTCGAGGAATTCGATGCTCAGAAATTCTTATATCATCAGTAGCCAATTCTGTCTTGTGTTCAACGTGAGATAGCGTAATGAATTGGCATAATTCCAACTAACAACAATAAAACATAATGTTGTTTGTTTGTTTGTTTGTGGTTTTACGGCGCATTAGCAACTAGGGCTATGATGCGCCAAACGAGAAAACTTATCGCAGTATATTTTTCGTTCCATTTTAATTTTCAATTAAGAATTCAAATTGTTGTTAAACCGGGGGGGGGGGGGTTGCTTGGTGATAAACGATACGTGAGGAAGCGTGAAGATTTCTCGAAAATCAAAAGAGGTCGTGATGCCGAAAAGTTTGTGAGCATTAGAGCTTTCTTAAATATGGAAAATAGCACACGAAACCCCATTACTCCCATCGCGAACCAATAGGAGTCTGGGGATTATAGATTGGGAACTACTAGTTTACAGTATTGAATGGGCAGGATATCTTCTAAAAGCTATCCCGGAATCCACTTTCTCAGCTTTCTCTGAGCCCTTGGGTTCCTTGTAACCAGGCCATTTAGCTCATTATCTGCACAAAAGTGACGTTCAGAAGTAAAACAACCGAACAACAACGCCTTATTGTTATCTCGGTTATTTGGTTCCTTGAGATCTGGCCATTTAGCCCATTTTGTGCGAAAAATTGCCACTCAGAGGTTATGAAAAACAGAAATCGATCCTATTTTCCAGAAAAATGAGCATTGAGAAACTTCCCCACACGTTGTGATTATCGATGCTGCACCATCATAATTCAGTATTATCTCTTCATTACCTTCATCATTCTCCTTTCTGTATAATCATATTTCATTCTCCTACCTGTATAATTGCAGGTTTTATGGATGTTTAAGATGTGTATTCATTTCGTGTATCCATTAATGCAATGTATCCATATACCACATTGTGTTGGGCGGGGGTGGCTCAGTCGGTAGCGCGCCAGGCTCGTATTCTGTAGTTCCCAGGTTCGAGTCCCAGCTGGGTCAGCGTTGAGATTTATCTCCGCAAAATTTCCCCGCCTTGCCCACGGTCAGTAGGGGATACCGATGGGCTTGGAAAGGCCGCCGTCCGTCGGATGGGACGTTAAGCCGTGGCCCCGTGTGCGGGAGAGACATACCCTGTGCACGTTAAAGAACACGCTGGATGGCCTTGACGGGAGGCTACCATCTCTCTCCCAACAGCTGTTCCAGTGGGTCCCCTCCCCCAACCTTCTCTGAGCTTTCGGGGTCCATGTGACGTGGCCATTTAGCCATGGTGTGCAAAAAAAGTGCCGCTCAGAGGTAAAACAACCCAACAACCCACATTGTGTATGAATACTTTTGCCTCAACCCCTAGATCTGGTTCTAAGTGTACTCTGGAAGTTCTTTCAGGAAATTTTAAACCAAAGAAGATATTCTTATTAAGTAAAACTTAAATTTCGAATACGACAAACGTCTTAGGGCGTTCGCGCAGCATTTTAAATAAGCATTCCTTTATCATAACAGCTGCATTCTATGATTAAATAAAGAAACATACAAATGAGCAATTTTCTTCGTTCTCTTTAAACCGATAGCTCTTGAGGTTAAGTATCATGCGAAAACTACCCACATTGAACACGATTTTTACTTTCCGCAAAATAACTTTTTTTATGCTTTGCACTGCACTTCTGCTAGTCATGGTACAGAACAGTGGTCTTTATTGTCTTTGAACCATAAAAAGGTGGAAATTCATTTCACCAACCCACGAACACTTTTCCCTGGGGTCTCATTTTCTACTTCGCCAATAGAAATCGAGCAGGCCCAAAAAAACAAGAAGCGCAGTAACGCGACGATAAATTTAAAGAGCCTGGAGGAGGGCATTTCCCCACAACAATTCACAGGAAAAGCTTTGCCTTTCACAGACAGAAGAAGAAGACGAAAATGCTGCGCCAAGTGTTAGAAAGGAAACAAGTATTTCACTGAGTGATTTGATTCTTCTTTTTGTATTCGCTGATTCAGCTTAAATAATTTGATTGCCTTACCAAGTATGATTATCGCATATTAATTTAAAACTGCGTTCTACATTTATCTCGTAAATGAAATTCAGCATTTATTCAATACATTAAATAAAATTGAATCAACACCAGTTTTGATTTTAGTTGCGTCAAAACTTTCGTTTCGCATTTTATTATATTTTATTATAATGACAATAGCAGATTAGCTGAAAGAAGTTAAAATTATATACACGGTATAAACTGTTCGAAAGCTGGTACCCTTTGGGATTGTGAGATACTGCATTTTAAAATAACAAATGAACTTGTTTATATCTATAAACATTTATTAATGGCTAAGAGATAGTGCTACTTGTTACAAATGTAAATAACAATTTAATTTGTATTTTTTTAACTTTTAAAAACGTAGAAGGTATTTTTTCTTACAAATAAGGACGAAGCTTTCTCTAAAACGACGAATATAACCTAAACCTCTATTAATATAGCTTTTGCTGGTTTCTCACACAACGTACAAGCACTTACACAAGAACATGCCATCTGGATGCCCTTTGTGAAGCGCTGACCATTAGACCACGTATGGGGAAAATGTAAACAAATGACAATAAACAAAATTGCAATAAATGTTATGTACAGTCGCTCAAAAAATATCCGAACACTATTGTTGATTACAGAATTCAGAAAAAATATCTGGCAACTTTTTTTAGGAATTAGTGATCTGGCAACTTCGTGTACAATACACGAAGGTTGTGGTAATGTGTTTATTTAAATGGTTATGTATGTGTTTATTATTTATGTAAATGGTAATGTGGCTGGTTTGAAACCTGATGTTCCGTGATTCGAGTCCCCTTTGTGCCTGAGTTGAGATTTTCACCATAAACCCGGCTTAGTCCTTGGTGAACAAAGAGGATACTAATGGCCTTGGAAAGGAATCCGCGTCCTCCTCGAGAAGCCATGTCCTCTTATGCAGGAATGCCATCAGTGGCATACCCAAGGGAAAAGTTGAGAATTATAACCCCCTCTTAAGAGCCCAACCTCGCAATCTTCAGTCCTAAGGATAGGGTCCCAACTGTGCTAGCATTGAGATTTATCTCCACTAAACCCTCACCCTTCCCTCGGTCAGAAAGGGGACACCGATAGGCTCGCAACCGCCCGTTGGATTGGAACTTAAGATGGTGAGCCCCGTGTTTAGGAGACTCGCACTCTTTGCACATTAAGGAACATGCTGGAAGGCCTTTACGTGAGGTTCCTATATGTTTCCTAAGAGCTGTCCAGTGCGTCTTCTTTTTCTCTGAGCCATTGTGATCCTTGTGACCTGCCATTTAACCCCATTGTATGCACAAACATACATACAAAATCCACATGCAGCCATGGGCTACGGAGATCCTACCAAACTGTATAATTTTGCTCTCCACAGCTGTCTATCTTGAGCTACAGCTACTTCATTTGGCCACTGCAGGGCAATTCTACATAGCAAGTTCCTGTTTGACATTGTCTGCCCAATGCATCCTAGGTCTCCTCCTTTTCCTGAAGCCTTTTGGCACACTGCTCATAATCCTATTTGCCAATGTGTAGCTATGCATACGGAACAACATGGCCAAACCAATGCAGTCTCTCTCTGCACAAAATGCTGTTCAAAGGAGGTTGATGACTCCTTCTGACCTCATCATTACTTACAAAGTCAAACTACTTAATGCCCAAGATACTGCGTAAGCATCTAGAATTAAAGGTATCAAGTTTCCTGTTATCCTGCTTACAAAGGGTCCATGTTTCACTATCATACCTAACCTTAGAAAGAACCAAACTATTATACAGCCTAATTTTAGTCTTTAGGTGTACACGCCTATTTTTCCACACTCTCCATAGATTCTGAAAAGCCCCAGCGTCAATTCCTATTCTTATATGTATCTCGTATAGCACATCATCAGTATCTGTTACATAGCTTCCAAGATAATTAAATTCAGACTTGCTCAAGAATGCAGCCATTCAAAGCAACTGAAACACCACCTGCCTCACCAATTTTCATCACTTTAGCTTTTTCTCTGTTTATCACCAAACCAGTCTTATCAACAGACCTAATACTATTACCAGTCTTATCAACTACTATTACCAGTCTTATCAACAGACCTAATGAAAAAATTCATCTCCTCAATATCATTATCCAAAAGAGCCAAATCATCTGCATAATCAAAAAAATTTTGAAATCTCTAGACCAAAGGCCAAAATCTTTCCTTGCGAAGAATTTTATATAACATAATCAATAACTAAAAAATGAGAAAAGAAGACAAAATGCACCCTTGTCTAACTCCACTAGCAATGACAAACCAATCACTATAAGCCTTACCAACTCTCACACATGCCTGAATGTTATTAGAGAGCTTTCATTACACTAACTAACTTATCAGGTATTCCATATAATCTAACGATCAACCCACAGATTATGTGATCAACAGAGTCAAAAGCCTTTTTGAAATCTACAAAGCTAGTAACCACAGGTTTCCAAAACTCTAAACTTTTCTCAAGAATTTACCTGTGAAAATATTTGATCAATACATCGCATACCACCTCTGAATCCACACTGCTCATCACGCAGTTGTACATCAACCAAATTCTTAATTCTATTAAGTACACACACAGACCACTGAATTAGAAACCTCTATACAGATGTACGTAAACGTCACTTGCGCAGTGTACATGCAAAATACGTGGTCACGTGTCTTATGTCCATTGGGAGTAGCAGTGTTTAATAGTTGCCTAGATCACCACGTGATCTAGGCAGCAATTTAAGATTATTGCTCGTCAGTAGTGTTGATCGCAATGGGAAAAACAAAGGATCTTTCGGGGGTTCGATAAAGGGCTTATTGTGGGTGTCCGTCTAGCTGGAGCGACGATTTTAAAAACGAGCTGACTGGTTCCTCAAAAGGTGAGATATCTTGGGCCTTTAATCAGTGGAAAAATAACCCACATTGCCTGTCGAAGAGGCGAAAGTGTGGCGTGACGACAATCTGTCAGGAACGAGATCGCCGTCTTCTGAGAAAGTTTGTATGGAGAAACAGGACTTTGTGTTCAGCAATTGACCAAAGCATTCGATGAAGGCTGTTCCGGACCCTTATTTCAGCGAACTATACGCAGGGAATTGAAAAGGATCTGTATTGTAAGTCGTATGCCTATACGGAAACCAGTGATTTCTGCGAAGAACCGGAAAGTTAGTCTACAGTGGTGTCAGAATGAAATGTCCATTTTTTTTCCCTAACACGTCCCATGCATTGTATGTGTATACACGTGTGTTAGTATGAGTATGTGTATACACACCACGGTGTGTGTATAATAATTCAAAGAACCTTACCTGAAACAGAGAGTAAACTAATTCCCTATAATTATCAGAAGCGCCACGATCACCTTTTTTAAAAATTGGAATAATAATAACTAGTAAAATCTTTAGGAACAACACTTTTATCATAAAAAAAAATTCAAATTTCAGTCATCCATGTGACAACACAAGTGTTCCCAGCTCTAAGCATTTCATTCGTGATTGGACACTGGAAGACTGGCAAAAAGTCATGTGGTCTGACGAGTCGTGATACACCTTGTTCTGTACCGATGATAGGCAGAGAGTTTGGTAGGACCCTCTTGAGGCAATGAATTCAGCTTGCCTTGTAAACACAACTCAAGGTTCTGGAAGCGGTGTCATGGTGTGGTGCACGTCGTTGGTACGGAACGGTCCCCTGATATTGCTGGAAGGTCAGGTGTCCTCCATTGATTATCTGAACATGGTTGCCGATCAAGTCTATCCTGCAATGTTGATTTTTTTTTATCCAGCAGGTGACGGCTCTTTCATGGTCGACAGTGCTACTGTCCATCGGCGCAAGATGTGTTCAGCGAGCATGACAGCGACTTCCACCATCTTCTCTGGCCGCTATAAAGCTCAGATCTGAAACTCATTGAGAATGTATGGGACGTGTTAGAAAAAAAGATCCGGGACAAAGTCCTCTTCCGTCAAATCCGAGCCAGTTAACGGACTGTCTGGTGAACGCCTGGTATGCTGGAGATGTAAAGTCACTTCAACACCTTGTGGAATCTATGCCAAACCAAAGAAACCAAATCTAAATCGTGCTGTAATTCGTGCTGTAATTCGGACTAAAGGTTGTCCAACTCGGTATTGAATAAAGGTTTCTAATTCAGTGGCCGGTGTGTGTATAATAATTCAAAGAACCTTACCTGGAACAGAGAGTAAACTAATTCCCTATAATTATCAGAAGCACCACGATCACCTTTTTTAAAAATCGGAATAATAATAACTAGTAAAATCTTTAGGAACAACACTTTTGTCATAAAAAAAAATTCAAATTTCAGTCAGCCATATGACAACACAAGTGTTCCCAGCTCTAAGCATTTCATTGGTAATTTCATCCACCTCAGGAGATTATGCAGTTTTAATTTAGAGATAGCCAAAGCGACTTCAGAATGTGATATAGGGTCAACATTAAAGCTAGTAGTGCACCTATCCTCATTACAAACAATGGGAGTAAAAATAATCACATTGTTTAGAACATCTCTGAAATGCTCAGCCCACCTAGCCAATGCAAGATCCTCACCTTCAATCACCTTACCACGTTTATCTCTCAGTCCCTGTTTACTTGTCTGTTTCTTCCCACACAAAACATTAACTATCTGGTACAACCACCTTATGTTGTGCTGTCTAACTGGTTTCTCTACTTTGTCAGCTAAGTTATCAAGCCAAAGATTCTTATCAGCTGTTAACTGATCCTTTACACGTTTATTAAGCTCATTGTAATACCGTCTGTTAGGACAAGTACGGTCTTGATTCATATTATTCATGTACTTCATTCTTTCAGAAATAAGTTCCATAGCTTTATCACTCAAATAATTTTGTTTCCTCTGTACCTTTTTAGACAAAAGAGTACTCTTGGTCTCAAGAAAAGCCTGTTTAAACTGATCCCATTCTTTCTGATCTTCAGCAGTAAGCAAACCACGATTGTCATAATGACTAATTAGTTTATCATGGTTGGCTTTGGCTACATCTGGATTTTTCAAAGTATCAATGTTAAAAGTAATTCTCTTAACCTTAGCACAACATTTCTTAAGCTTCAGTTTAAAGTCACTTTTGACCTGGTAATGGTCAGACCGAATTTCAGCTCCCCTGTATAATCTGGTATTTTTAACTGAACTAGCCCATTTGCTGTTATTTAAATATGATCTATCATATTCCTCTGCAGCTCATTAGGTGAAACCCATGTGTATTTATAAATGTCCCGGTGTTTGTTATTCGAAAACCGCTAAGTTTACTTACCGGTAGGAGACGTTCGCCATTGCCATTGGAACTACCAATGCCAAAGAGACCTAAAACTCCTGCCCAAAGGTCAGAGTCAGTACCAACTTTAGCAATGAAATCACCTAGCGCAAGAGAAATATCTCCTTTCTTCACAGAATTTAAAATATCCTGAAGCTGTCTATGAAATTTATCGTTCTCGTTCTCATTAATGTCCTCTGTGGGGACGTAACAACAGATGACACTCAAGTCCTTAATTTTAGTTTTAAATTTTCCTGTAAGAAATCTTTCATTAATGCATTCATATCCTAGAAAAGCATCACTGGCGTGTCTGCTAAAGAAGCAAACTTACATCTTGGAGATTCTTTCCATCCTTCCTCTCTGAAAAGAGAAAATTAAAGTTATTTTTAAGTATCTCACCATTACCTGTCCATCTGGTCTCTTGCAAGCCTAGAATATCTAGGTTATAACGCTGGAAGTCCTGCGTGAGGACATCAAGAGAATAATCTCTATGTAACGTCCTCACGTTCCATGTACCAGCATAGAGAAAATGATTAGTAGGATTTTTAAAGGAACTAGGTTAATTGATATAAGTAGGGCCAACAATATTAAACAGCCCCCTGATCGCAGGCATGGGGCAAAGACCTGTCCCTCCTCTGCTAAAGGCTGAAGTCACCCATGCTGGAAGGAACTTCAACCACTACCTTTTCAAGTGGACTTTTTCAAGAGCCACGAGACACATTATGACACATTATTACCTGCCTGAGACACATTACTCCAGTGTAGGATTGGTTATGCCCAACTAACAAAGTTGGCATAACCAATGAAGGTTCAGATACCTGCGATGGCCTCTGATCAGGTTATCCACCAGTTGATATAAGGTATCCCGTGCCTCTGTTCACTTAGGGCTAGCAACCCACATGCAAACAGGAAACACAGCGGCAGCTTTTCCCTCAACAGAAACCTACCAGTGCAACAAGTCCAGGATTCGTAATCAAGCTCAAAGCCATAAATAAGTCCAGTCTAGTGGATATAAATGGTCAGCACCAGAACACTGTGAAGTTGACTACTCCTCAGCAGGGCAGAAAAAAAATGGCCATAGATGATCAGTTCAGCAGGCCACACTGATCTGGAAGCCCTCACCTTCCGTTCCCTTCCAAATGAGAATATCGCTTTTTGAAAGGTACTAACGGCCTGCACAACGAGATGACGGGATCGGACTTTAGGTGCTTGTCCTTACCGGTTCTATGCATCATCACTGGGAACTGGTACATAGCTTTCCTTACACTTTATACCTAGCTACCATTTACAGGAACAACAGTGTTGCTCAAATGTAAAACAACCCAACTCCCCTTAAAAGCTTCAGTAATATATATTTTCCGACAAATCCCAGCAAACCAGACTTCAGCAGCACATCAACTCTTCTTTTCCATTAGACTCAAACTTCCTCTCTCATTGAAAGTTTCTGGAAACGCCATATTTTGTGCATTTGTTAAAGAACACGCCGGATGCCTTTATGAGGAGACTCTCATAAGTCTCCCAGTAGCTGTCCACTGAATACCCCTTTCCCTATATACCTCCGATCCCTTAGAGTGTTTGTGAACTGACCAATTAGTCCATTACGCTCAAAAAGTCACCTTTGGAACGAAAAACAACCCATTCTTTCTATAGCTACGCTGAGTAAGAAATTCAGAAAGACTGGAAGGTGAGATAAACGTTGAAATGGAGATTTAAGTTCAAATATTTACACTCGTGTTTATCCTATGCAGAGTAAACCTCTTTAACCTCTCTCGTGGCGGTTTCAACTCTGATCATAAGAAAAAAATCCATTTAGATGTCAGTTACGCGGGAACAGCTAAAAAAAACATTTTTTTCTGCTCTAAGAAAATTGCTTCCACTCCCACAGGGAAATGAACTCTGCTCTGTTGGACACAAGCCAGGTGCTTCAAGGTATGCCAGACATGAATGTTAAATGTTACCAGTCCAATTGGCTCCCGTTACTTCATTACACTAACAGAGGCAGCGGGTTTTTTTTTTGTAGCGACAATGTGACTGTCAGGTTAGGTATACACGGTTCTGTTTTGCAGTTAAGAGACTTTAGAAATCTATTTTTCGTGATTAATATTGTACGAGATTATTTCATTTACGGCACAAGTGCATGACAGATTCTTATCGTATCCATGTTTTATGTATTAATAATTAACGTGGTTAAACGCGAAACGTTTTACTGGTTTAATATTCAGCCACTAAAGAGTAATCAAGATTAGAATTTTGAGAGTGGTTTGCCTTGCTCTTTTCAGTCGTAAACGTTAAACTCAAAAAAAAAAAACTCTCTGCTGTTAACCGTTAGAGTAAAAACGCTTTTTTTTTATGCTGGAAAAGTATAGAATTTATTCTTTCAGAGTCGGGTTCTGTTTCTCTGGCTGCACTTTTGTGCATAAAATGGGCTAAATGGCTAGGTTGCAAGGACACAAAAGACTCGAAGGTGATCGAAAAGGCAATCCACTGGACAGCTGTTAAGAGACAAATAGAAAATTCCCATCAAAGCAATCATCAACATGTTCTTTAACGTGACAGGTTATGGTTCTCCTGTTCATGGAGCCACGGTTTAACGTTCCAATCTTTTATGGACGGCGGCCTTTCCAAATCCAATTTAGATCCCCTTCCACTACCCTACTCTGAGCCCTTAGGTTACATGTAACATGGCTATTTATCCCACTGTGTGCACAAAATTGCAGTTGAGAGATAAAACTACCCATGTCATTTTAGGTTCAAAAATGAGCTACTTCTGCCTCTTGAAACCAGCAATGATTAGTTGACTATGAGTTATGTCAACTAATCAAAAATTAATGAATATACTAGAGGGACCGATAGTCATCACGAAAATAGATGCCTGTAAATACCAGTGGCGTAATGTAGTGACAACTGTGGAGACAGTGCAGTTGTGGTTTCGAAAGGTCTCTTTAAAAAAATAAATTTCTTGACAGGTAGCTCGTAGGGCATTCACTTTTTATGTATGAGAACTGAGGTAACTTCAACTACGCAGTCTCAAAGTCACCTCAGTTTCGACTGGTCTTTCAGTTTCAGTGGGCGGAGGTTGGCTTAGTCAGTAGCGCGCCAGACTGGTAACCAGCTCCAAAGTTTGAGTCCCAACTCTGACTGTTTTAAGAATTTTCTTCTCTAACTACCATTTTGCCCTCATTGTGAAAGGGAACACCGCTGGGCTTTGAAAGGCCGCCGTTATTCGGATGAAACGTTAAGCCGTAATTCCGTGTACAGTAGAGATATATATATAAACTGTACGTTAAGGAACACGCTGGATGTCCTTGATAAGAGGCTTCCATCTGTCTCTTAACAACCACCCCGGGGATCCCCTTCCCCAACCCTCTATGAACCTTTAGGGTCCTTGTGACCTGGCCATTTATCACACTCTGTGCAAAAATGTGTCACTCAGAGGTCCAGCCTACCCACGGTCAGTAGGGGACACCGATGGGCTTGGAAAGGCCGCCCTCCGTCGGATGGGACGTTACCCTGTGCAGAGACATACCCTGTGCACGTTAAAGAACACGCTGGATGGCCTAGACTGAGACACGCTGGGAGCCTACCATGTTTCCCAACAGCTATTCCAGTGGCTCCCCTCCCCCAACATTCTCTGAACCTTCGGGGTCCATGTGACCTGGTCATTTAACCCATGGTGTGCAAAAAAGGGCCGCTCAGAGATAAAACAACCAAACCGCTCAGAGGTAAAACAACCCAAACCAGTTTCGTTGTAGGTAGATTAATTGATAAAATTACAGCAATCAAAGATCCTCTGAATTAATACTTATTTAAATAAATAAAACAGCGAAACTTTTTATCGACCACTCATTCGTTTATAACCTGTGGTGAGCATATAAGAAAACACGCCACTTTTTCATAATCTCACAATGCAATAAAAGAGAATAGAGCAGGAAAAAAAGAATCGTGAAACTGGGAGAATAATTCATATCTTTTGAGGAGGGTTTGATTTAAAAATAAAAAAGAATTGTATCCTGTCTTTTATTTCTTCTAGAGTCTCATGTAGTCTTTTATCTTAAGATTAAAGAAACTTAGCGTCGGTCAACATGTAACAGAAGGCATTAAGGTGTTACAAACACTCTTGACAATCCTTTTTTCGCAATCTTACATCACATAACGCTCCGAACCAAAGTCGTCTTCAAATGTGTCGTGCGTTAAGATGACTTTCGCGTGTATCCCGAACATTTGTCATCTCCATCCATAATTTTTTCATCTTCAGTGTTTCTTGTTTTCCATTTCCTCAATAGGAAATGGGGCTTAAGTTCAAAGCTCTTCTTTGACCATGCTAGCGCAAATATTTCGTGATGTAATTCAGGATAGGCTATTTTGCTCTGTAGCAACCCATTTATTACTTCACAGCGGCAGAAGCAGCTAACGTTATAGCGGCGGCTCTAGGTGTTGAAGATGGCAAATCACAAAAGAAATAAATGTATGCATAACTATGGCACTTAAATACCGATAATCTTAAAGGAGAGTTAATAGTAGTGTAAAAATATAAATTAGAATAATCCATATTACCAAAATTACTGGGGCAAAGATTGGTTCAGCGACAGTGCCCCAGCATCGTAATCTGCAGTTCCCAGGTTCGAGCCCCAACTGTGCCAGTATTGAAATTTATCTCCTTTATCCCCCATCTAGCTATCTGTGGAAAAAGGGACACCGATGGGCTTTGAAAGACCGCCGTCCAACGTATAGGGCATTAAGTCGTGGTCTTGTGTACAGAAGAGCCAAGCCCCTGCGCACTTTAAAGAACACTCTGGAGGACCTTGACAGGAAGTTTCCATCAGATTCCAAACAGCTGCTCAATTTTTCTGAACTCTTAGCCTTTTGGGTCCTTTTTACCTGCCTATTTATTTTTTATAAACAAAATACCGCTTATAGAAAGAAAAACTCGAAACCGAACACTTCCAAGTTTTGTAAATGGAAAGCCGGTTTAAATCTCCATTAAAAAATAATATTAAGAATAAGATTTCCGTAGGAAAATGCCCCATGAGAGAAACTGAATATTTTAATCAAATATTTCTCTTTATCAATTTTCAATAATACATTAGTGTATATTGAACATTGAACGTTTAGTGCAATGTTTTCCAAAGTGGGCGATACCGCCCCCTGGGGGCGCTGGAACGATCCAAGGGGTCGGTAGTAGCCTCGGGTGCAATTGTGGGGCGGTGAAATCATAAAGAAAGAAGTGAAGATAAGAAATTTTTGAAAACCGTTCGTACATGTTTCATCTGTTGTATAATATAGAATTAAAGTCCTAGTGATTACTTTATTTTCCAAATAAACACATAAAATTATCCTTCTTTATCTTAATTTTCTGTGTCTAATGCGAATGTTACTATGACTGATTTTAATTAATAATTTTATAATTTCAAGCTTCAAGGTGTCTTATTTCCAACAACATCTTTCTTTACTATGTTGTAGGACGTAGGTAGAAATATAGATACATAAAAGAACGCAAATTTGTCACTGCATTTTTCTGTTTGCTTAAGGAAGATAGATTTCCAGGGGGGCGCTGAGTAATTTTTTTTTCTGAAAAGGGGCGGTAGGACAAATAAGTTTGGGAACCTCTGGTTTAATGGTTAAAGAGTTAATGATACTTAAATTCTTAACAGGAAACGCTGCTTTTTGCGCTCGTTTTCAACTCTTTGTTTCCGTGAATTTTTAGAAATCTTCACAAAAATTCTAAAATTGCATTTAGTTTAATAAGTAATATGTTATAATAGTTAATATTTAGGGGTTTTTTTTTTTTGGTAAATTCTCAGTGCTAGGAAGGATGTTAAATGTTTCAGCATCCATAACTCTTTAAATATAAAGCAATCAATATTTAAAATCCGGATATGGGTAAATTTGAGTTTTTTTTTAAGTGACACTTTTCTATAAAAAAAAACTTATTTTTAAAGTTGAGGAGCTTTGTAACTTTCCAAACACAATTCCATACGCATTACATAGAAGTGCCCGATCGTTTGGTAATATAGTGAAAATTAATTCCATATCAATATAATATATAGTAATAGTTTAATTAGTACTAATTGCAAGAATTGGAAGGACAGTGTCAGATATAATAGTTTAATTAGTACTAATTGCAAAGAATTGGAAGGACAGTGTCAGATATATTGCTGATATTAGGATACTTTGTGTATCTTAAAAATTATCGAATTTTATTTTTATTCAGAAATTTGGTATTTAGTTTGATATACTCAGTACGCTTGTAACTAATTCCATTAGAATGAAAAATCTCCTTTTTTGTTTTGGTAAAAATCCAGAATGCAAAGTAATCCACAGCAGAAATCTCAGGATGCAAAGAATCTCACATAGTGCAGGGAGAAACCATAATACGAAAAACCTCCCCAGGGCAGAGAGGAAAACCCAAAATGGAAAGATATTTCCCCAAATGCAAAGCAGAAAACAAGACTCTAAATTATCTCATGCAGTGTAAGAAGAAGCCAAGGGTAAAATCCAGAGTCTCTCGGGGCGGGGGTGGCTCAGTCGGTAGCGCGCCAGGCTCGTAATCTGTAGTTCCCAGGTTCGAGTCCCAGCTGGGTCAGTGTTTAGATTTATTTCCGCAAAATTCCCCGCCCTGCCCACGGTCAGTAGGGGACACCGATGGGCTTGGAAAGGCCGCCGTCCGTCGGATGGGACGTTAAGCCGTGGCCCCGTGTGCGGGAGAGACATACCCTGTGCACGTTAAAGAACACGCTGGATGGCCTTGACGGGAGGCTACCATCTGTCTCCCAACAGCTGTTCCAGTGGGTCCCCTCCCCCAACCTTCTCTGAGCCTTCGGGGTCCATGTGACCTGGCCATTTAGCCCATGGTGTGCAAAAAAGTGCCGCTCAGAGGTAAAAACAACCCAACAACCCAGAGTCTCTCACTGATCACAGGGAATAATCTAGAATGCAAAGTAATCCGGAGCAGAAAGAAATTCAGAATTCGAAGAGTTTCATTCAGTGCAGACAGAAAACCAGAATGCAAAGTATTTCTCACACAGTCGGAGGAGAAACCTGAATGCAAATTTTTCCATCCAAGGCATGGAGAAAACCAGATTGCAAAATATTTCACTCAGTGCAGAGAGAGATCTAAAAAGGAAAACCTGAATGCAAAATATTTCACCTAATGCAAAGAGATAGATCTAAGAAGAAAACTTGAATACAAAGTCTGGACCCGAATCAGAGAACTAAAATTTCGAACTTATTGTTCCAGTTACAGTGCGGTTGCATTCCAATCCTATAGAAATAGCAACGATTTACCAAAAAACAACGAAACGCAAATGCATATTAAGAACATCAAATTCTCTGTAGTGTTTGTAAGTGAATTGGTTGCATATAGCATATGGCATTCTGATTGCTCACTGGAGCTACCATTCACTCCCAACACTGGAAAACATGGATACACGGCATATAAGTGGAAGTGGGAATAATTTTCTAAACATTGCCTAATCTAATTTGTTCATCGTATCGCTGCTTGTTGCTCTGAGAACAGAAAATAATTTAGGACTAATTCAAAGTGATGTTCATTTCCCGGGTGAGTTGCCATCTGGCTTTCAAGTACAGATTTTCGCCGCGCCGTGTTCCAGCATTCAGTATTTGTGGTACTGTTTCTCTCATTCAAAGCATTATCAGTGTTTAACGGACGTTTATTGTCAAAATGTAATTGTGTAATAAAGCTCTATTTGGAAGGGAAACTAATATCTGAAATCCCACGTCAGTTCGTTTGAAGTTCTTTAGGTAATTCAGTCTTTAATTAATAGTGTTCTTCGTTGTTTAGCTAATCACATCGAAAAGAATGATGAGGTTTTCACTTTTAAAATGCGGTAACGAATAGAATAAGTGCAGATTTATCGATCGGAAAATGAATTCGCAGTGTCATTATTTATTAGGAAACTTTTTTAAACTTTAAGCTCGTTAAAATCCTTGAATGAAAGGAGCTATATAAACTCAACGAAATATTATGCGTGATAGAATTCATTTTAGAAGACAGGGGTTTGACAAATTTAAACTGTCTTATACACTTCTCGTCATTGAAATTGCTCACGAGAAAGAATGGACGGATTGGCCTGTCTATTTGCATCACAGTTATGACGTATTTGGACGTAAACAATTTGCATGTCAAGCTGATATAGGCGCAGCAGGACACCAATAACGTATTTAGTACCGCACTGACTAGGAATTTTAAGGGACTATAGAAACAGGGTAAATGTCAGCGCACAAAGGAAAAGGTGAGTGAATGACCTGTGAAAACTGTAAAATATCTTTAATATGCCTAAAGCTATATTATGTACAGCTGATAGAATTTGAAAGGGATCATTGACAGAAGTTGAATGGTCAACACGCCAAATAGCCATTCGTGTGGGTCATGATGCCCAAACTGTTGTACACTGTTGACAACAGTGGAACAAGGAAGGTACCCAGATACATCCTCAAGTCTCTGGTGACATCAGAACATCTGAAAGTGATAACCGGCGGATTTGCCTAGTGTCGACAGGAAACAGATATGTCATAAGCTACCAGATTTCCAACATCATAACTCCATTCCTGTCTATGCCTGTGTCGGGGAGAACTACAAGAATCAGGTTTGCATTCGCGATGTACTTTGGCTCCTCTTCCTCTGACGCCAATCTATCGTTGTCTTCAGTGCTGCATGGAGAGAGATGCTTGGGGACAAGACTGGTGTTGAGTCGTCTTCAGTGAAGAATCACGTTTGGAATCCAGTGACGGCCATGAGTGTATCAGTAGACACACTTATGGCCGTCAACCTGTATCAGAGAGCGTCATTCCATACCTAGGATACCTGGAATCATAGTATTGGGAGCTATCAGTTGCAATAGCTGTTCTCATCTGGTTGTTACTGATGACACGTTGACGGCAAGACATTACGTTGAAAACTGTGTTGGGAACCAGTGCTCTGAGCTACATCCCAAACACTATTTTTCATGGACAATGCTAGCTCACATACGGCCTCCAGTGGCCGATTAGTTGATGTGAAATATATTAAAGTACCTAGAGTGGTTGAATGGTTAGTGTACTTATATAATGCGTCTACTGTGATCGAATGACTAGTGTGACATATTAATTGTTCCTCCGGTGACCGAAATGTTAGTGTAACTTATATTAACATGCCTGCAGTTGTCGAATAGTTAGTGTGACATATTATTGCATCTAACGTTGCCAAACTTTGGTGTGGCATATTGTATTGACTTAATAATATATATTGTAATTACAATATTGTATTGTACATTTTGTTATTGTATTTGGTGTGACATATATAGTGGTTCAATGGTTATTGTGACATGTTTATGCTCTTGCAATGGCAGAATGATTAGTGTGACTGATATTAACACGCATGCCGTAGTTTTAGCTATAAATAGTTATATTAGCTATTTATAGCTAATACTAACTTATATTATTGCATCTAATATGACCGAACGGTTAGTGTGACCTATATTAATGTGCCAAACGTGGTCGAACGGTTAGTGGTACTTATACTGATTTTCCTGCAGTGGTTGAATGGTTAATGTGCCTGCAGTAGACGAATGATTAGTGTAACTGATATTAATACGCATGCAATGGCTGAATTTCGGTTGGGTTGTTTTACCTCTGAGCGGTACTTTTTTGCACACCATGGGGTAAATGGCCAGTTCACAAGGACTCCGAAGGCTCAGAGAAGGTTGGGGGAGGGGACCCACTGGAACAGCTGTTGGGAGACAGATGGTAGCCTCCCGTCAAGGCCATCCAGCGTGTTCTTTAGCGTGCACAGGGTATGTCTCTCCCGCACACGGGGCCACGGCTTAACGTCCCATCCGACGGACGGCGGCCTTTCCAAGCCCATCGGTGTCCCCTACTGACCGTGGGCAAGGCGGGGAATTTTGCGGAGATAAATCTCAACGCTGACCCAGCTGTGACTCGAACCTGGGAACTACAGATTACGAGCCTGGCGCGCTACCGAATGAGCCACCCCCGCCCCCAATGGCTGAATAGTTAGTGTGACTTATATTAATGCGCCTAACGTGGCCGAGAATTTAATGTCTCTTAGAGTAATGATCTGTCCCCTAGTTGTTAATGTGTTTGGGTTTTGGAACAAGACTTTCAGTCCGAATCTCATATAAGGCATGGGTATCTGGGAAAGTACATTTGTATTGAGGTCATGCCCACATCTCAGGTTTTATGCATGGTATATTATGCCGACCAGTTCCTCTAAGACCGTCATGGTAAGTGGCTACATCTTTGCATATTTATGTCTATAATATTTATTGTTTTCGATTTGTATATAGGGTTGTTTTACATCTGAGCTGCAGTTTTTTTTTACACATAATGGACTAAATGGCCAGGTAACAAGCCCCTCCCCCCAGGGCTCAAAGAGGTTGTGTCCGAAGTCCACTGGAAAGCTTGTAGGAGACGGAAGCCTCTGACCAAGGGTGTTCGTTAACGATCACAGGCTACAGCTCTTATTCATACGGAACCACAGCTTAACCTCCCATCCAAAGGACGGTGGCCTTTCCAATCCTTTCGGTTTTCCCTTCCTCACTGAAGACAAGGTGAGCTTTAACGAGATAAATTTCGACTTTGGCAAAGTTGGGACTCGAACCTGGAAACTGCTTTTTACTATCCTGACGAGCTACCGATTGAGCCAATTCCTGTTCCTGATGAGAACGATAAACACATCTAGTGTATATCTCAATAAAGCAGAACACGGCTATCAGTACACTGTTCACTGCTTAAATCTGCATTTGACGGATAGCTGCGCTTCTAAGCTCAGTGGGGGACGGGAATGGCTCAATCGGTAGCGCGCAAGGCTCTTAATCTACAGTTCCCAAATTCAAGTCCCAGCCGGGTCAGCATTCAAATTTACTCCGCAAAACTTCACATCCTGCCCTCAGTCTGTAAGGGATACCAATGGGATAGTAAAAGCCTCCGTCCATCGGATAGGACGTAAAACTGTGGCCCCATGTGCGGGAGAGAGCCATACCCTGTGCATGTTAAATAACATGCTGAATGACATTGACTGGAGGCTACCAGTTGTTTCCACCCAACCTTCTCTGAGTCCTCGAGGTCCTTGTGACCAGGCCATTTAGCCCATTGTGTGCAAAAAAAGTGCCACTCAGAGGTAAAACAACCCAACTTAAGCTCAGTGGCGTCTTCCACCCATTTCTCACCGAAGGTACCGCTCTGGCACGCAATGTCCTGCTGGAACGCAATGCATTGAGAAACTCACAAATCTCACTGTCAATACAGTGCTCGCTTTGTTGTTACAAATCCTCCTGCTCCGAGCGCAGTGACATGCTGTTCTACTAATGCTCGGAGCGTTGTCATTAGTCCACCAAAGCTATACGAATGTCAAGTATTCGAACTACGCGATTCACGAAATGTGAGCATCAAAGGCTAGGAATTTATCGTGCACAGGTAGCAGAGCGCAAACCACTTTCGGATCGTTGTGTGTAGCGGAATTTCACGAAGCCGTGGCAGTTAGGGTTCCACCTCAGTAATCCGATTGTGCACATTTGACAACAGTCTGCTCTGGACAGTTGCTGTCTTCTGGGGCATAATGTAAGTGCGGATGGTGCGCGGCTGTCTGTCTTAGTCGCTTGTTCCCGGTTGGCAGTAAGTACATTTGTTCGGTGATCAGCGTTGGCATGGAAGCCACCTTTACTCAGATATTTATATAATAAAACATGATGATGGTGATAATAAACTTGGAATGATCACCTGGAATCTGTTCCGAAAGATTCGCTTTCACTCTATAAATTATCCGTAATATGTACTAATGGATTTTACGACATCTATAAGTCTTGAAGAGTTTATGATTTGTCATTTAAGGCTTGACCAATGGTTATATGATCTAAATGGGCGTTCTGTAAGCTATATTTAAATCGTCATTTCTCACACCGCTCTTACCCTTTGGCATTGAAGGAAAAAAATTATATTCATATGTATTTTCTTATCTGGATTTACAGGGTTGGGTTGTTTTACCTCTGAGCGGCACTTTTTTGCACACAATGGGCTAAATGGCCAGGTCACATGAACCCCGAAGGCTCAGAGAAGGTTGGGGGAGGGGACCCACTGGAACAGCTGTTGGGAGACAGATGATAGCCTTCCGTCAAAGCCATCCAGCGTGTTCTTTTACGTGCATAGGGTATGTCTCTCCATCACACGGAGCCACGGCTTAACGTCCCATCCGACGGACGGCGGCCTTTCCAAGCCCATCGGTGTCCCCTACTGACCGTGGGCAGGGCGGGGAATTTTGCGGAGATAAATCTCAACGTTGACCCAGCTGGGACTCGAACCTGAGAACTGCAGATTACGGGCCTGGCGCGCTACCGACTGAGCCACCCCCGCCCTCTGGATTTACAGTATTACATGAAATATTTAAGAATTCATCAACCGTTGAACATTGATTGACCTGTCTGTTGTCTCAAGATTTTTTTTCCAATGAAGGAGAAATTTAAAAGAATCAGTACACAAACTTCAAGATTTGCTTTTCAAAGTCAGTATCAGGGGGTGTCCATAAGAGTTGCGCATAATGGCCAGGTCACGAAGACTCCAAAGATTCAGAGGAGGTGGGGCAAGGAGACCCACTGGACTGTTAAGAGACTATGATAACATCCCGTGAAATCCATCCAGCATGCTCTTTAACGTGCACACACATGTCTCTCCCACACACGGCACAGTGCTTAACGTCCCATCCGACGGACAGCGGCGTTTTCAAATCCATCGGTGTCCCCCTTTCTCACCGAAGGAAGTGTCTGAGTTTAGCGGATATTAATCTCAATGCTGGCGCATTTGGGACTCTAAATGGGAACTCCAGAGTACAAACCTGATGCACTATCAAGTGAACCAACCCCGTTTAAATTTGATATGGCATTTTAATAATTGTGTGAAAAAAAGTGCCACACAGAGGTAAAACAACCTAAGCCAACTTTGTGCCTCCTATCCTATTAACTGGGAAATATTTTCCGGTTTGGCTCACTTGAAATCTATGCTATGTCACAAAAATAACCAGACACTTCCATGTTCAAGCCATATTGGAACCTCCCTAATTATAAAAATAACCTATTTGTGGAAAAACATCACTAGAAATAAATTAGAACTCTCACAAAGCTTATTTTTGACAAGATTATATTGATATTTAAAGAGTAATTGAAGCTGAAACATTTAAGAGAAGACGCCGCTGTCACATTCTTCCTACATATCCCCCCTCCAAAGTGATGAAAAATAAAAAAAATCATCATACAAATTTCATTTATTACTCATGTGAATTAACAGTTTGTTATAGTAGTTGTGTTTTATCCTTTGAAGTAAAGTTTCGTTTCACCTTCCATAATTCTTTAAATATTAAACTAATATTGCAGGAAATAGATATTTAGGGAGATTTGAATGAGATTTCCATTAACCTCCAGTAAAGTTTTTCGTAAAAAAATAAACTTATTTTGAAGTAAAATAGCTTTGAATGTGGCTTTCAATTCATATGACATAGACGTGTCCTGTTACTTTTCTGTAATATACAGTATTATTCATATCGATAAAAAACGATAAACTAAAAGTTTGAATAGAATGAACCCACTGATCGCCAAGAGATAATTTTCGACGAAAAAGCTCATTTTAGAATCCATGAAACTCTCTGAAATCGTCTCTCCATTTGGCAGGAAAGTGTCGCAATGATTTTCTTAGGTTCGAATGCATCCAACAGAACAAAGAAATGCCCATTTACTCATTCCTTGTCGTGCCGCCGTCGTCTTACGATATTGAAAGCGACGTCGTGATTAATAAACGCGCTAATGTTCGTTAGGCGTTTCGACGAAAGGCGAGTTTCACTTTGCAACCTCGGGGAAATGAGCTGCTAAACATAATGCGTGAAATGACGGAGCTGTTGATACATGTAGATGTGACTTCAACATTGCTCTTAAGAAAGTGCGAAACCCTTGAAAGGCTGTCTTCATATTAACAACCGTAATTATGTAGAATTAGCTGTAATAAATGGATCCTTAGTATTGCTCTGTAGAAGGCGTCAATTTGTAAGAAGCTCAACGGAAAAACTAATGGGAGATTATTGTCGCAAAATTAGATGTCACTGGTGATCCCTCCTCGAAGTAGTCGACCATTTTTTCAGTTCCCTAATGTAGCACTTTTACAAGGTAATGAATGAAATTCGCGGTTGATGGTAAGAGGGGATAGCAAGGAGATGAAAAAGTTATTGCAGAGTCCTCTTTGGGATTCTCAGAAACGCAATAAGTGCATATTTTAGACACGTTGTTTGTTTCTTTTAATGTTCTCTAAAAGCTATCATAATAAAGCTTAGCCATTCCCTTTGAAGATAACGCTCATGGACAAGCATCTGTGATTATACCAGCGATTCATAATCTTCTCATTTGCTTGCTGAAAGAGACTATGTATATGATGCTTAGCCGACTGTGGCAATTTTGCGCATTGCTGCTGAAAGAGAAATATTTCTTTTTTTCGGTCAACAGCTTCGTGAGTAATGAACTTTCGCTAGATCTGTTAGTTGAGAGGTTATCAGGAGGAATCATTTTTGGCATTCTAATGCTCTTTAATTCTTGATAAAGTAGAGCTAAATTATAGTCGACGGTTTTATTTCTTCCTAGAGGTTAACGGAAATGGATATGAGCTTGTGTTTGTGCAGATCACTTGTTCGGCAAACGGGTTCCTTGCAGTAAAGGCTCGACGTAATTTTCAAGGTAATTTGAAAGATGCACGGAACGGAAACGATTTTTTTTCTTTAACACCTTTAGGAAAAAAATCAAAATGAAGCAATTTTGTTATGCTAGCCTCAGTGGCGTACAGGGAAATCTCAGGAACCCCCTCGTATCATTTACATGAAAACGTTTTTTACGTTTGAAATTCAAGTATATATAATGGGCACCATTATATACTTGAATTCCAACTTTTTTGAAAACGCATTTAATAGATATCTAACATATATTTCGGAATTCGACATTTTGAATTATTTTATAACTTTCTTCATAAAATATCATTTCCGTTGTTTTCAGACCGTCATAAACAAATTTTGCTTTAAAATCCTTACGCAGTTTCAAATAAATTATTTTGAAAATGATTCATTTTCCTTTCTATTTCAAAAAATGGCTTAAGAGCAGCAAGGGAATAGAAAAAATTAAACATAAAAAAGTGATAATATTGGAAAGATTTCCAAGTCTTAAGTCGCGGATAATATCGTGGGAGATTTCGGACGGAAAAAAAATGGCATTACCCACGACTGTCGTAACCGAAGTTAACGAAATTCATGGCCAAGCTCAGGCTTTGAGACAATGAGTTCTGACCCGAAAGAAGCAAGGAGACAAATTACTAATAAGGAAACGAAGTTGATTATCCACAGTCTGTTACTATTGGTTCAAATCTATAGACAAAAAATTCTGGGCTGTTCCTTTATATAGTTGTATGTCAAGTTTCACAATAAATTTTCATCAATGGATTCTGGTGAATATAGAATGCTGGTTTTCAAAGAAAATAAAATTTTTCGTTTTCCAACTTCAGTGTACCCTCTGACGATAAAAATTGAGACTAATGGAAGGTTCGGAAAACGCGAGTGTTAATGATTTATTGGTGCCTATCTAATCACAAAGTATTTTTAACTCATCTCTTACAACAAAAACAATTAATTTTCTCATCCAACTAGAGTAAGAGAGCAAATCACGATTGCCAAAGTAAGTCTATTGACCTACATTCTATCACTTTAATGGGGCGGGGGTGGCTCAGTGGTAGAGTGCCAGGCTGGTATTCTGCAGTTCCCGGGTTCGAGTTCCAGCTGGGCAAGCATTGAGATTTATCTCCGCAAAATTCCTTGCCCTGCCCACGATCAGTAGGGGACACCGATGGGCTTGGAATATGCGGCCGTCCCTCGGATGGGACGTTAAACCGTGACCCCATGTGCCGGAGAGCTGTACCCTGTGTACGCTAAAGAACATGCTGGATGGCTTTGACGGAAGGCTACCATCTACCTCCTAACATGTCCATTGCTGTCCACTGGGTCCCTTTCCCCCAATCATCTCTGAGCCCTCGGGGTCTTTGTGACCTGGACATTTAGCCCATTGTATACAAAAAAGTTCAGCTCAAAGGGAAAAAACCCTATCACTAAAATGCCAAAATTTTAAATTTTTTTTAAAATATACTCTTTATAACATTATTTTAAAATTTTATGTTTTGCAACCGAAAATTAAAACTGTTTTAAGATTCAAAAATGTGAACCGCAATACTTTATTAGAACTTATTCAATCCAAAACGAATTTTTCTCTTTCTTATAAAAGCAAAAATAAAGTTGAGTGTTTACAGACAGACGATTACTTGCAAAGAGGAAATAGGAGCTGGTTATTCGAAAACAGGTTAAAAATATAGTTTGATATTAAATCTTAAGTTATTAAACTATGTTTGAATCACTGACATACTCTTCTAGAAGCGTAATAAAAAATAATTTAAATGCTTAAAAATATTCGGATTACTCTTGATACGAGCCTGTAAAACAGGATGACCAGATTCAAATATAAAAGGATACGAGGACTTTTGAAATTGAATTTAAAGGATTAAGTAGACTTCCCAAAAATTTTTTTAAAATGTGTTTTAAAGTAGTGAATTGTGAGCCGTCAATCTAAAATGAGCAGACGTCCCAGTACAGCGGGAAACGTCTTCTCACTGTTATTTTGACATCTCGCAATTCATGACTTTCATTATAAATTTCTGGTCTCAATTTTTCGTTCACTTGCATCACCGACCGAAATTTTTTATAACAATTATTTATAACAGCCACTATTATTCTATTAATAAAAGATCTGTTAATTCTGTATAGATATTTTAAATATTTAAACAAGTACATAAAAATAATTCTGGGGACACTTTCGAAGATATACCTTTTCACTCAGGATCTGTCCACTGGACCAATGGTGACATATGGTCACCTTCCTGCAAACCTGGCGGGGCAGGGGTGTCTCAGTCGGTAGCGCGCCAGGCTCGTAATCTGTAGTTCCCAGGTTCGAGTCCCAGCTGGGTCAGCGTTGAGATTTATCTCCGCAAAATTCCCCGCCCTGCCCACGGTCAGTAGGGGACACCGATGGGCTTGGAAAGGCCGCCGTCCGTCGGATGGGACGTTAAGTCGTGGCCCCGTGTGCGGGAGAGCCATACCCTGTGCACGTTAAAGAACACGCTGGATGGCCTTGACGGGAGGCTACCATCTGTCTCCCAACAGCTGTTCCAGTGGGTCCCCTCCCCCAACCTTCTCTGAGCCTTCGGGGTCCATGTGACCTGGCCATTTAGCCCATGGTGTGCAAAAAAGTGCCGCTCAGAGATAAAACAACCCAAATGTTAATGAGGAAAAAGAACTTATAAAAAGCAAGTCCAACTACTGCAAAGTGAATTCTCATTAAAGAATTAATTGCAACAAAATTATATTGTTTATGTTTCACTTTTGGATATTTTTTCTTTTTTACTGTCTTTTTTCTTTAAATATAAGTTATTGATTATATAATTTTTTGGCTGCCGTCATTACATTGCAGTTTTTTATTTAACCCTTCAGCTAAAAAGTTTGTCCATGCTGCCCTGCTGTATAAGCTCCTTTTACTCCTGAGCAACTGGGGGCTTCCCGGTCCGCCACCTTTTAATCCGCCATTGATATTAGAACCTACAGTCGATATTATTATACTAAGTACAGCCCATCAGAAAGTTTGGTGGGAAACATATTTCTTTCCTCCATTGACAACTTTCACAATTCCTGACAAATGTCGCGAAACGTATTCCTAGATTGATAACTTTTTCATTTCCTGCCGAAAGTGTGATGCGTCACGTATCTCCATTCATACCTTTCACAAGAGTAAGCGATGCATCTCCAGATTCTCGATTTTCGCAAAAGAATTCATTCCTTCCCACTGCAGATAGAGACTCGATTTTTATTACCCAACACGGGGTCACACAAGGGGAACTAGCGTACGAAATTTGGGACCAGTCGATCAAGTATCTGTGAAATTACATGGCGCCAAAATCTGTCAGCAAAGCATTCGCAATAGTTTGCCTATAATATTTACACGTCTGCTAGTACATGCATTTCTTTGTCAGTGCCCTCTTATTATTTATTATGATGATGATTGCAAATATGCGGGGCAGTGTGTGTTCGCTTACCGTGATACCGCTTACTCTGACGTTCCCATTACCGTGGTTTTCCTTTTTTCCGGTTCAAATGAATAAAATTTGATTCCGCTTAGCAATGACAATTTATTCTCATTACATTCATTGCATATGTAAACAATTTATAAAAAACAAACTCGACGATGTTATATCGAGAAGTTATAGTTCTAAATAGGAGAAATATTTACTTAGACTTTACTTAATAATGATCAGCTTTTATATGGAATGAAGATTTACTATAATTTTCAGCTTTTTTTTAAATAAAATGTTGTGGATAGTTGCGTTTATAAATGGGAATTATATTTCATTTTCTAAGCAGTTTTCCAAAAATGACATTTTTTCCATTTAAATATATTCTTGAGTTTTTCAAGTGGTTTTTTAATAGTGAAAATTATAGTAATAGTAATTTTCAACTGTTTATTTTAACATGCATATTTTCTTGAAAAAGCTGAAAATTATAGTAATAGTAATTTTCAACTGTTTATTTTAACATGCATATTTTCTTGAAACGTGAAAGGTCGTGAACACTCTATGCAAAAAAAATTCTTTATTAAAACACCATCTATATTGTAAAAATAAATAAAAAATTGGTCCCCATTGCTAGCAGACCGTGAAATTCGTTTACACAGAAGTTTTTTTTGATACCAATTAATCACGGCAAGCTTACACCCACTGTATTTGACAGTATATTATAGTAATTGCATATTTTCCTTATCTATCTTTATATTGTTTTTCGCTCGTCATTTGTTCAATTTCATCGGTATGCATCACTTCCATTTGTTACCTTTTAAATAAAAAATAAATACCCCCTCAAGCAGCTGCTTGCCACAGAGATCTGACAGGAGCCTGTCAGTTTATATGCCATAGTAGAAGGATCTGAGAGGATGGCAGGGCCTCAGCAGAAAAACGACACAAACAGCCATGCCTTACCCGGGGCTCGAACCCAGGTCCCTTAAGTCAGTAGCCAAGCGCGCTAACCACTCGGCCATGGGCATAGCAAAATAAATATTTTTCAAATTTTAAATTTATATATGTTTTTAGGTATTAGTGTTAAATAACAATTGCATTAGACAGTTTACTAACCGATTAAAGGGTAAAACCACTGGTCTAGGTATTTTCGAATATGTTGTTTAGAACATATAATGTTTGTTTAGAAGAGGTTTAATGTGTGGTGGCCTGTGAAAGAAATGTTTCGGCTCCCAGTGAATATTCAAAATATTCTATTAAAAAGAAAACTAAAAAAGAAAGGTATTTGTATTTTTCAAAAGAAATAAAATAGAAGGCAAGTTGACGAAAGCAGAACATAAATGTAATTGCTTGATATTTTCCAGTTTTCATCGGGGCGGGGGGTGGCTCAGTCGGTAGCGCGCCAGGCTCGTAATCTGTAGTTCCCAGGTTCAAATCCCAGCTGGGTCAGCGTTGAGATTTATCTCCGCAAAATTCCCCGCCCTGCCCACGGTCAGTAGGGGACACCGATGGGCTTGGAAATGCCGCCGTCCGTCGGATGGGACGTTAAGCCGTGACCCCGTGTGCGGGAGAGCCATACCCTGTGCACGTTAAAGAACACGCTGGATGGCCTTGACGGGAGGCTACCATCTGTCTCCCAACAGCTGTTCCAGTGGGTCTCCTCCCCCAACCTTCTCTGAGCCTTCGGGGTCCATGTGACCTGGCCATTTAGCCCATGGTGTGCAAAAAAAGTGCCGCTCAGAGGTAAAACAACCCAACCCAGTTTTCATCTATTATAACCTATGAATGATTTTTATTGCATTCACCTCTAATATCTCATTCGTCCCTGATATCACCCTCTAACATTAGAAATTCGAACTAAAGGATGATTTGGAAAATGCATAAGTAATATTTTATTAATACGTATACAACATCAAAATGATTTTTGATTTATTTATTAAAAAGGAAAAGTTGCTTTTACCATTCCAACTCCTGGATGTAATGAGGCAAATCATTGTTACGCGTGTTCTCTTCACACTCTAACACCAAAGCATAAAATTTCTATCGTAAAGAGATAATTTGCGATATTCATTTCAAGTTTTGCATTTTTAAACGCTATAGGACGCTATTAAAACTATTAAGATTCACAAAATACGAATCATAATATTTCATCGATACCAATCCAACCAAAAAGAGTAATTCGAACTTTATTCGAAAAAGTTCGAAAATCTTGCTAGATGTGCATTGAAAAGTAAGAAATAAATTTATTCAGTGAAGGTCTTAAGAATTTTTAAGTTATTTTTGAAAAAAGGAAAGGGGGAAATGTCTCCAGACAGAAAACAAAGTGAAAATGTTTGAACTCGTTTTAAAGAAAACGAGCTGAATAGCAAATCAAAAAAAATTAAAATACAAAACGAAAAAATTTTAATTCTAAATTAACTACCTGATTTCATATGGGAAACAATTTTCTAAGAACCCTATATCATCGTTGGGTTGTTTTACCTCTACTTTTTTACACACCATGGGCTAAATGGCCAGGTCACAAGGACCTCGAAGGTTCAGAGGAGGTTGGGGGAGGGGACTCATTGGAACAGCTGTTGAGAAACAGATGGTAGCCTCCGGTCAAGGGGACCATCCAGCGTGTTCTTTAACGTGCACAGGGTATGGCTCTCTTTCGCACACGGGGCCACGACTTAACGTCCCATCCGACGGACGGCGGCCTTTCCAAGCCCATCGGTGTCCCTTACTGACCGTGGGCAGGGCGGGGAATTTTGCGGAGATAAATCTCAACGCTGATCCAGCTGGGATTCGAACCTGGGAACTACAGATTACGAGCCTGGCACGCTACAGACTGAGCCACCCCCGCCCGTCTATATTATCGTATCATCATATTAAATCAGAGGCCTTAAGTTAAGTAGTAACCTGTGCTTAAATTGTAGCCATGTAGTGCCATATCGAAGGGGGAAGGGGTTCATAAGCAAAAAAGTATTAAAGCGTGCATATCCCACGCATTCTTCATGATTTTTTAAATAAAAACCCTTTAAAACTAAGGGCGGAATACAATCGAAATCCAGTCCCTTGCACCCCTTCCCCTTTTTTGTTTTATCTTTTTCTGACTCGATTGCGTCGCTTAATTGCCCCCTCACCCCTAATTATTTTTTTTTCCATATCCGGGCCTATAGCCAACTAATAGCGCATAATTTGTAAATAGTGACTGGAACTCCGACAGGGGGGGCCAGACGTTTGTTTTCATGTGCGAATTTCCTATTCGTGAAAGCGGAATTGTTTACTTACTTGAGGGAAGTGTTTGATTTGACAGGAAAAAAAAAAGACTTCAAAAATCTTTGATAAAAAAAATTGGAATAGTTTTTGTGTATATTTTTTTATATAATCACATGTTCATAAATTAATTGAAAAACTTCTCGCAATAATTGTGCGGGTCACAGATAGTTTTAATTTAATTTGTAGCCTGGGATCAAATTGTAGCCCGGCTATTATTCGAACATATACGATATTTAGCAATTTTATATTTTACAAAAATGATTTTACCGTTAGTGCAAACCATATGGGTACTTGAGGACTGCAGAGGGTTAAAAAGACAGAGCCATCAATATATTTTTAAAATGAGATAAAAGCTATTAAGATTTTGTTATCTGTAAAGACACTAAAATATTTCTAACAAAAGAGAGATGAAATATTTTAAGAAAGATGGAAACATTGAAATATTTAAAAACTTTACGTAATTGCATCAATACAGTTTTTATTTTGAGATTCCCTACAAAGTAATACATAATTTTCGGCTTTATAAATGTCGAGGATGATTTTTCGAGTTGAGCACAGCGAGAGAGAACTATTCTGCAGAACAGGGAACTTCGGTTTTGTTGGACGAATAGACCGTACCATTAATTAACTATTAGTGTGGTGTTTAGATACTGATATTTTCCAATGAGATTGCTACTGTAGCTCATCATTTTCACTCTGAAGCCACAGTGTGTTCATATCGGCTATCAGGCAACATCTGGCGAAGTAATGAAGACTTATTCAGTTAATTATTTCTGAATAATACACAAATTACGGAGGCATAGCAATCTTCGCTATTTTGAAAGAGGCTTAAATTTTGCATTCGTTGTGATCCCACAAATTCTCCAATTAGTTATATAATTGGTTACTACGGATAAAGCTTAAATCTTGTAATATGGTAATTTACCCCTATATATATAATTAACTGTAACAAAATTTGTATCCGGAAATATTTGAGTTGTTATAAGTAGCGCTGGTGTTAATGTTGTAATTGTAATAGGAATAGAGCCATGTGTCATAGCAATGGGAGCAATGAAATAAAGCTATGGGAGCATTCTGCACTCCACTTAAAACAAATCGAATGTGATTTAAATTTTTGTATATAAAAATGAAATGATTAAGTGATGAATGAAAATTTAATAATTGAAAATCTATACATTTAAAAATCAATAATTTTTTTCTATAAATCATTTTAAAAGAAAAATAAATCTTTAAAATTATAGACATAATCATTATTATTATAATTTATACCATGCCAGGGGATTACAGTAAAGCAAATATCAGGCAATTTTAGCGATTAGCTTGTTCAAGTAACTTGGTGGCTCAGTACTATTGGAAAGAAATGTCAAAGACAATACAAAAAATGAAAACGTACTAAGATATGCATAGCTTTTTGATGCACAAATAAAATGCTAACAAGTTGCATAGAAGAAGAGAAACATATATTACGATATTAAATATGATAGTAAACGTGAAGTAAGAGAAAGAAATGTATAAAATCACACATCAGTAACATTGCCCGTAATTTTTGTATTCGATTCATCTGACAAAAAAGTTGAGTAATTATTGTGTCGTGGTTGACATTTTCTTCACTAACTCCGTTCTTTGCCTAGGGCGAAAGGGAAAACCAATGAGCTCGGAAAGGCCGCGTATCCTTAAAATGAGCTATGAAACCGCGACCTCGTGTTCAGGAGAGTCGTATGCTTTGCATATTGAAAAACGTATTTTTTATGACGGTAGTCATAAAAAAAGATGTAAGCCATGACTGTTTTGACAGGCTTACATCTGACTCCTATCATCTGTCCAGTGGGTGCCCTTTCCTTAACCAATTCTGAGCCCTTGGGGTCATCGTAACCTGTCCATTTAACCCAGTTCTGTGCACAAATTTAGTGCTCAAGGTGCGACAACCCAACACAATAATTAATATGTATCCTTTGTAGCCGGGGCGGGGTGGCTCAGTCGGTAGCGCACCAGGCTCGTAATCTGTAGTTCCCAGGTTCGAGTCCCAGCTGGGTCAGCGTTGAGATTTATCTCCGCAAAATTCCCCGCCCTGCCCACGGTCAGTAGGGGACACCAATGGGCTTGGAAAGGCCGCCGTCCGTCGGATGGGACGTTAAGCCGTGGCCCCGTGTACGGGAGAGCCATACCCTGTGCACGTTAAAGAACACGCTGGATGGCCTTGACGGGAGGCTACCATCTGTCTCCCAACAGTTGTTCCAGTGGATCCCCTCCCCCAACCTTCTCTGAGCCTTCGGGGTCCATGTGACCTGGCCATTTAGCCCATGGTGTGCAAAAAAGTGCCGTTCAGAGGTAAAACAACCCAACCCAATACTTTGTAGCATATCCTTTGCACATTTAACAACACACTGGACAGCCTTGACGAAAGGCTTCCTCTCTCTCCTAATAGTTGTCCAGCGTTCTTGTAACCTGGCTATTTAGCTCGCTGTGTGCATAAAAAGTATCGCTCAGAGGTAAAAAACAATCCAGAAAAAATAAAACATATATTAAAATTCATAGGTTGCGCCAAAAATAATGCGTCCAAAGTTTTTTCAAGAAATTTTCAATGGTATATATATACTTTCAAACATTTACAATCGTTCTTTGTTTTTCGACGTAATCGCAATCACTTTCAGTGCCCTTGTTCCAATGATGAATGAGGTTATATTCCCGCAAGGTAGAAGCCATCTGGCTTTTCACCCAACCCTTTCGTTCCAGCTGTCTGCACACTTTCATCGCTTCCAAAGTGCTGCCCAAACAATGAGTTTTTTTAAATGACCAAACAGATTCAAGTCTGACGATACTGACGGAATGATAGAGCGAATAAAAATATCGGACGCATTATTTTTGAGGAAACCCTCGTAATTCAGTGGGCGAGGGTTAGGTCAGCAGGGAGCGCCAGGCTGCAGTTTCCAGATTCGAGTCGCCATCTGCGCCAGTACTGAGAGTTATCTCTCTAACACCCATCCTGCCCTCGGTCTGAAAGGGGACACCGATGGACTTGAAAAGGCTATCGCCCGCTGTTCAGCAAGTTCAGGAGAGCCATACCCTATACACATTAAAGAACTCTCTGGATGGCATTGACAGGTTGGGTTGTTTTACCTCTGAGCGGCAATTTTTTGCACGCAATTGGCTAAATGGCCATGTCACAAGGACCCCGAAGGCTCAGAGAATGTTGGGGGGAGGGGATCCACTTGACAGCTATTAGGAGACAGATGGTAGCCTCCCATCAACGCCATTCAGTGTGTTCTTTAACGTATACAGGGTATGGCTCTCCCACACACGGCGTAACGTCCCATCAGATGGATGGTGGTCTTTCCAAGCCCATCCGGCTTTGATAGAAGACTGCCATCTTTCTCCTAACCGCTATCCAATGTGTCCCTCAAGTTTCTCTGAGCCCTTGGGGTCCTTGTGGCCTGATTGTTTAGCCCATTGTATGCAAAAAGGCGCAGCTCAGAAGTAAAACAAACCAACCCTTCCTCTATCTAGGTCTGAGCCTTTAAGGTTTTTTGTGATTTTTCCGTTTAGCCTATCGTGTATAAAAAAAAAAATTGCAGCTGCGAAGTAAAACAATATAACCCAATCGACTATTCTTAAGGAAGAACCACTCTGAAGTTAACGTCGATCAATATTAGAGGAAAATTTGTCTTGAGCCGGGTGGGATACGAACCCACGACCTTCTGATAATATGTCAGGTGCTCTGGACCACTGAGCTGCCGTACGCCGATCAAGATCTCCTCTAATTGATGCTATGAACTTTCTACCCACAGTACACAATTCTCCGTGTCTCATGAAGATATTTGTCCCAGTCGCTCTCAGCCTCAAGAAACAATGACAAACATGTCATGAAGATGGTAAGTACATTCTGAGTATACAATTGTTTAAATTGAAGAGATATTTTTCGACATATTTAATGAATATGAAGGAAGATAACTTCAGAGTGATAACGTCAATCAATATTATAATCTTGAGGCTGAGAGCAGCTGGGACAAATATCTTCATGAGACACGGAGAATTGTGTACTGAGGATAGAAAGTTCATAGCATCAATTAGAGGAGATCTTGATCGGCGGCCGGTAGCTCAGTGGTTCAGAGCACCTGACATGCTATCAGGAGGTCATGGGTTCGTATCCCACCCGTCTCAAAGCAATTTTTCCTGTAATATTGATCGACGTTAACTTCAGAGTGATATGTTCCTTAATATTCATTAAATACGTCGAAAAATATCTCTTCAATCGATTATGCATTTGAAAATCATTTGTACACAAAATACTAAGTATACTAATTCAAAAGTAAAAGAATGTATGTTAGATGTATTAGAAATATAAATTATATACAGTAAATGAAAAACAATCTTGATATTCGAGATCGTCATATTTGGTTGTATATAGCCCATATCCTTGATACAAGCTTGATACAGCAATTCGGTAAGGAAACTAAAGAAACGCGTTTTCATGATTATACTGTTATATGTAAATCATCAGAGGAACCATACGTTTCATTCAGATATTTGAAAATGTTGCGTAAAAAAATTAAATTTTTATGCAAAAAACAAAAGATGAAAATTTTAATTAAAGTGCATTATGCATTTTACGTACAGTATGTAACGTTGTTAAAATATATTTTGAGCCGTCCAGGTTGCCTAGGCGATACCATGATTACACCAAAAATATATTTTTTTTTCTGAAGTATCATTTGCTAGGTTAAAATCAAATCTAAAATTAGTGGATAGGCAAAATATACTCTTGCCCGCTCTCGGATATTTCGAGGTGCGTAGCTGCCCACTTTGCCCACCAATTTCTCAAGCCACTGCATTTTATATACACAATTACTCCTGCGACTTAATTATTTAATAAAATATAACACTTCAAAATATGGGTATCCTTTAACATTACCCTGCATTGCGAAGCTTTCGCCTAGTTAACAATATTAATGCATTTGAACTCTTCCTAACTCTTTAGTGATAACAAATGTCATCTTGAATATTTAGCTTAAGAGAAGTTTTGAGAAAACACACAGCATTAAGACTCATGCTATTCCAACAGAAATGATGAACTAAGTGTTAAATAACAAAACTCTGTTCCATTCCGTCTCCAACTGAAATGCTCTCAAGAGTAATCAAAAGCAATTGTCACTTTAGTCAAGTAATTCAAATCTACTAACATCACGCTTGGAAGGATTCCAGTCAGTATAATTTAAATCATTTTAGTAGTTTGCACAGATTTCATTGTTTTATTATTAGGGAGGAAACTTTTAAGCACTTAATACGGAAGCGCACGCCAGCGTCCATGTATTCAGAGACACGCTCTGTTATTGGTTCTTTGAAATGAAGAAAACTTGAAAGTTGATAGACAGTAAGAAGCGATTAAGTCATCAGGAAATGTTGAAACTAACAATCTGACGCGTGTTGTTCAGATGATCTAGCCAAACTCGTTCATCAAAAGCTCTATTGTAAATAAACCTTGAGGACAAAATGCACAAAATACAACTATGAAGAATAAATCTTAAGAATCCTAAAGATGTAGATTTATCGTTTCATAAAATATTTGTATTATGTATATTATTGTAAATGTTTTGCAGTACCTAAATTTTATTTCATTCTGAGTGAAATAAGTATAAATTAAAAAATTTTTAAAATGCCTATACAACCATGAAAAAATAAAAACAAAACTAGGGCATACAGATAGTCGTATTCATTCGATCTGAATTCGTATTCGCTTCAAAGGAAGATAGGGCGCCGGCAGTTTTTTTTTATTGGGTTCAATTTTTTATCTACGAGAGGCATTCTTTTGCACACAATATGATAAATAAACAGGTCACAAGCACCCTGAGGGCTCAAGAGAAGGTTGGGGGGAAGGGACCCATTGGACAGCTGTTACGAGACAGATGGCAGTCAAAGTCGCCCAGCGTGTTCTTTATCGTGCACAGCTCTCCTGCACAGTGAACCCCGGCTTTATGTCCTAGCTGATGAGCGGCCTTTCAATAGCCCATTGGTGAGTGTCCGCTTTTCGACCGAGCACAGCGCGGGTTTTTTTGCGGAGATAAATTTGAACGTTAGCAGAAGCGGGACTCGAACCTGAGAACTGCAGATTGCGAGCCTGGAGTGCTACCGACTAAGCCACCCCCGAAAGTAAGGACAGGAGACGTAACTTGAGGAAGCTCACAACAGTTATCGTGATGTTTCAATTGACACCCAACCGTACCGGTGGTTCGTTCCTCTAAAGCGCGGCAAAGAAAGCACAGAATATAACTTTTTTATAGGCTAAGACAGGGGTTCTCAACGTGGAGTAAGCGGTAAAATTTTTTGGGGTACGACGTGAGAGCTCAAAAGTCGCTAAGTTGGCATTATTATACTATAACTATAGTTTTATCTATCTATATAAGGGGTACGCCAGTTACATACACATTTCCTGGGGGTACGTGAAGCATAAAAGGTTGAGAACCACTGGGCTAAGATATTCCCCGCGTTACAAGCTCCCATTTGACTAATAACAATTCTCCATCGAGATCTATCAACAGATTGAGAATATTTAGTGGAATAATAGTAGTTTTGATAAACACAAATAATGATAAATGGCAAATGAAAAGGCTAGGTAAAACATTGCTATGGTACTAAACAATACTTTTGCGGAATGATACACTAATTTGTGCTATTGGATTGCATTTTAAAGGGGCTAAAATATATTTGAATTTAGAATCTTTTTGACCTGACAGAGGTGAACAAAGAAACATAATTATAATTTAAAATTATATACATATTTTAAATCATTCATTTGTTTTCTATATTTTTGCACTTTCCCCAAAAAATTTTCTTGTGGGTCGTAATTTACTTTTCTCGAATTTAACCTAAAGTATGATGGTGCCCTCGATATGATTCATATATATTTCGATATGATAAGGTTCCGAGCATTATCTCACAATGCCCATTGGGATTTGCATCGCATCTCTCTGTCAGAAAGCCATCGCTAGTTTAGTATGAAAAACTGCCGTCCGTCGGATAAAGCGTCATACCACTGGATCGTATAGACATGGCTATCCTATGCACGTTGAAGGCGGGAGTGGATTTGTCGGTAGCTCTTCAGGCTCGTGATCTGCATTTCCCAGATTCGAGTCCCACCTGTCCCAGCGTTCAGATTTATCTCCTCAAAACTCCGCCCTGCCTCGATCATTAGGAGACAACGATGGGCTTGGAAAAACCGTCGTCCGTCGGATAGGATGTTAAGCCTTAGTCCGTGTGCGGGAGACTCCATACCCTTTCACGTTTAAGAACACGCTCGATGTCCTTAACTGGAGGCTACCATCTGTCTCCTAACAACTGCCAGTGGGTCCCCTCTCCCAACCTTCTTTGAGCCCTCATGGTCTTTATGCCCTGGACGTTTGGCCCATTATATGCAAAAAAAAAGTGCCGTTCAGAGGTAAAACAAAGTAATCATGTGCACGTTAAAACACTCTGAAACGCTTTGATGAATCCTCTTTTCCAAACTCCACTCTGAACCTTTGGGTTTTTGTAACCTGACCATTTACCCATTGTGTGCAGAAAAGCCTCGCTCAGAGGCAAAACGACGCAGTAGAGTAAAATAAAATTGCAGAATATCGAAAACAATATTTTTTAATCAGAGTGCTATATATATTTTTCACGCTATTTTAATTCGTCATTTAATTTTTTTTTTTTCTTAAAGAATTAGTATGTATCAGATTTTGATTTCGAGCCCGTAGAAGATAGTTTAGCGATCTCTGAAAGAGTTATTATTTACACCTTACGTTGAAAACCAATTTTCCGGAATAAACCAGCGCAGCTCATGACTACATTTTTATGTTTCTCCTTAGTTCTCTTAACCAAAGTATCTTTTAAACAACTTCTTTTAAGATCGTTAATGATCTTTTTTTCCCCACCATTTTTCTCAGTTCTTCATCCCAAGAGTTTTTCTCTATTTCTACTGACTTGAATTTTTAATAAGCTGAAAAGCATTCTTATTTGACTTTCATCTAAATGACGTTACAAGCATCCTGTTTTTATTTAATCATTTCTTCCCTAATGCAAAGAGATGCCCTCGTACAGAAAAAAACGAAAGACCTTTAAGTGAAATTAACTATTCGTTTCGTTTATGTTCTTAATACATAGATCATTAGGCTATTAGAAAGTGAGGTCATTGTTTATTAGACGACTAGGACGTAATAGAGATGGTCCCTTTAAACTCTGCGCTCCAAACAGGCGACACGACCTTCTTGGCAACTCGCCAAACCGTGTCTTATTGCCAAAACTTTCGGTTGACGTTTCTATCACCCCGTTGTGTCAACAGGAGACGACGAATTTTGCACACACTCTACCGGACTGACTTTGCCTGGGGACAGTAATAATGCTGAACTTCCTTCCCGAAGGTTAGCCATTTTGCCTTCGGGCCTGAGGGCGAGAAAGTAGCGAAAAGCTAGCTTAAAAGGCTTTCGCTGACTCTCTATGACTTAGAGGTAAAATATTGAAGCTAATTAGCAAATTCTGTTGGTCGAATGGATTTCACTGGCTCTCGCTGTTCATGTTAAGCATCGCAATGTCAAGAACCGATCGCCTTTGGAAGTAGATGGATGTAATAAAGCTTTCGAGGGTTTATGTATAAGGAAATAAGAGCAAAGGGAATTATGTTAGGATGAAAGTTTAAGACTTTTCCGTGAGGGGTCATGGTTAATGTGCCTGTCACAATGCAAAAAAATTCTGTAAATATATACACAAAGTATATTACGTTTGCTCATTTGGAAGGTCGTAAATTTCTGTTCGTTACGTGATGGGAATTTTAACGTTTCTTGCTGTTATATAAGTATTTGATGGTCTTCTTGGGATGATCAGTGTTTTCGTTAACTCAGTTGGGATATTAGGCACGCCGTGCATTCTTCTTCATTGCTGCTGAAGTTATATATATCGTGAATATCGAAATTGCTTGTGTCATTCGTTGCGGGGTTATTTGAATAGGGGTTTGGGGAAAAATTTTTGTCTAGTTATAATATATCACTTCGATATATTACACTCAGTCCCCTACTGGCAAAATTGATGCGTCTTTCAAAACATTCGTATAAGGGTTGTTTTGGGTTGTTTTACCTCTGAACGGCAGTTTTTTGCACACCATTGGCTAAATGGACCCCCGAAGGCTCAGAAAAGGTTGGGGGAGGGGACCCACTGGAACAGCTGTTGGGAGACAGATGGTAGCCTCCCGTCAATGGCATCCAGCGTGTTCTTTAACTTGCGCAGGTATGGCTCTCCCACACACGGGGCCACGGCTTAACGTCCCATCCGACGGACGGCTGTCTTTTCACGCCCATCGGTGTCCCCTTCTGACCGTGGGTAGGGTGGGGGAGTTTTGCGGAGATAAATATCAACGCTTACCCAGCTGCCGTCCCATGGCCGAGTGGTTAGCGCGCTTGGCTACTGATCTAAGGGACCTAGGTTCGAGCCCCGGGTGTAAGGCATGGCTGTTTGTGTCGTTTTTCTGCTGAGGTCCTACCATCCTCTCAGACCTTCTACTTTGGCATATAAATTGACAGGCTCCTGTCAGACCTCTGTGGCAAGCAGCTGCTTGAGGGTTTTTTTTAATTTTTTTACCCAGCAGGGGAACTACAGATTACGAGCCTGGCGCGCTACCGACTGAACCACCCTCGCCCATTCGTATAAGGTGGAATCGTGTTAATCGATATGAATTTCTCATAGAAAATGATGTAAATGAGGTAATGAGGTAAATAATGTAAAATAATGTAATGAACCTAACCTGATTGGCATATTTTTTATTCCTTTATTTTGACTATACTCTGTATAGTTTTTTGTGTTTATTATTTGTTTATGGATATTTTATATAGGAGTGTGTATGTCTGTCAATCTGTTCGACGACTGTTCATAAACGATCAGAGCCAGGACGTCTCACTGTTAACAGTGCACTAAGAAATGATGCACATCAAAGCATACATTAGAATGATAAAAATCGATATAACTGAAACAATCTTAAGGTTACGATCAAGTCAGCATAGTTCTTTACTTTCATTCGGAAAATCGATTCCAGACTTAATTGACATAGTGGTTAGGGAGCCAGCGGCTGTTCTAGCAGGGCAAACTTCGTGTGTAATGTTAGCTCTAAGGCAGTGGCTTCGGTCTTAATATGGCATGTTTTTGTATCAGAATACCTGTAAAAACCAGAAGTAGCTTTTAGGATTCTTCTGTCCTAAATGTGGCAAATCAAAAAAAAAGAGAAAAGTGATTCCAATTACAAATTATGTACAGTGTCCACCAAAACATCAGAGAATTTCCATGTAATATCAATGGGAATATAACTTAAAAACTCTAACTTCTAAAATTTGTATTTAATGAAAAAAATGCGAGTAAAAATCAATCAAATCTATTTAAATCACAATTTTTTACAATATTCAGTATTTGGAGAGTTACAGAAGCTAGGATATTTCACAACAGTAATGTGTGTCATAAGAAATTAATTAAAACTTAAATAATAAATTTTTGTTTTCAAACCATTTAATAAAATAAATATGCATATTAGAAGTTTTCGCATAATGTTCCTTTGAATATTAAACAATTATGAATGATTTTTATAACGCAAGATAATTTATTGTTAAATTAATTCCAGTTTCCGTAACTCTTTAAATACTGAAAGAGGGGTGGGAGTGGCTCAGTCGGTAGTGCGCCAGGTTCGTAATCTGTAGTTTCCAGGTTCGACTCCCAGCTGGGTCAGCGTTGATATTTATCTCCGCAAAACTTCCCACTCTGCCCATGGTCAGTAAGGGACACCGATGGGCTTGTAAATGCCGCTGCCCATCGGATTGGACGTTAAGCCATGGACCCGTGTGCAGAAGAGCTATACCCTATACATGTTAAGGAACACGCTGAATGGCCTTGACGGGAGGCTACCATCTGTCTCCCAACAGCTGTTCCAGCGGGTCCCCTCTCCCAACATTCTCTGATCCTTCAGGGTCCTTGTGACCTAGCCATTTAGTCCATTGTGTGCAAAAAAAGTGCTACTCAGAGGTAAAACAACCCAACTGAAAGAAAATTGTTGAAAAAAGAAATTAAAATAGATTTGATAATGATCTTTATATTCAGTAACATTTTTCCACTGATGCATATTTTAGATATATAGAGCTTCGACGTTAGATTCCCATTGTTATAAAAAGGAAATTATCCAATATCTAGCAGGACAGCGCATGCCTTTTCATAATCTAATCTCAGCAGTGGAATCTTTGCGACTTAGTCACCTTATCGTGTGTGCATTGAACAAATGTCTTTAACTGTGAAAACCCTAACTCAACTCATAAAAGAAAGAAAATTTTTATGTAAGCAGCCACTTAACATTCAGATCAGACAGCATTCTTTCATCTCAAATCGTCGCAAAAAATATCCCAAGATTGGTAACCAGAAAGCTTTTAATATGTACACGTGTCTTATATTTTTAACACACTTTATCCAATTAACATTTAAAAAAAATAAATAAATACCCCCTCAAGCATTTAGGCAGTAATAAAATGTGAACCTTTTTGTACTTCAAAAAATCTGACCGTTGTTCATCAAAGATGATGTGTCTGGTGTTAAAGGGATTAAAATATCGATGCGCTTTCGGCATAACAAATAAGGCGAGGTGAATTGGGAAAGATGCAGATGCTAAGCAGGTGTTGTTTAGCTGCAGAGTTTTTCTGAAGGGTTGTGATGTATTAAGTGTAACATGTCGAAAAGTCATATGAAGAATACTAATTGATGTGAAGAACTAGTTTTCTTAATGACAGAGTATTGTATCGTTATGCAAAGTTGGTGATGAAAGGTCGTGCTGAAATCGGCGATACCATGATGAGCAGACTTCCTTGAATGTTTCATCGCAAGAAATGCCCTACATCGACGTTGACTGCAACAATCTTGAGGTCACGATCAAGTCGTCGTAGTACTTTAATTTCATTCTGAAAATCTGTTCCAGATGCTTCGCAAGTGGCTGAAACGGATTTTTTTTTTTAATTCTTGTGCAATGATGATGTTGCTTTCGATAGTTTCATTCCCACATTCATAGGGATAATGAGACAGGTCTCTGACCGGTGAATTTAATTGCTAATCACTTTTTTTACTTTTTCATTCAGAATGTGGAGAAAGTATAGTGATCGCCAAAGATAAAATGGACTTTTATATAGGAAAATATTTGATGCTTCGTAAACTCGGAAAGGTGGTGCTCCAGCGATTGAAAGATTGAGCTATTGATTGCTAGGTGTAGGTTTGTTGGGTTATCGCTTAGTTGGATCTTTTTGCACACAATGGACTAAATGGCAAGGTCACAAGGACCCCGAAGGCTCAGAGAACGTTAGGGAAGAGGATCCACTAGCTAGCTGATAGGAAATGAACGCAGCTTCTCGTTAAGACCATCAAGCGAGATATTTCTGGTTATTGAGTTTAGCTCTCCTGCGTTGGGTTGTTTTACCTCTGAAAGACACTCTTTTGCACACAATAGGCTAAATGGCCAGGCCACAAAGACCCTCAAGGGCTCGGGGAAGGTTGAGGAAGGAGACCTACTGGACAGATGAAAGCGAAGTTTACTGGACAGATGAAAGCGAAAGTTAGGAGACAGATGAAAGCCCCGTCATGATCATCCAGCGTGTTCTTTAACGTGCACAGACTATGGCTCTGCTTCATACTATGGCACAGTTTAACGTCCCATCCGATGGACGGCGGTCTTTCCAAGTCCATCGGTGTCCCCGGTGCAACGATGACCCAGGTGAGACTCGTACCTGGGAACTACTGATTACAATCCTGGTGCACTCTGCACTTGCTCTCAATGATAAAGGGGAAATCGATGAGCTTTCATAGGCTGTCGTTTTTTAAATAGAACGTTAAGCCGCTGCCCCACTTACGGAGGGTGAGGCACACTTTAAAGAACTCATCCAGTTTGTTCTTTAATGCGCATAGTACATTAAAGAACACGCTGGCCCTTCCTTTACAGAAGGCTTTCATTTGTCTCCTAATAATTGTACAATATATGTTCTTCAAATACCCTATCATTGGAGTCCTTGGGACCTGGCCTTTTAGCCCATTTTGCGTGAAAAAGGACTGCTCAAAGGTAAAACAACCCAATATAAATCTTATGTGGCTAACATTTTAACACGAAAATCAGACAGGCTCTCACACTACAGTATTTTCCTGTATAGCACAATGATAATAGACTGGGTAACATAATGATATAATGACTGTTAAATAACCCACATAATTATTCGACTAAATAGACCCCAAACGTATTAGGTTAGCTGTGTGATTTAAGATACCAACAAATGTTATTACTTCACCACAGAATCACCTCATCAGGATTAATTTCGCCATATTAGCCTTTCAATTGCAAGATTCAGCCACAGAGAGTAAAATTATTTCCCAAAATTACTGTTAGGTATGCTATGTCTACATCTATACTCTACAGTATTCTCTCCTCAATTATAAAGATCTACCCTCATTTAGATTGGGCTGTTTAATCTCTGAGCTGCAATTTTTGCACGCAATGGGCTAAATGACCGGGTCACAAGCACCCCAAGGACTCAGAAGGTTGGAGGAAGAGGACTGGACAGATATTAGGAGACATATGGTATCCTCCCTTCAAGACCATACAGTGTGTACTTTAATGTGCACAGGATATGGCTTTTCTGTACACGAAATCACGAGATTACATACCATCCGAAGGACGGCGGTCGTTTCAAGCCCAACGGTGTCCCCTTTCTGAATGAAGGCAAGGTGGGTGTTTAGCGGAGATAAATCTCAACGCTGGCCCAGGTGAATCCTCACGTGGCGATCATTTCTCTGTCCCTATGAATGTTATCGTACCCAACATTGCTCCTGTCTTCAGAACTTATTCTTAAATTCCTTTGATATGCGAATTTATTTCTTTCGTGAAGAAATATCAACGAATTTTTAAATAGAGCAGAATTGCTTGATTCCGTCATGCACCAAATATTGGAGAGCGTGAACACCCACTAATATTATAATTACAATAGCAGATTAAGTCTTTAGAAACGGATTTGATTAAACTTCCAATCAGTATTTTAGGAAATAGATTAAATTACATTTTTTGTTTTTATAAAACTTTATGCAAAATCTCTAATACTCTAAATCTAATATCACATTATTCTCAGGGTTGGGTTGCTTTACCTCTGAGTGGCACTATTTTGCACACCAAGGACTAAATGTCCAGGTCACAAGGACCCCGAGGGCTCAGAGAAGGTTGGGGGAGGGGACCCACTGGAACAGCTGTTGGGAGACAGGTGGTAGCCTCCCGTCAACGCCATCCAACGTGTTCTTTAACGTGCACAGGGTATGGCTCTCCCGCACACGGCGCAACGCCTTAACGTCCCATTCAAAGGAGGGCGGCCTTTTCAAGCCTATCGGTGTCCCCTACTGACCGTGGGCAGGGCGGGGAATTTTGCGGAGATAAATCTCAACGCTGACCCAGCTGGGACTCGAACCTGGGAACTGCAGATTACGAGCCTGGCGCCCTAACGACTGAACCCACCCCTATTATTCTCAGGCAAAGTTTCTCTAATCACATATGTTTCGTGTAAATACCCTGTTATAAACATTTTCAATATGTTATATAGAGAAAGACAAGAGTCCTAGAAACTCTTCCTAATTTGTAGAGACCTTCTCACAGGGCAGCCTTGCCACCACCCAGGATTCGAACCCGGACTCCAACTGCTTCAGTGTCACTGGAAGGCAACGTGATATCACTATGCCACGAGGCGGCATGAATATCTCTATTGATACTCATTGTCTTGCAGCCTTCAACTCTATTTAAAAATATGAGTCCTGGAATAAGTCCTTCTACTGTGAGTGAGCTCAAAATTTATATGTAAGTTTTGTGAGGACCATAATTAGAGTCAATGTGCTTATTTAATATCAATAGAGTTAAAACTTGCTGAGATATAGAGCATTAAAGAGATAATGACCAAATGTCAGAATAAGTTTTTTAGTGGTTTAATGGTTGATTTGCGCCACAGAATAATCTTGAATGGTCATGTTACAAGGAACTGGACATCGGAAGGGAATCCATTGGGCAGATGTTAGAACAGGTAAAGCTTCCCTTCAAAGCCATATAGAGTATTCTTTTACGTGACATGTTATGGTCCAGCACACGGGGGCATGGCTTAATGTATCATTCGAGAGATGGCGGCCTTTTCAAACCCAGTTATGTACCATTCCTCAACGAGGGCAGGGGGGTGGGGTTTAGTGGAGATTAGTTTCAACTCAGGTACATTAGAAACACCAAGTAAAGATTCTGATGTACTTCTAACTGAGATTATACTGCCCCCATCCATTTCTGTTTTATGACACGGTTTTATATATAGTGGTCTCAGTCCAACTTTCATCATTCACTATACATACGCATTTGAGCGACTGTGTAAAGGTGGATGCTGAGGACTTAAAGAATTGGAAGAGTTAGGATGGGTTAATTTACCATTGAGCTGTACTTTTTTTGCACACAGTGGGTTAAATGGTCAGATCACCCTTCAGCCCACGGGCTCAGAGAAGGTTGGGGAAGGCAATCCACTGGACAGCTGTTAGGAAATAGATGGAAGCCTTCCCTCAAGGCCATCCAGCGTGTCCTTTAACGTGCACAGAGTATGACTATGCTGCATACGGGGCCACCGTTTAACGTCCCTTCCCACGGACGACAGCCTTTCCTAGCCCATCGGTGTCTCCAATCTGACCGACGAAAGGATGGTAGTGTAGCAGAGATAAATCTTAACGATGTTACAGGTGGGACTCGAAACTGGGAACTACAGGTTATCATCCGGGCGCGCTACTGACTGAGCCTCCTCTGCCCCGGCTCTTTTCCTCTCATAAGTGGCTTCACTCCAACATTGAAACTGTCATCTTCACTGTGAAATAAAGGTGGATGCTGACATCCTAATGGGCTGGAAGAGTGAAAGAAACACTCGAGCATTTTCATCGAATCGAATCAATTACAAAAACCAGCAGGTCTTCAGAGAAAAAGCTGCACACAGTTCACTCTCCAATTCTCTGTATTCCTCTACCGGTAACCCGTATTCCAACGTAAAGCAATTGCTCCAGTTAGTGTGCATTGGAATCTCTATTCCGTATGCAGCTACCGGAGCACAAAGTGAAGCCTCTGTCGTAATTATGTGTAAATGTCGGGAGACGAAGTGCAGACTTCGTCCCTTCTCTGCAATCAGCCGGCGATGCGACCATTATTCACAAGATGCTGCCAAACCAACTGGCACGTAATGACTGAATGCTATTCACTTCGGGCACACAGTCACTGGCCTGCCCTCGAATACACACAGTCGCTCATACACATACACATTTAGAGTGGGAGAATGGTGGAGAGAAGGACAAGAAAAATTAACCATGCCAAGGAAGAAACTGGCTCCTTGCCCGATACTCTTCTTCCCAAGCATTTGACATCGACGATGTTTGCCGGATGTTTTCGTGCTCTTGTGTTAGCAGGTCTTCGGGCAAAAGGTAGCTGCATTCCAAAACTCGATTTTTATTAAATTGCTTCTCTCTTACCGAAAGTTCTGTTTTTCTGCCTTTTTTTCTCAGTTTCGTTTAAAATAATGTTTGTTTGTCAGTTGTTGCCTTTTTTTGCATGAGAAAATACAGAATTTGTGGTTATTTATCACAAAGGAAGTTTTGATTAGATGAAAGTGAAGCAAGAAAAAACGGTAATCAAGAAAACAATTGTTAAATAGTTAAAATTGTGTAGTTAGGCTTAGAAAAATGCGAGTTAGTGGCTATAATGAGAACGCGTTGTTTATGTTATGACATTTGACATGAAAAGGAAAGAATAGAAAATTTTATCATAGTTTATATATAGTTAGGGAAGTACCGGATGGTTAGCTTTCCACATAAAAGATCCCAGAAAGAGGTTCCTCCACAGGTTAGGAATTAAGCCTTATTGGAGACTGGGATTCGCTCAGTCGTTAATGTAATATACTATTCCCAGATTCGAGTCTCAACTATGCATGTTGATATGTTGAGAATTTCCTTCATTCACCCAAGTCTGCCATCAGTACGAAAGAGGACACCGATGGGCTTGGAAAGGCTGTTGTCCGCGGAAAGGACGTTGAACCGTAACCCCGTGTATAGGAGAACTATACACTCTAAACGTTAAAGAACAAGCTGGATGACCTTGACGGCACACGACTACCATCTGTTTTCTAACAACTTTCCAATGGATCCTCTTCCTCCAACCTTCTCCGAGCACTCGGGGTCTTTGTGACCTTGCACATAACCACTGTGTGCAAAAAAGTGCCGCTTGAGAGGTAAAAACAACCCACCCCTGGAATTTCCAAACGCTGCATCTGTAGCTCATGACGGTGTTTGGTGGACTGAATTACCCAGTCTCGTTGGAACCCGTAGACTACGGCTGCCTGAGGATTATGTATCTTTTTGGAAGAACAACATCAAATTACACTTGACGGACTGTGTCATTTCATACTGTTATTAAAGTATTGTGACTTTTCATGTTATTAACGAAGTATGGTGGCACTCGAGAACTTTAATTGAATGATTTTATCATTTCAAATGGAAAATTGTTTGTTTAATTTTTCTGACTGAATCATTTCACATTATTATTAATACTAAAAAACTACGTCTCTTCAAAATTTCAGTACAGGATTGCAAGAGCTCAAAACGTCATTATTATTGAAATACTGCGACAATTCCAATTATTGGATTCGGACACTTCTTTAAGAAACAGTGAAAGACGTCTTGGACGATTTCATTCAATTTCAGGAGCATGCTCATCGTGTCGCGTGACAGCCAAATAGTTCCACTGACCGCAACTAAGCATATAACAATTTTAAATATCCTCTTCTAGATTACAAACTACTATATTTGTAATGTTGACTTCTCGCCTTCCTGATAGTTCTTATCTATGGCGTGTTAAATTGCCAGCCTCTTGTCAGATTTCTATGACAAGCAGCTGCTTGAGGGGTAAATTTAAGTTTTTTTTTTGTTTATTCGAGAGAGGTGTTGTTTGTTTGTTTATCTGCTTGATCAAGAAATCTTCCTAAATGATAAAACGTACGATTGCCAAATTCGGTACACAACTTCCTCTTATCATAACTTTAAGATTTGGTTGTGCTTCAAATGCGATAAATTCCGAAGCAGAATCATTAAATCAGGTATAGTTCTCACATTTCATATAAGAGAGATTCACATTGAGAAACAAAACCGGTCTGTAAATGGGATGAACCTGGAATAGGTTTGGGTCTTAAGAAACGTTACAGAAGAGAGACATAAAGTTGAACTTTGTAGTAGGGCATTGTTGGGTTGTTGTAATTCATTGGAGCACTTTTTTACTCACAATGGGCTAAATGGGCAGGCCTCAAGGACACCAAGAACTTGGAGAAGAATGGATGAAGGGGTCCCACTGGGCAGCTGCTAGGTGTTAGGAAACAGAGGCCATCCAGCGTGTTCTTTAAAGTGCACAGAGTATAGCTCTGCTACATGCTTAGCCACGACTTTACGTTTCATGCGACGGATGGTGGATTTTCCAAGCCCAGCAGTGTCCCTTTTGTGACCGAGGGCAGGATGGGAGGGGGGGAAAGTTAGCGGAGATATATCTCAACGCTGGGACAGTTGGGACCCGATCTAGTAACATCAGATTAAGAGACTTCCGCGCTAACAACTAAGCCAAAGCTAACTCCCACCACGAGAGGGGGGGGGGGGGCTCAGTCCATAGCGCGCCAGGCTCGTAATCTGAGTTTCCAGGTTCGAGTCCTGCCTGGGGCAGGGTTGAGATTTATCTCCACAAAATACTTCTCCCTGCCCACGGTCAGTAGTGGACACCGACGAGCTTGGAAATGCTGCCGTCCATCGGATGGGACGTTAAGCCATGGCCGTGTGCGGGAGAGCTATACCCTGTGTACGTTAAAGAACACGCTGGATGGCCTTGACGAGAAGCTACCATAAAGGTTTTAAAGGCTCCTAACAGCTGTTTCAGACATAAGGTTTTATATCTCCTAACAGCTGTTTCAGCGGGTTCCCTCTTCCCAACCTTCTATGAGCCTTAGTGTCTTTGTCACCTGGCGTTTTAGCTCACTGTGTGCAAAAAAAGTGCCGCTCAGAGGTAAAATAACCCAACCCACCACTACGGCGCTTTTTTTTTACAACGAAAGGAAATGAGTTAAGGATCAGAGCGAAACAGAGAAAATCATCTTCTTATATCATACAAGGGTTGTTGTTGGGTTGGGTTGTTTTACCTCTGAGCGGCACTTTTTTTGCACACCATGGGCTAAATGGCCAGGTCACATGGATCCCGAAGGCTCAGAGAAGGTTGGGGGAGGGGACCCACTGAAACAGCTGTTGGGAGACATGTATCCTCCCGTCAAGGCCATCCAGCGTGTTCTTAACGTGCACAGAGTATGGCTCCCGTCAAGGTAGCCTCCCGTCAAGGCCATTCCGTCAATGGTAGCCTCCCGTCAATGGCCATCCAGCGTGTTCTTTAACGTGCACAGGGTATGGCTCTCCCGCACACGGGGCCACGGCTTAACGTCCCATCCGACGGACGGCGGCCTTTCCAAGCCCATCGGTGTCCCCTACTGACCGTGGGCAGGGCGGGGAATTTTGCGGAGTCATACAAGGGAAAATATACACTAAATACATCTGCTTTTCAACCATTTCGGTGTCTCCTTTCTTGCAGATGGCGCAGTTGAGACTCTAACCTGGGAACTGCCGATCACTTAATACTATTCTGTTCATTAAATTAAAATGCTGCAGTTTTAAATGCTCAAGAAGTGAACTATGCGTTTTGTTCCTGATATTATCGCCAGTACAAACACCTTTCGCAAGAGAAGTTTGAACCCAACAAGATGAAGCAAACTTTGCCAACCGTTATCCGAAATCTCATTGAATCACCATTGTTATCGCTATCCGAGGAGTGGACTTTGTGTCTTTTGGGCGGGAGGTCCCTAGATAAGCCTAAGGTTGCACAGTAAATTTCGCACATGAACCCATACACACGTGAGCAGTAATGTAGTCCTGTTCGCTGGTGATAAAAATGTTTATTTTACTCTTAATATATCTGGAAAGGTTGAAAACTGCATAGAGTTTTGTTAGAGCGTTTGAACGGGCTCTGTTTGCAGAACTCTGTCGCCACATATTGTTGCCTTGGCAACTGAGAGATGTTGAGATGCGGAAGAGTATAATATGAATAAATTTGTGTGTGTTTAAGAAATGGATGGTGAAGGTAACCTTTAAGTGAACAAGTGCAAAATATTAATTTGGTGATGTGTATATATAGTGAGACATATGGTGAGATACGGAAATGAAGTACTTGTGAGCAAGACGGGATCTAGAAAAATATAAGGGAGGGGAGAAAGGGAAAAATGATCTATTGAGCCGAAAGAAGTTGGGTTGTTTTACCTCTGAGCGGCACTTTTTTGCACACCATGGGCTAAATGGCCAGGTCACAAAGGACCCCGAAGGCTCAGAGAAGGTTGGGGGAGGGGAGCCACCGGAACAGCTGTTGGGAGACAGATGGTAGCCTCCCGTCAAGGCCATCCAGCGTGTTCTTTAACGTGCACAGGGTATGGCTCTGCCGCATACGGGACCACGGCTTAACGTCCCATCCGACGGACTGCGGCCTTTCCAAGCCCATCGGTGTCCCCTACTGACCGTGGGCAGGGCGGGGAATTTTGCGGAGATAAATCTCAACGCTGACCCAGCTGGGACTCGAACCTGGGAACTACAGATTACGAGCCTCGAAAGAAGTTAAAAAAGAGCGAGAAAGAAACAATTTCTGTTGTTATAAAACCTTTTCCCTTCCATTTTGGGTCTTTAAAACCTTGAAAAATGCGTGAAATATGCTCAAGTTTAATAACGTTTTGCCACCATTCCTTACTAGCATTTTCAAAGGGGGTGGGGGATGGCCCCTTGCACCTTCCTCCCACTAGCCTCATTCGGCCCTGCTTGTTAGCGTTTTCATTTAACCTATAAGGTTAATTAAAATAACATCTAGTATTAATCAGGCACGGAGCTACAAAAAATACGGTGAGAAAAGGACCGAAACAGACCAGAGACTATTGTGGTAATTTTTTTTATCAGAAATCATTCTCGCTAATTCATCATCATCCTCAAGCAGCCATGGGCTACTTAGGTCCAACAAGACCTTGCAATTTAATTCTCCAAGCATATCTGTCCTGAGCTACATCTTCTGCATCTGGCCATTGCACACCAATTCTAACAAGGTCCTGTTTGACATTTCTGCCCATCGCATCCTAGGTCTCCCCTCTTTCTGAGGCCTTTAGGCACACTGTTCATAACCCTATTCGCCAATCTGTAATTATCCATACGGGCAACATGGCCAAACCAACGGAGTCTCTCTCTGCACAATATGCTGCTTAAAGGAGGTTGCCGACTCCTTTGCCTAACCTCATCATCTAGCTAATTAGTGCAATATATATTGGTGTTTTTTCTCCGTTTTAAAAATTTGCATTTTTTCGCCTCTGTTTAGGCTATTAAAATTCTCGATAGAGCAAACGTGGGTTTCTACCAGCTCACTCCTCCACCTAATCTAGCTCTGCTGTTAATGATATCATATTGTATTATACCATTTAGGTCGTAAATCGATAGACTTAGCCTATGCTACGACCGAGGCGAAGATTAATAAAACGCAAAAAATCTTACACTTATTACAAAAATAACGGGACAGTTCCCTGCTATGTAAATGGAGAGCCATACTCAAAGCTCCCTATCGTTTAAAATATGTTTTTTACGGAAAAATGGCATTAGAGGTAAATTGAAGTTATCGCATAAATCTCTTTAAATCTCAGTTTTTAACAATATTCGCTTAAGATTAAGAGAGTTATTGGAACCGGAACATTTAACAACAGGCGCCGCTGCCACACACTTCCTAAATATTTTTCCCTCCAAATTGATTCAAACTGAGAAAAAAAAACGTTATACAAATTTTAAATATTTCATTTATGTTAGTGACTGATTTGTTATAATAGTTGTGCTTTATCTTTTTGAATGAAATTTTCATGAGTAGCAACAGTTACCATAATTATTTAAATATTAAGCGCATATAGCCGAAAACAGATATTTAGAGAGATTTGAGTGAGATCTTCAATTTATGTGGAGTGATATTTTTACATAAAAAGATCTTTTTCAAGGTTAGGGAATTGTGAATTTAGCTTTCCATTCACAAAAAATGTTACTTTTTGTATTAGGAAATTTTGCATGAATGCATTTTTGAAAAACCACTATTAAAAAATACTGCAATATTTAAACAAAAACAACTCCAAGCGAAACAATGCTTCTATTAAAAATAAAATTGAAATATTTTTCACATTTATTTCTCGGGCCTTACGAGTGTTTTTTAAACAACATTCTTTGACCAATACACGTGCTACAGGTGGAAAAAACTGTTATAGGTCATGGCGGCAAAGCTAATCTTTTACATCGAAAATAAATGATTGCAAATAATAAAAGAATTGGTCAACATATAGTGTGAGATAATGAAGTACTTTTGAGCGTTTCATTTGAATAAGTGAGGTCCTAGTACCCTGTTCATGTTAAAAAACAAGCTGGATAGCCTTGACACTACGCTACCTTCCCTTTCCTAACAGCTGTTCACTAGAGACTTTTCCCCTAGCCTCATCTGAGCCTCTGGAGGTCCTTGTCACCTGACCATTTAGCCCACTGTGTGCAAAAATGTGCCGCTCAGAGATAAAGCAACTACCCAACCTAAAATTGCCACTGGGTTGGGTTGTTTTACCTCTGAGCGGCACTTTTTTGCACACCATGGGCTAAATGGCCAGGTCACATGGACCCCGAAGGCTCGGAGAAGGTTGGGGGAGGGGACCCACTGGAACAGCTGTTGGGAGACAGATAGTAGCCTCCCGTCAAGGCCATCCAGCGTGTTCTTTAACGTGCAGAGGGTATGGCTCTCCCGCACACGGGGCCACGGCTTAACGTCCCATCCGACGGACGGCGGCCTTTCCAAGCCCATCGGTGTCCCCTACTGACCGTGAGCAGGGCGGGGATTTTTTGCGGAGATAAATCTCAACGCTGACCCAGCTGGGACTAAAATTGCCACTGGAAATTTGTTTTTACCACTGGAAAATTTTTGCCGAAGGAAGAACTGGAGTTGGTCCAGGATTCAACATTTTGATGTCGCTGACATAATTGTAGCTGTCCTGCGCATTTGGATCTTATTACACATATTAGGTTATGGTATATCATACCGGACATTTGATGCTCCAAAGTTGGACACGAAAATGACTAATGCAATGAGACATACACGCAAACACGTACTCTTGATGAAGTGCAAAGTTTAATGTTGCTATTATGGAAAGTGTGGCCGCAGACCTGACCTTGTACTTAGCTCTGCCTGTCCACGACGAGTATCAGCTGTACACAAGGGATGTTGAACCAGTCCGCACTCATTACAAATCCCGTGGTTCCTCGACGTGTGGTGCCAAAAGGGCAGAGGCTTGTTTTCACTAGACGTGCTGGTATGCAACAGTTGCAAAGCAAAAGAATACAAAACTCTCTTCTTAAGAGATGTTTTCAAGAAATAGTATCTGAAAAATGTGCTGAGGCATAGTATTCGTAACCTTTTAAAAACCCTTTCTGCTGTTTCAAAGGTTCCTGGGACCAAATGATTCATGCAGGAACTGTTGCAGAATCAGATGATATTGGAAGCAGTGATTCAAACCCGGAGAGTATAATATTTTAAGTTAAACCCGATATGATTTTACTACTACATATTGCCAGACGTGTCCGATCACTTCAGCAATAAGTCAATTCTAAACAAAATCCATATCTCTATAACTTTGAAAATAAGCGTTATGAGAAAAAAGTCACTGGACTTTTGTTCAAGAAAGTAGTTAAATTTTTCTAAATCCCGTGTATATTAAAAAAAAAATCACCATTTAAAATACTGTATGGGAGTTGGAAAATTTTAGCAACTGTGCGAGACATTAGAATATAAAAAGAAAAGTTAATTTAAAAGGTGAAAGAAATGTATCTAACTATTAACCGAAACAGGTGTATTTTTAGAAATATTGTATGGTCAGTTTTAGATTAATGATTCCCCTTCCTGATACGCCACATATATTAAAACAGTAAAAAAAAAATTTTGAAAAAGGGTTTAGAACCATTTCTGAACTTCTGAAACATTCCAGCTTCCTTATATTCAAATAAAGAACAAATTTTATTGGAAAACGAAAATTTAAGGAGATTTAATCGATAAATTTTTAATGATATCTCCCATAATAAGCTTATTTTAAAGCTTTTAGTTGTTGCTTTCCAATAAAAAAACCTGCTAAACTAGTAAGGAACATTAGGTGATGTATTGGATGTACACCTAAGAGCCAAAACATTATGACCGCCTGCCTAATATGATGTTGGTCCTCCACGTGCGGCCAAAACAGCTCTTTCCCGGCTAGGCATGGACGCTATAATATTAATAAATATGTCTTGTGGTATCTGGTACCAGCACGTTACCAGCAGATCCTTTAAATCTTGTATGTTACGTGGTTGAACCGCCGCAGATCGGATATGCTGTTCCAACACAAACCACAGATGCTTGATTGGATTGATGTCTGGGGAATTTGCAGGCTAGGGCAATACCTGGAAGTCTTCCTCATGTTCCGCGAACCATTCTCGAACAATCCGGGCAATGTAACATAAAGGCACTACTAGAGGGATATATCATTGCCATGAAAGGATGTAGTGGTCTGCAATGATGTTTAGGTAGTTGGTAGACGTCTAATTTCATGCACATGTATAACTGGGCCCAGGTCTCCCAGTAGAACATTGCCCAAAGCATTACACTTCCTCCACCGGCTTGTTTTCATCCCACAATGCATCCTGGTGCCAACACTTCGCCAGGTAAACGACGCATACGTACCCGACCATACACATCGTGCAACAGGAAACGCGATTCATCGGACCAGACGACCTTCATCCAATCATTCAAGGTCCAGTTTTGATGCTCGCGTGCCCATTGTAGGTGCTTTCGACGGTGTTGATTGTGGGCACTCGGAGCGGCATGAGACTATGCATCCACATTTTCAACAGGGTGCGATGTACTGTGTGTTGTGACCTATTACTACCGTCACCAGCATTCAAATTACGGGCAAGTTGTGCCACAGTATCTCTTCTACGGGATAGTCCAGAATCCCTATACGGGATAGCTTTCGCTCACCTCTAGTATCGATGAGCCATGGTCGGTCCACACCTTGCTGTGACGGTTCGTGGTTTTTCCTCCTCGGACCTTTTTTGAAAGTACTAACCACGGCTGACCGTGAGCACCCCACAAGCCTTGCCGTCTCGGAAATGCTCTGACCCAGTCGTTTGGCCATGACAATAGGCCAGACCAAATGATTGCCCGCCTTTCCTATCTGAAGCCTTTCCCATCTGAAAAACAAGAATAATACTGATTAACAGAGCTCAGTATCACGTGTTATTTATACCGGTTCATGACTTGCACACGTGCCGTCGTTTACCTGAAGTTGCTTCAGTTTGCCTAAAGACGTGCTGATCATGATGTTTTAGCTCTTCGGTGTATGTGATGTGACTCAGAGTTGTGCAAACGTTTCCAAATGGCCCCTCTCTCCCTCCTAAATGAACGAATATGTTACGTTCCGTTACTACCTCCCTGTTCATTTCATAATTGACATAAAATTTTGTAAACGAATTTTTAAATAAACTATTTAAAAAGGTTTTAAAAATTAATGTTAAAAGAAGTATAGATGTACTGAGTTTAATTGTGTTGTCTCACCTCTAAACTATTATTGCCATCAAGTGTGCACGTTTAAGCACATAATATGGTTTCCTGTATACGGGAGCGAATGTTGGCTCAGTCAGTAGCGCGCCAGGCTCGTAATCTTCAATTCCCTGGTTTGAGTCTCAACTCTGCCTACCTTGATATTTATTTCCGCTAAACTCCACGCTGCCCTCGATGAGAAACAAAAGGGGCACAAATGACCGTAGAAAAGTCGCCATCTATCTGGGACGTTGCAGGTGACCCATACCCTATGCAGCCTAAGGAGTAGGCTACCTGCTGTCTCCTAAAGGTGTTCAATGAATTTCCTTCCTTAATCTATTGTGAGCCCTTGGGGTTCTTGTGATCTGGTTATTTAGCCAATTGTGCGCACAAAAGTGTCTTTCATAGATAAAACAACGCAAACTGCATACGCAACAACGGTTTAACGTCCTCCAATCGAGCTGGCCTTTGCCAAGCCCATCGACGTATAGATGGGCTTGGCAAACCTCTACTGAGGCTACTAACTTCTACTGGGCTCTCACGAGGTGTGCCCTTTTCTGATACTGGGTGAGATCCCAGTAGAGGTTAGTGTAAAACGCAGGCACATTGTGGATTCCATCCTGTAAGCATCAAGTTGTAAATCTGACGTGCTGCTGACTCGGGAACACTCACCTACTTATTCTACAGTTAGGGAACACTACGCCACTCACTCTCATCCAATCTGCCTTGATATTCTGATTTGATATTTAACCCATTCTCCACCAAAGCGATTTCTAATAAGGGAAAAATGATTCCAACTGAACACATGACAAAGGGTTGGGTTGTTCTACCTTTAAGCGGCACTTTTTTTGCACGCAATGGGCTAAATGGCCAGATCACAAGAACCCCGAGGCTCAGAGAAGGTTGGGAGACGGGACCCACTGGATAGCTGTTGGAAGACAGATGGTAGACTCCCGTCAAGGCCATCCAGCGTGTTCTTTAACATGCACAGGAGACTGCAGACACTGGATTTAATGGCCAATTCACAAGGACACCAATAGCTCAGATAAGATGATCTAATAGGAGGAAGGGATCTTTGTCTGGACCTACCGGACAACAGTTGGGAGACAAATAGAAGAATTAAGACCATCAAGTGTGCACGTTTAAGCGCAAAATATGGTTTTCTGGGAGACGGGAGTTGGCTTAGTCAGTAGCGCGCCACAGAGCTCTTCCGCACATGGAACCAGGGGTTAACGTCCGATCCTACGGACGGCGGCCTTTCCAAACCCACCGATATCACCTACTGACCGTGGGCAGGGAGTTTTTCGGAGATAAATCTCAACGCTGGCCCAGTTGGGACTTGAACTCGAGAACGTAGATTACGAGCCTGATGCGCTATTGACTGAGTCATCCCCGCCCCCAAATAGCCAGGTCGAGTTGGGTTGTTTTACCTCTGAGCGGCACTTTTTTGCACATCATGGGCTAAATGGCCAGGTCACATGGACCCCGAAGGCTCAAAGAAGGTTGGGGGAGGGGACCCACTGGAACAGCTGTTGGGAGACAGATGGTAGCCTCCCGTCAAGGCCATCCAGCGTGTTCTTTAACGTGCACAGGGTATGGCTCTCCCGCACACGGGGTCACGGCTTAACGTCCCATCCGACGGACGGTGGTCTTTCCAAGCCCATCGGTGTCCCCTACTGACCGTGGGCAGGGCGGGGAGTTTTTGCGGAGATAAATCTCAACGCTGACCCAGCTGGGACTCGAACCTGGGAATTATAGCCAGGTCGAAAAGACCTCAAGAGCTCAGAGAAGTCTGTTGGAAGAGAACTCATTAACAGCTCTTAGGAGACAGATGGTAGACTTTCTCAAAGCCATACGGCTTGTTCTTGAACGTGTGCACATTGTATGTCTCTCCTGCACAAGGTACCGCGTTTTAAAGCCCAATCTGAAAGACGAATGTCTTTCCAACCCAGTCTGCGCCTCTTTCCTCACTGAAAGTAGTGTGGGTTTAGCGGAGATAAATCTCAACGCTAGCACAGGTGGGACTCGAGCTTGGAAACTATAGATTATGAGCCTGGAGCGCTACCGACTGGGCCAACCGCCATCCTTCACGACAAAGGAAAGAAAAAAGATCTAAGGCCAAATGGCAGATTGTTTGAACCTATCCACCTACAAAATCGTTTTTAGTCTTGGCAGCTTCGGAAGCATGCGAAGAGAAAATTCCATTATTCCCGAAGTATATTTTTAAAAAATGGTATTTTTTCATTTTCTGACTTTATGCAGTCTTGGCTGCTTTGGATGAATGCGAACCAAATAAATGAAACCAAAGTGACGTCTGAGTGCCATAAAGTATTTCTAAAGCGAGAGAAAAAAGTATTTTTGTTCTAAAATAAATTTCCAATGATGGAAAAGCCAGACTTAAGTAAAAACAACTTCATACTTCAAGAAATGTAAGTGGGGGAGCTATTTTCTTCCAAAGCTTCATAATTAAATTAATTAGTTAATAATTTATGTAATAAGATTACCTCTGGTAACATTAATTATTTGGCAACAGTTTATTATTGCGTTAGTCGCTTCTCTGCACTTGCATGTTTTTGTTTTAACTTATGCTTATTAGCGCAGTTTCTGTGTTATTAAAATTTTATTGTATTCTTGCAGACACGGTTCTTGATCATAATTAGAGTTTTTCAAGCTCATATAGTTCCTCTAATGTGCGATATAATAATTGCAATTACAGTTTCATTCCAGACGAAGTGTATCACGAATTTTTTTATCTTTATTTGGATGAAGAAATAATATTATTTTATTACCTTTAATTTGCCGTAAATATGAAATTTTATTAAATAATAATATAACTCATTACAAAGAACTCGCATGTCAACATTTGTGGGACAAAGAACATTCTTACAGAAGTTGTTTGGGTTGTTTTATTCTAAGCGGCACTTCTTTTGCACACAGTGGGCAAAATGGCCAGGTCACAAGGACCCCTACGCTCAGAGAAGATTGGGGAATGGGGGCTTTTAGGAGGTAGATAGTATTTGGCTCTCAAGCACAGGAACTTAGCTTCTCCTTCAAGGAAAGGCTGCCTTCGCAATCCCATTCCTATCCCCCTTTCGCACCAAAGGCAGAGTGGAGTTTGGCAGAGATAAATATAAATGCTGGAACAGTTGGGACTAGAACCAGGAAAGAGCGGATTATGAACCTGGCGCGCTACAGACTGAGACAACCCCAATTGCTTAAAAAAAATTAATGCCACTTTGGATAAGTGTCGATAACTCTCGGGGGTGGATTTATATTGTGTAGCATCACGTCGCCAGTACGATTACCGTAGTCCGAGTTCGAATCGTGGTCTGATATATAACGTCCATACGTTCGGCGATTACTTTCAGATAAGCTGCTAGTTTTGTAGTCTTACCAACAATGGGAGAAAAAAAATTCCTGTTGAATTTTATAGAAATATGTAATATATTTTTATACTTCGCTTGTAAATCTATCATTTTTTAAGGTAAATTTTTGTTTAATCAAATTATCATCCTCATCCAACCTTCTCTGAGCCCTCCGTGTCCTTGTGACCTCGCTATTTAGCTCATTGTGTGCAAAAAAAAGTGCTGCTCAGAGGTGAAAGAACTCAACCCAGTTGTGCCAATGTTAAGATATATCTCCTATCTCCTATCCTGGCTTCATTGAGAAAGAGGATACCAATGGGTTATAAAGGCCGCCGCCGTCTGGTGGATGGGACGTTTAGTCCCATATGCAGGAGAACCGGCACCGCTGCACACTTGGTGTTAAAGAAAACGCTGGATGGATTTGACGTGACACAGTTGTCCTGTGGATTCCCTTCCCCAGCCTTCTCTGTTCCCTTGGGGCCTTGTGTCCACGTAGCCCATTGTGTGCAAAAAAAGTGCTGCTCAAAGATAAAACCATCCAAACGAAACCTCACTGGAAATGGTGGCGTAGTTCAAAACCTTGTAAAGAGTTTTTAACAATTGCAAGTTGATGCATTTTGTCATCTCCTAGTTGACGACTTGATATCATTTTTACGAACCTGGCCCTAATATTAGCAGAGCCGGCTTTTCTAAGACGTCAACGTGATAAGCGTCTCCTTCAGATTGCCGCTATGTTAGAGAGCTGCCATGCATGTATGCACATGGGTGGGATGCCAAGGTCGTTCGCTGCGAAAGGTAGAGGGAAAACTTCCGGAAGGGGCGGTGCAGCGTATAAATAAAACTGGTCATTGTGCCATGTCTCAGGTGTTAAGCGTCTGCTCGGTCAATCTAAAATCTTACACTCCATGCGCCATTCTGATGAAAGATTTTGGAATGATAAATGCACACAAAATATATTTTTGATATGAATTTTATATGTTTAGAAGAAATGCTTTTTGTTTTAAACTTAGACGTTAAATAAAACTTAATGTAAATAAGGAACAAGTTTTTTTTTAAGCCTGCCTAGCTGATTTATTTCGTTTTTTTGTGTGTGTGTTTAAATGATTTACAGAAGGTTTGACAGTTTGGCTGTGTTTTATTTGTTCCGGTGTGGTGGATAATTCTGTTTTAACATTTTGTATTTTTATTATATCTTAATTAACACCTTTATTCTACCAATATCGTTTTTCATTTGATTTAGAGTAATTATATTCCTCGTAACTAATGATCTGCACGTCTGTGGAGAACTCATGCACGAGAATACTCTTGTAAACTCTCAAAATTGTAAAAAAAAAATTAGGTAAGAAAAATAAAAGAATTAATAATAACAAATATTTCTCAACAGAGTTGTTTTACCTTTGAGAGAATATTTGTTATAATAATAACAAATATTCTCTCAAAATTGTAAAAAAAAATGCATAAGAAAAATAAAAGAATTAATAATAACAAATATTTTCTCGACTGCCTTGCGACTTGGAAAGAAGATGGCGGATTCAAACCTGTTCTGATGTGCCGTTGTTGTGAAATCATGTCGAAAATCGTGGAACATTCTCCCTTAATGTCTTTGATCCTGTGTACATTACTATAGTGTACATTACTTTTTAGAATTTTTTTATTAAACACAGGAAAAAGTGCCTGTGGTCTTGCAATATTTACAAAGCGTACATATTCTACCAGACTGGACTAGTATTTGATGCATCTATGGATATAACAGAAATGACATACAATAACATTGAAGATAACTACTGTCTTGACACTTTACAGGAAATCAAGAGAACCGTTTTTCTACATTTATCATTACAAAGTACATATGAAACGTAATTCTTTTCATGTTCTCTTTTTACCTCTTTCTGAGATTTCAGAATTTTGCACCTTCTGAAACGGTTTTTTGATTATAACGTATATGACGAATTTCAGTTAAATTATGCTAAATGAAAATGATTTTTGTATACTCTTGTTCCTTTAGTCATGAGCAAATCACATTTAAAGGAAAAATATTTTCTTCTGCAAACATTGTGTATGAAGGTGTAAATTCAGGATATCCTTTCAGAATGCCGATAAAGGTAATAGAGGGAATAAATTATTAAAATTATTTGTTTCATGCATTTTTCAAGAAAATTTTTAAAGACCTGTAAAACTGAGGGGGAAATATTATACTGTAATTAGAAATCCAGTCTCTTACCTTTGCATTTTTTTGGCTCGAAAAAAAAATTGTATTTCTTGCCTTCCCGATTTTTTTTTTAGATCCGAACCAGATTCTGAATATTCTTTGATTTCAATTTCTCAAATTTCATTCTCATAAATCAGTGTGGTGAAATGTGCATTAAATCAAACGCACATTTATTATTTGAAACTGATTGGGTTGTTTTACCTCTGAGTGGCACTTTTTTTGCGCACAATGGACTAAATGACCAAGTCACAAGTACACCGAGAAAGTTGGGGGAGATAACTCACTGTGCAGTTGTTAGGAGACAGATGGTGGCCTCCTATCAGGCCATCCAGTGTGTACGTTAATGCACACAGATCATGGCTCTCCCACATACGGGACCACGGCTTAACGTCAAATCCGATGGACCGCGGCCTTTCCATGCCCACCGGTGTCGCCTACTGACTGATAGCAGGGCTGGAGGTTTTGCGGAGATAAATCTCAACGCTGGCCCAGGCGTGACTCTTACCTGGGAATCGCAGAATACGAGCCTGGCGTGTTATCGACTGAGCCACTCCCGCTCCAGTTGTAACGGATATGATAAGATGACTCCCAGTAGTGAGCCCATCAATGGAGCAGCGCGACTTTTCCCAGTAGTGGGGGAAACAAATTTTTAAGAGCAAAGTTAGGCCGTCATAAATAGGAAATTTTCAGAGTTTTTGACATTTTGAACGCACATATACTCTTGATACTTAATTATTTAATAAAATATCGCATTTTAAAATACAGGTAATCTTTTATAATGACCCTGTGGCTAATATTTTTCATGTATTTATTTACGTTGTGTTATTATTATCATTTTCCAATTATTTATCGTCCATCTTTTGTATTGTCCCAATGGCCGAACAGTCAGTGCTTTCGGTTACTGAACAAAGGGGTCTGGGTTTGAATCTCGGATAAAATATGGATGTTTCTTTTCTGTGTCGTATTTCTGTTGAGGACTCGCCTTTCTCACATATCTCCTCTATGGGACTCCCCCTGTCTTAAGTCATTAGGGGACATAATGGGCTTGAAAAGGTCGCCATCCATTGGATGGAAATTTAAGCCTTAGCCCTGTATACGTGGAGCCATACGTAATGCATGTTAAAAAAACCCCGCTAAATGGCCTTGACGAGAGGCTACCATCTGTCTCCTAACAGCTGTCCAGTGGGTCCCCTACCCCAATTTTCTCTGCGCTTTCGGGGCCCTTGTGACCCGATCATTTAGGCCATTGTGTACAAGCTCATAAGTAAAACAAACTAACCCTCTGTGGTATATCAAATTGACAAGCTCCTGTCAGACTTTTGTGGCAAGCAGCTGCTTGAAGAATAACCTTTTTTTTTCTTGAATTCATTTCTGTGATTTTTTGCATTTGTGTAAAAAAACTATTAAAAAAAATATCAGAATTATATGAGAAGAATCTCTTTCTTTATACTTCTGATTTTTTCCCTTTCTTTCATGTAAGCTTTGCTACTGAGCCCTAGGATGAATTTTTGGGAGACTCATTCACTCTGCAGTCAGCACCCTCCACTGAATTCTGTGAAATAAGTTCTAAATGGAAGACATTCATTATTAAAAGTATCTGAGCTTGCAGGCATGCAGAAACTGCGGACCCGAGTGAAAATTGGAAAATATAAAATGACTTTTTTTAAAATCTGGTTGTACTAAAGTGAATGGTATGCCAATACGACGAAATACGAAAATTTTAGTATCATCACGCAACTAGTTTCCGTGTTTAAGCCCCGCCCGGGCCATCGTTGAGATTTATCTCTGCAAAATCCCCCACCCTTCCTTCGGTCAGTAGGGGGACACCGATGAGCTTGCAAATGCCACCGTCCGTCGTATGGGACGTAAAGCCGTGACTCCGTGTGCAGGAGAGGCATACCTTGTGCAACATTAAATAACACACTGGATGGCCTTAACAGGAGGTTACCATCTGTCTTCTAACAGCTGCCCAGTAGGTCCCCTTCCCCCAACCTTCTTTGAGCTTTCAGGGTTCTTGTGACCTTTTTATTTAGCCCACTGTGTGCAAAAAAAAATGTCACTCAGAGGTAAAACAACCCAACCCAGCTAAATGGTGTACGAAACTATCATGAGTAACCTTGTGCACTGATGCATTGAAAAAACAATTGCTTAGCATTTGATCCAATGTTTAGCAAAATTTGATAAATCATTTGATACGAATTTGAGTGTTATAAAAAAAACTTTGTAGCCAAGCGGTACAAGCGCCTTATGGCACGAAAAAGGAAAATTATCGTTTTTAATTTTTTTTTCTTTCCGTAGAGCTGTGCCTTTTGCGGGTAATTGACTGTAATTTACTTCTTTTTTTTGGAATAAGGCAGTTGGCTGGCTCCTGCTTTGTGCTTCTTTTCTTCGTAGGACCAAATGGCACGTTAGTAATTGCGTTTTTTTCAGTGTATATATCCCGTTGAACCTGGTTATTCACAGTTCACAACACCCATGTCTTTAAAGTGACAGACCTGTTAATCATATTAATGGACGCTTCCTGAATAAGATGCGAGGTAAAATAGGGCATTTCGAGTGCTTCGTGAAAGATGTGTGCTGTAATATGCATATCAGGTAATAAAGTAAGCGTTTTTTGTCGCTAGATCAATTATAACTCTGTATTAAGTTGTAAGTCGTGATTAGTAATTTTTAATATCCTCATTCGATATTTTTGATGTATAAATACTTTTGACCAAAGGTGAAAAGGAAAGTCTTTTGTGATTTTACACATATATTTCGAGCATTCCACTATAAAAGTATTTGCGATGTAAACCCGAGATATGATGATATCATCTAAGATCTGATTGTGGCATTTAAATGTTGGGTCTTTAAAAAAAAAGTGCCCCTTAGAGGTAAATAAACTCAATTCAAAAATGTAAATTCCCATTGGATGTGTATCCACTTCCTCGTATGGACTGGGTTGGGTTGTTTGATCTTTCGACGGCACTTTTGTATAAACTGGACTAATAATACATTATCAAAGATTACAAAGAACCCCAAAGTCACAAATTAGTCAAAGAGGTAGAATACACCTAACAGCTATTAGGAGACAGAGCCTGGCGTCATGGCCTCCAGTATGTTCTTTAACGTGCACAAGGTATGGCTCACCAACACATGGAGTCACGGTTTAACGTCCCATCCGACAGATTGGCAGCCGTTTTGCATCTGTGCTAGTGTTGATATTTATCTCCACTAAATGTCCACCCTACCCTCGGTCAGAAGGGGCACACCGATCAGATTGGAAAGGCTTCCGCCCTTGGGATTGGACATAAAGACATGGCGCAAAGTGCAGGGGGGGAAATACACTCCGTGCGCGTTTAAAGACCAGGCTGGATAGGAGGCTTGGGTTGGGTTGTTTTACCTCTGAGCGGCACTTTTTTGCACACCATGGGATAGGAGGCTTCCATCTATTTCCTAACAAATGTCCAGTAGGTAACCTTCTTCTAAGCACTCTGAGCCTTTGGCGTCTTTGTGACCTAAAAATTTATCCCATTATGTGCACGAATATACTGCTTAGAGGTAAAACAACCGAACTGGAATATCGATGTGTTGTTTTGGAACAAAATCATAGGATCTATTCTTCACTTACTCTCTTTCTAGAAACACGAAAACGCTTCGTCCTCCATTTTCGAATTTTACTGACACTGTGAGCGAAGATATATCTTAAGACTCTATATATTTGTCTTTCCCGATCATACATGGAGCCACTGGCGACAAATTCGGGTAGAGTTATAAGTCACATAAGCGGACAGATGACGGAGCCAGTGCTAGTTTAGTGGTTAGAACCTTCTGACGTGAATCTGGAGAAACGAGGATTAGAGTTTCGTGCACGGGAAAAACTATTTATTGATTTATTGATTTCTGCATCAACAGGTAATTTTGTGCAGTTATTATCGATTAATTAGTTATCATATCCTTTAAATATAATGCGCATTACCCTTGCTTCAAATAGATTCAGAGAAAACTAGGTGAAAGAGAAATGAAACACATTGAGTGAGCTTTATACGACGCATGTCTAGCAACATTTATTTTTACAGCCAAGCAAGTCAGCCGCGAAGCACTTGATCATTCGGTGTCTGTTCTTTTTTTATCGTGGCAAGCCTATTCATCATATCCAGTCAAGTGATTAACATTGATGTCGAACCCTTAATAGTACTCATTATTCATATCAAGCTATGACGTAGTTTAGCACTCTTAGATTTTGTGAGGCCGTTTTTCGTGACATTATCATTTCATTCCCTCGCTCTCTGGAAATACGTAACATAGAACTTTATCCCCCCCCAAAAAAGAGGCTGTGGTAGCTTAGTCGGTAGCGCGCCAGGATCGTAAACTGTAGTTCCCAGGTTGGAGTCCCAGCTGAGTCAGTTTTGAGACTTATCTCTGCATAACTCCCCGCCCTGCCCACGGTTAGTAGGGGACACCGATGGACTTGGAAAGGCCACCGTCCCTCGGATGGGACGTTAAGCTGTGGCTCCGTGTGCGGGAGAGCCATACACTGTGCATGTTAAAGAACACACTGGATGGCCTTGACGGGAGGCTACCATCTGTCTCCTAGCAGCTGTTCCAGTGGGTCCTCTTCCCCAACCTTCTCTGAGCCTTCGTGGTCCTTGTGAGCTGGCCATTTAGCCCATGGTGTGCAAAAAAGTGCCGCTCAAAACCCAATCCCCCCTCCAAAAAAAATTAAATATCATTTTATTCTCTTCCTGGATATAATTAAAGCCGATTATAGCCCCTTTTTACCCCATGAAATTCGTAGAACATTTTACTTTTTACCCTGGATATAAATATAAGTTTAATTTTCTCCCTTCCCAGGAAATGCTTAAAAGCACAATCCATTCTCTTTCCTAGATATACATAGAATAGAATTTTTAATTTTATTCTTCACTTCATTCCCAGGAAATACAGACAAAATTTTTTATTCTCCCATTGTAAAATTATAATTCAACAGGATTTTACCTTTCCAGAAAACACTTGTCTCCGCCTATCTTCAGCGAGAAAGGGGTACCGATAGAATTGGGAGTATCGCCGTCCATAGGATGGGACGTTAAGCTTTAACCCCGTGTGCCTCTGAGGTACACCTTTTCGTAAAAAAAAATGTTGGATGGCTTTGACAAGAGGCTTCCGACTAACTCCTAACAACTGTCCTATTGAATCCCATCTCCAACTTTGTCCGAGTCGTTAGTCCTTGGACCGGGAGTGGCTCAGTCGGTATCGCGCCAAGTTAATAATCTGCAGTTCTCAGGTTCATTCCCTGCTGTGCCAGCGTTGAGATTTATCTCCGCAAAACTCCCCCCACCCCTGCCCACGATCAGTATGGGACACCGATGGGCTTGGAAAGTCCGTCGTCCGTCGAATGGGAAGTTAAGCTGTGGGTGTGTGTGTGGAAGAACCATACCCTATACACTTTAAAGAACACTCTAGACAGCCTTGACGGGACCATGCCATTCTCAACAACTGTCCAGTTGATTCTCGTAACCTTCTCTGAGTCTTCGGGGTCCTTGTGACCTGGCCATTTAGCCCATTGTGTGCAAAAAAGTGTCGCTCAGAGTAAAACAACCCAGGAGAAAATCTATATACAAGCATTGTATTATCCCACTGGAAATATGCAAAATAGAATTTTATTCTCTCCCATGGAAATACGTCAAATAGTATTTAATTCCCTCTATCTTCTTCCCTCCCATGAAAATACATCTAATAGTATTTTATTCCCTTCCCCCTTCCTTCCCTGAAATGCTTAAAGTAATATTTTTCATCTCGCGTTATTATCATAAAAGATGTAGACTTGCAAAAGTGTTATTTTTTTATCATACCATTTATAATGTACATTCTAAAAACCTCAACCGCAAAAAAATCAGATTCAATAATCGCCATTCGGCAAAAAAAGTTTCTAAATCTTTGCGAACACTTTCCACTATAATCTGTAGTACAAAGAAAAATACCTTGGCAACGTCATGGCTAATAAAAGAATTAAAGTCTGCCTAGCACGATTGTAATAGTTCGTTGTTTAAATAACTCTTTGCTTTAACTGCATAAAATATTTACTTTCGAGTTCCAACGCCAATTTAGTCTGAGTACTCTGACCTACATTCTTTACCACACCTCTCATTGCCATCGAAGGGCATACCCAAATCCAATAATGGGCGTATTTCCTCGTTTATACTTACTGCAGCAGTAGTCACTTGCTTGAACAGCACAGCTAGACGGCACTCCGACACCAGCGCTACTCTGAGTAGCAACATCCAAGAGAGGTAACACTCCACCACGTGGCGTGATTACCGACATACCGATGCATTGTATTCTTCTTTGTTTTTATGGTGCCCATTCATTCCCTGGGGCCATACTGGCAGTGCTGTTTCTCAGCTTGGACAAACGTGCGTTTACTACAACCGATGTTACAAACATATAACTTTAGTTATACGTTCCTGAAAACTACCAGGTAAATCAAATTCGCACAAAACGAGAATTTTCCAATTAAAGAATGATTGAAATGTCCAGGTTAGGGGGAATGGAGCTGGGGTGGCTCTGTCGGTAGCGCACCAGACTCGTAATCTGCAGTTCCCAGGTTCGAGTCCTACCTGAACCAGCGTTGAGATTTACCTCCGCAAAACTACGAAACTTGCCCTCAGTCACTAGGGGACACGGTTCGCTTAGAAAGGCGCCATCCATCATATGGGACATTAAGCCGTGGCCACGTGTGAAGGAGAGCCATATTATGTGCACGTTAAGAAACACGCTGGATGACCTTCATGGGGGACTAAAGTCTGTCTTCTATTAGCCGTCCAGTTGTCACCTTCCCCCAAATTTCTCTGCGTCCTTGGGGACCTAGTGACTTGGCCATTTAGCCCATTGTTTGCAAAAAAATGCCGCTCAGAATTAAACCAACCCAACCCATGCAGCGTGAGCTGGCAAAGGTTACAAAACATGCTATAGGACAAAGAGAGCGAAGTAGATAATAATGTAAAGAGTCAGAAAACTAAATGTCAGAAGGATAAGTTAGATTTAAGTAAGGATCTGTGTGTAATAGAGATATGGCTACCTTTGGTAAAGTAAATGTTTCTCTGAATAATAAGTATGAAATATTTGGTAAGATACCTGATAAGGAGAAAGGCGATAGTGAGAATGTTATTATCAGAGAAAGAGAGATACAGACTAGTGATTTAATTGAGAGTAAAATAAATAGCAAGATAGAGAGTGACAAAATTGCGTGTGAGAAGGTTAAATATAGGATAGATTTAAACCAGGATTTATGTAACAGGGCTGTGTCAAAATTTAGCGAGGAAAGTATTTCTCTGAAGGATAAATGTAAAATATTGAGTAAAACACTTGATGAGGAGAAGGATTGCAATAATGATATTAATCTCAGAGAAAGAAATATAGAGCCTAGTGGCTTGACTGAGGGCAAAGTGTGTAATGGTATAGATGGCGAGAAAATTAAATGTCAGAGGGATGAGATTAATATGTATTTTGATAAGGATTTACCCGATAGAGCGATTGATTGTGGTACCGTAATCAGCAAAGATAATGAAATGGATTGTAAAGAGAATACGATGGACGTCTGTTTTGAAAGAACGGAAATTCTTTCCGTTCTTTCAAAACAGACGTCCATCGTATGGAGAGGCCGAATAAGAATGGAGAGGCCGAATAAGAAACATAGAAGCTCGATAAAATGTAATAAGAGAAGGAATAGAAGGCATATTAAGAGAGGAAGCAAGGCTGTAACAAAACAAGTGTCAATAGAGTTTGAAGATAATTGTACTTGCGGACTCATAATGAAAAGGAATAATTGTAAGATGAGACAAGGTGCGGACGATGGCCTGTAATTATCCAGGAAGTAACGGAGTTCCAGATGCCCAGAAGACAACAAGAGAGAGTTCTCGATGAGTCATCAATGCACGGCACAGAGCGAGGGTCAATGTCGGCGAACTTGCAACCCTCTAAGTGACCGGAAGTGCGGCCGAGACAATAGCACCCTAAATAAAAATAAATACCCCCTCAAGCAGCTACTTGCCACAGAGGTCTGACAGGAGACTGTCAGTTTATATGCCATAGTAGAAAGTCTGAGAGGATGGCAGGACCTCAGCAGAAAAACGACACACATATCCATGCCTTACCCGGGGCTCGAACCCAGATCCCTGCCTTTAGGGAAATTTGGGGGGATGTGTTGTTAATGGCTCGCGATTGCAATGAGAGAGGGAGAACTGGCAACTTAAGGTGTGAAAATAGAAGGGACGGAAGATCACCCATAGGCAACACTGAAGGTACTCAAGTTCATTACTTCTGAGTGACAGACGTTTGAACACTATATTTAATTAACTGAACAGTCTTCCAGTGGGGACATTCATGGGCAAGTGCCTTGAGGAGGTCCAAAGAAATTCGAGTGACAAAGAGGCTATGAGTTTTATGTCTCATGTGAACTGATAAAACTCTTTGAAGAAGGGGCGTGTCATGTCCCTCGAATTTTACATTTATTTATTTATTGAATATTTTTGTTGTATTATATTGTTGTATATATTTTTATGTGTTCTTTGAAATGTTTGTGCTGGGATGACTCACTGTTGTTGTTTTCGGTCCTGAAGCTTGCTGCTTGTGGAAAGAATCAATGCCAGAAGTTGTTTGTGCCGTATATGACTAACTAGCCTGTGGCGTGAAGTCCGTGCATGAGGCTACGAGTAGGAGTAGGAAGCTTTAGTCTATGCGTTAGCTGTCAAGCAAAGAGGTCGCGTTGACATGCGTCAAAAAAAAAATCCTTTCTCAAATTAACCCTTGAAGTCAGGGTGCGATTCCAAGAGGGAATCCAGATTCTTGGAGTACAATTGGTACAGTGGCAGTGGCACGGACGTAAAATCCCGCGAATCTGTGAATTCACTGAAGTGAATTAAGAAGCATTTACATCGTCCCTCTCTCCTGTGTGGACAGGGGACATCACATCTGTCACGGGAAGGAAAGGATCCGAACCCCAGGTCACGATATCTGTCATAGTCGGAAAGGATCAGAACACAAGGGGTCACGACACCATCCCCTTTACTATACCTATTATAAGATACACAAACATAATATGTAACTATTGATCTGTATAAAAAAACGTATTAACTATGTTTTTACTTTATCTTTGTTTTCGTAACGCATCATCGAAAAAGATACCGAACTGATTATATTTTGCGTTTTCCAGTAGAACAACCTCGCAAATTCCCTCCCCCTCCGTCACCTTCTCTTTTTCTCATGCCATAACTCAGTTTCTTCCAAATTACTCTTGCATTTGCTCTATGTAATAAAGCCAAGTCTTTTACCCTTACTCTCCCAATCTCTTTCTCTTGATCTTCTTCTTTCCTCGAAGATGGAGAGCTCTACTCCTTTACTACGGATCATTTAACCCGAATGATCCTCTGCATTTGCGAAATTCTTTGGATTCATTAGGAAGAGTTTTAATTTCGTCATGCATATCTTTCCAACGTCTTGATTTATTGTCTGTCGATATCCTCTGTCATTTCCTTCCATTCGTCTCTGCATTAACATTGTCTCTCCGAATCCCGGACAATTATGACGTTTCCTCCGTATTTCCCAGAGACGGTGCGATCCAATCTTCGATGGACAATAATGTGAAGAAATCGCTGTACGGCGTCGTAAGGGATATTTTCACTCATGCAACAATAGTCATCAAATGGAGTGCTGAGGATCTCTTCCCTTGTTTGAAGTTTATTCAACCCCGGAGAGGGAAATCGAATATCAAATATATTTATTACCTCCTGCAAAGAAATCCGAGCTGCTTCTCTTGTGTTACCCAATGCACGTATTGAAATATTGACGATGTCATTTCCTGCCTTGTAATGATCATAACGATTGAAATGTTATGTGGACTGTAAGGATAGTTTAGACAGATAATTTACTACCGCCATTGGCCAACAGAAGTCTCCCTTTGTCTCTCTAAATGTTGTTTGGTGCAGATTTTGCATTTTCAGCAGTGCTGTCACCCTGTAGTGGCAATAACAATGGACATAATTCCAATGAAAAGTGACAATGTCTATTGCAAAAACAACGATGTCAATCGCCACAAAAAACGCAATTACTGCAAAAAAAGACATTGACCATCATAAGCAAAAAAAGCATTGACCATCATAACAAAAATAGCACTGCCCATTTACAGGAGACAGAAAAGGCAATAACCCTCTCTGAAACCAAAATTAATAAAGACTATCAATTTTTTTGCATTTTGTTTCAGTAAAATTTTAAAAAAAATATTGAAACATCAATTTTTTTAAAATAGATTAAACATTTTGAAAAATATGACCATAAAAGTATCATAACAACCAAAACAACAATGACCATCACCACAAACAAACGACAATCGTTATCACCACAACCAAATCCGAGCGCAGGAGAGCCATTCCTTGTGCACGTTAAAACACGCTCGATTGACAAGCGAAAACTATCATCTGTCTCATAACAGCTGTCCAATGGTCCCCTTCCAATGAAGCCTTGGGGTCATTGTAGCCTGGCCATTTAGCCCAATGTGTGCAAAAAAAGTGCGCCTCAGAAGTGAAATAAACGGAATCAACCGCAGCTAATGCCACATACCAAAATCGACAATAACCAATACCATAAACCAAAACACAATGACCATTACCACAAACCAAAATGACAATGAAAATTAACAACCAAAAGCGACAATATCATTATCGTAGCCAAAAGTGACCATGTTCATTACTACAACCCACGGCATAAGCTCACAGCTGTGGGCTCTCACCATAACCTGGAATACAATTCTAGAACCGAGACATTGTCAATAGTCATTTCCTTATTAACAGTGGACAATATTTACATTCTTAATAGTGGATAATATTTACAAGATGTCACTAGGGCAGCCCAGGTTCGTTTCCCGGCCGATGCAAGTAAATTTGTCGTCCCGGTGACCGAATGGATAGCGTGCTTGGCTACTGATCAAAGAAACCGGGTTCAGGGATGAATGTTCCTGATGTCTTTCTGCTGAGGTCCCCTCCATCCTCGCAGACCTTCTACTACGGCGTATTAAACTGACAGGCTCCTGTCAGTTTAACCTCTGTGGCAAGTAGACATGGACTCTGTGGGCAAAACCTCTGTGGCAAGTAGACATGGACTCTGTGGACAAGACCTCTGCGGCAAATAGATATGGCCTCTCTGGACAAGACCTCTGTGGCAAGCAGCTGCTTGAGGGGGTATTTATTTATTTATTTTTACATACTCCAGATCTTACATATATCTTAACATTCATAATTTGAATATGACCGTGTTTCTACAGTTAGCATCTTAATTTTTAAATATGCAGTTCACACTAAAATCTTTTGCGGACTCGTCTACAATTTTGTCGAGGTTTATTTTCGTTGTCTCTGCGTTTTAAATGGCCAAAAATAACAAGCCACTCAATGTCTCAGCACACGTACTGCTTCTCAGGTACTTTTTACAATCTTTAACTTTCAAAAGGACTGTTCTGCACTGGTCTTTACAATAGGAAGGGGCAGGAGTGACTCAGTCGGTAGCGCGCCAGGCTCGTAATTTGCAGTTCCCAGGTTCGAGTCCCAGCTGGGTCAGCGTTGAAATTTATCTCCGTAAAACTCCCCGCCCTGCCCACGATCAGTAGGGGAAGGCCGCCGTCCGTCGGATGGGACGTTAAGTCGTTGCTCCGTGTACGGGAGAGCCATACCCTGTGCACGTTAAAGAACACGCTGGATGGCCTTGACGGGAGGCTACCATCTATCACCCAACAGCTGTTCCAATAGGTCCCCTTGACACCGATGGGCTTGGAAAGGCCGCCGTCCGTCGGATGGGACGTTAAGCCGTGGCCCCGTGTGCGGGAGAGCCATACCCTGTGCACGTTAAAGAACACGCTGGATGGCCTTGACGGGAGGCTACCATCTGTCCCCCAACAGCTGTTCCAGTGGGCCCCTCCCCCAACCTTCTCTGAGCCTTCGGGGTCCTTGTGACCTGGCCATTTAGCCCATTGTGTGCAAAAAAGTGCCGCTCAGAGGTAAAACAACCCAACCAATGGGTCCCCTCCCCCAAATCTTCTCTGAGCTTTCGGGGTCCTTGTGACCTGGCCATTTAGCCCATGGTGTGCAAAAAAGTGCCGCTCAGAGGTAAAACAACCCAACAACATGAAGCGGTAAGAAAATTTTCGTAATAGTACACACATAACAAATGCCCTACAAAGACAAATTTTCTATTAGATGAAGCATTTCTTGACTGATGATGAATGGACATTCCTTATACTTTCTTCGATTCGCTATGTGTTCATTATACCCTGTGACAACGTGATGAAAATAATATCTTAGTTTTTCATGTAAAAAATTAAACTCTCAGTGAGATGGGCCTTCAAATACTGGGGCTCCTGTGCATTGCATACCCTGCATGCCCGTTAGTTCGCCCTTTCACAACCAAAAACGATAATGATCATAACCACAACCAAAAGTGACAATGATCGTTTCACAACCAAAAGCGATAATGGGTTGTTTTACCTCTAAGCGGCACTTTTTGGCACACAATAGTCTAAATGGCCAGGTCACAAGGACCCTGAAGGCTCAAAGAAGATTGGGGGAGGGGACCCACTGAACAGCTGTTGGAAGACAGATGGTAGACTCCCGTCAAGACTATCCAGCGTGTTCTGTAGCATTCATAGGGTATGGCTTCCCGCACATGGAATCACGGGTTAACGTCCCATCCGACGGACCGCGACCTTTCCAAGCTCATCGATGCCCCCTACTGACTGTGGGCAGGACAGGGAGTTTTGCGGAGACAAACTTCAACGCTCTCCTGGGTCCACCAGCTGAGACTCCAACCTGGGAAATGTAGATTACGATCAGGCTACCACCGACTGAGCCACCTCCGCCCGTAAGCGACAATGACAATTACCACAACCAAAAGCGACAATGACAATTACCACAACCAAAAGCGACATTGACAATTACCCCAAATAAAAAAAAAATGACTATTGCCACATAACCTAAACGGCAGTGACCATGATCATAAATAAACGATTATGAGAATAGAAGCAACAAGATTTAAAGTGACTATGATCATAAATAAACGACTATGAGAATAGAAGCAACAAGATTCGAAGTGACCATGATCATAAATAAACGATTCGAGAATAGAACCAGATTCGAGTCCCACCTGTTCCAGCGTTGAGATTTACCTTCGCAAAATCCCTCCGCCCTGCCCTCGGCCATCAGGGGACACCGATGGTCTTGGAAAGACAGCTTACCGTGGGATGGGACGTTACAAACCGTGTCCTCCTGTGGGGGAAAGAGTAACACTATGCACGTTAAAGATCATACTGGACGGCCTTGACGGGAAATTACCGTCTGTCTTCTAACAGCTGTCCGGTGAATCCCCTTTCCCAGGACACAAGGACTCCGAGGGCTCAGAGTCCTCCTGTCTTGGCCATTTGTGTGCAAAAAAGTGCCGCTCAAAGTAAAATAACCCAACATCTTGAGAAAGTGTCACGGCTCTCTCAGATAGCTGCCTTTTCAAGATCACCGTTACCACTTTCTCATCGAAGGTAGATTGAAAATTCGCGAAAAAAACTCGATGCAGACACAGTTTGAGATTCGAACCTAGGAACATTAGATTACGTTTTTGTTCTCTACTGACTGAGCCAGCCCGTAGCCTTCTACAGGTACAGGATTAAAACACCAATGTGCTGCTCAGAAGTACTTTGTACAGTGAGATTGATGATTTGATACTAATTTAAAACTAATAAAGACTGGAATGTTTTTGTGTGCGCCAATTTGACTACAGCAATTATTTCCCTTGAGATTCTATAGTCTACAGACATTTTCACATGTGGCATTGCATCATATCCCCACTAGAAAACCAAGACTTCACAAGTCACTTCACTAAGTCGAAATTGCTAAGTTATATATCCCCAAGTGCGTGTGGTATAGAGACATCTCAGAGCGCAGGTGGTCATAGGAACAAAGCAAATTCACGAAGTCTGGCACGTCCTCCAAAGTATGTCTGCCTTGATCCAGCTGATGTGAGGGAGGAGAATTCGTGTCACCTTGACCAGCTGCATCGACGTCACCTGACGTTTCTACTTCCATAACTTGGGTGGTTATTCCCATTGGATGAACTTAAGGAGATTTTGTCTAGACATTGTTTTTTTTCCCTAATCAATGCTGCAGAGACTAAGAAGCAGTTTTAGAATGCTAGAAAATCTTTTAAATGACCTAATTTTCACAAGAACGTCTTTGAAACATTACTTAGAGATCAGATTGGTTGTATAGTCTTAGAATCAGTTACATTCTCAGAGCAAAAGATGTAAATGTCCATATCATAATGGATTGCATTGAAGTATTCTGTTCATTAATTTTTTTTTCGTTTTCCACTCCGAAGAGTGGTTGGAAAACAATTGGAAATGAGAGAGAGTTAGTTTTTATGTGCCAAAAACTTCGATCGATTTCTATTAAATAAAATAGACTCGTTGATACTGAAATGGAGGAAAATGCAGACAAACCTCACATTGATCCGAGGGTTCATAGAATAAGCAATTAATTGGCTTAAAGAAATCGAGACTATTAAAGGCATCAGCGTTCAGTGTACCTAATGGAATAGCGGGAGTGGAAAATGGTCAGATTATGAGAGTTCTTTAACAATGAACGGCATTTCGTTTGCTCATAATGGGGTAACTAGACATGTCACAAGAATCCCAAGTGATGACAAAAAGGGGTTGTTTTACTTGTGACTGGCACTTTTTTTGCATACAATGGGCTAAATAGACAATTAAAAGACCCCAAAGTTTCAGAGAAGGTAAATTTGTTTTACCTCTTAGCACCACTTTTTTTTGCATACAATAGGCTAAATAAACAGATCCAAGAGCCCCAAGGGCTTAGGGAAGATAGGTTTGTTTTTATCTGTTAGTGGTACTATTTTGCATACAATGGACTAAACAGACAGGTCACAAGGAATCCAAGGGCTTACGGAAAGTAGGTTTATTTTATCTGTTAATGGCACTTTTTTGCATACAATGGGTTAAATAGATAGGTCAATAGGGCTCAGAAGATTGGGGGGAAAGATATCCATTACACAGCTCTTAGGAGACGGATACCTACCAAGCTTCCTTTAATTGATGCCACTTGGTAATATATATATTTATAATGACTAATAATTTAGTTTCAATTTTACGGTATATTTTTCAATTAAATTGAATTATTTCATTGTCCGAAATTGGATTCTGCTATAAGATAACTTGAGGTATGCAAGGGGGCTACTCTAAGAAAACTTGCTTCAATTTGAAAAAAGACAAAAAACGATAATTATGAAGGGTATCCTGTTATTCTTATCTATGTATATAACTGGTAACTTTAATGGAGTACAGGATCCATTCAAAAAACAGAAAAACCAACATTTACCGAAATGTCCCGTTTTTTACCTATGAAAAACTGGTAACTTTACCTTTACGAAGTACGGACCGATGGTCAGTATATCAGTATACCCTCCTGTCGCATCCTCTCGATGCCCTTGGTTACACTAGCCTCACAGAAGAAGTTTCATATTACCCAAGAGTAGATACAACCACTAACAAATAATTTGAATTCTGCGGTGAAGAGTTATGCCTGTAAGCTGTTGTCGTAATCTTGCGGTTTATTCCAAATACGGCCTCGGATCACGTTTAGGAATGCATTTTCCTCTATATCTTATACCATAATACTTTCATGAAGTTTTTAGCCTTGAGTTTATTATTTGCATTTACACAAAGGGGCCAAGGAATGTGCTTATGGTTGTTACCACAGAGAGCTTCCAGCCTAAAGATTGCATTACAGTGTTCTAGAGATATTTCCTCAGTACTCAAGGAAGTTCTTCCGTCAGTGGTTTGTAAAAATGAGTTGTTGTTGGGTTATTTTACCTCTGAGCGGGAATTTTTTGCACACCATGGGTTAAATGGCCAGGTCACGTATACCCGAAGGCTCAGAGAAGGTTGGGGAAGGGAACCCACAGGAACAGTTGTTGGGAGAAAGATGGTAGCTTCCCGTCAAAGCCATACCCAGCGTGTTTTTTAACGTGCACAGGGTATGGCTCTCCACACACGAGGCCACGACTTAACGTCCCATCCGACGGACGGCGGTCTTTCCAAGCCCATCGGTGTCCTCTACTGACCGTGGGCAGGGCGGGGAGTTTTGCGAAGATTTAAGAATGAGTGTAAATCGCAATATTTAATGAGAATGTTAGTTTGCGTATTGGGTTATTCTGTCGCGTTCCTAGGTTCAAGTCCTACTTTGGCCAGCTTTGAGCTTTATCTCCGCAAAACTCCCCGTCCTTCCTTCCTTCGGTCAATAGAGGACACCGCTGGGCTTGAAAAGACCGCCGTCCGTCGAATGGGACATTAAGCCCCGTGAGCATGAGAGCTATACCCTGTGCACGTTAAGAACATGCTGGATCGTCTTAACTGAAGGCTATCATCTGTCTACTAAGTCCAATGGTTTCCCTGCTCCCAACTGTCTCTGAGCCCTCAGGGTTTTTGTGACTTAGCCACATAGCCAATTTTGTGCAAAAAAGCGCCGCTCAGAGGTAAAACAACCAACACATTAAATACAAACACCGGAGCTCGTTGGCAGATGGTAGTTTGAAAGCACTGATACAATTCAAACGATCTAAATTAGTTGCTCCCAAGGGAGGCATTTTATATTTGTGTTTGTGAAAACATTGCTTTGTGAAACCGATAAAGGAGGGCTAAGGAAATTTAATTTTGATTTCCATGAAAAATAATAAAAAGAAATATCGTTGAAAGGGGGTTTAAACTCAAAAAAGATTCTGGACCACTGCTCTAATTAATTTCAAATTTAAATAAGCTGGTAGAGAAACACAAACTCAATAGTCACATGGATAAATGGCAGTTTTTTTTAATTTTCCATAGTTTTATTATATACATTTAAATATACTTAAAATTATATGTTATGGTTTTATTTTTCTGAATAAAATAATTTGAAGCACTTTTTCCTGTTCCGGTTTCTGATACAATAAAGAGTATACATAATTTGCGGCTCTCAGAATTGTTCTTTTTTTTCGAGCTGTTATGACTCTCGATCCAATGAAGATTCCCGATTTCTGGCATAAATAATAATAAAAACTTAAAAGATGAATATGATTATTTGTTCCTTATCCTCGATAAGACATGGATGTTTTTTTTTTCTTGTGATTCTGTTGAAATATCGGTTGTCTTAGATTTGTGTTATATTTTACTGACAGGCTCCTGTGGCAAGCAGCTGCTTCAGTGGTTATTTATTTTTTTATCCTCATTTCATCAGTTGAATTCCATTATTCTTTATAGCTTACCTTGAAAAAAAAAGCTAGATAACAGGCGTGGATAAGAATTATTTCCAAAAAGAAAGGAAATGGGCACTATTTTTTTGGCATTATAAAAATGCTGAAATTGAAATATCTAAAATAGTGTCTGTTGGATAAAGACTATTTTTTTACGATACAAGACTTTTTTTTTTATTTGTTCAAGTTTTTAAACTTGTTACATCTTAAAAGTATAGACTTTGATGGCTAAAATATAAAATTAGTGAATTTCTCCATATTCGAGGTGGGAGGTAAATATCCCATTTATGTATTCCTGCTGACATTCATGTTAAAAGAATTTTTTTATATGTATATTTTATTTCTTTTAAATCATTGTCTCACAATATAACTGCCAGCAGGAGCAGCTTAGGTGAAAGGTAGCCCTGGACGAACTTGTTTTCGCCCCCCTGCAATCACTGTCAGTTCATTGTAATTACTTCCCTCCAAAGTCCCTTTAGTTTCCCCCTTTTGATTGCGCCCTGGGCGGTCGCTCTATTCGCCCACCCCTGAAGCCCGGCATTTGACTGCCAGAGTGGTGTCTCAAACAATATTATAAACAGGCTGATGTTTGGCCATGTAGAAACTTAAGATTTCTTTTCAACTTTTATAAAGTGTCATGGATGTTTGTGTTGTTTTTCTGCTGAGGTCCAGCCTTCCTCACAGACCTTCTACTATGGCGTATCAACTGACAGGCTTCTGGCAGACCTCTCTGGCAAGCAGCTGCTTGACGGGTATTTATTTATTATAGTGGCAACAGTGTTCTGTTGGGTTTCATTGTGTACGCTTATAGGTAAGGTTTTTTTTTTTCACTTTGTCGTCCGTTACTGCTGCAGATTGTTTATTATCCATTAATTTGATGGATTTCGAATTATTCAGGTTTCGGGTTGGATCGTTTTACCTCTGAGCTACACTTATTGCCATAACGGTCTAAATGGACAGGTCACGAGGACCCCAAGGGCTCAGGGAAGTCGGGAAAGGGAGACCCACTGAACAATGTTAGGAGACAGACAGTAGCCTCTCGTCAAGGCCATCCAGCGTGTTCTTTAATGTGCACATTTATGGCGTAATGTCCATTCCTGACGGAGATTAGGATGGAGTTTAGCGGAGACAAATCTCAATGCTGACCCTGGTAGGATTAAAAACTGGAAGCAGCATGTTACAAGCCTGGCGCTCTGACGACTAAGCACTTCCCCCCTCCACACACACACACACAGTTTCCAACTAACCAGGTAATTTTATATTAAACTTGCTTATTGGATTTTAAAATAAAATTCGAATTATAAGGAAATTTTAAATTAAAGAGTTTCGAATTAATTATTTTTACTGTTGCACTATCATTACTGAAAGGACAAATTGTGATCAGTGGTTCATGAAATAAGGAAACGATTTTAAGCCCCAAAATAAAAAAAAAAAAATAAATTCCCCCTTAAGCAGCTGCTTGCCACATATGTCTGACAGGAGCGATCTCAGAGGATGGCAGGACCATCGACAGAAAAACAACACGAAGATCCATGCTTTACCCGGGGCTCGAACCCAGTGCATTAGATCAGTAGTAAGCGCGCTAACTACTCGGCCATGGGACGCCCCAATGAGAAAAACAAGTAGCTTTGATGATAGAAGAGTTAAAATACCTCTCTGTTAATTTATATTTTAAAACGATCGACAGGAGTAGTTTTATCGACATCAATGTTTTATTTACTCTTACAAATCATTTAAGTGTTCTTGCAATTATAGTGTAGTTTGTTTTTCAACAAACTTAAAATTAGTGTCTAAATAGTTTGTCCATTTAATTTTAGAATAAACTGGTTTTAATAAATGGTTACATAATTAATGCCGCCCCAGTAAATTTTCTTAAATATTAAACATCATTTTTGAAGCGATTGAACTTTCCTTAATATTTTTTTAAATTTTGGATGTCTTGAAAATTTTCAACATATACTGTTCATTTACAGGGCCGGATTTACACCTCACTCACCCATAGGCATAAAAAACGGTAGTGCCCACTTATATACGGTCGCTCCTTTAATTTCCTGCAAAACAATTATAGAACTTTTTATTTTCTCAACGATAAAGAAAGGAAATAATGTAAACGAAATGGATGTGGGAATTTCAGTTATAAGTAATTCAGAGTGTTACAAATCTTGCAAAACTTTTATAAAATAATAATATCCTTAATAAATAATTTTCGGTATGAAAGAACATTAAAAAATCAAATGGTTCATTTCCAATTACAGACAGTTTTCTTCGTTGCTTTTTTCGCTCTGGTAAATGACTAAATATCATAAATTATCAAAATAGTGGAGCTCTTCCATATTCTGTGTATTGGAAAGCTACCTGACTTGGAAATAAGCCTATTTTAACAGAAATAATCCTCTATATAATAAAAACATGTATGTCTGTGGCAGCCATAACTCATCGGGAAATCAACGTAAACGTTCCAAATTTTCAGAGAACGTTTCTGGTTTTAGTCCGGATTGCAGTGCCAAATTTCAGGTCGAGAGTCCAAAAGGGGGGCTTGACAGAACCAAAAATATTTACCATGCTATTTCTACGGCAAACGAGAATCGCTGTCAAATTTACTGTTGCCATTTTCTGCTCCCTAACTGTGAAAGTAAAGTGTTAAAATAGCATTTAAATTTTCTGCTGCAAATATGATGCCGTTGCCAGATTCCCCACACTTCCAAAAGCATTATTTACGCGTTCCATTGCAGCTAGGGACCTGATTTCCTAACCAAAAATGGATTCTGGCACGGGAAACCCGCCTGCGAAATTTGGGACCTTTCGGTGAAGTACGTCGGGCATTACAAAATGCCAAAATCTGACGAAATAAACATCTTGATCGTTTGCCACGGGCTCTGAGAGCGCGCCGAATCAGCAATGACCTTTGCAACACCGGGAAATTCTTCGTGTTCAAATTGTTATAAAATGTCGGGGGCGGGAGGGCATAATATGCAGATTAAAAGTAATGCACGAGCTGTCACAATTTGTGTAGAAACGAAGCCACGGGCCAAGTGAGAACCTGTTTTTTAAACCAATCACCGAGGCACACGGGGGACGCTGTGCATGAAATTTCGACCGTGCGAAAGCATATCACGGGAGCCATATGGCGGCAAAATTTGTGGTAACGGAAGTAAAAATCTCGATAGCTTACGCAGAAACTAAGCCACGGGCTATGAGAGAGTTCACTGACGTCGACAACGATCCAAGTCAACACCGGGCAAATTTATTCCTGTTGAAAAGCTGTGCTAAAATGTCGGGGGGGGGGGGGGGGGCAGCGGTACTTACAAAATTTACCTTTGTTGCAGTGAAAAGAAGAATATACAGGTTAAAAGTGCCCGGTAGGGCAGCGCCGGCTAAGTTCAGCTAGTGGAAAATAAATTGGAAATCATTTAAAGATTTTCCGAATCTCGTTTTTAGAGCAATATTTGTTCAGTATTTAAAGAGTTCCTAAAGCTGAAACATTTAAATAGCAGTGTTTAGAGTCGTAGGAATTTACATCAAAATCGTTTATTGAAATAAATGTAAGCTTAGACATTTCTGTAATAATTTTTAAATATCCATTCATTACGTATTGGAAGAAAATAACAGCAGCGTTTGTTGTCAAGTATTTCAGCTTCAATAACAAATGTTAAATAGATATTTCTTAGAATTGAGATTTGATTGAGATCTACTGTTTAATCCCAGCTGCATTTTCCTCTAAAAAGTTTATTTTTAAAAGTTATGGAGTTTTAAATGCTAGTTGTAATTCATATAGTATGAAAGGTCCTCAATACGTTCCTCATAATTCAGATTCTTTTAAAATTTCATATTTGATTGGCAAGAGAGAGTATTTTGCATCTCTCTTGAATCATCCGGGGCGGGGGTAGAGACCCAAGCAATCGGTAGAGACCCAAGCTCGTAATCTGCAGTTCCCGGGTCGAATCCCAGCTGGGTCAGCATTGAGATTTATTTCCACAAAACTGCCCGCCCTGCTCACTGCTGACACCGATGGGCTTGGAAATGCCGCCATCCGTCGGATGGGACGTTAAGTCGTGGCCCCGTATCTGGAAGAGCCATACCCTATGCAAGTTAAAGAACATGCTGGATAGCCTTGACGGGGGGGGGGGGTACCATCTATCACCCAACAGTATCTCAGTGGGTCCCTTCCCGCAACCTTTTGAGTCTTCGCGGACCTTGTGACCTGGCCATTTAGCCCATTGTGTGCAAAAAAAGTGTTGCTCAGAGGTAAAACAATACAACTCGCACCATTCCAACTAGTTTTATTCATTCCTTCTAAGTATTAAAAGTGTCATAATTTTCTTATTAAATAAATGTCATGAGCGAGAGGTTTTTATTTGATACTTGAATTGCTGGCGCCTCTATTTCTTTGACGTTATGGAAAATCCGACCGTGCTAATTTACATTTCGCTGTTTCACCAAACCGGATTACGTTTTCTTCCAATCTCGCATTTTTTCTCCAAATTCGAGACTAGCAAACATAAAATATTTAATCTAGAATGAATGAAAACTATTGATAAGTAATCATAACTCTTAGAATTTGTTTTTATTTTTGTCCTTTCAATTCTGTTCCTCTTAACTGATAAAAAAAGGATTTTCAATGATGCATATTTAAGCCAGACTGATCTGCATCAGCAGCTGATCCAAATATCAATTTGTTAACACTAAAAATGCATCCTTCCTGTGTTTTCTCTGTTTTGTTTCACTGAATCCTCCCATATGTCCTCCTCCTTCTGCCAGGGCGGGGGTGGCTCAGTCGGTATCGCGCCCGACTCGTAATCTGCAGCTGTCAGTTTCAAGTGCCAACTGCGCAGGCTTTGAGATTTTTAACCAAAAACCCTCCCTTGCCTCTGTTAGAAAGGGAAACTTTGAAAAGGTCGCCGTCGGTCGGATGGAACATAAAGCATGAGATCTATACTGTGCACGTCAAAGAACATTCTGGAGGGTCTTGACGAGAAGCTACCATATGTCTCCTAATGGCCGTCCAATGGGTTTCTTTCCCCACTGGACGGCCGTTAGGTAAACTTCTATGAGCCCTCAGGTCCTTCTAACCTGGCTATTTAATCCATTGTGTGAACTAAAGATAGATCAGAGGTGAAACATAAAACAACTCAACCTGTCACCGTTTGAAACAAAAAACTGAACAGTAGTTCTGCCTCTGCTATACAAGGAGTTTGATTTAACCTCGCATCCGACACTATACGGGCCTTTACAAAACCAGACTCTCTCTTTTCTCTGCGAGTGGTGATAAGAACCTTCCCATTTCGAGAGTCGAACCAGAAAATCTCAAATTAAGAGCCTTAAACGTTGCTAATTGGGCTATGCTAATCATTCCCCCTCCACATAGGATTAAATATAGTAATGTTCTACTATAGATGGAAACTGCCGACACTGAAGACATCGGCATTTTGAAGCTCACCTAAATATCCAATGAAATTCGGTTTCGACCAGTTTTGGAAGCGTCAGCATTTACCCCGTGATGCGACTTTGCCTAATCGCTGCTCGTTGTTATAATACAAATGCCTGGAGTTAATATTTATCACAAGGTAACGCTTCCCTGCTAGGCCCGGTTATTAATAACAGTGTTTGCTGGAGCTTTCCCCTTCGGTTTCTGATGTAACTAGTGTTCACTGTTAGCGCATGCGTTTGGAGTTAATCATCTCGGTACTACTAAGTAACACTTTTCGTAATTACGCAGTTTATTAATAACGCGAAATGCGCGCTTTTCTCTCACCCCAGCAGCAATATCTGGTGCTTCATAACGGGGGAGCAGCAGTAATTATGAGGATGAGTAAACGATATTTACCTCTAAGTGACAGGATAATGAAAAAAGTAAAAAAGAAACAAGAGTTTAAATTAATATGAGAAACTCCATCTTCCAGTAGAATTCAGTTCTTCATTTGGACAATAAGATCTGGGCAGAATTATTTGCGGTCAGGGAAGTTGTGTCTTTAGGAAAAGATTTCCTGAACACTTTTTAAAAGTTTGACTGGCTTATTCTACCTTTGAGCAGCCCTTTATGCTCACAATTGGGTTAACTGGCTAGGTCACAAGGACCCGAAGGCTCAGAGTTCGGTAGAGAATGGTTGGTTGGTTGTTTTACCTTTGAACACAATGGGTAAATGGCCAGGTCACAAGGACCCCAAGGACTCAGAGAAAGGCGGGGAAAGTGATCCACTGGACAACTGTTAGGACACAGGTGGTAGCCATCCGCCAAGGCCATGTATCGTATTCTTTAACTTAAGAGTTATCCACACAGGATCAAGACTTTATGCCCTATTCGACCGACGACTGCTTTTTTAAGCCCATCGGTGTTCCCTTCCTGACCGAAAGCAGGGCGAGATTTAGCGGAGATAGATCTCAACACCGGCGCAGAATTTCGAATTTGGGAACTGCAGATTACGAGCCGATACTCGCCCTCATAGTTTGAAGAGACATTATCTTTGAACGTGGTGGGATACCCACGATCTCCTGATAATGGGCCAGGTTTTCAAATCACTGAGCTACCTGCCGCCGAACACTTTGTGAAGTTTGCATTCTATAGAATGCTGTCAATAATTACGTGAATTAATGACTGATCCTTGTATGCTGTCAATAGTTATATCAATATTTTAATCATTGTCGCTGAAAAGAGTGTCTCTGAAGTGCACCGATGAAAGGGAAACATTTACTGGTAAGAAGGCTGCTAGAATATGGTTGTAAATTTCAAATATGAGGGGATTTCATAATTTAGAAAAGTAATGTATTTTGATGTCTTAAATAGTGACATTTAACAATAATGGGTGAAGGACCTGGAGAACGGAATAAGGCACTCAATGAATTCGTGGTGATGGAACGCTCCGGAATATCGTTTGTTTTCTTTTGCTTAACGAAATTGAAACCATTAACTCTAATTTAAGGTAAAGTTTTTCATTTAATCCATGCATTTTTATAACATTTGCAAATAAAGATAAATCTAGGGCTTCTGCAATACGAAAAATTTCAAATTGAAAAGGTGTTAAAAAGCATAGTAAACATCTGTTCAAGGGTTGTCAACCCGCAGCACGCATTGCAATTGTTTTGCTCTTTTGAATTCGATTCGCCGTAGGTGGCTTTTGTATCCGCCCCTCGGTGTCACGCGACACGTTCCCAACATAACGTGTCAGTAGCACGTTGTAGAAACAGGTTAGTTACACCTGATCATATATTTAAACAATAGTTTTACCCAGTTTGTTTACAAAAGACTACACCAGAAGGGAGAGAGGGTCAGATTAAGTGGTAGCATGTTAGACTCGTAATATAATGTTTCCAGTTTGGGATGGCTCAGTTACTAGCGTGCCTGACTTGTAATTTTCAATTTTCAATTCGAGTCCCACCTGTGACATTTATCTCGATTAAACCCCTACCCTGCCCTCGATCAAAAAGAGGACACCGATGGATTCGGAAAAGATGCCATCCGTCAAATGAGACGTTAAGCCGTGACCCCTTATGGGGGAGAGCCATATCCTGTGCATGTTAAAGAACACTCTGGATGGCCTTGACAGTAGGTAATCACATGTTTCCTAACAGTTGTCCAGTGGATTTCTCCAACTGTCTTTTCTCTGAACCCTTGGGCTGCTTGTGACCAATGTACAAAAAAATGGCGCTGTAAAACAACCCAGTTTGAGTGTCAACCGTGCTTGCGTTGAAATTTTCTCTGCCATCCCTCTCTTTGTCCTCTGAGAAAGAAGATATCGGTGGCTTTGGAAAGAACGTTAAGGAGAGCCATACTCTGTGCATCTTAAAGAACATATGACTCCTCACCGTTCTAGTAGGTCCCATACCCAACTGTGAGCTTTGGGGTCCTTGTGATATGGTCATTTAGCCTAATTTAATGCAAAAAATGTACCCCTCGGAGTTAAACAACAACCCAAACAAACCGAAAAGCAAAAACGCATATTGCACTATTTAGGAATAATAATTTGGGGGGGGGGGGGGATAATGAGGAGGGAATTCCGTTCCGAGAGAGATCCGCTAAGTTCAACGATCCACAAGTTCTTCTGTAAAATAGTACTTTTAAATGATTTTAGTTAGTTTTGTCTTGCTGGATATCAGACTACTGCATACAAGAGAAGACGCCATAATGAAGAATTCAGCCTTCATTGTCTTAAACAACCAAACAATATCGGACTGTTTTAAAGCTATATATGGTTATTTTAAAATTATATATGGTTATAAATAAAAATAAATACCCTCTCAAGCAGCTGCTTGCCACAGAGGTCTGATAGGAGCCTGTCAGTTTATATGGTTAACAGATAACAAAAACTTGATTACACTAACGCCTATTTCAATGCTTATTCTTGGAAATTTCATAATGTTTTTACTATAAGTGGTCTGTAGCATTAAAGTCCTGGGACTTTCCGGGCAATTCCATCTTTTAAATGGCTATCTTCTATCTGCTACCACATGTGAACATTTTTCGCACAGTGACAAGGAAGGTTATCAGCCTGAAGAATTCCAGGTTCATCCTCAAAGATTCCTGACTGTTGGCAACAATTTGATTTTTAGTATTTCGATATTAACCTTAGCTTTTCCTGTTCCTTTCATAATATATAGCCTTAAAACAGTCGTGCTCATCCCTAACTCTTTGGGAATAGCTACACACAACCTCACCAGCTCTTTAGGAATAGCGCCCCGCAACTACCTCGTTCTCAATTCCATAGTAATAGCGGCATGTAAACAGATACTCGCCAACTCCTTGATAATAGCTGCCCACAAGCAAATTCTATCTAACTCATTGGGAATATCGGTATGCAACCCAGCTCTCAGTAACTCCTTGAGAAATAGCGACCCGCAATCAAATGTTGCATTACGTATTGTCCTTAAATTCGCTTAACGCTTCTTCAAAGCATCATTTCAGAATAAAGAATTTGCAAGAAAAAAACTGAAGGATGATAATTGCTGCTCAGGTATTCTTTTTAGGTTTTTATAAGGTTTCACGCTTGTTGATTAAAAATATTTGTGAATCCCATTAACACACATTACAGAAATACTAAACCAGTTATCTTTTTAAGAAGAACGCCTAGCTTTCTCTTTTCACAGATCACCAGTGTGATAGAAAGAATACAAAAAACCTCTTACGACTATAGGGTAAATATTTATGAGTAAATAAACTCGTAATGTTTTCTCAGTGCATTAAGCAAAATAATAACGACACGGAGCAAAAATTGGAAAAAAAGTAAAACAGAAATCTATATTTGATGAAGCTAATGTAGTTTAGCATGTTTTGCACTGGAAACAAAATATTGATAGAACCAAAATAGTTCGGCTGTTAACCTAGACAAAAAACAACACGGGGTGGGAGGGTGGCAGTAGGAAAATATGGTGACTGCATGAGTGTGGTTAACGTAAAAAAGCCATGCTACTCTAAGTCATACAATTACGGATGGAGCAAGAGAAATAAAACGGGTTAATCAACATTTATCCCCCAATACCTTTTTCTTCTTCGGCGGTCTTTGCGTGTGTGTTGTGCGCTAGAGAACAGGCGTGGCCCTCGCGTCAGCAATGGAGCAGCATAGGCTTTTGAGTATGTAGGTTAACAGAGACTGCCATTACGTCCACGTTGTAGAGACTATCGACTAGGGTGGTCCATCGCATTAAGACCTTGACAAAGTTTTCGCCAATCAATCACAATATTGCTTACCCGTGATGACTGAGTAGAGGGGAAGTGCTATTAACAAAATGCATTTTTTTTTGTAACTGGAAAGTGGGTCCTTCGACATCACTCTTTCACTGGGTGAAAAAAAGGAAAACAAAGAATTGATTCATCTATTCCTCCCATCTCTCGTAATACAACTGGACACCATTACTCATTCCTCTTTGTGTCTCATCTCTTCTAACACAATTGAACACTGTTGCTCACACATCCTTCCAAGCATCCCATCTTTCGTAATAAACATATGTAGTGGTGTTCAACTATCTTTTTATACCATCTCCTGTAATATAAATGCGCATACATCCATCTACGTATCCCATATCTCGTAACACAACTGAACACCTGTAAATACATCCTTCTCTACCGCTCATCTCTTATAGTACGACGAAATACAATTGCTCATACATACAGACTTCTATTCAACCTGGAGCCGTCCCGTGGCCTAGTGGTTAGCGCGCTTGTCTACTGATCTACGGGACCTTGGTTCGAGCCCCGGGTAAGGCATGGATGTTCGTGTTGTTTTTCTGCTGAGGTCCTGCCATCCTCTCAGACCTTCTACTCTGGCATATAAACTGACAGGCTCCTGACAGACCTCTGTGGCAGGCAGCTGCTTGAGGAGGTATTTATTTTATTTTTTTTTTATTCAACCTATCTCTCGTAATGTAACTGAACACAATTGCACGTATATTCTTTTATTGAACCCATCTCCCGTAACTCAAGTGAACACAATTTCACATGTATTCTTTTACGAATCCGATCTCTTAATACAACTGAAAACTGCTCAGACATCCTCCTATGCATTCCACATTTCGTAATACAGTTACCTGTGCATCCTTCTAAACATCTCAACTCTAGTAATACAAATTGAGCACAATTGTCCATACATTCGTCTACGCATCCCATCTCTTTAGATGCAACTGAACACAATTATTCATCTTTCTAAGAATTCCATCTGGTAATTACAACTGAGCACAATTGTACATACATCCTTCTATAAATCCGATCTCGTAAAACAACAGAACACAGTTTCTCACGCATCCATTTATGCATTCCATCTCTCGTAATACAATTGAACATAATTTCATATGTAGCCTTCTACGTGTCCCATCTTTTGCGATACAATTGCACATATCCTTCTACGAATCCTATCTCTCGTAATGTAATTGAACACAAATTCACAAATATTTTTACGAATCCTATATCTCTAACGCAATTGAACGTATCCTTTTATGCATTCAATCTTCGTAATACAATTGAACACAATTGCACATATTCTTGTAAGGATCTCAACTCTCACAATACAATTGTTCCAACGTTTTCTACGCATCCCATCTTTCGTAATACTTACAATGGAACACCATTGCTTATTCTGTTATCCCATCTCTAATAATACAATTTAATTCCATGATTATATATTGTTCAATGCGCCTTATCTCTTCTACGTCAGATTACTGAGTAGCATTCTTCACTTTTCACAGTATCTCGTCTCTTGCACTACACACTGCTGAACACCATTATTCAGACATTCTTCTCTGAATGCAACCTCTCCTAACTGGGGCTCCTACTGGGGGCGGGAGGGGGGAAGTCGGTAGCGTGCCAGGTTCGTAATCTGCAGATTCTGAGTTCTTAGATTGATCGCCACAAAGCTCCCCGACCTGTCCACGAGCAGTAAATGACAACGTCAACTTGGAAAGGCCCTCTCCCGAGTATGGGAGAGCCATACCCTATGTACGTTAAAGAACATGCTGTATGGCCTTGACCGGAGGCTACCATCTGTCTCCCAAAAGCTGTTCCAGTGGGTCCCTTCCCCTAGCCTTCTCTAAGACTTTGGAATCCTTGTGACCTGCCCATTTAGCCCATTGTGTGCAAAAAAGTCCATTTTTCTAAATTCTCTATGCAACATCGAAATTAAAACACCCCGAAGGAAAGCTTAAATCACAACAAGGATTGAATTACCATATGCACCAGGGAGGGATTGGCTCAATCAGTACCAAACCAGGCTCGTTAATTGAGGTTCGTAGGTTCAAGTCCCAACTGTGTCTGTGTTAAGTTTCCTCCACTAACTCCGTTCTCCCATTAACAAGAAAAAGACACTGATCCAACTTCCCGTCGGATGGGACGTTAAGCCGTGGCCCCATGTGCGGGAGAGCCATGCCCTGTGCACGTTAAAGAACACGCTGGATGGCCTTGACGGGAGGCTACCATCTGTCTCCCAACAGTCGTTCCAGTGGGTCCCCTCCCACAACCTTCTGAGTCTTCGCGATCCTTGTGACCTGCCATTTAGCCCAAGGTGTGCAAAAAAGTGCCGCTCAGAAGTAAAATAACCCAAGTCAATTATCCCACTTCCCAACTTTCTCTGAGTCCTGGGAGTTTTTTTTATCTATTTATCCCATTGTGTGCATGGGGGCGGGTTCGCTCAATCGGTAGCGCGCCAGACTCGGTGCTGAATTTATGAACTACGATAGGTCAGATAGGTGAGACAAGGAAAACATCAAAAGTTTTCCTCTTATATTGGTAAACACTTAGGATATAATAAAAAGTCGTGTCCTCATATGATGCAGATGCATACATTGTGCACTTTAAAGAACACACTGAGGCTTTGACAAGAGGCTTCCATCTTGTCTCCTAACAATTGTCCACTGGATTCCCTTCCCCACCCTTCTCTGAGCCTTTGGAGTCCTTATGACCTGGTCGTTTAGCTTATTGTCTGCAAGATAGTTCCGCTCAGTGGCAAAACAACTCAACAACAATTGTGTGCAAGTACTATTTAGAGGCAGGATGAACACGGTTTCTCCAATAACAAAGAGCCTCCATCGAACAAAGAGTCGTGTAGTCGAAAGCCAGCGCTACTTTAAAAATTGCGTTGGTAAAAATCGCTCTAGTCAGGGACTACGTGTATTAAGATTATACCATTGAAAAAGTTTATTTTTGCTGCATGATATCCAGATTACCTATTGGCCTGATCAAATCCGGACGACTGACTCGCAATGACACCAGTTATTCACTTTCATTTAATCTACAGAAGCCAAATGTAATCCTCGATAAAATGGTATCTGCAGTCAGTGTAAGGATAATGACATCATAACGACTTGGACGGTGAAACTCCGGTTCCCGTAATCCCTTGAGAAGGACATTGATTTATCTTGTAATATTATTAGGCGAAAAATAAATTATGACCTGGGAAAAAATATCCTCTGTGAGAAAAAAAAATCTGCATTTTTTTGCCCAAATTTGCAGACTAATAGCTTATTTTATTCGATACACGCGACTGTAATTTCTGGGTAATGCACTCGCGAGAGTAGAAAAGCGATGAAATAAAGCATTGATTATTTTTCTACATTTTTGGCGATTTTTTTATGACTACTGGAAATAAAAGCTCACTGACGATAATAAAGTGTTTCGCTTGTATATATATATATGAATTATTTTGCGTTGTTTCATGTTTCGTGACTTTTGGTTGTTTCGAGTATTATGTTCAAATCCAGGCTCCGATTTCCCGTTAGACACTCGGCTAGGGGTGCAATAATTTAAATCCTACAATTTATTTATTTAACAAGAAAATTATGGCTTTGTTTTAAAACATTTTTAACTAGTTACAAGTATTCATGGAGTTAATTATTCACTTTTCAAACTGTTCTCTCTTCTGACAATCGAAAATGAACTTTTAAAACAATATGGATTGTGCGGCTATACATTATTATATTACCAAATGTATTGGGAAACTTCTACGTTATGTGAAAGGAAAACCATATTCAAAACTCCCTGGCTTTGGAAATAAGCTGTTTTACAGAAAAATGTTGCAGGAGATTGATTATAGACTTTAAATTGGTCCATTTTTGATTTTAAACAATATTTATTTTGTATTTAAAGAGTTATTGAAGTTTAAATATTTGACAACAGATTCTTCTGTTGCATTTTTGTCCTAAGCACTGTTTGAAATGGACCCAAAGTGAAAAACATTATCCAAGTTTCTAAAATTACATTTATTTCAGTAAATGGTTTATTATTATTTTAAGGAAAATTCTTATGAGCAGCAACAATGATGTTAAATGCTTCAGTTCCTGAAACGTTTTAAATAGTAAACAACTATTGTCCAAAACTCTAGAATTTGGGAATTTTTTTAGATTTTCTATTTCTTCTGAAATTTTGTTACAACATTCTTAAAGTTAGTGAGCTTTGAAAACAGTTTTCCATCCACACAACGTTGAAATATTCCAATATTTTTGATAATTTAGTGTAATATGTTAATTCCCAGAGCGAAAAAAAACTATATTTTAAATGAATAACTTTATTTTTAAATGTTACTGCACATTCAGTTTTACAAGTTGTGTGCTATGTAAAATATTAATCTATTACATTAATTGTATGTCCCGTGGCCGAGTGGTTAGTGTGCTTGGTTACTGATCAAAAGGACCTGGGTTCGAGCCCCGAGTAAAGCATGGATGTTTGTGTTGATTTTTCTGCTGAGTTCCCGCCATCCTCACAGACCTTCTACTATGGCGTATAAACTGACAGACTCCTGTCAGATTATACGCCATATTTCCTCTATGGCAAGCAGCTGTTTGAGGTATATTTATTTTTACCTTATTTTTTGTTTACTATTTATTAGCAAAACTGTAATTACTTGTCTTTAAAATCCCATCCATTTCGATTATTTTCTTTTTTCATGTTTGCTATATGAAAATAAGGGCGCAGTACCACTTCGTGTGCGCTCGCGTGAGGTGTTAATTCGGCCCTGGTTGCATCCAAAATTTATTTAAAAGAATTGGAAGGGAGAATATTCAATTTTATAGTTTAAAGAGGTCGCCCCATTGCCGGAGTATTTTCAACAGAAAAGGATATTTTATTAGGCTCAATTTTAGATCAAATTAAAAGTCGAATTTTGTCAACCGGTCTACATGAGTTAACATATCTTGACCGTTGCTCAGTAGGTAGCATGCCAAGCTCGTAATCTGCAGTTCCCAGGTTCGATTCCTACCAGGGACAGCATTGATATTTGTCTCCACCCTGCCCTCGGTCATAAAGGCGACACTCCCCTTTTTTGAACGGGGGAAGTCATAAAAGTCACTTTTCCAAGCTCACAATTTTATATCAGCTTGGGAAGACATCTGTCCGCAGATGGGACTTTAAGCCGCAACTCCGTATCCATGAGAGCCATTACCTTGTGCTCAATTAAATGTGCACAAATTAAATGCTCACCTTGTGTACATGTTAAACAACATGTTGGATAGTCTTAATGGGAGGCTACTACACCTCTCCTAACAACTGTTCAGTAGAACCTCTTCCACAGTGTTCTACGAGCCTTTGGGGTGTTGTGTTCTGGTCATTTAGCACATGGTGTGTAAAACAAAAGTCCCGCTCAGAAGTGAAACACCCTGTCTGGCATACATACACCCATTTCTTACATGGGCATACATTATAGCAGTCCTATGAGTCCAGATTGGGCTGTAAAATACCTAATCTGGACTCATAAAAAAACACTACAATATTAACATGCTTTTTTAACACATGACGAAATTAATTATTACCATATAGTAGCAATTTTATTTTCGTAATTCCGCTAACCTATATTTCTCCCTCGGCGAGAAAGGTGACCAGAATGACTTGGAATGGCAGCTGTGCGTTGGATTGGATGTATATACGTTTTTCAGAGTACGAGAACCACACTCTTTGCACGTTAAAGAACACACTGGATGGCGTTGACAGCGGCTTCCATATACAATATTTCCTAATAGCTGCCCAATGGAATCCCTTTCCTAAGAGCCATTGTATTTGAGAAAAAGTTCTATACGGAGAGAAAATCCAAAACAAGTTTTTTTTGCGAAAAGAGATTTAATTTTGCTGGCTGTCGTCCATTGGATTCCCCCAACCATGTGCAACTTTGTTCAAATCTAAATAAAACTGATCGTTTTCTCAAAAAAAAGTTTTTTCTGATAGTATGCGATCAAAACGTTTTTTAAATTGAAAAACACAAAGAACGGTGATAACCTAGAAGCTCTGTTAGGCATAAATTGTTTTCTCATAAAACATATACACAAAGATGTTCCCACTGGCTTAGAGCAGGAGTGCTCAGTCGGTAGCGCTCCAAGTTCATAATCTGCAGTTCTCAGGTTCGAGTCTCAGCTGGGTCAGCATTGAGATTTATCTCCGCAAAACTGCTCACCCTTCCACAATTAGTAGGCGACATTGATAATTTTGGAAAGGCCATCGTCCATCGGATGGGACGTTAAGCTGTGTTCCATGTGCGGGACAGCCATACCATGTGCTCATTAAAGAACACGCTGGATGGCCTTGACGGGAGACTATCATCTGTCTCGCAACAGCTGTTCCAGTGGGACCCCTCCATCCATCCTTCTCTGAGCTCTTGGGGTCTTTGTGACGTTAGTTACGTGCAAAAAATACCGCTCAGGGGTAAAACAATCCAACCCAATCCCATTGGCTTAGTAGTCAAGTACACTAAGCATTAGACGAGCAGGTATACAACAATAACTCACGCTGTTGGCGATCCATCTCTATAATTTTATCGTATGCGTGGTCGTTTTAAAAACGATGAGCTAGTTTTCTGAATAAAATCACAACTCATAGTGACAAGCAGTTTATCAGTTCAGCAGTCATTACACGCAAACCAGCTGATGACGTGCTCAACTCTCATGAGCACGCATGGTGTAGAAATAGTGGGTGATAGTTTGCAATTATGAAAAAGAATCCCTCTCCACCATGCTTTCGGGACGTGGGTTGTTCACTGAAAGATAATTCATGCCTGTGTGTGATGATGTCTTAAGCTGTAGTGGCCAAGTGACAACACTGACCTCGAGAAGTTTTTCTTCGCAATTCGAGTAGCTGTTAACATAGAAGAGGCGAGAAAGTCAGCGAGATTTAGGTTACTCGTTGAGTAAATATACGAATATTACTGTAATATTATCTATGGACTGATAAAGATGTTTCTCAAAGATTATATTCGATGTTGAAAGCCAGCGAGTATTAAATTCAGCTTCAGTTATTCTAACCGATAAAAAAGAAAATAGCTTTTGATTTAAAGTGAGCTGGAGTTAATCTGAATTATTTCGTAATCATACGACATACATGGGTAGGGTTGTTTTAACTCTGATAGGCACTATTATGCACACAATGGGGCTAAAAGGCCAGGTCAAAAGACCCCCAAGGGCTCAGAGAAGGTTGGGAGGAAAGGACCTACTCAAAGAGCTGTTGGGTGAACAAATGGTAGCCTCCCGTCAAGGCCATCCAGAGTGTTCTTTAACGTGCACAAAGTATGGCTCTCCGCACGCAGAGCCATGGCTTAACTTTCCATCCAACGGACTGGGCCTTTCCAAGCCCATCGATGACTCCTACTGACCGAGGGCAGGGCGCGGAGTTTTGTAGAGATAAATCAACCTATGTATTATTCCTAAAAATGCTTGCATATTTTATTCACCTGTTTCTGAACCTGTGGGACAGAATGGTTATCGTACTTGGCTATCGATCAAAGGGTCTTGGGTTTACTAGGCTTTCTGTTGAGGTCTCGCCTTCTTCACATATCTTCTCTATGGCGTATTATGCATACACGCATCTGTCATACTTCTGTAGCAAGCAACTGCTTGAAAGGTAATTTTTTATATATAATTTTTATGTAGTTTAAAATATCCGCCATCATCCGGATTCATCGTCGACAACATACACTGGCAGGCCAAATTATTATAAACACCTACCTAATACTTCGTCGTATGTATCATGGTAACACACTACCATTTGTTCACCCAACAGTTCCCAAATTTAAAAGTTTTCAATTCTCTGATCATAGTTCCCTTTGAAATTCCCTTTTGAAATCAAAGTTCCCTTTGAAGTAGCCCATTAGCCAAAGCGGTCATCTCTCTCAGCTGATGAAATGTAACAACTCTTTCGTCGTTTAGTTCTTCTCAATGAAACGTCTGTCCCTGCCTGTCAGAGACCTTTTCCTTCCGCATTTGCCACGATTGCCGGACTTTTTCTGAGACCTTTGCTATACACTTAGGGATATTGTGTCCCGTGATTTTCAGCAGAGTTCCATCACCTCCGTTACGGATGTTATTGCCCATCGCTCTCCAACGATGAGAGAGCCCTTTTGGAGTCATTTATAACAGCACTTTTACCCATGTGTCAATTGAATTTGATTTATACCATGCCTATATGACTTTTATAGGACTTTGCATTGACGTTGAATATTAAGACCAGCAAGAAATTTGCATTTCATTTTGCAATTACATTGGCATGTTACATGATACTTCGTGCACGATGCAGTGTTCATAATAATTTGACAAAGAAGTGTATTTACGCACACTGCTAGTAGAACAACCCTAGTGACAAGTTCTATCATAAGCATGAAATCCTCCAGAGTTGCTGGCCTCCTAGCTTTCATAGTATTCTTTGGAGTACCTCATAAGTAGAAGTTTGGTGGTATAGGAACAGGCGATAGTGGAGAATATTTTACATTTCCTTTACCACTTCAGGGGTTTATCAAAATAATGGAAACAACGATGGCGACTGGAGTACACGCAATGCGCCTTATGCATATCACAGGGACGACGTCACCCGCGATGTGAGGTATACAGGGTGATTCAGAATTCATCATCAATATTTAGTGGGGAGGAAGGGAATAAGAAAAGAAAGAGATTTCACATAGGAAAGTATGGGGGCAGACGAATGCATGGTGGTGTAGAGGGCGCTGTGTGTACACACCTCTCATACAGAAGCACAGCTGTTTGACGCATGCAGTCAGTTGTCATTCGACAAGGTGAATTTGCAGAAGTAACATGAACCGGTATACGTGGAATGAATGTGCAGATATGCATGTAACTTACGGTGCGGCAGGAGAAAGATGTCTTCGAGCCAGGCAATTGTATGCAGCGCGTTTCCCAAACCGCCATGTGCCACAGCATCAAATGTTTTCACGTATTCATCGCCAACTGCGTGAAACAGGATCGTTTGCTGCTAGTAATGTTAATCGAGGGAGGCGCAGATCGGCATGGACAGTAGCAGTAGAGGAAGCTGTCCTACAGGAAATCGAGGAACAACCTGGTGCTAGCACATGAGGTATGGCTAGGCAGTTTGGAATTTCGCAAGCAACAGCGTGGCGGATATTACACGATGAAGGGTTACATCCGTTTCATCTGCAAAGAGTGCAATTATTGGCAGCAGACAACCATCCCAAGCGTGTTATTTTTTGTCAGTGGTTCATGCAGAGAACAGCCGTTGATCCCAATTTCCCAAAGTATGTTCTTTTCACCGATGAGGCGTTGTTCACTCGAGAGGGTGTCTTCAACACACACAATTGGCATGTGTGGGCTCATCAGAACCCACACGGTACAAGACCTGGAGCTGCGCAACAACGTTTTGCTGTCAATGTGTGGACTGGGATTGTCGGTGACTGTTTGTTGGGCCCGTATTTACTACCATCCCGTTTGGACGGTGCCAAGTACCTAACATTTCTTCAGACTGTGTTACCGGATCTTCTGAACGAGGTTCCTGATGGTAGTCTCTGGCGAATGTGGTTCCAGCATGACGGCGCTCCTGCACATTTCGCAAATGCTGTGCGTGCTTACCTACGCAGACAGTTTGGTGGTCAATGGATTGGCCGTGGTGGACCGGTTTCTTGGCCACCACGTTCACCGGATTTATCTCCAATCGATTTCTTTGTATGGGGTGCTATGAAAAACATGGTGTACGAGACCCCTGTTGATAGTGCTATGGATCTTGTAGCACGCATATCAGTTGCTGCCTCAAACATCCGGGAAATGCCAGGCATCTTCCACAGGGTCTGGCTGTCCATGCAACGCCGTTGTGAGTCATGCATTCTAGCACATGGTCGGCAGTTCGAGCACCTCTTGTAAGTCTGTACAACCAATGCAAAGAAATGTTACATGTAAGATAATAAATGTTTTTTTCCTTACCACTTCCTTCTTATGTGTTCTTTCCATCATTGAACTGGGGTCATTTTGCCCTACTACATGGCATATGCGCCCATGCTTTCCTATGTAAAATCTCCTTCGTTTCTTATTACCTACCTCCCCACCAAATATTGATGATGAATTCTGAATCACCCTGTATAAAGGGAGAGAAGTACGATCACATAGCAGTGTCACAGGTACAGGTGAAACAGCTGTTGTGGTGTAATTGTCGACAATGTCAGATCTCGGTGACCTCCAAAAAGGCATGATTGGTGCGCGTCTTGCAGGAGCTTCAGTAACCAGAACGGCGGAAATAGTAGGTGTAACACGAGGAACTGTATCGAAGATTATGACTACCTATCAAAAAAAGACAGGGCGTTTGCCTCCAAACGTGCAAATTGTTGACGCCATACGAAGTTGTCAGATAGGGATAGGCGAACGTTGGCACGGATTGTATAACGGAAGCACAAGACCACGGCACCGAAGCAGAGTTGAACACCAGTCGGAATGATCCTGTTTTCGTCATAACAGTTCGTTGGGGCTTTCATCGTGCCCTGCATTTATGGCCGTGCTGCAATCCACAGCCTGTGATTACATCAATGCAATAGAACGTCTAAGATGGTGCAAAGCACATAAAAACTGGGGTGCTAAAGACTGGTAACGTGTCATCTGGTCTGATGAATCGTGCTACACATTGTTTCCCATCACTGGTAGAGTGTACGTCTGGCGAAAACCTGCAGAAGCATACCACCCAGACTGTTTGGTTTCGACTATGAAGCATGAAGTGGATTCTTGATGCTGTGGGGTGCCATATCATGGCATTCCTAAGGGTCATTAGTTATTCTGCAGGGCCGTATCACATTCGCAATGTACGAATCCATTCTCGGAACTACCTACATCCAATGTTGCGGGCATCGTTCTATAATGACCATCCCTGGTTTCAAGCGGATAATGCACCCGTGTATTGTGCGAAACGTGTCAAGTTGTTGTTTGCAGAGCATGAGGATATGACTTATAGCAACTACCCTGGCCACCTCATTCTCCAGACTCTAATATTATTGAACGTTTGTGGGAATATTACTGGATCGCAAGATCAGATCATGCTTTCCTCCTCCAGCATTACTGGCACATTTCGTCCATATTTGACAGGAAGAATGGTTCCACATTCCATTATCGTATGTGCATGAGACTTGTATAAATCTATTCCACGTCGAATTGCGTCTGTTCTGAATGTCCGAGGTGGACCTACAGCTTATCAATAAAATGTTCTCCACAAAGAGTTCGTTTCCATTATTTTGATAAACCCCTGTATATTTACATGTTGTAAACAGCAATATTTCTAATGGTATTGGCTAATTCGGTATCACATCAGGCTCGTAATCTAAAGTTCCCAGTTCGACTCCTACTTGAGATTTATCTCCGAGAAACTCCCACCCTGCCCTCATTAAGAAGAGATATACCAATAAGCTTGGAAAGGCCGACGTCCGTCGAATGGATCTTTAAGCCATGACTCCGTATACAGGAGACTCATACCCTCTACACGTTATAGATCACACTGGATGACCTTGGTGGGAGGCTTCCACCTGTCTTCTAACAGCTCCCAGTGGGTCTCCTTCTTCCCCCAACCTTCTCTGAGACTTCTGAGTTTTTGTGACCTGGATATTTAGCCCATTGCGTGCAAAAAGTGCCTCTCAGAAGCAAAACAACCCAGCAAACCTAAATGTATGTTAGTCTGTTACTTTCCCATAATATATAACTACTCTTTATTGAATACTTGATGATATTTTACTTGAATTCCAGCATAAAACCATCTTTAGTTTTACATTTCGATGGCCTGTTATAAGAAATTTGCTAGCATAACATATTTGTTGGTTTTCGCCATCAGAAAACGGAAACGAATATTAGTTACAGAAATAAGTATGGCAGTTTTCTTCATGTAACTGCCGTCTCTCATTCCCTCAAACGCAAACTTCAACGCCTCATGCGCAAACGAAGCACCATATTAATTCCATTCCTCATACCTGAGGTGACGAAACGGGTGGAAAACGATCGCGTGTAGCTGCCAGTTTTAGGTGAAAAAGACAATTTTAATTAATGTAACAATGGTTAGCACGCTTGGCTTGTGATCTACGGGACCTGGGTTCGAGCCCCGGGTAAGGCATGGCTGTTTGTGTCGTTTTTCTGCTGAGGTCCTGCCATCCTCTCAGACCTTCTACTATGGCATATAAACAGAAAGGCTCCTGTCAGACCTCTGTGGCAAGCAGCTGCTTCAGGGGGTATTTATTTATTTTTATAACAATGTCACGTTAATATGTTTGATGCTAAATTGTTATTTTATGTTTAGTTGATCAAGCAGTGTTAAATCATTAAGACTTATGTACTATGGTCGATCGCGAAAGATTTTTCTCTTAAAAGTTGATCGCATTGTCCAAAAGTTTGGTCCTCCCTACTTACGCGGTGTACCTCTTCTCTCCCATCAGTAAGAAAGGGAACATCAAATGGGAATATCCGTCGGAAGGGAAGTTAAGCCTCGGCGCCGTATGCAAAAGAACCATAACTTGTGCTCGTTAAGGAACACGCTGGATGACCTTGACGAGAGTCTACCATCTGTCTACTAACAGATGCGATCTGTCTGTCGGGCTAACTGCCATCCGTCTAGCTAACTCTCCCTCATATGAGGCCACGGCTTTACGTCCGATCTGAGGGGGAGGGGGGCGTTCTTGAGCGCATTCGTGTCCCCTACTGACCGAAGACAGTTTAGTGGAAATAAATTTAAACGCTGGAATAGGTGGGACTCGAACCTGAGAAATACAGATTAAGAGCTTATTACGCTATAGACTGAGCAAACTCCATTTCTTTGGGGGGGGGGGGAAGGTTTGGTATAATCAATTGCCAGAATTATATTTGATATTCTGCGGTTCATGTCTCCACTGTCTCGGTGTTGAGATTTTTCTCTCTCAGACCCACACTCTTACCTCTGTGAGAAAGAAGACACAGATGCCTTCCGTCAGATAGGACTTTAAGACGTGGCCTCGAGTGCAGGAGGGACAGCTACTAGGAGACAGAAGTCTAATATCAAGGCCATCTAGCTTGTTCTTAACGTGCACATAGTAAGTGGTTCTCATGTATACATGGGCCACCTTTTTAATTATAAAGCCACAATAGTGTGAGCTGACGGTCCTCGAAAAGGCGATATGAGATGCCCTCAGGTTTTTTTATGTTGCAAAGTAAGTTTTTTTGACATATTAAGGGACTTAGAAAGCGAGACGTACAGCCTTATTTCGGGTTGGTTTGCGAGTAATGTTTTAAATGCAAAATTGTTAAGAGTTTCGAGTTCATAAAGTATTCTCCCTGTTCATAATTTTGATTGATATCGTGTTCTTGACCCGCACTGCACAGAGGACTACCCAAGAAATACCTTCAAACGTAATTAATTGGATACAATAACAACTTAAAATGGCACAACGATTTACAGCATCAGTAAATTTAGGTAAAAAAACAATGGAAATAATTAAATTCTAATTAGCCCCATCGTATCAGATGGCTGGAAACAGAGGTTAAATAAATTAGTTTAACCTGTTGACAGCAAATGGAAATAAATCAATTGTGAACTCTAAGTAACCTTAACGCGTAAAATAGTGAAGGATGTAGCCTTCAAACATTTAATTGTTGAGAGCTGATAAAATCTTTTTTCTGCTATTTTGGAATGCTGTAAAAAATTACACAATTTACAAGTGGATTCTTTCTGTGGATTGGTTTTGAACGCAAGAGCGAGTTTCGTTTTTTAGCTGCTAAAATTAATTGGCTGGACCAAAGGGCACGAAAGGTTTAATTGTGGAACCTAAATTTCGAAATGCAGAGTGTAGAGGTGGCAACAGTGAAATCTCGCTGAGATTCTAATGCCCGATTTTTATGCCAACAGAAAGCCAAATTCGAAATAATATTTTTCAAATAAATTGTTGGGAATTTCGAATTTTCAACAGTATTCTTCCTCCAAACCCATTGCTTGTTCCCTTCTACCAGAATCTCCGCAACCATTCATAAAAGAGGTTTCCACAGCAATGGCTTCGGAACCTCTTTTAGGAAAGGGATAAGAAAACTATTTCAGAAGTCAATCAAAACCTGGATGATAACGGAATCATTAATGGCCTTCGAATCCATGTTAGAAAGATAAGCCAATGACCTTGAACTTGTTAGAAAGAGAACACCAGTGGCCTATGAAATTCTATTAGAAAGAGGAATACCAATGATTTGTAACCTCTGATACGAAGGGAACACAACAGTTTTGGAACCTTTGTTAGAAAGGGAACACCATTGGTTTGGGAATTCTGTTAGAAAGGGAACACCGATAGTTTGGATATCTGGTAGGAAGAAAACATAAGTTTTCGAACCCTTTTTAGAAAGGAAACCAATGGTTTTGAAACCTCTGTTCGAAAGGGAACACCAATGGGTTTAGGAATATGTTAGAAAGGGAATACTGGTGGTTTTAGAACCTCTGTTAAGAAAAAAGAATACAAATGGTAACCTCTGTTGGAAAAGGAACACTCGTGGTTTTTGGAAGTCTGTTAGAAAGGCGAATACCAATAGTTTGGAACCTCTGGTAAAAAGGGAAAAAACCAAAGATTTTGAACCTCTGTGAGAAAGAGAGCCGCTAAATTAGGACGATGTTGGGGCGATTTATTCACTAATACGATTGACATGTTTTTGCCACTTAAGGTAGCCGAAGTTATTTTTCATGCTCTGTTCTTATTAATGAAAATGCAAAATTAAGCCAAATTTAAATTTTAGCATGTTTTAAGAAAAGGAAAATCATTGTCAAGTATTCCCTAATTACAGGTCGATATTCGCAGTCTTACTAAAGCAGATAGAAATATGACTAAATATAAAACAAAATTTTTAACTCAAAATCTTGAACCTTTCAGTTATTACAGCACCACACAGATGACACTGAGAAAACCACTTCTGTGTTTTTATGAATCCTCTAAAACTTTCTCCTAATCACGAAATCTCGAGAACGATTTTTTTCTCTCTCTCAATCACAATCTTTTTCACTTCTTATTAGAAAGCAACATGCGGTCGTTAATCAGTTCAGTCGTGCGAAATTGAATAAGCTGTTGCAACTCATCATTTCTTCTAAGAAACAATTTTTTCCTATGAAAAAAAATATATACAATGATATTAATATTTTTAAATCTCAACTTTCAGAAACCATTGTCACTATTCTGAAACTGCATAGAACTTTCCAATCTCTATAGTTTCGACGAGTACGATAAGAAAAAAAGATACTAACATCATCTCGAAGAGAGAATCATGCCTTCGGCGTCCTCTACTTCCATCTAGTCTCGTATGAAAAGAAACCGATAACAACCTAATTCAGTTTATCCCCAAGTAACGCGGAGCTAGAGTTCGGATTTATTCACTTAGTTGTGGGAATAGCTAAACGTGTTAACATTTTTAAGTGCCAAAGAATAATTGCATCAAAAAGGAGCACGGCCCATAAGGCCTGCGCTGTTGAAATAATTAGCATAGATTACCTCGGGGTTTGCCTGGCTTGGGTGAGAGAAATAGTGGCTGTATATTAATGACGAACTGGAGCATGCAAGTTCGTTCGAAACAGCCGGTCCCTACGACAGCAGTTCACTGTTGACACCGACGCGGAGGTCGTTGCGGAGCAATTAATCTTCCCTCGGCTTTATTGTGGAAACGCTCTCACCCGAGTTGCCAATGCGCAGATGCAATGGCGGGCATATTACTCACTGGCAAGCAGTCACCTCTCACTCGGTCGCTACCTCTCTTTGCCCAACAGTTTTATCAAATATCGGACTTCTACAGACAGCGGCTCGCCTTTCTCTGTTCCAGCGTTTAAAGACTTGGGAGGCTAGAGCAGGAGATGATTAAATTAGCTCGTTTGTTAATATGCAAATTCGTGAACCAGATGGGCCATGGAAATCGCGTGTGTATTTGCATTTGATGGTCTCCTCTGTGGTTTCTATCTCGTCCTGTCACCTTGCTTTTGAAACACCGATAAACTTCCACATAGTGGCAGTCTCTCAATTACGACCGCTAAAGACACCTTTCCGTGGGAAGTGAACACCCACCATCTGGTAAACACGTGCTTTCTGGCTCACCGGAGGACGTTATTGTGTCTCTCCGGAAATTAATAACCGTATTATTGTATGAGATATTTTTCATTCGCTTTCTTGCTCCATACGGAGATATGTAATTGCGAGTCTAACACGTGAGTGGCTGCAATTACTAAGCCACTGGAAGCGTTAATCCGGTCTTTTGTAATGACAGTTATAGCGAAAGTTTGAAATTAGCAAGAATATATCTTCTTATTATTTCTTTCCCTTAAAATGAAACTTTGGATACACACATGAAATAGCTGAAATTAACTACTTTACGGTTGATAAAAAATAAGGCGAAAGCTGGTGTAAAAAAACTGTTCTTGTTTCTTAGAAAACAATTTTTTGCAGGGAATGAAGTTTAGGGTTTGTGGCTTGGATGAGAAAACCATCAGCCGACTGATTTTTGTAGCTAGAGTTGTCAATTCTACTTCACCAGAAAGGGAAGAGTGAACTAGAAAAGATAATATGGGTGGATGCCTGGACCAAAAAACAGGGAAACAGGGTTGGGTTGGATTGTTTTACCTCTAAGCGGCAGTTTTTTTGCACACATTGGGCTAAATTCCAGATCACATGGACCCCGAAGACAATTGAAAGCTCAGAGAAGGTTGGGGGTGTAGACCCACTGGAACAGCTGTTGGGAGACAGATGGTAGCCTCCCGTCAAGGCCATCCAGCGTGTTCTTTAACGTGCACAGGGTATGGCACTCCTGCTCACGGACCCACGGCTTAACGCCCCATACGACGGACGGTGGCCTATCCAAGCCCATTGTGTCCCCTACTGACCGTGGGCAGAGCTGGGAGTTGTGCGGAAATAAATCTCAACGCTTGTCTGTTGGGGACTCGAACTTGGGAACTGCAGATTACGAGCTTGGCGCGTTACCGATTGACCCCCCCGCTACCAGGGAAACAGTAAGAGAACACAGGGAGGTTCAGGGAACTCAAATGCAAGGTGCAGTCACAGAAAATATATAGAAAAACACAGGTTACACAGATAACTAGAAGGGAGGACACAATGTAGGGGGCCAGTAAGGAAAACAGAGATGCTGAAGATCAGGACGCAGGATACAGAAGCTTGGGACCAGGTAGGAGGGCACTGATGCAAAGGACCACGAAGGAAAACATATACGTAGGAGACCAGAGAGCAGGATACAGAAGCTGGGGACCAAGAAGGAAGACACATATGCAGAGAACCAGAAAGGAGGACACAGATGTAGAGAATCAGGAAGGAGGGCACGGATATATGGGACCGGGAAGAGGAATACAAAAGCAGAGGATCAGAAAATAGGTATACAAATGCAAGTGACCAGAAAGAGGGATACAAATGCAGGGTACCAGAAAGAATACAAATGTAGGGGACCAGAAAGAAGAATACAAATTCAGGCGACCACAAAGAGGAACACAAATATAGGGGACTAGGAAAGGGAACACAGAAAAAAGGACATATGCTAACGCAGGGATTCAAAAAGAGGACGTAGGTGACCGAAGTGTAAAAGAGAAAGCAGGACATACACAAGGACTATAAAAATAAAATGGAACACTCCGTGTTTAGACTGATGGGCTTCTAATAGATTTCTGTATTCTGTAGGTGGTGCTGCTGCGTCAATTTTCTTTTGGTTGAAAAGTCTTAAAGGTTAACTTTTAGAGAGATATGTTTGCCACTCTATTGACCTACTCATCAATGACTTACTGCTTCATTCGTAACTTTCGACTCTCCCTCCATTCACAAAGTAAGCAATGGCAGCGCCCACAGAGATTTCGCACATTTGCGTCGTGTTCAAGGATTATCCGATCCCGATCTCTAAACCCTATGCACCAAATTCGAGACCGGGCGGTCGAATATCTGCGAAAATACGGGGAGCCGAAAACTTCCGCCATCTTGGACGTAAATAAGTATCCTGGTACTGTGAGTCATTATATCAAGGCTCGAGCAATGCCGGGCGTTTCAAATAGTAATGATTTGTGACCTTTCAGATAGTAATCATTTGTGAACTACACAACTAGGACACAATGATTACCGAATATTCATAAATGTTTTTCTTATTCACTAATTTGCTTTAGCCTTTTTATTCGTTTGTAAATGCTGATTTACGGGAATAAAGTTGTCTATAATGCATTCGAAGACTGGACCACGAACTACATCAGAATCTCATTATCCATACTTTAATATATATCCATAAACATAAAATGGCTTTCAAATGAAAAGTAGACAATTCCAATATCTAGTAAGAATTAAGAGGTCGTTGCACCTTCAGGTTGGGAAGGGTTGTTTTAACTCTGAATGGCATTTTTTTGCACACAATGGGATAAATGGCCAGCCCAAAGGACTCCGAGGGCTCAATGAAGGTTGGAGGGAAGTGGATCCACTGGAACAGCTGTTGAGACAGGTGGTAGCCTCCCGTCAAGGCCATCCAGCGTGTTCTTTAACGTGCATAGAGTATGGCTCTCCTGCACACAAGACTCTGGTTTAGGTCCCATACGACTGAAGGCGACCTTTCCAAGACCATCGGTGTCTCATTTCTGAATGACGGCAGTGTGGAGGTTTCATTGAGAGAAATCTTAACACTGGCATAGGTGGGACTCGTTACTGGGAACTACAGATTAAAAGGCTGGCCTGCTACTGACTCTACGAAGTCACCGTCAATTGCCAAGAGCAGGAAAAGTGATGCTAATTTTTTTTTGGCTTTTAAGGTCCGCTGTTAATTGAGTTTCTGAACGGTGGACTCACCATCAACTCGTAACGATATTGCGAAACTTTGGACCATTAAAAGCAGACAATACAGTCGAAGCTCGTAGGATTTTTTGGGAGGGAAGGATGTTTTGTTGCATGATAACGTCCGCCCACCAACCTATACGGCCTAATTAACAGCAACAACACTGAACAGATATCTCTGGGAGTGATTGGAATAGCCTCCGTAAAGTCCTGGTCTCTACCTATGTGATTTTCACTCCTTTGATCTGAAAAAGCCGTGAAAGTAGGACGAATAAGTAAAGGTCATGTTCACACAATTCCTCAAAGAATTTGTCGGTGTACGAACAGGATATATTAGTCCACGTTAGGACAAATATCTCCATAAACATCGACAATAAATGTAGATAAATCCTTTGTTTCACTTCCAAATTATCCAATTTTCATTTGAATGATCCTTATACGATTTAGAATTTGGTTGCTTGTTTTTTCCATTAAAAAATAGCTTCATTTTCAGAAATTTCAATTCGAAGATAGGTGAAGTCCATTCGACTAGCGCCCTCTCAGCTTCTAAATCCTCTGTTGTGATCTTGCCATTTAGCCCACTGTCGTAAAAAAGTACCTTGTTGTTTGGGTTGTTTTACTTCTGAGCATCACTTTTTTTGCACACAATGGCCAAGTCACAAGGACCCCGATGGCTAAGAGAAGGTTGGAGGAGGGAATCTCCTGGACAGCTGTTAGGAGACAGATGGTAGTCTCCCGCCAAGGCTATCCAGCATGTTCTTTAACGTGCACAGAGTGTGGCTCTCCCACACACGGGACCACGGCTTAAAGTCCCAGCCGATGGATGGAGGATTTCCAAAGCCCATCGGTATTTCCTACCGGCCGAGGGCAGGGTGGGAGTTTCGCGGAGATATAATCTCAACGCTGGCCCAGGCTGGACTTGAACCTGGGAACTGCAGATTACGAGCCTGACCATTGGTCTGGTATGCCCCGCTCCGAAAAGAGTGCATCTTAGAGGTAGGGTTTCTGAAAACTCGGGTGTTTAGGACTCGGCGAGTACGAGTCCCAAATTTTGAAAACTCGTCGAGTCCGGATCTAAATCTAAACTTAAATCAATAAGCGAAAACGTTTAATATTTTGGAGTTCAATGACAATTCTCATAGCTGAAGTCTTTGTAACAAAATAAAATTACTAAAATTTGTTAAAATTAGAATTATTTATTATATTGCAAGATTTTCAACTGAGATTTGTGGTCGTGCCAAGAAATTATAAAGAAAATGTACTCAAATTTATTTATTAATCAATTCATTTATTTTCAAAAATTAAACTTTAAAACTAGATATAACTATTTGAACATTTATTTATTTCAATTTAATTGCTTTTTTTGGTCTTCAGGTAGAAATATTTGAGAAATACTAACTTTTCAGCAAGTCTCGATCTGATTGTAGTACAGAAGCTGCCACTTATTGAAAATGTTCTTTCATTAGAAGTTGAAGTTGGTTTTATGGAGGAAAGTGCGTTGCACAGGTCATCAAGATTACTTGTTCGTTTTCCAGTATTTCTGAAAAGCAAAAATTCTTGTTTAAGTTTGCTATAAATCTCGGATTCTTTTAGAGTTGGAGGTTCAGCTGCGTTTTTCAAGATTAAATCAAGTTCTTCCTCCATTGTCAAATTTTTTTGATTTTCAACTATTATTAATTCTTGGTCTTGCGAAGCTTCCGTTGATTCATTATTATCTTCTTTTTGGTAAAGTCTTTTTAATAATTGTGTGGCTAAATCTAAAGCCTGTTTAGTAGGTACAAATTTTGAATCTTTAAGCGCTTTGAACAAATTCATTAAATCTATATTTACTCGCTCATCAATTCTCTTCTCCATATTTTCTAATAATTCACACGCTAGTTTACTTGTACAGTTCGAAATTTTTCTTTTCATGTACTCCAATGTAATGCCAGCTGAATGCAGAGTCGTATCGTTTCGGCTTAAAACTTCAATTGCCAATTTGGCAGATTCAAGCGAATTCTGGAGATCTTTGAGCTCGTTAAAATCGATGTCATCAAGCATGTGTGAACAGTTGAGATCTACTAAAGCTTCCTCGATGAATTTTTGTACGAGACTCGGCTGTTTTGTGAACTCGTGGACTCGTTGAGTATTAGAGTCGAGTCCCGAATCCGAGTAACTACCCAAATACTCGACGAGTTCGAGTCGAATCGAGTGCAGAACGTTACTTAGAGGTAAAATGCTAATAAGTAAAGCAAAAGAACCCTATGTAACTTTCATTTATTTATAGCTTTAAAGTTATTTGTTAAACCTGGTTATAAAAACGGCCAGTTGCGGTTTCTTTTATTATAAATATAGATTGCTTCAGTTGAATGGGCAAGTTTTGACTCCGTGGGTAGCGCTCCAGGCTCGTAATTTATAGTTCCCAAGTTCGAGAGTCAGCGTAGAGATATATCTCCTCTAATCCCACCCGCCTTCGGTGAGAAAGGAAACAGTGATGGACTTTGAAAATCCTCCGTCCATCGGATGGGGACGTAAAGCTGTAGCTCCGACTACAGGAGGACTATAACCTGTGCACGTTAAAGAACACACTGGATAGACTTGACGGGAGGATTCCATCTGTCTCCTAACAGCTGTCCTGTGGATCCCTTTCCTCCAATCTTATCCGAGCCCTTGGGGTCCTTGTCACCTGGCCATTTAGTCGACTGTGTTCAAAAAATTTGTCGCTCAGAGGTAAAGTAGCCCAAATAGTAAAACTCAAACAGTGAAAGAAACAAAAATTAAAAATTCCGTTAATTGGAATAAATGTCTGTAAGATCTTGACACCGAACATGTCAAATAATTTAAAAATATATTCCCTAAAGTGGTTGACAAGCTTACAAAGGATAACATCTTTTCAAGAACTCAAAGAAATTGTTAGAACTTATCAGATATTTGGATAAATTTCAAACAGTGCGATTGTCCCAGTTCTGATGCTTGGGGCGATTTCATTGTAACAACATTCCGAATCGATTTTCTTGAGGTAAAATGGTAATATTGTGGAAAATCCGCTCTTACGATAGTAAAGAGAAACTAGTGGCGTCATATAGCTAGTGGCGTCATTTATGGAAAACATAATAGATGGGCTAAAGGTTAAAAACATGGATTAATATTCTCTGAAAGTAAAATAGAAATCGTTGCCAAATATTACCTAACGCACTTAGACAATGCAATCATTGCATTTCTAAGCAAGCTTTTCTCTGACATCAGTGCAGTTTTCCCATTAAGTTAAATTGGTGTGTTTTATATTTATATATGTCCTTAAGGTGAAAAGAAGAAATATGTTGCAGAGTATCGTCTGCTTCTAGGTACAGAGTTTACATTATTTTTTCCTAATCTAATCAAATTTATGATCCTATAAATAAACTTGGGTCTAATTAGCAAAGTGTCTTTCGCTGTCGAAGTCGACTTTGTGGGAAAGTAATGGTGATAGTGTGTAGTGTTTTGGTAGCTAACCCTGTTGATATTCCACTGTAAATAAATCTTTCTTGTATCATTCGGAACTGAGTCTGTACATAAAATGAAGAAAGGACGAGTTCTTAGAAGAGCTTGCTTGTTTTTGTTACAAGTAACAAATCATATCAATCTTTTTATGCGAGTCGAAAAATGTTTTTATATTGAGATCCAGGTCGAAATTTCAAAAGTCAGGTGCACTCTTTGTCATAGCAACTATGCAATTAAAAAAAATCCAAATTGCTACCTTGCATGAGCATTAGCAGAAACATTTCCAATGGGGATGGCAAAGCGCCAAATACATTTTTCAAAGGACAATGTGTTTCACCTATCTCAATAGGAGGGGAACATGGGAATGTTGTATGTAACGTTTTTAAGAATTTCTTGGCCCGTGGTGGTTGCATTGGATCCTTGCAGTTCCTAAGATGCTAACTTGCATTTAGTTGTGTATGCATGCACTTATAAAAGGGGCGAGGGTGATTCAATCGGTAGCACGCCACGGTCAGTAATCTGTCGTCCGTCGGATGGGACGTTAAGCCGTGTGTGGGAGAGCCATACTCTGTGCACATTAAAAACACGCTAGACGGCTTTGACTACAACTGTCTCCTAACAGCTGTCCAAATAGGCCCACTCACCGAACCTTTTCTGAGACTTCGGGGTCTTTGTGACCTGACCATTTAGCCCATTGTGTACAGAAAAGTGCTATTCAGAGGTTTTTCCTCTGAACGGCACTTTTTCGCACACCATGGGCTACATGGCCAGGTCACATGGACCCCGAACTCTCAGAGAAGGTTGGGGGAGGGACCCACTGGAACAGCTGTTGGGAGACAGATGGTAGCCTCCGGTCAAGGCCATCCAGCGTGTTCTTTAACGTGCACAGGTACGTCCCATCCGACGGACGGCGGCCTTTCGAAGCCCATCGGTGTCCCTTACTGACCGTGGGCAGGGCGGGGAATTTTGCGGAGATAAATCTCAACGCTGACCCAGCTGGGACTCGAACCTGGGAACTGCAGATTACGAGCCTGGCGCGCTACCGACTGAGCCACCCCCGCCTCCTATTCAGAGGTAAAATAACCCAACTTTTTATACACTTCTCTCTAAAAGATATTAAATTCCATGTTATGTTAATGAAAATCTAATTTCGAAACTTTATAACATCTAAAATAGGCATTTAATAGAAAAATGAGACCAAAAATGAATTACAGATCATTACCAAATCTATTTAAATGTCAGTTTTCAAGAATATTTGTTTAGTATTTAAAGAGTTATGAAACCGGAATATTTAACACTAAATTATCTTGATTATCTTGATTTACAAAAATCATTCATAATTCGCTAATATTGAAATAAGTGAAATAATTATTACTTACATTTAAAATGCATATCTATTTTATTAAATGGTTTGAAACAATACTGTTATGAAACCGGAATATTTAACACTAAATTACCTTGATTATCTTGATTTACAAAAATCATTCATAATTCGCTAATATTGAAATAATTATTACTTACATTTAAAATGCATATCTATTTTATTAAATGGTTTGAAACAATATTTTTATATAGGTTTTAATTAATTTCTGAAGTGAATTCTTATTTATTACTGTTGTGAAATACTCCAGCCAGGGACATCTTGTCCATTAGGCCACCTGGAGCACTGGCCCGCCAAAAATAATAAACGAATTTCAAATACAGTATTCATTATTTTTCATATCTATATTAACATAATAACATTTTTATTATTCGTTTCGTAACCATTATTTGCCGTGTTAGGAAGCCAATCAGAGCGTTTTCTTTACGAATCAGGGCTACTCAGGATTACTCGGCTGACTTCGTACTGTCAATACGAATTTTAACATTATGACCATAACCGAAATTTTAGCATTATCTATGATAACGATGAAAAATAAAAACAAAAATATCGATGAGAAATGTTTCGATGTGAAGATTAATGAAATTCAGCTAAAGAGATGCACTGAATATAAATTCTTAGGAATATGGATCGATGAAAATCTGAACTGGTCATTTCACGTAAAGCAGCTGAGAATCACTCTGTCGAGGAATATTGGTATGATTGGTAAAATACGTCATCTGGTTAACAAACAAATTTTGACAAATTTATACTACTCTTTCATTTATTCTTATATAACATATTGAATTTTAGTCTGGGGTAATACTTTTGACTATAATCTGAATGCTATATATCGTCTTCAGAAAAGAATTGTTAGATATGTTGTTGGTAAAAGATATTATGATCCCGTGGCACATTTATTTTCTGAGGTTAAAATTCTTAATGTCTATAATAATTACAAACTGATATCAGGAAACTTTGTGTATTCGATTACAATGAGATTGATTAAATTGGATAGATTTAAAGACTATTTTCAGAGTCTTTCGAATTTTCATAATTATGAAACACGTCATAGAGAGGATCTGAGTATACCTATGTGTCGATTGTCAATTGGGCAGAGATCTATCAAATACAATGCAGTAAAAATTTGGTCTGAATTTCCTGATGATGTTAAAAATGCAAAATCTTTAAAATTATTTAAAATCAAATGTAGAACGTTTCTACTTACAAAGCAATGAAACCTTCTTCTATGTATCAGTGTAATATGTCTCATAACCATTTGACCTTTTATACTATTGAATTATTGTATTATTTGAATTATTGTATACTTTACTGTTGTCATAATTGAACTAAAGGAAATAGGGACATTAACTAAAAATAAGCGTCAGCTTATTATGCTCTCCTTTTTTGTTTCGCCTTTTCTATTAAACACTAATATTTAATATGATTGTTATTTACCTTTTCTGATGCAATTGATATTTCTCAGTTATTTCACTTCTCAATTTTTCTCATGTATATATTAATTGTTATTAGATAATTATGCTATGTAAATGTATATTGTATTGACTGGCGGAATAAAATAAAGATTATTATTATAAGATCTTGTCACTTAGCGAATATCTTCATTTGACTGTGGCAGGCTCAACAAGTCTACACTTTCCTCACAAGAGTTGTTGTTTGGGTTGGGTTGCTTTACCTCTGAGGGGCACTTTTTTGCACACCATGGGCTAAATGGCCAGATCACATGGACCCCGAAGGCTCAGAGAAGGTTGGGGGAGGGGACCCACTGGAACAGCTGTTGGGAGACAGATGGTAGCCTCCCGTCAAGGCCATCCAGCGTGTTCTTTAACGTGCACAGGGTATGGCTCTCCCGCACACGGGGCCACGGCTTAACGTCCCATCCGACGGACGGCGGCCTTTCCAAGCCCATCGGTCATTCATACAAAAATTCCCCGCCCTGCCTACTGACCGTGGGCAGGGCGGGGAATTTTTGCGGAGATAAATCTCAACGCTGACCCAGCTGGGACTCGAACCTGCGAACTACAGATTACAAGCCTGGCGCGCTACCGACTGAGCCACCCCCGCCCCTTCCTCACAAGATGTGTTTGACTTGGTTGCTGACATTTTCATTTACTAAGGGTGGATATTTATGTATGAAGAATTTAAGAACATTATTAGATATGAAAATACAGGGTGTCTCAAAAATATAGGTACAAACTTTTAGGGGAGGTAGATAACATCTAAAGGAATGATAATTGCATAGGAACCCATAACCCGAAACGTCACCGTAAGTCAATAGGCGGCGCTGTTCATCAGTGCTTCGGATTTCCTCATTCGAGCGGTATTCGGCTGACGAAGAGCATGCAAAGGTATTCGAACAGGGAGCTGGCAGACATGTACTTAGTGTATGGAATAGCTGAGGGCAACGGACGAGCCGCTCAACGAATGTATCAAGAACGCTTCCCACACAGACATGTACCGGGCCACCGTTTGTTTGCGCGTGCGCATCAAAATTTGTGCTATTATGGGTCATTAAGAGGTAGCAAAAGTGAGGGCAGGCCACGATCGATGCGTACTCCCACCATGGAAGAAAGTGTGTTGGATGCCGTGGAGACTAATCCTAGTACCAACACACGTGCCATTGTCTCTGCCTTAGGAGTGTCTCGTTGCAGTGTACAGCGTGTTTTGCACAGGGAGTTCTTACACCCCTTTCAGTACGAGAACCCCACAGTGTGCGCACCCATGTGGCACAACATCGTTTCGCAGTAAATGTGTGGGCAGTTTGGTCGGCGACTGCTTAGTCGGGCCATACCTTTTACCATACTGCATGACCTCCGCGAAGTATCTGATCTTTCTGGAACAGGTTCTACCAGGCTTACTTGCCCATGTTCCAACAAATGTGAGACGCAACATGTGGTTTCAACATGATGGGGTGCCTCTCCATTATGGAAGGTGTGTTCGTGCGCTTTTGGGCAACGATGGATTGGGCGTGCTGGACCAGTTGCCTGGCCTACACCCTCACCTGATATAACGAACGTTGATTTCTTTCTGTGGTGGGTCCTCAAAGCTACCGTGTATGAATCGCCTGTGGAGTATGACATGGATCTCGTGGCAAGGCTCGTCTGCACTGCTACTACTATCAAAGAAACTCCAGGTGTGTACGACCGTGTCTGGCAATCAATGCTCCGTCGGTGTCACGCATGCATCGCGTCTCATGGTGGAAACTTCGAGCATCTGCTGTAACATTATGAAATGTATCATCTAATACGCCATTTGTAATAATTATGTCCAATAAATGTTTTCCCATTAATCACTGTCTTGTGTCCTTTCAGATCTTGTACCTCTGCTACCACTTTCCCATGACGTTTCCGGTTATGGGTTCCTATGCAATTCTCATTCGTTTAGATGTTATCTACCTCCCCTAAAAGTTTGTACCTATATTTTTGAGACACCCTGTATAAAATATATTGAATATTTGGTTCACAAGAGAATGCTGATAACAGTATATTTTAACAACATTTTGTCGGTAATGCAAGCAGTCGGCTAAGTACCAGTATATGTTTTTTTTTTCCTTTTTTGGACTTATAACTTATAAAAGTCGCAGTTCGATCCCAAACGCTGTCATTATAGTTTTTTTGTAATTCATTTTGTAACCATGTCGCTTTTTTTTACAATTCGTTGAAAAATAGAAAAATATATGTAATAAAATTTATATACAATAATTTATTATTTAAGTTAAATATAACCAAAATAGACAATTGCTCAATGATAATTTACAACGATTAATTCAGTTTAAAATAAAAAAGATAATTTCATAATCGGAACAGAGTAAAAATAAATAGTAATCTCATGTATTAGACATAATTTTCACTTGAACGTACAGAAAAAAATGCACATATATGGGTAATTATTAAAGTAGAGGGACAAAATACTAAATTGAAGTAGAAAGGAGAACACCTTTTAGAGTTCATTTTTTCGGCATTTTTTTAAATGATGCGTTTTAAGAATAGCTGAAAAAAAAGAATATATACTTTACGAAGCATCTTTTCAGTCCTATTCGACTTAATTGAATATCAGGCATCTCTCCAATTGCTTTTCTTACATCCGGACCCTGCCTATAGGTGTCCAAGTGCCCCACCAAATATTTTACTAATGAGTCGCCACTGATTCACCTACGTAATTCTTTAAATAACAAATGAGTATTGCTGAAAAATCGTTATTTAAACATTTTTGATTCTGATCTTTATTTTATCTTTACTAGCATTTTTCCATTAAATATATATTTTAGAAGATATAGAGCTTCGAAGTTAGATTCCCATTGGCATAACGTGGGAAATTCTCTAATACTTTGGTAGCGTAATGTATAATTGCATTCGTTTAATAGGTCAGTCTCACGTGACATCCAAACTGAACAATGGGGAATATTTCCCCATTAAACTGAATACAGTTTAAATCCAAATTATGGGCAAAAAAATATGGTTAAACAAAAAAGTATATAAACTCATATATCCACTTGTATAAAAAAAATTCTTCAAATAATTTTTAACTTCTATCTACATCTCACTAAATATGTTTAGATAAGATTTATTTCAATAACTGGTTTAAAGATCTCAAGCGAGTGCTTTTATTAAATATTTTTATACCATTGATTAACGATACTCGCGATGCAAAAAATAATTTTCTGAGGTTTAATATTCTATGATGCAAAACTGCTGTTGTGTAATGCATGTTTAAAATTCGTTTTTCTATTGCACAGAAGGAAGAAAAATTCGGCTTTCTCATGCACCCAGCCCCATGATATGCAATGCAAAGAACAGAGAAAAATTCGGCTTTCTCATGGTATGCAATTCAAAGAACAGAACCAGAGAGTAAAGGTCGTTTTGTTCCTGTCACAGTTCGGGCCATTTTAAACTGAATAAAGAGGGTAGCAATCATGCTGTTATATAAAGGTGCTTGGTGTCTTTCTTAGTGACATATCACAGATGGCTAAAACTATCTTTTGAAACTTTCGGAACACGATATCTACCTCATACTATTCAGAAAACATCCGGGGTCAAGGCAGTCTCTTAGGTGAGCTAAATATAGCGACGCCGTTTGGTTTGGGAGTCTATCTAGTAGGGAATTTAAAAGACAGAGATCCCAGATGGATAAAGGCCACCTCTCCAAACTACGAGATCTCCCTTTTACGCTATTCATAAAAGTGCAAGGAAACCACAGTCCGTTGGTTCGCACACAGCCGTTCCTGCTGCACATCACGGTATCAAACGAGGGCAGTTTCTCCGTCTTTTGTTAGAATGTGGGAGATTGTTCGCGAGCAAGCAGAATGAAATAGCGCTCGAAGCTGCTTCGAATGCAGAGAACATGTGAAGGACCGTGCCTGTCGCTTCAAGGGTTCTTACAGGTTAAGTTCTTGGGTTTTCTTTTTTTTTTTGAGGAAAGTTTTATAAAGCACCAGAACCAATACCAAAGAATTAGAGAACCGAGGTTTATGTTCTCATAGACGAATAAGCATTAAATTTCTTCCTTAAGGCTAGCAGTAAAATGTTTTTAAGACTAGCAATGAGATTTCTTGAGACTAGAAGCGGACTTTTGAACGTATGGTACAGAAGAAATTCTGTAAATCTATTCATTTGTGATTTCTAAAGAAACCGTTGGACTTTCAATATTTAAGTTATTTGTAAAAAATATAGTTGTACGATGAATTATTTTCTTCTATTCAGTTCTGAGTCTTGGAATACTTATGGCCTTGTCATTTATCCCTATAGTTCTCTTATCGACCACGAGTGATTCGTTGCGGCTTCGTTAAGAAAAATGAAGGAAATTTATTTTAAACAGTAGTTTTAACGTATATACAGTAGTTTTAACGCTGAATCGCACTTTTTTACATACAGTGAACTAAACGGCCAGGCCACAAGGACCCCGAGGGTTCAGAGAAGGTTGGTGGAAAGCGACCCACTGGACGGACAGCTGTTAGGAGACAGATGGTAGCCTCTCGTCAAGGCCATCCAGCGTATTCTTTAATGTGCATAGGGTATGGCTCTCCTACACACGGAGCCACGGCGTTGCGTTCCATCCGATAGACGGCAATTCCGAGTCCATCAGTGCCTCCTACTTATCGAGGGTAGGAAGTTTTGAGGAGATAAATCTCAATGCTGACACAGGTGGGGCTGGAACCTGGAAACTGCATATTACGAGCCTGGCGCACTACCGACTGAGCCAACTCCCCCCCCCCCCTGCTTGAGGATAAATTATTTTGTTTGCTAGCTTTAAAGATAAATTATTTCCCTCCTTCAACAGTTTTTTTACATTCTAATTTTTTTTTTAAATTTTAGGCATCTTCTGAATTTTTTTCTTAGTTCTCTCCTTCCTGAAAATATATTTCATCTGCGTGACTAGAGCTAAGTAAATAAAAATAAATACCCCCTCAAGCAGCTGCTTGCCACAGAGGTCTGACAGGAGCCTGTCAGTTTATATGCCATAGTAGAAGGTCTGTGAGGATGGCAGGACCTCAGCAGGAAAACAACACGAACATCCGTGCCTTACCCGGGGCTCGAACCCAGGTCCTTTAGATCAGCAGCCAAGCGCGCTAACCACTCGGCCACGGGATATCGTTTTAATTACAACGTTAGCATCTTCTGGAAAGTTATCATTAAAAACAAAAGCTAAAATATATTTGGAGAAAAAAACTTAGCTAGTCTAAAAGTAAGAGAATGAAACTAATTGTAAAGGATTAAATCACTTGATTCGTATTAATTTCAAAGGAAGGTGTTACAACGAGTTTCTTTCAGTATTGCAAAAAAAAATTTAGCTCCCTTTTTTTAAAATTAGTATTAATTGAGTAAGTGATTTCATCGTTAATTTAGGGACGGGAGTGGTTCAGTTGGTAGCGCGCCAGGCTCGTAATCTGCAGTTCCCAGGTTCGAGTCCCATCTGAGTCGGCGTTGAGATTTATCTCCGCAAAACTCCGCACCCTGCCCATGGTCAGTAAGGGACACCGATGGGCTTGGAAAGGCCGCCGTCCATCGGATGGGACGTTAAGCTGTGACTCCGTGTGCGGGAGAGCTATACCCTGTGCACATTAAAGAACACGTTGGATGGCCTTGACGGGAGGCTACCATCTGTTTCCCAACAGCTGTTCCAGTGGGTCCCCTCCCACAACCTTCTCTGAGCCTTCCGGGTCCTTGTGACCTGGCCATTTAGCCCATTGTGTGCAAAAAAGTGCCGCTCAGAGGTAAAACAACCAACAAAATCATCGTTAATTTTATTTTTATTTTTAGAAGATATTTAGTAATAAAATATATAACCCTCAAGCAGCTGCTTGCCACAGAAGTCTGACAAGTTTAATACCCCATGGAGAAGCTCTGTGAGGAAGGCGAGACCTCATCAGAAAACAACACAAACGTCCATGCCTTACCCGAGGCTCGAAGCCAGGTTCCTTTGATCAGTAGACAAGCGAACTAACAACTGTGCCCCACGGGACAGCTCTCATGTAGCAATGCAAATATTTTCATTAGTTATATTCATTTAGATATACTTTTATTGTTCATTGTATGAAATGAAAGGTTATATTATTTTTGAAGTGATATTCATAACTAGAATAATATTTGACATCAGACGGATTATTTTATCACTGAAATGTTAGAAATTATTTGGTTTTACGTGAAATTATGTTTTCAACTACATGACAATTCCTGAAAAAAATTAATATTTGGTGAAAATTAATAAATCTTAAATTGCACGTTCTTGCTAAAAAAAAAACCTCCTTTTGCAAAAGAAATTTCCGTCACCAAATTGCTGTAACAGGGAGATAACTCCTGTAGCGCTATATTAAGTAATATTTCAGGAGATGCATGCGACTAAACAAAAATGAATTTATTTACTCAATTTAACAGTATTGATATCTAGAAATCATCCCCATGTGGAGTTGCATCTTTCTTGGATTAAAACCAGAAATCATTCGGGAAAAAGGAACAGCATTAAATCATTTTATTATTTAACTTTCACTAAGCGACGACAATTTCTTCATGTTTCAATCACGTTAGTATTTTTTTCCTTATTCTTTTAGCCGTTCATGCCTTGAACTTAAATGTTCTCAAGTTCGAGTCCCCCCCCTGTTCTTGCGTTGAGAATTTTCTCCGCTAACTCCAACTGTTACGGATGATAAGAGGACACCGTTGGGCTTTGAAAGATCGCCATCCATTATATGGGAAGTTAACAGTGTCCCATGTACAGGAGAGTCATATCCTACACTCTCCTACACATGGAGACATGTGAAAAAACCCCATGTGCACATGGGAACATGTGAAAAAACCCCATGTGCACATGGGGACAGGTGAAAATATCAAGGCCATCCATCTGTTAAAGAACACTCTGGATGGCCTTGACGAGAGGCATTCATCTGTCTCTTAACAGCTATCCAGTGGGTTTATTTCCCTAAACCTTTGAGTCATTGGGGTCCTTGTGACCTTGCCATTTAGTCCATTTTCTTCAAAAAGATGCCGCTCAAAGATAAAAACAACAGTTTCTTTGGGTTCTAATATATTTTTTCAAGTGTCGCCTTTCTCACAGATCGTCTCTATGATGTATTATACTGACAAGTGACTTACAGATTTCCATTCAATAAGTATCCTGAGGAGTAATTTAGTTTTATATTTCCATAAATGTTTTCTTCCCTGTAGAGTCCGTTGCTCTATCTTCTCGTCCTTTGACCACATACCTCAATTATGTGGCTATCAGTTATTTTAGCAACAGCTTATAAATGTTTAAGGGCATTTTCAGTGAAATTAGTTGCTAACACCTCAGAACACACATCAGCATAAATAAAGATAAACTTCTTTCAGCATGAAACAAAGCCCAAGGCAAACGGGTAAGAACGTCTGGGAAAGTTAAGTCTTGGCAAGAAAGTTGAAAAGCGTTTTCTCTTTCAAGTTCAGGGTCATCACTATTATCAGTTGATTGCTTCTTGTTTTCTTTGATGCCCTACAGATAGTGATTAAGGCTCGAGTAGATGACTCTTGGTTACATCATTTTCCCTATTGTCTTGTTTTTGCAATGCTCAAGACGTTCACCTGGATTCTTGTGCCCCCTTAGGTCAGGGGCGTCTCCCTCCAGGCTAACACAAAACCAGTATAACGACTGTCCTCCTCACCGACATAACAATATAGATACAGAAATCGCGCTGAAAGACCTGATGTGGACCATTGTTTCTGACGGATTTGTGTCGATAGTGATTCGGATAAAATATATGCCTCTTACAACCACTTCGTGAGAACGCCTTACGGTTGTTATTTGGTTTGGTAGTTGTAGAAATTGTGTCTTGTACGACTACAATCGTATGTGACTGGAATATCCCAAGACGACAAAGTTCATTTATTGTTCAGATCACGATCAGTGCTTCTCTCTCACCCGAAAGAGAGACATAGATCATACATGCAGAAAAGCAAAACAAAAAAAGACTGTGGGGGGGGGGGGGAGAGAAATGAAGAAAAACGAAAGCTAACTCTAAAAGACCGGAAATGGCAAATTGTACATACGCTGACCACTTTCAGTTAATGTGAACGTCACCTGTATACACTCCGTACGTGACCAATAGCTGTGCTTGACGTGATGGCGTGACATGCCGTTGACTGAAACGTGCATTGCCGAGGGAGGAGTGGGGGGGGAGGTTAAAGGCAGGAATAGCGGGGGAGTATGGAAGAATCGATACTGTGCAGGTGCAGAGTGGTGGAGAAGACAGCCTTTGCAGAGTTCTGCGATGCTGATATTAGGGATCAATGTTGTTGTAACATTTTCTTTAACGGAACACATTGCCGTTTTATTTTTCTGAGCAACCAAGAGACGTACATGGGATTCGATTTGTTTCAGATACATTAATTGATTCCTTTGAATGCAGGTAACTCGATGAATCGAAAAGGAAAGCATTTTCTTTTTAAATGAGTAGAGAGATGTTGACGTCAGTGGATTTAAGCCTTTGATCGTATTCGCCCCTTCTATCTGGATCTCGATCATTAAATTGTTACTTAGTCCACTGTAGCTTTGCATTCGGGCTTCAGATCTACACCATGGAATTCGTTATTTACTTCTATATCAGAGCCGAATTAAACATTTTTGTCCCCCCTTCCAAATCTAAAAATGATCTCCCCCCCTCGAGCAGTGCCAGATTATCTAATAGACAAGGATAAATCTGGTGCATGATCTATTACCAGCAACGATAATAAAATTTAAAAATTATATTATTTTTATAAAAGGAAGAAAATATATGAGCGATGTGCTATTTTTCCCCTTCTTATTATTTATTTTTAATTTTTTTACACCTATAATTTAGTAGTAGTAGTACCTTTATTTCCATTTTTATTATTTATGATACAATGTAATAATTTACAATAATTTTGGAAATTTACCACACCTCAAAAGTTCAAAGACTCGCATGTGGAGTATGAGGTTACAAAACACATATATAAACATTAAAAACAACCTTTTTAAATATATGACAATATTAATACTTTCTGTCATGCTCACCCCAACATCACGGTTACAGAATCAGTAAATAAACTGTGCATTCACCAATTTTTTATTCAAAATTTTAACGTACTAAAGAGCGAAAACAAAAGAACGAAAGAAAAGAATTTAACAATCTGAAATATAGGGGCAGTCCCTCCTATCTTAAAGAAATTTTTCTGTTTCTTCGATATCACAAATCCAATTTTAGTTAAAGAATTTCAAAAAAATCGATAGTTTTTACATGGTTAAAAATATTAATTAAATTATAAGGAGTTGCAGATGTTTTGAAGCTAGGCCTGTTTACTGCAACGCGAATAGGAAATAATATTAGTTATCGTATAGAAATAAGAGAGATTCATGAGGCGGGGAGTATAAGTTTTCATTACCTCCAAATTTGTCGTTCTTTCATCTCTCTGCTTCTTTCTCTCTTCTATTAGAATCTTTCTCTAAAATTTTAACATTTTCCTCCTAAAAGTAAAGCCTTGAGGATGTGGCCCTGGCCACATCCTCAAAGTGGGCTCCGCTTTTAAGGAGGGTATTGAAAACCATGCAGCAATCTCGTACACAAACCTGGCAACTATATTTCTGATCAATGTCTCATTAGGACATACATCCTCTTTCAGAGAATTTTAAAATAGGCTCCCATAGTTTATTCAGTTTTTTAATGTAATCAGATTCATCTTTTTAAAGAGACATCTTCTGCCAGTGCAATGCTTACGGATCATAAAGCATTACCAAGGAATTTCTAAAAGAATTTGAAAAGGTATATGATCATTCACTTTGCATAAAACACAGGGGCACAATTGAGGAAATGCAGTTCTCAATATATCGTAAAATGTTTTAAAAAATAATCCACATTACTTTCCACCAAACCATCACAGATTTTCTCAATAGTATCTTATACTGACAGCTTGTGGCAAACAGGTGGTGGAGAGGTCATTTATTAATTCGCAGATTTCTAAGTTTTCAGCAGTTCCTGCTAGTGTCATCAACGAACTGCGGATAATACTCGGATTCAAGTGCATTTCAGCCTGTTATAGGATAAACAGGAAAAGCATCTTCAACTTTAGATTAGCTGGATCACTCCGAAGGCGAAAGTTGAAATCACGTAGAGTTTAAATAGAATAAATTATCTCTCAAGCATCCGTTTGCCACAAAATTCTCATAAGAGATTATTAGTTTGATAAGACATAGAGAAGATCTGTGAGGAAGGCGAAACCTCAGCAGAAAGACAACACAAAAAGGAACATCCATACCTTATCCTGGGCTCTAATTCGTTCCCTCTGTTCAGCAACTAAGCACTCTAACCACTCAACTATCGGGATGGTATGTTAAGTTTACAGGGGAGGGAAAGGTAGTCACTTAGACCATTTCTAATGTTCCCCTTCAAAGAAATCAAATAATTTTTCTTGTATAAACTAGTTAAAATATTTACTTCATATATAAATTAACGAGTATTTCATCCACGAATTTTCAAGGTTTTTCTCATGAAAAATTTTACTTGCCTCTTCTATGTCGAAATGATATGTTTACTCGCGATGGCAGTGAAGCCTTCTGCAGTCTGGGCCCCGAAAATCCTGGATTCAAGTCCCATGATGGCATGGTTGTGTGTTCGTGTATGTGCTTGTCTATTTCATGATAAGCCAAGACAAGCCTGATTGACCTTCTGTTATCCTCCGTCCATCTTTAAAAATTAATTAATTAAAATTTAAATATAACATGTGTAACTATGTTCAGTCTAAGTATTGATATTTTCTTTAATCTGTTTCCTCAGAAAAACTCTAGAAATCGTCCCCACAAATTTCTAAAACGCACCCATTGAAAACTATTGACTTAGACCCTTCAGCAACAACAGTTTGCAAAATTGTGACCAGAGATGGTGCTGTATATGCTCTTGGTTGCATCCTCTTCTCAACATTTACATGTTCACGATTTGACATTTTTATGATAAAAATGTCTAGGTAGAATAATTTGTTAAGGCTTGTTAAGAGTTTAAAATTTAATATGTAGCCTAAGATAAGGAAGCACAGGTTCCAGAACTAAAATTTTTTATGACAGAAAAATTGCATCTCTTGTCTTTCCTCTCCTGCCAATGATTCCGTTAAGAAAATCAATTTTTGTTCTTAGTGGTATTTAATAATAGTATTATAAATTTAGTAATTATATTCTTTAAGACTATATAGGGGCTGCTGTGTGTATAGCGCGCCAGGTGTGTAATTTCCGTTCTCAGGTTTCAGTCCCCCATCGGCGCTAAACGCTAAGATTTATCCCCGCTAATGTTCACCCTCCCATCGGTCAGAAAGTGGTAATTGATGGGCTTGGAAAGGCCATCGTTCTTCGGGTGGGACGTTAAGCCGTGACTCCGTGTGCAGGAGAGCCTGTGCACGGTAAAAAAAAATGCTGGATGGCCTTGACCGGAGGCTTCTATCTGTCTCCTAACAGCTGTCCAGTGTCTTCCAATCTTCTCCGCACTTTTGAGGTCTCCGTGACATGATCATTCAGACTATGTGCAAAAAAGAGCCTCTCAGAAGTAAACCCAATCTAAGGCTACATAAACTGTAAAACAATATCTATGACATTGTACAGGTCATCTGATGACTACGAAAACCAAAGGTGCACGATAATTTTGACCACCACCAAAGCAGTTGTATTACAAAATTTTACAAATTAAGGGTTAAATAAACTAGTTTTCAGGAATATGTTGATGTTTAGGTACCTAATTTGACTAACCAGTAAGAAACAAATTAATTTTAACTTACTATCGTTTTGTTTGGAGACACGCAAAGGACTTATTTATTTCTTTATTTTCTTTGAAACTTCATCTTAAACACTCCTTTCGATGTAAAGAGGCTAAAATGTCAATATTGAGCCATGGTCAAGCAGCGTTAAACAGAAATCAACTTTTCCTCCAGAGATCAGGGTAATTAGTTTACTGCTTGCTTATTCCCAAGCGTTATTAGGGTAATTGGAAAGTTGCCCAAAATGCCACTAATTTTAAACTCCGTCGAAAGTGATGTATCATCCGTCTTACAGGTAATTTATAATTCTTGAAAGTAATCTTGAAATGATTATGTGTAGAGAGAGAAGTAAAAGCTGTGAAGCAGAATGTCCTTCTAGGGAAATGATAGCCAGCCAGACTTAACAGAGTGTGAGAGATATCTTAATATCATTAATCGATACTGTGATGATGATGTAGCACGAATGACATCTCGATAGCTAAGCATAGATAGTTTTATTTACATTACTTGATTGGAATCAGTAATGATGTAAGTTTAAATAATTCGACTGGACGTGAGTCGAATTACGCAATCAAGAACGTGAATGATGATGTTTATACGCTGAACCCAATTAATTCAGAACCAGTCATCATCAGAAGAAAAATAATGCTAGCAAGAAATTCAGTTCGGCATGTGTTCTTAGAAATCTTCATAGTGTGAAACGTAAAAAACTTCAACTATTTTATTGGTTGTAGTTGGCTTAAACTTTCAATTTGTTTATATATATGTGTGTGTTGAGGATAATATTCAGAAAGATAAGCATTAGTTTGATGGTAGTGTTTTTGACTAATACTGAGTAAGTGTTTTTCGTAGAATGGCACGATTATTCAAACTTTTCACAGGGTGTGCCATAATGAAAAAACAAAAGAAAAATATTTGCCATACAAAAATTGTAAGCAAAAATTACTCCTTAAAAATGGCAAGTGCCACTTTTAAGGAGTAATTTTTGCAGAGATTGTCTGAAGGGCAAGGATTGGCTCAGTCGGTAGCGCACCAGACTTAATCTGTAGTTCCCAGGTTTGATGCCCACCTGGGCCAGCGTTGAGATTTTTGTCCGCTAAACCACCACCCTAATCACAGTCAGAAAAAGGACATCGATGAGCTGGGAAAAGCCGCCGACCGTCGGATGAGATGTAAAGTCTTGGCCCCTTGTGCAGGAGAGCCATCCGCTCTGCACATTAAAGAACACGTTGGATGTACCTTCCCACCAACGACTTTGAACCGTTGGGGGCCTTGTGACCTAGCCATTTAGTCCATTGTGTGCAAAAAAAGTGCCGCTCAGAGGTAAAACAACCAAACCCGAATCATCGAATAGTTCGAATTTTCAGTTATAGAGTTCTAAAGTTAAAAATGCAAACTTGGTCTTTTTTAAAACTAGTTTCCATATTCGCCAAAGGAGATGTCTTATAGTTAATACTAGTTTGATTGTAACAACTGCTAATTGTTTTTTCTAACGCCACTGTTTTCTCCTACTTCACAATTCATCCTCCAGATTATGACTGGAACTTTAAGGTGTGGAATGGTTACCATGGCCTGTGGAATACGTATTATTCCATGTTTCAGATACATGCATTATTCCACTTATTCTCTTAAAGGTCTGGGAGTTTATCATTTTCCGACCTATGCTCACTTCAAATACCGTTTTTGTCCTTCTCTTTTAAAGCCTATAATCAAAATTCATTGCATGGAAGGAATAAAAGAATGTAGTATACGAATAAATGCAATTTTCTATTGGATCTCCTCCTAGAAAAATATTTAAAGTTTACTCGAATTCATGTATGTAACAATATCTATGGAGCAGAGAAAAATATTTTTTATCGTAAATTCAAATGTTTTAGAGAACGAAACGCTTTTGCACTTTTTTTCCAACCAAGAAATATTTATATTCGCTCAGATATATTTTATTGCTGCAAGTCACTTGTAATAAAATTCTCATTGTTTTTCAGTAACACTAGTTGATCTTTAGACTATTTTATAAGAGTTACCAAGGCATATTGCTATTCGATGATTACTTTTGAAAACAAATGTGAAACTTTCTGCACAGTCACATATAAGTCTAAGATTTTCTTGTTTCAGAATTCATCGCAGAGTTTTGTTTTTTTAACTTGCACGTTGAATATCCGGCATATCGTCGACAGCTTCAGCTTAATAACACTCCGTACTTGTGAATCTGCATAGCATTCGGTCGAATAGCTCCAGCTATATATGAAAAATACACTGGTTTCCATAACTTAAGGAAGTAATGAGAAAAATCGCCATAATTCGCTAAAAATTGTGCGATCCTCACCAACTATATATGTAACCAGTAATTAATGTCGAGTCATTATATCATATGCTATTGCTCTAGGTTGCATCAATTTGCTTAATCGGATAGCGGCATAAAAACGGGTGTTTTGGAGTGGATCGTTATTTTGTGTTGTAAATGTGAATAAAGAAATTCGAGTGGTCATTTTCTAGGAATGCTTTCGAGACATCATTTCCCAAATGAACTGTGGTGGTGAGCTATTGGCCGGCTCGAAGCAGGCCATACTGAGTCAAACGTGGCACGATGGTTGAATGTGAGTTCTTTTGTGGTCCATAGACAATGGAATTAATTTCTTAGCACGGGTTCCGCGTCTCGGAGGATTAGACGAGGAAGGGCTAGAGTTATGACCGCTGTACATGACCGATATCTGCGATTAACAGTACGAAGAAGCAGGACGTCTACTTCCTCTCAGCTAGCAGCTCTCTTGCAGCAGCCACTGGGAGAGTTGTATCAACTTCTACTGTGCGTAAAAGACTTCATGAGGGAGGTCTATACGCTACAAGGCAGTAATTTGTATACCCCTCATGCACGCACGCAGATTAACTGGACAGAAGAGCAATGGAGATTCGTACTCTTCGCAGATGAGTCCAAATATTGCTTACAGAGTGATTCCGGACATTGTTTGATATGGGGAGAACGGGGTACCCGTTATCATCCCAGTAACATCCAGTTAACATAAGAGACAGTTACGGCGGAGGTAGCGTGTGTGTTTGGGGTGGTATTTCCTTAGGTGGACGCACAGACTTCTATGTGTTGACGAGTGGGAACATCAATACTTAAAGGTATAGAGATTACATCCTGAATCCTTATGTACGTGGGGCGGCGGTGGCTCAGTCGGTAGCGCGCCAGGCTCGTAATCTGTAGTTCCCAGGTTCGAGTCCCAGCTGGGTCAGCGTTGAGATTTATCTCCGCAAAATTCCCCGCCCTGCCCACGGTCAGTAGGGGACACCGATGGGCTTGGAAAGGCCGCCGTCCGTCGGATGGGACGTTAAGCCGTGGCCCCGTTTGCGGGAGAGCCATACCCTGTGCACGTTAAAGAACACGCTGGATGGCCTTGACGGGAGGCTACCATCTGTCTCCCAACAGCTGTTCCAGTGGGTCCCCTCCCCCCAACCTTCTCTGAGCCTTCGGGGTCCATGTGACCTGGCCATTTAGCCCATGGTGTGCAAAAAAGTGCAGCTCAGAGGTAAAACAACCCAACCCAACCCTTATGTACGTCTTTACGCTGGTGCAATAAGTGAAACATTCATCTTACGATAAATAAATAAGTGAAGACGATAGCGCTCGTCCACACAGAGCTCGACTAGTGGAACAATACCTTCAAGAGGAGACCATTATGCGCATGGAGTGGCCAGCTCGATCTCCCGACCTAAATCCGGTTGAGCATGTGTGGGATGTTCTAGGGAGATGTGTTGCTGCCCTCAACACGCCACCTGAAACAAAGGGGGAGCTTATTACTGCTTTAAAGGAACAATGGTCGTTACTCCCTACTGAGCTGATTCACAATATCATAAACAGCATGGAACATCGCTGTCGTGCCTGCATTGTTGTAAAGGGTGACCACACTCCTTATAAAAGAACTTTGCCCATTGCATTCTGACACCTCATTTTTGGACAAGTTCCCGTGTTATTTTTTTGACGAAAAATGTTTCAAGTGTAAAATATTTTATGTCATTCGGAAACTAGCATTGTAATTCATGTTTTCGTCAAATTTCATTAAAATCATTCGTATAGTTTTCTGAGTTTTCCTTAATTTATGGAAAGTGTATTTTTCGTCTCCTAATGCAAACAGCAGCAGTCTTGTCTGCGTCGAAAATCTTTCACCCAAGCGTAAACATACTACTTATTTAAAGCAGTGAATATTATTATTCTTTTCGAGCTATCGCATTATAAAAATGACTTTTAGAATGCGCACTTCTAAGTAATTTTGATTTTGTAAGTGTATATTTGCGTAATCAAAGAAAGAAATACGATTTGTTGAATGCTTGAACCGTAGTCTAAGACTTGGATATATTCAACAATATTTAATCCGAGCAGTAAGATTTTGTTAAAACGTTTTAAACTTGGAAATATATTTTTCTCTAGTTTTCATACAAATTGGACTTTGAATTCATCTCGAATTCATCCTTTTCAAATTTTAATAAGGATATATTTATTCTTCTCAATTTGGATGTGAAATGTGTGTTTTTTTTTAATTTTCTAACAAATTTTAGTGTGGCATGTGCAAATTGTATTCAAAATGATGAACTGCAAGTGTGTTTTACTTCCATATACAGATGTCCCTCGACCTATACTATTTTGACTTAAATATCGCGCTAATATGATTTCATATGAACTTTAATATAAACAAACGCTGATAAACAATACATATTTTAATAACAATTTCTTCATCACAATATTTCCTAATTGAATTTTATTGAATATTTAAAATTATTATATTATTGGTCTAACGTAAAATATCAGAATTTATAAGTAGTTAAAATTGAATGGTACTAAAGTTATATGAATTGCGTATTTTTCAATGAAAATTTAAGAGTTGGATTGATTTACCTCTGAAAGACATTTTTTTCACCCAATGGACTAAAAGGCCAGGTCACAAAAACCCAGAGGGCTAGTATAAGGTTGGTGAAGGGAACCCACTGGCAGCTGTTAGGAGACAGATGGAAGCCTCCCCTTCAAGGCCGTCCAACGTGTTCTTTAATGTACACAGGGTATGTTCTACCACACACAAGACCACAGCTTAATATCCCATAAAACGGATGGCGGCCTTCCCAAGCCCATTAAAGGAGCGAGGGTGGCTCAATCGGTTGCGGGCCAGGCTCGTAATCTACAGTTCCAGTTCCCAGCTGGGCCAGCGTTGAGATTTATCTCCTCAAAACTCCGTCCTGCCCACGATCAGTAGGGGACACCGATGGATTTGAATAGATCGCCGTCCGTCGAATGGAGCGTTAAGCCATGACACCGTGTGCGGAAGAGAGCCATACCCTCTGCACGTTCAAGAACGCAATGGATGGCCTTGACGGGAGGCTACCATCTGTCTCAAGTGGGTCCCCTCCCCCAACTTTCTCTGAGCCCTCGGGGTCCTTATGACCTGGACATTTAACCCATTGTGTGCAAAAAAGTGTTGCTCAGAAGTAAAGCAACCCAAGCTCATTAGTCCCCTTTTGACCGAGGACTGGACGAGGAGTTTTGTGGAAATAAATCTTAATGCTCGCCCATGTGGGACTTGAACCTGGGAACTGCAATTTACGCCTGCCGCACTACCGACTGAGCAATCTCCCTAAAAATTTTAAGGAGTAAAACCAAAAGGGTTGCAAAAAATAGCTGAATGTAAATAAAAATTTCGAACAATTTATTAATCAAAATGTCATTAGAATAAGATATCAAATCCATTTAAATGAATTTTAAAGGATACGATAGATATAAGAAAGGTAGACAAACAGGTTTCATCAGCTTTATTCCCATGCGATCATAGAGTCGAAGAAAATGGTAAATAATAATGATAGTCGACGATAATTTTTAATAAAATAATTTCAACCATAAGAGTTAATTTGGTCAAAATGTCCGTTTAAGCAACCTTCATTTAGAATATTATTGTTATCGGCAAAAGAATGTCGAGTTATGCGACCATTCTTTGGAAAGTAACTATTGTTTAAGTCGGGGGTCGGGTGATACCTGTACTTAATAAGACGAAGCTATTGCTTAAGTCGGGGGATACCCGTATTCAATAAGACGAAGCTATTTCTTAAGAAGGGAGGATACCTGTACTTAATAACAAGAAAGCTATTTGGATATCATTCCTGTTCACTTTTGTATGTTTGAGTTATGTAAATTTTTACCCCTATTGATTTTTGCCCTCCTTTTTTATCTTCTTTTCTAGTTCTCCGCGTCCTACTTTTTAGTGAAGAAAAATCAGCAACCCTAATCCCTAGAGTTCTTAGCTTGATGTTCCCACGTTCGAATCATCACTATACACGTGCGTTTAGAGTTTATCCACTTAACCCTCATAATGGACTTAACCTTCCTATGGATGAGATATTAAGTCATAGTACTGTGTGCAAGAGAGCTATACTCTGTTCACGTTAAAGAACATGCTAAATGGCCTCACATGAGGACTCCATTTCCCTCAATAGATCGCCTACCCTTATCCAGCTCTGAGCCTTTGGGTCCTTGTGATCTGGATGAAAGCCAACTGCATGAAAAAAGTGCCGTTCGCAGGTACTATAACCCACCTAACTCATATGAGAAAAGTATGAACTACTACTACTAATAATTTCACATCTCGGATTCATTTACTGCAAATTGTTACTACTCTAACACCCATTTTGCCCTTCTTGGAAAATGAGGGCACCTTTGGGCTTGGAAAGGCTGATCTGTCGAATAGGACGTTAAGCCGTGGAACTGTGTACAGGAGAGACACACCCCGTAATCTTAAAGAACACACAAGACGGCCTTGACGAGAGGCTTCCATCTGTCTCCTAACAGCTGTCTAATGGATCTTCTTTCCCAATCTTGTCTGAGCCCTCGGAGTCTTTGTGACCTGATCATTTAGTATATTTTGTGCAAAAACGTTCTGCTCATTAGTAAAGCAACCAGATCCAAATTATTCCATTCTTAGACCCTTTTCGAAATGAATAGTTAACGATTGAAATATTATCTTTTGTCCAAATGATTACTTCGTGCAATTAAGATCATCAGAGGCATTTACAGTTCATGATAATTGGACACACGACATAGTAATTGAAAATCTTGTTAAATCTCTTTCTGATATTTCATTTAAATTTCGTAATGAAATAAGTACCGTTGTTAAATGGTACAGTAGATAAATGCTAGCAGGAGCGATATATAATACTTGTATATTTGGTGTAAATGTTTTAGTCAAATTTCAAAGGGCGAAAATTTTGCCGTGTATTGTTTCATCTCTGAGTGCTACATTTCTGTAAGCAATAGACTAGTTGCAAAGGATCAAATTTGGGTAGAATTCCAAATAGACATCTGTTAGGAGATGCTTCCCGTTAAACTAGACAGCTGTAGGCAGATGCTTCCCGTTAAAGCAATCCAGTAGGTTCTTTATTTAACATGTACAAAGTGAACGATTGACTTTCCAAGCCCATCAGGTTATCCTTTCTCACCCAGTATAGGTTACTGGAGAAATTCTTAATGCAGGCACAATTGAGAATCGAACCTAGGCACATCAGTTTAGTAGACTGGGGCTGTATGACTCATCACACGGATTAAAATAACTACGTAAAGATATAACACTGTCGTAGCCTGCATGATGGCAGAATTATCAGCACTTCTAGAGCCATGGGAAGAAACTAAAATAGTCGCTAATACACCAAAAATATTTTTTTTAAAGTGGAAACGTTTTCTGTTTTCAAGTTATTCTGACAAAATATGCCACATTGACTGCTTGCCGATATGGATATTAAAACTCTATATTAATATTATATTACACACCAAATGCTCAGTAGAAATATTCCTTTCATGTTTTCGCATTAATTTTGTTTGATAATATAAAAAGATGGATTGTGTGTGTAAATTGAAAAGCTTTGTAAAGCAATTGATACCTTTTTTTGTTTCTTGCTGTTTTAATGCTTCGCGGCAAATTAACATAGTAGGCTTTATTCGGCTACGAAGAAATAAGATTCTTGTGTCGACTGACCACTCGATTTCCCGTCGTCGCATATTGGATTACTTAAACATTGGCTTTCATTCATAGCACATGTCTGTGTCGAACAGATATACTCACTTCACATATCCATACAAAAACACTATACTTGTGTTGGAATTTATTCCAACTTCACGATTAAGGCTTTCGCTATGAAATGAACTCATTAACCCTTCCAGTGTCCAGAACGTATATATCCGTTTTTGGTACAATAAAAGAAAATTATTTTTAAAAAAATAAAAATTGCCATTTTAAAATTTTTTAATAGATATTTTATAAAAATGTGTAATAATAAGCTTGATAAATAATATTTTCTTTTTTTATTTGTTGCATATTTTATTAAACTATGATATAAATAATTTGTTAAAACCATCTGTTTGCCATTTCTTAGAAGTTATATAAGGTATTGCCAATTTGATTGTTAATATTACTCTGTGCTGAAGCAATCACCTGATTTAAGCTCAGAAATTTGATTTGAACTATTATCAACAAATTTTTCCTTAAAGTTTTTAAAATCTGATAATTAACAGAGAACTGTACTTTTTAAAAATGGAAGGTTTTGGAAGTAATTATGAAATGTGTACCTTTTTTTGATATTTCACTGTAAAAATTGTTATTACAATTAATATGTTACTACAGTGTTCAAATTTTTTACTTCAAGAAAATTCAGAATTAAATTCTTTTTAATTCGTTATATAACATGAGCGATTTCTGTTGATTAGTTATTTATTAAAAATTTTCTAAATGTGACTCGTTTATTGGACTTCAACAAGCCTGAATTTTTTCTCAAAGTATAGTATGGAGAAAATTTCAAAACGGAAGAAATGTTTACTTTAAACAAGATTTTTTTTGTTATTTAGAAATAAATAGCCTTTCTATTCGTGTGCATTATAATCATTTCTGCCTATTAGCTTTTTTTTATAAATTTTTTCTGTGTTGCCAGATGCATTTTTTTACTACATGACTCTAAAACTGTCGTATTAAAATAAAACGTCATCTATTTTGTTAAATATTTTATTTTCAGAAAATCCAGAATTAAATGTTGATTAATTTGGCATATAACATGACATAATTCCTTTCACTAATTATTTGGCAAAAAAGTTTTAAAGTTAAATTTGGCCTCTGGATGTAAACCAGTTTTTCAGGCTGGACACTGGAAGGGTTAAATGTAATTATGGTACATTAAATATCGTGCGACTAGTAATACATGTGGCGCACCCAGAGGGGGGTGGGCAGGGTCCCTGGCACCCCCCAAGGAAAAAGAAACCATGAAAAAGGTAAAATCTACCATGAAACAATCACAATTGAACGGGCTGGCTTTGCTATACATACACAGAGAGATTAATGTAACCACGACTGAAGTAATTCAAGATCTGTGTAAAAAGAAAAAAAAAACCCTATTTTATTCTTTAAATAAATTTTTATAATCACCTAACGAATTTTATTGAATTTTCATTAAAAATATTTTTATCCGTTCAACTCGGCTCCCCCCCAAGATTAAATCCTGAGTGCGCCACTGAGTAATACTATAAATTTTGCCATCTCCTTTCTTGAATCTGTCACAACAAATATATATTAAAAATTAACTCCGAAGAAAATTAACTCCTTGTTGCTTACGAAAATAAAAATCAAAGAGTTGGAAGAGAACGAGCGCGAAAACTACTTCCGTTATCAGCAGTATCAGAAAAGGAACTAATTTTCCTCCATGCCGGTAGAGGAAGCACTCGTGCTATTCGTTGTTGTATCTTTATGCAATTAGTTCAATGTATGGACTAAACCATCCTTGCCCATTGCTGAAATTCTCCAAGGCGGGAGTGTTCAATCCATGCTTAGAGAAAAGCCACTAGAAAAAACTATATTTTTATAGAGACGCAGGAAAAAAATATCTTCTTAAAAAGGAAAACATGCATTTTAATGAGTGATGAATTGAAAAAACACTTATATTTTTATGGAATTTAGAACATAACTTGATTAAAAACCAAAAATATGCATTTTTAATGGGTATTATGAAATGGCAAAACGTTTGGTTACTCACCTAAATATATGGTCAAAAACAATCGGAAGAAATGAGTTAGATTTAGTATATCGATAATTTATTTTATGACTCGCAAGTTCCGCAATGAGCTGCGGATTCACTCCTGCTCTGAGGCATATTTTAGAAAGGCATGATTTACAATAAATTTTACATTTCTTTTTAAATGGTTAACTCTTTTTAAAACAATGATGTTCAAATTAATTCATGCAGGATACAGCATGCAACTGGACGTACTCATTTTTTCTGACAAATAATTTCTTGAAATCAATGTCTATGGGTAATATGTGTATTTTTTTAAAAGAACGGAGATAACCTGTAAGCTTTTGTTGGTTTCTCGTACACAATACAAACACTTAGACAAGAACATGCCAGCTGGAACAGTAGTCAGGTATACTAACCACTAGTCCTAGTGGCCTAGTAGTGGATATTTACTATTGCTTGACCCTTAAATTACTTTGAACATCGCATATAGAAGAGTGAACATTGAGCCGATATGGTCATTGAGGATTCCTCGATTTGTTTAAAGCTCTTATATGTTCAAATGTAACAGATTCTGCTACAGATTTTGTAACAGTATAATTCTTTAAGAATGTCAAAGATTTTATCTTAAAGTTTGCAGAAGGCGACGTGAAAAATGAAATCTACCTAACAAGCACCCAATCTTGTAACAATGTTTTTCGTTTCCCGATGATTCTCTCTGAAATAAAATGGACCATTTTACCCTTTTCTATGGCAAACATTATTAAACTTTTCTGAAGCTGAAACATTCTTTGAAGTTTTATGTCGTATCAATATTGACTAGACTGTTATTGCAGTCATCCGTGATGCCTTTGAATAGTTTTGCAGCACACAAATGCTTGGCCTCCAAAAAATGAGACTTTTGAAACGTTCGGCGTCTGAAACACCTGCGTCCAAAGGGAACTTTGCCGAGTGCTTATATTCAGCTCAGCGACGAGAAAGGTCAACACAGCAGGGGAGCAGTGCGAACGGAAGGTCTTGGTAGAGGTTCCCCGTGGAGCGCTGAATGGCATGGCCATTGTACGGTCATTGCTCGTACAGCTTGTTTGGAATGGGAATCCATTGGAACTCGCTGGAAAATGACAGCCATACATATATGTACATGAAAATACAATTTTCACAACCCACATTAGCTCTTACGTTCATATTTCTAGATTCCTGAATTGTGCGTTTTTGTGACGGCTGGTTTAGCCTCTGATCTAAACACATTGTGTAGTCAGTTCTAGTTATTTTATACCACTGATGCGCAAACTGTAAGTCATGTATTACGATAATTTAGGTTTAATTTTTTTCGTCTAAAGGCCGGGATTATAAAAGCAAAATAAATACGTTACTCTGGAGATTCATTATACCTTCAAAATAAACCCATTTATCATTACCTTCGTTTTAAAATAATAAAGCCTTTGTTGCATGAAGACAGTATAAATACATGTTAAAACGAGGTGCCGCATCAAGTTAATGTTAAATAAAAATTATATTATCAACCCGCCCAAAAGTAGTGTTCCAGCTACAATAAAACGCTCTAAACATTGACAAATATTGTTGACAAATGATAGAGAAATCTAAATGAGATCTTCAATTTATCTCCAGTAATATTTTTGCTTAACAAATTTATTTTCGAAGTTAATGGTAAAAATTGACAAACTACTCCTCAAGTTGCCGCTTACCACAAAGATCTGATACAAGCTTATCATTATAATACACCATAGAAAAGACTCGAGAGGAAGGCGAGACATCAGCTAAAAATTCATCATAAAAAACTAACTTCCGTACCTTATCCGCGGCCCGAATCCGGTTCTTTTGATAATTGCCAAGAGTGATAACTACTATGCTGGAAATCTCTTAATATGCTTTCCTTCGCATGACGTAAAGTGCGTCAATATCTTTGGCAGCACAGTGTACATATTTGTTTATAGTACTTGATAGTAAATTAAAGCTTCAGTTTTCCGAAAATATTTTCACATTCTGGTAGAAGTTAGTGAAACCCTATATTTTTATAAATTATATTTAATTTATCACTTTTACTGATATATTTTTAAAAGTTTTGCTGAAGAATACGGCAACGTTAAAATTTCTGAATATGTCTAATATCGTGGTTAATAGTAAGAAAGGTGAGTATGTAAATAATATTTTAAATACATTAAATATAATTTCTGGTAATATATTTTTTATTAATCGATGTAATTATGTAATGCCTACATAAGATATAGCAGCGTACTATATTTAATCAAAGAAACAACTTTTTAATTTATTAAGAAATCTTTTTTTGTTCCTCGTAAAGCAATCAATTATTTATTGTTAATTGTTTATGTATATTCACTGTAATGACATTTATTACGTTGAAGAGCTATTCGCTGTCCTTATTACAAAAAAAACACAAGTGAATATAATATATAATTCTGGGTATTTTTATATAATGCCGTGGACTGTTTCTTAGAAATGCAAAAATCGGTAGGAATACAAAAAAAAAATCACTTCAGATGCTATTGCTGATGGCGGCCATTTTGTATATTTTCACGACCGTCAATTTATACGTTTTCTAGGCCATCATTGATATCAACAAATATCCGACTGTCGCATTATAAAAAATAAAACCTCAGAAGATAATAAAACATTTGTTGTTGTTCTCTTTTTTAATGTGGCAGGCGATTAACTCGAAATCTGAATTGATATTTATTTGTTTATTTTATTATTTAACATTACTCACAACTGAGCTCCTCATAGCACTCGCTCATAGCAAAATTAAGATTTGAATTGGCATTGTCTAGCAGAGTTATGTGCGACACCTGAGTTCCGTTACGTAACATACACAGTTAAAGACACATACCTTTTAACGCTTAGACAAAAACACAAATAGAAAATAAGAATTTAATCTCTGGAATATAAACTTGATTCAATTTAAGAAAAAATCGTTAATATGTTCTTTGTGATCGATATTTCTTCCAGTTGCGTTGAAGGTAGTAAACAAAATGGCGGCTAAAAGTGTTTCAAGTTGTCAAAATGGGCGTTTTAAGCGACACGGCGTAGCGTTTCGGGAGAATTACTTTTTCCAATAATTGTTATTTCACGAGAGATGAAAAGCTTTGAAGAAGACACATTTTTCTTTGTATATTTTATTAATCTTGAATAGCAGTGTAAGAAAGAAAACCAAAACTTCGTGATGACTTGGTTTTCAATCGACAAACGAAAACGTGGAACACAAACTAGAACATTTCAGAATAAGGAACTCATCATATTCAATCTTCAAGTATATCTGAAGCAGAGAAAGTAAGTGAAATTAATGTGGCTAGAAACGCAGAGCTCTTCATTTGAGTCGGGATGCAAACAAGAAATTTATTGCATGTCTGTCCTAAATAAATAATGTGAAAGCGTAAAGAGGATTTTCTTTTTCGTCTTCCGAGCCCATCCTTGGCTTCACTGATAAGGTTTACTCTTTACGCAGGCTATTATTACATACCTCAATCCTCATCAAGTATGAAACTCAGAAACTCGCCGGAAATCAGATAGCGATCTTAACAGCCAACGCTGCTTTAATGATGGCAGTAGTCCGGATTTTTTGTTTTCTTTCAACGTTGCCTTGCATTGGTTCGTTTATTTGATACCTAGCTCGCCATTGCCGAATGCTTAAAAATAGACTCTATGAAGCTGTGGCTCTCATAACTGTGGGAAGATATTGAGACTTGTTTCGATTTCTACTAAAGTGAGTATTTTTCTCGTGTGAAATAGTAAGTCGTAAAAATATGGATATCAAAACAGAAGTTTATGTTGATATATTCATTGTTCAAGATAATTATTTTATTCGATTTCGTTATTCTGAAAGTATTTTTTAGCCTGGAGTTAATTTTTTTTGTTTTTGTTATTTTACAGTGACTGGATTATTATAATCAAGTATGGACTGTTGACTGCTTAGGGAATATACGAGAATAAAGTAAGTTTCTCCGTACTTTTACTTTAAACATATGCTGATAATTTGATTTGTATTATTATATTTAAAATTAATGCGACTGTAAATGCAAAATTCCAGAAAAAATAAATATTATCTTCCATGAAAGTAAATGCTTGTGAGAAAATTAAAAAAGATGTATGATAACTACACAAATATGATCATAATCTTAATGTTTTCTCATTTCTAATAATGATTAAGTCAGAAGTATTAATAATAAACAGGGCTGTTTTTCCGCAGGTGAGCTTACCGGTTAACACAGCAGGTGTACCGGTAAATATCTTGCATTTAACAAAATAACTGGTAACCTACCTAATTTCAACCCACTGTCCTTTTTGTTTATTTTGTTTGGTGAACATTTTAACGTTTTTAACATATATAAAACCTTTTTAATAAAAATATTTATTTGATACCAAGGTTTTTTCCTCTATAAAAAGCTTTAGTAACAGATGAATAAAAAAAATCAATACAATACTAATTTCACGTTTTAAAATAAAAATAAAAGAAATCGATGATACTATGATTCAGTAATCATAATAGTTTTTAAATAAAGTTTGGCATTTTCAATCAGCATTATATCTTCTTGGAAATAATTATAAAACATAACGTCTGGAATGTGAAACGTTTCTGTATTGTAGTTGTTTTTTTCGAGTAAGGAATCGAACCATGTAAATATCTAGATCAGTGGTTCTCAACGGAGCGTTTTCTTGAGTTTTTCTGAAGATCAAGATGTAACAGAATATAGAATACTTATATTAACATAGTTATGTATGTTTTGTTTGGACAGAAAAACCTTTGAAATTCGTGGATCAAAACACTAGTATATTTATATATTTGCGGGGTAAATATTTTCTGAACTAGCGTCATACAGGAAAAGTATTTGATTTCTACTAAAGGAGGAATTTGGTCGTAAAATGTTGTCTGAATCAGTGCTTCTCAACCGACGGGTGCTAAGGTCTTTTCTTCCAGACCGCGAACGTATTTGGAAATTTATAAGAACAATAAAATAAAAATCCTAAAAGAAGTCTATCTCGCGATCAGATATGTGCGTATATTTAAGGAATAATGTGTAACTAAATTAAGAATCTTCATTATGTTCAACATACACTAGAAATCTGGAAAGTAATTTAAATCAAGATTATTCTACATAAAAGTTTGTAAATAGTTACTATCGTGCCATGGAATTATATATTAAGAGTGCCGGGCAGCGAGGTCAGTAATGTTAAGAAACACCTAAAATATATATGCTTAATTTCCAATTTGTATAAATAGTTTTTTTTTTCATTGTTATGCATCAAAAAATCGCGTGATTTTGAACTTGTTTTAATATAGATAAATTAATACTTCCATATTGGAGATGAGTTCGGGATCGAAACATCACCGATGTTTGGACTGAGTCATAATTAAAATTTTTAATTTTTCTTCTGTTTATGAAAAAAATTAATAGAATAAAATAATTACTCTTGGTAATGATTTAAACTTTTTAATCTGTCTTCAGTAATTAAAAAGAAGCACCATTCAACCTTTGTTTTTCAGGTTTTCTCTTTAATAAATCACTCTTATAATATTAAATTTCCAGATTCTTCCAATTTTTTCTATTATTTCTCTTTCCTTCTAAATAATATTAAAATTTTCAATTTGTCATCATGTAATCAGATTTAAGTTTGCAATAGCTATAATATGAAGAATTAAAATATTGTTAAGCGACATGCATTTACATTGTGTCAAAGAAAGTTTTACTTCTAACCGGACTTGGCTGGACTCGACTTAGTAATTAACGAAATGGTTCATACCCATCTTGACTGGTTCAATATTTTCGAACTCGGGCAAATTCGGGAACGAATTTAATCTGAACTCTACGTCCCATGATAGTAATTTATACATAAAATAAGCTCTAACTCAAGAGAAATGCAGTCTTAACTGGCATAGTGGTTAGGGAGCTAGCCACTGTTCCAGCAAGGCAAACTTTGTGAGCTGGGTTGGGTTGTTTTACCTCTGAGCGGCAATTTTTTGCACGCCATGGGCTAAATGTCCAGGTCACAAGTACCCCGACGGCTCATAGACGATTGGGGGAGGGGACCCACTGGAACAGCTGTTGGGAAACAGATGGTAGTCTTCAGTCAAGGTCATCCAGGGTGTTCTTTAACGTGCACAGGGTATGCTCTTCCGCATACGGGGCCACGGCATAACGTCCTATCCGATGGACGGCGGCCTTTCCAAGCACATCGGTGTCGCCTACTGACCGTGGGTAGGGCGGGGAATTTTGCGGAGATATATCTCAACGCTGACCCAGCTGGGACTCGAACCTGGGAACTACAGATTACGAGCCTGACGCGCTACCAACTGAGCCACCCCCTACCCCTCTTTATGTGCTGTGTTAGCTGTAACTGAGGCAGTGGTCAGCAGTGACTTGAGTCTTAGTAGGGCATGTTCTAGTATGAGAAGACCTGTAAAAGCTAAAAAGTAACTTCGAGGATTATATGTCTCAAAAAAAACACTAGAAAATGATAATGGGATTAGTAATAATTCTAGTATTTTAACGTTTTGGTTGGTACCATATTTATATGATTTATATGATAGCACTTGTTAGTGCTGTAGATATTAAAAAACACTTAGGTTTGGTACACTATTATGCTGTAAGTCAACCTGGTTATAGGGGGGAAAAATGCGTTTTGCCTGGTGGGATCCGAACCCACGATGTCATAGGAGGTCACATTTTTTCCATCTCTTAAGCAGTATAAAATTTATTCAACTTGTATAACATGTTATCGACCCCAGTTCAAAAGGTCATTCATCAATATCATCAATTCAATTCATTTCATCAATTCATTCAATTCATCAATATATTAAAATCCGTGTTATTTGGCATCGTCAATAAGCATATTGTAGTATTTCATCTGTGCTTGTTAGCTAGTAAACTCCACGCTCCATATAACGCGACAAACAAAATATCTAACCATTTACTTAAGTGCGGGACCGTATGCCGGTTGACTGCCAAGCTGGTAATCTGTAATTCCAAGGTTAGAGATCTCAACTGAACCAGCATTTAGATTAATCTCAGTTAAACCCCAATCCTGCCCTCGGTCATAAAGGGGACACCGATGGTCTTGGAAACGCCGCCGTCCATCAGATGGGACATCACACCGTGGCATCATGGTAGCTGCTTAACTTTGTAGGGCTGGTATACCATGGTTTCATGTCTGTTATTTTAATGCTTTCTTATCTAATTTTACTCTTCTCTGGGCAATCCTAAATTTAAAAAACGGCAACAAGCGTTTTAATCTCTTTTATAGAGTCTATCAGAGAGAAGAAAATCTATATGATAAGGTTGAACTTCATTGTCTTTGAATTAATGCTCGCTACTCAATTCTCAAAGCTAGTGTGTAATCGGTCCTGAGCAACAAAACAAATACGCAAACAGTACAACAGTCAAACTCCATATGCCAAAAGATCCTGTTAAACCAGATAACGTTCGCTTTGTTTCATCAATTACTAGAAGATGGATTTAGACGATAATGTTTTAAAAAAACGAATTAGGAATTTCTGTTTAAGGGAATTTCGAAAATAATGTATGAAACGATGATTTTATGTGTATTGAATTTTAACCAGGTCACATTGGAATTTTGACTAATGACACTGGACGAAATAATATCTTCATGCCATTAGTGGATTCCCGGAAAGCTTGGAGGCATGTATGGCTCAGTCGATAGCTCGCCAGGCTTGTAATCTATAGTTCCCAGGTTCGAATCCCATCTGGGATAGCATTGGGATTTATCTCTACTTATCCCGATCCTGCGAGGGTGACTCAGACGTTGTGCACCAGGCTCATAATTTGCACTTCCCGTTTCGACTCCTGTCTTGACCAACAATGAGATTTATCTCCGCAAAACTCCCAGCTCTGCCGTCGGTCAGTAGAGGACACCGATGGGCTTGGATAGGCCATCGGTGTCCTCTACTGACTCTCTCACCGTCCGTCGGATGAGACGTTAAGCCGTTGGCCCCGTGTTTGGTAGAGCCATACTTTGTGCACTTAAAGAACACGCTGGATGATCTTGACCGGATGCTACCATCTGTTTCCCAACAGCTGTCCAATGAGTCCCCCCCCCTAACCTTCTCTGAGCTCTTGGAGTCCTTGTGACTTGGCCATTTAGCCCTTTGTGTGCAAAAAAGTGCCGGTCAAAGTTAAAACAACGCAACCGACCCTGCCCTCGGTGAGAAATGGGAACCGATGGTCTTGGAAAGACCCCCGTCCATTGAATTTAAACCGTGGTACCCTAGGCAGGAGAGCCATGCCCTGTTCATGTTAAAGAACACCCTGGAGTCGTTGATGGGAGCCTTCCATCAGTCTTCTAACATATTTCCAGGGGGTCCTCACCCCCCAACTTCTCTGAGCCTTTGGGAGCCTTGTGACCTAGCCATTTAGTCCATTGTGTGAAAAAAGTGCTCTCAGAGGTAAAACAACTCAGTGGTGGTGCCTGTGCCCACCACCGATACCCCCCTCTCCATTTGCCAAGATGCCGGAGATTGTACAAGTTTATATTTGTACACTCCTCGTCGTTTTATCAAAAGAACATTGTTAGTAAGGTTGTTGAACTCATTTAACAAAAAAAAAATAATAACAGGATGTGTAATGTGCAACTCTGCGATGTATGTCTAAGAGAGAGCCATATAACAAAAATTTTATTTTTTGTAAGCGGCTTTCCAGTTAATAGCAGCAATAAAACAGATAGCTGCAGAAATTATCCTATTGTGAAAAGTTGTCGAAGAGAGCTAAGATCACATTAATGCTGTTCAGAAACTTCAACTAAGAAGTGTAATAAAATGATCGTACTTTCCCACAACCAAGTGTTTTAATTCCTCAAACCCATAATTTCACGGTGTAAGAATATCCTCATAATTTCCCCTTTTTGATGGAAACTCTACAATACTAATAAAAGACATATGGATGTTGTTTATCCCCAACGTCTTTTAAAATCTTTATTGCTGTAGCCGTGGGAATATCTGTAGGAAGTACTAATTTATACTCTTTATTTTTGCTGATAACCAGGTATTCTCAGCTCATGAAAAAGATCTGGAATGCATGATGAGAAATTAAAAAGAAGAATGGGGTATGAATATTAATTAGATAAAAACTGAGTGTATTGAAATAGGAGACAGGTAGAAAGGTTTTGAAGACTGAAAAAGAATAGTTATTAAAAGAAGTCAGAATTTTAAATATCTAGGATTCGTATTGGAAGATGGCTGAAATGTTGAGGAGATTACGAATAATAATAATAAATCCCCCTCAAGCAGCTACTTGCCACAATAGTCTGACAGGGGCATGCCAGTATATGCCCCGTAATATAATAGTAGGTGTGTGTGTGAGGATGACGGGAACTCAGCAGAAAGACAACACCGCTGCCTTACCCGGGCTCGAACCCTGATCATTTTGATTAGTAGCTAGGAATGCTAATCACTCGGCCTCGGTACGGCTAGAGACGGAAAATCTAGAAATACTATTGGAATTTTACATTCATTTGTAATTAAACAAGACAATTTCGAAAAAGAGTAAGAAAATATTTGGTTCTTTCATTGAAAGTGTAATAGCAAACCAATTATAATAGATATGACCATGAAGAAAATCGTAATAAAATCGTGAGGTATTAAGATTTTAAGTTTGATCATCACGAATTAATTAAGGATACTGGCTGTCCTAATTCTGGTGGAATAAGAAGGCTTAGGGTTGTTTTGGCCAGGGTCGTATCTAAAGGGATGGGGCAAGGGTGTCATGACCCTTGCCCCACCCCCTTATAATAAAGTATAATAGGATCCCTTTCAGAATACAACTAAGAGTAATAGAGGCAAAAATTATTAAACTTATTTATATTTCACGCATTTTTCAAGTATTTTTTAAAGTTCTATAAAAAGGAAAGAGCGAAATGTTATATTACAATGAAATTTCATTCTCTTTCCCACTTACATTTTCCAACCCAAATGTATTTCTTGCCCTCCCCCTCTCGATTTTTTTCTAGATCTGGGACTGGTGTAAGTTATGTATGCAAAGCATGGGCAAGAATTAAAGAATGAAGAAAATCATAGGCTCGTTACAGGAGAGTCATACCCTTGCATGTTAAAGAACACACTGGATGGCCTTAATGAGAGTCTTTCATCTGTCTCCTAACAGCTGTCCAGTGGAATCCCTTCACCCAACCTTCTCTGAACGATTGGCAGGGCTGGCGTGAACTTTTGTGGGGACGGGTTCCAAAATTGTGCGGGGCCAAAAAAACGCATTTATATGTATTTCTAAATTTTATAATAATAAATTATTTATTATAAGTGCAAATTGCGGTACTTATCTACATACAACTTATAGGTTGGGTTGTTTTACCTCTGAGCGGCACTTTTTTGCACACAACGGGCTAAATGGCCAGGTCACATGGACCCCGAAGGCTCAGAGAAGGTTGGGGGAGGGGACCCACTGGAACAGCTGTTGGGAGACAGATGGTAGCCTCCCGTCAAGGCCATCCAGCGTGTTCTTTAACGTGCACAGGGTATGGCTCTCCCGCACACGGGGCCACGACTTAACGTTCCATACGACGGACGGCGGCCTTTCCAAGCCCATCGGTGTCCCCTATTGACCGTGGGCAGGGCGGGGAATTTTTGCCGAGATAAATCTCAACGCTGACCCAGCTGGGACTCGAACCTGGGAACTACAGATTACAACTTATAGGAACACCGAGTATATTATAAATATTACATAATTTTTCTCGCCTTTTTCGCCGCAAAATCTTTAATTACGCCATCAAAATTGAGCGATTTCGCTATTTCGTTTTCTATTGAAAGAATAGTCATCGATTAGCGGATTCTGCGATTGTATTTAGTATTGGGCTTGGAAAATAACTGATATGCGCTCTGGTGGTGGGACGTGGAGCTAGAGGAACGAGGATACATCGTGTCGGCTTGTATGTTAAAAATGGCGTCGTTTTTTACGATGAGCTTTTCGCGGACCGCGGGACCGGGTTCCGAGAAACGCGCTGAACCCGCCTCGCGCCATCCCTTGCAATTGGTGTCCTCGTGACCTAGCCATTTAGCCCACTGTATGCAAAACGTGTCGCTCAGAGGTAAAACAACCCAAACAAGGAGGAAATCAATAAATCTGTAGAGGTAGATTGTTGCAAAAGATGGTGTCAAAATAAAAAGAATAGACGAAATTAGAAATTTCGGACATTCAGGAAACGGTAAATGAGAAGATTAAACTAAATGGCTGAAATGATACGGTATATAAGAAGAATAAAGGAAGATAGTTAGCCGATAAGAATCTTGAAACGGTAACTAGAGAAAAGAAAAATGAGGGGTATGATATAGAAGATAGAGTAAGGACGAATACGAAAGAGAAGAATTTGGAGAATATAGCGTGGAATAATGGAGAATAATAGAGGCTTAAAATCTCTAGTGGGGGTCCATCCTCAATCTGAGAAATTCCCGAAAGATAATGAAGATATTGATGATTTTTTTTATTCCCTAGAGACTGGCAAAATTAGTATAGATATATTCAAAATCCACATGAAGGCCAGTGACTTCGCGGATCCAGACAATGGATCACCAAATGATTACTTTTGGTAGTGTGAAATTTTGTATAGTTCTTTAAGAATGTGAACGAACAATAGGACAATTTCGCTTTCACTTAAAATTCTAACACTTTCGCGCGCTGCAGGTACTAAATGTTTAATTAGTCGTATTGCATTGTGTGGCAGACTGGCAGCCTTCACCTTTCCTGTACACCGCAGAGGCGAAAACCGGATGCCTTTGAGCAAAAGTCAGAGCAGGTTGAGATGCTTGTTGACGTCATCTGCACTTATACCCCCTCTCACGGGAACTTTCGTACTTTATTTGCATGCTGCATGTGACCGGTAACTGTCGGCCAGTTGTAGCTGACGTAGCGACTGTGCGTGCTGTTGAAGCCCTTAACCCACTTTTACTATGGTGCACGGTCTGCTTATTTTCAGCGGAATTTAGCAAGACTCACTAAGACAGCTGTCCCAGAAGCGATGTTGAGCCAATTTCCATTTAAATCTGCCACTGGATTTATGTATTTGCAACGTAAAACTCATGCTGCAGCATCACCATAAGGTATGTTTTATGTTTGAAAGAATTGTATCTTAGAAAAGGGCTGTTATAACCGTAGAAAAGGAAATTAAAAAAAAAAACGTTGGGTTGCCTTTAGCAAAAGAAATATCGTTGCTATAATTAGATAAGGTTTTGCCTAAGGCTTATCCCTAACATTTTTATTACATAATAAGCCAGGTCACAAAGATTCTAAACTTCAGGACTGGGGAAACGTTATCGGTTAGTTGGGTTGTTTTTACTTCTGAGCAGCACGTTTTTTGCACACAATGGGCTAAATGTCTAGTTCACAAGGACCCCTAGGGTAAAGAGAAGGTTTGGGAGAGAGGACCCACTGGAACCTCCCGTCAAGACTATCCAGCTTGTTCTTTAATGTGTATAGGGTATAGCTCTACCCCACACGGGGACACGGCTTAACGTCCCATCCGATGGACTGCAGCCTTTCCAAGCCATCGGTCTCCTCTACTGACCGAGGGCAGAGGCGGGGAGATTGCGGAGATAAATCTCAACGCTGGTCCACCAACTGGGAGATTGCGGAGATAAATCGCCAACGCTGGTTAACTCGAACCTGGGAATTTCAGATTACGAACCTGACGCTCTACCCACTGAGCCATCCCAGCTCTTTGGTTAATATTCAAAGCCAATAAGAGCATTATTCTCAAGGCTACCCAATGGGGGTTGTAACTTTGAATAGGAAGAGATTTAACTCACCTAAAAAGAATAATATGCTTCACAGATGCTGCCAAATGTATTATTCATTTTAGCACTGTTGTTGATTGCTTTACATGCATTGATAACTTGGCAGAGAAATTTGTGATCAAAATATAAAATTATATAAATTTTATATTTTGATCACAAATTTCTCTGCCAAGTAGCTTTCTACTGAGGTAGCTTTCTACTGAGGTTTCACGTCTATACGGATTTTCTGTGTGGCTTATGATACTCGTAGGCTCATTGCAAGACCTCTGTGAAAAGTGGGCTGCCTGGGGAGAGATTTGTTTTTATATCTTTCCATCCGATGCTCTTTTAATGTACCAGGCTTGTAATATGCAGTTCCCAAGTTCGATTCCCACGTTGGTCAGCGTTGAGTTTTATCTCTGATAAATCCCATCCTGCCTTCTCACATCGAATGGCTTGATAAGGCTAACGTCCGTCGAATGAAATGTTAAGCCGTGACGCCATATGCGGGAGAGCTATACTCTGTGCACCTTAAAGAACATACTGGTTGGCCTTGACGGGAAGCTACCATCTGTCTCCTAACAGCTTTCCAGTGGGTCTCCGCCTCCCACCCTTCTCTCAACTTTATCATTCTTGTAATTACCGGGTCCTTGTGACCTGGCCATATAGGTCATTCTGCGCAAAAAAAAAAAGTCAGAGGTAACCCAAGCTTTAACTTTCTGTCAGATTGCAATCTTCCAAAGCTCTTTTGCTACCGTTGCAGTCCGATGATGAAAGAGGTTTCGATTCCTTGAATGAATCCTAAGAAGCTTCAGGTTACGATAGGGACTCTCCTCAATTGCGACATCTAGTGGCACAAACTGTAAATGAAATAGCGAATGCAGATGTATGTCGCTGTGTTTGCCCTTCCAGTATGTCATTTGTTTTTCTGTTATGCTCCTGCGCCAGGATGTTGTCATAGTTACCACATAAGAAAGCTTACAGACTATAGCCAATTAATTGATGCATTTCCAGTAAAGGCTGTTCATCTAGTTTCTGTTTCTGGTTCTATTCAGTCTCTTGTACGCTTTCGCGGATCGTTTGGATTTCTTGTTCTTAGATTATTTGCATTAAAATCACGTCTCAAGGTCACAAATGAAAGAAAGAGACATTGGTGACGATGCACTTGAAAGCATGCAAGACATATACAGGGTGTCTCAAAAATATAGGTACAAACTTTTCGAGGAGGTAGATAACATCTAAAGGAATGAGAATTGCATAGGAACCCATAACCGGAAATGTCACCATAAGTCAATAGGCGGCGCTGTTCATCAGTGTGCTAGAGGGGAAATTTCGGATTTCCTCATTCAAGTGGTAGTCGGCTGACGAAGAGAATGCAAAGGTATTCGAACAGGGAGCTGGCAGACATGCACTAAGTGTATGGAATAGCTGAGGGCAATGGAAGAGCCGCTCAACGAATGTATCAAGAAAGCCTCCTACACAGACTCCGTCAATGCTCCGTCGGTGTTAGGCATGCATCGCGTCTCATGGTAGAAACTTCGAGCATCTGCTGTAATATTATGAAATGTATCATCTAGTACGCCATTGGTAATAATTATGTCCAATAAATGTTTTACCATTTATCACTGTCTTGTGTCCTTTCAGATCTTGTAGCTCTGCTACCACTTTCCCATGACGTTTCCAGCTATGGGTTCCTATGCATTTCTCATTCCTTTACATGTTATCTACCCCCCCTAAAAGTTGGTACCTATATTTTTGAGACACCCTGTATATACATAATAAAGCATATTTAATTCTAACGCAAAAGTCATTACTGACTACTATTCTGACCATCATAGATTTCGTCATTTTGTGATCATTTCATGAGCTTGTATGTAATAGTACAGACAACTATGAATAGGTTGGAGTCCCCACCTTGCGCACGGTGAGAAAAGGAACACCTATGAGCATGGGAAAACAGTTGTCAATCGGATGGGTCGTTAAATCGAGATGACCATACCCTGTGCATTTAAAGAAACACTGGATGACCTTGACGGAAGACTCCATCAGTGCCCTAACAGCAGTTCACTGGTTCCCTTCCCTAATAGCTTAGGTCATTCGTTTATTACTCATTCGTTTCTTCTTCGGGCGGACGACGTACCTAAGTGCGAGTTTTGTGACACCGTTTTAACAATCGAACATATTTTAATCTCATGCTCTGCTTTTAACTTTGAACGACGTATGATTTTTAATTTCCATAATTTTATGTCCGAGCCTCTTACACTCGGACATCTTTTATCTGATCATTGCATTTTATCTTCAGTTTTTACCTTTTTGAAATATTGTGGATATTTTAAGCGAATTTGATTTTACCTTAACTTTATGCATTATTTCTCCCAGGTCTCTTACACCTGGGATTATTTTATTTAATAATTCTACAGTTGTTTTACTCTGTTCATATACACTTGTTTTTTGTTATTTTTACCACTTTACAATGTAGAAAATGTATTTTAACTTTTGGTTACGGGGTTCTATGTCTTTTATCTTTTATATTGTCTTTTGTCTGGCGCATTATGGCCTTGTTGCCGATGCGCCATTAAACCCCAAACAACCAACCAACCCTTCCCTAATTACTTCCGAGTCCTTGGGGTTCTTGTGACCTGGCCGTTTAACCTATTGTGTTCACAAGCGCCTTTCAGAGGTAAAACAACCCAATCAACAGGTTGGAAATTTCGCATTCGAACTGGACAGTTTTGATTTTTTTACGGTATTTTTCTGTTAAAAATTTATTAGCTGTTAGTTTCACAGAGTATTGTCCTAGAGTGCTAAGTAATTCATTTAGTCGTTAGTTTCACTGAGTACTGTCATAGACTGGTTGATAAGCACTAGTAGCGCACCAATGACCGCAATAATATGACAGACGCTAAGTTGTATGTTGTCTGTTGTTGATCAGCTACATACCAGTGTAATTTTTACAATAGAAGATTGCAATTCAATGGCGGATTTATGGTCCAAGGGTCTTTTGCTCGCTGCCTTCTTTTTTTTTTTTTGGGGGGGGGGGGGTTCTTAAATTTTCGTTTACTTAAATAAATATGACGATATCTGAAAATATGAATTCAATAGCCCTCAATCGCACCGGGCTATGCTTCGCGTACCTATATCTCTGACTAATTATTGACTTCGCATTACAAGGTTGTAATCTCTTTGAATCTCACCCCAGAAACAATTCCGAATGAACAACTTCTCGTAGCTAAAAAAGCAAGCTTTTTTCTGAAACCTTTCTGCCCGTCGAACGCATCTATAGGTTTTCACGGCTACGAACTTTCTAACTTTGCAAGATAGCCCCAAACTGCAGTATGGAGCTTTTATGTCATAGGGGTACTTTTGATCTGACTGTTGCTGGTTTGTTGTAAATGTCTTCAGTGTGACCTTTTCTCCAAATGCTCACTGAACTGAATCGTCAAATTGCACAATTTCGCAATAGAAGCACATTGCATAGCTAATGACAAGCTACATACATTAAGTAATGTATAATAGTTGTACCTTTTATCAACATCTAATCATAGCGTTGTTTCCTTGATAAACCGATAACAGTGATAATCACGCAGTTACAAATATGCACTTGTGTGTTACATATTTTATTCCTGCTTCATCAGACTCGCATACATTATGAACTGTGTTTCTGAAACTCGTATAATGTTGCAGTGATTACTGAAATTTGCATAAGTAGATACACTTTGTGTATAATGAACACAGCGAGCCACTCGATCAGAATTGGTTTATGGGTTAATTAGAAAGTACACTGCTCCAAACAAGTGATATTGCATGCATAACAGTATAAAACCGCATTGAAAGCTTCACAACTTCGAAAAGAATGCTTTTCTAGTAAATCTATCAGTGGGAGATAAGTTATAAAAACTGCGTATCAGTATATAAAAACAGCATGAAGAAAACTGCGCATCTTTATGAATTTTGGGTTTTCTGTTCTTGGCAATTGAAATCTAAGAACAGAGAACGATTTATGTCTGCCGAGGAACTACGAATGTGTTCTTATCGACAATCGGAGTTAGAATCAAAGAAATAAGTAAAAGCCACCAAGCTGATGTTTGTCATTGAGAAGTTAAATATCGTTATAACCAGGCCTGGATCTAGAAATAAAGGGAGGATGCAATTCGAATGAAAGCGAGGAGGGTAAGATTGAGCCGGAAACCCGTTGTATTATTTTCCTCTTGTTTTTAGTTTTCTTTAAAAAGAAACTTTGAAAAATGCGTGTAATATGTTTAATATATTTTTGCCTCCTTTCCAGTTAATACAATTCTCAAGAAATGTGTAATGGTTCGCTTTTCCATCTTCCTGTATGTGTGAACTATTACCTCTGGGTACTTTCGCTAATATTTATTTCAAGATGGCACTATCCGTTCGCTTCAATAACTGAACTCGCATGTATATTATTTACATATCTACATTTATTTCCACTTCAGAAGCAATACAGCGACTGCCGCCGGGCAAATCACTGAAGACAGCAGAATGACAAGGCTCTAACCAAGCCTTCCGGTGTTCCCAACACCGACACAAAGGAAAATATTAACAGGACGACGTCTTCACGACCATGCCATACCTGAGTCAAGAGCATCTCTCTCTGCCTTGAAACTCCCGCTAAGTGCGGTCATGTAATGGCCACTGGGTATGCAAGGGTCCGTCGGCCAATGGAGTATGTCGACATCTACTTCGCGCTGCCGAAACTTCTCGAACTCAGAAGTCCTTCGGTACATTTCACATCCCCTGTTCCCAACGGCACTGGCTCCGATGCTCTTGCTAGACGAAGAGGTCTGCCACAATAGCTTTCATGAGTTCATGCTAGGGGTTCTTTTCCCTAGCTTGATCGAGCCCTTACAGTATGATCCTCTCCCCCCTCTTTTAAATATAGCCCTAATTATAACATAAGTTTTTTTTTCTCTTTTTCAAAAAGAAAAATCAAACTATTGTTGTCATCCATCTGTTGATCTGTGGACAGTCAACTTTGTAGTTTTTAGAAGTAAATTAAAAATTTTTATTTGATGATAGTTATTGGCGAAATGTTACGATTCGCATTTTCCGAATTTCCCAACAACATTAATATGCGTCTTCTACAGGTGGAAAAAGTTGAAAAATAGCAAAATTTTAACTATTTTTTCAAATGATCTATTTATGCTAGACATTTTTAATTTTTTTATGATGAAGTGTGAGGGTTAATTATTATTAATTTACACAAAGAACATTGATCTGTCCTCTTGAGGAGAAAGTGAGTAGGTAAGCACAACTGTTATGTTTTAAGAGATGAAATGAAAGTTATTTTTGCGTTGAATAGGCATTAATGAATTAAGACTCAGATTTTTCAAATTCTCCAGGAGGCATGAATGTTTTATCGTAAGAGAGCGCTAAATTTGGAAAATGCCATACTTAGACTAGTATGAGAAATGATCTAGGTTAAAAATTTGAAATTCTGAAGGTAGAATGTGATGGTCATGGAATTTACACTGTTTAGTTCCCTTAACTTCAGAAGGGTAAGAAAATGCAATGTTTCATTTTTAAGGATAAATGAAAAATTCCTTCTTTTAATAGAAGATTATAGGCACGAATAAAATCCTACTATTTGTATTTTCCCAATAATCCGTTAGTTCTAATTACCACACTAGTAAAGGATGCAAAAGTCGGAAAATGAATAACTGCATTCTCTTCGAAAATGATCATCCCTAATTCGTCCGAGGTGATTTTTCTCCTAGTTTTTACCTGCCTTCCTGTTGCTTTTGACTTTGACATTTGTCGGTTGGTCGGTTTGTGAATTTAATAAAACGTTGTTTCACCATATCTTTCGAACGCGATTGAGGAACTTAATGATTTATGTGTCAAATGAAAGCTTGTGACGCCGGGAGTGTCGTAAGCTGTAAAAAATTGACCCCCGTGCTTTCTCCCCCCTCCTAAAAAGTGGAAATGCTAAACTATTGTTCCGCTATATCTCCAGAATGCGACTGCCGAAAGTAACGAGCTGCACGTCAAATGAAAGCTTCTAACGCGGGGAATGTCGTAGGCTGTGAAAAAAAGGACCCCCCATGCTTTCATGAAAATTATTCAACCCCTATATCTCCTGAGGTCTGTAAATGGTAGCTAGGTAGTCACTGGAAGGAGAGCTATGCACCAATCCCCTGTGATGATGCATAGAACCGGCCAGGCCTAGCACCTAATGTCCAACCCCGCCTTCTCGTGGTGCGGACCGTTAGTAACTTTCAAAAGAGATACTCTCTTGTGGAAGTGAACGGAAGGGGAGGGCTGCCAGATTAGTGTGGCCTACTGATCTGGACAACTATGGCTACTTTTCTTTTTTTTCTACCCTGCTGAGGAGTGGTCAACCACACAGGGTCCTGGTGCTGACCATATAAACCTACTGGACTGGACAGATATATGGCTCTGAGCTTGATTATGGATTCTGATTTTGCTGCACTGGTGGGCTTCTGTGGAGGGAAAATCTTCCGCTGTGTTTTCTTTTTGTTTGTGGGTTGACAGCCCCAAGTGAAAGATCCACAGGATATGTTTATCAGCTGGTGGATAATCCTGAGCAGAAGTCATCGCAGGCACCTGAACTCTTTGCTTCTATTGGCATCGTCAAATTCTACATTGGAGGAAGTCTTCCAGTGTAGATGGCTTCAGCCTTTAGTAGTGGGGGAACGGGTCTTTGCCCCATGTCTGCGATTAGGGGGCTGTTTGATATTGTCGGCATTCCCTCTCTCAATAAACATAGTTTCTTTAAACATCCCACTAACCATTTTCTCTCCATAGGTAGTTGGAATGTGAGGACTCTGCACAGAGCTTTTTCTCTTGATGTCCTCACACAAGAATTCCACCGTTATAATTTAGATATTCTCGGCTTGCAAGAGACCAGATGGACAGATAAAGGTCAGATTCTTAAAAATAATCTTAAATTTCTCTTTTCAGGGAGGGACGACAAAAAGCATCACCAAGGCGTGGGTCTGCTTCTCAGCAGACACGCTAGTGATGCTCTTCTAGGATATGAGTGCATTAATGAAAGGTTTCTTACAGCAAAATTTCAGACAAGCGTTAAAGACTTGAATGTTATCTGCTGTTATGCCCCCACTGAGGATGCCGATGAGGATGAGAAGGATAGGTTTTATGAACAACTTCAGGATATTTTGAATTCTGTCAAGAAAGGAGATATTACCCTTGTTCTTGGTGACTTCAATGCCAAAGTTGGTACTGACTCTGACCTTTGGGGAGGAGTAATAGGCCCTTTTGGTATTGGTAGCTGCAATAGCAATGGGCAACGTCTCCTACAGGTAAGTAAACTCAATGGATTCAGAATAACTAACACTTATTACAAACACCGCGACATACATAAGTACACATGGGTTTCACCTGATGGGCTGCATAAGAATATGATTGATTACATATTAATTAACAGCAAATGGACTAGTTCTGTTAGGAATACCAGGGCATATAGGGGAGCTGAAATTGGATCTGACCATTACCTTGTTAAAAGTGTGTTGCAACTTAAACTTAAAAAGTGTTGTGCTAGGGTTAAAAAATTTACTTTTAATACTAAAGCTCTGAAAGATCCAGTTATAGCCAAAGCTTACCATGATAGGTTACTTAGTCATTATGACAGTCATGGTTTGCTTACTACTGAAGTTGAGGAAGAATGGGATCATTTTAAACAGGCTTTTTTGGACACTAACAGTACTCTTTTAGGAAAAAAGGAGCAGAAGAGGCAAAATTATCTGAGTGATAAGGCACTTGAGCTTATTTCGGAAAGAAAGAACTGCAGGAATGCCCTTAATCAATACCCTACTAGTCCTAATAGAAAGCATTACAGAGACCTTAATAAACTTGTAAAGGATCAGTTAGCTGCTGATAAAAATTTTTGGCTTGATGGTTTGGCTGACAAAGCCGAGGAAGCAGTTAGACAGCACAACAGCAGAGAGCTGTACCAGATAGTTAATGTTTTGTGTGGTAGAAAACGGACAGGCATACAAGGATTGAAGGATAAACAAGGTAAGGTTATAGAAGGGGAGGATTCTGTCATGGCTAGGTGGGCTGAGCATTTCAGTGATGTTCTAAACAATGTAGTTAGTTCTACTCCCATTGTTTGCAATGATGATAGATGCATTGGTGGCTTTAATGTTGGCCCTATAACACAATCTGAAGTTAGTTTGGCTGTTTCTAAACTTAAACTTCATAAATCCCCAGGGGTAGATGAAATTACTACGGAAATGCTTAGAGCTGGGAATGTTTCGGTTACCACTTGGATGACTGAAATTCTGAATCTCTTTTATGATAAAGGCATGGTTCCTAAGGATTTTACCAGAGCTATTGTTATCCCTATTTTCAAAAAAGGTGATCGCAGTTCTTGTGATAACTATAGGGGTATCAGCCTACTCTCTGTTCCAGGTAAAGTTCTTTCCATGATTGTGCTTAATAGAATTAAGAATCTGGTTCACAGGCAATTGCGTGATGAGCAATGTGGATTCAGAAGTGGTAGGGGATGTGTAGATCAGATATTTTCACTTAGGCAGATTCTTGAGAAATGTTTAGAGTTTCAGAAACCTTTGGTTGCTAGCTTTGTTGATTTCAAAAAGGCTTTCGACTCTGTTGATCGTCATAATTTGTGGTTGATTGTGAGATCATATGGTATACCAGACAAGTTAGTTAACATTATGAAAGCTCTCTATAATAACACTGAGTCGTGTGTGAGAGTTGGTAAGGCTTGTAGCAATTGGTTTAACATTACTTCTGGTGTTCGACAAGGGTGCATTTTGTCTCCTTTTCTCTTTAGCTTGGTTATTGATTATGTTATGCGAAATTCACTTCAAGGGAAAGATTTTGGCCTTAAATGGGCTGGAGATACGAAAATTTCTGATTTAGATTATGCTGATGATTTAGCCCTTTTGGCAAATGATGTTGATGAGATGAACTCTTTCATTCGAGCTGTTGATGAGACTGGTAGTAGAGTAGGTTTGGTTATAAACAGAGAGAAAACTAAAGTGATGAAAATTGGTCAGGCAGGCTGTGATTCAGTTAATCTGAATGGTTGCAGTCTTGAGCAGGTGTCACAGTTTAATTATCTTGGGAGCTATGTAACAGATAATGGTGATGTGCGGCATGAGATTAACAGACGAATAGGGATTGCTGCTGGGACTTTTAAGAATCTATGGAGAGTGTGGAGAAATAGGCGTATACACCTAAAGACTAAAATTAGACTGTATAATAGTTTGGTTCTTTCTAGGGTTAGTTATGGTAGTGAAACTTGGACACTTTGTAAACAAGATAACAGGAAACTAGATGCTTTTGATTCCAGGTGCTTACGCAGTATCTTGGGCATTAGGTGGTTCAACTTTGTAACTAATGATGAGATTAGGAAAAGGAGTTTGCAACCTCCTTTAAGCAGCATATTATGCAGAGAGAGACTCCGTTGGTTTGGCCATGTTGCCCGTATGAATAATTATAGATTGGCGAATAGGGTTATGAACAGTGTGCCTAAAGGCCTCAGAAAGAAGGGGAGACCTAGGATGCGGTGGGCAGACAATGTCAAACAGGACCTTGTTAGAATTGGTGTGCAGTGGCCAGATGCAGTAGATGTAGCTCAGGATAGACTTGCTTGGAGAACTAAATTGCACGGTCTGGTTGGACCTCCGTAGCCCATGGCTGCTTGAGGATGATGATGATGATGATGATATCTCCTGAAAGCGAATGCTGAAATTCACGGCTATGTGTGTGACGCGGGGAATGTAGTAGGCTCTGAAAATTTGTCACCATCTCCGTGTCTCCTTCGCCTCTAAAAAACGGGAAATATTAAAATCGTTCTACTATATCGTCCGAATGCGAGAGCTTACAGATGATTTAGGCGTAAAATGAAAGCTCGTATAACTCGTGAAAGGTCGTAAACTATTTCTAATTTTACCTCCATTATTCCCCCCTGATAAAATGGGGATTGGGGGCGGATTTTCGCAAAGTTCGACTTTAATGAGTCGTATCTCAAAGCTTGTGACGTCTCCATTGTCATGGGCTATCTCAAACCTTACTACAAAAGGGGGGGGGGGATAAATGTGCTCAATGTTTACGAGTCCTATATCAAACTTTTTAAAAGTAGATGTTTTCAGTGAAAAAAAATATATATATAATTAAAAAATACCTTCTTCCTATATATACCCCCTCAAGCAGCTGCTTGCCACAGAGGTCTGACAGGAACCTGTCAGTTTATATGCCACAGTAGTAGGTCTGAGAGGATGGCAGGACCTCAGCAGAAAAACGATCCATGCCTTACCCGGGACTCGAACCCAGGTCCCTTAGATCAGTAGCCAAGCGCGCTAACCACTCGGCCATGGGAGGGCCTTAAAAAAGTAGAAAATAAACCTAATGCATATCGATGGTGCAATCAGTCACTGAGTTCGTATTCGCTTCGAAGGAAGATGGAGCGCCGATTTACCTATTCAAACAAGATTGCCGTTCGCCCTATCTTCGTTTCAAGTGAATACCTTCGTGTCTGATTGCATCATCGATATGCTTTAGGTTTAGTTTTTACTTTTTAAAGCCCTATAGGAAAATAGGTAGGTAAAAATTTAAAAAATACATTGGTTTCCATAAATTAAGAAAACTCGCAAAAATTATATACAATTATATGAATGATTTTAAGGAACTTTGATGGAAACATGAATTACAATACTAGTTTCACAATGGCATAAAATATTTTACACTAAAAACATTTTTCGTCAAAAAAAAACGCAGGAACTTGTCCAAAAATGAAGTGTCAGAATGCAATGGGCAAAGTTCTATAATAAGTAGTGTGGTTACCCTTTACAGCGATGTTCCATGCTGCTTATGATGATGTGAATCAGCTCAGTAGGGAGTAACGACCATTGTTCCTTTAAAGCAGTAATAAGCTCTCGCTTTGTTGTAGGTGGCTGGTTGAAGGAAGCAACACGTCTCTCTATAGCATTCCACACATACTCAATCGGATTTAGGTCGGGAGATCGAGCTGGCCACTCCATGCGCATAATGGTCTCCTCTTGAAGGTATTGTTCCACTAGTCGAGCTCTGTGTGGACGAGCGTTATCGTCTTGTAAGATGAATGTTTCACTTATTGCACCAGCGTAAAGACGTACATAAGGATTCAGGATGTAATCTCTATACCTTTAAGTATTGATGTTCCCACTCGTCAACACATAGAAGTCTGTGCGTCCACCTAAGGAAATGCCACCCCAAACACACACGCTACCTCCGCCGTAACTGTCTCTTATGTTACCTGGATGTTACTGGGATGATAACGGGTACCCCGTTCTCCCCATATCAAACAATGTCCGGAATCACTCTGTAAGCAATATTTGGAATCATCTGCGAAGAGTACGAATCTCCATTGCTCTTCTGTCCAGTTAATCTGCGTGCGTGCATGAGGGGTATACAAATTACTGCCTTGTAGCGTATAGACCTCCCTCATGAAGTCTTCTACGCACAGTAGAAGTTGATACAACCCTCCCAGTGGCTGCTGCAAGAGAGCTGCTAGCTGAGAGGAAGTAGACGTCCTGCTGCTTCGTACTGTTAATCGCAGATATCGGTCATAACTCTAGCCCTTCCTCGTCTAATCCTCCGAGACGCGGAATCCGTGCTAAGAAATTAATTCCATTGTCTATGGACCACAGAAGAACTCACATTCAACCATCGTGCCACGTTTGACTGAGTATGGCCTGCTTCGAGCCGGCCAATAGCTCACCACCACAGTTCATTTGGGAAATGATGTTCCACTAGTCGAGCTCTGTGTGGACGAGCGTTATCATCTTGTAAGATGGATATTTCTTTCACCTATTGCACCAGCCTAAGGACGTACATAAGGGTCCAGGATGTCATCTCTATACCTTTGAGCATTGAGATTCCAACTCGTCAAAACATAGAGGTCTGTGCGTCCACCTAAGGAAATTCCACCCCTAACACACACGCTGCCTTCGCCGTAACTGTCTCTTTGACGGATGTTACTGGAATTATAGCGGATACCTCGTTCTCCCCACATCAAACAATGTCCGGAATCACTCTGCAAGCAATATCTGAACTCATCTGCGAAGAGTACGGACGTCCATTTGCTCTTCTGTCCAGTTAACATGCGTGTATGCCCAATTCAATCGCTCTCTCATATGACGTGATGTGAGGGGTATACAAATTACTGGCCTTCTAGCGTACAGACCTCCCTCATGAAGCCTTCTACTCACAGTAGAAGCTGTTGCAACCCTCCCAATTGTTGTTGCAAGAGAGGATCGTAGCTAAATGGGAGTAGACGTCCTGCTCCTTCGTACTGTTAATCGCAGATATCAGTCTTGTACAGCGGTCGTAATTCTAGTCCTTCCTCGGCTAAACCTCAGAGACGCCGAATCCGTGCCAAGAAATTGCTTCCACAGTCTTATGGACTACAGAAGGATTCACATTTAGCCATCGTGCCGCGTCTTATTGACTTTGGCGTGCATCGAGCCGGCCAATAGCTCTTCACCACAGTTCATTTGTCAAATGTCTAAAGGTCATTCCTACAAAAATGGCTATTTCGAATTTCTTTATTCACATTTACAACACAAAATAACGATCGGCGGGGGTGATCAGTCGGTAGCGCGCCAGGCTCGTAATCTGCAGTTCCCAGGTTCGAGTCCCAGCTGGATCAGCGTTGAGATTTATCTCCGCAAAATTCCCCGCCCACGGTCAGTAGGGGACACCGATGGGCTTGGAAGGCCGCCGTCCGTCTGATGGGACGTTAAGCCGTGGCTCCGTGTGCGGGAGAGTCATACCCTGTGCACGTTAAAGAACACGCTGGATGGTCTTGACGGGAGGCTACCATCTGTCTCCCAACAGCTGTTCCAGTGGGTCCCCTCCCACAACCTTCTCTGAGCCTTCGGGGTCCATGTGACCTTGCCATTTAGTCCATGGTGTGCAAAAAAGTGCCGCTCAGAGGTAAAACAACCCAACGATCGACTCCAAAAACACCCGCTTTTATGCCGCTATCAGATTACTCAAATTGACGCAACCTAGATTAATTTGCTTTGCATACAATATATTCACCCGGCATTACTGGCTACATGAACAAGTTTGATGAGGATCGCAAAATTTTTGGTGAATAATCGCGATTTTTTTCATTTATCCTTAATTTACGGAAAACAGTATCTTCCTATTTCTTTTGACTTTGACATTTGTCGTTTGGTCGGTTTGTGGATTTGACAAAACTTTCTTCCACATCTTTCGAACGTTATGAAGAAAGGTAATGATTTATGTGCCAAATGGAAGCTTTTGACGCTGGGTGTATCATAGACTATAAAAAATTCACCCCCTCTGTTTTTTCTCCCTAAAAAGGGGAAATGTGAAACAATTGTTCCGTTATATCTGTAGAATGTGACTGCCAAAAGTAACATGCTATACGTCAAATGAAAGATTCTTACGCGGGGAATGTCGTAGGCTACGAAAAAATGACCCTCCATTCTTCCCCCTAAAAAGGTGAACAATCATTTTAATATTTTCTCCCTAATAAAAAATATAAATACCACCTCAAGCAGCTGCTTGCAGCAGATGTCTGACAGAAGCCTGTCAGTTTATATGACATAGAAGGTTTGTGAGGTTGGCAGGACTTCAGCAGAAAAACAACACACACATCCATACCTTACCCGGGGCTGGAACCCAGGTCCCTTAGATCAGTAGGCAAGCGCGCTAACCATTCGGCCATAAAACGGGGGAAAATATGAAAATGATTGTTCCCATATGTCTCATGAAAGCGAGTGCGGAAAGTAATACGCTGTGTCAAATTAAAGCTTGTGACGTGGGGAGTGAATGCGAAATCAGCGATAAGCTTTAGGCTTATTTTTCTACTTTTTAGGGCGCATATAAGACGACAGGTAATTTTTAAACTTATATTTTTTAGATTTATTTTTGTTTTGAGTTTACTGATTCTGTAGTTGTCTTTAATATTGTTAATGACCATATAAAATTATTAACTCAGAGAATGTGTTACCTTTAAATTTCGAAATTGTTTTAAAAATTCGTTATTGAAATTTAATTGTACTCTGTTGTGATACCTTAAGTAGCTGCTATACATTTAAGACATAGTAATATAACAAGAACTCGTCAAACAAAGAAAGTTGGAAAAAAAAAGCATTTGCATATATCTGAGATTTTATTTAGTAACTGCCCGAAGTAATTTAGCTCCACGGACAAAGACTCAAAATAACATCCCCTTTTCCTTTAGGATTTTTTTTTAATTTCACATGAAAAATAAGTTTGTTGTAAAAATGCTGTTGAGACATTGGGGCACGGGCGAATGCCTGGTTCGCTCTATCTCGAGCCGACCATGATCTCAAATAACACTTTACAACAGAAATCTTATTTTCAGATACACAGGAGCTTAAAGTGCGTCTTTCTATTGACGTAACATTGTCCTCCATTTTGAGCAGCGGATTCAGTTTCAAACCTAGTGATCCCTTCATGCTTATTGTCTCTAGTCCTTTAAATTGATTTTTTTCAGAAAATCATGATCTGCTTTTATTCAGTGTTACCGGTCTATAATAATAAGTAATATACATTGCTAAGTATTAATGTAAAGATTGAGGTATTTGCGTGTACACTGAGAACTCAATTTCTCAGTGTACACGTAAACCCCTCAAATCCACACCCGGTGACTATTCACGCAAACTCAGTCAACACTTTTGTTTTCATGCATGGATTCTTAATGTAAAAGTGTGTCTCAAATTACTAGGTGATGTAGATCGACAATTAGAAAATACATGACAGGACAAACGCATTAGCGACATGAATAACTGGACATACGTAAGTTCCAATATTATTACTGGGCCGTTCTATTTTCTTCCATCAGTCTTACAGATTACTGACACTTGACCTGTAATGCAATAATAACGCGTGTGGGTCTTGCAAGTGAGGTATTTTCCGAAATTAAATCGCGTGGCATCTCTTTATTGATCCACGAGTAATTAATATGAATTTTATCACTGAGCCAACGTATTCAATAACTATCAAGAAGCCAGGTCCTTAATATCAATTGGTCCTTTTTGGCTCTCCAATTCTAAGCAATTGGAGACCTTTTGACCTTTCTATCAGCCCATCGTGTGAAAAAGTCTCACAGATAAAATGATGCAACAACTATCAAAAGACTAGGTATTTGACATGTTTACTACCAGCAAAGGTTCAAATTAAAATATAGTAGTGCTTCTTCAACTGCTCACTCCAAAGTGTATGCGAGAATTTTTCAGAATCTGTAAATACCTATAGTATAGTGCTTGCACTTTAACTTTTTTTTTTAATTTAAGCAATACGGAAATGCTTAGTGGTACCTAAACGTTATCGGTATGTTAGGGATTCCGCCTTGGTTGCCCATCAGTACCTTCTGTCTGAACCGAGGGCAGGATAAGGAGATAAAAGGTTTATCTCCCCACCCTGCATGGGTCAGACAGAGACTACCGATGGGCTTGGAAAGGCGGTCGTCCTTCGGATGGTACATAACTCTTTGGCTCCGAGTGCACGAGAGCCATATCCTGTGCATGTTAAAGAACATGCTGATGGCCTTGAGGGGAAGGGAGGCTACCATCTGCCTCCCAACAGCTTCCCAGTGGGTCCTCTTCTCCCAGCCTTCTCTGAATTCTTGGGGTCTTTGTGACTTGGCCATTTATTTAGCCCATTATCTGCAAAAAAAGTGCTGCTCAGAGGTTAAACAGCCCGCCCGCCTTATTTACTGGCTTAAAATGACGGTCAGCGGTCACTAAGAGTTTTAAAAATCACTGGGTTGCATAGTATAACTTTTTCTTCGATGTCAAACTTTCAAAATCATAAAATAATATTATCTAATAGCAAAGTTATTACCCCGCCACTTCTTTTCCGTGCAATCAGCTGCACCCTATAATTTTGATAACCACTGTCTTAAGTTCATAAATGACTTTAAAAGGACCTTTGTTTTTCTTGAAATTGATCCCCTTTCCAACCTTCTCTGACGTCGAGTCTCTAGTGATCTCGTGATGTAATGGAAGTTTGGTAAAAGGGCAAAATGGGAATATCATGGAAAGAACGAAAATTATATCCGTATACGCCCTGATCTTTCTTCCATATCACAGCAGGCACACAAAAAAGCTATATGGCACACACCCTTCAACTATCGGGCATTGTCTGCCAATGTAAAGGCAGCAGCAGTACAGATTTCTTTCCTGTTCCACCCTTTTGGCATCCACTGTGAAATCAAGTTCCTCTCCCGAAGATGAGGAATCTGTTCCGATTTCTTGAGTTCGTTGAGTATAGTTCCGGGTTTGGAATGCAGTCATTTCGTCGCGGTTGTGTACGAAATTTACATAAAGGTTGCCCAATTATTGCTATTTTTGTCTTCACAGTTTATTCTTTTTTTCATTATTCAAGAGAATCTAATTTCGGTTTAAATAAAAAAAGTAGCAGTCCCTGCCCCCATATAATTTGCTTCAGTCGAAACATTATCTTAGTAATCTCAATGGCAATTTTGGCTTCCCAGGGTTAAGTTGGCCAAGTTGTTAACAGACTGAGAGTTCCGGAGTGATTGTTTATCTACTGATGGGAGTGACGGAAACAGGTCTGCTTTAGGAATGTTGCTCTTGTGTGCTTTTTTTAACCTAAGAAATACAGTTGCAGTAGCTCAGAGACTAGATTATTTGACCTCCAGGTGGCACTTTCACGCGCACATGCACAGTGTATGGCTTACATGCACGGAGAATCTCGGCTCAACATCTCGTCCGACGAACGGCGGCCTTTACAAATCAACTTTTTTCTTTTTCCCAGAGAGCAGAAGGTATAACTCGAACCTAGAAATGTTAGATGAGCCTACTGCGCTTCAAACTGAGCCATCATTTGCTTCAGACTCACAGCTAAGTGTCCTGTGGAACTATATCAACACAAGAATGAGGTTTCGGGTGGAATGGAGACCTAAACCCACGAGTTTAACTGAAAATGAAGTTATCACTCTTAATTGACGTCGATATCCATTTTAGTAAGAGTCACATTCTTAAACACATGAGTTTAATGTTTTGGAGGGTCATAGTGATTTCAGAAAGAAATATCGCCTTACGTTTTATCCAAATTTCGTGATTTTGAGTCAATTCCCATCAATTATTTCAGTTTATTTTTGTCCTTTTCCTTGATGTTTTAGTTATCTTTTTCTTCGACAGCGGATTAATAGCAAAGTCTTCCAAAGCACAAAACATGGCCAGAGAAGGATACCAAAGTAAAAATGATTAAGATCGTGCCTAAAACCTCCAGTTTATACAATCCAGAGTACTCTTTAAGTGTCCTTGGGATATAACTCTTACGTAGGTTAAGCCACGGCGTAACGTGCAGACCGAAGGACGGCCGCATTTCCAGGCAGTGTTTCTTTTCTCGCCTAGAGCACCCAGCTGATATGCTGTGTAATATAAGAAGCAAGAGTAGGAACACGGCACTAACTACTTACTAACACAGTTCTTTACCATAATGAAGTGTTTGGTGTTCCGAAAAACCATCATACTTATTGTTTTGTATCTGATGTTTTAATTTTCCTGATTTAAAACGAAATAATTCATTCCTTAGGAGAAAATCATTTCGGAATAAAATAAGTAGCTTTACAGTAAATATTAGTTTATGTGTAGAGGAAAGGTGAACCTCCTTTTCGATTCCTTTAAGATTACGTCCATGGACTCGTTAAGTTTGAGATAAAAAGAACTTTGATTACATGAAGTAGGAAAACATTGTTTTAAACTCCTTTTAGCAATACGAGGGTTACACTTTGAGTTTCCACTTATAAAAAATTCACACCATATTACTCTTTAAATTTAGAAACCTGCGTTCTGTTGCATAAATTTTACTGTTCTTATTGAAAAGGTGATGATGGCTCAGTTTGGAGCGCAGTAGACTCATCTAACGTTTCTAGGTTCGAGTTATACCTTCTGCTCTCTGGGAAAAAGAAAACACAATTCTACTGTAATGCCGGGCTCAGTCGGTAGCGTGCCAGGCACGTAATCTGCAGTTTCCAGGTTCGAGTCTCAGCTGGGTCAACGTTGAGATTTATCTCCGCAAAACTCCCCGCCTTGCCCTCGGTCAGTAAGGGGACACCGATGGGCTTGAAAAGGCCGCTGCCCATCGGATGGGGACGTTAAGCCATGGCACCGTATGCCGGAGAACCATACCCTGTGCACTTTAAAGAACACGATGGATGGCCTTGACAGGGAACTACCATCTGTCCCTCAACAGCTGTTCCAGTGGGCTCCCTCCCCCAACCTTCGGGATCCTTGTGGCCTACCCATTGTGTGCAAAGAAGTGCCCTCAGAGATAAAATAACCCAACTTATTGAAATGGGAATAATTTATATAATAAAGTAGTACTTTGATGACAGGCGAGTTATAAATTGCCTGTTGAAACTTCCACATATTTTTTTAAGAACACAAAACTATATACTATATTAAATCATATGTAATGTATATAAATTTGTGGAAATAAAAATGTATTATAAAATTAAATTTTCTTGAATAAAATACGTAGGTTTTAGGGGGAAATTGTTTCCTTTTTTGTTGATTAAATATTCCTAATTTTTGCCGGAAAATATGTCTGTAAGGGATGTTAAAGCGCTAGCATTATTTGGAAATTTTGTAACCAAAGTTAGCAATTAAGTTTTTTATAATGCGTGCGATAAGAAAGCCGTTTATTTTTTGCCACTTTTTAATCGATGCTCGAGTTTCTATATAATGCATTAAAGTACCAAATCTTCGTGTTTTTCTACACATAACTCTACTGTAATGCAACCAATTTTTATCAATGTGTAATTTCTCTCAGGAAAACATTACGTTTCGTGCATCATTCAACCATCATTTGTTGTCTCGTATACACATTGAATTATGACCACTCTCACCCGATATTTTATCAATGGAAAGTTAATTTCGAAGAGTTATAAATGCTTAGAATTCTTAAAAGAAAATGGGGCTGAGAATAATTTAAAGATCTCAATCAAATCTATATAAATCTCGATTTTGAACAATGCCCTTTAAACACGTATTGAGCTTTTAAGATTTCGGAGTAGCAATGTGCTACTCCGAATTCTTAAAAGATTTTTAAGAATTCGGGAAAATTATTTATTAAAAAATTTATTTAATTTTTATTAAAAAAAAAATGGAATAATGGAGTTATTTACACACACATTTTCAAAATATGAGTTCTTTATGAAATTCAGCAGGTTCTTTAGTCCTCGACCGGCATAGTGGTTAGGGAGCTAGTTACTGTTTCCACCAAGGCAAATTTTGTGTGTTGTTACTTCTAACTGAGGAAGTGGTCAGCAGTGACTCGGTCTTAGTAGGGCATGTCCTTGTATGAGAAGGCTTGTAAATACTAGGAATAGCTTCTAGGATTCTTCTGTCTTATATGTTGTGAATAAAAAATATCAAATCTAAACAAAAATAGTTTGAAATAATACTTTTTCCAGTTTCAATTAATTTCAAAGTAAATTCTTTTTCTAGCATTGCTGTTAAGCATTCAAACTTCCATAACTCTTTAAATCATTGAATTCTTTAAATATTGAAATAATTATATTTTAATACCGATTTTCAACAATATTAAGCTTCGAAGTTAAGATCCCATTGTTATAACAAAGGTGTGGCAGGTCGTAATTCAAATATCATTCAGTGCATTTTGTTGAGCCATTATTTGCTGCGTCTAGTATTTATTCCTTGACAGTTTAACAATTATAGTACATTGTATCTTCTATTTATTTCGTTGAACCATCATTTGTTGTGTCTCGTGTTTATCTTACTCAGCTGTTGGTTTTATAGCGTACTTTTTATATTACTTTTTTTGAACATTTTCAACTTGGGGATTGCTTACTGCCAGTAGCTTGGTTAGCAAGGCAATAAGATCCCTATATTAGTCACAAAATTGAGGTATATATATTATTTATATATTATATAAATTGATATATATATTGAGGTATTATATCAACTCATACGGTTTATTTACATAAACCGTGTGAGGTTTATTAATCCGCTACCTACTGGTGTTCAACAGTCTCCAAACATTTCGGAGACAAAAATAGGGTTAACACTCTTAATGGAACCCATTCAATGGACCCTAATGTACAAGTTGAGCACAAACGTTTCTAATCAGTGTGTCGATTGACCTTTGTATTTTCGTGATGACGCTTAACGTGTTGTTTAGATGCAATTCAGTTCAACTGTTAACCTCTGCTAGGCAATACACCCCGTACTTATCAGATGATAAGTGGCCAACCAACTAGCCATAGTAGATAATAAGAACCTATGGTAATCTGCGACTCATGGAGTTCAAAGCCACCACTGTTCTCACGAAAGCAATTTTACCACCGATCCCTCAGGCGGATGTTTTACATTGAATGGAAGAACTCGTAGTATCTGTGGGTTTGGCATATCGCTTTCACATTTATTGCTCTTGTATTATTTATCAATACAATAAGCAGGTGTTACGAAGATCAGGTTATTAGTGTCATTCTGATGTTGTACACAAAATAATCAAGCTTAATTGTTGTTGGAGAACCAGTTTTTCATGGGCCTATTGGAATCAATATTTTGAACAATAATAGTCTGTATGCTGTCTTCTTTTGAGAAGATAGAGAGCAAAATGTTGAAAAGGACCAACTTTCCCAAACGAAGGTCTTTCTTTTGTCAGGGATCACCAACCTGATTTAAGAGCCACAATCGGCACCAGGAATGATTTCAACGGTCTTCAGCCCTTTTAACGAAATGGAAATGTTAAATATGTGTCTAGAGCTATATTTGAGATAATTACTTTGATAATTTTAAGTTTATTTGCAGTCCCATTTGCTATACTAAAGCATGTTTAAATCAGCTTCCGATTTACGTGGGGGGGAGGGTTGTGTTCTGAAAAATGACTGCATAATTCAAACATAATTTTCCCATAAGAAACAAAGGAAATGATGTGGGGGGGGGGGGGGAGAAATGCTGCCGCAAAACTCATACACATAGTTCCACCACTGTTTTATTTTTTATTATAGAATATATCATCATCCTCATCCTGAGGCAGCATGGGCTACGGAGGTCCAACCAGACCGCGAAATTTAGTTCTCCAAGCATATCTGTCCTGAGCTATATCTGCTGAATCTCGCCACTGTACATCAATTCTAACAAGGTCCTGTTTGACATTGTCTGCATGCCGCATCCTAGGTGTCCCCCCCCTTTCTGAGGCCTTTAGGTACACTGTTCATAACCCTATTCGCTAATCTATAATTATCCCGACAGGCAACGTGGCTAATCCAACGGAGTCTCTCTCTACACAATATACTGCTCAGAGGAGATTGCCAACTCCTTTGCCTAACCTCTTCATTACTTAAAAATTTGAACTACCTAATACCCATGATACTGCATAAGCATCAAGTTTCATGTTATCTTGTTTACAAAGTGTCCACGTTTCACTACCATAACTAACCATCGAAAGAACCAAACTATTATACAGTCTAAATTTAGTCATTAGGTGTATATGCCTGTTTCCCCATACTTTCTATAGATTCCTAAAATTCCCAGAGGCAATCCCTATTCGTCTGTTAATCTCATGCCGCACATCACCAATATCGGTTACATAACTCTTAAGATAATTAAACTGAGACACTTGCTCAAGGGCACAACCATTCAGAGCGATTGAAGCACCAACTGCCTGACCAATTTTCATCACTTTAGTTTTATCTCTGTTTATCACCAAAGCAACTCTATTACCAGCCTCATCAACAGCCCTAATGAAAGAATTATCTCATCAACATCATTAGCCAACAAGGCCAGATTATATACATAATCGAAATCAGAAATTTTGAAATCTCTAGACCATTTAAGGCCAAAATCTGTCTTTTTGCAAAGAATTTTGCATAACATAATCAATAACCAAACTAAAGAGAAATGTGGACAAAATTCAATCTTCTCGAACACCAGAAGCAGTGCTAAACCAGGGGCAGGGGTGGCTCAGTCGGGAGCTCGCCAGACTCGTAATCTGTAGTTCCCAAGTTCGAGTACCAGCTGGGTCAGCATTGAGATTTATCTGCACAAAATTCCCCTTCCTGCCCACGGTCAGTAGGGGACACTGATGGGCTTCGAAAGGCCACCGTCCATCAGATGGGATGCTAAGTCGACGCGCCGTGTGTGGAGAGCCATACCCTGTGCATGTTAAAGAACACGCTGGATGGCCTTGACGGGAGGCTACCATCTGTCTCACAACAGATGTTCCAATGGGTCCCTTCCCCCAATCTTCTCTGAAGGTTGGGGGAAGGGACCCATTGGCAACCCCACCCCCTTCCTTCTTTTGGGGTCCATGCGACCTGGCCATTTATCCCTGTTTAGTGCATTATGGTTTAGTTGTCCATGCGCCATTAAAACCCAAAACAACCAACCAGCCATTTAGCCTATGGTGTGCAAAAAACAACCCAAGTGCTGAACCAATTGCTACAAGCCTTACCAACTCTCACACACGACTCAGTGCTATTATAGAGAGCCTTTATTATGTTAACTAACTTGTCTGGTATGCCATACGATCTCACAATCAACCACAAATTATGACGATCAACAAAGTCGAAAGCCTTTCTGAAATCAACAAAGCTAGCAACCAAAGGTTTCTGAAACTCGAAACATTCCTCAAGAATCTGCCTGTGAAAATATCTGATCTGCACATCCCCTACCACTTCTGAATCCACATTGCTCATCACGCAATTGCCTGTCAACCAGATTCTTAATTCTATTAAGCACAATCATGCAAAGAACTTTCCCTGGAACAGAGAGTAGGCTGATACTCCTATAGTTATCACAAGAACTGCGATCACCTTTTTTGAAAATAGGGATAATAATAACTCTGATAAAATCCTTAGGGACCATGCCTTTATCATAAAACATTAAAAATTTCAGTCATCCAAGTGGTAACTGAAACATTCCCAGCTCTATGCATTTCCTTAGTAATTTCATCTACCCCTGAGGTTTTATGAAGTTTAAGTTTAGAAACAGCCAAAATAACTTCAGATTGTGTTATAAGGCCAACTGTAAAGCCAGCAATGCATCTGTCAGCATTACAAACAATGGGAGTAGTGACAAACAATGACAATACCAGTAATAAACACGTCCTACAAATAGCTGTACCCTGTGCTACAGGATTCATCAGTAAGTTAATGCAGACCTATAACAAGCAGTTTCCAAACGAACACTCCGAAGGGAACTGCATGCTATGGATATCTGGAGCAGAGTACCGCAGAAGAGACCGATGTTAACAGCTCTGCACAAGGCTGCACGGCTACAGTGGATGCGGCGTCACAAAGACTGGACTGTCGACTCTTTGAAGCATGTCATCTGGTCGGATGAGTCACTTTTTGCTTGTACTCGAATGATGCGAGGCGATGGGTACATCGTAAGCCGCATGAAGCCTTCCATGTGGACTGTGTGCAAGGTTCTGTTCAAGCTAGAGGAGGCTCTGTGATGCTCTGGAGGTGTTTCACTTATGAGGAAATGGGTTCTTTGGTTGCGGTGACGTCACACCTGAACCAGAAGGGCTATATGGATCTACTGGATGACTACTTGTTGCCTTTTGCGCAGCATCTTCACAACGAACACTAGAAGGATACCCCAATCTTCCAAGACGAGAACTGTGGCGTGAAAAGGGCTTGAAGTGTGTCGGATTGGCACTACGAGCATTATGAAGCCTTCGAACAATCGAGAACCCATAGAAAATTTGTGGGACTATTTGGAGCAACCAGTGAAGCACTGTCCCAACCATCCGGTCAATCTGGCCGAACTGCGGCATTTGCTGCTGGAAGAGTTGATGAATATTGATGTGCCTTACATCCGCACATGGGTGGCATCCATGCCAGACAGATTTCGGCTGTTCCTCGGTCGCACGGAGGCATTACGCGGTATTAGGTGACATTCAGCCAGGGATGACTAATTTTTTGTCCGGTGACCTTATATTCTTATGCAGCCCATCTGGTGAAACCCATGTGTACTTAGGTATGTCGCGGTGTTTGCAATAGGTGTTTGTTATTCTCAAACTATTAAGTTTACTTACCTGTAGGAGACGTTGTCCATTGCAGCTACCAATACCAAAAGGGCCCATCACCCCTCCCCAAAGGTCAGAGTCAGTACCAACTTTGGCATTGAAGTCACCAAAAACAAGGGTAATATTTCCTTTCTTGATAGAATTCAAAATATCCTGAGATAGTCCGTAAAACATATCCTCATCGGCATCCTCAGTGGGGGCATAACAGCAGATAACATTCAAGTCTTTAATGCTTGTCTGAAATTTTGCTCTAAGAAACCTTTCATTAATGCACTCATATCCTAGAAGAGCATCACTGGCGTATCTGCTGAGAAGCAGCCTTGGTGATGCTTATTATCGTCCCTCCCTGAAAAGAGAAATTTTAGATTATTTTTAAGAATGTGACCTTTATCTGTCCATCTGGTCTCTTGCAAGCCGAGAATATCTAAATTAACGGCGGAATTCTTGTGTGAGGACATCCAGAGAATAAGCTTTGTGCAGAGTCCTCACATTCAAACTACTTATGGAGAGGAAATGGTTAGTGGGATGTTTAAAGAAACTATGTTTATTGAGAGAGGGAATGCTGACAATATCAAACAGCCCCCTAATCGTAGGCATGGGACAAAGATCCATGTCCCCACCACTGAAGGCTGAAGCATTTATCATAAAGTATTTCCAGTGTACTGTTTATAGACGTCGTGTCGTAAGTTTTTTTTAGCAGCTTTGTTTATTTTCCGTACAAAAGTTTCATCGGTTCGCGATAGCATTTAATTCTTTCACAAACAACATAAGCATAAATCATTACTGGCTATGGAAGTTGAAACTTCTCCAAACATTCCAATCATTCCATTGGAATGTTTGATTCTCCAAACATTCCAATCCAAAGTATGTGTTTCATTTGGCCATTTCATACCAGTTCTATTAACTTCATTGTCTATCTCATTCTGGTTCTTCCCCGTTTATTCAGACATTTAGATATTCTCCTCATATCTTTTTTTCGCGATAACAGATTTGAGCTTCGTAAAGGCTAAACTGCCTCAAATCAACATAAGCCCTCTTCCTAACACAAGATGCTGAGCTTCTTTATAGAATTTGTCTTGCCTCAGAATGATTTGCAGAATCATTTGCAAAAACAACCGAATCATTTACAAAAGATTATTAACATCAACATGCAGAATAATAACTTGGATAATGCGGGATTCGGAATGATCGAGATCCTCATAATCTGGATTCTGGTGTAAACAAAGTTTACGTAACTCCTAAGTACACGCTTATTGCATTCTAGGTTTATTTCAGTACAATTACATGAGAAATATGCCTGTCATTAGTATATATACCTTTGCTCTGTATAGCATATTGGATAAGTAAGGAACTCTATTCTCCCACTTGTTTTTATTCTTTAAGGAATGCCTTCTATTTGGACGGAGGAATTTAATTTTGGAAATGTAAGAGATCAAAAAGATTCTTTCTTGAGATGGCTCTTTCAGATCGTGTAATATAAGGACTTTTCATTCTAACTTGGGTTTAATTAAAATATCTTAATGAAGGAACAATAAATATGTGGCAGTATTGGTGTTTAATCGAAATCGTGATTAAAGTTTTTCGCCTGACTCTGATTATAAATCTTTGTTGTTTTTTCTGTTCAATTCCAACATTTGTAAAGATTCCGAAAATATTTTGTAGACTATTAGTTGACTGTTCCTGTAAGGAAAATTTTTCTCCTTGTTCTGACATAAATGGAAGCTATATGGTTTTCCACAAATTTTGATGTTTTTATATCTTTATGGACTGGTTATGATACGTAAAATTTGGTTCTGCATATTAAATTCAAAACTATACCGTAAACTCGTATTTTCACGAAAAAAAAAGGTTTTTTCGATAAGAAATAAGTAGAAAAGTAACTAAATAATGTTAATTTTTCGCGGATTTTTATATTTGAATTATTGAAATCATTTAAAGCTTCACAGTTATGTAGAAGCGATTTTTGACAACGATATATGGATATTCGTCGCTTTGGATAGACAACTGCAGCTCAGAAGTAAAATAAACGAACCTAACTTCTGCCTACACCCTCTTCTTTCTCTATTTCATTTGATGTCAAAGGATTACAAACAGCCTGTGAATCTGAATGCTCATTTGGTTCATTTATGGTGAAACATTCACCCCAAAACCAGCTACTTGAGGGGGGGAAGGGGGTTGGCTCTGTCTGTAGTACGCCAAGCTCGTAATTTTCATTTCCCAGATTCGAGTCCCAACTCTGGCAGCGTTGAGATTTATCTCCGCTAAACCCTCGCACTCTGTCCTCGGTCAGAAAGGGGACTGATGGATTTGAAAAGATTGACGTCTGTCGAATGGGAAGTTGTCTTGTTTCTGTATGCAAGAAAGCTATACCCTGTGCGCGTTCCATCTGTCTCCTACCAGCTGTCCTGTGGGTCCTCTTCTCCGAACCTTCTCTGAGCCGTTGAGTTCTTCTGACGTTGCCATTTAGCCCATTGTGTGCAAAAAGTGCCACTCAGATGTAAAACAACCCAGCCACCTAAGCAAAAAATGAAAAGTGATGTTTTAGAGAATGTCTGAACAAACCTTAAATTTTAGCATGTTTTATTACTAAAGTTTCTTGTTCACTAGACTCAAAGGCCAGATCATAAAAAGACCCCATAAGTTCTGAATAAGATTAGTCGAAGATACCCGTGGACAGTTGTCAGATGCAGTTAGGAAAATCTTGAAAAGACAAACTGTTTTTAACGTTCACAAGGTATGGTTCTCCATAATATTGATCCCATGAATTTCCCAGGTTAGATTTCTCACAGTATATGCTTTCAGATATTTTCCGCTTGCGCCGCTATACTGTCGGCGATTCAAGCTGGGCAAGCGTTGAGATTTATCTCCGCAAAACTCCCCGCTCTACTCTCGGTTAGTAAGGAACATCGATGGGCTTGGAAAGGCCACCGTCCGTCGGATGGGACGTTGAGCCGCGGCACCGTGTGCGGGAAAAACATACTCTTTGCACATTAAAGAATACGCTGGATAGCTCGACGGGAGTCTACCATCGTCTCCCAATAGCTGTCCAGTGAGTCTCCTCCCTCCCCCAACCTTCTCTGAGCCGTAGGTGTTCTTGTAACCTGGCCATTTAGTATGGTGAACCGAAAAAGTGTCTTTCAGAGGTGTAAAAACAACCGAATTCAACTTCAGACTATACCGCCTTTTTAATCTTCTGTGTATTATTTTAAGGGAATAATGTACTCCCCTACAAAATTGACAGAGATATCCTAGAAGCTTTATATAACTTCTCCTGGTTTCTCGTATAACTTACAAAATCATATACGAAGGATTTACTGTTGATCTGTAGTCAGGAACATTAACCACTGGACCAGCTAGAGCTTTTTATGTTAAAGATTTAGAGGCGCCATTGAATCCCAAGTATTTAATCGTCTCTGTCTAGGGACACATTAATCACTAAAATCAGTCACAAATGCCAAATATTGTTCTGGTGAATATATATGACAGTCTATTCTTTCTTGTTCCGATCTTGGTTTAGATTTTGGCATGGTGTTTTGAACCTGGAGGATAATTTATTTTGTTCAGTGGACTAAATGGTTAGATCACAAAGATACCAAAGTTTCAGCAATGTGTTCCGTACAGATATTTACTGGACAGCATCAAGAGCAGATAGGAACAACTGGACAAGAACAATTCACTTTCTTTAACAACATGCTTAATGCATAGCTCTCCAACGAGCTGTTGTTTTCACTTTGTCATCTGTCTTTAGACATTCTTTTAGCTGTTTATACAGATAAATGGAAAACGTTTTAGATAGGTATTGACAAAATATCGGGATTCACATTTTCGAAAATCCCAGTACTTTTAATTGCTCCCTCTAGTAAAGGGAAAAAATTGGAAAGTTGCCAAACTTTAAAAAAAATATTGGAAACTATCTATTCTACAAATTTCGAATTTTGGTAGGGGAGTGTAAAGGTCTACACAGAGATGCAACTTTTTCATTTTAAGAGATGAAGGAAAAAATAATTTTCTGTTTTAGAGGTGCTAATAAAATATTACTCTTCCTTTTTCTAATCATCCATTTGTTCGAATTTTCATTGTTACAAAAATGAAAAATTTCATTCTCTTCGAAAACGAGCCTTTATATATGAACCTAGTTTTTAAGAGCATCTCTATTCTCTTAAAAACTAGGTTCATATATAAAGGGATGCCAAAGAGTCCATGCCCCCGCCCCCCTCTTTGAAAATGCTGGTAACTAGAATGGAGGTGAAAAATTACTTTTTATAGATTTTTAAAGACTTAAATATCTAATAAATAATAGATTTTTAAAGACTTATATTATTTATTAGATATATATTTATTTATTAAATATTATAATAAATTATTTAAATACACTACTGGCCATTAAAACTGCAACACCAGGAAAGACTAGAGTTAGTGAATACATAGCTTATGTTACAGGGATCAAATAATTTACAAATACAACTCGGTTAAACATATGGAAAACAAAGATATCAGTATCTTGTGTAGCTATCGTCAGCGGCAATAACCGCTGCTACACTGTCCGGCATTGAAAGGTTGAGACGTCTGATGTGTTTGGGGAATGTCGGTCCATGCAGTTTCGATACGTAGCCAAAGTTCATCTGCTGTAACAGTTGCTGGTGTGCTAGTCATCGTGAGATCATGAACCAGACATGTTCAATTGGGGATAGATCCTTGAACGCACAAACCAAAGCAGAAGTGTCACATGGTAGCTAACCAGGAATTGTTGGACGATGCATAGCACGTATGGTCGGGCATTGTCCTGTTGGTAAATGGCACCAGTAAACCCCTGAAGATAAGGTACGGCCATAGTCTCTAACACCTCAGTGATGTAACGCTGGCTGTTCAAAGTATTGGTAATGCATGTCAGGTGCATGCGTGAGTGAAGTCCAATGGCACTCCATACCATGACACCAGGAGCCAGACCTGTATGGCGCTGCATCATGCACATGTCTCACTGAGTCTGTGGCCGCGGTACCGGGAGATACGGATTCGTTCATCATTGTGCTGCATACTGAAGCGTGATTCGTCTGAAAAGACGATGCCATTCGCACATACATGCGTGACGTTCTTTGGCACCATTGCAGTCGCATACGCCTGTGTTGTAGAGTCAGTAGCCGAAGCAATGACTGCTTAACAAAGATGCCCCGATGTTGCAGACGATGTCGAACCTTACGTGTGGACACTGGTTGATGTGCAACACACCCTAACTGTTGAGCTAAGGTGTTTTGATGTGGCTGTAGGATCATTCATAGCCATGCGCATGAGATGTTGGTCTTCTCGTTCGTTTGTGTGACTGGGCCGTTGAGATCCCTCTCGTCGGTGAGTTCGTTCCTCCTCTACCCACTGACGCCATATTCTCATCACTGTAGCGGCATTCTGTCCAACACGAGCACCAATGTCTCAGTACGATAATCCGCCTTCCCATAATCCCACAATTCTCCCTCGATCAAAGTCGGAAACCTGGTCATATGCATGCAGTGTTCTTCGACGTGGCATACTTGATCCTTTAGTGCGCAAGAATTGCGAGCAAACACAATTTCAGTGCTTTACACCGGTTATTTGCAATCTCCTCTTATACCACATCCAGGGGGCGTTATTGTCACACATGATGTGCATATGTGCTGCGCTTAGAATCATTTACATGTTCTCCCATGAAATCCATGAAACCCATGAAAAATACCATACTTCATATTTCGGGACAATCTGATGAGTTTTTCCTTGTGTTGCACTTTTAACGGCCAAAAGTGTATATTTATTAAAGAATATGAAACAGAGGGATACATTTTATAGTAAAATGGCATCCAGTCACTTACCCTCTCTGCTCCCCCCCTCCCTCCTTATTGTTTATTCTGGGTCCGGTTCTGACCAGAGCCTTGTAAGTTATTCTTTTTCTTGATCATTGTTTATTCTGGGTCCGGTTCTGACCAGAGCCTTACAAGTAATTCTTTTTCTTGCTCATTAGTATTTCAAGATAAGATAAAAATAGCTTTACAACCTTAAGTTGGTGGTTAAATACTTGACGGCTCTTTATTCTTTCGTCTTTTTAACTTCAAAAGATGGTCACAACAAAACCCCTCCCCCAACCTTTAAACGGGCGGGGGTGGCTCAGTCGGTAGCCAGGCTAGTAATCTGTAGTTCCCAGGTTCGAGTCCCAGCTGGGTCAGCGTTGAGATTTATCTCCGCAAAATTCCCCGCCCACGGTCAGTAGGGGACACCGATGGGCTTGGAAAGGCCGCCGTCCGTCGGATGGGACGTTAAGCCGTGGCCCCGTGTGTGGGAGAGCCATACCCTGTGCACGTTAAAGAACACACTGGATGGTCTTGACGGGAGGCTACCATCTGTTTCTTAACAACTGTTCCAGTGGGTCCCCTCCCCCAACCTTCTCTGAGCCTTCGGGGTCCATGTGACCTGGCCATTTAGCCCATGGTGTGGAAAAAAGTGCCGCTCAGAGGTAAAACAACACAACAAAACAGCGCAATGCAATCTGTACAATATGTTACCATGAATTTCAGTATCTTTGAAAGTTATTGGAAAGGAGTTATTTGTGATCCAATATAACTTAAGCCAACGGTGGATAACTGTGAGTTGTTACCCTCCATCTGTAACCCGACCTATCCAAAACCCGTTTTCACGATGTGTTTATCTTTATTACCTTACACATAAATAATGTATTTATGCCACTTTTATCCTAAAAGGTGGAATGACTCCACTCAGGATTAGAGTATATTGCAAGTTCTCATGAGTATCCCTGATCATGCACAAATCATCTCCGGCATAGGTGTAGTTTATATACTGCAGTAAAGAGCTAAGTAAGTACTAACTCTATAAACATTCCTGCAAAAGACACATCATAATAAATAGCTTTTCCATAAACAATCCAATTTGAATAAACTTCACAAATTAATTATTTCATGCCTGGATCTAGATGAAAATATGGTTGATGGGGGACGCACGTCCCCCCGCCAACCATATTTTTTATTAAAATTAATAAAACACTTGAAATCAAATGAATTTAAATTAAAATTAAATGCACAATGAGGCGGAAAGAACCGAAATGTCGTTCCGGTAAAAAAAATTACCTCTGTTTAAGTATCTTTAAATAATTTAAAAAAAAATACATTTATATTCAAAAGTCGCCCCAAAACAACTTAGAATATTTTTACTGTAAATTTACAAGTGTTTAAAAGTCACTTCAATGTATCCATTGGTTAATCATACTGTTTCGTAACCAACACAACCGTCGTTTACACTCTCATAGTGTTATGTATCTAAATCGTTTCAAATGAGTTATCTTTGTAGTCGGCTGTTAAACACATTTTTTTTTCTTGTTTCTTTCAAGTTATTTAGGTTACAGATACTAAAATTGTAAAGCGTTCGATTAAATGCTGTGTGCGTCTTGGATAGCAGTGTTTCGGTAATTGCAATTATTGAAAGAAGCGCAGAAGGAAGAACGTTGAGCACAATCAACAGTTTACAGATAGTACCGGGATTTTGAAAATGGTCGAGAATCAGCCGCTTTGATTCTGCATAGAGGGTGATCGTCCGCAATGTTTGTCATTATTCAGGAGGACAAAAATTTGTCTGTTAGAGCAATAGTAAATCGCACGCAAAATTTTGTAGCCTAATACTATACGGTTTTGATATCCATAACATAAAAAAACTGGAAAGAATCAATCTGGGGGGAAAAAACTAAACGTCGGTTGTCATGGTTACGAGACAGTATGATTAACCAACGGATATAGTCGAGCGGCTTCTAAATAATGTGCCAATTTACAATAAAAATATTCAGTTGTTTTGGGGCACCCTTAGTATATGATTATTTTTCGCTTCTGATACAGTTGCTAGCATTCTGAAATGGACACGACCCTTGCTCCCCCATAGATCCGGGCCTAAAATAAGCAATGCATTTTTTTAAACAAATGTGTGTGAGAAACAATTTCGTGCACACTTTGGGTTAAATAGTCAAGTCACAGGGACCCAAATTCCTTAAAGAGGATTGAGGAAGATGATCCCCACTGGTCAGTTGTTAGGACACAAATGGAAGTCTTATGTCTCATATAAATGCTCTAAAAGTTTGACAATATAGATATTCTGAGACAATCTGATACAAACCGAAATATAAAATATTTCGGGTTCCTTGGTTTAGCTTCTAACAAGTCCATATAAGAAATGAACATTAGAAGCCAGATCCGGATAATTTTTACCGTAAAATTCGTTGTCAATAAGCTTTAAAAGGGAAAACGTTATTAAAAAAAACGTTAGAAATTGAAACCGTTATTTTAAGGCACCCGAGATAATTATTCCTGTCTAATTACATGCGAAAATATTTTAAACTAATTTTCCTTATCTGCATGTGCACTTCTTTGCCATAATTTCTTTTTTCAAGTTGATCAAAGTTTAAAAAAAAGTGAATTAAATACTACAAGACAGCTGCCGTCTGAGTATCAGAATTTTTCACTTTTTTAAACAGCCACAAGTTAAAAAAACATAGCAGCCGGAAAACATATTGCCTTGCATAGACTATCATTTATCCCAACCGATTCCGTAGGAAGAAAAAATACAAACGCATCATAGTCATATCCGAATCAGTATAGCATGTTTATCAAGGAAATGCTTACTGAAGGACACATGACCACGACATTGAACCCTGGACTCCATAATCACGCTATGCTTCCTTTCACAAAACGGCTTCTTATATTTCATGAAGTTGGCCTGCATCAGGTCCAAAAATAGCATCTAAGGGTAATCGTTGCCATGGAATAAAATAAGACTTCACCATTTGTTTTAATCGTCAGCAATCACAGTCTAGTAATCCCCTGGCATTCATCTGCCAACCCTTGCCGCTGTAGTATTAGATTTCGCGTGAAGAAATAACTTGAGAATGGTGCCATGTGTGTTAACTGTCACGCGGAGTTCTGTTGTGGCGGGGCAGGGTGTGGGAAACTTTGCTCTCAGCCGCCGTAATCAGGATATCTGCTAGAAACAAAAACTACGCCCATCTGCTCTGTAATGAATGATGTCTGAGATGAATTATGTTTATTCTACATGTGAAGAGTTGCCATATGTTGTTGGTTGTTTAATGCCCTTTTCTCTAACGAGATATCGCAAACACGGCGTGAATTTTTCAAGTAGTTTTTGTTGAAACTGCGTAATTGTGAATTTTGGGGGAAAAAATGTTTCTAATTTGAAATCTAGATAAACGAGTGAAGTTTTCTAGAAAATGATTTGGTTGTGTTTGGTAAATGCACTTAACGAATCTTAATATTCTGCAGTTTCATGATACCGTTATCTGCTGAAGTTTTGGTGTTAATGCGATGGAGTCTATAGCTAAACCAGAAATTATTCTGAATTAATATCGCATTCATCTTTAAACCCGTGAAAAATTTGGCAAATTTTTCTGTTTTCCAACTATGCTAGTGCTGCTGTTTGATTCATTGTATCATGTGAATAGTATAAATCATATGAAAAAGATTTTCTTTTAGATCTAAAGGGAATTTAATATTTTGTTATATTCTCATGTAAAACTAAGTTACACGTAGTTTCATATCTTCTCGAAAGTATTGCAATTAGCACACAAGTTTATGTGCTATTGGTATAAGATAATCTGTGTTGATTCAGCCAGCTCAGCCAAAAATCGGGCACTACAGGCTAATAGGAGCTACTCGATTTCGCATGGAAATCACCAGTACGATCCCCCACGTGGTCCACTAAAGAGACACATTTCTACCATCCTTACATCTTTCATTATTTGAAAACGTATTTACGTTACATTTGTATATATACAGGGTGAATCTGAAAAAGTGGGCAAAACTTTACGGGGTGGTAGAACGCAGCTATACGAGCAATATTCGTCATAGAATGTATGGTCGGAACGCAAGCGGTGAGAAGTTAAAAGGTAGTTTTCCACTGTCACATTTAAAGAATGAACACAAGAAGGAGAGGAGATACTCTGTGCCTCACTTGCATTCCCGTCCGCCACACCGTACACAAAGTGCATATCCGCCATTTCGTGGTTAGTATAACCAGCCATCCTCTCGGCAATTCACGGTAGAAATGCCGTTGGGTGCAAGGACCGACCCTTTTATACCATTTCCAACGCCACCTAGCGGCTCGCCGTTTGCGTTCCGCCCATACTTTCTATGACGAATATTGCTCGTATAGCTGCGTTCTACCACCCCGTAAAGTTTTGCCCACTTTTTTCAGATTCACCCTGTATAAAAGGGTGTCACATCTTTATAACCAAATTAAAAACAAAACATAAAATTATACTGTAATTACCAATAACTACACTTTTGGAAATGATTTATGAAACAAGTTCATAACTTGAAGATTTCTACGTCCAAACCTTTGTAATGACAGAAAATGTTAATATAAACCGAACTCCGACTTGATATGGGATCAAGGTGAAACTACGCAGTTAAAAATTGGAAACAATTTTTTTAATACTAAAGAACGAACTCAATGTTATACTTCTGTAGCAGCATTTCCCACAAGCGCCGATTGATGGTGAAACTGATTTTTTATAAATCCTATTTGAAAGTTCTTGAAATTTTTAATTTTCTCCCAACTGTGTTTCTCACTGCCAATATATTCATTAAATATTAAGCACTAAAAGTTTCTCGGCGTAAGTTTTAAATTCGCTGATATATGGGAGAGAGGATCTGAAATGAAAAAAAATTAAAGTATGAACCAAATAATTTTCCTTCTCTCTTCCTGTTTTTTTTTTGCTTTAATCGTCAGCAATCACAGTCTGCCGTCGCATGGCCGAGTGGTTAACGCGCTTTGGCTACTGATCTAATGGACCTGGGGTCGATCCCCGGGTAAGGCATGGATGTGTATGTCGTTTTTCTGCTGAGGTCCTGCCATCCTCTCAGACCTTCTACTTTGGCAAATAAAGTGACAAGCTCCTGTCAGACCTCTGTGGCAAGCAGCTGCTTGAGGGGGTATTTATTTTATTTTTTATTAATCACAGTCTGTAATTCCCTGGCATTCATCTGCCAACCCTTGCCGCTGTAGTATTAGATTTCGCGTGAAGAAATAACTTGAGAATGGCGCCATGTGTGTTACCTGTCATGCGGAGTTCTGTTGTGGCGGGGCAGGGTGTGGGAAACTTTGCTCTCGGCCGCCGTAATCAGGATATCTGCTAGAAACAAAAACTACGCCCATCTGCTCTGTAATGAATGATGTCTGAGATGAATTATGTTTATTCTCCATGTGAAGAGTTAAAACCCCACTCCAAGGCTAAATTTGAAACGTTTCCTATGATTCAAATGTTCGAGCCCTAGCTGTGCTTTCATTTAGTTTTTTTTAATACACTAACTCCCGTCTGCCCTTCATGATACAGGTAACACGGATTCGCTTGCAAAAACCAATCGTCTTGTGGGGCAGTGAAACGCGTCCCCGTGTGCAGGAGGGGCCATATTTTGTGCACGTTAAAGAACACGATGGATGGCCTTGATCGAGGCCTGACAGCTGCCCAATGGATCCTCCACCCAACTCTGAGACCTTGCGGTGTTTGTTATATGGTGTTTAGCCCATTGCGTGTACAAAAGTGCCTCTTCATGGTAAAACAATCCAGTCCATAAAGATCTTAAAAAATTACTAAGCTTCGATTCTGACTCCATATTGATATAACATCAGCTTCAAATAAACTAATGGGCTCCGAAAGGCCGCCGTCCGTCGGACGAGACGTTAAACCGTGGCCCGGGTGCGGGAGAGCCATACCCTGATGCACGTAAAATAACACGCTGGATGGCTTGACGGGAGGCTACCATCTGTCTCCCAACAGCTGTTCCAGTGGATCCCCTCCTCCAACCTTCTCTGAGCCTTCGGGGTCCTTGTGACTTGGCTATTTAACCCACTGTACGCAAAAAACGTGCCGCTCAGAGGTAAAACAACAACTCAAAGTAGGAGCGGGGGGTTGCCTCAATCGGTAGATGGCAGGCTCTTAATCAGCTGTTCCTAGATTGCCACGTTCATCATCTCCGCTAACCCCCATCCTGCCCTTGGTGAGAAAGAGGACAGCATTGGGCTTGCAAAGCTGCTGTCCTTCGGATGGAATGTTAAGACGTAGCGCCTATACACTTTAAAGAACACAGTGGATGACCTAGATGGGGGGGGGGGGGGGGCTTTTATCTGTCTCCTAACAGTTGACTAGTGGATCCCCTTACCGAACCTTCTCTGAGCCCTTGTTTCCTTGTGACATGTCCATTTAGACCGCCATGTCAATGAAAGTGCTGCTCAGGGATAACACGACTTCTTCCTAATAAAACTTTTTTAATTACATTCAAAACTTGAAATGAGTAGAATTCGAATAAACAAAATCAAAGCCAAATTGAAATAAATTTGCGAAAATATAATAAAAATGAATTTAAAACTGAAAAAAATTAAATGCTGTAATTTTGTGTCAAACCTAGAAAATTTTTCTGTCTAACAATAGTAACTCACACAACTGAAAAGTTACCTGAAAAACTTCTTGCCTGATAAATTGGGCTTGCAAAGCTGCTGTCTTTCGACTTAATTTAAAACTTCCTTAAAAACATGTTAGATGCTGGTCGTGGTAAGCTATCCCAAATTTTATTCTTTCTAAATGAGGGCTGTAAATTTGTTGTCATGATATGGAGGCGTTCATGATGCCATCTCTTGATTGGGAACGTAGGAAAATAATTTACCTATTGAAAGATTTTTTGCAGTCAAACACACAAAATACAGTGTTGTCAGCATCAGTTACAATCTTTCTGTGAATAATTGTTCTAATATGTTTCAGAAAGTGCCAAGAGCACCTCCCAGTCATAGAATCACAATTTCTAGTCACCGATATATGGAATTAAGCTAAGATACTCATTAGGGAAAACAATATACTTCCTGAGGTTTTCTATTCCATCCTTCCAAATGGACTGGGGGTGGTTCATTAGGTAGCGTGTCAGGGTCCTAATCTGCAGGCCAGCGTTCAGATTCGAATGGGACATTAAACCATGACCCCATGTGCGAGAGAGCCATACCCTGTGCACCTTAAAGGACACACTTGATGGCCTTAATGGAAGGCTACCATCTGTTTCCTACCATCTGTCCAGTGGGTTCCCTTCCCCCAACCTTCTCTAAGCTCTCGTTGTCCTTGTGACTTCATTTAGCTCATTGTGTGCAAAAAAAGCGCTCAGAGATAAAAACAACCCAACCCTTCCAAACTCAATTTTTTTTCAGTAAACTCTTCGACTTTTGTGTAATTCCAGTATAGAACCTCTGTCCAGTTCTTAATGTCTTAGTGTTGTGTAAGAATCAGTTTTCACTGGTAAACGAAATGATTTCATGGCATATATTTTAGTAAGCATTCCCAAATAATCAAAACAGAGCCGAAACTTAATTTTGGCTTTCCTCATAAATAACTCTATATTTTAAAATGCTAATGTTGCCTGGTATTATGCCAATTTTCAGCTGATTACTTCAAATCGAGTAATTTGTTTCTCTTTTCTGAAATAATCGACTTTGTCTTTAATATCACAACATTTTTAAATTTGTCATAATTATATCACCAAAACACGTTAAAAAAATTAATTTCTCATATTCAATTTGTAGTTATCATGGTTGAAAATCATCTCAACAGCAAAGTTCGAATGCGAAAAAAAAAACAGGTATCAATGCCTGTCCATCTGACCATGGCACCAAAAGTAAAATACTTTCAGGAGCAGGATTTGGCTGAGTCGATAGCGCACCACTAGAATGTAATCACCGCGCGTACCTTGTTGTCACCCGAAACTTTTTCTCTTTCAGACATGCGGAATGAACTATGATTCGCGTTAATTAAAAATAATTAACCATTCAGAATTTCTAATTCTCCGGACTACATATTAGTACTTACTGTTGATTTGACTTCGAAAATTGCTTTCAAACAAATGTTTTTTAAAGAGTCGTCAAAAAAACGTTTTAGACTCGAACAAGGAACAACCCATAAACTAGTAAATACGTAGTATTCTTAACCCGTATTTCTTAACTGTAGTTGCAATGAGTAGGGGATTTAAATAATTGACCAAAATACAGAATTTGGTTTAAAAATAATAGCAAAAAATTTTAATTTATTGAAATTTCAAAATAGACAAAATTCCACCGTAGGATTAGAGAGGTGAATGACTGTACATTACAATCATATTTTAGTACACCAACTCCATTTAAATAATGTAAATTAAAATGAGAAGTCAGTTAAAATTCAAACCAAATCAACCATACCGTAAGTGAAGACTCTTTCCAGGAACGAAGGCTGGATTCTGCTAAGTGCACAGGGAAACAAATTATATAACAAGTACCCACGTCAGATTTCTGTGTTCGTTGTTTTCCCAAAGCAATGCAAAAGTTTGATAAATTTGACCTAGCTTAAGTTTAATATCTCTACTTCAGAGATATCTGTCAGAAATTTCCCCCCCCCTCCCGAAGTCAGGCTAAACTTAGTGCAGTGGGTCTCCCACTAAATTTGGACAGCGAAGAAAGCAATAGATATATAGTATGACCAAATCCTGGTCCGCTAAATGCGATCACCCCTACACCGACTCTCTCCTCTGGATAAAACATGGCTATATCATTCTTGAAACCCTGGGAATCATCCAACCCAGTGGGCCAATCAGATGCAATACCCGGGAAAAAGACGCGCTTACCTTACCCAAAACTGAACCCTTGGTCCTGTTTTGGTAGCCAAGTGCGATCCTATAGTTTAGCAAAGGGGAAGACGATTATGGTTGTATCCCTCCCCCCTCCTAATTAGTTTTCAATATAATCCAAAACTTGAATAAAATTTTCAGCTACCATCAACTTTCAAAAATCCTGTGGCTATGGCACTATATTTATGCCCTCTTATCTATGATTAATGCCAACGGTATCATGTTAGGTAAAAGGCATTCAGGGCCGCCTGTCAGCTAACATGATACCATGGCATAAACCCAGTAGGAGGAGGATAGAGAGAGTAGCAAGTATGCTTTGTAAAAATGTTAATAACCCGGAAGAGTAGTAAAACGATCATCGCTCCTTAGAATTATTTTTGCCCCGTATAACGGTTATAGGAATTGTTTAAGCAACTAATATGGAGGATAACAACTATACTGCACTATTCATCAAAAATAATTTCTATCAGAAAAAAATCGGGTCCATTCCTGTCAATTCCAGTCATCTGCACCTTACTACTATTTTTCTAATTATGTTTTTTTTATATCCGGACTTAAATTTATTGGTACCACACTAAAGTTAAAGAAATGGAAAGAGCATACATACCGATCGAGGGGCGGGGGGTGGCTCAGTCGGTAGCGCGCCAGGCTCGTAATCTGTAGTTCCCAGGTTCGAGTCCCAGCTGGGTCAGCGTTGAGATTTATCTCCACAAAACTCCCCGCCCTGCCCACAGTCAGTAGGGGACACCGATGGGCTTGGAAAGGCCGCCGTCCGTCGGATGGGACGTTAAGCCGTGGCCCCGTGTGCCGGAGAGCCATAACCTGTGCACATTAAAGAACACGCTGGATGGCCTTGACGGTAGGTTACCATCTGTCTCCCAACAGCTGTTCCAGTGGATCCCCTCCCCCAACCTTCTCTGAGCCTTCGGGGTCCATGTGACCTGGCCATTTAGCCCATGGCGTGCAAAAAGGTGCCGCTCAGAGGTAAAACAACCCAACCCATACCGATCGAAAAGTGATTTCGACGTAGTGTACCTGCAAGTGGAATGAGTTAATCAGGTGTTTTCTATTACAGCGAAAGTTACTACCAATAATAGGAGAAAGTTATAGCCTAATTAATATCTGCACCTGCATGAAAATAGAAAAGGATAAGGAGTGATACATTTGTCAAAGATTACAAACAGGTGTTTAAATATTTTTTACATCAGATAAGTGAAAAACAACTGGGGATTATGGGTTCCGTGTTAACTCATGGTTCCCTGCTTGAACTTTAAATTGTTTTGATAACTAAGATGCACCTGCGATTAATTAATCGGTAAAATCTAATCAGCTTCCAAAGTGTCAATATATTTAGATAATGTGGGAAAAGGGTATAGCTAGGTGAAGATATTTGAGATATATAGTTCACTTTGTTAATCATAAACGAGAAGTGTTTCTATCATGGAGAGAAAGCCTGAGTTTAAGGCCAAGAAAATCGTGCAAGTACGTTTATTTGTCTAAAATTAACGGAAATTGGATATAGTTTGCAGACTGGTATCTCAAGTTTAAAGTTCGAAGTTTCTATAATTTTTTCTGAATATTTTAAAAGATAAATGTGGCTGGGATGTGTTTTTCGTAGAAAGTTTAAGATTACGAGAGCCCACAAAGTATATCAGGTAGCACACATAATATTTTAGGTCGCACTGGGGAGTTAGAAGTCTAATATTACCAATCCTAAATATAAACCAGTGTCTTATATGTTCAAAAATTGTAATATTCCTCTAAAAGCTTTTTAAATTCCCGATTCGAATTCGTATGGAAATTTCATAATATCAAATATTGCTTCTCGAAATTGCGTAAATAATATGTTGAATAAACTTTTCCGAATTGCATAAATGAAAAATATGCATTGGGAGATAATGAAGTACACCAGGTAACTAAGTACATTTATAACATATTTATAATAATAATTAACACAGCTGATTAAAAAGTTAATCACTATCTGAGCTGTTTAGTATCGTTTTAGTGATTCAAAGTAGCATTTCGATTGGCGAATACAGGATGGTAGAGATGATACTTCTTGTATGGTAGGCGAAAGTAAGTCCTGTCCTATTATACAGATCACACAAATATATTTTGATCATCGTCACTTGACGTGTTTCGACTTGTAAAGTTTTCATCAGAAGTTTTAAGACTTTACAAGTCGAAACAAGTCAAGTGACTGTGGTCAAAATATTATTGTGAGACCCGTGTAACAGGACAGGATTTATTCGCCTACCATACAAGAAGTGACTATCATCTCTACCATCCTATATTCGCCATATAAGTGATTATGATCTCTGCCATCCTTATTCACATATCGAAATACAATTTTAAATCACTGAAACGATACTAAACAGCTTAGATAGCTATAGACTTTTTAATTTAATAATAAGTACATTTTTTTTACATCTCTCAATATTAAAATACTGGCGTTTAGTAGAACGATGTTTGAGTGTTGAAAAATGTGCCACTATTGCATTTCCTACTTGCAACCTAAAGGTCTCTGTTCCGACCTCCGACCCGGTCAGGTTTTTTTTACTCCAACGTACTCGTATTTGCCTTTCATCAATTGTAATGTTAAAGCCAACTTGCACAAGGAAAAATAACTTGTCTTATACAGCCGTCCCGTGGCCGAGTGGTTAGCGCCCTTCACTACTGATCTAAGAGACCTGGGTTCGATCCCCGAATAAGACACGGTCGTTTGTGCAGTTTTTCTGCCGAGGTCCTGCCATCCTCACAGATCTTCTACTGTGGCAAATAAACTGACAGGCTCCTGTCAGACCTCTGTGGCAAGCAGCTGCTTGAGGGGTATTTATTTTTATTTATACACGAGTCTTTACCTCACCGTGACTTGGACTTTGAAGTCAGCCGCTCAGGGAAACTTATCCGAGTATTCTGCTTATTAATTTTTTAGCTGTTATGAGCATATATATATATGCTTTGAAAACTTTAGGTAGCCAGTGCTACAGGTATATATTTTACGCCGACTATATTTCATCTGGTAACCCAGATTTCATCTCTATCAAAATAGATTTAAAGATAACTTGATACCTAAATTGCACAATTTTGACCTGTTTTTTATTCTATTGGGGAAATTGCGCCATTTCGTGTTTATAATTTTATGTTTATTCCTCAAATTATTCGTCAGCAATTGCGCGAATCATTTTCAATGAATAAATTCTTTATAAAAAAAAAAGTACTGCTAAATTTCGAATACGAATTAAAAATCGATATAGCAGCTGCGTGATGGGTAATTTTTTTCTTAGAATAAAAATGATACGACAATCGCCCAAGCGAACGCAACAATCAGGCCTTAAGTAAACAAAACTTGATAAACAAATTTATATTTCCATGATACTCTTTTGTTATGTATCGTACATATTTCATTCGTCCTTCAGTTTCACTGCAAGTTGAAAAACGAATGAAATCCGCATAATTGGAATAAAAACGACCGATAATCGCTCAAGCGAAAAGAAACAATCTGTTATGAATTAAGAAAGAAATAAAACGTTAAAAAACTCTATGCTAAAACGAAATTTTCCCCCCAAATCTGCCTATTTTAATCTATTGCAAACTTTAAAATGATCATTATCATTTGAAGACAGATTTAAAAAACTTCATGTTATTTAGAATTAAAAATTTGAACTATTTATAAACTGGAAATTCTTGCTAGCATCATTACAAATGCAAAGTGCGATTCGTTATTTTGAAAGAAAAACGAAAATGCAATCGAATGTTTTTTAACATATAAAAAAGTATGTTTTTATTGAGTATCTCACGTGTCGCATAAATGGGGATTATTAATTCTGAAGACTATATTAAATTCTCTTTGGTAAAACAACAAAAACATTCTGTGATCCTCAAAATAATGGTGAAATAGAAACTCATTTAACCGATCTATATATATGTGGTTCCTAACCTTTTTTTTGTATGCAGCCGGGGTAGCTTAGTCGGTACCGCGCCAGGCTCCTAATCTGCAGTTCAAAGGTTCGAGTCTCAACTGGGCCCGCTTTGAGATTGATCTCAAAACTCTCTGCTTTTCCCTCGGTCAGTAGGAGACCCAGGTGGACTTGAAAAGGCCGCCGTCTGACACATATTAACTTTTCTTTCGCAACCTACTAATTTAAATATTTTTCAATAACAGTTCTTTAGCGAACAATGTACTGCTAATACAACAGGAAATTCTCAGTTATTTGTCTCAGATGAGGATCAAACAATGCAGCATTTGCTGTCCTTGACTAAATGCCCTCCATAATGCGCTTGTTATGTTTAATGACATCGCCATATTTTCATTGACAGGTGACACTAATGTAGTAGCCATTTTAGTTCATCTGCATGCGTAAGAGGAACTTCCTGGTAGGTATATGAAACACCTGGTGAATTAACGCTTCAAAGATCGTACTTAAGATGGTCATGCAGAAGGCCACCTACTTTTTGTTCTGCGTTTTGTGTGTAGACTGTTGTTTCAGATTAATTTTACATTTTTTTTTGAACAGTGAATAAAACCTATAAATCCGACTGAAGTTTTCGTGACATTTATACTTTGCTTCGATTATCTTTTTAAACGTATAATTTCGAAATTTGGGTCATATGAAGTGTACTTATTCAGTTTTATTATAGTTCGAAGGAGATGTTATTTTTTCCTTTAATATATTGAAGGAGTGTTTCCTTTACAAACAGTCCACTAACTATACGGTGATGATACGGAAATCAAATTATGAGTTCGCATACTTTAAATAGTAAAGTTTGAATTCCAAAAGTTCAACCGCCGTCCGTCGGATGAGATGTTAAGCTGTGCATTTTGAAGAACACACCGGGTCGCCATTGTTTCCTAACATTTATCCAGTATATTCCGTTTCCTAACCCAGCTGTGTGCCCTTAGGGTCTTTGTGACTTGGCCTTTAGCCTATTGTGTCCAAAAAAAGTGCCGCTGAATGGAAAACCATCTAACGCTTTGAAAACGGCATGCTGGGAACCGTAATCAGGCTGTTTCATCCAATACGTTTATCAGTTTACACTTCTGTCTTCTCTTCTTGGGGCGGGGTGTCAGTCGGTATCGCGCCAGGCTCATAATATGTAGTTCTCAGGTTCGAGTCCTCCTGAGTCAGCGTTGAGATTTGTGTCCGCAAAAACTCCTCGCCCTGCCCTCGGTTAGTAGGGGACACCGATGGCTTGGAAAGGCTGACGTCCGTCGGCTGGAACGTTAAATCTTAGCCCGTGTGCGGGAGAGCCATACCCAGTGCACGTTAAAGAACACAATGGGTGGCCTTGACGGGAGGCTACCTCAGTTTCCTAACATCTGTCCAGTGGCTTCCCTCCCTTCAACATTCTCTGAGCCCTCGGGGTCTCATTGTATGCAAAAAAGTGCCATTCAGAAATAAAACAACCTAACATCTTCGAAATTTCAATTCTAAAGACGAAAACAAAAAACAGTATATTTTAACCTGTGCTAGCTTAAGGTAAAATAGATTGAGATTTTTAATTTATCTTAAGTCTTTTCTACAAAAATAAAAGATTAAGAAGTATTGAGCTCTAAATATGAATCCCTATTGACGTAACATGAATGTTTTCTTAAAAGTTATAATTAAAAGTTGTCATTAAATACACGTATATTATGGTAATTGGACACCCGGAAACCCCGGATTCCCACCGAAAGGGTAATAAATAGACCACCACTTCCCCCCCACAAAAAAAAGTGAAGAAATCAGTAATAGTTACACTATTGATTAAGAATGTTAAACAATTTTGTAAACGAAATCAAAAATATAAAACATGGAATCATGATAGATGCCATAGACAAAAAAAATCTAGAAATATACAATGTTAAAAATAGCTTCTCAAATAGATGTTTGATTGTCAGTCAATACGTTTTCAATTCAATTAAAAATTGTTTTTCCTTCTGCTTTCTATAGTAATAATATGGATTTTCACTCAACCCTATCTCAGCTATCACTTTTTTTACTGTTATTCATTCAAAAGATCTCACAGTTATCGTCAGAACAGCTTGAGTTTATTATCGATTAGCTCGATACGTATTGTTATTTTGCTTTGTATCACTTTCGATATTACTCAACGATGGGTGACTCTTAACACATGACATTTTTTATCATAATGATATCATTTCTAACCTTTACATCTGTGGTAGGATGTCATTTGATCTGTATTAGATGAACAAGAGACTAACAATACATTGATCTTTCAACAAGAGTCTCTACCATCGATTCCGTTATACGTTTTCATTAAATACAGAGTTGCATCGTCACTTCTATGTCGCCTAAATCCGAAGTGCAATGATGAATTGTTTCCTCTTACTATCACTCGTTTGTCGATTAAATTGTGGACAGGCTGCAACAGATGAAACGAGTAGAAATTCTCATTAATGTTGCTGCCCTATATTTCGTCACTATTCCGGAGGTAGTGATGAAAAATATTCTAGGTTCAGTAAATTTCTATATTCTCCGAATGAGAAGCAAGACTTTGATTTAATATGTGTTCCACAAGACTTGGATTAATATGTGTTCCACAAAGCTTGAATTTAATATGTGTGTTGCAAGACGGCGATTAATACGTAAAATTGTATTCGCAGTGCTGCTTACTTCGGAGGTGACGACGAAAACATTAATTCCAAGTACAATAAATTTTTGTATTGGCCCAGTGGGACCGCAAGACTTCGATTAACATGTAGCCCGCAAAACTGCAATTACTATGGGGCTATAAAAAAGTTTTATTAATATATGGGTCTCAAGACTTCGATTAATGTCCGAATATCACCACTTTAATTAATGTATAGTAGACAAGGCTTTGACTTGCTTTTTGGTGTGAATCAAAAAAATTTTCGACTTATGTATCGCAAAAAGTGTTTTAAGTGTAGACCGCAAAAATTATCGAGACAGACATGAAAATGGAAAAATTATTTTAAAAAAATCTTTGAACTAAAGTGTGAAGTCAAAAGTGAATTGCATATCTGCAGATTTAACGTAATTTTTATTATTATTTTCACATTTAAAGAGTCATGAACAGTGAATTAGAATCATTTCAAGAAAGCGAATAATTTAGAAATTTCCTCCTAAACATAGCTATATAAATATAAAAAAAAGCACCAAAAAATATGGCATCAAAATCTCGATTAACAGTAAATAAAGGAAGTTCCAAAAAAATTAGTTTTTTAAGTATAGCAAAAACAAAGTACCACAGTTTCTCCTAAATCAAGTCAAAATGTACAAGGTCGTTGACTTTGGGTCTAAATCTACGCCATAACGTTTGCGAAATTCTGGTGTGGTGTTACTCTATACATCGTGAAAAGCAATTTCAAAAATAAAAGTTGACTTATCTATTTATTCACCATTGCTGTAGAATTGATGCAACAGGCAACAAAAGAAATCATTTGTGGAATGGTAAAACAAAAAAATCCGGCAAATGGATTTAATTTCAATTGTTTATAAGCTGGAATTATTACCAACAGCATGCAGTAAAAACCAAGTTTGATTATTTGCAATGTATCGAAGTTATAGCATTCAACTCAACAGAAATGAAACAAAATGGTTGTTTTGGAGTAGTCATTATCTTTTACAAACTTTTGCCTTCAATAACCATTTTTTAAATCTTAAAGTGTTTTCTGTTTTCCCGCATTAAATGTAATGTGTAGCAACAAGGATTTTTTGTTCCGCATTTATCTACTGATAGAATTTCTCTAAATAGACTAATATATTTCGCAATTTTTTTAATCATGCACAAACTTTGAACTCCTTTACAACTTTTTAATTTTTTAAAATAGTACTTAATGTTTCGAATATGCAATATAAACTTCCAGTCACAAATCATGTTTCCGCAGTCTCCGTATATATCTAAAATGATTTTAGACTAAAGGATTTATTTAACAATAGAACAATAAATAAATAAAAAAAATACCCCCTCAAGCAGCTGCTTGCCACAGAGGTCTGAACAGGAGCATGTCAGTTTATATGCCAGAGTAGGTCTGAGAGGATGGCAGGACCTCAGCAGAAAAACGACACAAACATCCATGCCTTACCCGGGGCTCGAACCCAGGTCCCTTAGATCAGTAGCCAAGCGCGCTAACCACTCGGCCATGGGACGGCATATATAGAACAATAAACTACACAATAAAATGCTACTTAACAAGAAGAAAGGAGACTCTAAAAATTTCTAAAGCTATTTTTTACTCTTGTAAAAAGTAGCTTTAGAAAGAAAAAGATAAAGAAAATTTCTAACGAAATTTAATTTTGGCATTATATTATTAGCATGAACTTTCATTTGGTTAACTGATCCAAAAATGTAGCTCTTACACATTTCCTTACTGCATTCAAGTAAGATATGAAATTAAATATACTAATTAAGTATAATTATGTAATTAGTGTTTGTTATTTATTTTAGCATTCTGGGTTCGTTATAGCTAAAGTTCTTGTGTTTAGTACTTTTTGCTAAGATGTGGCGGAAGAACTTTATTATTTTCAAGATAAGGTTGAAGAATGAAAGAATAATATTTTTGTGTTTTAACTTTCTGTGTTTTTTGCGTTATAATTTGGTGTTTAATCACGTGTATTGTAAGCTAATAAACATCGTATCCTCAGCATAATAAAATACTGATTAGTATGTTGCAACTCCTTGCAGATTGTAAGTGGCGTTAATCATTTACATGCAATTTCTGTAAGTACGTGTAACTTCATTAATACAAATTTAATTCTGCAGCCGTGGAACAAGTGCCGTGCGTGTTACAACTATTCCCTGGTCTCGTACACATTCTCTCTAGTTCAGAACTATCCCGCCATAATTGCGAGAAATTCTGTTAAACTCTTGTTCATATACCGCAATGAAATCGTATCTTGAAAGTAATTCTTCTAGGTCAAAAGGTACAAGTCGTGATATTTGTAAGAGTTGTTGTTTAACTTGCAACGCATGTTCTGAAAGTTTTATGTTGTTGGTAATGTTAATTCTTTTCCTGTGGTGGGTTTGGATGCAAGAGACAAGGATTTCCTGCAATAATTGCTTGTTCCAGAGGGATTAGTTTTTTAATGAGCAGATGTTTCTTCGAAAGCGGCAGCGTATATTACATATGAAATCGTCTCATTACGGTTTTTGGTGAAAGGCACGGAAATAACTTTGGAAATCGAGTGTATCTTAAGTTTTAACCAAAAAGACTTCGAGTAAAAATGAAGAATTGGAATCATTGGCTAGTGTGCCGTTTCCACTGACTGGTTGTTTTCTCCTTGGAAATGTAATGGCGCACCTGATCCTTTAGCGCTTGCCATATATCCATCTCACCCCCAGACAGTATCACAGGTTTCCTCCACATTATTTCCTATATCGAGCCTCTTTTGAAAGATCATACGTACTTAAAATTAGTATATCTTATCCATGAATTACGAGGGATTTTCAAAACGTTCTTCACAAAAATCATTGCGCTTACCTCAACAAATCTCGCTGTCGTCCAAAGTACTACCCTCGGCCATCTATGCGAAGTTGCAGAAGTCTACGCCAATTCTGGAATGCTTGGTGCTACTTCTGTTGGGGAATACTCCGCAACTCTGAATGAACGCATTTGCAACGGCTTGCACCATTGAAAAAGGCTTCCCAGTGGGATTTTAATTTTTGGAAACAAAAATCACTTGTTGCAGATCGAGTGAATATGCAGGATGGGGTAGCTGTTTCATTTTTTCTTGCTCCATATAGGCCTTGCTGGGTTTTGTGCGCACTTGCATTGTCATGAAGAAGGAGCACCCTTGACACGTCTTGTTGGACGCTGCTCCTTTTTCCTCTTAACTAATTTGGGTGATCTGGTGTAGTATTGGCCATTTTTATCTCTTTTTTTTTCAGTTAAGGAATTCACGGCTACTACTCCTTGGTAAATGAAAAATATTGTGAACATCATCCTCGAGCGAACTCAGCCTCTGTTGAGATTTTTCTGTGTTTACTCCGACTTTCCCCTTAATGAGAAAAAGGGGCATACAAATGGACTTGGAAGGTTGCAGGTCATTGGATGGGATATTAAGATGTGGACCCGTGTGCAGGAGAGCCCTTGTGCTCGGTATACATTAAAAACCATAAAGTAGATGGTATTGACGGAACATTTCCGCTAGTCTCAACAGTTCATATGGGTCTCCTTCATCTACCACTTACTCTGAGCCTTTGGGGTCCTTGTGATCAGAATATTTATCCCAGGGATACGTAACTTGTCTCTCGCAAGTACCATATTGCTCATAAAGTTATTAAAATTGCTCGCCGATTCATCCTGCGTTTAGTGCTCTTGAACAAGACCATAATGCAAAGGTGGCGAAGGTAGCTCAGTCGGCAACGCGCCAGGCTCGTAATCTGCAATTCTTATGTTCGAGTCCCAGCTGAGCCGGGAGTGTTCAGTCGGTAGCACGCCAGATTCGTAATCTTCAGTTTTCATGTTCGAGTCCCAGCTGGGCCAGCATTGAGATTTATCTCCGCAAAACTTCCCTCCCTGTCCTCGGTAAGTAGAGGATACTGATAGGTTTGGAAAGACCGTCGTTCGTCGGGTGGGACGTTAAGCCATGGCCCCGAGTGCCTGAGAGTTATCCCTGGGACGTTAAAGAACACGTTGGATGGACTTGACAAGAGACTACCATCTGTCTCCCAACAGCTGTTCCAGTGGGCTCCCTCCACCAACCTTCTCTGAGCCTTCGGGTCTTTGTGACCTCTTCATTTAGCCCACTGTGTACAAAAAAGTGCCGCTCATAGGTTAAACAACCCAGTTGAGCCAGTGTTGGGATTTATCTCTCCAAAACTCCTCGCCTTGTCCGCAGTCAGTAGGGGACATCGATGGGCTTGGGACAGTTGTCATCCGTCGGATGGTACCTTAAGCCGTGGCCTCGTATGCGGGAGAGCATACCCTGTGCACTTTAAAGAACATGCTGAATGGCTTTGACGAGAGACTACCATCTGTCTCTTAACGGCAGTCCAGTGGGTCCCCTATCCCCAACTTTCTCCGAGTCCTTGGAGGGCCTTATAACTTGGCCATTTAGCCCATTATGTGCAAAAAACTTGTCGCGCAGAAGTAAAAACAATAACGCCTAGAGGTTGCAACCCATAAAGCAAAATTCCATTTACTTTTAGCGACAGTGTTACATTTGACGCTAAAAACATTGACACATTTCTTACACGGCATAATAATCACTGCTAATAACCATTGCAAATAAGTGAAAAAGAGTGTTATATTTTTAAAATATAACAATAGTTTACATTCTGCTTTTCAAGATTGATACTTAAAGAAACACTTAGAACGGATTGTTTTTAATTAAAATAAAATGCGATATTGAGGGGTAATCACTAGAATGAACAGTTAAACTGGAAAATAAAAATACGATTTTACTACTATTATTTGGGGCCGAGATGTTAAACATCCTCAAATATATTTGGTGCTCCTCAAATCAGTATTTGGACGCTTTGGGATTCTCCGAAAAGGTTACACACCCTTGATTACTTCACATCTGAAAACGTTACGGACCCCTGATTATCTTACCTCTGAAAATTCGATATTCCTCGATTTTGCCCATTTTGTTCACAGAATAAAAACTCTGAGTTAAAGCAATCCAACTCAGTTCAACTAACACGGCTAATTAGATATTATGTTCAGCTAACATAAATATTGATTTTTAATATTTATGTTATATGTTCTTGAACCTATAAAAAGTCTATATGTTCTTGAAACTTATTTTTTTATCATATTTAAGTAAAGATCTCCATTAAGTATCATATCCAGTTAAAGATCCCTATTCTTTCATCACATTTAAGTAAAATTCTCCACTAATTATGTCCAATTAAAGATGTCTATTGTTTATCACTTGCAATAAGATTTCTGTAAATTTTCATGTAGTCTAGAGATACGTATTGATTGCCGTGTGCATCTAGAGATGCGTATTGAATATCATTATCAGTTAAAATGTCTATTATCGTGTTGAGCTAAACTTTCCTAGTATACTGATTATCCTGTTCGGCTAAAGATATTGATTATCATGTTCAGCTAAATATTCCTACTGATTATGTTCAGCCAAAGATGAGGGTTGGGTTGTTTTACCTCTGAGCGGCACTTTTTTGCACACCATGGGCTAAATGGCCAGGTCACAAGGACCCCAAAGGCTCAGAGAAGGTTGGGGAGGGGACCCACTGAAACAGCTGTTGGGAGACAGATGGTAGCCTCCCATCAAGGCCATCCAGTGTGTTCTTTAACGTACACAGGGTATGGCTCTCCCACACACGGGGCCACGGCTTAACGTCCCATCCGACGGACGGCGGCCTTTCCAAACCCATCGGTGTCCCCTACTGACAGTGGGCAGGGCGGGGAATTTTGCGGAGATAAATCTCAACGCTGACCCAGCTGGGACTCGAACCTGGGAACTACAGATTACGAGCCTGGCGCGCTTCCGACTGAGCCACCCCCGCCCCCCAAAGATGAGGACTGAGTATCTTTGTTTAACTAAGTTCAAAAGACGTAGTCAAAATGCCTCCCAAGGAAGGGATACTTAAATTCCCCTTTTTCACTTCAAGAGCTTAGTTATTCAGTTGCGCTCCTAAAGAGCTACTGTAGTTTTGACCCTAAGCCTCGTTAGTGAGTAGACAACAGTAAATGATCACCCTCTAGGTCAAAGCAGTTGGCGATGCAGGAGATAAATAGGTTTCTATTTTTAGTTGGCAGCCAGTTCACGCGGAATTCACTTCTGAGCCACCCACAAGTTGACCATGTTCTTGGTTGGAAGAGAGCTTTCGGGCATTTTATTTTATTAAGCTTTGCAGTTAATTCTCTTTTGATGTTAATATTAAAATATATCGTTAAACATGTGGCATTATTAATTAATAATGAGTAGGGCATGTAACCTGCGCTGAAAAAATTATTTTTATCCAGGATTTTTTTTTTCTGATTTAAGGATGGAGGTGACTTAGTCACACTACCAGCATTGATGCATAGCCGACATTTCCCAGGTTCCAATCCCCAATGTGTGCATGGGTTGATAATTTCTCCCCTAACCCTTGCTCTTCCGTCAGTGAAAACGGGTTATTAAATGGAGTTAGAAAGGTCGCTTTTCTTCTAATGCAGGAAAACATTTACAGGAAAACATTTAGGCATCAGGTCCCTCTTGACTTTTGGAAAATCGTTACGCCTCCCCATCTCTCATTTCTAATCAGCTAATCCCCTCCCCTTTTAATAGAAAATTCCATTCATAATTAAAAATTGAAAATAAAAAAAAAAGATTTCAAATCCTCCCTTGGAATATCTTTCCCCTCGTTTGGGAATTCGTGCTCTAATGGAGCATAAAGTCGTGCCTCGGTGTGTAGTAGAATCATACCTCTGTGCATTTGAAAGAACGCGATGGATGGCCTGGACGAGAATTTTCCCCATTTGCCTCATAACAGTTATCTATGGTATCTATCCCCTTTTCAGGTCTGAGCCCTTAAGCCCCTTTTGTAGTCTGGAATTTATCACATTATGTGCTTAGGTTAACCCAGAGGTTAGGCAACACAATTCATTTTTGCATTTAGGTTTTTTAATACGAGACACGATGAAATGCATTTCGAAAACCAAACTAAATTAATTCCAAAGAGCGAAATCTTTAAAAACAAATACATCTTAAAATTCTTGTTGTAAACATCTTTCATAAATGATTTAAGTGACACATTCTCAAAAGATGTAATTCAAAATTTTTGTTCACTAAATGATTTGATTTACTTAATCCTCCATAAAAAAATACAATATCCAGTCAGTTCATTTTCCGCTTCAAAAAATTGTTTGATTAAGTCGTAAAATTATTTAGTTGTTCCTATCTTATAGCATGAAAATCTAGTTCGTCATCATCAGATTCAGGCTTTAGAATATTTTCTCTAAAAATTGTAATTTTTTTTGTAAAAGGCCATGATGGGTTTATGGTTTATATTCAATAAATGTATCGTATTTTTTAGCTTCTTGTGTTGGTCGAAAAGTCAGTCTTAGGTACTTTTGTGTTACATTTTCACAGGATGAAGATCTACTTTTTGTTTATCTCCGTTGAAGGGTCTTATGGAACAGCGTCTTCTTGAATTGGATAAAGTTGGGATCTCTGAAGAAGTATTCAATGATCTTTAAACTTTTAGCTATTTCAGAGGTCTGCAATTAACAGATTTTTCTTCCTATCGTTTTCAAAGTTTTTGTGGAGAGGAATTTGTCATAATCAGCGCGTTTGACTACAGATAAAAGGGTCAAGACTAAGATTAGGTTCGACCCCCCCCCCTCCCTTGTAAGGCATGGATATTTCTTTATTTTGTTTTTCTACTGAGGGATTACTTTCTTCACTGATCTTCTCTGTGGATTATTATACTGGCAGGCTCTTTTCAGATCCCTGTGGCAAGCAGCTGCTTCTAGAGTAATGTATGTACCAATCAGTAGCTTAAAAGATATATTCTGTTTTACGAGCTCTCGATTCAGTCGTCCCAAATAATAATAATTTATTCCACGTAGGGGGTTACAGTAATGCCAAGGTACAGGTAATTGTGGATATTAATTTAAACATTGAAGTGGCTTGATGCCCCAGTACATTTGAGAAATTAAAAAGCAATATTGAAGATAGTACAAATAATTATGCAGGAATTGCATAATTATTTGATACATATAAACAAATGACAAGTTGTACAGACGAAGATAAACATATATGAAATGTGATAAAAAAAACATAGTAAACTTAGGGGGAAGAAAAAGAAGGTTTAATACAACAGAGTGATATTAATTGAATGAACAGGTAAAAAAAGATTGCTGATAATCCAGACAAAGGTTTGAGGTGGGTTGTTTTACCTCTGAGCGGCACTTTTCTGCACACCATGGGCTAAATGGCCAGGTCACATGGACCCCGAAGGCTCAGAGAAGGTTGGGGGAGGGGACCCACTGGAATAGTTGTTGGGAGACAGATGGTAGCCTCCCGTCAAGGCCATCCAGCGTGTTCTTTAACGTGGTATGGCTCTCCCACACACGGGGCCACTGCTTAACGTCTCATCCGTCGGACGGCGGCCTTTCCAAGCCCATCGGTGTCCCCTACTGATAGTGGGGAGGGCGGGGAATTTTGCGGAGGTAAATCTCAACGCTGACCTAACTGTAACTCGAACCTGGGAACTACAGATTACGAGGCTGGCGTGCTACCGACTGAGCCACCCCCGCCCACCGGACAAAGATGGGGAGTGCGAATAGGGGTGAGGAGATATTGTTGGTCAAACGTTAAAATATTCCAATAGGAGTGGAGTAATATAGGTTTTGAATTTTGTTTTAGAATTTAAAGAAGTGATATCGCTCGGTAGAGAGTTCCAAGTTGAGGTTGCTTGAAAGGCAAAAGAAATTTTACCATACTTAGCTTTGAGAATCTTGGGAGTAGAAAACATTTTATTGCCAGAGCAAAGGATGTGGTGGTAATCGAATATAGTGTGTAAGAATCGAATGAAGGGGATGAAACTTGTTATAAATAGTGTCATGAATAAGGATAATAAACCGCAGCTTTCTTCTAGATTCACGAGTGGGAATTTGGTAGTTGGAACGAATATCAGTAAGTGTTAGAGATTCTTTTTTGTTAAAATAGATTTTACTGATGATTTTAAGACCTTCATTTTGAACTTTTTCTAATTTATAAGAGTTCTTATTATTAATACCAAAAAGAGTAGAAACACAATATTCGAGTTTCGTCGGATGTAAATTTTTTAGAACATTGGGGCATATAGATACATAAGATAGAACATAAGAGCATAGGGCATAAAAGAGACTGCAAAATTTAGAGCAGTTGGCAAAATTCGAAGCCACTTAGCAAAATACAAGTGAGTTGGCAAAATTCGGAGTGACTTGGTAAAATCTTGGGGAGTTGGTAAAATTCGGAGTGACTTGGCAAAATCTTGGGGACTTGGCAAAATTCAGGAGAGATGTAAAAATTTGGATTTTTTTCTGTAAAATTATGGTGAGTTGGCAAAATCTAGGGACAGTTGTCAAAATTCTGAGTGACTTGGCAAAATCGAGGCAACTTCGCAATATCTAGGAAAGTTGGCATAACTTGGGGGAGTTTGCAAAATTCAGAGTGGCTTTGCAAAAATCGGGTGTGATGTAAAATTTGGATTTTTTTTTCTGTAAAATTGTGGCGAGATGGCAAAATCAAGGGCAGTTGGCAAAATTTGAATCCACTTAGTAAAATACGGGCGATTTTTTGAAAATTGGGATTGATTTTGTGAAATTAAGGAGAGTTGACAAAATGGTGAAAACTTGGCAAAATCTAGGGAAGTTGGCAAAACTGGAAACCACTTGGTAAAGTACAAGTGAGTTCTAAAAATTAGGATTGGTTTTGTGAAATTAAGGAGAGTTGGAAAAACCAATAACTCTTGTCAAAATCTAGGAGAGTTGGCAAAATTCGAAGCCACTTGGTAAAATACAGGGGAGTTGTGAAAATTGTGCCTTTCTTGTGGCACAAAACAAGGAGAGTTGATAAAATTCGAAGTGACTTGGCAAATTCAGGGAAGATGTAAAAATGGCAGTTTTTTCTGTAAAGTTACGGCGAGTTGGCAAATCTAGAGTAGTTGGCCAAATTCGAATCCACTTGGAAAATACGGGCGAGTTGTGATAATTGGGATTGGGTTTATGAAATTCAGGATAGTTAACCAAAATCGAGAAAACTTGGCAAAATCTTGGGGAGTTTGAAGTGATATGACTAATTTAGGAGAGATATAAAGATTGGGGTTAGTTTTCGTGAAATTATGGAGAGGTGGCAAAATCAAGAGAAAATTCGCACTAAATTGCTACAATTGAGATGAAAATATTGGAGTTGTGAAAATTGGAAAGTTAAATGGGCAAAATGCACGAGAGATGTGAAAATTGCATCAACCCCCTCCCTCCCACGGAGCGAAAATCTAAGTAAGTTTGCAAAGTTGGCTCAGTTGGCAAAATTTGAAATTCGAGTTGGAGAATTCTCAACTTCTACCCCATCCCCCCCACCAACCATAGTCCTTCGCTACGCTCTTGCGTAGGAGGATATTATACTTTCGAATGTACCTCATTATATAAGTTCTTTTTGAAGCTGAAATGATGGTTTTATTAATGGGTGATTCAGTTGGCAGCGTTAAGGCTGCAGACTCGTAATCTGCAGTTCCCAGGTTCGAGTCCCAGATGGATCAGCGTTGAGGTTATCTCCGCAAAACTCCCTACCCTGCCTTCGGTCAGTAGGGAATGCCGATGTGCTTAGAAAGGCTGCTGTCCGTCAGATGGGACGTTAAACTTTGGTTCCTTGTGCTGGAGAGCCATACCCTGTGCACTTTAAAGAACACGCTGGATGGCCTTGATGGGAGCCCACCATCTGTTTCTTAACGGCTATCCAGTGGGTCCCATTCTCCTTTCCCTGAATCTTCGGGTTCTTGTGATCTAGCCATTAGACCGTTGTGTGCAAAATAAAAAGTGCTGCTCAGAGGTAAAACAACCCAACTTTAAATATGACATGAATATTATTTAAAAATCTGGAATAGAGAGATTTGAGTGAGATCTTCACTTTATCTCGAGTGATATTTATTTTTCTGTCAAAAGCTTATTTTCAAAGATAAGGAGCTCAGAATGTGGTTTCCGTTTACATAAACATGAAAACGTCCGGAAAATTTAATAATGCAGTCTCTATAATTTGTCGATGTTGTTTGTCTGTCGCGAAAGATTATTATTTGTGTTCTCTACGCTTGGATTTAAGAACATGACGGTTAAACAGTTCGAACGAAAATATTTAGATATGTTAGACTATTCTTTAATGTTTTCCCAATGCCTGATTAATATTGGACAAAGAAACCTTTCCGTTATAAAAATGAACAGTTTTAGGCAAGTTTTTAAAACACTTAAGTGTCATTATGTCGATGGAATAATTATGCAAGATTTTGAAGTTATGAAAGTTTTTCGACGACTGTGCTGACTGAGATTTACTATCTTGGCCATTGGCTTGATTTTCAGGTCATTAATTCAAGATAGGTGACAACATTAGTTACATTGAAAAGGAAATGTTTTGCTGTTAGTCTGATTAGAACAAAGACTCGAAAGTCATTCCGCTTTGAAACTGTTGAGGGACAATCAGTAAACGTCATCTACGATGAACATGTTTTGCATATTGATGTTGCCCCCTGCTGAAAAATATGTTGTTACTATTGGAAATTTAATTCTATAGTTTTGTTACAATCGTATTATTAGATTTACTTTTTCAAACAGTTAAGTTATAGTACCATAATTTTTTCAAGTACTGTCCTCAACTGTATCTCGATTATTGTTTCACAACCAGTCTCGTTTTTTGCCCTCTATTAGTCAACTAATCAAATAATATGAACAATAATAACTGTCGTCTCTATGCATCACGAGATGATTTACATTGTCCCCTACTTCAAATGCAACGCAACTTTGTGGGATTACGATTTGAATCTTGTTTTAAAATCGTAGTCTTCACATTTTAGAGAGCAATAAATTTTGTTTACCGGTAATTTATTACCGTTAGATACTTGAACATTCTACCGGAGAAACATTGAAAGGATATTGAAAAAGGAACAGCGCCATGTTAACTCAGTGGGGAATGAGATTCAAAGCTCAGAACTTTTTAAGCTTTTCATTGGAAAACGTGACTGAAGATTTCAATCAAATCTAAATCTTATTTTACAAATATGTATATCAGCTCAGTATTTAAATAGTTATGGAAACAAACATTTATCTACTTTACTCATTTTAAAAAACATTCAGAATTGGTAGAATTTGAAATAATTGCTGCACAAACTGCTTAAAATAGGCTTAATGCATTTTACTAAAATTTGATACAGAGGTTAGTGGTTTTGTATTAAACCTGCTAGAACTTTTCAAATCAATTATATTTAAGTACCAATGATATAATAAATATGAAATAACTTTCCTACCACACAATATCATTTTAGACACATTTTTTTTTTAAAACATGAGCAAAGCTGTTTGTATCCACAACGCCGTGATTGAATTCAGAATCCTACTATTTTTATATAAGAACTCACCAGCTTTAAATATCAGTTTCTAACAATGCAAAATAATAAATATCTATCTACATTATTTCGGCAGGCCGCACGTACATACTTTCCTGTATCTATAATCGCAACTGTAAATCATTAAATATTAATGGTAGTTTCATTAAACACAAATGTCTTTTCGGTAAAATAATTTTTGTAAGTTATTAATTATATCCACAGCTCATCAGTTTTTACTAGGTAATTTACACTATTATAATGTATTATATATATACAGTATAGTTAGAGGAAATATTTTTCCTCTATATATTTGTCATCATATGAATAAATGTAGCATAACAGTATCAATTACCTAGTAAAACTTTCTTATACGTGTTAATAAATCCGAATCAAATGTTAATTCGCATTATGTAAAAAAATCCATGCCACCTACTATTGACATATATGTTGCCAACGTTCAGATTTATCTTCGCCAACCCCAACCCTAACCTCGGTCAGAAAGGGATCACCGATGGACTTGGAAAAGCCGCCTCCATAGGATGAGACGTTAAGTCGAGGCCCTGTATGTAGAAGAGCCATAATCTGTGCTCGTTAAAGAACATGCTGGATGACCTTGATGGGAGGCTTCGATCTATTTGCTAACAGATGTCTGCTGGTCTCCTTTTCCCAGCTTTTCTTGGGATCCTTGTGACCTGTTGATTTTGCTCATTGTGTGTACCAAAGTCTCTCTCAGAACTAAAACAACCGAACTCTTTGATACATATGTAAATAGTATGCAGAAGTGAATTGGAAACGTGAAATTAAAATCCTTCCTAAAATAAACTGTTTTTGCTAAACCTCATTCGAATCCAGTTCCTCAGTCCCAGATCAGGCAATAGGTCAGTCTATTACACAAAATATTTTTCTTTCCTGCGACTATTTTAACTACAGTACTACTGGGTTATTTTGTGGGTTTCTCCATTCCCCCTTATTCGTCAAGGCCATATTACCTTTACAAAGGTACTTGGAGCAAAATTCTTGTTAAGTTCTACTCATTGAATGTCGCAGTCTATAGAAGCACAATGGAAGAGACAAAAAAAAAGTAACAGCAAAACCACGACCTTCTAACCTGAAAGCTGTCGTGCTTGGGTGGTGAAGCACAACATGATAGGTTTGTAACATATGTTTTATGGTCCTGAGAACAGTCACTGGTTGTCTCGTGTAGTTATTTGTAAACATTATGAACTATTGTGGAAAGTGTTTTTTTATTCATTTCTATTGTATTAACGCGCTTAAAGGGAAATATATTCTGACGCATATAGTATTAATTCTGTCTTTCCGCATTTTCAATCATCATATATAGAAAATACAATATTGTATGCCATGTAGAAAAATTTCATTGTATTTTGCTGTTGTAGTGATAGCGTTTTATTGCTTTCTATTTCAGTTCAGTATTGTATTTGAACAGTACATAATTTCGGCTTCCAGTGCGTCTGTATTTCATGGCATTATGTGAATTCCGTTCTGTATTCATTCCACATAGATAGTATACTTCGTGTCAAAGAAATTTTTGAGCATGTAGTATGAACAAATTTCAAAGCTACACAAATAATTTTGTGGAGAAATGTGCTCTGGACAAATTAGAGATCTAAATAAAATTTAAAGCTCTACTTGGTCTAGTATTTGGCGCATCTGACTCCTAAGACTAGCAGCATGTCCTTGTGTGTTTGTATGTTGTGTGAAATACCAGGACAAGCCGTCCTTTGTGTAAGGAAGTAACTTCCTTTTTTAAAAAAATAAAGGAATATATATATTATTAATTATTATAATTAAATCTCTATTTTCAGCTACATTGGTTTCCATAAATTAAAAAACATCCCTATGTTATATCAATGGGAAGCTAACGTTAAAGCTGTATAACTTCTGTAATATGATTTTTAATAATGTGACAGCAGATAAAGATCTCAAATATATCATCTAGATCAGTGATTCCCAACCTTTTCTGAACCAACGCCCCCTTTAGAAGAGAACAAAAATTTCAACGCTCCCCTAGTCCATAATAGTTAATTTTATGTGAAATATTAAAATATTTTGCATATTATCTGTACCTAATTTACCTGTTTATTTATCTATTAAAAATCATAAAGCAGAAATTAATAAAACGACAACCAAATGTACAATAAAATTGTTTATTAAAATTTTAGAAATAAACACAGAATCAATAAGAAATAAAAAATAATGAGATAAACACAAAATTAATAATAAATAAAAAATTAATGAGATGGTTGAGGCTGGTGGAGTGTTAACAATTTGTTAATGTCGGGTTTCAATTTCGTTAATATCAATCGCAGATCGCCACGTTCAGTGATGTGTAGTCTGTTCCTCTTCTTTGACAGTAAATTAGCTACTGCACTGAATCCACGCTCAGCCATATAGGACGAAGGAAATGCGATTAAAAACTTCTGTACTATTACCCACAATCCAGGGTAGAGAACTGGTATTGATTTTTGAAGCCAGAACTCTTGGTATCCATGTTTGAATTTTACTTTGAGTGCTTCGTTAGTCGTGAGTTCTAAGAGTTCCTCTTCCAAATTTGATGATTCTTCAGTATCTGTGTTTGCGAAAGGATCTAAAACCCAACTCGGTATATTCATGTTTAAAATATCTTGGAAACGCTCCGTAAAATCAACATGAAGAACTTCCAAGTGTTGGCAGTAAGTAAGTAATTCTTCCGGTTTTGCAGAGACTGCTGATAATGTGGGAAAGTGGTTGTATTCACCTCTACCTAGATTTCGTTTGAATAGAAGAAGTTTTCCCGCAAAAGCAGCTATGACGTTTTTTGTTTTAATTAAATTCAATTCATCACCTTGCAATTGTAAATTAACTTGAGTAAATATTTTAAACAGGTCTGTCAAATAAGCGATGTCATTTTTTGGCGTAATCAGGTTTTCGTGCAATTTTTCGTCTGTCTTCAATAAAGTCCAGTACTGAGTCAAATAGATTGAAAAAACGATTCAGACAAACACCTTTATCGAGCCAACGTACTTCTGTGTGCAGCAGCAAGCGATTGTAATCTTCATCATTTTCATTACAAAGCTTACTAAATAATCGGTCATTCAATGAATTGCTTCTAATCTTATTGATTGCTTTAATAACGTAATGGAGCGACGTATTCAGACGTTCATTCAAATTTTTTGCAACCAAATGCTGACGATGAATAATACAATGTACAGCGAGTACATTTGGTACTCCTTGTTTCAAATGCGCTATGAAACCCTTATGACGCCCTGTCATTGCTGGAGCACCATCAGTAGCAGCAGACAAAATATTGCAAATAGGAATTTCTTTCTCTTGAAAAAACTTTTGCATGGTATTAAATATAGATTCTCCCTTTGTATCAGATTCCAAATTTTTAGCAAATAATAACTCTTCATGAATTTTTTCTTCTTTTATAAATCGTACGTATGATAACAGTAGAGCTTCGTTATTTGGTAGAGTTGATTCATCGAGTTGAATGGAAAATTTGCAAGTCTTTAAGTAATCACATAATGATATTTCAACGTCTTTTGCGTTTCATCTATTCTTCTTTGCACTGAATTATTACTGAGAGGAATTTTTTTGATGATATCTGACAGTGTCTTATGATGAAGAACAGTTTTTAATATCTCTTTGACTGCCGGCAAAATTAATTCCCCGCCAATTGTGTGTGGTTTTCCTGCTTTTGCGATTAACAATGAAATGTTATATGAGGCTCGTAGTCCATCATCATCTTGTTTAGAAGACGACGCAAAAAGGTTTGACATAGTTGACTGTTTTAAATATTGCTTTTCCAGTTCTTGAAAATAGGATAAATCGTTGTTCTTCTTATCAGCATGCATTTTATTTAAATGCTCTTGTAGCCTAGAAGGTTTCATAGCTTCATTTGAAAAAACGTTTTGGCAAATTAAACACATAGGTAATGATTGGTTTGTAGGAGAGTACGTAAATCCATATTTCAAATACTCAATACTGTACTGCCGGCATTTCTTTTTAGATGTAGATTCAGACATTTTCAAATACAAATTTACTTCTCAACAGATTTATAGATAATTATAAAAATAATGTTTATAATGACTTCTAACACTTATTACTCACGACTATTTATCACGGCGAAGCACATAAAAATAATAAAGCATTCCTAGAGCTATCGCTTTTATAGATTTGATTTTGTGCACGCATTAACTTGTATGTTTGCAATGCCGGCGCACTTGCTCCGTAAACAAGTCATTTCAAGCTCCCATATTCTTGTCGAAACATGTTAAATTGCATGAACCGCGTGTTTGCCTACCAACTTGCAAGGACTTGTCACCGTCAATCTATTCTAAACTAAAACAAATTAGGTATAGGTATACCTAATGCTAATTTAAAAATGCTTATTAACGCGATAACAATAAGATAATTTACATAGCTAGATAAAATATTTATTCATGAAAACATGTATTTTCAAAGTATTTTATTATATTAAAAAAAATTATAAAAAATATTAAATATAATAAATTTATTATTATATTATTATTGCATCAAGGTTGATTTGCCTATCAGGACGGACACACATGTCCAACATAATAAGCCTGATATAGTAGTGCATGTTAAGGTATTGAATGAGATTACAATTATTGAAGTAGGAATAACATCTCAGGATAACCTGCAGACAGTAGAGGTTGAAAAGAAGAGGAAGTATGATCTGCTGGCTAATGAGTTGAGCCTAATTCACAAGTGCAATGTTAATATTATACCTTATGTTCTGACGTGGGATGGTATTGTAACTACGTACCATAAAAGCATACTTAAAGCGACTTGGAGTGGGAAAACATATTGAAGCTGATATCCAATCTGTGATCTTGAAGTGAACTTTTGAGAGCATCTCAGTCGACTTGAGACGTACCAGTACGCTAGTAGGCGGTTGCAGGGAACTTATTGTCCAAGCTGCAGTTGAAAAGCTGTACATGACGGATGAGGTAGTGGATGACCAGAATCACCAGGAAGACACCACAGAATAGAAGAGATAAAAAGGTTGTCACAGAAAATTCCATTAAATTTATTTCTTTATTTGACCGCCCCTCTTGACTGCCTCAACGCCCCCCATTTGCCTCTGGATCCGCTACCGCCCCCATGGAAGGCTCCAGCTCCCACTGGGGGGCGGTATCGCCCCCGTTGGGAATCTATGATCTAGATTTTCAACAATATTCGTTCAGAATTTAATGAGTTATGGAAGTTGAATATTTAACAATAACAATGCCAGTCACAAAAAATGACTTCAGAAGTTAATTATAACTTGGTAATAAGTATTGCATCAAAGTGTTTGATAAAATAAGTGCATTTTAGAATTCTTTAACTATTATCACTTTTGTATAAATTTCTTAAGACTGGCATCGCTGTTGTTTAATATTCAAACTTCCATAACCCATTAAATACTGAAAGAATATTGTTGAAAAGAATTCAACAATATTCTTTCAGTATTTAATGAATTTCAAGATATTGATTTATTTCATTTTGACCTTTATCTGCTGTCACATTTTCGAAAACAAAAATTTTATATTAGAAGTTGTAGAGCTTCCTCGCTGGCTTACCATTGACATAACATAGGATTGTTCCTTAATTTATGGCCAACCACTGTGCTGAGCACCAGGACTTCTTGCCCATCTTTACAGATAGCTCGATGTCCGAAATATCAGTGGAATCGGGCATGGTCTGCTGTGATACTATCATTCTGACCAGATCCCACAGTAGGGTTTAGTCTTCATTGCAGAGTTGCACCTATCAGCCTCGCCTTGGACCCGTGGCGGCTAAGTATCATCATCGGCATGTCCTCTACACCGACTCACTTAGCTCGCTACAGGCTTGATCTCGGTGAGGCATCGGCCTCACTAACCCTGTTCTCTTCGCTGCTGGCGGTTCTCTCCAAGATCCGCCAGCAGCTCCATCTCCTGACAGCCACAACCATCAATCTCTTCTGTTGGGTGCTCGGTCACGTCGGGATCAGGGGCAGTGACTCTGCTGCCAAGTCCACCACGCCCCTGTCCGACTCTCCACTACCGTTTCCCTATGTGGATTTCTGGCAGTGTTTTACCATCGAGCTCTAGGCACAGTAGTAGAGATCTTGGTCGGAACAGATTGCAAACAAACTTTTGAGATCAAGCCCATTATCAAACAATGGCAGTCCATTTTTCGCAGGAATTGCAAGGAGGAAGTTGTACTTGCTCGGCTCAGCTTAGGTCATTCGTTTATTACTGATTCGTTTCTTCTACGGGCTGACGACGAACCGAAATGGGAGTTTTGTTATACCATTTTTACCATTAGGCATATTTTAATAGATTGTATTGCTTTTAATTTTGAACGGTGTTATATTTTAGTTTTCATGATTTTACTTTCGAGCCCCTTACCTTCGGACATCTTTTACGTGATGACTTCTTTTTAGCACGTTTCCTTTTTTTTTACATTTTAAGGATATTTTAACAATCTGTAATTTTTTTTTACTTTTCAACTTTGTATTTTTTTTGCATGGGTCCTTTACGCCCATTTTATATATTTTATTGCTTTTTTTTGTATTTTACCTGTGTCTTCTCTGCCATTTGTTGTTTTAGTATTTAAACTTTGTGTTGTTAATCGTATTGTCATGTGCTTTTAACTTTGATTGTGGTGGGGTTTACTTTTAGATCCTTTTTTTTATCATTTGCACCTTCTTTGGCAAATCATGGCCTCAGTTGCCTTTGCACATAACCAAAATCCTTAATTTATGGGAACCAGTGTATATTTCTGTTGTAGTATTTAAAGATTTATGGAAGTGTAAATATTAATCAACACTAATATCAGATAAGAATTTATATCAGGAGTTAAACTTTAATGAGAAGTATTATTTTAAACTATTTAATACGTAAGTGCATATTTTAAAAATCTGTGTAAATAATTCTTTAGATAATCGTCAATATTTTATGTTCTGTTGTATATCTGTCAATCTGTCAATATCTGATAATCTGTCAATATTTTATGTTATTTATTTTATGTTATATCAAGTTCCAAAACTCTTTATTAAATATTGAACGAGCAAGTGAAAATCGAGATTTAATGTCTACTTTATAGCTACCACAACTCACAAAGTACGGTGCTTGCTAACCACTGTGACAGTTAAAACCCTCTCAAAAGTTCGAGTACCTATTCAACGAAACTTTGTCAGAACGTGGATATTTTTAAGTCGAAATGCTGCATTTCTCGAAGAATGTGTAATGCGTAGGAGAGACTAGTTCGGGTTCAACTTTTTTGAGCCCAGCCGTAAAAAAAATCCTATGCAATCCTAAATAAATTCAGGCCGGCAAAAATAATAAATAGAAAAAATCCCCTCAAGCAGCTGCTTTCTGCAGAGGTCTGACGGGAGCATGTCAATTAATGCAACAGTTTTTTTTTGTTCGTATTATAGGCCATTAAAATTATAAAATAATTTAATTATTTGAAGAAAAAAAATTTAAATCACAATAATATTTAGAACAAAATATATGATAAATAATTTGTAGAAACTTAAAATTCAAACGTCATTAAATAACACAGAGTTACGGACGCACGAGAGGATCGGCGTGTCAGGAGGACGGCTACGGCGTCACGAATTCGATCCTCTGTCGTACCAAGAGTGTCTACAAGAACGATACGCAATCGTCTTTTGGAAGCAGGACTACGGTCACCCGTGCCCCTTGCACGGTTACCACTGTCACCTCGTCACTGTCGAGCAGGTTTACAGTGGTGTCAAGAACGATTTCATTGGAGGGAAGATGGCAGTCTGTGGTCTTCATTGATGAAAGCGTTTCTGCTGATGGTCGTTTACGCGTCTGAAGGTGGCAAGGTGAGCGGCTTCTTCCATCGTGCATCTCCCAGCGACACACACAACCCAAGCCGGACATCATCGTGTGGGAAACGATTAGCTATCACTTTCGTACGTGTCTGGTGTTTGTACAGTACTAAATAGCAATACGTACGTTAGCGACATCGTATTTGAGTGTAATCCCAAATCTGATATTCAAGTAGGATATCGTCCGCTTACACTCTGCCCGGGCAACTTAACATGCTCTTCAGGCAGTTCACCAACTCCCTTGGTCAGCACGCTCTCCGGACTTGTCTCCAATCGAGCATGTCTGGATCGGATAAAGACTTCTATGGACTGCGGCAGGAGACGACCATCGCTGAATTAGCGTCCAAGTTGAAGGAGGTCCCCCAGCGTGATACCCAGCATCTGTTCGACCGATTGCATGCCAGATCGGAAGCTTGTATTGCTGCTCGAGGAGGTTCAACACCTTATTAAAATGTAACTCATTAAAAGGTAAAATAAACATTGAATCACTGCACACTTATGATCACTGTCCTTTCTCAACAAGTTGTTTCTACTAAATAAATCTCATAGATTACCCTTCAGTTGTTATTGGTGTTCTTTTTTCAATTTCTGCCAGTGTATAAGTAAAACTACAAATTTAAATTACGATTGAGGTATTAAATTCCAAAGTCTTTTATGTTATTGTCCACAAGTCTGAACTGGCATAGTGGTAGGGAGCTAACGACTGCTCCAGCAAGGCAAACTGTGTGTGTTATGTTACCTCTAAGGCAGTGGTAAGCAAAGACTTGATCTTAGTATGACATGTCCTTGTATGAGAAGGCCTGTAAACACTAGGAGTAGCTTCTAGGATTTGTCTATGTCCTATGTGTTGCAAATGAATAAATGAATTATTTCTGTTCCTGTGTTGACAGTTGTTTCCGCTAACCCCCATATTCTGCCCATGATGAGAAAGGGGATATTATTGTACTTTTAAAGGCCATCGTCCGTTGGAAGGGACGTAAAGCCGCGCATACCTACTACCTGCTGATGACTTGTCAGATGCTCTGACCCTGGTTAGGAACGTTCCTTTTCTGGGCAGATTGCAACTTGAAGGATCACTTTTGAGCTGAAGTTTGACACCCTTTTCAATGGATGGGCACTACATTCAACCATTATCATTTTCAAAATCTCAAGAACAAATATTGATTAAAAAAAGTGACTAAAATAAAACGAAATTTTGTATTGATTAACAGTGTAAGCTTGCAAGAAAGTCTGCGCCCATATAGTTTACGTTTTCGTATGTTCTTGAATATTTTCTGATAAGAAATCCTTGGTGACAGAATGATGCTGATATTGCAAAGATGGACGGAGGCCAGAAGCTGAGAAACGTCTGTTCTTTTCCATCCAATACAGATAACGTCTCTCAGCTTTCTTTTCAACATGTAGCTTGTTCTTGCTGACGCACTTCTCGTCTCTGAGCTGTTTCCGCTGACTTAGCTGCTTTCATTCCTCCATCTTACCTGCTCTTGCAGAGAAATTGAGGCGGACTTGATAGAGCACAGGGACTTTTCACAAGATTCAAATAAACAGGCGCATTGCTATCATTCGAAACAAACAGATGGATTTTTTTGTTTCATCCCCCCCTCCTTGTGCATTTTTTTTCTTCTTTCAATTCCCTTTTCGATATCTGAAAATATCACGAAACAGTCGGTGAACTACCAGAGGAAAAGGAATAATGCTATTTTTGTTTTGTACTTTTCATGATGTCTTTTTGATATCGTTAAAAGTTATGTTGCATCAGCGAGATTTGTTTTTATCCAACGCATGTGAATGATTTTAAATCCTAAAAGGGTTGGCAAAAAATTACTGTCGGGGCATTTTTTCAAGTAGAAATTCTGAATAATTTTTAGGATTCCGAATAAAATTTTTGGCGGATTTTTATTTTGTCTCAAATTTCATATTACAGATACTCTGGACACAAGCTACAAACAAATACCACAGTTTGGATTGTTTTGCTTCTGAGCAGCATTTTTTTACACAGTACATTACACAAAATAATTGCCAGATCACAAGGATCCCAATGCTCAGAGAAGGTTGGGAAGGGAATCTTGTTCCGGCATTTAACTCATTGTATGCAAAACGAAAACGTTTGGCTCGGATATTAAGTAAACTTAAACCAACATTAGCAACTCTAGTCAAAAAATGAGAGTTCGTGAAAACCTAAGTAATAAATGCACCTATCCCTCGATTTACACGGTTTTGGTTTTACACGTAAAAAAAATGCACCCGTTTCAATTTACACGGTGATGACTTTGCTTTACATGATCAAGGAAATGCAACCAGTTTCGTTTTCTACGATTATAGACTGGGCATATAATATATAGATGTATAATGCATATTATGAAGTAGCAGTGACAGATATGTATCCAGGATTTATTTCGCGTGGGGGAGGGGTCTGAAATAAGATTTTAGTAGTTTTATATTCTATTGAACAGGAAAGATTAAAATGATATATAGAATCTTATTCCATATATGATAGAGAATATATTTTAAATCTATTTTTAGTGTCAGACATAAAATATGGGACTGAAGTAAAATTATACAAAGACAACCGTTTTGGATTTCAAACCAGGTATATATGTTTGAGATTTCGTATAAGATTGCCGAATTTCCCGGGGAAGAGGGGTCTTGACTCCCTGTTGTCCTGTTCTGTACCCCCAGGTACGTCCCTAAGCAGTAGTATATTATTATTAGATTGTCATCCCAAAGTAAAAACTAAATGCTTCCAATTAATATCATTTATTATCAAGAGTAAATAGATCCATAGTGAATTTTTATATCAATAAAATCGTCATCTGTAACAAGTTATATTATTTCGCTAAAATTATATTCTTGCCATAATAATGTAAACTGTCTCGAGATATCTTAATGAAATGAAACCTGTTTTGAATCGGCAACGAGATCTGATGTTGTAGATTTAAATTTTCAAACTGTACTGCTCACAAAAATTAGGGAATATTTTTATCGTTTCATATTCATTTTGAAGTATCCCCTAATTTTTATGAGCAGTATAGTAAAAACAGTGTTTTTTCTCTCATTTTTGCAACAAATTTTGCTTTGTAAACTATTATATTGGCTAAACACAGCTGATTCGTAAGTACACTGTTCCGTAGAATATCATAAATACTAATTTTACGAATAAAGCACTAGGTACAAATGCTTAATTTCTATTCAGTTCGTAAATTATTTTCTTTCAAATTTCGTCTTCAAATCCGATACTGTACGTCTGCATTAACGATGAGTATCTTTAGGACCAAAATGAAATGTATGAGAAATTAATCAACACTTACCTGAATAATTTAATCTGCAAATAAAGTACAAAATAATGTTGCGTTAATGTTTATTATTACTGCTGAACTTGCATTGAAGTTTTATTTATGCATATTTAAGTTATATTCATAACAAGTTTTTTTTCAGAACCTATCCCCCTTTTTTTCTCGTCGTCGTCGTTAAATTTGAGGGATATCTGGCTCTATTGTAAAACCACCCTACGTAGGGGGGCTTATTCATGCGAGCCATATCACTGGGTATCATGAATAACAATGAGATAAAAAAGATAGGAAAGAAAAGGATGGTTGATATAATTTTAAATAAAAAATAATGGCACTGTACTTTAAATTGGGGAGAGAGAGAGGAAGAGAGCCTAAAAGAAGAGTTAATAGTAATACATAAGCCTAATCGAAGAAAGCATTCAATTTAGACAGGATTCAGATAGAAAGTGTCTCAGCCAATCAGAAGAGAGGAATTTTGGTATTGGCTGAGACGGTGGGAAGAAGGATTACAAGTAGAACGAAAACAAAATAAAGAACAAGGAAATCTTTAATTTAAGTAAAATTAGAGTTAAAGGGAAAAGGAAATGAAAAAATAACAACAATAGCTCACTTTTAAACTTTTGAAATATCGCTGACACAGGACAAGTAATCCCAAACAGAAAACATGTCTGGGAGTTCACTTGAATGGAGTGCTTTCTGGAAAATTTTTCTGAATTTTGTCTTGATTTTACCTTCTGCTGTGACAGTCTTCTTCAGAACTTTGAAGGAGGGTGGATTTCCCATTCAGAGTCAGCAGAAGTTGGATTAGCAACAAATTTTACGACATCAACGATGTCTTCAAAAGTTTCTTGAGAATCTGAATCTTCAAGCACACAGTCTTTATGGAGGTCCGGAAGCCGATCTTCAATAAAGTCAGAGATTGCAAAACACAAAAGAGTTTTGAGTTGATTTCTAGATACTTCTTTCTTTGAAGGCTTTTGTTCAAAGGACTTAAGTAGACTAGAATTAGATGACAGTGTGGAATTTGCTTTTCTTTTAAGAGAGGAAGAGTCTAAATTCAATAAATCACCAAAATTAGAGTTCTGAGGTAACTTTTGATTTTCGACAGGAGTTGGAGTAATAGGAGTGTTGTTTCCAGAGATTTGTGAAATCGGTTCATTAGGTTTTTGCAATGGAGGTTTTTTTAGCTTTCTGGATTTTAGCAAAGGCTTCACACTTTTTTATGAGGTAATCTGCACTTTTGCACCATTTACACAACTTCTGGATTCCTTTATACCAGATAGTAGCTGTGAAGCTTCCCACCTTTACAAAATTAGGGATAGGTTTTAACATTTGCAGAGACAATATTTTGGTGCCCGTTTTAATATTCTCTAGTCCTTGAGAAGTGAGAACTTCATCTTTAATGTCCAGAATTTTGCCAAAAGGTTCTAGGGCAGATTTAATGTCCAGGTGACTCGTGAAAAAAGGAAGCTTGGCAACATGGACAGTCTTAATAGGTGGTGACAATCTAGAAGATGAGATCCAATGTCCATCCAGACAAAATGAAGGTGAAGAGGCAAATTGATCAGCACTTGAGTCATTTTTAAATGTAATCACAGTTGTTACATTAGACAGTTTCTGAGCAAAATCCAAATTAGTAGATCCATATTTGTCAGCAAAATGCTGCACCAAAGTTTCGTATTTAACATTTTCATGTCTTACCTTGAAAGTCCATTGTAATCTTTCATCAGTAAAGGCGTTGTTAATATCCATGGCAGTCAATCTGGCAACTTCAGGAGCAAACGAAAACACGTCTGGTCACTTCAAGAACCAAGAGAGAACCTCCCCTTTATTTCTCGTAGATTGTTAGTTTCAATTTCCACGGTTTCAATTTACACGATGATTTCCCGGAACCTATCTGCCGTGTGTAAATCGAGGGATGGGTGTGTATCTTTGATTTCCTAATAATGCCGAGATTACAAAATTACTTGTAGTTGGATTGTAACCCAGTCTTAGGGGAGTTGGAGAGTGATGTATCCGTAGTTTGCGTTTTCACATTCCAATTGTATTGTGTAAATTTGGAAACTTAAATACACTGGTTTCCATAAATTAAGGAAAATCCCTATGTTAAGTCAATGGAAGCTAACGTTCAAAGCTCTATAACTTCTAAAATAATTTTTTTTTGTTTTGAAAAATGTGATTGCAGATAAAGATTTCAATCAAATAAATCAATATCTCGATTTTCAACAATATTCGTTCAGTATTTAATGAGCTATGGAAGTTTAAATATTTAACAACAGCAATGCCAGTCTTAAGAAACTTATACAAAACTGAAGAATAGTGAAAGAATTCTTTACACAAAGTTCTAAAATACAAACTTATTTTATTAAATACTTTGATACTGTATACTTACTGCTACGTTTTAATGAACTTCTGAAGTCAATTTTTCTGGCTGGCATTGTTATCCCTAAATATTCAAACTTCCATAACTCATTAAATACTGAACGAATATTGTTTAAAATCGAGATATTGATTTATTTGATTGAGATCTTTATCTGCAATCACATTTTTCAAAACAAAACTTATTTTAGAAGTTATAGAACTTTGACGTTAGCTTCCAATTGACTTAACAGGAATTTTTCTTTATTTATGGACACCAGTGTAGAACGAAAGATAATTAATCAAGAAATAATTAGAATTTACATCTTGAACAATGTAAAGGAAACTTGCCAAAATATTCGGTATTGTTTCAACAGTGAACCGAAAAGTACACGTAGTACAAAGTAGTGGGAAAGTAAAAAGTAGTGGGAAACAAATTGAATAATTGCCTACAAATCATTTATCAATTTATTAAAATCGAATCAGTGGCGTAGAATCAGTAGTTTTTGGAAAAATTGCATGCTTCACTCTACTAAAAGCACCATCATGGCCTTTACAAGAAGTTTTACCATGTTTGGTCTCAACGCCATTTTGCGTTTTTTCATAGCATTTTCCCTGTAGCATTTCTTCTATCTACGGAAAAAATTATTCTATTTTCATTTTATTATATTCTTCTAGCCATTCCGCTGCCTCGTGGTTAGCGTGTAGCATTACTAGCAGACTGTTTGGCAAAAAAATAACATTTCAAGAGCTTCAAAAAGAGTAACATTAAAAGTTACTTTTGATTATCATCGACTGATATTCAATCCTACTAAACAAGATTTGAATTATTAAAATAATCAATCTGAACATGTTTAAAATATGCATCAAACGATGTATCAAAAATGTTTCTCAGGGTCATTTTCGCATGACAAAGGATAATTTTTTGTAGTGAATTCTTAGAGAAACATACTCACTCTTTTCATTGTAACTAATTGCTTTTCTCGACATCATTATGTGCGACATCCGGGTTTCAAACTTGTGCAATATCCTACTGTATTGTTATTTATATTCTCGTTACGGTTCTGAATCATCCGTGACTAATTCTCTAGTGAACTTTGAAATGTTTACTGAGAATGCTGTTCTCTGTTTCAGTTGTTTCGAACTACTGTATTTATACGCATATAGGAAGTAACATTCCAGAATGTGTCACCAGACTTAATTCTTCGATTAAAATGGTTGTCAGCTTCGTCAGTCTCAAGTTCTATCTCCTCAAAACTTCCAGCGGAACACAAGATGGGCTTGGAAAGGTAGCCATCCGTCGGATAGGACATAAAGCCATTGCCCCGTGTACCGGAGAGCTATACTCTGTGCACGCTACGGAACACACTGAATGGCCTTGAAGGAAGTCTGCCATCTGTCTCCTAACAACTGTTCAGTGGGTCCCCTCCCCCAACCTTCTGAGCCCTTGGAATCCTTGTGACCTGGCCATTTATCCCATTGTGTAAAAAAAAGGTACCTCTCAGAGGTAAAACAACCCATCCAGTCTCGAGTTCAACATAAATTCAGCACTTGTATTTCAGTCGTTTAAGCAGTGAGTCATCTGTTTTAAATATTCTAGGTTTTTGAAATGGCAGAAAAGTTTGACGGGAAATACAAAGTTTTCCAAATAATTGTGGACTTGAGAGAATTTTTAAATATATCTTAATGTATACATTTAAAAATAATGTATGTTTTTTAAAATGGATCTTCAGACCCCAACATGCATTTTGAGATTTTTCTCATGGTGTTGACAAATTAGGTTTGCAAAAACAGTCTTCCATCAGAAGGAGCAACAATGTTGCGATTCTGTGTTCAGGAAAACCATGTTTTGTGTAACTTGAAAAAAACTACTGAATGGCTTTACGCAGTAGGCTTCCACATACACGTATAATATTTCAGTAGGTTTCTTAGTTTAGTCCTTATTTAGACTTTGGGTTTTTAGATTCATTGTGTAGCTATGCAGAAATTCTTCTGAATTTGCCAAAGCACTTGTTTCAACATACATCCCAGAACTTTGGGGCATCATAGCACGTTTTATATTCAAGTCGTGCGGAATAGCGTAAGACGGTAAATAAAATATTCCCTCTCCTCCTCCACGTTTCTTTCCCTCAAAATCTTTATCTCCGCAAAATTTCCCCGCCCTGCCCACGGTCAGTAGGGGACACCGATGGGCTTGATAAAGGCCGCCGTCCGTCGGATGGGACGTTAAGCCGTGGCCCCGTGTGCAGGAGAGCCATACCCTGTGCACGTTAAAGAACACGCTGGATGGCCTTGACGGGAGGCTACCATCTGTCTCCCAACAGCTGTTCCAGTGGGTCCCCTCACACAACCTTCTCTGAGCCTTCGGGGTCCATGTGACCTGGCCATTTAGCCCATGGTGTGCAAAAAAGTGCCGCTCAGAGGTAAAACAACCCAACCCTCAAAATCTCTGACAACTTTTTTAACTTCCTTTTACATAGTATTGTTCCTAACTTCGAAAACAATCATAAGGCTCATATCAAAGTTTATGACATGGTGCATAATATATAGATCATATAAAATTCTTTCCTCTCGCCCCATTATTCCCCATCCTTCTTTTGAAAAGAGAGAATATTTGTAATTTATCAAGAAAATAGTTATATTTTTCATCTAATCTTGCGACGGGATGAGTGATATAGCCTAAATTCCCTTGATGCTCCTTCTGCCCTAAAAGAAAGAATTGTTTTGGGAGATAACTTTTCCGATTGAAAAACAAATAACTGAATTGATACTTATCCTTATATTCTTCCTATAAGGTTGACATTTGGACAAAGCCGTAGAATATCCCAGAGTTCGAAACTACTATATAACATCCTCAGAACATGGTAAGTCTCCTTAAAACGTTGAAATCGGGTTGAGTCACAAGGGCCGATCTTGACATTGAAGGGCCGTATACACTCCTAGACTGTTGTGGAAAAAGAAAAAAATGTATGGTTTTGAATGATTATATAATTTACTCAAGCTGACTAAGTTTAGCTCCAAAACAGGGTCTATTATTGATACAAAAATTGGTTGTCTGAACTTATCAAATCTTCTTATAAAATTATGTTGCCTGAAAAATATAATCTGTAACATTTATTATTCTGATATTTGAACTCGCTTCCAATTATAAAAATTGTTTTTAAATTGTAAAATTTGATAAATCGCACTTTTTCACTATCTTACTAAGGAAATGTAGAATAAAATTTGATTATAGAAGTAAAAGAAAAGGGAACGCAAAAGTCAAAATCGTATAGTTTGTGACAAATTACAAAAGTTTTAAAGAGCATATAGGAAGAGAGAGCTTTTGCGTATAAAAGCTTCTTCTTTGCAAGTGATGATATTTAGAACTACACTGTTGTTATTAAATTCATTATTACACTCTTTCGGCAGATGTTCTGACTGCTAGTTTCACCTGGCAGTAAGACAAACATTATTTATTATGTCTGAGAAACATCTGTCTGCAGGTGGTTTATTTGTGCATCTTATCTGAAGGTCTGGATAGCTCTTGCATCAGCTTTGGCATATTTCCCTTCGTTAGTCCGTATTGCTAATTCACTCTCACCACGCTACAGTGTTTGGCGAACGCGGAAGAAATTCTCGATTTTTTTTATTTTAACCAAGCGTATGTAAGTCGACACCTGCTGGTTTTTGCAGGTGCATTGAGGAGAAACAAAATTCATGCAATGTGAACTTGTTGAGGAAACTGGAAGTAAATTTGCTGCTTCATACGCCTTTGCGATTTTTAATATTTGTCTTGTTTTAGTATTTCTCGTGCATTTCGGCCCTTATTAACTGCAAATGAAAAACCGAGTTTTAATATTTGTTTATACTTATGTCTTATAGCGAGAGCGGTAGATGAAATTCTAGCTTTTACTCGCTTTGGTTCATACATTTGCCACTGGTCAAAAGAGCAAGTTTCCGAATGGCCACTGAATAATTTTACCAGCAGATTTATTTCATCGGATTTGAGTATCTTTAGATCACATATGTTCGATGATATGTGTAGCAGAACTTTTACTTTTAATGTTTCATAAATAATTATTGTAGATTTAGATCAGTTTTATGTTTACAATAATTGATAGAGGACATTTGGAAATTTGAAATTTTAATCTAGTCTTAGATTCAGTTTGGTAGAAAAAGCATAATCATATAAATACTCGGGGGAGGGAAAATTTCGAAAAATCGAATCAGCCAGCAGTTTTTATTATTTTAGCGAGCGAAAAGACATTCCGAATGTGGGGGAAGCAGAGGATAAAAGGTTTTCCTTCTTTTATGTTCATTTAAAAAGAGCATGCAACAAAATTAACAATGCGGCATTCAAAAGTGTAAGTCAATGTTCTTTCTCCCTGGAAATATTTCATGGTTGTAATTTTTCAATCTTTGAAAGTGACAAGACACGCCAGAAAATTTTCTCTCCAAATAACGATTGATTGATTTCCTTAGCCCTCGTACGTCAAAAAAGCATAATCTGTCGAGAAATCAGTTGCTGCTTATAGCGAGGCGAGGGTTGCTCAATAGGTAGCGCGACAAGTTCGTAATTTGCAGGTCCCAGGTTCGAGTCTCACTGCAACTGTACCTGCGTTGAGATTTAACTCCAGTAACTCCCTTTCTACCCTCTGTGAGAAAGGCGACAGTGGTTTGGAAAGTCGTCCATCGAATGGGACGTTAAGCCGTTGAACCGAGTATAGGAGAGTCCTAACCAGAGTACGTTAAAGAACACTCTGGATGGCCTTGATGGGAGGCTACCATCCTAACAGCTGTCCTGTGGATTCCTTTTCCTCAGCTTATCTGATCCATTGGGGTCCTTGTGACCTGACCATTTAGCCCATTGTGTGCAAAAATAGCCTAGTGCTACTCAGAGATAAAATAACCCAACTGTCTACGGCATCTCTTAATTTCTAAACCATCAGACCATCGGTACTTCAAATTATCGATAAAACATTTTTAGAAGATACAATGATTTATTTCAAATGATAGTATTACTCAGAAAAGCATTTTATTTTTATCGAACAACTTGGAAACATCCTTAACAACTCATTAAATAATTACTGCATCCAGTATTTCTGCTTAACCTTTTGTCTTCAAATACAAAAGACTATCTGATTCTGCTGGCCAGTTTTTGTAAAATCTAATTGTAATAAAAGTTTTGTTTCTCTTTAAATTAGGCTAATATTAATTATTATCTTAATGTAAAAAAAATTCTACTCTAATTTATTAATTTTAGTATACTCTGTATTTTGAAAAATGATCAGGCTAAACAAATATTTTTTTTTACCTTCAGAGGTTTGAAGCATTTCACATTATAGAAAGTTGCCTAATTTTCCAAACAATTACGCAAGATGTACATCTCAAGTACCACTTGTATTAATGCAGTCCAAAGGTAAAGTAAAATGTGGTGGGAAGGTTATAAACCCCTCATTTTTTGGGCTTTCTGCCATTTCAAGCAGTCCAAAGGGAATATACAGACCCAAAACTAAATTGAAAGTATATTTGGGGAAAATAAATAATTGGCTGAATATTTATATGTGGTGTTTTGTGAACTATTAATGAACTTTGAGGGTCATGTGGTAAATGTATTCTTTGCGTTTGGGAATAAAAATCCATTAAATAATTTTATTTTCGCAATTTTAATTTTTTATTTCCTTTAAACTCAATGCCCAATAACATTTCTATTTGAATTCTTGAAATTTCTATCGTGCAGTGAATACAAAGAACCACATCTTTGCATTTTTCCCTTAATAGTTCATCTTAAATTGACTACTGAAAAATAGCATGGAAGTGTTATTGAGAGAACACCATGCTAGAATACTCAAAATAAAGACTGCCTTCCATCTGCGTTTTTCCTTTAATCTAACCATAAATATTTAAGATAATTGCTTGTTTCCCCTGTATTTAATAAAAAATTAAAGCAAATCGCTTCTCGAGCAGCTGTTGGCCCAGAGATCTGAGAGGAGCCTGCCAGTATAGCATCCCATACCGAAGATCTCGAAGTCATTAAGATCTCAATAGAAATGAAACATTCGGGACTCGAACCACGACCCGTTTGGTTTATCTTGCAACCAAACACAATATGTAACAAAATCACGTACCTCACAATTATTAATATATAATAGAAAAAATTAAATGAGCCTTAATATGGTTGTTGATTCCTCGAATATCGCCCTATATTACTATATACAGTGTCTTTCAAAACTCTCTGTACAAATTTCAATGGGAGATAAGGAACACCAAGACAAACCCTTTTCGTCTATGAACGTATGTCTGCTAACATAACCCTTCGATTCTAGAAAGCACTGTTTGGCGGTGCTGCAATTGGCTAGAGGGGCGAAGTGGGAACGGACTTGTGTTTGCCATCGGTATTCGTAAATCAGACACATTACGTGTAACATGGAGTGTTTCACGACTGCTGAGATGGCTGACATGCATCTGGCGTATGGGGCTGCCAATGGAAACGGAAGAGATGCTGTGAGGTTGAACCGACAGCGCTTCCCAAACAGACATGTACCAAACTACCAAACATTTGCGCATTTGCACTGGCATCTGCGAGAAACTGGAACATTTCATGCAAACATGCATGACACTGGTCGGGAGAGAACCATGTGCACTCCTGACACGGAAGAAAAAAATCCTACAGCGGATTGAAAACAATCCAGGCACAAGCACGCGAGCTATTTCATGTAACCTCGGTGTGAACCACCCCTCGTGTGGAGAGTTGCACGAGCAGCAGTTACATCTGTTTTACCGTCAGAGAGTCCAGATATTGCAACCTCAAGATTACCCTCTTCGTGTGGAATTCGTGCGCTGGTTTCTGCAAGCAGATCGCGGTGCAGGCTGATTTTCCAGCTCATGTGCTCTTCTCATATGAGGAGTCTTTCACACGTGAGAGTGTGTTTAATGTGTGCAATTCTCACGTTTGGACGCACGAAAATCCACATCCACAATGGCGCATATTCATCAACAATGGTTGATCGTGAATATTTCAGCAGGTATCGTCCATAACATTTTGATTTGGCCATACCTGCTGCCTCCCCGAATCAACGGACAGATTTATCGGGTATTTCTTGAAGAAACGTTGCCGGGACTGCTGGAAGATGTTCCCGTGGCTATTCGCAGACGAATGTGGTTTCAACACGACGGGGCGCCAGCACACTTCAACAATTATGTGCGGGATTATCTGAACGCCACCTTTGGGCCGATGGATAGGCCGGGATGGACCAATCGCCTGGCCACCAAAATCACCCCATTTAACATGTATCGATTTCTTCCTCTGGAAAAACATGAAGAACCTCGTGTACGTCTCGTACACGAGATTCTTCATGTTAATAGGAGTCTCTCCCCATATCCGAATCAATGGGATGGACAAATGGAGTTTGACCATCCCATTGACTCAGATGAAGATCTCGTCGCAAGAATCACTGTCGCCGCTGCAACTGTTCGCGAAATTGCTGGAATCTTTCAACATGTACAGCAATCAATGCTTCGACGCTGTCATGCATACAATGCTGTTGCCAGTCGCAACTTTTAGCACCTTCTTTAAATAAACATGTTGTTCACACTTGTTGCCATTCATTTATGTATCAGCTCCACCGATATTTCTGTCAGCGCTCTCTAGCATCGAAGGGTTACGTCAGCGGACATACATTCAGACGAAAAAGGTTTGTCTTGGTGTTTCCTATCTCCCATTGAAATTTGTACAGAGTTATGAAACACCCTGTATTATTTTTGTTGCTTTCAACAAGGTAGAAATTCCGTTGTATCGCTAATAAAAGAAAGGAATTGATTTTTCTCTAGAAAATTTTAAATAGCGTCAATAACGCCTTATTCAAAATGCATAAATGATTTGAATAATAAGAATTTTGTAGATTAATTCTAGTCCATCTGCTTAGTTTCCTCAATTCAAATATGAATGCAGATATTACCTTGTTTTTCTTCTATTTATATACGTACATCGAAAATTATGTTACTTCACTATCGATGGCTATATGTACAGGGTAACTTTGAATGGTATGTCATGAATCAGGTAGTGTTACCAGCACAGGAAACCGAGGAAAAAAAAGTCCAGTTAACATAGCACCAAAAATGCATCGTTACGAAGTTGCAGCTCTATCAATATTTGGGAGCGTACACACTACCCGTACCGCGGGGGTGGCTCAGTCGGTAGCGTGCCAGGTTCGAAATCTGCAGTTCACAGATTCTAGTCCCACATGGACCAGCTTTGAGTTTTATCTCCGCAAAACCCTCACCCGACCCTTGATTACTAGGGGACACCAATGGGCTTGGAAAAGCGTCGTCCGTTTTAATGAGGCGTTAAGCCATGGCTCCGTGTGCAGGAGGGCCATACTTTGTACGTTAAAGAACACGCTGGATAACTTAATTCGAGGATACCCTCTGTCTCCTAACAGCTATCTAGTAGGTTTACTCCTTATCTGAGTGGAGCGGGGGTGGCTCAGTCGGTAGCGCGCCAGGCTCGTAATCTGTAGTTTCCAGGTTCGAGTCCCAGCTGGGTCAGCGTTGAGATTTATCTCCGCAAAATTCCCCGCCCTGCCCACGGTCAGTAGGGGACACCGATGGGCTTGGAAAGGCCGCCGTCCGTCGGATGGGACGTTAAGCCGTGGCCCCGTGTGCGGGAGAGCCATACCCCGTGCACTTTAAAGAACACGCTGGATGGCCTTGATGGGAGGCTACCATCTGTCTCCCAACAGCTGTTCCAGTGGGTCCCCTCCCCCAACCTTCTCTGAGCCTTCGGGGTCCATGTGACCTGTCCATTTAGCCCATGGTGTGCAAAAAAGTGCCGCTCAGAGGTAAAACAACCCAACCCTTATCTGAGTCCTTGGGGTCCTTGTGACCTGCCGATTTAGACCATTGTATGAAAAAAAAAAGCGCCTCTCAGAACTAAAACTAACTCTTCCTGTGTGGAGGGCTTACCCCCACTGACTTGGGCAACGACGCGGAACAATATTAATTCCGTAGGTAGGGGAGGTCCGACGGGATATTACGTGCAAAAGAAAACTGCAGACACATGGTGTACCAATACCAAGGACAAGTATGTTTGAAAACTAAATTAACAAGACACATTAGTAAAGTGGGACATGAAAACACTTATTTGTGATAGACAAAATATGTTTTATTGACATCCATTGCAAGATCACGCTGCACATCACAAGAGATGCTCAAAGTGCCCTCCTTTGGTACATATACAGGCGTCGGTACGTCAACAAAAGGACTGTGAAAAACTCCTGGGGGTATTATGGACATGCTCCGCAGCATCTTGTATGCGATGTTGCAAGTCATCTTCAGTGTCCACAGGAGAGGCATAAATGACAGCTTTCTCTGAAATATTCTTATAGAACAGGGCCATCCAACAACGTCTTAGTTAAGAGTTGCTAAGAAAAAGAATACTGTACTCTTAAAGAGCCAGAAGAAAAATTCTCTACTTAAAAAACATATATTTCTAATGAGTATTGGGAACAAAACTGTATTTCTAAGGAATGAAGAAAATTCCTTGATTAAAAAATATCATTTTTAGTAATTCTTATGAATTGACAAAATCGTTTAAATTATGCACAATTATGCACCTAAAAATGTTTGATCAGAAATTGAAAGAAATGAGCCAGATTCTGTATATTGCTTTGTTTTGTGAGCCTTAAGTTCCTTTGCAGTGAGTCGTGGGTTGGACGGGTCTGTTAAAGAAAAAAAGCGAATCTAAACTCTTCTATTTTCTGCGATCGACTTTTTGTAAATATGTCCCAGAGATATAATTTCGAGAACATGTAGATCACAGTTAGTTTGAAATACGACCGCTCTTTGTCTTTGAAGAATTAACCAGATGTCAAATCTGTTATGCTTTCTCAGACCCAGTAATATTGAATATCGTTTCAGATTCCAATGCATTTGCTTCATAATTAGAGTATGGCCTCTTATTTGACCTTGAAACTTTACAAAAACTTCATTCTGTCACTTTTTATGTTATCCATGTCATGCTTATACTCAGATCTCATTCAGATTTCTAACACGAACATATCCCACAATTGTATTGATATTTAACATTGAACGATGGGTCAGATCAAGAGTCTCATTTTTATTCTGAGATATACAACTTCACCATTAGGTGCAAATTTTCAGAAGTCTATCATTTCTATATCACAGAATTAGCATCATTCCACCTTCACTCCTCATTCACCCATTCAGGCGCAGTAAACTCTATATATAGTTTATCATTTATTATTATATGACAAACGGCAAAACAAACTCTAGCTCCTCAGACTTATGGACGACAGAGTGGTAAACTTGTCATGGACGACAGAGTGGTAAACTTGTCATGGACGACAGAGTGGTAAACTTGTCATGGACGACAGAGTGGTAAACTTGTCATGGACGACAGAGTGGTAAACTTGTCATGGACGACAGAGTGGCAAATTTGTCGTGGGCGACAGAATGAGAAAACTCTCATGGGCGACTGAAGACGCAGAGAGAAACTTGAATGGTAATAGAGGCAGATTCTCATAGGCAACGAAGAATTAAATTTGTTCCCGTCTCTTTTCCATAGTATCGAATTTGGCCTTATTTTGCTCCATCCATTCACCGTCATCTCGAAGGACCAAATTCTAATATTCATTTTTCAATCCTCTTTCTGTATTATTAATGAGGTTTTACCTTCCACGTGAGTTTCTCTTTTTGTCACAATAAGCAAGAAATCGATGAAGGCCTTCGTTTAACATTCGTGCATCTCCAATTAGAACTTCATTTTCTCTTTGCCAAAGAGTTCGCTTTCCATATTTATGCAGCTTATTAAGCTCACCCTAGACCAGGTGCGCTTACCGTCTCTTAACGAAGCATTTACAATACATACCAAGAGGATTCTCGCTATGTGACTGACGCCCCCCCCCCCATCTCTCCTCTTCCCTAGGACGCACCTTACAGCTCACCTTACATGCCTAGATCTGTGTCCAAGTGGAAGCAACAGACCGTTCATCTGTTAGGTACGGTAATTGGCTAATTGCTACGTTCCTCTCGTAGCAACGTGAGTCTGAGTTGATTACAAATTAGTTGCAGGTGAGCCGGCCGGTCGGTCGGCCGGGGAAAGTCGGCGGTGTAATTGCGGTGACATTGAGTCCCAGGATGTTTGATTACAGGAGTGGTTGCTGCTACCAGTATGTTTGTTGGCTGGCACGTCACCGACTGATGCAACGTTGATGGTCTGTACTCGTAATAAGCCCAAGTGTCTAGCCACAGCGGTTACCACGTGAATGAATGTTATTTATGAAGGTCTGCCGGTTGTTTGCACATTCGTATGCTCTAGGGTTACGTTGTGACGCGCACGTAGACGCAGTGACATTGACTTTATGTGACGCTGGCTTCGCGTATTTAGTTTTTTTCCCTCCAGACACGTGTGAGTGCTGTAGATCTCAATGGTCGTATGTTTCAGCTGCAGTTTATCTCATTTGTTGTTTCGTGGTCTCTTTCCGCAGAAAAGGTGTTTTGCCGACTGCCTCGATTTTAAAACGTAGAAAGGAGAGTTTTTACTGACCCTTAATGGAAACTCCGTAAGTGTTTTCTTTTGTTCCCTCTGTTTATAGGTTAGGGTGCATTGTTTTGAATTTTCACGGAACTTGTTTTTATGTAATGGGCTAAGCCATAAAACCCCTCACACTCCAAATATAGTTGTCGAAGGGAAGGCATAGAAGTGATCGGAATATAGTGCTGAATGTTAATATAAAAATCCCAATGTTGTTATGAAATATTCGAATTGAAAAAGAGATAATTTCAGTAAAGAGAGCAAATTATTCGATGTTGAAAACTTCCAACTGAAATAATATAATAAATGCAGCAAGATATAACTGTATTAAGATCATTGTGTGAAGACAGAACGAAGATGAAAATACTCTTGTGTCAATGTATTATTCTCTCCTGCAGATAAACTGTTAACTTTGCGGGACATTTCTAAACAGAAATGATTTATTTGTAATTATTTGATAAATAACTGATTTAAAAAAAAACTACAAGATCACTACACAGATATCACACGTGGCTAGCAATGTCGCCAGCGTGCCTAGCTCATAATGAGCTGTTCTCGGGTTCGAGTCCCAACTGTTCCTAAGTTATAAATTTTCTCCGCTAACTCCCGTTCTGCCCGCCGCAAGAAACGGGACATCGTTTGGGATGTTAAGCGTGCCCCCAATCTCGATAGGACTGGTTTTTATATATTCTTACACGACACCAAAAAGAATGATAGTTGCAGTATTTTTCTTTTTAAATAAAAGGTACGTTGGGAAAGAGATAAAAGAAGCCGACTGTACACGTCAGAGTACACTGGATGACCTTGACGAAAGGCTTCCATCTGTCTACTAAGAGCTGTACATTGGATCCCTTTCCTCAACCTTCTATGGGCACTTTGAAGTCCTTGTGACCTGGTCATTTAGCTCATTCTATGCAAAAAAAGTGGCGCTCAGAGCTAAAAAATACCCAACCGGAAATGGTAAAGTGCATTAAAATTCAAATCTTCTCGGAAAAAGTGATAAACATTTTAAATTTAAAACAGAAAACATCAATGGGAAAGTGACAAACTCGATGGGATTGGCTCTATACATACTATTTCAGCTCGACACACTAAGGAATTATATTTGAAAGGTTTTTTTTTTTGGAGTAAAACGGACGGTATTCGTAAGAGGGATAGCCTCGCTTTCCTCTGTTTAACTATGTTGAATTTTGGAGTACTAATGCTATAATGGGTTATATTCTGTGTATCACTTTATTTTTAATTCAAACACTAGTTTTCACCACTCCGACAAATGTAATAAGGGTTTTTTTTAACCTGAGTTTTTAATGGCTTATTAAAAACAGAATCCGGTGAGTCTCTTGTTAACCTCTCTTTGGGTGGATTCACTATTTACAATGACGTAGATGATGTATCCTTACAGGTGGCTGTCGGCGGATGGCTTAGTCGGTAGTGCTCTAGAATCGGAATGTTTTCCAAATTCAAGACGTGGAACACAGAACCACAGTTTGGACTCAAATCTGCAGAACCTTCGCAGGTTCAAGTTTGGTTGTTTTACCTTTGAGCTGCATTTTTTTTAACACAATGGGCTTAATGGGCAAGTTACAAGGACCCAGAAAATAGGGGGGAGAAGGCCCACTGATCAGCTATTGGGAGACAGATCGTAGCCTCCCATCAAGGCCATCTAGCGTGTTATTTAACGTGAACAAGGTATGGCTCTCCCGCTCACGGGGCCTACTAACCGAGGGTAGGGCGGGGAATTTTGCGGAGATAAATCTCAACGCTGGCCTAGGCATACTCGTACCTGGGAACTGCAGATTACGAGCGTGTTACGCTACCAACTGAGCCACCTCCGCCCCGCAGGTTCGAGTCCCTACTGCTTTGAAATATTTTTCCGCTAACCACCATCACCCTGCCCGCGATGAGAAAGGAACACCAGTGGTATTAGAAAGGCAGTCGTCCGTCGGATGCGATGTTAAGCCGTGGGCTCATGTTCTGGAGAGCCATAATCTGTGCATGTTCGAAAATGACGGGGGGGGGGGGGCTTCCCAGTTCCCCGTCATTTCAGCACAGAAGTAAAACCAATCTTAGAGACTGGGGTTATTATGACCTGGACCATTTCGTCCTATTGTGTGCACAACAGAATGGCGCTCCAGGGTAAAATAACCCACCTTCAAAGGTGAGACGTGTGCTAGCGTAAAGCTGATATGTCATAAAATCGTTCATTAGAAATAAAATCTCTCATTAGAATAAGCCCGTAAACTTTGCTATTCTGCACTATTTCAACTGCACTATTCCGTATTCTGCACTATTTCAACAAGATGCAAATGGTGAGATATGCAAATGCCGATTGCCAAGCTACCGTTGCGTGGCAACGAGAAAAATATGATTATGTGTGGCAGTCACTGGTAAAAAGGTCATTCCCCTCAGGACTTTGGCAAATCTCCCTAAGGTAAAGTAGTCGAAACTCGCTGACTCACCGTAAAATTATACTTTGGCATAGTTTCCATCCACTGGAACTTCTTTTGAAATGCGTAAATCTTCCTTTCCTAGACCAAAGAAAATGTTTCATTCCCATAACCGTCGTATCCAGTTTTAAAATAGAAAAGGTAGTTGTTGTTTTTTTACATATAACAAGCCTGATACCGTTTTCACAAGTCATATCTAAAATTTATAAAGGTGGATCAGTATCAGATGTAGAAAAAATATGGAGTCGGAGGGTAGGCAAATTACTGAATCTAGCCGAAACACACCGAACGCTATTCCGGTATAAAAATTTTCCACTGCACTTTTAGTGGTCTTGAACTTTTTTTAATGCGTATATGTTTAATATTCCTCCTCGCTACCATTCTCAAGGGGGGGGGGGTTGACTAAAACTTAGCGTGCTTGGCTATGAAACATAGTGACAGAGTTGGAATCCCGCATAAGGTATGGTTAGCTTTCCTTTCCAATTATTTTTTTTTCTAAGGTCACGTTTTTCTCAGATATTTTTCTATGATGTATTATATTTATAAACATCTATCAAATTTTCGGGATTAATGAGATGCGTAAGGAGCTTTTTTATTATTTGTAATAAATGTACTAGAGCAGTGTTGCGAACCTCCGACTCGCAAAGGAATTTATTTGACGCTCGAATTTCCTCTGTCCTCGTCTTAATGGTTAGCTTGCTGGCTTGTAAAACAAAGGGACCTGGGTTCGAATAAGACATGGATATTTTCTTTATGATGCGTGTTCTCTTTCTGAACCGATTTCCTCGCAGATATATTTGTCTGTAGTACCGGGCAGATATATGTCTCTGAGCTTGATTATGGATCCTGATTTTGCTGCACTGGTGGGCTTCTGTGGAGGGAAAAATCTTCCGCTGTGTTTTCCCTTGGGGCTGTCAACCCACAAACATGGATTCACAGGATATGTTTATCAGCTGGTGGATAATCCTGAGCAGAGGTCATCGCAGGCACCTGAACTCTTTGCTTCTATTGGCATCGTCAAATTCTACATTGGAGGAAGTCTTCCAGTGTAGATGGCTTCAGCCTTTAGTGGTGGGGGAACGGGTCTTTACCCCATGTCTGCGATTAGGGGGCTGTTTGATATTGTCGGCATTCCCTCTCTCAATAAACATAGTTTCTTTAAACATCCCACTAACCATTTTCTCTCCATAGGTAGTTGGAATGTGAGGACTGTACAGAGCTTTTTCTCTTGATGTCCTCACACAAGAATTCCACCATTATAATTTAGATATTCTCGGCTTGCAAGAGACCAGATGGACAAATAAAGGTCGGATTCTTAAAAATAATCTTAAATTGCTCACAAGGGAAGGACGACAATAAGCATCACCAAGGGCGTGGGTCTGCTTCTCAGCAGACACGCTAGTGATGCTTTTCTAGGATATGAGTGCATTAATGAAAGGTTTCTTGCAGCAAAATTTCAGAGAAGCGTTAAAGACTTGAATGTTATCTGCTGTTATGCCCCCACTGAGGATGCCGATGAGGATGAGAAGGATAGGTTTTATGGACAACTTCAGGATATTTTGAATTCTGTCAAGAAAGTAGATATTACCCTTGTTCTTGGTGACTTCAAAGCCAAAGTTGGTACTGACTTTGACCTTTGGGGAGGAGTAATAGGCCCTTTTGGTATTGGTAGCTGCAATGGGCAACGTATCCTACAGGTAAGTGAACTCAATGGTTTCAGAATAACTAACACATATTACAAACACCGCGACATACATAAATACACATGGGTTTCACCTTATGGACTGCATAAGTATATGATTATATTACAGATTAATTAACAGCAAATGGGCTAGTTCTGTTAGAAATACCAAGGCATATAGGGGAGCTGAAATTGGATCTGACCATTACCTTGTTAAAAGTGTCTTGCAACTTAAATTTAAAAAGTGTTGTACTGGGTTAAACAATTTACCTTTAATTCTGAAGCTCTGAAAGACCCAGTTATAGCCAAGGCTTACCATGATAGGTTACGTAGTCATTACGACAGTCATGGTTTGCTTACTACTGAAGTTGAGGAAGATTGGAACCATTTTAAACAGGCTTTTTTGGACACTAACAGTACTCTTTTAAGAAAAAAGGAGCAGAGGAGACAGAATTATTTGAGTGATAAGGCACTTGAGCTTATTGCGGAAAGAAGAATTGCAGGAATGTCCTTAATCAATACCCTACTAGTCCTATTAGAAAGCACTACAGAGAACTTAATAAACGTGTAAAGGATCAGTTAGCTGCTGATAAGAATCTTTGGCTTGATGGTTTGGCTGACAAAGCCGAGGAAGCAGTTAGACAGCACAACAGCAGAGAGCTGTACCAGATAGTTAATGTTTTGTTTGGTAGAAAACGGACAGGTATGCAGGGATTGAAACATAAACAAGGTAAAGTTATAGAAAGGGGAGTATTCTATTATGGCTAGGTGGGCTGAGCATTTCAGTGATGTTCTAAACAATATGGGTAGTTTTATTCCCATTGTTTGCAATGATGATAGATGCATTGGTGGCTTTAATGTTGGCCCTATAACACAATCTGAAGTTAATTTGGATGTTTCTAAACTTAAACTACATAAATCCCCAGGGGTAGATGAAATTATTACGAAAATGCTTGGAGCTGGGAATGTTTCGGTTACCACTTGGATCACTGAAATTCTGAATATCTTTTATGATAAAGGCATGGTTCCTAAGGATTTTACCAGAGCTATTGTTATCCCTATTTTCAAAAGAGGTGATCGCAGTTCTTGTGATAACTATAGGGGTATCAGCCTACTCTCTGTTCCAGGTAACGTAATTTCCATGATTGTGCGTAATAGAATTAAGAATCTGGTTGACATTCAATTGCGTAATGAGCAATGTGGATTCAGAAGTGGTAGGGGATGTGTGGATCAATATTTTTCACTGAGGCAGATTCTTGAGAAATGTTTAGAGTTTCAGAAACCTTTGGTTGCTAGCTTTGTTGATTTCAAAAAGGCTTTCGACTCTGTTGATCGTCATAATTTGTGGTTGATTGTGAGATCATATGGTATACCTGACAAGTTAGTTAACATAATGAAAACTCTCTATAATAACACTGAGTAGTGTGTGAGAGTTGGTAAGGCTTGTAGAAATTGGTTTAGTATTACTTCTGGTGTTCGACAAGGGTGCATTTTGTCTCCTTTTGTCTTTAGCTTGGTTATTGAAAATGTTACGCGAAATTCACTTCGAGGGAAAGATTTTGGCCTTAAATGGACTGGAGATACGAAAATTTCTGATTTAGATTGTGCTGATGATTTAGCCCTTTTGGCAAACGATGTTGATGAGATGAACTCTTTCATTCGAGCTGTTGATGAAACTGGTAGTAGAGTAGGTTTGGTTATAAACGGAGAGAAAACTAAAGTGATGAAAATTGGTCAGGCAGGCTGTGATTCATTTAATCTGAATGGTTGCAGTCTTGAGTAGGTGTCACAGTTTAATTATCTTCGGAGGTATGTAACAGATAATGGTGATGTGCGGCATGAGATTAACAGACGAATAGGGATTGCTGCTGGGACTTTTAAGAATCTATGGAGAGTGTGGAGAAATAGGCGTATACACCTAAAGACTAAAATTAGACTGTATAATAGTTTGGTTCTTTCTAGGGTTAGTTATGGTAGTGAAACGGACACTTTGTAAACAAGATAACAGGAAACTAGATGCTTTTGATTCCAGATGCTTACGCAGTATCTTGAACATTAGGTGGTTCAACTTTGTAACTAATGATGAGGTTAGGCAAAGGAGTTTACAACCTCCTTTAAGCAGCATATTGTGCAGAGAGAGACTCCGTTGGTTTGGCCATGTTGCCCGTATGAATAATTATAGATTGGCGAATAGGGTTATGAACGGTGTGCCTAAAGGCCTCAGAAAGAAGGGGAGACCTAGGATGCGGTGGGCAGACAATGTCAAACAGGGCCTTGTTAGAATTGTTGTGCAGTGGCCAGATGCAGTAGATGTAGCTCAGGATAGACTTGCTTGGAGAACTAAATTGCACGGTCTGGTTGGACCTCCGTAGCCCATGGCTGCTTGAGGATGATGATGATGATGATGATGATAATGAGTGTCATGTATTATATTTGAGCTCCTATCAGACCATTGTGGCAAGTTGGTTTGCTGAGGAATACTTTCTTTTTATTATTTCAAATGTAAAATACATTAATTTCTAAATTGGTGTAATGTGCCAGTTCGTACCTGAAATTCCTAAGTTCAAGTCCTTGCTGTGCATATGTAAGATTTCATCCTCATGCCACCTTTCTGCTCTTGGTGAGAAAGAGGACGTAGATGGGATTGAAAAAGTTCTGTCCTTTTGATGGGAAGTTAAGCCTTGGCCGAGTGTAAGAGAGTTGCATCTTAATCGCGTAAAAGAACACGTTGGACGGTTTTAACTAAAGGCTTCCATATGTCTCTTAACAACTGTTTAATGGTTACTCTTCCCTCAACCAACTCTCAGCCTTTGGGTCTGCGTGACCTGTCTATTTTACCCATTGTGTATATAAAATTGCCGTACAATAATAAAGCAAATAAGCTACAGATAACCTTAGCTGTACTCATTTCTGGTAAATCCGCGTTACGTGAAATCTGCCTTCGCCAGGGGTATTACACTGCCCTAAGTGGAAATCGCAACAACAAGAAGGAATGATAGATATGTAAATCGCAGTAGGCAATCGGCCATCGGAGGTTCCGCAGTGAATGGATAACTGAAACCCAGTCGAGCCATGGATAAATACCGGGAGCCCGTGAGCTCGTATCATAGCACGACCGATAGTGAGGTTGGAGTGCATGCTGCGAAAATGTTCAGAACATGCCTTGCAGACGTTGACGCCTTCGAAGAGAAAGCGAATCGTCGATATGCGAGAGCTTGGATTGAGTCTTTATGCGATTGCCACACACATGGGGAACAATGTGAGCACAGTGCAATGGTGCGTCTCATGCAATATCATGGAGCACCAAATAACACGGACAGGTGCAGAACCAGCACTCCACACCACAGGACGTGAAGATCACGTGCTCTGAAAGGAGGGCCATTCGCGATTTTTTCACCACAGCGACTATGCTGTAGAATGATTAACACCAGGGAAACAATTAGACAATGCTTGTATGATGCAGGTATGAAGACGAGACGTCCAATCCAGCATCCATTGAAGTGACATCCCGGTTACGCCGTCACCAATGGTATCGAGCGAGGAAACATTGGATTACGGAATGGAGGAGAGTGTTGTTTACAGACGAGACCCGATTCTGTTTCGGGCTGCCAGACTGCTGTTTATCGGCAGTCTGGCAGCCCGAAAGTTCTGGCTTATCTTCAGTTCTGGCTTATCTTCATCATGTCGTTGATGACGTCAGCGTCATCAACGACATGATGAAGCCTATTCTATTAGCCACCATACAGCTCTCCACCGTGGTACAATGGTATGGGATGACGTCACATATGACGGCCAGACATTTCTGCTCCCTGTTTTTGGCGCACTGACGGTGAGATGTTTCGTCGATGATATCGTTAATACTGTGGCACGATCTTTCCTTACCAACCTGCTGGACTGATTCAGCAGCAGAACAACGACACCCCACACATTGCACGTGCAATGCTAAGGTGCGGACATTCTCCCATGGCTTCCATAGTCCCCGGACTTCTCACCCATTGAGCAGATGTGGGACCTTATGGTCCTTCGCCAGCTCTCTCCTGCGGCGAACCTGGTACAGTTGCGTACCCAACTGGATGCTGTTTGGGAACACCATTAACCATAAGATTGATGAAATACCGAGACGTCTATAGGCTTGTATAACCGCCTGAAGTGGGCCTACTATGTGATGAATCTGCAATAAACGCACGTACCTTGCGTTCTCACGTCCGTTTTTTGCTTATTTCCACATCTACCTTCATGGCTTCCGTCCTGTCAGTTTCGGGTGTATACATCATTTCCTTCGCAGTATTACGATTTCCGCTTTGAGCAGTGTATAACATTTATTTCAAAGAAATGAGTACATTTTGGTATTTCTATTCCTACCCTAAGTAAATAATTATAGCTCGTGAATTGTAAGCACAAAGAGTAAAAATATCTGAAAGAAATAAAGATTAATAAAATGAAAACTAAACTTAAAAAAAAAACGCCATGAAATCTTTTGGAGCTGAACTTGCTTAACTAAATTAAGGCCTTAGGCACCTAAAAAAAAGACCAGGATCGAATACTTTGCCTTTTTTCTGTTGATAGGCAATATTTTTTGTTCACAGCACTCAGGATGCGAGTCACAACTATGTTTCACGGCACTCTCTCGTGTCATAGTTGTGTCTTTACGACAAAGCCATACACCGATTATGGAAAGTCTCTCTTCAATGACTTTTGATAGTCAACACTTTTATGAGACCTCTCTCTCGAGACAGCAATGCATTATGTATAGACTGCTTGAACAGCTATTTGTCGTTCACGCTCTGCGTAAGAAATTATTTGAATTAAAAAAGTATTTTTTTTAACAATTTGATGTGGTGAAAATGAATATTTTTAATACCGCCTTATAGCGGATCTGCTTTTGTCTGTTCATGTTAAGCAAGGGTACAAATTTTTTTGACCGGAGTTTCAGACCTGAAATTACTTGTATACTAAAATGACACGTGTTTAAAAAAAATGTTCATCATCAGTATATTTATTACCCTCTTTAGTTTGCGGTAGTTTTAAATTGGTATTATTGTTCTATATTTTTGTTTTTTATTAGGGATTATATTTAAAGTGCTGAAAAGTTAGCGATGATCTTACCTGATTTCCAAACATTAAAACAAATTCGCACCTAACTGCTATACCCAATGTTTCAGACTGAAGTAATGGTATAAAGAGATTTTTCTGCGCTCAAGAAAATACGACATTAATAAAATAAATTATATTTTCATTTGAATACGATTGAACATTTTTAAATGACTTTTATTAGAATAAGTACTTAATAGAATAAAATATATTAACTATTGTTCCGTGTGGATATCGGAATGCTTTCTGTTGATTAATAAATTCGTGGTAATAAAAGCAACAAATCGTTTTGCATTTACAAATCAAATTGTCATTAAATTATGCAACGGAAGGAAAATGTTTCTCATCAAGTTAAAGATGTTTTTCGCCAATGAAAACATTATTTCGTTAGCTGTATTGTGAGAATAAAATACGCCAGTTTTTGTCGAAGTTTCACAAGAAAATTGAAATTGATAAAAAGGACTGGAGTAAAAATGATGTGTGCAGTATAGGGAAATTACCTTTAGGTTCATAACAACAAACTAGTTTCTTTATTGGCTTGGAGAGTACACTTGTACATCGCACTGGAAGCATTTAATTTTTATACAGTTTGAAAGGGTATTTTGATGGAAATGTTTTATGAAAATAAACGGAATTCACATGTAAAAAAAGCAGTATGCAAATCTATATGCAAATTTTTAGGCAGTTTCGATTTGTTTTTAGCTAGTGGGGTGGTTTAGCTAGTTGGATAAGCTAGTGGGGTGGTTTAGCTAGTTGGATAGAACTCGAGCAATTTGGGTTTATGTAAACATAATAGAACACCGAGTGTACTAAACGCCAGTTATTTGGATGTCCAATTATCCGGATCAGATTTAGAAAATTCAAAGGTTCAAGTCTAATACCCATACTCTAGTTGTTGTATCCTGCTTCGAATTATTGCAATCTTCGAATTCTTGATCCTTTGTTAGCTTCTGAGAAGTAAATCGAAGGTAATATTTGCCTGATTGCTCTTCATATGTCAGGTCTCATTTGCTCTGAGTATTTATTATTATTCATTAAAGTGCCAAGCTTTAGTTTGTATTGAACTAGGGGCAATTCTTGTTTTCTTGAATATTGCCATTAGATGCAAAGTTTAGATGCCAAACTGCGTAATTGATTAATTACTTTATTGAGAAAATTGTTTTAACTTTAAAAAAATTTCATAAAGTTATAAGATTTAAGAACCGTACGATTAATAATAATATATTCGTATTGTTACGGCAGATGAACGAGCAACAATGAAACCGTGATGTCCTGTATCGTCTTAATAAAAAAAATACCCTCTCAAGCAGCTGCTTTCCACAGAGGTCTGACAGGAGCCTGTCAGTTAATATGCCATAGTAGAAGGTCTGAGAAGATGGCAGGACCTCAGCAGAAAAACGACGCATACATCCATGCCTTATCCAGGGCTCGAACCCAGGTCCCTTAGATCAGTAGCCCTCGCGTGAAACACGGCATGAGAACTACGTCACTAACTACTTCGAACGAACTTAAAAACAAAGAAGAGGAGTATTGTATTAAGATGAATTAAAGTGTGAAGGAAAACGTAGTTTGTCTTTCGCTGTGCACTATAGTATAAAGAAATGTTTCTTATTTGGTGTGTGGGCTGAGGAGGTTTACATTATATTGCAAAAAGTGTCCAAAATAGCCCCATTCAAATATACCAAACTTTGAAAATAAGCTTTTACGGAAAAAAGCCACTAGACATAAATTGAAGATCTCGGTCAAAAATATCTAAATCTCTACTTTTTATAATATTAATCTAATATTTAAAGAGTTATGAAAGCTGAAACATTTAAGTGGAACTTTTGCTAGTTTTTAAAATTTACTTCAAAAAGTTAAATCATAACTATTATAACAAGTTGTTCGCAATATGCGATATTTGAATTTTGTGTAAGGAAACTTTAATGTGGGGAAAATTTTTTGGAAGTGTGGTTGATAACATCTGTTGTTAAATATTATAGCTTTCATAACACTTTAAATATGAGATTAATATTATAGAAAACAGAGATATAGAGAGTTCTGACCGAGATCTTCAGTCTAGTGACTTTTTTCCGTAAAAAACTTATTTTCAAAGTTAGGTAGATTTGAATGGATCTATTCATCTTTAATTTGTTTGCAATAATTGGTAAGATTAGTTTTGGTAGATTATAGGTTTGTTCATAAATATGATTATGCAACTTATTTAGTGTTGTAACAAGCCTTATTGTATGTTTTTAGTGGAGATAGTAAGAATTATAGAGGAAACAACTCTTTGTAGGAATAGTAATAAGGTGCTATATTTTTCTGAAAGTTTATTTTTATACTGCCGAGATTTGTGTTGGTTGAATTTAGTTTATATAAATCTTACATTATTTTAGAATTATTGTTACTAATTATTATTTTTGAACTCACGCTCAGTTTCCATCCGTTTAATTCATAACAATACACAGTCGTATCAGAATAATATGACCACGTACCATAGTACATGTATGGTAGGTGGTCATATTATTCTGATACTGTGTATATATTTCTTGACTACTGTATTAGTCCATACTATGTATTATCATGTCCCTTCTCTACTGTATCTACAATTTTATGTTTTTTGTCCAGTTATCCGAAATTTGATTATCCAAATCACCTCTGGCCCAATTAGTCCGTTTAATCGGAATTTTCTGGTACTCTAATTTCAAACACTTTAAAGTAATATTCTTTACTGACCACTCGACTGAAAGAAGGCATTGAAACTGATGGCTTAACGAAATGTCTGTTGACTACTATAGAACAGTACTCAAACTATTCAAACGAGTGTGCTCTGGTAACATTATATTTTCGATCTGTGTTAAAGTCGAATATTTTTTTAAGAAAATTCATTACTCCTGTGGATGAAATATAAAAGAACGAAATGCAAAAGGTGCCATTTAAAACGCAACCAATACTGTGTACTTTATATTTTTAAAGTTATCAGGGATATAAATATAATAAGAAAGTTTCAAAATAATTACAGCAAATGCCGAAAATATCCACCACCTTCTTGAAGACAAAATCCACCCTTTTTCCAGTGTTTCTTGCAACTTTTCAGTTGCCAATGCCAATTTCTTTGCCAATGTAGTAAGTCTTTCAGTATTATGTTTGCGTTCTCTCAGGCTTCGTAGATTATTGTGATTGATTCTTTAAGATATCCCCACAGAAAAAAGTCTGCTGATGTGAGATCTAGGGATCATGGTGGTCAAACACCACTCACTACAGTGCGCTCACCAAAGAAGTCAAGTAAAAACAACTGCTTTTTGCAGGAAGTGAAACTGCTTCACTAGTAGTTTAGGTGAAAACTAGTAACAATATAAGGTTTCAGCGTGATGGGGCGACAGCTCATCATGTGCTGTCGCCCCCATCGTGCTGAAACCTTGTACTGTTACTAGGTTTCCCCTAAAAACTTTTTTTTTTTCATTATTTAAATAGCTCTACTTTTTGGATTGCATTTTAAATGGTACACACTGTATATTATTTCTTGTGCAAAGGGGTATTATACAAAATACAATATGCAAGTAATTTTAAAATTTGATGAACACATAAAAGTGATTAGGTTACCCAGAACATTGAAAACGGTGCAACATATTTCTACTAGTTTAGGACTTGGAATTAAGATTATATTTTGATTATTGTACTCGCTTCATCTGTTATTGTTTTTCTAGTCAACGAATATTTTCCTTAGAACTCGGATGTTCTCTTATCTGATGAATCTATATATCGTAAATCGAAATCATGAACGCAACGGTTCGAAAGTTATGGCATACCTAGAAATGAACGGATATGCCAAACATCAATAGAACAGTTCCTCAATTTTTCGTTAAATTCAAAGCACCTGACTACTACTTATTTTTATGCTGGTAATACTCCGTTTTTTACGCCGAACACTTGGTTTTGCTACGTATTCTAGATATGGTACCCACGTAGTTTACATGCAGAACACTTTGCTTTGTTATTTATTATAGGTGGAGCCTGGCTTTATTGAGAATTTTACACACAGCACCTGGCTTTTATCATGTATTTTAGTAGAGCACTTGGTTTACCTATTTTACCTAGAGCATCTGACGTAACTGTGCATTTTATACTGAGCATGTGTGGCTTTACTACGCGTTTTATCTAGAGCACCTGGATTTACTACGCGTTTTACCTAGAGCACCTGAATTTACTAATTACTTTATCTGGATCATCATTTACTGTGAACATCTGGTTTAAGTACAGTGTGTACGACAAATAATAGTGGAGTTTGGGAAAGCGCATTGTTCCCAAATAAATTCCCCCCTGTACATTCCCCCCACTCAGTTTCACCGGCAGCCACTCTCAAGAGATGTTACTGAAGCTCTTAGTGCAGCATTTGCTGACAGATGGATTGACAGAGATGGTCCAATTCTATGGCCACCAAGGAGCCCTCATTTGACAGCCCTTGATTTTTTCTTGTGGGACTTTGCAAATATTTGTTTACATGGCCAAAATCGTGACCTGAATCATTTGAGAGCCAGAATAAGAAAATCAACTGAGCAAGTAAACGAGAGAGATTCTGCAAGGTGTATGACAAGAAGTGGAATACCAATTGTACATATGCAGGGTCACGAACGGTGAACATATGGAAATTCGCTAAATATGTTCGAAACTATTTGAGGTACACTTTCAATTAAAATATTGCTTTTGGGAATATATAATTTTACTATATATTGGTTCTCGAAACCCCCATCTTTTTTTCGCATACTTTGTATTTTAGACTACCGAATGTAAATTTCAAGAAAACTCGCCATTCCCCTCCCTACACACACAACTGATTTTTTTCCTCATCCATGGAAAACGTTAGTACATCTTGAATTAGAATAAGACGAACAAACATTTTTGTAAAATGGCGAAGCGCCGGTTGATAACAAACACTGCAATAATATCAAAGACTCCTTGAATAATTAAGGTTACTGTTACCTATTGTTAAAGTTTCTGAATTTCCAGTAAGTGTTATAATTCCATTCCTCTCTCTCTTTTTGACGAATTTTATTCTCCGAAGTTAGCAATCGATTGAAAGGAAGAGCAACAGCGTCCATCGTAAATATCCAGCAGTGTATTCTATCAATTTATGATGCCGCGATAAAAATATGCTGCCGACATTCAAATTCTCACGTACCACGATGCATTACTCTATTGTGATGGCTCGCTTCTTTCCCACATCTCTTGGAGCAGACTGAATTAAATTTCGATTTTCGTTCTGTTTTTCGTCTTGTAAATATACAGGAATTTTTAAATTACTCAAGGAAAGACAGTCGTTTTCAGTGAACGAGGCGTAAAGACAAGAAGAAAAAAAATCGGGGCAGTGCGATTACCCAATCATTTTAATGCATATAGTTGAGGTCCAGAGATTTGCGTGAAATCAGTGTTAGTTTCCATGACGACAGGAAACGAGACACGCAGTGGGATTTGGATTGTAAACTGTAGTTTGCTGTCTTGAGACCAGGTTGTGACAACTTCAAATTTTCGTCACTTCTCTTTCACCGAGGGTTAAAGAGAATGAGATTCAGCTATTGCCATCTGTGGAAAATGAAACTTTTACTCTTGATAAAGAAATAGACAGCATTATATATCCTCATTTAAGGTAAGAAAAGAACTTTCCCTTTTTTATCCTCTTTCAACCTTCGGGAAGAAAGGAAGAATTGAATCCTCGGTGAGAAAGACTTCCATCACTTACCCTCGTCCTTCCCTCGGAAAGAACAGACTTTCACCGATCATTCTTGCCATGTCATCCTCGGTAAGACTACCCTCGACAAGATTCACTCTGTCCTCAGTGGCAGAGCAGACTTCGATCAGTGTTTACCTTTTTCATACTCTTTCACCCTCGTCCTTCCACTCGATGAGGAATTAGACTTCAAATCATCACTCTTTCACTACACCTTTCTCTAAACCTAGATGAGAAAGAAGACAGCCGATTACTTCGTTCTGCCTGGTGAGAAAGGAGACTCACTGCTCATCCTCTTTCCACCCTCGGTGAGAGTTTTCCACCGATTACCCTCGTCTGGCCTTCGATGAGAAAGTTTTCCCCAGATTACCCTCATCTGGAATTCGATGAGAAAAGGATAAGAGTGAGAGAATGCCGATCGCCCTCGATGAGAGAGAGGAAACTGCCACCTATTGCCCTCTATAAGAGAGGATTCTTCCACCTCTTATCCTGCTGGGAATATAGGGGACTTCCACATGTAGAAGAGTTCGTGACCTGAATAATTTATTAATTAATTATAACCTGAAAAGTTTTGTTTCAACCGTGTTCATATTTAAAGAAATTGAATCTAGTTTAACGGACAAGATAACAAATCAGAACACTCGACAGAATAAACATCACAATTTTTTAAATATTGAATGTCATTGAATTTGATATATATATATCGTGTTGTAAGTGTATAACTCTTCATATCCATTACCCGAAGTTCTAAGTGCGATGTATGATAATAACTCATTATTCCAACTTGTTCCCCGTCATTGCCCTGCGGCATGTCGAGTCTTCAATGAGTGTCTAATTGCTGCTCGCGGTGACAGGCGACTTTTTTTTTCTGTCTGTGAATTGCTGTATAAGTGGTGTTGAAATTCTTCGCCCGCGAGGCTAGTGAATCTCTGCCATGCATTAATACTCGAGACACGAATACTGGATGGTTTCGAAATGTCGTGTGGGTCAGTGTCTTATGTCGAGACGTGCATTCCATTTGATAAATGGGAGTGCCCCCAGTAAGTTATTATAATTCGCTGTGGAATTACACCGTCGATTGGAGCACTTAAAATTGATTCGGAATGCTTCAAATTGAATTAATGTTTTAGATCAGTTTTGAAAGCTGGTACCAATGGGGTGAATGCGGTAATGTAATAACGTAGGTCCACTAATGTAGGTGAGCTTCTGCGTATTCCAGATACCTATCTTTAGAACGGATGGAACTCGTTAATGTTACAATTAGTGAATTTCTTACGTGAATATGTCAGCTGCGAAGCTAGTTACGATTGTAATTACCATCATGGGTGGAGGTTGAGAACGTTTTATAATCAGCCAATCCTCTATCGCTTTAAATAGCCAATAGGTAACACCCGGTATTGAACTACAGCTTATAATCATGCAGGATGCCCATAGATTTAGGTTGGAATGTTTTGCATCTGAAATCTTTTTTTGTGCAAATTAGGCTAAATGGCCAGGTCGGAAAGACTTCAATGACTTAAGGCTGGGTACGAAAAGGTGATCCACCGAACAGCTGTTAGGAGACCAATGGAAGAATCCAATCAAGGCCATCTTGTTCTTTAAAATACACAAGATATAGGTCTCTCATTTAAACATGGCGCCATGACAAACTCCGTCGTACGGCAGCGGTTTAAAGTATTTCTCACCGAGGACAAAGGGGGTGTTAGTGGAGAAATTATCATTTCAACTACTGAGGGCTTGAACCTGAAAGTATACGTAAGATTATAAACCTGGCTCACTACCAACTGTGCCAATTCTCGTATATTCACTTTAAACGTATGTCAGCACGCTATAAATAAACCGAAGAGAGAATAAACACAATTTGGTTTATATTTTGATTTAGCAAGACCTGACCTTGAATATGTTTTAATGTCAGTAATTATCACAGTTATTATAAAAGGTTTCCTGTGATTGTAATGAAATGCAAATAAATAATTTTAAACACATTTTTGAGTGATAAAAGTTAAGAGGCCACAGTTATTGTTCTTGTTGCGAAACAAAGAGACCCATCATCATCATCCTCAAACAGCTATGGGCTACGGATGTCCAACTAGACCGTGCAGTTTAATTTTCCAAGCATATCTGTCCTGAGCTATATCTGCTGCATCTGGCCATTGCACAGCAATTCTAACATAGTCCTGTTTGACATTGTCTGCCCACCGCATCCTAGGTCTACCCCTCTTTCTGAGGCCTTTAGACACACTGTTCATAACTATTCGTTAATCTACAATTATTCATACGGGCAACATGGCCAAACCAACGGAGTCTTTCTCTCTGCACAATATACTGCTCAGAGGAGGTTTCAGACTCCTTTGCCTAACCTTATTAGCTAAAATGTTAAACCACCTAATACCCAATATACTGCGTAAGCACCTAGAATCAAACGCATCAAGTTTCCTGTTATTATCTTCTTTACAAAGCGTCCAAGTTTCGTTACCATAACTAGAGAGAACCAAACTATTATACAATCTAATTTTGTCTTTAGGTGTATACGCCTATTTCTCCACACTCTTCATAGATTCCCAAAAGTCCCAGAGGTCATGCCGCACATCACCAGTATCTGTTACTGGTGATGTGCAGCATGAGATTAACATTAATTACCCACTGGGTTCAAATCTAGGATAAAACGCGGATGTTTTATTTCTGATTCACGTTGTCTTTCCGCATAGGTGTCTCCTTTCTCGCCGATCTTCTGTATAGTGTATTATAGTGACAGACCATTTATCGCAGTTGACAGCCTATCCGAGGGATAGTTTTTCTTATTAAAGTATTACACCTAGTATCAGATAATAAAAGGTTAATACTTTGATTTGTTTATCAAATTAAGTGTGATTATTGTACTATGCCGCTGTATAATATTTTTGTATGCAGAAGGAAGAAGTTGATAATTATAATGAGTGCTCTTTTGCTTTTATAATAAAATGAGGAAAAAAACTGAAATTAGTTGTTACAAAATATATAAGCAGAAGAGAACCTTTTCAAGAAATAAACAAAACTTCCATGGAATGATGAACAGCTCCACGTGAACCAATTCCGTAACCTTTAAGTATCTAGTTTCAAAAATAATAACTTAATGTGTAAGTAGTTGGCGTGAAACAGTTACAAGGCGGTATTAATGCCTTTAACACAAAATCAAAAAGGAACAGGATTCGAAGCCTTATTATTATTGCGTGAAATATTAATAATAAAACAAACGCATAAATAATTTAATAATATTAGAGTTGGTCTCTTGAATTTGCCATCGTTTCTGCCTTTTTCTTTTACTTTCCCAATTAACACAAATTTTATCAAGAGATTTGTATTGTGAATCTCAACAGATCAGATGACGGTGGGGAAATCGTGCTTCTCTCAAGACTGTGAAACATAAAAGTTCAATAAGCCATTTCCACTGGGACGAAGAGAGGATGTTAACCTCCTCCTCCACGTGTTCCAAAGTCTTCCACGTACAGAAGCCGTCTAGTTGAATGTGAAACTTGCTCCAGTTTAAGAGAACGATCCTACTTGTCCTCATCTTTGGTGGAAAAGAACATGCACCCGCCTATCGATTTGTCACGTCACGAGAATGGCAGTGACAAGCATGTATGCTTAAGTCCGGCCGAGCATGATAGAGTTCAGGTCGGCGATGAAGACGCCTCTGCGCATACGGTTCGCTCGTCAAGTGCCTTTTGTTGGCCTGCTCTCATGAGTAAGGCGATTCCGATACACTAGCACAATAATCTGTAACTCTGAAGATTCTCATTTCGTCTCTCTCTCCCCCTCTTTCAGAGCAGTTCGGCGTGACTCGGACAGAAATCTGGAGTATGCGTGCTCTGTGTTGTAAGTAGTGGCGCAGAATTAATGAAGATCTGAAGGTCGAATTAGGAGCGGTTTTCGAAATGGAATGTATTCTTTTGGTGGAATGGAGAAATATGCGCACAAATTGAGTTCAAGTAGCTTTCGAGATATTCGGAGGTTAGCTTAGTCCGTAGACCATCAAGTTCGTAATGTCTTCCGTGGTTCGAGTCCGCATTATGCTTTCCTTACAATTTTCCTCTATTAAATCCCATTCTATAAGTGATAAAAGGAAGCACCATGACCCTAAGGCTGATGTCCGTTGAATGGGACATTAAACTGTGCCACCGTGTGCAAAGAATACCCCAATCTGAAAAGAAAAAAGGTGGGGGGGGAGGGCCAGTTGGGTTGTTTTACCTCTGAGCGGCACTTTTTTGCATACCCTGGGCTAAATGGCCAGATCACAAGGACCCCGAAGGCTCAGAGAAGGTTGGGGGAGGGAACCCACTGGAAAAACTGTTGGAAGACAGATGGTAGCCTCCCGGGAGTCAAGGCCATCCACTGTGTTCTTTAACGTGCACAAGGTATGGCTCTCCCGCACACGGGGCGACGGCTTAATGTGCCATCCGAGGGACGATTGCGTTTCCAAGCCCATCTGTGTCCCCTACTGACAGTGGGCAAGGCGGGAACCCTTGCGTAGATAAATCTCAACGCTGACCCAGCTGGGACTCGAACCGCAGATTACGAGCCTAGCGCGCTACTGACTGAGCGACCCCCGCAGCAGGTGGGGGCTATTTATTGGATCACCAATTCCAGTATACAAATTTTCCCTCTAGTTTCTTTTAAATATTTCTTGAAAAACAAATTTCGTGTAATATACATATATTTAATATATTTTCGTCTCCATTCTGGTAGTCCATTCTCAAAGGAGGGTTTAGGAGGGAACTTGCTCCTTCCCCCTCGTAGATTCGGTTACCTGCCTATTCGCATTAAAGATCATGTTAAATAGTCTTCCCTCTGCCACCTAACAGTTGTTTAATGAATCTTTGTCCCTAACTCAGCTATAAACTCTTCTGTTCAGAGGTAAAATAATCCAGTTCTCAGCGATTTAGTACGTCTTTCAGAAGAAAATGTCTTAAATACTAAGTGGAATTCTTCTCCAAATACCTCCAGAAAATGCTTCTATGCCCCTATTCCTTGTTTTTTTCGGTATTGGTTCGCTGCCTGTGCTTCCTTAAAAAGCAAGGAAACTTAATTTTCATAGCATCACTCCCCACTGTGGACAAGTTCTCAAGAGTACCCCTTAATGGGATTTCTTTCTTGATCGCCATCCTGTGACAATGTCCAGCTGTCAAGTTGAAAAGCGAAAGTAGTTCCCGGCGGTCAGTAGCGGTGGTAGTCATAAAAGTTGAGATTTCGTCATTCGTGCTTGATAACTTCTACGTTAATGGAGTTAGAGTGGGCCAGCGTCCGAAGACGGGGGAGCCGATTTAGTGAAGCACGTGCCTCACATAAAGTGGAACCCTCACTACTGGCAGGCGTCACGTGTGGCACGTGAGTTCCTCTCTCTCCTACTCTGTTTCTTGCTCTCTGGTTGCGTGGGTGCAGTCAGCGGCGGGGGAGAAATGATGAGTTTAACGAACTGGAGACTAAAGATTTAAGAGGCACTGGAGTTACTGTCATTCGGGAATTATCTGGTACTGCTTTTGAGCGTGTTTTTTCTTTACATCAGCTTCCCCAGTTTTGTCCTATTTTCTCGATTTGTTTCGCCGTGACTACTGACTTATGTATTTTTCGTAGCGTTTTTTTCACCAAACATTATCATGTATTATTCATCATGTTGCATGTAATATATTTATCTTGAAATATATGACTCGGAAAGTTTATCTGCTGGATATGAGGTTGGTAGAAATGTAAAGTCGCATAATGAAAGATGTGTTGACAGTTGCATGAGGTTTTTTTTTTAATTTCAACTTTAATTTGTGTATACGAGTTCAGAAACAAATTGTCCCTTCTGGTCATTAAAGACGGTTAGAATTTTATTACCTTTTTAATTTTTTCCCTAATTATTGCTAAAACGTGAGAATAACTATTACTTTGTAGTCTTTTTTTCATTATATGAAATCTTCATATTATAGATATAATTAATATAGTTTATGAAAATAGAATTTAATTCAAAGATATTCTGGAACGATGGAATATTTAAGTATGGAAAATTATTTTTGGCTCTTCAATAACTAGCAAGGTAGGGAAACATTTCTTAATAATGGGTGCTCGAATATTTTAATTTTTTGTCCCATGGTCGAGTGGTTAGCGTGCTTGGCTACTGATCTAAGGGACCTGGGTTCGAGCCCCGGGTAAGGCATTGATGTATGTGTCATTTTTCTGCTGAGGTCCTGCCATACTCTCAGATCTTTACTTTGGCATATAAACTGACAGGCTCCTGTCAGACCTCTGTGGCAAACAGCTGCTTGAGGAGGTATTTATTTTATTATTAAAGTTAAAAAGTTGAGGTGTTAGTCCGTATCTAAAAGGAATTTACAGATAGCTTAGAGGTAAGGGAGTATCCAATAATTGTTAGGAGAAAAAATACATAACTGAATTACCTGCATATCGTGTTATAGACGTAAAATGATGCAAGATAATATTAAAATAAAAACGGAAAAAATCAGTATTTTATGTAACAAATATAAACTAATCACAGTAATTATGTAACAAATATAAACTAATCACAGTAATTATGTAACAAATATAAACTAATCACAGTATTTATGTAACAAATATAAAAGGATCACAAAGTTATGTACATAGTCTGTGTACTAATTTATAATGTCAGTACTTTCAGTTCATCCGTCAATAAATTGAGGAATATGACATGAGTGTATTTATTTCAAACGAATTCTCTGACATTAAGACATCTTTAAAACCCTTAGCTTTTAACGTTCTATTAGCTTCACTTTAATTGCAGCTCATCTAATTTCAGGCTACTTTTTTAGTCTAATTAAGTTACGATATTTAATTCTCTTGTTTAGAAAGTAGTAATAAACAGATTTCCGGTGTACAATATTTGCTATTACTACAAGTTACATTAATTGCAAAAAATAGTTTAAAAAAACTTAATTTGTGAGTAAGTTTAATATTTACTATGAGATTTTTAGAGCAGTGTTGCCATTTTGGCAGATTTGATGCTATATTTAGTGGATTTTTATATAATTTCGAGATAAAATAGGTATAGTGAAAAGCTGAAGGAAGAACCAGCGACAAATTTGTTGAATTTGATAATTTAGTTTTGCCTTAGGGCTACGCTCACAAAGTAATGGACAGCAATTTCATGATTTTGAAGTTTCAACTGTCAACACTTTGATGCAAACGTACTGTGAGAAAGCCTGCTACAGTGAATGGAATATCGTTGTTTACCTGATTGGTTGAATTTACAAGCCGTCTACTTTTTATAGTTTTCGGTTTCCATCACTGAGTCATACATTTCAAGAGAGAATGTGAAGTGACATACCAGTTAAAAAGTTTATCTTAGTCGTTAGTTGTCTTCGTGGAAGTTTGGAAATATTTGATTGGAAAAACTGTTTTTTCCGTGGTTAACCACGCAGACAAAATATGATGGAACTGACGTTGTGTAATATACATTTTGTTGCTACTGTTGTTTAGGGTCTAAAGAGTGAGCCTTATTACGATTGAAGAGTTAGCGGGTAAAAATTAAGTTTCGGCTGGGAGCTGGAATTCAACCTACGCATCATGAAAAACTCGCACATTTTCAGGAGATTATAGATTCGGTTCCAGCTCTGCACCGTAATTAATGTTTTTGCTAATTCTTAGTTGTTTTTGAAATCGTTTTTGCTATTGCAATCAAATGATACCTTAATTATATATATTTTAATAATGATATATATATAGTTCTATATAGAAATCATTGGGATGGAAGGCAAAATTTCTGATAAACTTTACCTTCAAGCAGCTGCCTTTGATTAGAATATATTAAGACAGCACTTATCAAATACAATGTTTATGCAATGAAATTAGACGAAATTTTATTTTTGATGTCAGGTTTATTTTTCTCACATTCATATAGTAAAGAAAAATGCCTATAAAAATGTATTTGTTGAATGCAAAATTGCAGAAAGACATATTTTTACCGTGAGCATTTTTAACTTTTTTTTATGTAATTAGAAATAAGCCAGATTTTATGCGACATTTTTTAAACTCTTAGCTATTATGGCTGATTCTGAATCTCGGTAACTTCTTAAATAAGCTTTTTATGAAAAAATGTAACTGCAGATAATTCAAATATCTTTATCAAATCTACTTCAATTTCGATGTGTAACAATATTCGTTCGATATTCAGGGAGTTGCGGGACAGGAATATTTAATTGCAACAATGCCACTTTAAATAATTATTCTAAAAATTAATTAAAGCAAGTTTAAACGAAAGCAATAACCGTATTGAATTTTACTAACGTGTAATATTTTTCGCCAATTTAATTTTTTTAGCATTTTAAATCTAATTTTAAATTAGCCATTGGCAACATTAAGAAAACTTGAGACCTCAGTTTACTGTAATTGAAACAAAAATTCATACCAATCGGTGTAGGGTTAGTGGTGTCTGGAAGTTAATAAGGAGATCGGGTGTTCTGTTGCGCTCGGTTCCTACTTTATTATATGTTTGGACAAAAATTTACTTTTAAGAGTTAATATCTTTGGAATATTTTAAAAATAACAGAAAAATAGGTGAATGACAATTATGGTATAATAGAGCATAACAGTAATTTAAGTTTTAGTCGAATAGGAAGTTAGCAAAATTTATACTACTCTCTTCCTTTGAAGAACTGAAAATGCAGGATAATTCAGTTACATTGAAAAAATATGACAAGTAATTGCAAACGTATAAAATTACAAAGTATGACAAGTAAACAAATGACTGAATATACATTATAATATAATGAGTAAAAAAGGAATAGTGAAATTTAAAATTTAAAGTATGATGGTAATTTGATAAGACAAAATATGTAAACGCTCTTTAGAAACGGTCATGGTAAATGTAACAACATCCACAGAAATATAACTCCATACTCTCCTTACTAACAAACGAAGAAATGATAAATAATATTTGGAATATCTTCTTGGAAATGGAATCCATTGATTTGCACGCTACATAGGTTCCCGAAAGTTACCCATAAATCGAGACCGACAATTTATGGAAAATAGAGGGGATAAGTTCCTTGAATTCATCATTAATAAAACGTATTTTGAAAGTTTTATTTGTACATGTTTATTGATCATATGTTTAAGTTCACCAGTAAGTAAGATTATGTCCAATCAATCTCGTTAATAGATGTTCTCAATTTCCGAGCAAAGGAGTAGGTGTGCTGTTTAATATGCAGTAATATATTTTCTGTTTCATTAATATATTTTCTGTTTCATTAATATATTTTCTGTTTTATTTCAAGTCTAACCTGCGCTCGTTACAAAAGAATTTCAGATTATAAAAACAAATAATTGATATAATACATCTCGCTCATTTCTTCCAACTTTTTTGAGAAAATATTTTTAGGTGTATAACTAAACGATTTTGCAATTTATAGTACTCATTTAAAATGTATATTTTTATTTCTTCATTAAGATATTTTCTTGATTCCTTAAATAGTTTTTATCCCAGTTCATTATGCATTACAAATGTGTGTTTTCATTTTTAAGTAGAGAATTTTTCTTGCGATTCTTTAAAATATAGTGGCTCTTCGCTAAGTTTGAGTTCGACTGCTTTAGAAATTTTTTAAGTGTCTTATCATTATTAATATGAAAAACAGGCAAGTTTTTACTACATGTTATATTAATTTTACGTTATTTTCGCATACTTTATTAATAGGTAGAGAGCTATTATCCGAACAATTTTTTTCTGTGTATATATACTCAGATGCTACTTTATTTGGCACAATTCTATATTATGTCAATATAACTCAGAGAACTCAGTAACTTCTTAAATAAGCTTTTTATGAAAAAATATAACTGCAGATAATTTAAAGATCTTAAACATCGAAATTGAAGCAGATTTGATTAACAATATTCGTTTGATATTTAGAGTTGCGGAACAGGAATATTTAATTATAATAATGCCAGTTTAAATAATTACTCCAAAAATTAATAAAAAAAAGTTTAAACGAAAGCAATAACAGTACTCAATTTTAATAACACGTGTAACGTAATAATTAATTTTCGCCAATTTATTTTTATCGTTTTAAAGCTGAATATATTAATAATATAACACAAGTTATATTGTTAAATATTCCATGACTTTTAAATATTGAATGCATATTGTTGGATATCGAGATTTTAATATATTTGAGACCTTTTAAATTATCTTCAGCCTTATTTTTACGTTAATAAGCTTAAGAAGTTACTGAGTCTCTATCTGAGTTACTATTGACATAACATGAAATTGTACCTAATAAAATGTCTGCTGATTTTATACATATTGTTAACAATTTTTAGTAAAAAATTGAGCGTGAATTCAAAATAAATAAACAAGCTATAAATGAACTAATAGGTAAAACAATTATTTTTATAAAAAGTATGAGAATTTAAATAATCGAACTAAATATGCTTATGACTAATTATTGATTCTCTTCTACTAAGAAATGCGAATAGAACAGAACATTCGGATATCCTTTGTGTGACATTCAAATCAGCAAGTTTTAAGAGCCGAACTGCCTTAATTGAGTAGTTAAAATATAGCTTTAGCATTAGCTTTAGCATTATCAAATCTCTAAGCAGACTATGGAACCTGTTGTTGAATATTTGATAAACAAATTATTAATAACTTCTTTACGTTTCAAGAGTAAAAAATATCATTTTCTTTATAATACGGCCTTGTGTTTTATATATACTATATACCACCCGTGAATTCTTGGGGCGGGGGTGGCTCAGTCGGTAGCGCGCCAGGCTCGTAATCTGTAGTTCCCAGGTTCGAGTCCCAGCTGGGTCAGCGTTGAGATTTATCTCCGCAAAAATTCCCCGCCCTGCCCGCGGTCAGTAAGGGACACCGATGGGCTTGGAAAGGCCGCCGTCCGTCGGATGGGATGTTAAGCCATGGCCCCGTGTGCGGGAGAGCCATACCCTGTGCACGTTAAAGAACACGCTGGATGGCCTTGACGGGAGGCTACCATCTGTCTCCCAACAGCTGTTCCAGTGGGTCCCCTCCCCCAACCTTCTCTGAGCCTTCGGGGTCCATGTGACCTGGCCATTTAGCCCATGGTGTGCAAAAAAGTGCCGCTCAGAGGTAAAACAACCCAACCCGTGACTTCTGTAGTAACAAATTGATTAAAGGTACACCACCGTACTGAAAATGGATCTTCTCTGTATAGGCCAGAACACCCTTTCTATTCTTGAACACAATCAAATCACAATTTTCCACTGACTGAAAACGACATCTCAAAGGACTAATCGCGCACAACACCAAATCAACTCTTTGCTTCTCCCAAATTCTCTGAACAACTCCTATATTCCTTTTATTTTTTTTTATTCATTCAACGTTCGAAGTGGTTAGTGACGTAATTCTCTTTCGTCATGGTATATCTCAAGTTATAATACTACAATCACGGCTTCATTGTTGCATGTTACAATATTTTCATTACTTCTGCGCATAAATCACATATGAAAATCTAAAATATCTAAATTTCCATGAGAGTGTAACAATTCATTTGTAGAACTAAATTTAAGACTTGTCTAGTTGGTTATATAAAGGCAAACTAATTTTTTTTAGATTTTATTAGCAGTTATAAAAATACATCTAAACCCAGTGACATAATTTAACCTTCAATGTTTAAAATTACTTCAAACTTTAAAAACAAGTTCTAGTTAATACGTTCTCACGGAAACATTTAATCATTCACTGTTCATTACACGTCATACGGAACTATCTCATTTTCTAGGTGGGATTTTTCGCAAAGATGTATCGGAAAACCATTCACTCGCCCTCCACGTTTCTGGGTGTTGAAAACTGCAAACGTGATCACGTTCTCTATATTGTGGTTACTAAGGTGAGAGCGTTCAGACTGACTGATAGGGAAACTCGATGCACTCTCTCTTCCTCTTTTCCTATTGAAGACCTATTCGCCCGACATCGCAGTAGAATCCAGCATCAAATGGAGCTCGGCACACGTTCCCCATATATCCTTTATGGTGGCTAGAAAGTCCCTTGGCGCCGCTTACACCATAATTGCTGCACACTTTAACTGTGACAGACTCTCCACAGATGGGCAAAGCGCTAGGAATGTGGGAAACTGCACAGGAACATTCTCTCTCTTGTTCTTTAGTTCTTCGATGTGTCCGATGCTTTCGTTTATTGTGGAAACAGTACAGAAAAAGCTCTGGCTTTTTTTTTTTACTAATTTCAATACACGGAATGTTTAAGTTGAAGATAAAAATGTGTTGTAGTGCAAAATGTTATTTGGATTCGTTTTAAAATGTGTTAATGAAGAGGAAAATCGCAGGTCAGTTGGTACTTGATGTTTTCAGGTACGAGTCCCAACAGTTCATGCATTGGGATTTTCTCCTAATCTGATCTCCGTGCGAAAAGATACCCCGAGAGGCTTGGAAGGCCGCCGTCCATCGGGGCGTTTCGGCCACGTGTGCTGGAGAGATATACCTATTCACGTCAAATAACATTCTGCATGTCTTTCACAACAGATTTCCATCTGTCTTATAACACTGTTCTTTAAATACCCAGCGAATATTGTTGAAAATCGAGATTTAGAGAGATTTTAATTTAGCTCTGAGTTGAGTAAGGCATGGATGTTTGTATTGTCTTTCTGTTGAGGTTTTTACATCCATGCCTTACCCGGGGCTCGAACCCAAGGACCTGGATTCGACCTGGGCTCGAGCCCCGTGTAAGACATGGATGTATGTGTCGTTTCTCTGCTGAGGTCCTGCCATCCTCACAGACATTCTACTGTGGCATATAAACTGACAGGCTCCTGTCAAACCTCTGTGGCAAGCAGCTGCTTGAGGGGTATTTTTTTTTCTGCCATCCTTACAAACATTCTGTTATTGCGTATAAACTGACACTCCTTTCAGACTTCTGTGGCAAGCAGCTGCTAGAGGGGGTATTTAATTTTATTTACTTTAGTCCTATTTTCCCGTAAAATGATTATTGTAGAAATTACGGATTTTCGAATTTGACTCTCAGAGCATTGACTTAGCATGGGAATGTTTCATTTTTCTGTCCATTTGCCTGTATATTTGTTCTTCAAAGTTGCTGATACAGGATGACTCATTCGATAACGTTCCAAACTCGTAAACCAGATAAATCGAGGTTCTATTTTCGTCCTACACAACGTACACTCAAAGGTGCACTATGCCACTTGATCGGACAAATATCTTGAGGATCGATGTCATTTTTTTGCCTCAAGAGTTACTGTTAGGAAATCATACTCTCGAAGTTTCGATAATTTTCTCTTTGTTAACGTTGCAGACGTGTCGTGTTTTCTGGAACTGTCTTTTATTTGGCGGAAATGTCTGATTTTTGTAAGAACACTGAATTGGTCCCAAATGTGTAAAAAAAAAAATAAATACCCCCTGAAGCAGCTGCTTGCCAGAGAAGTCTGACAGAAGCCTGTCAGTTTATATACCAGAGTAGAAGGTCTGAGAGGATGGTAGGACCTCAGCAGAAAAACGACACATACATCCATGCCTTAACAGGGGCTCGAACCCAGGTCCCTTAGATCAGTAGCTAAGCGCGGTAGCCACTCGGCCACGGGACGGCTACCGTATTTTAAAACATACAGTAGTTACAAATTTAGATGAATAATTATGATAAAAGAGCCAACATAAAGAATTCTTGGTGAAAATTATGTTGCAATACACCCTATTCTTCATAACAGTAAAATAGATGTGTTGGTTAGCATTCAACTTAAAAAGCTTCTTTTCTTTCATATATATTTTTTGTATTCTATGATTTTTTCGTTTCCTCATGTGTCCTTTTCCCCTCAAGTCCTTTTCCTTGTGGCTCCTTTAATACCCGTATTTTCCTTTTCTTCTGCAACACATAGGATAGAGAAGAATCCTAGGACTACACCTTTACAGGGCGTTCTCATACAAGGACATGCTCCACTAAGACCATAGTCACTGTTGACCACTGCCTAAGTTAAATCGAACGCACAAATTTTGCTTGCTGGAACACAACCAGAGTACCAGTGGTGTATATTTTTTAGGAAGACAAGTTCTCCCTAACCACTATGCCAATTAAATACAATAAAAAATAAATAAATACCCCCTCAAGCAGCTGCTTGCTACAGAGATCTGACAGGAGCCTGTCAGTTTATATGCCAAAGTAGAAGATCTGAGAGGATGGCAGGACCTCAGCAGAAAAACAACACATACATCCATGCCTTACCCAGGGCTCGAACCCCGGTCCCCGTAGATCAGTAGCCAAGCGTGCTAACCACTAAGGTTTCTTTTTCTCGTGTGTTATTTTTCTCTCTTTTTCTTCTGTGTCTTTACTTTGTGTGTTTTGTTTTCCCTTTTGGGGCCTTTTTCCTCATGCTCCATTTCCATTGTGTACCTTTTTTTCCTTTTGCATCTTTTCCTCTTGTGCCCTTTCTTCACCTTGGGGCGGTAGCTCAGTAGATCACCCCCATACCCTCACTGCCCGGGCTCGAGTCCCAGTTGGGCCAGCGTTGAGATTTATATTCTCAAAACTCCCCGCCTTATCCTCGGTCAGTAGGGGACATTGATTGGTTTGGTAAGACCGCCGTCCGTAGGCTAGGACGTTAAGCTGTGGTTCCATGTGTTGGATTGGTTGGTTGGTTGGTTGTTTTACCTCTGAGCGGCACTTTTTTGCACACCATGGGCTAAATGGCCAGGTCACATGGACCCCGAAGGCTCAGAGAAGGTTGGGGGAGGGGACCCACTGGAATAGCTGTTGGGAGACAGATGGTAGCCTCCCGTCAAGGCCATCCAGCGTGTTCTTTAACGTGCACAAGGTATGGCTCTCCTGCACACGGGGCCACGGCTTAACGTCCCATCCGACGGACGGCGGCCTTTCCAAGCCCATCGGTGTCCCCTACTGACCGTGGGCAGGGCGGGGAATTTTGCGGAGATAAATCTCAACGCTGACCCAGCTGGGACTCGAACCTGGGAACTACAGATTACGAGCCTGACGCGCTACCGACTGAGCCACCCCCGCCCCCCATGTGTGGGAGAACCATACCCTGTTTACGTTAAAGAACAGACTGGATGGCCCTGACGGGAGACTACCATCTGTCTACCAACAGCTATCCAATGAGTCCCCTCCCCCAACCTTCTCTGAGCCCTCGGGGTCCTTGTGACCTTGACATTTAGTCCATTGTGTACAAAAAAAATACTGTTCAGATGTAAAACAACCAACCCTTTTCCCTTCTTGTTTTCCTTTTGTGACTTTTTCTCTAATGTTCATTTCCTTTTTTTTATATTCTCCTCCTCCTGCTTTTAGGGGCGGGGGTGGCTCAGTCAGTAGCGCGCCAGGCTCGTAATCTGTAGTTCTTAGGTTCGAGTCCCAGCTGGGTCAGCGTTGAGATTTATCTCCGCAAAATTCCCAGCCCTGCCCACGGTCAGTAGGGAACACCGATGGGCGTGGAAAGGCCGCCGTCCGTCGGATGTGTCGTTAAGCCGTGGCCCCGTGTGTGGGAGAGCCATACCCTGTGCACGTTAAAGAACACACTGGATGGCCTTGACGCGAGGCTACCATCTGTATCCCAACAGCTGTTCCAGTGAGTCCCCTCCCCCAACCTTCTCTGAGCCTTCGGGGTCCATGTGACCTGGCCATTTAGCCCATGGTGTGCGAAAAAGTGCCGCTCAGAGGTAAAACAACCCAACCCTCCTGCTTTTACCGTTTCTCTTTCTGGTGAAATGCAGTTGGACAACCCTATGTGAAATGTCCTAAATGTTAACTCTCCATTTTCCTACATGCTAGAAAATTAAAGTTATTACAATATGAACTTAATGAATCTCTCCCTCTAGAAACTCTTCCGCGTAATAAATTTATATTTATTTGGATAAAATATAAAAAGACCAATAAAATATTCCTTAAGAATGTTTACTTAGTATCGCGGCTGTACACATGTCTGATTGCTGTTCTTCCTTATCACCATTCTTAGTGTGCCCAAAACTGTAGCTCCGTGAAGTTGTGTACGTTCTCCAATTTCTGTGCTGCGGGCGTCCTTCACCTCGTAACAGCAGCGTCGGTGGCGGCACGCGATGCACGTGTGACAGTAAGTGGGTGAGGCAGCACCAGGGTACCCAGACACCGTTTCCGCTATCGCTAAGGGATGACTGCATGGCGCAGCTGCCGCTCTCATCTTGCCAGCTGCCCGGGCTAATTTAGCTACACCGTCGGACATGGGAAGCCTTCCACACACACTACGTTACTTCGGGTGTCGTGAGCAGTTGTCCGACAGTCTACGGAAATTATGTGTGAAAAGGATTATTAGCTTAGTTTAGTCGACAGGCTACCACAATCCCCAGTGGTGGTGTTTTTTTCTTTTACTTTTTATGTTTTTGTTTTCTATTCTGAAAGTGAGAATAATTTTTTTTTAGTTATTCTACTGGCTTTCATGTTATCGGAACGAGATATGTTGTCTGCATGTATTTGCATTTCCGCACTCCCTTAGCTCAGATTTCGGTCAAGATAATGAAGAGAATTTAAGTTTTAAACATTTGTGGCAGAGAATTAGTAGGAGTTGTTGGTTTATTGAGTTAGGCTATGTGTTTGCGACTTAAAAAGGCAGAAATTCAAGCCTTTACTAAGAAGGTTGGGTTGTTTTACCCCTGAGCGGCACTTTTTTTTTGCACACAATGGGCAAAATATCCAGGTCACAAGGACCCCGAAGGTTCAGAGAAAGTTAGGGGAGGGGACCCATTGGAACAGCTGTTGGGAGACAGATGGTAGTCTCTCGTCAAGTCCAGTCAGCGTGTTCTTTAACGTGCACAGGTTATGGCTCTCCCGCACACGGGGCCACGGCTTAACGTCCCATGCGACGGATTTCGGGCTTTCCAAGCCCATCGGTGTCCCCTACTGACCGTGGGCAGGCTGGGAGTTGTGTGGAGATAAATCTCAACGTGACCCTGCTGGGGACTCGAATCTGGGAACCACAGATTACGAGTCTGGCGTGCTACCAACTGAGCCACCTCCGCCGCTTACTGAGAGGCTATTAGCATAATTTTTCTGCGATTTAATTTTGAATTAATAGTGTAACAAAGGATTGGATGTTGTTTTACCTTTGAGCTGCATTTTAGTTCAGCTAATGGGCTAAATGGCCAAGTCAAGGATCCCGAAAGCTCAGTATTGGATAGACAATGAGACCCATTGGACAGACAGTGTTAGAAATCATCCTTAGGTGACTAGATTATTAGGAGATAGATGAATGCTTCCTATCGAGGCCACCAAGCATATTTTTAACATGTAGAGGGTTTGGTTGTTTTACCTCTGAGCTGCACATTTTTGCACGCAATGAGTTAAATCGCAAGGACCCCAAAGCTCAGAGAAATTTGGAGAAGGGATCCACTGTACAGCTGTTAAGACCCAGCTGGCAGCCTCCTGTCAAGACCATCCAGTGCGTTTAACGCGTACAGGCTATACCTCTCCAACACCCGGGGGGGGGGGGGGGTCAATCGGTAGCGCGCCAGACTCTTGATTTGCAGTTTCCAGGTTCGAGTCTCTAGTTGGGGGGTCACATCGACGGATGATGGGCTTGGAAAAGCCACCGTCTGTTGGATGGGGTATTAAGCCATGGCCCCATGTGCGGGAAAGCTGTACACGTCAAAAAACACTACTAGATGGCCTACACGGGAGGCTACCATGCATCTCCCAATAGCTGTTGCAGTGGGCCCCCTCCCTCAACCTTCTCTCAGCCTTCGGGGTCGTTGTGACATGTCTTTTAGCCTATTGTGCGCAAAAGTGCCGCCCAGAGATAAAACAACCCAATCTCCACCCGGGTCAACGGCTTAACGTCTCATCCCACAGACAGCAGCAATTCCTATTCGGTCGGTGTCCCCCTTTTCATAGAAGCTAGCAAGGAAAACCTCAATGCAGACTAGTGTAAGACTTGAACATGGAATTTCATGTTCATCCCCATGCACAAGGTATGGCTCTCTTGCGTTCTTTTCTAATCAACCGTTTAAAGCCCGATTTCGACGGACGGTATTTCGTTCAGACATTAGTTTTATTGACTGCCGTCATCAGACGGTTGGCAACATTAGCAATGCAAGGGCCTCAAAATTAAGTTTAAAACTCTCCAATGCTGCTTAGGCTCAACAGATCGATTTCTAAATTCATAAGTAAAAATTAAACTTTTAGGTATTTCTTTGATGTATAGGAACCTAAGTTAAAAAAGAAAAATAAATCTTTTTTAATATTTTGCTTGAATTGATATTTTATTATGGTATTTTGAAAAACAGTCTTATGAAAAATACTAAAAATATTCTAGCCATGCAAATTGATTCTAAGCGCTGAAATGTCCTCTTACTGCACTAACTTAAAATACCCTCACCTTTTGTGTAGAATTCTAATTTAAAATATTCAGAATGATCTTTTCGGCTTAATATGTAATTATACCAGTGGGCTGTGTTCTGAATCCGCCACTGGTTTATTGACGTAATTCCAAAGTACTCTCCCAAATAGAAACCCAGAATTTGGATATCAATTTTAATAATGATTTTGAAATTGGCCTTACAGCTGTATTTCGACATAGATCTTTAACCCCATCGCCCTCCTTTCCTCTCAGGGAATTCTTGGACCCGCTACTGACTTATAATTTTTTTCTCAGCTTTAACGAAAAAAAAAAACACTATTGAAATAGGGTTGTATTAGAAGGTGATCACTAGGGATTCTTCAGCATGAGTTTTATTTTGGCAAAAATACTCGTTTACAACTTTCTTTGCCTCTCACAGAATGAATAATTTTTTTAGCTTAAAACATGGATGTTACTTTATTGAATTAACGGAGGAAATATTTCATTGTTTGTTGAATAACATCCCCCTTTCCCGCTACTGTGTATGCAAGTTAATGGGAAAATATTATGCACACTATTCTAAGAAGAGGATAAATATAGACGGTGCAGAAAAGAATTCGCTGTGTCGAATTTTGACTTGGTGTATTCGGAAGCCATCGATTGTAGAAGAAGCTGTATTTTTGGAGTCATCCTTCTCTTGAAAGCTCTTTTACCTCAACTTGAACAACTCAACAGAAGCAACTTCTGAGAATATAGTTAGATCCTTGGGATAAACTGAGATACTCATTCTTTGCTTTATCAGATTTCTGTTGGTTGTTTATTATTTGATTTCTATTCATTTTTACGGACTTGACTGTTTTACACTTGGTAATTTTCTGATAATGCATTTAAGTATTAACGACACTTAGCATATTTTTAAGAGATCTAAATACTCTGCTTGAATCAGACTAGCTAGTTCCGGACATTAACGTACTCACTATCCCGATGTTACAGTGGTTAGCGCTCTTGGTTTCTTATCAAAGGGAACTTGGTTCGATCCCCGAATAAGGTATGGATATTCCTTTTCTGTATTGTCTTTCTGCTGAGGTCTCGCCTTCCTCTTAAATCTTCTGTTTGACATACTGATAGGCTTCTGTGGCAAGCGACTGCTTGAGGGATAATTAATTTTTTTTAAATACTCGCTCCTTTTAAGGCATCGGTCGGATGGGATATTAAGCCAACCCTTTGTACAGGAAAGTATTGAGGATATAATTCACCAAAAAGTAAAATTCTCTGATTCATCGATGTAACACTCGTGTTTTATTATTTTCTGAACTCCAAGAAGCGTTCATTCAGCGATAGATTGAGCCTTAGGCCAATAAGTGTCATTACCACCTAAATATAACACATCAGCTACACCTTGAGGTAGTAGCTTAATTTTTCTCGTAACTATTATTTTTCCTTTAGGTCTGGCGCTAATGATGCGTGGGTACACACACATCTACGCGTTTATTCCTTCATCGCACATTACGTTATTCCGCATGACCGCCATCCGTGATGCTGGCCCGACCTTCCACTTCCTGAGAAGGCGTCTGATGACCTTGTCTGCCCCGTCTCTGATGGCAACCACATGGCTCCCATGCGCTGCCTCAAATGACTTGTCGCCGCTGGCAGGATTCCTTATTTCTTACATGAGATAGAAATGATAGCCTCAAGCTGACATTCCGTAGTAATATTTGGCTGCTAATTTATTTCGTGGAAATTTGTTCTTAAGAACGGTTTGTTCTCGTTATAACTGGTGTTTCAGTGTAACCGTTTCTTGAAAATCTACTGCAACTTTGCTGTGTTTGGAAACGTGTTACTGCTGACGAATTGTCTGTTGTGTTTGGTAAATTATTGCGAATCTCTTCCGAAACTTTTTCTGGGATATAAGTTTTAATTCTTCATGATTCTATAGAAAACTTCTTGGAATTCTGTAGAACACTGCAACATATTACAATTTCAAAACCTTTAACCTTCAGGTTGCTTTCTTTCAGTTCGGTCGTATTACTTTGACGTTCCTATGCAAAATTTGTTTTGGTGGTCTTTAAATTCTAATATTTTTTACATATTTTGCTTAGCAATAGTAATGAATGCCACTGAATTGTATAAAACCACTGTTATTTGAAAAAATAATTTAGAAAAATTCAGTCACCTCTGGTAAATATGGAATGCTCTTTTTCAAAGATAAATTTTTTTTTTAAATTTAGCACCCTCCAACAGTGGAAATTCAGACTAATGGAATATTCGGAACATGCGAAGAGCAATATTTAATTAGAATAATCCATTATTTCAGTTTATAAAAAAAAAGCATTTATCTCTTAATATTTTTTTTCAGTATCCGGAGGTAAGGAATCCTGCCAAAATTCGAAATTTCTAGAATGCATGTGAAGTTTTCTTATTTTACAATGATAGAAATTCCTAGTATCGGAAGTTTCGGAAAATGCAAACACGTTTAATATCTACAGACGGATAATGGTGTTTATTATTTATTTATTTAACATTACACGCTTCTGGGGTGTTTAGTTGAACACTTCTATCCCAAAGCAATTAAAAAAATCTGATATACTTAGAAAATGTTAATGCAATAATAGCATTACAAATACACTTAGAAAAATACACAATGTAAAAAAAAATCTTGTATATATGACAAAAATATACCAAGGAAGAAAATTCTTATGTATACATATGACAGAAAGTTAGAAAATGTTCTTTGGGTGAATCACATATTTATATCCTTTAGAAATAAAAACGAAGTCCAAATTTATACTTATATTCTATTACATAGCATTGATTCCCGAAGAAAACCAATTAATAGTTGGAAGATAACTAATTTAGAAGAATTATCGAGATTCAAAATATTTTGTAGTGTATATTCAGTTAGATTGCATTTGTAACGAAGTGCTTCAAAAGCGTTTTTTCGGGCTTCATCATACTTTTCACAATTTAGCAACATATGGGAAACAGTCTCTTTAATTTGACAGATGTTACACAAATCGGACTGGCTCTTTTTGATTTTAAAAAGGTAGTTATTAAGTGCAACAGTACTTAAACGCAGCCTGATGATTTTACTAATATCTTTTCTACTGAAATTAAAATGTTTAAAAATGAAGTATTTTCAAGATAATATCTAAAGTTACTATTAATTGGAGCATAAAATTTGTAATATGTATTTAGTTCTTAATTTCTTTTTCTTTATTTTTCCTTTTAATACATATGAGAAATGAAGGTAAAGTTGTAGATGCTTGTAAATTAATAGCATCCTTAGCTATTTTGTCCACATCCTCATTGCCTGCCACTCCACAATGGCTAGGCAACCATTGAAGAATAATATGATTGCCTTTTATAACAGATTTAGTGTATATTTTGAAAATATCTAGTATGATCTTATAATGATTATTATTATTATAAATATCATTTTCCAAGGACAACAAGGCTGCCACATTTTCATTAAGTAAATTTATTTCAACCCATGTAATTGCCTTGTATATGGCAAACAATTCAGCCTGCAAAATAGTAGCACTGTTGAAAATTTAAATTGGGTCTTATATACACGGATAACGTTAAAATAGTTTTAACTTACGGGAATATAGTATAAGTTGTTATCTGTCGATCAGAATATCGTACGAGTTTCTAACCTGACGCCACCGTTGAAGAGGCGGGGTTTGGCTCAGTCTGTATCGCACCAAACTCGTAATCTGCAGTTTCCGGGTTCGAGTCCCAACTCTGAGATCAACTATACGATTTATCTATGTAACCCCGTACCGATCAAAAAGATGACATCGGTAGGATTGGAAAGTCCACCATCCTGGAATTGGGCATTGAGTCGTGGACTCGAGTGCAGGACAACCATACTCTGAGAGATAAGCATGATTTTTAAGAACACGCTGGATGACTGACGGGAGGCTTCCACATGTCTCCCTCCATTGTATTAAATGGTTTGGAACAATACTTATTAAGTTTTAAATAATATCTGAAGTAAATTCTTATGAAACATTACTATTGTGAAATATCATAGCTTTCGTAACTCTAAATATGGAAAAAATATTGTTGCTTTGGGTTGTTGCTTTATTACCTCTGAGAGGCACTTTTTTTGCACACAATGTACTAAATGGCAGGTCACAAAATCCCCTAGAGTCAGATGGTTGGAGAGGGACCCACTGGACAGCTATTAGGAGACAGATGGTAGCCTCACGTGAAGGCCATCCAACGTGTTCTTTAACGTGCACAGGGTATGGCTCTCCCGCAGACGGGACCATGGCTTTCCAAGCCCATCAGTGTCCCCTACTGACCAAGGGCAGCGCGGGGACTTTTGTGGAGATAAATCCCAACACGGGCCCAGATGGGACTCGAATCTGGGAATTGCTGATTACGAGCGTGGCGCGCTGACGACTGAGCCACCCCGAAATATTGTTAAAAAACGAGATATAAATAGATTTCTTTTCGATATTTAAATTTTCTTCAGTCACATTTTGTCATTAAATGCATATTTTACTAGTTAGAGCTTCGAATAGCCATTGACATAACACACTGTGTTAGCAAAATATTACGGAATGTTATCCAGTATGGGCCTAGAACTTAACTGTCAAAAAATGTGGATATTCCTGTAGTTAAAAATCTTGTATATGGAGACTGAATAAATATAGCATTTAAATATCAAATAAAATGCAGTATAATTCGAATTATCCGCACTAATAAGGATTAAGAGATAAATATGAATAACTGAGCAAAATTATAGAGCTGTGCTTATCGTAAGCAGGTTCGTTTATCATGAGAATTTTTAATAAAATATTTATAATGGATTAATCTGCGAAAAAGCAAATATTTATTCAATAATCTGAAAAAATTAAATACTTTGAAATAGATGTAAGATGAAATTTAAAATAAAAACTGAGTGATTGCTTGCTGCTTTTCGGGTGACTTCTCTGGAGATAATTCACATATCTTCGTTTCTCCTGCAATCATGTCATTGCTGTTTCCAGTTATTTTTCAGTCAATTGCAGTGGTGTGACCCCTCATAACCTTTATCATCATCTTATTTTCTTCTTAAGCGTCTTCCTCTTCTGTTCAGTTTGAATGATCTCTTCTGTTAAGAGTTGATAGCTAAGGCCATTAGTGTCACTGATAGCTTCCAAATCACATTCCGCGAGAATCCAAGGATTTCTTTTAGTGCTACTCTTATGTTTTTTGGTTATATATCACTAGTCTTTCTCTCTATTATCTTTGGTTACATAACACTAGTCTTTCGTCTCTGGTGTCCTCAGATAAAATTTCGAAAAAATTATTACTTGCCTTCTGGGGCGTCTTTATTTTTTAAAAAAGGAGTTTGCAGACTCAACCATCATGCAAGAGTTATTTTAAAGATCATATTTTTTTAACAAACCTTATAATGCCTTCAGCCAATTTAGTGTCGCTGGTCGACTCAGTCAGTAGCGCGCCAGGCTATTTATCTGCAGTTCCCAGGTTCGAGTCCCATGTGGGCCAGCGTTCAGATTTATCACTGCCAACTGTCTTCGGTTAGAAAGGGTACTCACTGACTGAGGGATGGGCATGGAAAATCCGTCGTCCATCGGATTGGACATTACGCCGTGCTTCCTTGTGCAGGAGAGCCCAAAATTGGATACCATGTGCACATTAAAGAACTCACTGGATGAGATACGATGGAATCCGTTAGGAAACAGATGTTACCACCGTTAGGAAACAGATGTTACCACCGTTAGGAAACAGATTAGAAACCACCGTTAGGAAACAGATGAAATGCACCCGTCATTCATGACGGGCGCATTTCCATACGGGGCCACGTATACGGGGCATTCCGCATACGGAGCCACGGTAATAATCCGTGGCCCCGTATGCGGGAGAGCCATACCCTGTGCACGTTAAAGAACACACTGGATGGCCTTGACAGGAGAATACCAGCTGTCTCCGAACAGCTGTTCCAGTGGGTCCCCTCACCCAACCTTCTCTGAGCCTTCGGAGTCCATGTAACCTGGCCATTTAGCTCATGATGTGCCTCTCAGAGGTAAAACAACCCAACAACTTTCCGTTTTAATGAATTTCCATTGCCAGATTTGAAAATGCGAAAACTTTTTAATTTTGAAAACGAGCATTCCACATTTACCAGGAGTTATTAGATATTTTAGTTTTATTTCCTTCTGTTGAGAGGAAGGTATAAAAATATTGTCATTTATGAAAATATTCACTTCAAAGGAAGATAAGGAGCCAATTTACCTAATCAACAAAAAGTACCTTCCTTTGAAGTGAATACGAATTCAATGAGTGATATCTCCATTGGTATGCTTTAGTTTTTACTTTTTAGGGCGCGAGGAAGTTGGGTACATTTTTTAATTTAGTTTTTATATTTTATCCCTTTCTGCTGATTACTGGCACACAGCCTCTATTGTAATTAATACTATTATATTAACATTAATAGCAGGCAATATATGTATAATTTTTATTTCAGGACATGTCAGAATTAAGCTGGAAAGTACAGCCAATAATGACCTGTGCGATTCATTTAAAATCCATTCCCTTTTTGTCAGATAGCATATCTTTATAATTCATCGAATTCATTAGCTTTCTTACAATTTCTATTTCAAAGCTTCTTTAAAAAATTGCACGATATTGTTCCCAGATCATCTTGATTTCTAAACAGTTACAAGATTTCCAGTTAAAGAGAGAAACGTTCATTATTGCCCATAACAATGCAGTTAACATTGTTCAGTTATCCACGAAGCCAGATTTTTTTAATCAAGATTTCCATCCTTGGATTTCGTTTATTTGAATTATTTTATTTGCTTGATTTTCACTTATTTGTTTATTTTACCCATTCTTTCTATTTCTTGTCGATCCGTCTGTATGTTTGTCAAAATGATTATTCCACCGTATCTTCCAAACGCGATAGGGGTGATTCAGTCAATAGCGCGCCAGACTCGTAATCTGCAGTTTCCAGGTTCGAGTCCCAACTGTCTCAGCGTTGAGATAACTTCTACCCCCACCCACCTTTCTGTGAGATAAACCAATATATTTTGAAAAGAACGCCGTCCTTCGTATGTGACGCTAGGCCGTGGGCCTTTGTGCATGAAATGATGCGCTGGATGATCTTGACGGGAATCTACCATCTGTCTCCTAATAGTTGTCAGGTGGTCCCCATAACCCAACCTTCTATAACACTTTTTTAACAATATATGTACACAAAAATTCATATTCTGTCTGAGTGTTATTAATTTGTTGAATTTTTAAAAATATTTGACGAATATAAATTACCAACAAAAATATATACCTGAAAAAAAAAATTTTTTTTCAGAAAAATATACCAACGAAAAAGCTTTCATGAAACATGCTATAAGATAATTACTTAAAATTCAAACTTAGAATACTAATCGGTATTTGATGGAGACGAAAATTGCAAGTTAATAAAATTCTTAATAAACACTTTGTCAGCTGAAATTTTTACTTTCCCGTGTTGTCGGTTTTTTCATCAGATTTATTTTCGTACCGAAGAAGAGGGGCAATAAATCCCCCCCACCCTAAACTTTTTATGGTGTAATGTTTCACTGATTCAGTAGCACTCCAAACTTATAATCTGGCTTTTCCAGTTCAAGTCCCAACTGTTCCGTGTAGAAAGTTATCTCCACTAACCTCCGCTCTACTCTCAATAAGAAAAGGGTGTTGAAACCTTTTTTTTTTTAGGTTTGAAACCTCAAAAGAAAAGTGAGCTTGAGAATCTGACGGACGGCAGATGGGAGTTTCTGCCGTGGTTCCGTGTGCACATTAAGGAACACACTAGATGACACTTGACAAGATGGCTTTTATCTGTCTCCTAACAGATCCTATCTTCCTGCTCAACTCGAAGACATTTGGGACTGACTTAGTCATTTATAGAATTGTGTGTACAAAAGTTGCGCTCAGAAGAACAATCGAGCCTCTCCATTTTAATAATTTACAGATCTCCTCCGCTAAAATTTCTAGCAGAATGGTAGTTTTCATTGCATTCCTCCCCCATCTTTAGATCCAGCCATGATATAACTACTTCAAAATTATAATATTTACTCTAAGCAAACGGTGCAGAGTATATTAGTCTGCGACTTACTCCCCGAGTAGAAACCACATTGTAAGTAGAGTATTCTCTTTTTTATTTTCTTTGTATTTCCAGTTGGTATGCCGCTTATTAGCCCTCCCTGCTGTAAACAAAATGGTTAAGAGGCGATTGTTTGACGTTCCATTGGTATCTGTTTCTCCTCTTTCTATTTGATTCGGAGTGGTTAAATTAATTCCTTTTGGCGGTGTTCGCTAACAAGGTTCCCTCTCTAGTTATCGTCTTCCTCTTTTTTGGCAGACATTCAAGCCAAACAAAACACTTCTCTTCAGCACTTGCTACATGGCACACACTTCCTGTGGTCGTCCGCCCGCCCACCCGAGTCGCTCCTTCCGACACAAGTTGCTAACTCACCGATTTGTCGACGTTTGTTGGAAACGTCGCTTGTTATATAGCAGAAGTTTTCTCCTCTTCACTTTCAGCTGCGAGTACTTAGGTACGCATGAAAAATCTCGCTTCCTTGTTTACGTATTAACCTCCTTTTTTTTCTTTTTGTATATGCCATACATTGCCGCTTAACATATATTTTACATGAGCCGTATTCTTAGGAAAATTTTTAACGATATTAATCCTTCGATTTATAAAAATGGGTATCGAATTGTGTTTGGATTTATTTTGGAAATATTCTATGTTGAAAGAGATTTAAATTTTATTTATTTTTGGGTTCTCATTTGACAACGTATTAAGATCATAAAGTGATGTTCCCAGTTCGAATCTCTCCTCCGTTGCGATTTATCTTTGCTACACTCTATTCTGCCCTCTGTGAAGGAAAGGAACATCGATGGGCTTGGAAGTGTTGCCGTCCTTTGGATAGGAAGTTAAGCCATGATCCCACAACCATACCTGTACACGGGGCGGGGGTGACTCAGTCGGTAGCGCGCCAGGCTCGTAATCTGCAGTTCCCAGGTTCGAGTCCCAGCTGGGTCAGCGTTGAGATTTATCTCCGCAAAAATTCCCCGCCCTGCTCACGGTCAGTAGGGGATATCTATGGGCTTGGAAAGGCCGCCGTCCGTCGGATGGGACGTTAAGCCGTGGACCCGTGTCCGAGAGAGCCATACCCTGTGCACGTTTAAAGAACACGCTGGAAGGCCTTGACGGGAGGTTACCCTCTGTCTCCCAACAGCTGTTCCAGTGGGTCCTCCCCCAACCTTCTCTGAGCATTCCGGGTCCATGTGACCTGACCATTTAGCCCATGGTGTGCAAAAAAGTGCCGCTCAGAGGTAAAACAACCCAAAATACCTGTACACGTTAAAGAACAATTTAGATTGCCTTGAAAGGAAACTTCATCTACCTCCTGACAGCAACCCACTGGATTCCCTGAGCCCTTGCGTTCTTGTGACCTGGCCATTTAGCCTATTATGTCCACAAAAGTGCCGCTCAGAGTCAACGCTAACCAACCATATCAGCCCTCAAACAAATATAAAATTATTTTTCAGCAATCGGGTTAGCAGAGCACAAATAAATGTGATTAAACTGAAAACACTCTAGCGACCTAAATTGTTTTTCATATTCGCCATAAGTCAACAATAAGGGTTATTAGCAGTTCGTGCATTTCTACTATTTCTTTTCATTGTTCTGTGTGACAAATTTAGGATCAAGTTGCAAATGACAGCTCATTAATCATTTGCAGCCGCAGCAATCAAGGGGCACTGAAAGTTGTTTTATGATTCGTATTATGTAATGTCAACTGTCAAAATGATGGACCGACATGTAAAGTTGGTTTATCAAAATTGAGGTTTTAGCCGATAAATGTCAATAGCGGAATTGCAATGCGAAATGGAAATGTGGCAGATAAAGAAGTCGTAGTAACAGAGAAAAGAAGAGTTAAGTAAAAAGATTTTGCATGCTTCTGTGTGAAATGTATACACTAATGTTCAAAATTAATGTAACAAATGCAAAAATTAAAAAATCCTTTATATTAATGATGCAAAGTAAATGAAATTTTTTACAGAAACTAGAACATTTATGTATATATACACGAGTTTTGAAAAAAATATACATTTGCTTCATTAGGGCCAATAGTATTTATAAGGTATAAACGATAGAAAAAAGGTTTCTTTCAGAAACTTTTTATATGTTAACAAAAAAATTATTATTTGATATTTACGGAAGTAAATCAAAACATAAAGTATTTTACCTATATTTTTTATTTCAACCGACAATTATCTCCACAAAGCACCACCCTGACCTCGGGCCAGTAAGGTACACAGATGGGCTTGGAAAGGCCGACGTTCATCGGATGTAAAGTTAAGCTGTATCCTCCAGTGCAGGAGAGCCATACTTCGTATACGTTTTCGTCTACGCAATCCAACACGCTGGATGACGGAAGGCTGCCATCTGACGGTCAACATCTGTTCAGTGTGTCCCCTCCCCCAACCTTCTCGGAGTCTTCTGGGTCATTGTGACTTAGCCATGTAGCCCATTGTGTGCAAAAAAAGTGCCGCTCAGAGGTAAAACAACCCAATCTTTGTGACCTGGCCATTTAGCCCACAGTGTGGAAAAAAGCGCCACGAAAAAAAAAAGCGCCAAAGATTAACCAACCCAATTCAAGTGATATCAAGTACTATAGCCCTTGAAGTTGTTTTGGATTCATAAAAAAAAAGCAATATGGTTTTCAATAATATTAGCAAATTAGCGGTATGAAAATTTTGAAACCAAGGATATTATCTGGAATCAGGTTCAGCCCTGCACTGCCCATCTAACTCATGGTTGCAATAGACATTCTGTTTTTAAGGCTATTTTAAGCTTTATATTTTTCAGTAATCCCTTCGCAGAAAAAAACTCCTTGTAAACTTTCATACAGAAGGAGCGGGATCTATCTCAGTCGGTAGAATAGGAGATTCTTAACTGACTGTTCCTAGGTTCCACTCTCAACTGCACCTGTATTGAGATTTTCTCTCCCTTCCCTCTCCATCAGTTAGAAGATGACACCGGTTGGCTTAGAAAAAAACCAACCTGACTGATGGTTCTGCAAGAGATTACAAAATCAGAAAACGACTCCTAAGCTAACGTATTTGGCCATATCACAGCTTTAACTTTTAGAGAAATTGAACAATCGGGACAAAATCCTCCTTTGGCAGAAACATTCAAAAATTGGAAGAATATACAGACCATCCGCAAAAGTTAATATCTACAGCACGTTTAATAGTCTTTTAAACACATCAATTTAGAAGCGGATGGAACTGACAATCAGGAAATTTTTCTTTAGCTGTTTCAGCCGTCCATCGAAATGAGATATTACACCGTGGTTCCGTGTGCACCTCACCCATACCTGTGTACATTAAAGGAAACTATTCATAGCCCTTGACGGAAGGATTCCATCTGTCTCCTGTCCTGTGGGGTTCCCTTTCTCTACTTTTGTGCCTTTGGTGTCTTTCTGCCTGTTTAGACCATTGTGTGCAAAAACTGCCTCGAGGTTAAATCAACCCAATTCTCACACTAAAAAAGTTGGACATTGCTGATTTACACCATCTTTAGAATGTAGCGAAACCTAAAAACAGTTTCTAACGTGGAGTTTCTGTTAATATACATTCCAACATAAGAAATCGAATTCTTCCTTAAAGGAGCGCCCACCTTTGGTTGCTAGCGACACAAAATACATAACCGCACATTGAGATATCACTCTTTAATGCTCAGCTGGCATTCAGAATTTTAAGCAAAGAAAATGAGCTTAGGAAGTAATTTGAAAGATAACGAAAGAAAGAACATAGCAACTTTGCTGAGACAGTTGTACAAACCGCACAGTACCACAGTGGACATCGTCAACAGTGCCACTGTGTAGGGTTCTTTCTGCGTTCTTCTATCAGCAGTAGCACGATGCGTGACTGCAGCGTGGCAGCCTTATTGCCGCTTGGTCGCCGATGCGTTCTCCACTGACAGCAATACGCGCAGATAACGACTTGGCATCAGGTGCACTACCTGCAAACCGCCACATTATTCACGTCCAGATACATATCACTACATCGGATTGTTCCATTTGTCGCTTCGGAGATAGCTTGCTTGCTTTTCTTTTTTCTCCCTTTCCCCTTGCGTTCTTCCATCTGTATCACTGTGCTTTGCAGTTATCTGTGCTCCTATCAATAGGCATCGTAATGGGAAATAACTGTGCATCCATTAGAAGCTGTTCTTATCTGGTGGTGAGTTTATCTATCGACACAATAACCGCATTTGGTGGGAAAATGTTCCTTCTTGATGTTCTGCCTTCGCATAATCTGGTAGCTTTCTCTTTTCTTTTGGCTGTTCGATCGATCGGATCTGATACGTTTATCTGCTTGTAACTTTTGCAGAATCGATGGAAATGTTGGACAGAATCGTGATATTTAGCTAGAAGATAAATTTCCTGATCGTCAGTTCCTCCGCTTCTAAATTGATGTACTAAAAGACAGTTAAATGTGCTGTAGATACTAACTTTTGCGGAGTCTATACTCTTCCCATTTTTGAATGTTTCTGCCAAACGGAAGATTTTGTATTGACTGTTTATTTCTCTAAAAGTTAAAGCTGTGATGTGGCCAAGTACATTAGCTTAGGATCGTCTTCTGATTTTGTAATCTCTTACATAGCCATCAGCTAGGTTGGATTGTTTTGCTTTTGATTGATCTCTTACATGGTACACCAAACTGGTAGATACAAGGACCTTAAGAATCAACCTAGACGAAGAAAGGAGCCCACTAGATGCAAACAGATAACTTTTACAGATATCCAGGAGCTCTTTGATACGTAACGTGACTGTCCATGGAATCTGACATGAAATTCCTTCAAATCATAGAAAACTCTGTTTCCTTTTCCTATGATTTCAGAGCTCAAATACGAGCTTACAATAGGGGAGAAGAGTTCGGCAGAATACAGGAGGAAAGGCAGAGCTTGAGCAAGAGAAAACAAGAGAACCCACCGTGTCAAGAGAATAGAAAAGATAGCTCGAACAAGAGTACGCAGACTGGATATTGGTCTCAGATCTTGCGTTCTATTGACCGAGTTCAGTCAGGGGAACTAAAGAGGAGAGAGTTGGAACAAGAGGACAAAGGAGACAGAGCTCAGTAAAGATATCACAATTGGGGAAATTTTCTAGAAAGAGAACACACCAGAAGACAGAGCTCCGATAAAAGAACACGAGAGAAGACACTTCGGTTAAGAGAAAATATAAGGTATCTGGCAAGAGAGCAAAAGATGGGACCGAGCTCAGTCCACGAACACTAAGGGAAACAGCTTGGACAAGAGACAGCTCGAACTAATAAACACCAATGGAGACATTTTTTTCGTGTAGTGAACAGCTGAAAACAGAACTCGAGCAATTTGATCTATTTGTGCAAATATGTTAATTTTCTACCCATAATGGGCTATTATTCAGAAAAATTAATGGCTGAACGAAATATATTTGCGAGAAACACATAACTGTACCATAAAAATATTAGAATAAGTTTTGAATTATCAACTAAAGAACCAATTTCTAACTTAAGAGTTGTGAAATAGTGAAGAGAAGAAAAACGATATCAACAACCATTTTCAAATATCTTTATTGACTTAGTGTTCAAAACAAACAAATTCTATTATTCCATAAATTAAAGTTGTTTTAAGTGTCGTTTATCATATATTTCGTCTAAAGATAGCTCTTAAAGGTGTAGTCGATATTCCAGTCTTTAGCGCTTTCATTGCACTGTGCTAGCGGAAAGTCTTCAGCGACGATATGCGAACTCTGTGCTTTCATAAAACTAAAGAAGTGTTTCAGTGAATACTTTGCGAGCTCTAGATGGTAATTTGACAACTATATCTGCAACCAACCCGTATGCCCGACATGAAGGAAAGGTTTAAAGAGACGAAGATGAGGAACATTTTAAACACAACATTTTAAAAGATTATAGAGTAAAATTACAACTCCAACCTGAACGTATAGTATATAGCGATACCAACAATACTTCGAAACTTTATGAGAATCATTTCACTTTTAGGCCTATTTTGCGGTTTCACGTAGAATCTTTATCACACCAACTCAGCAGAATATGTACACACTCTGTGAAAAATTATTTATTTTTCGAAATTATTTATTATTATATTATTAGCAAGATTGGAACATGAAAGTAACTTTACATTGACTTATCAAGAACGGCAATCATATACCGCACTATTTCACTGTACATGTTACACAAAGGTACAGTTATTGCAATTACATTATAATACTAACATGGACATAGTTTTTATAACTAAATATGCAGTAGTAATGCCTGCATACAGATACATTTATCGAGTCCAATTTTCTTATCCACAAGAGTAACTGTCAGACTAGAGGCCTTTTTAAATATTTTTTTGTTTGTGTTATGTACGTTATTTTGGATTTCACCAAAAAGGCATATGCTACGTGGCAGGCCCTCTATCCCAGCATCTGGAATGTTAATCGAGGTAGCAGTGTCAGGGGGATGGAGGTCACCCACTGTTGGTGTCCGCTGACAAGTGACCCTGGACCCGAGGGTCAGCGACCTTGCCACATGGCCGAAGAGAGAAGGAAGAAGAGCCAGTCGAAGGACAAACGCGTGAAGATGTAAAATTGTAAAGTTGGTAAATGCCGACTGGAAATAACGGCATTGGGCTCTGTGAAAACAGCTGAACAGGCATAGTAAGCTGGTGATGTAATGCTAGATAACTGAGCATAGGTCCTTGTCTATCAGTCATGTTTGGAGTGTTCAATAAATAACTGTTATATTTAAGTAAAGGCTGTAGTTGAACCATTTATTTGGGGAGGAGCCACAGTATTGAGTCCTTGCAATTGCAATAAAATCTTTGATTTTGTCTGAAAGACCCTTTCACCCGTCGCGTATTGCGATCGAACCCGAGGGACATTCCTAAGGGATTCCAACAGACAGACGACCGAAGAAGAAACATCACAGTAACTATGACTCGCATGTGGATATTATTTAACGTAACTAAATTCACGTATACATAAACAGTCTAGATATGCAAACAAACATAAATTACAGCTCAGTAAAACAGTTTGGATATCTAAATCAATTCAATCGCATGGTTTCAATTAACTCACGGTTGCTTGATTAGAACAATACATTAATATTCTCAGTATTTAATATCCGATTTTTAACTTCCTTAATATATGTTTTAATATTATTTCCTTAATTACATTTGGTAAAGCATTAAAACTTTTAGGAGTCAAAAAAAACAGTATTTGGTAATTAGATGATTTTTACTAAAAGTAATGTTTTTTAGAAATAAATTTTTAGATTGTCGAGTGTCTCTCGCAAATATATTAACTAATTGTGGATTCTAATTGTTTTTCAGATGCTTTTGCCTAGTAAAAATGTAGTTTTCTTATTTGCAAAATTTTTAAATTATAATGTATTCATGTTACTTGCTCACACCTCTTTAATTTACTCATACACCGAAGTATATGGTTTTGGGCGTACTGTAATGGTTTAATAGTGGACGAAAACGTTTCTTTCCATGATAGAATACCATATGAGAGATGAAGATTTGACCACGCATTGTAAATTATTTACAAGGTGGAAATGTCAACAAAATTCTTCATAAAATAAATTTTTGGAATAATCGAATTTAATTTTTTAATGCTTTTGGATTTTATTTACCAGTACGTGGATCAGTATTTTTCAAATGGAGAACCCTATAATCTATTGCTACATTTTGAAGAACCACTTTTTGTCTCTATTTATATGAAGTATAATTAAAGTACAATAAACTCTCGGTTATACAGCATTTATGGAGGAATAGGTGTTGCACGTTAGATGAATCTGCTGGATGCATGAGAAATATTTTTATAGAAACCAAATATTATAGGTACAACCTTGTGTTCAAGCCTTAGTTGAAATAAAAATGCAGTTTAAAACAATAATAAAAATGAAGCATAGTGTCCTTAACACAAATATAAATATCTGAAATATAATTTTATACGTATTTACATCCATTCACACACAGAGTGGGCACACACAGAGTGGGCTGAAGGGACTGAAACGGAATGAGTCCTAGCTAGCGTCTTTTAAAAATATTTCAAACTCGTTTGGGTCGGCGAGACAAAACGTGACCGACAGAGGGTTAATGTTACCAATGAATAGTAATTTAATGTTGGTACAGAATCCAAATTGTTTATACTTGATTTTATGGTTGGGTTTTCTTCCTAGCAGCACATTTTTGCACACAATAGGCTAAATGGCCAGGTCCCAAGGACGCAGAGCGGCTTAGAGAAGTTTGGCCGAGGAGACCCATTGGGCAGCTGTTAGTAGCCAGATGTTAGCCCCACCTCCGGCCCCAGACATGACAAGAGACATAATTTTCGCCAGCGCAACAGGGAGAACTGATACTTGCATTGAAATCCAGCGTGTTCTTTAACGTGCATAGCATATGACTCTCTTGCACATGAGCCACAGCTTAACGTCCTATCCGATGGAAGGCTGCCTTTCCAAGCCCATCGGTTTCTCCTACTAAACGAGGGCAGGGCGAAGAGTTTTGCGGAGAAAAATCTCAACGTTGGTCCAGGCGGGAGTTGAACCTGGGAACTTCAGATTACGAGCCTGGCGCGCTACTGACTGAGGCAACCCCGCCCCAAAAACTTCAGGAACTGCTTCACTGAAAGCCACCATTGAAATAGTTGTAATTTTGGCCTTCGGATGGCGCTGACAACCGGTAGTAACGTGTTTTCTTAATTACCTTTCAAAAAAAAAATTTTTTTTTTCGCATTTGGTTAAGTTGGTAGAAAAAACATACCCAAGACAAAAAAGAAAACTACGAGCATTCCTCTCCCCTTCCACTGGTAACATATTTTGTTGATTAATTTTGTATTTTTAACGGATACATTTCTTTTTTTCCTTCAAATCAAGAAAGTCATAACACCCAGCATAAATAATTTGGGTTTTGTACTAACATGAAATTACTGTTCATTGGTTGCGTTGGGTCTGTGAGACCCAACGCAGCCGACGGAGATATTATATCCGATATTCACAAATAGTGGATGCGTTGGGTCTGTGAGACCCAACGCATCCACTATTTGTGAATATCGGATATATTTCAGTATCTCCCATTTTTGCTTCTTATTACAAAAATAACTTCATTTTTAGAATTAAAATACGATAGTGATCAGATGAATCAAATGCAACTATGTAAGAACTCATTTATCCGACACTCGTTTAAACGACACCTAGTGTTAACTCGTTTTGCTTCTAGAGATAAATTAAAAATTATTTAGCGGGCGGGATAGATATTAATGTAATATTACCTTTAGTATTTTTCGAATCTCTCAATAGCTTGATAGTGCCCTCTAACGGTGGAAAATGCCAAAACCTCAAATATTGCAAACGATCTATTTGTGCCAGAAATTTTGAGATTTTAATTGTAGATTGTGGTGGTCAAAAGATTTGGTAAATTTTTGTTTCGAATGAAAGATTTGTTATATATTATTATTTGCATTTCTCCAATTATTCACTAGCTCGAATTTTTATTAGTAAAGAACGTTAAAGACCAAAAATAAAAACTCGGTAGCGCTTTCTAGCGATGGAAGTTGTAAAACCAAACTTTAATGTAATGTCAAAACTTTAAACGAATATTGCAATCTATTAACGTTAGAAATTAGATTCATTTGATGGTCAAGAGGTTTATGTCAGTAGCTATGATTTCCCCCCTTACCACCGGGAGGAGAGAGGGAAATGAAACCTTTTATTTTAAGAGATTCCTTAGGCTCTGTAATAATTTACGTAAATCCCCCAATTTTTCGGAAGGATAGAGGGATAACCCTTACGGCTCTCTCTCACCATGGCTCTAAGCAATGTATGTCAAAATCGGTGATCAAAGCTCTTATTATTTTATTTTTTTTCCTTGTATGTAGAAGAGCTTTTTTTTAGTGGGAAAGGGAAAGATTAGGGTGAAAACCTCATATTGCTTAAAGAGGATGAGATGAAGAAGTATTTGTGTGTGGAAGAGATTTTTTAGGGAGGGGAAAGAAAGATGAAATTCCTACGTTTCTTTAAACTATTATGAGGGGATGTCATATACAAAATTCTAGAATCGTAGCTGTTACTTTTTTTAAAAAAATCCCGTTTTTTTTTTCTAGAGAGAGAGAAAAACAAAATGAACTTCCAGGGAGCTATTTCAAGGAGGAGGGGGAAGAAATATTGAGAGACAACCTCTTTCACTACTTTAAGTTATTGTTGGAAGATACATTACTGAATTCGGAGAATACACTAAAGTTCCTACCACTTTTTAGGGGGAGAAATTTTTTAAGTGTTTATTGCTTTAGTTTACGATTAGAGGAAGCTGTGTACTCAATTTGGAGGTTCTAGCTCTTACCGTTTAAAAGCAGTTCCTACCAACATTTAAAGGTATGTGTGTGTGTGGGGGGGGGGTATTTTCGGGGAAAGGGAAAATTTGTGAAGTCCGAAACGTTACATTGGTCTAAATTACAATTAGAGGAAACAGTATATTGAGTTCCTCGGTTCTAGCGCTTAGCATTTAAAAGCAGTCCATACCACTCTTTAAGGTGGTGGGGATGTTTTAAGGGGGAGAGAAAATATGGGGATTCAAACCTTTTACTATGGTCTTACAATTAGAGTAAGCTGTATACTGAGTTTGGCGGTTGTAACTTTTATCGTTTAGAAACAGTTCTTATCACATTTTAAAGGAGTGGGGTATTTTTGGAAGGAGAGAAAATTTTTGGGGTTAGAAGGAAGCGGTATATTGGGTTGTTTTACCTCTGAGAGGCACTTTTCTTGCACACAGTAGCAAATTCCCCGCCCTGCCCACGGGCAGTAGGGGACACCGATGGGCTTGGAAAGCCCGCCGTCCGTCGGATGGGACGTTAAGCCGTGGCCCCGTGTGCGGGAGAGCCATACCCTGTGCACGTTAAAGAACACGCTGGATGGCCTTGACGGGAGGCTACCAGCTGTTCCAGTGGGTCCCCTCCCCCAACCTTCTCTGAGCCTTCGGTGTCCATGTGACCTGGCCATTTTGCCCATGGTGTGCAAAAAAGTGCCGCTCAGAGGTAAAACAACCCAACCCAAATTTGCACACAGTTGTCCTTTTGGCAGGTAACAAGGACCCCGAGCGCTCAGAATGTTAAAGAGAAGGGACCCACTAGGCAGCTTTTATGAGACAGATGGTAGCCTCCCTTCCAGTCTATCCAGCGTGTTCTTTGACGTATACACGCTATGGCTGGCCCACACACGAACCGCAGCTTAACGTCCTATCCGACGGACAGCGTATTTCCAAGCCCATCAGTGTCGCCTACTGACTGAGGGCAAGGTGGGAGATTTGCGGAGATAAATCTCAACACTGGTCCAGGCGGGACTGGAAGGTTTAAATTGCAGATTAAGAACCTGGCGCGCTACGGGCTGAGCCACCCCTGCCCCAGCAGTATACAGAGTTTTACGGTTCAAGCTCTTACCTTTAGAAGCAATTCCTACTCTTATTTAAAGAGGGGTAACTTTTTTTTTTAGAAAAGGAAACGTTTTGGGGATCCAAACCTTTACGTTGGTCTAAGTTATTATTAGAAAAGCAGTATGCTGAGTCTTACCGGCGTTTCTTCATCTTATTGTTTAGAAGCTGTTCCGATCACTTTTTTAATGGGTTTGGAGTATTTTTTGGGGGAGAGCGAAAATGTTGCAGGCTTTTCAAACATTTAAATTGGTTTATCAGCTGGTGGATAATCGTGAGCAGAGGTCATCGCAGGCACCTGAACTCTTTGCTTCTATTGGCATCGTCAAATTCTACATTGGAGGAAGTCTTCCAGTGTAGATGGCTTCAGCCTTTAGTGGTGGGGGAACGGGTTTTTCCCCCATGTCTGCAATTAGGAGGCTGTTTGATATTATCGGCATTCCCTCTCTCAATAAAAATAGTTTCTTTAAACATCCCACTAATCATTTTCTCTCCATAGGTAGTTGGAATGTGAGGACTCTGCACAGAGCTTTTTCTCTTGATGTCCTCACACAAGAATTCCACCATTATAATTTAGATATTCTCGGTTTGCAAGAGACCAGATGGACAGATAAAGGTCAGATTCTTAAAAATAATATTAAATTTCTCTTTTCAGGGAGGGGACGACAATAAGCATCACCAAGGCGTGGGTCTGCTTCTCAGCAGACACGCTAGTGATGCTCTTCTAGGATATGAGTGCATTAATGAAAGGTTCCTTGCAGCAAAATTTCAGAGAAGCGTTAAAGACTTGAATGTTATCTGCTGTTATGCCCCCACTGAGGATGCCGATGAGGATCGGTACTACAAAACAGCGCGACCGACTTAATGGTTAACAATTGGGTAATCAAAAAGTTGAAAGCAATAATAAACGTAAACAAAAACTGAAGTTTTAATCATATGTAACTTTCTAGAATGCGAATCTTGAGCTTTGTGCCTTTTGCATATTTGACTGTTTCTTTCCGCTTTGTAATAAGCACCATTTAATAAACTTATTCAAGAGGGGGAGGCATTAACCTCTTTTCTCCCACCTAGATCCGATTTGATATTGAATATAACAAAGATTGAAAAGAATGATAGCAGTTTCGTTTTTTGCACAAAACTAATACTGAAAAATAAATTTTTTGAATTGTACAAATCTGAGAAAACAGTTTTATTACCATACAAAACAATTGGATAGGTAAAATTCGAACGTTTTCTTTCGCTAATCTCACTATTTCTTTAACTTAGCGAGCAAAAACGAAATGCCTTGAATACGTTTCTCGCATTATGGCTATAGACATGCACATATAATTTTTTCACAAATATAAAACTACAGGACAAGTTAATTTTCGCAGTGCGAGGGACAATGCCGTTGATTACCTTACGTTAGAGAGAGAAGCAATTGAAACTTGTACGACAGATGAAGTCGACTCTTTCCAATGACCGAGACTTAAGCTAATGCCCGAAAAGCCTCTCTATAGCTCGTCATCGCTAGATGGTTTGGTCGGAGAGTAGCAGCCATTTGTCCCCATTCCTCCGTCGCCTTAACCTGGCTGGGCCATTTATATTTATTACGGGTTGGGCCTTCGCCTCTGCCATCGTGCAGAGGGAATAATTTCAACGAACAGCAATGATTCATCTTGTCCAAGCCCTCGCGTCTCGTGACCTTATCGCGCCAATCTCGCGAGTTTTCCCGCCATTACGAGTGGCAAGGACCGTGCTCCTTGACGGCGAAGTGGCGTGCAAAGACGCAGAGGACCATTACAGATATGACCAATGGGAGACGGGAAATTCTTTCAGCTACTTAAAGTTTCCGGCTCGTTTAGTGTGCAGTTTGGGACATGTAAATGATTCTTACTTTACGCGGAAGAAACTGCGTTGACATTGTGTGTACGCATGTACGTATCTTCGATCTGAAAGTTAAAAGTGTAATTGTCACTAAGCTTTTATGTTGCTTGGGCTAAATTATGCGATCATTGTGTTTGACAAAATGTGAAGTTATAACGCAGGACAAGAAAGGTTTATAAATTGTAGTGTTTCAAGAAAACGCCATTGTTCGCTCTGCGTTTTGTCATTGTACAGAAAATGTGGTGCAATATCACGGATGAATGCAGTTTAAGTAACTCACTTTACGTAAGATAGAAGTACCTTTTTTCATTTATCGAGCTTTTTTTCGTGAAGAGCGTTCGAGTTATTATCGCTGTGATCAAATGAATAGTTACCCGTATTTGCACTCCGATAACTTTCCTTTATAGAGCGTGAATTGGATTATTATGCAGGTCTTGTTATTCGATATTAATTTTCATGCAGTGGAAGCTCTCCTTTACCGATTGCTCTCGTAGCGCTAGAGTGACGATGTAATTAACACTAATAGCTTATTTTGGGAGCAATATGCGAGATAAGTAATGCTAATATACAGATGATACATTTAGTCATAATCTTAATACAGTGTCCAATAGAGTACAGTTTATGATGAATGCGACTGGCTTCCAAGGTTTGTAAATTTTGTAGGAAATGCACCAAAAATTCCGTATAAATATATTTTTTGTGATGGAACATTTATTAAAATTGTCTTTAGAACACAAGATAAATGGAATCGACTCTTTATCATGTGTGGGGGAGGATATGGCTCAGACGGTAGCGCTCTAGTCTCGAAATCTGCACTTCCCAGGTTCGTATCCCACTTGGGCCAGCGTTGAGATTAATCCCGCAATATTTGTTTATATAGTGGTAGGAATTGCTTCAAAATGGTAAAAGCTTGAACTCCCACCCTGCCCTCGGTCAGTAGGGGACACCTATGAACTTGGAAAGGCAGCAGCCGTCGCCCCATGTGCCTGAGAACCATAAATGTGCAATTCAAGAACACTCTGGATGGCCTTGAAGAGAGGCTACCATCTGACTCCTTAACAGTTGTCCAGTAGGTAGCCTTCCCTCAACCTTTTCATAGCCATTGGGGTCCTTATGACCTGCCCATTCTGTGCAGAAAGTAGCCCTCATATAAGTTAACCCAACAGTTTAGCTTGCTCTATCCTAAATGTATGCAACATTTCGGGTTGAGTTGCAGGAGTCTTTGCAGGCTTTTGTCGCTTTGAATCAGTGAAAGCCTATTAGTAAAATGTGTTTAAACTATGTCCCACACCCAATTTTATTTTTAAATATTCCGTTGAATGTTTATCTTAAGCATTATTATTTTACCTGTTTTTTTTTGGTACAAAAAAATACTTAACCATCAGTTTTTTCTTTCAGTGAAAAGTTATCGGAATTCCAATTCAACATTTGAACGATTTTTTTTATTACGGTAATATAAATTAAAAATACGTACATACATGTCTCAACATTTACATCTCATATTTATTTCACATTATTACCAGTTATGGTTAAAAAACTTTATGCTGTGTTGATCGTGGTGTTCCTGTATATCCCACGATAAATGACCAAACTCTTAATGCACTTTTGTAAACAAAGTAGCAGTCATTATATATAATGGAAATGTTTACCAAGAAATTCTAAATTACTTTTAAGTCACCTATGGATACATCATTTTTATAGTTGTGATATTTCATGCATTTAATAAAAATTTTCCATGGTCTGGTTTATTAATAGATTCGCTATAAAACTTAAATTTAATAGATTTAAAAGCAAATCGAAAACAATATGTTGGTATAAGTAAGAAAACGTAAGTAAGTATGAAAAGTAAGATATAAATATTAACGTGTCATGCAGATCTGACAGGTCTTCATGTTCAACTTCGATAACATTTACTTAATAGAAACAGAATTGCAAGAGCAAATATTAAAAAAATAAGAGCTATAACGACATTAATAAAGCCGAAGCACTACTTTAATATCTACATTATTTTACGATAGGTTATATCATGTTGTCAAGTATTTAATTACAATTAACTTTCTTTTGAAATATTGTATATTATTTTTGAAGAGTGAGGATTTTGCGCAATTTCGTTTTCTTTTTTGTAAGTGGTCCAAGATATGTTTTGTGAATAATGTTCAGCAGTATATTGCTGATGCTCTTTTGGCAATGCCTTATCACAGATTTTCTCTGCAAATTCAAGTAAGATTTGGATTCTCTGAATTCACCACTGCTTCATGCCTAAATAATTTTCATTTATCAAGCTTTTATAATTCTCCCAACATTCTCATTCACATCTGATTTTTATACTGGAAAATTTTGATACGCTGAGATCTACTAAAACATTAGAGAACTACCATATTTTGCCAAAATGTATTTTTTAAGGGAATATGTTTAAAGATCTGAATCAAGTTTATATAAATCTTGAATTTCAGTAATATTAGTCAAGTATTTGAAGAGTTATTGCAGCTGGAATATTAGCAGCAGCGTTACTCCTCTTTTAAAACGTTTCGTCATAATCGATGATAATTGAAAGAATTATTACAGGGATTCTCAATCTGTGATACAATTGCACACAAGGGGTATGTGAAGCTCAGTCAGAGGGTAATTTCGATATCAAATAAAAATTACTTTTAACATGTTTAAAAGTTCACATATTATTAAATCTTTCTCTTTTTTATGCTTTTTTACCTCTGTCTAAAGTTTTTACGTGAAAATTCTTCTATATATTTATATATATTTAGAAAAAAAATATCAATAAATATACCCTGTGTTAAAAAATATAAGAAGAGATGCTTTTGAAGCCAAGGAGTAATTGGCTGAAAAGTATTAAGAAACTCTGTATTGAGCGAACTTTTGATGTAAGATTTACTAGTTTGCATTGCGTTGGATTGGGTTGTTTTACCTCTGAGCGGCACTATTTTTGCACACCATGGGCTAAAGGGCCAGGTCACATGGACCCCGAAGGCTCAGAGAAGGTTGGGGGAGGGGACCCACTGGAACAGCTGTTGGGAGACAGATGGTAGCCTCCCGTCAAGGCCATCCAGCGTGTTCTTTAACGTGCACAGGGTATGGCTCTCCCGCACACGGGGCCACGGCTTAACGTCCCATCCGACGGACGGTGGCCTTTCCAAGCCCATCGGTGTCCTCTACTGACCGTTGGCAGGGCGGGGAATTTTGCGGAGATAAATCCCAACGCTGATCCAGCTGGGACTCGAACCTGGGAACTACAAATTACGAGCCTGGCGCACTACCGACTGAGCCACCCCAGCCCCAGTTTGTATTGCATTTTAAAATTTATTCTTACGATGGGTGATGGGTAACTTTTGCTGTTCTTTTTAAATATTCCAACTTAATTCTTAAATGCTGAAATTCAAGATTTTGATAGTCTTGATTTTAAATCTTTAGTTTTATTCTAATGAAAAGTTTATTCTTCAAAATATTGAGTATTTTAATTGACTTTCCATTGGTATAATCTGGAAATCCTTGATGATTTGATAGGTCTGGGTATGAAGAAAATACGGTAATTTCAACAATTTTTAAAATTTTTTATTATAATTAATTCATCACAGTGGCCGAGCTGTAATCTGCAGAAGAAAGGGTTCCGGGTTCGAGTTTCGGATATAGAATGGAAGTTTGCGTTATGATGAGGCCTCGCCTTCCTCGTAGATCTTTTTAAGACAAATTGAACTTATTCTCCTCTCAGACTTGTATAACAACCGGGCTGCTTGAAAAGTTTTTTTTTTTATTATTATTCCTTTCGGTGCAACGTTATGAAGTGAAATTTCTGAGGACTTTGGCTAAAGAAAGGACTATTTGGTCAACTTTGACTTATTAATAATGTTCAATACAGAAAGCATGCATTTTCATTTGGTCAAGAATTGCGCACCTTTCGCATTGTTGGGGGACGGGGTGGCTCTAGTCGGTAGCACGCCAGGCTCGTAATCCGTAGTTCCCAGGTTGGAGTCCCAGCTGGATCAGCGTTGAGATTTATCTCCGCAAAATTCCCCGCCCTGTCCACGGTCAGTAGGGGACACCGATGGGCTTGGAAAGACCGCGGTCAGTCGGATGGTACAGTCGCTCAAAAAAGTATCCGAACACCATGGTTGATTACAGAATTCAGAAAAAATATCTGGCAACGATTTTTTTTAGAAATTAGTGATCTGGCAACTTCGTGTCACGTGACACGAAGTTGCCAGATCACTAATTTCTGAAAAAAATCGTTGCCAGATATTTTTTCTGAATTCTGTAATCAACCATGGTGTTCGGATACTTTTTTGAGCGACTGTACGTTAAGCCGTGGCCCCGTGTGCGGGAGAGCCATACCATGTGCACGTTAAAGAACACACTGGATGGCCTTGACGGGAGGCTACCATCTGTCTCTCAACAGCTGTTCCAGTGGGTCCCCTCTCCCAACCTTCTCTGAGCATTCGGGATCCTTGTGACCTGGCCATTTAGACCATGGTGTGCAGAAAAGTGCCGTTCAGAGGTAAAACAACCCAACCCAATTCGCATTGTTACTAAGATGTATAAATCAGAATGAAAAAAAATTACCCTTCAATAGGCTGTTGGCCACAGAGGTCTGACAAAAGTTCATTGGTATAAATACGCCACAGAAAAGATCTGTGAGGAAAAGGAGATCTTAGCAGGAGGAAAGCACAAAGAAGCTTCCATTGCTCTCCCCGGACTCGAGCCCAGGCCTTTCGATCTGGTGCAGGTTGGCTTAGTCGGTAGCGCTCCATGTTCGTAACCTATAGTTCTCAGGTTAGAGTTGTAACTGGACCTGCGTTGAGATATTTCGCCGCTAAACCTCCACCCTACCCTCGGTGAGGAAGGGGACACTGATGGGTTTGGAAAAGTCTGTCATATAGGATATTAAGCTATGCCTGTGTGCAGAAGAGCCATACTATGTGCATGTTAAAGAACACTCTAGATGGTCTAAACGGGAGGCTTCCATCTGTCTCCTAACATCTGTCCAGTTGGTTTCCAACCTTTTCTGGATCCTTGGTCGGAACAGATTGCAAACAAACTTTTCGAGATCAAGCCCATTATCAAACCATAGCAGTCCGTTTTTCTCAGGAATCGCAAGGAGGAAGTTGTACTTGCTCGGCTCCGCCTAGGTCATTCATTTATCACTCGCTCATTTCTTCTTCGGGCGGACGACACCAGTTAACCATCCGACATCTGATAAAAAAAATATTGCTTTCAATCTTGAACGCAGTCTAATTTTAACTTCCACGATTTTACGTCCTGGCCCCTTACACTCGGACATCTTTTATTGATGGCTTTGTTTTCGTTCCTGTATTAGATTGTTTACGTTTTACCGGGTATTAATAGAATATAATTTTATTGCTTTGTTGGTTGTACTTTTTCTGACCTGGGTCTTTTACACTTGGTTCCCTATTATTTTGCTTAGTATCTTTTGTTATTTTACACCTTTTTCCATTTAACTTTTGTAACCTTTGGTTGAGGGTTCCATGACTCTTATCTGTTTATTTTTTACTGTATATCACGTGTTTGGCGCAAATGGCCTTAATTGCTATTGCCTCATAAAACCCCAAACAACCGAACCTTGGGATACTTATGACCTGGACATTTTGTGTGCACAAAAGTGTCACTCAGAGGTAAAGCAACTCTTTGATCTGTAACCAAGCAAGCTAAGCACTCGGTCACCTGTACGAAATAAGTGTTAAAAAAAATAAATATATTAGTTCGTGAATAATTTTTTAGATTTTTTTAATCACTTCGAAAACTGCATCAAACCTCCGTCTTTGACTATATTCATCTGAAATAGTGCATTTAAATAATTACACGTCTTTTAAGAGTTTGGAAAGCATCGTTATTAAGTGTCAGTTGCCCGAAACTCCCTGGACAAAACGGCTTCCGTTTTTAAGTAGGGTTAGGAAAGGTTTTTCTTTTGCCACCGTTTCAGTCGACACAGCAGTAAGATTTGAGTTATTGTCATTCTTGATCGCGAATATTTCCCGTGAAACGCGTCTAAAACGACCCCAGTGACTTCCTTTACGAGTGGGATGCGTGGTTAACAACAGTTATTTAGATTTAAGCTGCGAGGCGTTATGCTGAGTCGCGTGTTTTATGATCTTTTAGCACACGTTAATGTTAGCGTTTGCGTTATAATAAAACCGTGCGTGAAAGTTATTGCTCGGCCCTAATGTGCCTGGTACATTATCGTGATAGCGCATGCTTAATGAACGAAGCTAAAGGTAGGCATCAAACAAAAGAGCTTGGTATTAGACACTATTATTTCTCATATCTTCTTTCCGCTTCTATCTTAATGTAAATTTTTTGTTATTGATTGATTTGTGCAAACATGGCACTAAAGTTAACCAGTTATTGGGTAAGAAGTTAGGTTGGTAAGTTGTTTTAGCTCTTAGCGGCACTTTTTTTTTGCACACAATGTACTAAATGGCCAGGTGGAAAGAACACCGATGGCTCAGAGTAGGTTGGGGAGACCAACTGGATAGCTGCTAGGAGACAGATGGTAGCCTCCCATAAAGGAGATCCAGTAAGTTCTTTAAGGTGCATAGGATATGGCTTTTCCGCACACAGCCACGGCTTTACGTCCCACCCGACGGACGGTTGCCTTTCCGAGCACGTCGGTCACATGATGACCGAGGGCAGAGTGGGGGGTTTTGCGGCTCGAACCTGAGAACATCAGATTACGAGCCTGGCGCCCTACTAACTGACACAACTTCCACCTGGGGTAAGGGAACCAATGAGCAACTGTTCGGGGGTAAACGCAAGGCTTCCCTAAAACTAAGAAAACGGTAGGGGGAAGGGAAACAATGAAACATTGCTTATGATTACTTCAGTTTTTGCCGATTTTGAACCTAAAATTGGTAAAAATTGAAGTAATTATTATAAAAACCGATAAACATGCACATGCATTTTAATAAAATTTTAAATGCTTCGCTCTCACTTGTTTAAGCAAACGTGAAATTTAAATAAAAGTTTCCTTTTAAATATTGAAACTGGCATTGCCTCTGTTAAATATTAAAGTTTCGATAACTCTATAAATATTAAACGAATATTATTGAAAATTAAGATTTAAATAGATTTGATTAAGATACTTATAAAGCTTATTAAGAAGTTACTGAGCTCCGAATCTGACTTCCTATTGAAATAGCATGGACTATTCCTAACAAAATGGCCACAGAATGCATATCAGAGACATGGACTAAAATGGTAAAGTGGTTAGCGTCCCTGACTAGTTGACAGCGGGTTTGTATGAGAAGCGAGTACAAGCTTCAATAGAACTTTTAGGTTGTCTCTTTCCTTTGGTAGAGAGTTAATGTTCCCTTTAAAAAACTGCCCATTAAGGTTATAGAATCTCCACCTACTTGAGCTGTGCTAATAAAAGATAAGTATTTCTTACGGAATCAACCCCAACGTTTCTAAATACAGTAAAATGGAAAATTAAACTCTTGTGCCAAAAGAAAAACTACAAAGATATTTTGACTTCCATACTTCCTTAAAATTCAACCATAGATTTTTTACCTGTCTTCGTATTGCTTTTGGCTTTGACATTTGGTATAACCTATATATAATAACCCTATTTTGTAATACCTCTCTATAGGACTATAGTCATTGAGTTCGTATTCGCTTCGAAGGTAGATAGGGCGCCGGCAATCTTATGGAGTAGGTAAATCAGCGACCTTTCTTCCTCTGAAGCGAATATGAACTCAGTAACTGATTGCACCATCGAAATGCTTTAGGTTTATTTTCTACTTTTTAGAGCTCTAGAAAGATAAGTATTTTTTAAATATTTTAAGTTTTTTTTGTAAATCCTAAAGTTACCAATATCAGTCATTTTCAGCTTCCTAAAAAGGAAAGTATTAAAATTAATAGAATAAGAATTGGAGATTGAAATTTAAAGAATAAATTTTTTAAAATGAAAGTTCATAACAGTTTGTGTGATCATTGCAATTCAAAAGAAAGCATAAACCATATTTCACTAAACTGTCCAATTTGAGAAAGACGGGAATTTTTGATTCTTTGAGAAATATTCGAATACAGGAACTCAATTTTGAAAAATAAAAAGTTTAAAACTAATACAAGGTTAGAGATTTGTTTTAAAAATTTTAAAGCAATGTCATTGTATAATGGAATTTAATTATTGTTAATTTTTATTTCTAAATTTCCTTGATGAAATAGAAGGATTGTTTTATTTCCTGGTTTTCCCAAGTGGAGGATTTATATTGCAGAACTTATTTCACTTCATCGAACATTTTAGGGGTAAACTTGCTTTAGACAAAGCCGCAGGATAGCTGTAACTTAGTAGAACAGAAGTATTACGTGTTGAAATTTTAAAAAAGAGGATAGTAGTATTTTTTTACTCCCATTTCTATTTTGTTTCAAGTATTGTTATGCCTGCTGAACTACGTCTCCAAGAAGGTCAATAATACTTTGTTTCAAGAGTAAATCATTCTTGTGGATATAGAGTATCAATGAAGCAAAGTAATAGCACTATTAAATAGCGGCATTTATTAATATATATATATATCTTTCTTCGTATGCCGCAGGTTGGAAATGGGTGTGAATAATTTAGTTGATTTTTAGATGAAACGGGACCGAAGAAATTTAAATACCACAATGTAGATAACAGGAACGAAATGTGTAATTTTTGTTTAACAAAGATAATTTAAAAAAAATTGAACGTATTGTTAGGACAGATGAACGTTCTACAATGAATTTATGATAAACACTTCATGAACACTCGCGTATGCTTCAGCGTGAGAATTACATCACCAACGAATCGAACGACTTAACAAAACTTTATTTCTTATTCTTTTGTTATGAAGCGCAGTTGGAGTGCAAAAGGAAATGTAGTTAATCTAAGTTTTTACGTGACAAAAGAAATATTTTATGTGGTGAGTGCGCGGGAGGTTAAAAGAGTTAGTTAGTGTAGAATTTTGTTAATAAAACTAGTAAGAAAAGAAAACGGATTGTTTACGCTGAAGTGAAGGTTATACAAGAGACATGGCAATCAAAATGAAGAGGTAATATGTTAGTCGAGTTGACAGAGCTGGTCTTAACTTTTCTGTAAGAAAAGTTCATCATTTGGTATATAATTATATTTATTGTTTGTAAGATTTGGAAGGTTATATTCTATAGATTGTACATTTGTTCACATATATGATAAGCACTGGTTGAATTTAGTTTGTATGAACGATTTCATCCATACTTTTGTAATAAATTACATTGTTTTAGAATTATCATTGTTATATACTATTTAATTGAACTCACGCTCAGTTTCATCCGTTTAATTTGTAACAATATTGAAAATTTAACCAAATGTCTTTGCTCGTCCTTAGCTTCTGGAACAAAAAACTTCTGGAACCTAAACAGCTCTTGTGGTCTAACTTAAGATATTGCAATCTAGGTATCCTAGCCTGCTTATTTAATAGGGATAATTGGAACCATGGCTTAGCGCCTCATTCGATGAACGATTACCTTCCTAAATCCAACAGTGACTTTTCCAAATTTACCAGAGTCTGTCCACCAAGTTTTCTGTTCTCTAGATCAATGGTTCTCAACCTTTTATGTTTCACAATTAGGATTTACAAAAAAATTAAAATATTTAAAAAATACTTATCTTCCTGGAGCTCTTAAAAGTAGAAAATAAACCTAAAGCATTTCGATGGTGCAATCAGTTACCGAGTTCATATTCGCTTCAGAGGAAGAAAGGGCGCTGATTTACCTACTCCATAAGATTGCCGGCGCCCTATCTTCCTTCGAAGTGAATACGAACTCAATGACTGATTACCCCCTGGAAATGTGTATGCAACTAGCATACCCCTTGTATAGATAGATAAAGTTATAGTTATAATATAACAATGGGAATAAAACTTGGTTACTAGATCTAGCGACTTTTGAGCTCTCACGGCCCAAAAAAATTACTGCGTATCCCACGTTGAGAACCCCTACTCTAGATGATAACCTTTCCAAACACACCGAGGCAGGGTGGCTCAGTAGGTAGTACGCCAGGCTCGTAATCTGCAGTTACCAGGTTCTAGTCCCAACTGGGTCAGCTTTGAGATTTTCCTCTTCAAAACTCCCCTCCTTGCCCACGGTCAGTAGGTAACACCGATGGGCTTGGAAAGGCCGCCATCCGTCGGATGGGACGTTAAGCCTTGGCTCTGTGTAAAGAATATGCTGGGTGGCCTTGACGGGAGGCTACCATCTGTCTCCAACAGCTGTTCCAGTGGGTTTCCTCTCCCAACTTTCTCTGAGCCTTCGGGGTTCTTGTGACCTGGCCATTTAGCCCATGGTGTGCAAAATAGTGCCGCTCAGAGGTAAAAAACCGAAGCCAACCGGGGCAGAGTGGCTCAGTTGGTGGTGTACCAGACTCATAATCTGCAGTTGCGTTACCTCTGAGCGGCACTTATTTTTTTTGCACACTATATGCTAAATGGCCAGGTCACAAGGACCCCGAGGGCTCAGAAAAAGTTGGGGGGAAGGGATCCATTGGATGACTGTAGGAGAGACCTGTGTTCCCATTGCGTACACAACCCAGCCAAATACAAACCCAAGTGACTCTGTTCTCTGGGTAGACTTTTTGAAACCCCGAAGTAACTGTTCCTTGGATGACGACCTTTCAAAACCCAAAAGTGACTATTGAATATAATGAACTTTTTTTATGGTTTTAATTACAGTAAACTTTCGATTATTCATGAGATATAAAGTGGAAATCAATATGGTTAAAAAAACAAAGATTGATTATCCGGAACATTTTCCGTACTCTTAAAAAAAAAACAGATCAGTGATAAAAAATGAAACGAGGCTCTGAAACAGCAGAAAAAAAATGAAGTTTGTTTTCGAATAAAACTAATCTCGATGTTTAGAACTGACGCGTCATTTTCTTCGTAATTAGCGTATTGTTTGCATACGTTAATGCTTTCTTTTTTTTTGTTATTTATCTTAATTTTCTTTTGTTAATAACCGGAATAATAAGAAATTATTTTCCGCTAATAACTGTGTTTGACTAATTATGAAATCTGTAAATCTCAACAAAATGAACTCAGCATGACAAGTCGCTTTTGCGTGTCGGCTTTCCCAGTATTAGAAGTTTTGGTAAAAAAATCGAAGTACTCGTATTTAAATGACTTTGCTGGAAATGTTGCTTACCATCAAACATCTTTTGCAAAGTTAATGAGCGCGCAAAAACCACAAATCTGAAACACTGCCGTCGGCAGAAGAGGGGGAAGCAAGAAAAGCAATTACCCCATCCTCAAAAAAAAAGTCACCGAAAAATTAATTTGTGTTGAATAATACACTGAAAGCATAATTTATTATACAAACTACGCAATCATGTCCAAACCTTCCCTACTCCGCCACCACAATGCGGCTAGCAGAAAGACCTTTTGGGCTATAAATAGGTAGATATGTGTGTGAAATGTTCAGTGCACTTGGTAGAGGACGTCACACTCTGTACCTTCACACATATATGTATATACAATATGGAAATACCTGCTGTTACCTGCGACTGTTGTGATGGGTAATTCGAATCGTGGGCAGATAGTTGGTTGCGAGGAAGATGGGGGTACTCCATATCTGCGACTACAGAACATCTGGGTTTTCCACATGCAACCATAGCATATGTGTACCAGGACTACATCAAAACTGGAAAAATCTGCAGCCACTAGGAAAAATGTGTCCATCACCAGGCCATTAATTTTCGAGGTGGTCACTGCCTCTCCTGTATCATAATGCAGAACAGAGGGCCACAGTGCAGATGATAACGTTGGCATTCAACGACAGGGCAGCTACAGAGTTGTGTGCAATGGCATGACTGAGCTATGACAACCAACACCTTCATCTTGTAGCCTTGTTAACATCACGGGTGCTATGAGACTGTAGTATGAGACTACAAAACATCAATAGGTGGTTGTGTGTGGCGTAGACCGCATAAGGCCATGGACTCTGTCAAGTCTGGTTGTTACAGGCCGGTGGAGGCAGTGTAATGTTCTGGGGGCATGTTTACATGGGCCACCTTGGGACCCCTTGTATTTATTGAGACCACCACCATCACACAAGGCTATGTTGACATACTCGCTGACCATGTACACCTGTTCATGGCTATCCATTTTCCACATCAGGATGCCTTCTTTCAACAAGACATTGCCAAATGGGAGCAATGAGACGGGGCAAAGGACTGGTTGCAGGAGCATTCCAGTTAGTTTACAGCCCTCGAATGGCACTGTCACTCTCCAGATTTGAACCCTATTAAGTATTTCTGGGACGAAGTGGAGCTGTGCATTCGAGCCCGAAACCCATTACCGGCAACTCTTGGTACTTTACATACAGCTGTCCTGGAATCATGGGCCATAATACCACCCGAATGTTTCCAACACCTGGTAGAGTCCATGACGTGATGCTACTGAATAATAAATTGTCCTTTTCAGTGTATTAAGTGTATCGAAAAATAATGTTTTTTCCTTAACAAAATCTATATTGATTCGTTGATTTTTTAACCTTTGTTTTCGGAAGCATACCTTTATTTATTCATATGAAAAATCATTTTACTTCAAGTATTTTCAATAGTAAGTTTCACTTTTCTTTTTTGTTTACGATCATCTTAAATTACTTGTATAATGGCATGATTGCAACATTGATTTGTTTTTGTACTTCTCCTATGAAATATTTGCCCTTCTGTCATGACCTTACTCGATTGGTGTTACTGAACTTTTTAATTTTTCTCTTTAATTGGAATAAATAATTTAATCTTCGTCTGTGATTCTGGATGAAACCTCAGATCCGCACATTTTTAGACACGTACTTTGATGTGCGTCAGATTTGATGTGCTCCAAATGTGATGTTCTTCTCTGGCTGAAATGGATATTAATTGGCTGTACTTTGGATGAAAGAAGTAAATGTCCAATGCTCTAGGTAGAGGACGATACACTATTTACACTTGATACATTCACATATTCACATATATGTACAGTGTATGCAATATGGGAATGCGTTTGATTCTGTGGCCTTTAGCTGTGCTCAGCATTTGTTGGATGAAACGGCTTATTTTGATATGCTTTGGAGATTTTCTCCAATTTGATTATCGTAGCTTGAATGCTAATTTGCTTTTGCAAACATTACAGAGTCAACCTCATTAAGTTATTTTCCACATACAGAAAACTCTTTACAGACCTCAAAACTCAGTGAGAGGATGTTCTAATCTTGCATATATAACTTGGATCACTCATAACCCAACGCTTCTTCTTTATGGTGATGTGACTCTGTCCCTAAGCCGCAAATTTTTTGTTTTGGTTATTGCCGCATATCACAGTCGCAACTCTCGGTGACTCATAGCCTCCCTCTGGCTACAAGTGGAGCTGAGTGACGGAAGTGCAATGAAACCATTTGCCTGTGCAAACTTGCTCAAGCATTTGGAAGTAAGTAAACAACTAAGCCACGAATGACGACTATTGAGCAACATTCCCATTTTAAGGAGAAACTTCTGAAAACACACATATAACAGAAATATATATAAGAACAACAAATATGGGAATAAAACAGTTTCGGTGCAGGACAGCAAACAAAGTCTGGATGCAGACGACGGACTGGACGCTTCACTGAACTTTTAGGAGGGACACGATACGCCCCTCCTAAAAGTTTCGTTAGCCTTATAAACTCCTATGAAACTCTCACTGTGTCGCTCTAATGCTAATGACAACCCAGGTTGTCATTAGCATTAGGCAACCCAGGTTGCCTGGCGAATAATATTCTCATTTTAAGAGTGCACAGTTAATTGACTAGTAGTGAACATCAAATGTTATTGTCACCAGAAGTAATTGACTGCAGCTCACTTTCTTTGTGTGTTCACATATTTGATGACTTTAATTACTGTATTTAGTACAATATATGTGTGTAAGGTAAGTGTGTTTTGAGGTACTATACTTTAAAAGAGCATCTCCCTACTGATGCGTTCCCCTGTATATGGTCTTCTACACTTCTCATTTTACAACCTTTGAGCTGCCATATCCATCCCTTTCATCGCAGTTCCTAACTCTAATCTTGAACCCCTTAGGCGTTCTCTTAATGAGAGTGCTTTCGGATAGAGCCAAACCGATCTGTGGAGAGAAGCGTCAAGTCCGTCGTCTGCATCCAAACTTCGTTTGCTGTCCTGCACCAATGACGCTTCCAACTGAATCCTCCCTTTCAGTTTTTTTTTATTAGCATCTATTAATCTGATATTTATTAATAATAAGATATTTCTTCTTCCAATTCTTCCTTTTGCTCATGAATTTAAAAGTTCTATTCTTTTTAAATTTCATCATCGGCGCCTGTTTTCCTATGGACTTGTATCTTTTGACTTCAGACATTTCGTTTTCCTTCAGGTATTTTCCTAATGAATCTGCCATTACGCTGACATTTTCTGAATTTTATATCTATCGTACCATTATATTTTTAACAAGATACTATAATTTACTACAGAAATAAACTTATTTGCCTTATTATTCTTATCAACACTGAAAGTAATACCATTAATACTTCTTTTATTAATAACTGTAAATAGCCACTTAGGTCTTCTTTTGTGCACTTTTCTATCATTAATAAATTCTTCTCCATTCAGTGCCTCAATATAAGATCGGTTTTCTATAGTTTGCTTAATAGTTAATTCACTTGGTTAAACAAAATTATTAAAGCAATTTCCGTCCTCAGTTTTACCTCTAACTTTACTCTTTAGCTCCTTAGATTTCTTCCTTTCCGTAAAAGGTAACTGCTAAAACTTAAAATTCCAATTCCTCAGATGATTAATAAATGTGTCTGCACATCTATTTGCACCTTTGTGTAGTAAATCAGCACCTTGGCAAAATATCTTTTTAACTTTAGCGTCATCTCTGCCATTAAGACAAAATTGCATATCTCCTCTTTTCATAGGTTAAATAGTAATTAACGTACTTCGAACACTTTATCCATTAATCACAAAATCTAATATCTTGAGAACATTCTGGACAGAAATAAGCTTATCTACCTCCATTAGCATTTCCTCCTTATCCCTCCTATTTACACAATCCTCAATTCGTCCTTATATTTACTATATAATTCCCCGACATTTACATTTCGATCTTAAGTAAATTCTCAGACAAGTATTGAAAAATGAGATTTTAATTTCCTATTAACTATCTTTATCTAATATCTGTGCACCATCTGTTACCTCGGAACAATATCTAACTAATAGGAGAAATTAATCGTTAAAAAATATTAGTTTTCCACACAGACATTAGTCTTTACTCTAACATCAGTTATTCAGTCTACCTGATAATTATTCTTGGCATCATATTTAGATACTTTACCTAACTGAAATATATCCCTTCTTTCAGAATTACACTTCTCTTCTATCTGAAAATCATACTCTACATCAGAATTGTTTACTTTATCTACTTGACATTAATTCTTTTTCAGAATGCAATTTTATAAGGTGAATGATTCTATCTTTAATTTCAGATTTACACAAAGTTTTTGTCTGAAACTCTGTGTCATCCTCAGATTTGTATAAATCTTCTAGTAGAAAGTCAACTTAATTTGAAAGCTATCCCCATCCTTTAGATACATGATATTCTGTTTTTTAGTTATCATTTCTACTTTATCATGGTTATTGCTTTCACAACATATCACATTATTATACAGGGTGATTCAAAACTTATCGTTCAAATTTCGTGGGGAGATAGGGAATACGTCAGGAAACCGATTTCACATAGGAAAGTATGTACGCATGCGTATGTAGAGGGCGCTGTGTGTACCCAACCAGTGTACAGCTCGCCCGACCACTCCCGCTGTCATCAGTGTACGAGCTGACTTACTAGTGATAAGATGAATCGTTTTACGCATCAAGAGCTAGCGGATATGCATCTCGCATATGGGGCAGCTGGCGAAAGCGGCTGCCGAGCTAGTCAAGTTTACGAAGACCGATACCCCAACAGAAGAATACCGCAGCATCAAATGTTTGCACGTGTGCATCGCAATCTGCGCGAACGTGGTTCACTGCGCAGCAACATGCAGGATACGGGGAGAAGACGACTGACGCGGATTGTCAACGTCGCAGAATAAGTCCTACAGTCCATCGAAGATAATCCGAATACCAGCACACGAGCTATTGCTCAGCAGCTTGGGTCTCTCAGTCAGCAGTGTCGCGGATACTGCACGAGGAACGTGTGCATCCTTACCATCTGCAAAGGGTGCAGTTACTGCATCCTGACGATTATCCGAAGCGTGTGGAATTTGCACAATGGTTCATGCAGAAAGGTGCCGTGGACCCCAGTTTTCCAGCTTCTCTCCTTTTTACAGATGAAGCTTCATTCAGTCGTGAAGGTGTGTTCAATACACACAATTCACATGTGTGGGCTTATGACAACCCGCATGGTACGAGAAGTCACGCTGCGCAACATCGTTTTGCCGTAAATGTGTGGGCTGGAATCTTTGGCGACTGTTTGTTGGGACCTTACTTGCTACCGCCCCGATTGGTCGGTCGGAAATACCAAATATTTCTCGAGACAGTGTTACCGACTTTTCTGGGCGCTGTTCCTGCGAATATCCGCGAGATATGTGGTATCAACATGACGGGGCTCCAGCCCACAGCACAATTGTTGCGCGTGATTACCTGAACCGAACATTCGGAGCTCGATGGATCGGTAGAGGTGGACCGATCACTTGGCCACCCAGGTCACCTGATTTATCGCCCATGGATTTCTTTTTGTGGGGGGCCATGAAATACCATGTGTACGAGACCCCCGTCGACAGTGAAATGGACCTTGTTGCACGAATAGTGGCCGCCGCAGGCATTGTCCGTGATATGCCAGGCGTTTTTGAAAATGTTCGGCAGTCAATGCAACGGCGCTGTGAATCCTGTGTCCGTGTAAATGGTCGCAATTTTGAGCACCTACTGTGAACCTGCACTTTACCTTGTTGGAATAAAAGTCACATTCGTTACCACTTAACTGTACTGTTTCCTTGTGTTCACTTTACTTGTCCATTTTGTTCATGTAGATGACGTTTGCGGACATACTTTCCTATGTGAAATCGGTTTCCTGACGTATTCCCTACCTCCCCACGAAATTTGAACGATAAGTTTTGAATCACCCTGTATACACCTGCACTTGGTCCTACGTTAATTGGGGCGGGGGTGGCTCAGTCGGTAGCGCGCCAGGCTCGTAATCTGTAGTTCCCAGGTTCGAGTCCCAGCTGGGTCAGCGTTGAGATTTATCTCCGCAAAATTCCCCGCCCTGCCCACGGTCAGTAGGGGACACCGATGGGCTTGGAAAGGCCGCCGTCCGTCGGATGGGACGTTAAGCCGTGGCCCCGTGTGCGGGAGAGCCATACCCTGTGCACGTTAAAGAACACGATGGATGGCCTTGACGGGAGGCTACCATCTGTCTCCCAACAGCTGTTCCAGTGGGTCCCCTCCCCCAACCTTCTCTGAGCCTTCGGGGTCCATGTGACCTGGCCATTTAGCCCATGGTGTGCAAAAAAGTGCCGCTCAGAGGTAAAACAACCCAACCCAACCTACGTTAATTATACTCTCCTCACGATTAATTTTATCACACTTGTTAATTATTGTGCAATAATTAACAAATGTGTCAAGTAAACTACTATTTAAATCTATCTTATTTCCATCCTCACATTTAACTTCATCATCATTATCTACATTGTTATCTATCTACCTTGCTCTCAATTATACATCAACACTTTAATATTGGTAAGAATTTGAGGGATTCGACACCTCCGGTATTATTTCTCTTAATATCACCCACACCCTAACCTCTACTTCTACAAATCAGGTGGAGTGACGGAAGTGCAATAAATCCACTTGCCGGCGTTCACTTCTGCAAGCATCTAGAAAAAGTACACAGCTAAGCCACGAATCACAATTAATGAACAACATTTCCAATAAATATGAAAATAAAACAAATTAGAGGTTATACCACACACCCCTTCCTGTAAAAATTCCTGCCGACGTTCGTGGTCCGCAACAGTACGAAAATGGCTCTACGCTGGCCATTTCTTGCACAATAACGATGACGATAAGAACCATTTCTTCGGTAATAGAGGCAACACCTGGACCATTTTTGCCGTAGCAGATAGCAAAATATTTTTTTGGCTGTATAATGAATGTTCTTACCAATATCAAACCAACGAAATTTTTCCTACACATCAAATACCTTTGTTAAAACCTTTCTATAAATATAAGCTTTGTATAAAAAATGCTATTGAGATACATTTTAATATTACTAATACACTAATTAATTATTTGATTCCTGTGTTGAATTAAAAATGTGTAATTCTAAATGTTGATATAGATACATATTATTGTTATATAATAGTCAATACGCTAGCCATTTTTCCCCATAATACAAGTAACACAAAGCCATTTTTTCGCGTAGTAAATACAAGGGCCATTTTGCAGTAATGTTAGACAACACACGGACTAAAATATTATTTTTGTTCATATACCTTTATCATGATACATGAACATTGTGTCATGTTGATTGAACACAGAAGTTTTCCTACTCTTGATATACTTATAAGCTTTAATAGTATAAAGTTTTTCTGAATATAAAGTGCTTCAAACTAAATGCCAGTTTCCAACAAGCAAATTTTTTAAAGACCTCTATATTCACACCGGGGGGGGGGGGATCTGTTGGTAGTGCTCCAGGCTCGTAATCTGCAATTCCCAGGTTCGAACCCGGCTGGATCAGCGTTGAAATTATCTCCACAAAACTCCCCGCCCTCCCTCGGTCAGTAGTGGAACAAGTGAGCTTGTAAAAGTCGCCGTCCGTCAGATGAGGCGTTAAACCGTGATCCGTGTGCGGAAGAGAAGCCTACTTTGTACACGTTAAAGAACATGCTGGATGACCTTGACGGGAGGTTACCATCTGTCTCCTAACAATTATCCAGTGGGTCACCTCTCCCAAACCTTCTCTGAGCCTTCGGTGTTTTTGTAACCTGGCCATTTAGCACATTGTGTGCAAAAAAAGTGCGGCTAAGAGGTAAAACAGCCCAACTTCAAACCTAATTCTTGTTTCCAAGCAAGAATTTATTGAAACTCTGTTTATTTAACAGGCCACACATTGTTGTCCTCTGAGTTACATCAAAGCGAGAAAGTCTTTAGTTCAGCATCGATTAATTGCTAACACCGTTCCATAATAAAGACATCTGAATCGATTGATCGAAACATATTTGAACAATCATCGTAAGATCTTGAAGGGAAATAGTGTTCCACAATGAAAATTCTTCGTTCTGTATTGAGAGCCATTTTCTTCACAAAACTATACCTTACAATATCTGCACACAAAACGATAACAAAATACCTGATTTATTCACACACTACAACGTGTTTATTCGACTTCTTTTTATTCGATTTGGAGGAATATTCCTTCCTCCAAATTTTCAATATTACTCGTTGCAGTGAACAGTATGTAAAGTGACGATGTAGTTTTAAAATAAACACGCTTTATTTCGCTGTCATCAGTTTCGCTGAACTTTATCAAGTGTTGATCGATAAGGCAATTATAACACGCCACGATTCTGAAAATCGGAATGTTCTAGAAAACATTTAGAGGAAGTAGTAGCTGTATTAGATGGAACGACAAGAACCTTGCCTAGTAAATCATTTTCAGAAATTATTCTCTTCGAATAGTACAATACCATTTTACTCTGTTTTAATGGCCCTTAAAATGAATTGGGTTTTTCGTCTGACGTCGTTTTTTTTTTGGTTTTTTTTTTTTTTGGGGGGGGGGGTACAGAGAAGGTTGGGAAAGGGGACCTACGAGACAGATGATAGCCTCCTGTCAAGTCCATCTAACGTGTACATATGGATCCACGGCTTATGTTCCATCCGACGAACGGCAGTCTTACCACATGAGTGGTATCCCCTTTCTTACTGAAGACAGGGTGGAGGTTTTCGAGGCTTTAAAAATATATTTTAGTCCTTATTTCAGCTGTGAAATTTTCAATGGGACGGTTTATTACACCTTTGAACTCCCTCCTCCCCTTCCATCCAGCCACGTTAACATAAAATAAGTTGATTGGCTTGGAAAGACCGCCGTTATATCTATTGTGACCTAAGCCGTGGCCTAAGCAGTATTGGCTAAGCAGTATTGTGACCTAAGCAGTATTGGGTTGTTTTATCTCTGAGTGTCATCATCTGCACATAGTGGATTAAATGGACAGGTCACAAGGACCCAAAGAGTTAAGAGAAGATTGGGGGGAAGTGTACCCACTGGACAGCTGTTAGGAGACAGGTAGAAGCTTTCCGACAAAGTCATCCCGCCTGGTCTGTAATGTGCACAGGAAGTTCTTAACTGTGCAAAACATGGAGGTTATAATACAAAATAAATAAATACCCCCTCAAGCAGCTGCGTGCCACAGAGGTCTGACAGGAGCCTGTCAGTTTATATGCCAGAGTAGAAGGTCTGAGAGGATGGCAGGACCTCAGCAGAAAAACGACACAAACAGCCATGTAGTAGAGATAAATCTCAACGCAGTTGGGACTCGAACCTGGGAACTGCAATTTACTAAACCACATCCTCCCACCTTCCCTGTCTGCAGGAGAACCATGCTCTGTGATATTCAAGAACTCGCTGGATGGGCTGGATTTTCTTCCATCTGTCAGCTAATAGCTGTTCAGTAAATCCCCTTCCACAGTCTTCTGTGACAATTCAGGTCCTTATGACTTGGCATTAAACCTATTATTTGCATAAAAATGCCGTTGAGAGGTAAAATAAGCATAGGAAAAGTGGCATTGTTTCTCTACTTATTCGATTATAATAGAAAGAAAAATGAAATTTCGATTAACTTAGATTAAAAATTTCTGTATCTCATTTTAAATCATCATTTTCATTAATACTGCAGAAACGAACTTTCATATCCATAACAGTATGCGCAGAATAAGTTTTGACTTCGATTTTTCTGTATCGGACGCAACTCTTCTGTTGACATGTAGCATATCACACGTGCCTAACCTAAAATGGTGTGAAACTTGCTCCATCCATTATTCGGAAAGAAATGATCCAAAAAACACGCAATATCGTCTTATTAAATTTCTTTGCGGTATGGGCTACTCAAACTATGCGTATTTCAACATTCTACAACTGAAATAGTTCGAACAGAAAGTTGACAGTGGGAGATTTTATTGGAATGTTAGCTTTTCTGAAAGATACAGGCAATTTCCGCCGTGTCGTGTTCACATCGCTTGGCTGTGACATTTTTCAAATCCGGCAGACTCCACTTTCTTTGCTTAAATCCATTAACCCCCCCCCCCCCCCAGTTCCATGCTCTTTAATCTAATAATCCTCTCGTCAACAGATGGCCTACCTCTTTCAATCCACGGACACTAACTGCGGCCGGAGGCAGTTCAACGACCTGTTTACGTCGCAATACTCCGTTGAACCAGGCTCGTTATGACTTTGAAGAAAAGTTACGATCATTCTCCGCCCTCTGTTAACGGTTAGGAAAATTCGAGAGACAGTTTCCAATCACATGTATCATAAATCTAAGGAAATGGTCTGTATCGGTAAAGAAATGTTTGCTGTTTATAAGCCATGCAAAGAAAGTTGCTACATTGAAACTTTTTTTTTTTGCTTTTCTGCTTTTTCAAAGTGGTTTTTTTCGTTCGCAAAACTATGCTCTAACTTTTAGTTTGCCCAATATGCGATTACGGCTTTTTACATCTGAGCGGCATTTTTTTTTTGCAGAGTGGAGTAAATGGGTATGTCACAAAGGTTCAGAGCTGGATTATGTTGTTTTTCTTTCTGATCTATGCATTTTTTTTTCAGACAGTGGTCTAAATGCCAAGTCACAAGGTTCCCTAAGAGTTCAGATCGGTTGAGTTATTGTTAGGTTGTTTTGCTTCTGAGTGGAACTTTTTTGCACACAATAGGCTAAATGGCCGGGTCACAAGGACCCCGAGGGCTCAGAAAAGGTTTGGGACTACTGTTAGGAAAGAGATGGTAGCCTCCCGCCAAGGCCGTTAAACGGATCTTTAACATGCACAGGGTTGCGTTGTTTTACCTCTGAGCGGCACTTTTTTTTACACAATGGGCTAGTAAATGGCCAGGCCACAAGGACCCCGATGGCTCAGAGAAGGTTGGGGGAAGGAACCCACTAGAACAGCTGTTGGGAGACAGATGGTAGCCTCCCGTCACGACCATCCAGCGTGTTCTTTAACGTGCACAGGGTATGGCTCTCTCTAGCACACGGAGCCACGGTTTAATGCCCCATAAAACGTGAAACGTGAATAATAACATAAAGCGTGAATCGACGAACGGCGGCCTTTCCAGGCCCATCGGTGTCCTCTACTGACAGAGAGTAGGATGGGGAGTTTTGCAGAGAGAAATCTCAACTCTGTCCTAGGTGGGACTCGAACCTGGGAACTGCAGATTGCGAACCTGCCGCACTACTGACTAAGCCACTCTAAGGCCCTCTGAGCTGCACTTTACACATTTGTTGGGCTAAAAGGTCAATCACGAAAACCTCAGTGTCTCAGAGCTGGTTGTGGGAAGAGGATATACTGGACAACTAATAGGATAGAGAATCAGATCTCCCTTCAAGGGCAATAGCGTGTTCTACATTGTACACCGCATGTGGCTGTCCTGCACACAAAACCACGGATTAACGTACTAGTCGTTCCTTTTCGTACCGTGATCACGATCTCCGAATGAGACATTAAGTCATAGACTCGAGTGCTGAAGAGCCATATTTTGCACTCGAAAGTGCATGAAAATACACCCTTGATGACAAGAGGTTTCATCTTTTTTCCAAATAGTGTCCAGTGTATCCTCCTTTCCTTTCTTCAATCAAAATTTAAACTTTTTAGAGTTCTTGTGGCATAGCTATTTAATGTATTGCGTGCACAAATTTCCACTCAGAGTTAAATAACCTCATTTCATTTATCACAGCTATGAGAGCTTTAGATTCCTGAGACCTGGCCATTTATCCCCAGTGGGTCAACATTGGTTGCACAAAATTCCATTGAGCTAAAACAACACAACCATATATAGCAGTGAATCTAAGACTCCAATTATTTTTAGCATGAAATATCTTATTTCTTATTCGAACAGAATGGTTTGTTATGTTTTAGTTATCTAATAATTTTCTTGTAATGCACGTAAACAATTTATCAGTTATTTTCTGGTAAATAAAATTGCATTATCTTTTCGATGGATCAGAAACGTAACCTCAACACTAAACCGTGTTTCGGTGGATAAATACGCTTCGTCTTTCAGGAAGCGATTTTGTCGTAAATAGCAGAATCTCAGGGTGATGTTCTGAGAATTTGAATAAGTTGTTATTATTATAATAATTCACCATACTTTCAAAAGTACTTTATATTTTTTATAAATTCAATAGAAGTCGCTTAATATTATCTGAGTATATTAGAATCAACTATTCATTGGAGTAAAAATTTGATAATGAAATCAAGCGTGGCTTACAAAGTATACTGTACATTGTTGATCATAATAATGTTTTAGATTATTAGAATCCGAATTTTACAGAAATAAAATTGCAATATAGGTGGTTGGTGCTCATTCGAAGAAAACCAGTTTTCAGAGGGTGCGTAAAAGCAAAAAAAAAACGCGTTAGAGGCGTACACCTCTAGCAAGTTAAAAAGAAATTCTTAAACCAGAATTTGTGCTAATAATAGGGTTATATTGAAAATGGGGGGGGTATCTCAATTTGTAGGCTTCAGACCTTTAATAAGGTACGACAAGATTAAAATCACCACAGGAATTGCTTGCATTAATGCCTTAGGATTTATTAGGATTTTCTCCACTGGACCCCGCTCTATCCCTTTGGTAAGAAAAGGGACACTTGAAGGGCTTGAAAAGACTGCCGTCCATCTGATCTGACGTTAAGCCGTGATTCCAATGTCCACAAGAACTTGTGCAAATTAAAGAACACGCTGGATGCCCTTAAGGGACGCTACCATCTTTGTTCTAACATCAGTTTAGTGGATTCCATCGCCGTAACCAGCTCTGAGCCCTTGAGGATATTAAATACTACTAAATGCTCAAATTATATTGGGGTGTTTACAGCTTGCAATTTTTTTTTTAATAGTATTATACATTTTCTGATAAATTTCGAGTAAAAGGCCTTTTAGAAGGTTTTGGAAGGGCAAAGTTTAAGAATACGTCAGCTTTTAATGACTGTTAATGGGTTTTTGAAAGCACCGTAACTAATCTTTCGAGAAATAAGTCAGAATCTATTGTAATGCTGAAAGGCAACACAAATTAAATTTCGGAAGGAATTTATTTCCGGCATTATCCAAGGGTTGACGACACTCCCCTTAGTAAAGTGATGATTGAAAAAATAAAGTTTTCCTACTGTTGACTCTATACGATTTAAGTCTGAAAAGCGAAATATTTTCCCCAATTTTCAACATCGTTTGTATTTCGGATATAATCAATCGGATCTTGTAGGGGGAGGGACAAGAGCACTGTGCCCCCCTCTTGTTTGAGAATGTTATTGTGACAAAGACGAAACAAAGCTTAAGCCTGTATTGCACATTTTTTTTGCAGGAAAACTCTTTAAATGCTATTGAAACGGTGGAAAATAATTTAGATATCGAAATGGAGCGCCTATTCGATCCAGACACTTGCCATCTTTCTTGGGGCGGGGATGGATCAGTCGATAGCGCGCCACGTAATCTGCAGTTCTCAGGTTCGAGTCCCCCTGTGCCATCGTTGAGATTTATCTCCGCAAAACTCCCAGCTCTGTCAATAGGAGACACCGATGGGTTGGAAAGACCTCCATCCATCAGATGACGGGAGGTTACCATTTGTCTTCTAACAGCTATCCAGTGTTTGCCCTTCACTCAAACTTCTCTGGGCCCTTGAGGTCTTTGTGACCTGGTCATTTAGCTCATTATGTGCAAAAAGAAGCCGCTCAGAGGTAAAACAACCCAATCCATCTTCCTTCAGTTTGCTTCAGGATCCGAGTCCAGAGGAAAGCCAAGAAGTGTTTAACTCTCCACCTCTTCCCCTGTAGTTATAATAACCGGAATGGAGGTGAAAAAGACAAATTCTAAAACATATGAAAATAGATTACACTCTTTGGCAATAACTCCCTTCTACATTTCACTATGCAAACTTTACCTTCATTACTGAAATTTTTACATATTTAATCCCAAGTTTCTATGAAAACGGTAATTTTTCAATTTAAATTCTTCTTTGACAGCAAAAAAAATCGCTTCTTTCACATAGGATGATTTATTTTTAATTTGTGAAATTAACATGGCCGAGTGGTTAGCACGCTTGGCTGCTGATCTAAGTGGCCTGGGTTCGAGCCCCGGGTAAGGCATGGATGTTTGTGTCGTTCTTCTGCTGAGGTCCTGTCATCCTCTCAGACCTTCTACTATGGCATATAAACTGCCAGGCTCCTGTCAGACCTCTGTGGCAAGCAGCTACTTAAGGGGGTATTTTATATATATTTATTATATTTTTTTTATAAAAAGTAAATCGATTTTTATTCCAATATATTTCTTTAAAGTGAATATCATTATTGAAATTTCAGACAAGATTTCCTTTACCATTATCTCAATACGATACTCGTATTAGCCATCAATCATGTAGTAATACCTGCTCAGGTTTCTTCAATTCTTACCAAATCCGCAGTTTTATCCGTGTTCACAGCAATTTTTTATCCGAAATTTATCCGCGTTAACATTAATATGTTATCCACCGAGAGCTTTTAAATGCGCACACCGGTCAGTAGAGGAAACCAATGGGCTTGGAAAGGCCACCGTCCGCCGGTTGGGATATAAAGCCCTGAACCCGTATGCCGGGGTGCCATACCCTGCGCACGTTAAAGAACACGCTGGATGGCCTTGACGTGAGCCTACCATCTGTCTCTCAACAGCTGCCCGTTGGTCCCCTCCCCAAACCTTCTCTGAGCCCCCGAAGTCCTTGTGACATGGCCTTTAGCCCATTGTGTGTAAAAAAAAAAAGTGCCCCTCAAAGGTAAAACAACCCAACCTGCAGCCGCGCAGGGCTTACTAATAAAAATTTAATATTATTTTTTACCGAAAAATATTTGGTTGGGTTGTTGTACCTCTGAGCTGTCCTTTTTTGCAAACAATGGACTTAAATGGCGAGGTCACAAGGAACCCGAATGACCTCCCGTCAAGAACATCAAGCGTGTTTTTTTAACGTGCACAGGGAATGGCTCTCCCGCACACTTGACAGGCTTAACATGCCATCCGACGGACGGTGGCCTTACTAAGCCATTCGGTGTCCCCTATTGACCGAAGGGAAGGCGGGGATTTTGCGGAAAAAATACTAGCAATATTGTGTAAAAAGAAATGATAATTTCTGAGTAACATTTTAAAGGCTAAGAGCGATTCATTAATGAACGAAAGAGAATCCTGCTGAATAATGTTTATTTTTAATTACTAAAGACTGCTGAAAAGGTTGAAATTATAATCGAAAGGTCATATTTTACTCTTTCTTTTTATAAATTACGAGAAATATTAGAAATTTGAATTATTACTGTGGTGAGCTCAATCACATCTCTAAACTGTGCATAATTTGCTGCAATTTATTTTCACAGCTACGGATACAGTTCTTTTCTTCTTATAACGTGGTTCGTAATATATTTTAAATTCAACTTTTGCAAAAATAATGACACTTGGAGAAGATTATATTTTCCGCTGTAGAGAAATAGAATTGAGTAGCGTCCAAATTTTAACTACCAGAGTTCCGTGATTAATGTTAAAGGAGATAATTCGTCTTTCTATTTCTTCCCTATTATGATGGGAAAAATCTGCCGTGAAGAGACTGGAAAAGAACTGGGGAATAGGCAGGAAAACCAAATTACGACTAATTAGATAATTGATTTTTCGCTATTGTGCTTCATGAAATTGTTCACAAGTTTTGAATGTTCTTCAGATGTAATAATGGCTTAGGTTTCTAAAAATACCATGTGTTGGAAAATGAAGAGGGAAGTTTTAATATAACGTTCTTTGACCGTCAGTAATATTTCAAGCAACTTTACATTTGTGGTTATGTGCATTAATCTGTATAACACAATTTAGTTACGCTCCAAATTTTAAAAAATTATTCTGCTTTAACTTTTCAGAAAAAAATGCGTATTAAAGTAGAATTAATTTTAACTTATTATTAAGTACTAAAGCATCCAGTTCCCATACATAAGATAAACTAAAAAAAGATTTTTTTAGTTTCTGGCTTGCGATGCCAGAGATTTAAAGATTTCTGCCAAATAATATTTTATTTAGAAAATTCTTTTGACCGTTAAATTTTTAACGTTTTTATTCCACAGACAGAAAATTTTATATTACACTTATTAAACTTTATTAAATAAGATCAGTTAAGTGAAGCAACGAGGATGTGCTTATGTACTTTGAATAAATAGCCAACTTATTATTAATGAAAAAGAGAATGATCGATGATAATTCAGAAAAATCGGCACGTAGCCATAAAACATTTTCGAAATTCTAAAGTTATAAGTGCCGGTTAGGATGGGGAAAAATCGTTTAGATAAATGAAATAGTGTTCAATTGCATGTAAATAATAAGCGTTTTAAAAACACAGTAGTGTAGACAGAAATGAATTTCTTATTATTGTATTTATTCCTTGCTAGATTTATTTTTTGAGGTGGAGGTGCAGACTCCTTTGCTGCTCCTTGGTGATATGTGTCTGATATATGCATATTACAATTATATTTTCCTATAAGATTCGCTTGAAAGACTATGAAGTTACTCTTAAAAATCCGTATAAAAGTTTTAAAAATTAAAATAGTAAAGAATCATAGGATGTGCACTGTAGACATTGGAACTCGCGAAATAAGTTTAAAAAAAATTGATTTTGCCATGAGTGCGATTCGAACCCACTTCTCCTGGAAACATGCCAGTTATGCTAATAATTGATGGTGTAGTGGTTAGCATAACTGGCATGTTTCCAGGAGATGTGGGTTCGAATCCCACTCATGGGAAAAACAATTTTTTTCAACTTATTATTTCGTGAGTTCCAATGTCTACAGGACACATCCTGTGATTCTTTACTACAGATTTATTAATTTTACGCCATCACATGACAAACATTAAATTCTCTCTCTAAAGTGACAACACAGTTGTCCACTTTCCCAGATAGATGGCGCCATTGTTGCGAATCAAATAAATCCGGAAAGTTTATATGGTCACACAAGCTGAAAAAAGGTTAGCCATAGATGGTGTAGTGGTTAGCATATCTTGCATTTTTCCAGTTGAGACGTGGGTTCGAATCCCACTCATGGCAAAACCAATTATTTTCAGCTTATCTATATCGATGTTTATAAGAGCAATTTCATTCTCTTTCAATTGAATCAACATAGAAAAGTTTAATTGTAATTGTTAATATATCGTGATATATCTTACAATCTACACTGGTTTCCATAAATTAAGGAGCATCTCTATATCAATGGGAAGCTAACTTCGAATATCTATAACTTCTGAAATAAGTTTTTTTTTGTTTTAAAAATGCGATAACAGATGAAGATCTCAATTAAATATTTCGATTTTCAATAATATTCGTTCAGCATTTAATGATTTGCGGAAATTTGGATATTTAACACTAACAATGCCGGCCACAAAAACTGTCTTCAGAAGTTAATTAAAACTTGATAAGTATATCAAAGTATTTAATAAAATATGCGTGTATTTTAGAAGTTTGTGTAAAGAATTCTTTCACTTTAGTAGTAGTCGCACTCCAGTGTAATTAATACTTCCGGCCTATGACGCCACCGGCCACGCGATATGACGTCACAAGCCACACACCCTTTATTAATATTCATAATTAATAATTCATAATCAATAATTAAAATTAATTAATCCCCTTTATTAAAAAAGCTTTTTATTAAAAAATTCCTCCTTTATTTAAAAAACCCTGCCCCCTTAACCTGTGGCGCCATCTGGTGACTATGATGAGTACTATTTTTAGAAAAACCCTATTTTAGCTATAACTTCCCGATTTTTGACTCCCCCTTTTTAACCACCTGGCACCATCTAGTGACTATGTTGAGTACTTAGAAAAAAACCTATTTTAGTCATAATTTTTGAAAAATTAAATTAAAATTAAAAAACCCTAATCAAAAGCTCCATGCCCCTTTATTAAAAAAAAACCCTTATCAAAAGTTCCCTTTATTAAACTCCCCAGATCACAAAATCCCATGGTTTCTATCCTTTTACAAGTCCACTAAACTTTTTTTAATGGCAACATTCAGAATGGCTGATGCAAGACTCTAAATAATTGAAAAACTTTGGGTGGCAACGATCAGAAAATCCCCTTCATTAAAATTCCCTGCCCGTCCTTAAATAAACCCCTTATCAAAACTGTCCAACTGGTTGACCCACCTGTATTTTATGCCCCCTCTTTAAAGACCCTATGGTCGACCCCATCGCGTGGTAAATCAGTTTTCTCTATACGCATTTAATCTAATTGTGGTGTCATCCAACGTGCATTTTAGTACATTTCCTATATTTAAAAAAAAAATCCTTCCGACACAGTGATTTGAACCCAGTACCTTGGTGTCAATAGCCGGACATTATCACACTCGACTATGTCTTATTTCCTAACACCTGAAAAAGATTTTTGGTCCACTAAACTTTTTTGAATGGCAACCCCGTCTCAGAATGGCTGATGCAATCCTTGAACAAGGTCCCCATATTTTGCGAATTCGACCTTCACTTGAATAAGGACTATCCCGCATTAACTGTTTTAAAAGTCTGTCCCGCAGAAAATGAAAAAATGCTATTGGGTAAAAAAATAAATAAAAGGAAAAAAATCTGATTTTTTTCGTAATTATGAAAAATATTGAGGGGGTAATATTGAGAGTTGAATCTTGGATCACTCCCTGCACTGCTTCCATATCAGGCACGCTGTCTTACATCGTGAATACCCACTGGCACTCTTGATTGTAGTTTTCGGACTCGAAATTTTTCAAAGTCCAGAGGCGATTCTCCGCATTCCCAATTCTACCCTTTATGTAGACCAATTTCTTTTTTTACCTTTATAAAAATACTTACTGAAATATAAGTATTCAAAAACAGGAGATGTATGGCACTATACATATTCAACAGATGTCTTTCTAAGTGTATGTCTCTAGGCATACACATGAATGCGATGGACTAAGTTTTCTTCATATTTTGTCACATACTTGTTTCGCCTCTTTATATGTATTAATTGTATGTGCGTGCGTTGCATTAGCTGTGTGCGTATGTTTGTTTCTGTAAATAGGATGTGTGTGTGAGTGTGTTTCTGTGAATCGAGTGTTCTAAACATGTTATCAGTTGCTTGCTACAGAAGAAGCTAACAATTTAAAACGAAATGATTTCTTTCATAGCCATCATTCATATGAAATCTACAACATTATTACTCTAATACCGTACAGTTTTCAGATAGTCATTCTTACATTTCTCGATTCAGTTAAGTAGAACAATGAAACAGCATTGCAGGAAAAATCTTTTATTCATACACTAAGAAATTACAATGATGACCAATCAGATATAGAACAGAAATTACTCTTCTGCAATTGGGTTTTTAATATCACTACGAATTAGATCTCGACCAATGGCGGGCTATTGCCAGATGGCATAAAAGGTTTTAGGTATAAGTAGAACCCTTGATGTGTCATAGTTTTGCAGTACTGAAGTGTTAACGATGACTTGTGTTCACCCCGAAAGTGCTCTCCCCATGGAGCGGTTTACTATTGGAGACTACCAGCTGGTTCTGACTTGTTGGTGAAGATTTGCAAGAATGTTCCCGAAGTCCACATATGTTTGTTTCAGAAGTGCAGTGACATTCCGTTTAGACCTTTGGTTATATTATCCGACGAACAGTGGTATGGACTGACTTCTACACTCGCCTATACGTTTACCTTCGAGTATGAACTGAACGGCATGGTGGTATTCAAGGATAAAAAACGGGTGGTCATTGAAAAAGGTGTGTGTGACGACGGTACTTCAATGATTTCTTCGGTACATCTCACCATCAAACAATGGACGTGGTTAAGAGATTCCCACAACTCCATCACCTGCAGCTTGTTGGCCCTGAAGTTCAATAAATTTTCTAATGCCGTAAGGAATGTCGAATTAACTACAGACCTTACTCCAAGACTGTCTAATGTTGAACTGCATGATATCGACCTCACACCCAATACAGTTCGTACACCCAATACAGTTCGTAGAATCTGGAAAAGTTCTTTTCTGGCAAGTGTGTTTAATGTTTTTACTTAGCTTTGCTCTATGACTAGGCAATTCAACATTAGGTAGTCTTAGATTATGGTCTGTAGATAACAACCTACACTGCTATACCTGTCAAGAAATAATAAAGCTATGCACACAGTGAGAATCATGCTGTTTTATTGTTCTACTTAACTGACTCGAGAAAGGTAAAAGAATGACTATCTGAAACCTGTATACAAGTGTACATCTTTCTCTTTAGTAAACTTATCTGTTTAGTGACTTGTCGATGAGATTTCCTAATAGAGCTATAATGCCAATCTGTTGCAGTTTGTAAATTGTTAGCTTCTTCTGTAGCAAGCAACTCATAACATGTTTAGAACACATACATCCGATTCACAGAAACAAACATGAAAACATACGCACACACGCAAGCACATACAATTAACACATATACAGAGACGAAACAAGTATGTTTTAAAATATGAAGAAAAACTTAGTCCATCGCATTCATGTGTATGCATAGAGATTAGATTGTTTTACCTCTGAGCGGCACCTTTTTGCACACCATGGGCTAAATGGCCAGGCCACAAGGACCCTGAAGGCTCAGAGAAGGTTGGGGGAGGGGACCCACTGGAACAGCTGTTGGGAGACAGATGGTAGCCTCCCGTCAAGGCCATCCAGCGTGTTCTTTAACGTGCACAGGGTATGACTCTCCCGCACACGGAGCCTCGGCTTAACATCCCATCCGGCGGACGGCGGCCTTTTCAAGCCCATCGGTGTCCCCTACTGACCGTGGACAGGGCGGGGAAATTTTGCGGAGATAAATCTCAACGCTGACCCAGCTGGGACTCGAACCTGGGAACTACAGATTACGAGCCTGGCGCGCTACCGACTGAGCCACCCCCGCCCCTATTATGCATAGAGACTTACACTTAGAAAGACATCCGTTGAATATGTATAGTGCCATACATCTCCTGTTTTTGAATACTCATATTTCAGTAAGTATTTTTCAACACGTTTGAATATTGAGCACGCCTGTCTTACATTTTCTTTCAGATGCCTCGTAACAATAAAATGAAATACATGAATATAAATGTTATGGACAGTGATTTTTCTAGTACTGTTTATAGATTTCCCCATTACTAGTAAAGACGTATTTGTTTCTTAGTTTTGAGGATTCCTAAAATTCCTTTAAATGCCCAAAACGCAGAAAATCACTTATTTACCATTTTTTTTAACTGATACATGATTCATCTTCCTTCGAAAGTTCTATCTTTTGTATTCATAAGAATAGTATATAGATATTAAGAAAGAGACATAAGAAGGAGACACGTTTTATGTTTCAATGAGTTCACATTGATGTTTTTAAACACTCTTAAATATTCTTCTCAAGTGACTGATTCACATACAGCTGAAATGTAATATTCACATGCTTACACAAAAAGTGAATGTTCATCTTCACTAGAAATGAACGTTGTTGTAAGAAATTGTAACATTAACGCCCTAATACTTAAAAAAATGAATGGTTAAACCGTTGTTGTTTGCATTCTTGCTGGCATAGGGCGCCATCTGTTGGCCAGATCTGTCTGTTTCGAATGCTTACGGTTTCCTTTAATGTGAGAATGCTGGGTAGGGTGTTTTTCTTTCGCTTCTCTATCGCTTCTCCTTTTCAATCTTCTCTTTCTTTCTGAAATGTGATGATTGAGTTTCTTTGAATGTTTGAAGTGTAAAAGACTTTATGCGTTAGGTCCTGTAAACGGTTGAAACGCAAAGAATTGTTTATCAGTTATGGGTAACCTCAGAATCGAGAAGTAATCTGTACTAGCTTACTGGGGTAATGCTACTTTCTATAGGTAGTGTTCTTTCAGATTTCCAAACAAGATAATAACAGTATCAAAAAAGGTGTGCTTGCCAGAACCACTTTCACACTAACATAGTACCACTTGTTCTAAGAATTCCACACTAGTGTAGAAATATTCTCATGCAGGAAAAATAACTAAACCGATTCTTAGACATGAAAATATGTGTGTGTTAGATTTCCTCGTGTAGTGAAACACCATATCATTGTCGAAAAAACGTGTGCTTGCAGCTGAAACTAACCACCTTCGCCCTTATACACACAGTTTACTTGCGCACTTATTGAAACGTAGTAGGGAACTGTAGAAATACACACAGAACCCTGAAAAGAGCATGAGAGCGAAAATATAGGACATCCTTAGTACAAATCTCTATTGATTGCATAATCTTAGTGAGTTCGAAATCAGTGTATCTTTAAAAATATATGCAACTATTTGTCTTAACGGTTACCTTTCATACGACATAGGTGCTCAGCAACACTCATGTCTTACCATGGATCTCTAGGTTTCTTAGAAACAACTAACCTACTGTCTATGGGATAGATGTTGGCTATCATAATTTATAGCTGTATCGAGGGTAAAGTACTGAATAGTCTATTGTGAGATTTTCAACGTAAGCAGATATATGGAAAAAATAATAATCTGATGATGCTTGCGATTTTACCTTTTCTCGGCAAATGGTGCTATGAAAATAAATATACACATAGGGAAGATGAATCAGTGATTGAACTTTAATTTTCTTGCGAGATGTATGAGAAAATGCATAGATATTGAGAAACAGGCATCTGAAGATTAAGCTATGAGTTTATCTCTAAGATTGTATGGTAGTGAAACAACCTTGCTATCGGTTTTTCATTCTAAATGCTTATACAACATATGGATAGGTAGTTTGTCTGTGTAATGATGAATCATTAACGTGTGATGCGTAGTATCTTTTGTAGATAGACACTTTGATTAACGAATGTCAGAAAAAGAGAAAGTCCTTGAATCTGTAAAACATCCCTTGTAATCCTGACAGAATTAGACATCTACAGCAGAATTAACTCGGAAGATTGTGTGGAGAGTTAAACTTTACAGAGCTCTATTCATCTTTGATAGTTAAATGAATCGTTTCTCAAGCATCGAGGTTTCTCAATTTATGATAGTATAGAGAAAACAGGCGTGGAAGTCAATCGCTGTCTATATTAATGTTGTCAACCCTCAAGCTCAGTACATTACGTTTCACATATTTTTATCAATCAGATCAGTCCATTCACGGTTTTAATGGCTTTTTAGTTCAAATCTTTATTGTCTATGGGAAATGTATGAACCCAGGTTTGTTATTTTGGCAAAGTGCATGGTCATATCGCTACTGTGAGAAAGATCGTCCCCTGCCCATTTTTTGAATCGAAGTCACCAGCGTTCCACAGAAACGGTGCATTATCGTGGTTGGAAAAAAATAAAAGTTGAAACTTAAGTGATAACTCCCCCGATTGTCATTTGAAAATTCGTGGCTGTTAACACTAACATCTAACAAAGGATGCAGGGAATAATGCTAAAGATTTCGTATTACTGCATATCACACATTTTGCGAAACTCGTATAAAGTTTTTACGCTGAATTATACGTCACACACATTTCTTATGACATTACCAATTTTGTGTATGTTCCCTTTCCAATGTACGAGGTCAAACCATATTCTCCTTGTAACCATACTTCCTTTAATTGTGATGATCAGTATAAGACTTGTAAAATCAGCTGACCGCATGGAGAACGCGATAACTTAACCCCCTAAAAGATCCGAAGGCAGCATGCATGGAGCCCCCGTTGATCTGTTCTGATAAAGTGCAGCATTTTTGTCATGTCATTATTTAACTTTCTCATTAGGCTTGAGGAAGATAAAGCACGGAGCGACTGCTCTTCTCAAACTAAACCGAACCATATCTTAATTTTTTTATCTGTTTCCACAGCTGTCCCCCATAGGTTAGCGCGAGTGGTGTGGGTGAGTGGTCCGTGACCTTTGTACGTCACCAGTTGGCCAGCTTGTTGCTGTGATGTGTCAATTCAGCAGATCACGTGAACAGAGTCGAAGCGGGAGAGAAGGGATTTTTCACGCTCTTAGTTTGTAAAGACATGTCGCTTCTTGTACGCTCTCCGTGAGAACAACAGCATAAGTACAAAATTTTCAGGCCCGATCGAACATATGTCAAAGCATAGTTAGGTGGATATTTATGTTGCACCGAAGCTTTCTCATTTCAGTGGATTAGCCCAGGTATGTTGAGAGGGTATGTTCGAGTGAGATTTATGTATTATTTTTTATAGTAGGTTATTGTATTTGACTATTGTCCCCTATTAACACGCATTCGTGTTGGAACTAAAGTTTTTTAGGCAAGCGGAACCGTGTGAATTCTACTTTTAGCATTCTGCCACGTAGTCTTTACAGAATTTATCCGATGAAAACAACTGACCTTGTAAAGCGTGTAACTGACACAGCAATGCGAATTTCATCAGAGTCTTCATGCACGCCAGTAAACGGTGGAAGAGACGACTTTTACAAACTGTGAGAGAGCGTTTGTAGATTTTTAAAAAATGATTACTCCCATAGGTGATTTTTCTTCGAGTAGCGTTACTTCCAATGCATCATGTACTGAGGATACACCGGTAATGAGTATTTTTAAACCATGTCGCGTAACGAATATACTTACGGAGAGCAATTGAGACAAACCTAAAACCACTTTCCAAGACAAGTCCTGACGCGGAAGCACAGCTATCTGACGGCATCAACCTGATGGAGACTAATTTTAATAAGCTCAGCACTTGGAGGTTTAGGGCGCGTAATTTCAAAGTGGTTTGTCTACATTGGGTACATTGAAACACTGACCTATCATAAAGGGTAGAATTGGGAATGCGGAGAACCGCCTCTGGACTTTGAAAAATTTCGAGTCCGAAAACTACAATCAAGAGTGCCAGTGGGTATTCACGATGTAAGACAGCGCACCTGATACGGAAGCAGCGCAGGGGGTGATCCAAGATTCAACTCTCAATATTACCCCCTCAATATTTTTCATAATTACGAAAAAAATCAGATTTTTTTCCTTTTATTAATTTTTTACCCAATAGCATTTTATTATTTTCTGCAGGACAGTTTTTTAAAACAGTTAATGCGGGATAGTCCTTTATCTAGTGAAGGTCGAATTCGCAGAATACGGGGACCTTGTTCAAGGATTACATCAGCCATTCTGAGATGGGGTGAGCATTGCCATTCAAAAAGTTTAGTGGACTTGGTCAGTTTGTGATCAGTGATGTTTTAATAAAGGGAACTTTTGATAAGTGGGTTTTTTATTGAGGGGGAGTCTGGAAATAATTTCGGTTAAAATCTTGCTAAAGTATACACTAGATGACGCCACCAAAAATCTTTTTCAGCTGTTAGTAAATAGGACATAGGTGAGTGCGATAACGACCGGCTATTAACACCAAGGTACCAGGTTCAAATCACTGTGTTGGTAGGAATTTTTTTTTATAAATACAGGAGATGTACTAAAACGCACGTTGGATGACACCACTATTAGATAAAATGCACATAGAGAAAACTGATTTACCATGCAATGGGTCAACCAGGGGGTCTTTAAAGAGGGGGCTTAAAATACAGTTGGGTCAATCAGGGGAGTCTTTATAGAGAGGGCTTAAAATACTGGTGGGTCAACTAGTGGTGCAGTTTTGATAAGGGGGTTTTTAATGAGGATGGAGGGAATTTTAATAAAGGAGATTTTCTGATCATCACCACCGAAAGTTTTGCAATTATTTTAAGGCTTGCATCAGCCATTCTGAGCGTTGCCACCCAAAGTTTAGTTGGACTTGTAAAAGGATAGAAACCGTGGGAGTTTGTGATCTGGGGTGTTTAATAAAGGGAACTTTTGATAAGGGGAGTTTTTAATAAAGGGGGACGGAGATTTTGATAAGGGTTTTTTTTAATGAGGGGGATTCAAAAATTGGAAAAATTACGACTAAAATAGGTTTTTTTTTTCTAAAAATAGTACTCATCATAGTCACCAGATGGCGCCACGGGTTAAAAGGGAAGGGTTTTTTAATAAAGGGGGATGAATTTTTTAATAAAAGGGTTTTTTTACTAAAGGTATTAATCAATTATTAATTAATTATTGATTATGAATTTTTAATTATGAATATTAAAGGACAGAAAGGGCGTGATCATTGACGTCATAGACTGGAAGTATTAATTACACTGGAGTGACTTTACTACTCACTTGTCATCAGTTTTGTATAAATTTTGTAAGACTGACATTGTTATTATTAAATATTTAAACTTCCATGACTCATTAAATACTGAATGCATATTGTTGAAAATCGAGATATTCATATATTTGATTGATATCTTTATCTGCTATCATATTTTTCAAAACAAAAAATTTTTTAAAGTTATAGAGTGTCGACGCTAGCCTTTTGTTGTCCTAACATAGGATTGTTACTTAATTTATGGAAACCAGTGTATATATATTTGAAAGTAGCTGTTTGGAAGCGGAGAAGACACTGCCTTTAAGTGACATATAGCTCAAGGCAATTTTTCTTCTCAATATTTTATACTGATGATTATGATGTGACTTTATGGTTTTCCATGCACCTTATGTACAAGGATATGTCAGAAAATGTTTATGAAAAAGAATGGTAAATACAAAATTCCACATTTACAGTTTAATAAGTTCTTAATTAGAACTGGTTCGCCTTCCACAAATGTTTATAATATGAAAACTGACAACAGTGATTGGGGCGGGGGTGGCTCAATCGGTAGCGCGCCAGGCTCATAATCTGTAATTCCTAGGTTCGAGTCCTAGCTGGGTCAGCGGTGAGATTTATCTCCGCAAAATTTCCTGCCCTGCCCACGGTCGGTAGGGGTCACCGATGGGCTTGGAAAGGCCGCCGTCATTCGGATAGGACGTTAAGCCATGGCCCGTTTACGGAAGAGCCGTACTCTGTGCACATTAAAGAACACGCTGGATGGCCTTGACGGGAGGCTACCATCTGCCTCCCAACAGCCGTTCCAGTGGGTCCTCTCCCCCAACTGTCGCTGAGCCTTTTGGGATCCTTGTGACCTGGCCATTTAGCCCATGGTGTGCAAAAAAGTGCCGCTCAGAAGTAAAACAACCAACAACAGTGATCTATTGTTGACCTTGAAGGTTATTGAATCAAATTAAATCAAACAAAATAATTAATTTTTCCCGTGATATTTCACATTAAAAATAATGATTTTTTGACAACTATCTAAGAGAACGTATCCCATCTTACATGTTTTCTTATATTTGAACACTGCTTTCTCTTTTACCCTTATGTGCTAAATTACATGTTTCTCCATGCTCCTAATGCAATAAAATTAACATTGACTTCTAACATGAAGATTATTTTCCTACTCCATGTGATATCTACAAGTGAGAAATTAGGGACTTAGCTTATTCTGTACCAAACTAATAAATATCTAGGACTCTGCTACCAACGCATGTTAGTATCAAATAATGCTTCTAAGTGGCAACAGTCATCACAGTTACAGACCCGTGTTGTGAGTCTCACATCCTGAGAGAACATAGCGAAGTACTGCACTTCTATACGAAGCTGAAGATCCGAGGAGTAATTTGGCTTCTGTGGACACAAGATACAAACCATGGAAATCCATCGACAGCTTGTAGCTGTGTACAGCTTCAGTGTCTTATCAGTGCTACTATTGCACGTTAATACTCGCCGGTAGATGCTGAAAAAGCATCTCCGAAGGTGATGCTTTCCATGGGATGATGCTGTCAAAAAGGAAGTCACAAAGTGGCTTCAGGAGCAGAACTCATCGTTAAGTCGGCAGGGATTTTATAAATTGATATATTTATAAGTTTTTCAAAAAGTCAGGTGGCTCTATGGAAAAATAATACACTTATGTGAAGATATTTCCTGTACATTGGCTTTGGTGTATTTACCTCCCCTCAGCAGACTGTACCAGTGTAAAGATTTATCTGCGCGAATTCTTATTCTGGCCTTGGAAATACTGTCTGTCAGATGGGATTTTAAGCCATGGCCCTGTGTGCAGAACCGTACCACGTATATATTAAAGAATACGCTGAATGGCCTTAATGGGATGCTTCATCTGTCTCTTAACAGCCAGGGGCAGTGGTGGTGCAGTTGGTAACGTGCCAGACTCATAATCTGTGTTCGCAGGTTCGAGTCCCACCTGTGCCAGCATTGAGATTTATCTCCACTAAACCCTGGGTTTAGAAAGTAAACACCAGATGAGTCTGGAAACACCATCAGATGGGATGTAAAGCCATAGCCCTTGCGCACTAGAGTCGTACCCTGGCTCTTAACAGTTGTTCAATGAGTTCCCTAACCAACTCATAGTCACTGGGATTCTTATAATCTGGCAAATAGCTCATTGTGTGCAAAAAAAAAGTACCGCTTAGAAGTAAAACAACCCAACGCTTACAATGTAAGATTTAGCATCCAATCCCCTCCCCACCCGCCTTAAAAGAAAGCCCTCTAAGAAAAGAAATATAATAATAATACCCCCTCAAGCAGCTGCTTGCCACAGAGGTCTGACAGGAGTCTGTCAGTTTATATGCCACAGTAGAAGGTCTGAGAGGATGGCAGGATCTCAGCAGAAAAGCGACACATACATCCATGCCTTACCCGGGACTCGAACCCAGGTCCATTAGATCTAGGCAAGCGCGCTAACCACTCTGCCATGGGACGGCTGCCTCTAAGAAAGGAAAAAATATATAAACGAATGATTGTTGAGCGTAACGAGTTATCTCAAATGAAGGCTGCTGACAAGGGTAGTATCTTGGAGCTACCCGAAATTATGTACCTTCCTTTTATGTTCCCTCCAAATGAAGTTTCCTGGGGAGTGGACGATCCTAGAGAGTTGTATGTCAAATGAAAGCTGTCATTGCGGAATATCATATATATTTCGAAGAGTTTGAGTTAAAAACCCTATAAAACGACTAGTGTTATAAATCACTTTATTATTAGACATACTTATGTCGAGAAAACTTGCACTTTCAAATAAAAACTAAACAAAGGAAGTTAGCCTGCGTTTTTTTTTTATTTTCGGTGCTCAAACTTGCTCGACTTTCATGTCTAGACGCTTGAAAAAACTGTTCTAACAGCCTTCATTGTTTCTTTACGCCAACGGACTCTGCAGCAAAAAAGAATAGGCAAGCATTGGCTGCTATTCCACCCCCATCCTGCCCCTTTTCAGTTACGTCATAATGACACAGCAAGTGTGCTTCACTGCGCATGCGCTACCATCGATCAATGGGAGACTTGAATGATAGACGATTGTCTGGCGTGCGGACCTCGACTCGGATGGAGCAGACTTGCCCGGTGCTCCCCCCTTCCCCGAACAGCTTGTTGAAGTCGCTTAAGTGGTGCCCCTGTGTTTTCTTCGATTTTTGTTCCTTCTCTGTAAAGCCGAGGATAAAGTACGTTACTGACTGGACGCCGAGTGGATTCTGTGGTCACTGCCGGCTACAATGCGGATACTTGAAAAGGGCGATTCCTGTTCATATGTATATACTCAAGATCATTTTTGAGGGCACATGCGAAATTAGGAATCCGTGAAGAAGAAGAAATCATATATTTTAGTCTCAAACATGGAACATATATATTTTATTTTGTTACATTTTTACCATATTTAGAGTTGTCATAAAAATGGCCCAATATTTTGACATCTGAATGCAAAATAAGCTTTATACGGGAAAAATGTCATTGAAGATAAACTGAATGCAAGTAGTCATCGATTTACGGAGGGATTACCTTAATGAAAAGTTGGCCTTATAACTAATTTCAGTATAGCGGATCCAATATCCCCATTGAATACCGTTATGTAATGATAGATGCGTAATTGCAAAAATGGTTCTATCCAAAACTAAAATAATAACTAAAACTATAAAAACAAATACATAATTTTTTATCCTTTAAAACGCACTTGAATAGAAAGAAAAGCAACAATATTTTAACACTTTCAATGCTCACACGATAAACCCTTCCATACTTGTGAGGCAGTGAGTGTGTGTGTATATCTAAATTATAAACTACCACAATAAGATGCATATGCACAAGACCCACAGACTCAAACATATTCCCTTCCTGTCTATATATGTGCAAATGTATATAGGAAGATAGGGCACCCATTTACCTACTCACAACAAGATTAACGGCCCCCTATCTTCGTTTTGAAGTGAATACGAACTCAGTGACCGATTGCACCATCGATATGCTTTAGGTTTATTTTCCACTTTTTAGGACGCGTACAGGAAGATAGGTAAAAAATTTGAAAAATACCTATCTTCCTATTAATTTTGGCAGATTTTCTTTTTGTTGGTTGTTCGAAACTATTATTCCATCATATCTTCCCAACACGGCGGCCGGGGGCGGGGATGGCTCAGTCGGTAGCGCGCCAGGCTCGTAATCTGTAGTTCCCAGGTTCGAGTCCCAGCTGGGTCAGCGTTGAGATTTATCTCCGCAAAATTCCCCACCCTGCCCACGGTCAGTAGGGGACACCGATGGGCTTGGAAAGGCCGTCGTCCGTCGGATGGGACGTTAAGCCGTGGCCCCGTGTGCGGGAGAGACATACCCTGTTCACGTTAAAGAACACGCTGGATGGCCTTGACGGGAGGCTACCATCTGTCTCCCAACAGCTGTTCCAGTGGGTCCCCTCCCCCAACCTTCTCTGAGCCTTCGGGGTCCATGTGACCTGGCCATTTGGCCCATGGTGTGCAAAAAAGTGCCGCTCAGAGGTAAAACAACCCAAACAACACGGCGGCCGATCGTAACGAATAATATATCAAATCAAAATCTCTAGCTTATGGAGCGTTATAAGTTATAGGAAATTTACCACCATACTTACTTCCTCCCCGACGCCAGACTTTTGTAATCTATAGTTCCCAAGTCTCAACTGTTCCAGCGTTGAGATTTATCGCCATTAACCGTACCCTCGGTCAGAAAGTGGGCATCGATGATCTTGAAAAGACGTACAGCGGATGTGACTTTAAAACCGTAGTTCTATGTGCGGAAGATCATACCCTGTGCACGTCAAGAAACACGCTGAATGGCCTTGACTAGAGACTTCCATCTGGCTCCAACAGCTGTCCAGTGGATCCACTTTCTCAACCTTCTCTGAACCTTTGGAGCTGTGACCTCGCCTTAGAGGCCATTATGTGCCAAAAAATGATACTCAGAAGAAAAAACAATTCGAAATCAAGTTTACTGGCCACTGTCTCAGTTGGAGTTAATATGACACAGAGAATACAGTAAGAAAAGAGCGAGACTGCTAACCAATATTCCAGTTATAGCTTTTTTCCTGTTTCCCCAGGGACAGGCTCAATTGGTAGCGTTTCAGGCTCGTAATCTGCAGCTCCCATGGTTCGACCAGCGTTCAAATTAATTTTCGTTTGACCCCCACCTTGCTTTCCTTCAGAAAGGACACTGATGGGCTTGGAAAGGCCGCCGTCTATCGTTGGTCATGACGAGAGGTTTCCATATGTCTTCTAACAAGTATCCAGTAGGTCCCTTTCCCCAAATTTCTGTCACCCTTTGGGAATTCTTTTGGCCTATTCTGGGCAGAAAAAAGTACCCGTCAGAGGTAAGAGAACCCTACCCAAATCTCTTTCCTCACTTTAAGTGTGGGATGGGAGGGAGGAGAATAAAAGCTAATTCCAACTATCATGCAGAAATAGAAATCTGACAACTTGCAGCTAGGAATATCAGAAACGTTACGAAATTTTAGGTTCCACGTGATATTCAAAGTCAAATAGGAGTCGGTTGACAGTCGAAAATTCAGGGGCAACGTAGGCGGTGTTTAAAAAAAATTCTACTAAAATCAAACGCTAGAGCATATCATTAGTAATATCCTTATCCTCTGATGAGGATGAAAAGGATAGGTTTTACGGACAACTTCAGGATATTTTGAATTCTGTCAAGAAAGGAGATATTACCCTTGCTCTAGGTGACTTCAATGCCAAAGTTGGTACTGACTCTGACCTTTGGGAAGGGGTGATAGGCCCTTTTGGTATTGGTAGCTGCAATGGGCAACGTCTCCTACAGGTAAGTAAACTCAATGGTTTCAGAATAACTAACACATATTACAAACACCGCGACATACATAAATACACATGGGTTTCACCTGATGGGCTGCATAGGAATATGATTGATTATATATTAATTAACAGCAAATGGGCTAGTTCTGTTAGAAATACCAGGGCATATAGGAGAGCTGAAATTGGATCTGACCATTACCTTGTTAAAAAGTGTCTTGCAACTTAAACTTAAAAAGTGTTGTGCTAGAATTAAAAAATTTACCTTTAATACTGAAGTTCTGAAAGACCCAGTTATAGCTAAAGCTTACCATGATGGGTTACTTAGTCATTATGACAGTCATGTTTTGCTTAATACTGAAGTTGAGGAAGAATGGGACCATTTTAAACAGGCTTTTTTGGAAACTAACAGTACTCTTTTAGGGAAAAAGGAGCAGAGGAGGCAGAATTATTTAAGTGTTAAGGCACTTGAGCTTATTTCAGAAAGAAGGAACTGCAGGAATGTCCTTAATCAGTACCCTACTAGTCCTAATAGAAAGCATTACAAAGAACTTAATGAACGTGTAAAGGATCAGTTAGCTACTGATAAGAATCTTTGGCTTGATGGCTTGGCTGACAAAAATGAGGAAGCAGTTAGGCAGCACAACAGCAGAGAGCTGTACCAGATAGTTAATGTTTTATGTGGTAGAAAACGGACAGGCATACAAGGATTGCAGGATAAACAAGGTAAGGTTATAGATGGGGAGGATTCTGTCATGGTTAGGTGGGCTGAGCATTTAAGTGATGTTCTAAACAATGTAGTTAGTTCTACTCCCATTGTTTGTAATGATGATAGATGCATTGGCGGCTTTAATGTTGGCCCTATAACACATTCTGGAGTTATTTTGGCTATTTCTAAACTTAAACTTCATAAATCCCCAGGGGTAGATGAAATTACTACAGAAATGCTTAGAGCTGGGAATGTTTCGGTTACCACTTGGATGACTGAAATTCTGAATATCTTTTATGATAAAGGCATGATTCCTAAAGATTTTACCAGAGCTATTGTTATCCCTATTTTCAAGAAAGGTGATCGAAGTTCTTGTGATAACTATAGGGGTATTAGCCTATTCTCTGTTCTAGGGAAAGTTATTTGCATGATTGTGCTTAATAGAATTAAGAATCTGGTTGACAGTCAATTGCGTGATGAGCAATGTGGATTCAGAAGTGGTAGGGGATGTGTATATCAGATATTTTCACTTAGGCAGATTCTTGAAATGTTTAGAGTTTCAGAAACCTTTGATTGCTAGCTTTGTTGATTTCAAAAAGGCTTTCGACTCTGTTGATCGTCATAATTTGTGGTTGATTGTCAGATCATATGGTATACCTGACAAGTTAGTTAACATAATGAAAGCTCTCTATAATAACACTGAGTCGTGTGTGAGAGTTGGTAAGGCTTGTAGCAATTGGTTTAGCATTACTTCTGGTGTTCGACAAGGGTGCATTTTGTCTCCTTTTGTCTTTAGCTTGGTTATTGATAATGTTATGCGAAATTCACTTCGAGGGAAAAATTTTGGCCTTAAATGGACTGGAGATACGACAATTTCGGATTTAGATTATGCTGATGATTTAGCCCTTTTGGCAAACGATGTTGATGAGATGAACTCTTTCATTCGAGCTGTTGATGAAACTGGTAGTAGAGTAGGTTTGGTTTTAAACAGAGAGAAAACTAAAGTGATGAAAATTGGTCAGGCAGGCTGTGATTCAGTTAATCTGAATGGTTGCAGTCTTGAGCAGGTGTCACAGTTTAATTACCTTGGGAGCTATGTAACAGATGCTGGTGATGTGCGGCATGAGATTAACAGACGAATAGGGATTGTTGCCGGGACTTTTAAGAATATGGAGATTGTGGAGAAATAGGCGTATACACCTAAAGATTAAAATTAGACTGTATAATAGTTTGGTTCTTTCTAGGGTTAGTTACGGTAGTGAAACCTGGACGCTGTGTAAACAAGATAACAGGAAACTAGATGCTTTTGATTCTAGATGCTTACGCAGTATCTTGGGTATTAGGTGATTTAACTATGTAACTAATGATGAGGTTAGGCAAAGGAGTCTGCAACCTCCTTTAAGCAGCATATTGTGCAGAGAGAGACTCCGCTGGTTTGGCCATGTTGCCCGTATGGATAATTATAGATTGGCGAATAGGGTTATGAACAGTGTGCCTAGAGGCCTCAGAAGGAGGGGGAGACCTAGGATGCGGTGGGCAGACAATGTCAAACAGGACCTTGTTAGAATTGGTGTGCAGTGGCCGGATGCAGCAGATGTAGCTCAGAACAGATATTCTTGGAGAATTAAACTGCGCGTTCTGGTTGGACCTCCGTAGCCCATGGCTGCTTGAGGATGATGATGAATTCTGGTCGTTGACTTCAGAAAAATTACCGAAATTAAGATCATGCATAGCTATCAAGGGCGAAGAATTATAGACTTTAAACTTGGATCCAATGAAATTTTTGTAATATTTCAAATCAAATAAGAATCACATTGAAATGAGATAAAACAAATACAGCAAAGAGAAGTTGGTTTCTTGAGATAATTCTGAGAAGTGTTTTGAGATCTGGTTAATTTTTGAAGGCCAAATATGCATGTTTTGTAATTGTTCTCTTAGGGATTAATTTGAAACGTTTATTTCATATGTAATATTCTAAAACCGGTGTATGGACTACGAGTTTCCTTCTACTGATTTTTTTTTCTTGAAATGTTCGGGATATGCTCAGTAAGCAATGAGCCGATAAAGTCCGAGTCAAGATCAAGCCTGGATCTGGGAAATAAAGACGAGGGTGGGGGGGGGGGGGGGTGGAACTCAGTTCCAGTATAATATCACTCTGTTTTAGTGTCTTTTAAAATATTTCTTAAAAAATACGTGATTATATATTAAAACGAAAAAATATTAAATATATATTACATGTATTTTTTAAGAACTATTTTAAAAGACCACTAAAACAGAGTGAACTTCTTACACTGGAACTATTTTTTCGCCTCCGTTCTGGTTAGTAGCATTCTCAAAGGGGAGGGACCATGGCCACTTACCCCCCCCCCCCCATAGTCGAAATATATGTTTGCTATATATGTTTACTAATGATGAGGTTAGGCAAATATATATACAAACATATATATACAAACATATATAGCAAACATATATGCTATACATTGGCAAATATATATACAAACATATATAGCAAACATAATACTATACAAACATATATAGCAAACATATATGCTATATATGTTTGTATAGTTTTATTCTTTTGCTGTCGAGATATAAAGCGTAGTAATATGTTGCTATTTTTTCAACTCCATTCCTGTTGTTATAATTCTCCAGGAAGCGGAACAGTGCAATACTTTGGATATTTCAATTCTCTAGGAAAGCACATGCCTCATTCTCTTCTTCCACCTCTTCTAAAATCTTTTCCTTCCAGCTAATACAGGTTTTTTAGGCAGTGTATTCTTTTCCTTTTTTGAACGAATCTTTTAATGTTCCTTTGGAGCCTATTAAGAATAACACATATCTTTAATACAAGGAAATGACTGACCATATATTAGGATTAAATTGAAGAATATTTCTGTTTTTAGCGAAAAATATAACATCCGTCGTTGCTGAGTTTTTCAAGTTTTCCCCATCTTAAGAGTTCACGCACACCTTGGTACGCGAACAAGGAATAAATGGATGAATCTGTTGTCTAACCACACGGGGTCGTAATTTCCCATCTGACAAAACCACGGGTTTTTCCAGCTCGCCATTTTCTCGTTTGTAAACGGGGCAGGGCTCGGACAGGCGGAGAAATTATCAATGCTGGCATGGAACCAACTTTATCCATCAGCCTTATAGTAGAGCGAAGACTAGGGGGGAAAGGTGGGTTTAAACGTGTGACAAGGAAAGCCTCTGATATATATATATTAAAGGATTAAGTCAGGCACGAGTTGCATTCATGCACAGTATTCGTTTAATTATTATTGTAATTGTGCAGTAAATACCTGTTATTCGAATTAGGTCATGAGGTATATTTTTCAGGGCATTTTGAATTTTCAATGGGTTTTTTTTTTTTACCTATGAATAACACTTCTGAGTACACAGTAGAGTAAAATGGCCAGGTTATAAGACCCAAGAGCTCAGAACAGGGTACGACAGTGGTTTCCACCGTATATAATATGGCATGACCTTCTGAGCAGACGTGCCTCCTTCACTTCTTATCAAGATCCCTTCATACCCGAAAATATTTCCTAGAGAACTCTCGCGCCTGTAAATTTAATTTCTTTAGGGGAACGCGGGATTTTCTAGGGAAGTTTTATAGTAAAATTGAATTGATTATAGTTCTCAGAATGTCCGAGATCGATTGTTGGTTTCGTGCATTGCTTTCCGACACTCAATGCTTGCAGTTGCCAGATCGTTCCTTTCAATTAGATATATTCTTCAGTCATTGCATATTTTGGAAGATTTGCCGTTCAACATCACTGGCAGTAATTGTTGGTTCTTGACAATTGGCAACATCGTCATGTGTATTTTGAGTTGCTTTGACTGCTCGTCACTCTCAGTAATTAATATTCCATACCACTACACATACATTTGGGGAAGGTGGGAGATGAAATCTTTGCTAAGCTGAGGGGGTACTCCTTTGCCTTGTTGAGAAAAAGGACACCAATGAACTTCCATTCACCGTCCGTCGGATATAACTTTAGTCAATGACCCATGTGCAGGAGAGCTATATCCTAAACATATTAAAGAACACTCTGGATAGCCTTGACGAGAGGATATTTGTATCCTCACAGCTAGCCCTCCTTTCCCCCAAACTTCTCTGAGCCCTTGGGTCCTTGTGACCTGATCATTTAGCTCACTGTATACAAAAAAGTGCCGCATATAAGGAAAACAACCAAACAACCTTCTGTCAATTCTTAGTGTTACTTTGTTCCCAAAAACCGATATAGCGATAAAAAATGTCTGCTAATTTTGTTTGGTTCATTGATAATCAAAAAAAGCTAACTGATAATTGTCAGTGGTATTTTGTTCCCAACAGGCGAATCTAATTCATCCTCGAGCTTCAGACAAAAAATATATTTAAAAAATTAAAGTAATTCGCGTAAGTTACGTGGCTAACAAAACTACCTACCAATAACTCCTACAAATAAAAAAAATCGATAGGTGTCGTAGAATCGGATACATTCGTTTCACACGGTCAATAAAAGAAAAAAAACCTTGAAAAATATTGAATCTGAAAAGTATTCATTCCCCATTTATGTAACCTTTAAACCTTAAAAATAAGTTTCTAGTGTATATTTCACGCCTAAGAGACCTGAAGACCCCTTTTATTGCATGCATTGCTTTGAACTGTCTGTATTTCTTTTCATCGTAAATTGAAGAATCTTCGCCAAGTTCAACTATAAAACTGACATAACGATGTAAACAGGAAGCATCTGGTAAGAGGAGCGTTGCGAAGTTGCACTACCCTTTTTTTAACCGGCAGTAGGTGCTCCTTCGGTTTTAATAGACATCCTCTCTCCTATAGTAAATCCTTGGGTAGGGTCCAGGATGTTCAAACGACACATTCCCTTGTGATGAAGCGTACTATTGCGTCCATCCTATAAAATATCAAACTAGAAGTCCAATATGAATAATGATAACGAATATGAAATGTTCTTTTCAAAGAGAAAGAGTTATTTCCGATATTAACGTTCTCTAACGACGGAAATTCAAACTAATGGACGATTAAGAAAATTGTCTACTATTTTTATCACTAGTTAAATGGAAAATCCTTTCTAGATTGTTATCTCTTAAAACAACAAAAGAAGCCTTTTTCCCACCCCTTTGAGGTAAGAAGTCAAGTTTTGCTGTCAGTGCAAACCTCTTCATCATCACACTACCACCCAAATTTCAGATTTCTAGCATATACACAGTCGTATCAGAATATGACTACCTACCATAGTATACGTATGGTAGGTGGTCATATTATTCAGATACGACTTTGTACAGTTTATATACAAAATTCTTTAAAGTTAAAGTAACGTAATTTTCCAAACTTTGCTCCCTCTGATGGTAAAATAAAAAATTGCTAGAGATCTGAAAATGCGAATAGTAATATATTGCAAAACAGAAAAAGAATTTTTCGTTTATCTTGCAAAATAAGAGTTGAATGGGTAAAGACTGATAGACTTGACAGGCAGACAAGATAAAGTGAAAAATTTTGGTCGTTTATTGTTGTTTTTAGAAAAGAGTTTAAATAATATGAACTCTAGCTTTTTATACGAAAAATAAATCTAAAGCTCGCGATCCTACCACCAGATGGCAGGAACTCTGTTTCACCTCTGGCTCTAATAAAAACAGCACTTTTCGACTACGAACAAGTTCGACACAAAACGTGTAGATTTAAAAAATATCCTTATGTCTTAACTTTTACTATCCAATTTCAGACTATACCACTGGTATATAATGTCCCATATATTCAAAGGGTAATCAGAAATAATTTTTAGTGTGGATTTAACTCAGTGAAAAACAATAATTCTACAGAACAATGATTTAAACCAAGGATCGGCAAACTGCGATACTTCTAATGCATACAAGTTTCTCTTGATTACTTCTAATACTTGTCGCAAAATTTGCATCTGTTATTATCAGACTAATAAAATTAGTTTAAAATTAAAGAAGCGTTCAAATTAAAAATACTCTTACGAAAAATAACCCAGGCTCGTATTCTGCAGTTCACTGTCTCTGAACTTTGCCCTCCTTTTACATGGCTTGCAAATTTTTCTACCGAGTACTGTCTCTGTTTTTTAATCCCTGCTAGGGCCAAAAATATTGCTTCTGCAGAAAGGTTTGTGAAGTGACGTTGTGAGTGATCGAAATTGTCTTCATTACTCATATAAGTGAACCTGTAATGTTCTGTCAATGTAATCGTTCCAGTTACTATTGAAGATGAATGTTTCGCTTTTTTAGTCTTAAAGCATTTTTACAACGAATATATACTGCTCACAAAAATTAGGGGATATTTCTTCGCTTCATATTCATTTTGAAATATCCCCTAATTTTTGTGAGCAGTATATTTTCTGAATTAGTGTTAATATACATCACTCGTGACCGTTTACCTCACCGAAATATTATAGAATGCTGCCAATTTTTTATGCCATTCGTATTATTAACTAAAACACCAAGTAGTGGTTTCTGTTCTCTTATTCAAAGTTATTGTAGCATCAGCAGAACACGTTGGCGGGGGGGGGGGGGAGATGAACTCCTTTTACATGGACTAGATTTGAACCTTAAATGTCGCCGTTGATGCTCGTGTATAGTAGAGCTGTCGTCGAACGGAGTCACGCAATAGGGGCCTTACTCTGTTTGTCGTATGTCACGTCATAAGCTAATCGATTTAGTTATTTCAGTCGTGTGAAAAAGATGAGGAGAAAATTTTGTTTGTTCATGAAACGGAAACTTCGGGAATGAAGATCAGACATATCTCATTTAATTTTTTAAATTTATGTTCTGAAAACGGGTTTTTGATTTTGGAAGTGGAACTGGGACAGACTTGGTTTAGAACTTGTTGAGAAATTTTGCTTTTTCACAAAATGGAGATTTTTGGAATAAAAGAGTAAGGAAAATAAGACATTTAGTATTTTTTAGATAGAATTTAGTCTCTTCCACGCCCGGTTCTGGTGGGGGCTGGGGATCATAGTTCTAATTCGAATGACATTCCAGTATAAAAATTTTCGCTCCGTTTTAGTGGCCTTTGAAAAAAAAATGAAAAATGCATGTGATATACAGTGACTGATCATATCATTTTGAACACCTTGCTAATGCTTCGTCGTATGTATCATGGTAGTCCCCAAATTTCAAAGTGTTCAGTTCTCTGCTCATAGTTCTTGTTGAAATGAGTTTTGAAGACTGCTAGCCGTTCTCTCTCTCAGCTGATGAACCGTAGCAGCTGTTTTGTCGAACAATTCGCGTCAGCAAACTCCTGTCACAGACTTTTTCCCTCTCGCATTTGGCACGATTTGTGAGCGTTTTCCGAGACACTTGGGATATTGTCCCCCGTTATTTTCCGCCGAGTTCCATCACCTCCTACGGATGAGAGGGGGAGTCATGGGTCCTTTTCGAAGTTAGTCACATCAGTAATTTTTTTTTACCAATGTCTCACTTAACTTTTCTCTCCACCATGCCTTTATGGCTTTTTATAGGACTTCGTAGTGATGTGAATAGTTAACGTCAGTGAGAAATTTTGCATATATTGGCGTGATTCATACACGATGCACTGTTGAAAATAATTTGACCAGGCAATGTATATGTTTAACATTTTTTCGTTTCCGGTTATTAGCATTCTCAATCGGGATAGGGGGTAATACCTCCCCGTAGATTCCCCTTTCTGTTCGTAAAATGGGAACTTTAAGGAAAAAAAGTATGATGTACTTTGATCAGAACACATTAAAAAATTTCTGTATCTTAAACGTATTAAAAATGAAATATGAAAACGTTGCATCCATAGTAAATATACAGATTACCTGTAGAAATAGACTTCAACATTAGTTAATATTTCTGAAAAAACTTTATCGCCGACACGGCGGGAATCGAACCCGCAACTCTCCAGATTCATGTCACAGCGCGCTACCATTACACCACGCATCAGACGAGAAAATCTTTCAGAATAAGAGGGGCGGGGGTGGCTCAGTCGGTAGCGCGCCAGGCTCGTAATCTGTAGTTCCCAGGTTCGAGTCCCAGCTGGGTCAGCGTTGAGATTTATCTCCGCAAAATTTCCCCGCCTTGCCCACGGTCAGTAGGGGACACCGCTGGGCTTGAAAAGGCCGCCGTCCGTCGGATGGGACGTTAAGCCTTGACCCCGTGTGCAGGAGAGCCATACCCTGTGCACGTTAAAGAACACGCTGGATGACCTTGACGGGAGGCTACCATCTGTCTCCCAACAGCTGTTCCAGTGGGTCCCCTCCCCCAACCTTCTCTGAGCCTTCGGGGCCCTTGTGGCCTGGCCATTTAGCCCATGGTGTGCAAAAAAGTGCCGCTCAGAGGTAAAACAAACAATCCAAACAATACAATTTCAGAATAAGATCTTATAATTTTTTCATTGAGATGCAGCGGATTTTTCAGAAATATTAACTAATGTTTTAGTCTATTTCTACAGGTAATCTGTGTATTTACTATGAATGTATCTTTAATAACAAACGCTTGAGCGTGATTGACCTTCTCATTAACATCTAAATCAATAGCAACAATTGGAAAAAGTTGCCTCTCCTGGAGTATAGATGGTGCCCGATACGCCACATCTCAGAGAAAGATTATAAGGTCTTATTCTGAAAGATTTTCTCGTGCGATGCGTGGTGTAATAGTAGCGTGCTCTGGCATAAATCTGGAGAATTGCGGGTTCGATTCCCGCCGTGTCGGCGATAATTTTTTTTCAGAAATATTAACTAACGACAACGTTGCTCTGCGTAAGAAAATTTAGCATGTTCGTAAAATGAACATTTTTATTTCAAAAAGATATTTGACAAAATTAATAAAAATATACAGAAGGTTAGAAGAGCCGGTATGCAGGTGAAGCATACCTTGTGCGCGTTAAACAAGCTCGGATGGTTACCATTCTAAAAGCTGTCCTGTGGATCCCTTTCCCCCAACCTTCTGTGTTATGGTAATCCTGCATTTGTCTTAGTCCTTTGTGTGTAGAAAAACTGCTGCTCAGAGGCAAAAACAACCTAACCCTTTCTAACCTTCTGTGCCGTTGGGATTTTTTATGTTTTTGATATATATATATCTTCTTTTCCAATTTTCGTGAACAGAAAGTTGATTTGCCCAATTTTAACTCTTAGCAGTTCGACATCCATGCACGAAATAGGGGATCACTTCATTCATTGATTTTATACCAGCATTGAGATTTATCTCCGCGAACCTCCACCCTATCCTCAGTAAGGAAAAGGACGCGAATGAACCCGTTTCCCCTTATGTAGAACCTTACCCTGTGCACGTTAAACAACACGCTGGGATGTCGTGATGGTAGGCACCCATCTGTCTCCTAATAACTGACTAGTTATTAGGAGACAGATTTTCATTTTTTTTTTCAAAGGACACTAAAACGGAGCCAAAGGTTTTATACTGGAATGTCGTTCCAGTTAGAACTATGATCCCACTCCCCCCGTAATTTTTTTTTCTAGATGGGTGTCTTTCTTCTAGAAGATGTGGGTTGTTTTTCCTATTAGCCGCACTTTTTGCATACAATGGGCCAGGCCACAAGGACACCGAGGGCTCGGAGAAGGTTGTGAGAGCGGACACGTGGACAGCTGCTACGAGACAGATAACCTCCCGTCAAAGCCTTCCAGCGTGTTCCCCAATGTGCCAGGGTTTGACTCTCCGTACACGCGGCCCCACGTCCCGTCTGACGTACGGCCTCCTTTCCAAGCACATCTGTGTTCCCTACTGACCGAGGGCAGAGAGTTTTGCGAAAAATCTTCGGGGGGCGGGGGAAGGAGTGTCTAAGGTGGTAGCGCGCTAGGCTTATCTGTAGTTCCCAGGTTGAATTCCAACTTTGCTTGCGTTGAGATTTATCTCCGTTAATTCCCACCTTACCCTCGGTCTGATGCGCTTGGAAAGGCCGCAGTGATTCCGTGTTCAGGAGAGCCATACCCTGCTCATATTAAAGAACACTCTAAATGGTTTTGACGAGGCTATCATCCTAACAGCTGTCCAGTGGGTCCCTTTCCCCCAACCTTCTCTGTGCCCTTAGGGGCTTTGCGACCTGGCCATTTAGCCTATTGTATGCAAAAAATTGCCTCTAGGGAGGTAGAACAACCCAACTTCTCCTAATCTTCTGTGCCCTTGGAGTTTTTGTGACCTGAATTTTTAATCATTTGGGACAACCCAAACCTTAACAGGATAACCCAAACCCTTTAACCCAAACCTTTTATTTGCCGAAAAGTGCCGCTCAGAGGTGAAACATCCCAAACAATGCAATCCCACATTCAGCAAAACTGAGTGCTGGCCGAAATTGTTGTTAACCCTTTCATGACCATAAGGTTTCTAAGAGTAAATATTAGTATGTAACTGTTTATTTTAGTTTGTTTAGACTTAAAATAAATAAAAATCATAAGAAAAATACATAACAATGTCTAGTTATTTTTTGGAATTTTATGGGAAATATTTTTCCCAATGGACTATAAAGGTAACACAAATTATAGTTAGGCTTATTATGCAATGTCTTTTATTTATTGGTTTATTAGAACAAAATTATGAAATAAAATTACTGTACAAAATGATGTGCTAATTATGATATTCTGCGAAGCAATTTCTTTTGGTAGTGAGGCAAAGATGGACATTGCACATAGTACATATATTATGCGTCCTGACAGTTCTGTTTTTGTTTTCTAAACGTTCCCGTTTACGTAATTGCTTTCGGCATACGTTCTATTTTGACATTCTGTATAAAAAATGCAGATAAGGTTATAATTAAATACGACAATCACCAATTTTAAAATGGGAAAAATGTTTCCCTTAGTCGTGAAAGGGTTAAAGCGCCGCAAATCACCATAAGATATAGCTGTATAACGTATTTTGTTTGTTAGCTAGTTTTTGCGCTTCTCACTTTCTCTAGTCTCGAGCATAGCTTGTCTTTGCCATTTGCCTCCTGAGAAGTTGGAATTAGTTCATCTTCAAACTCGAGACGTGTTTTAATGCTACGAATATATTTGTTCAAAATGAGAATGATTTCAAACACGAGCGAAAGGCCGAAAGTTTTCAGTTAAAAAATACGAGACATTCTCAAGGTGAATTAATTCTATCGTTTGTTTTGAAACTCGGTCTCTTATCTGCTTTTTCAAGAACTGGCTGTAATCTTTCCCGGAAACAGATTTTTTTTTATTCTCTTGTTCCATTTGCGTACAAAGCCCTAAATGCGCGAGTCATCTAACCTATGTAAAATGAGATGTAAATTATATGTTCCAGTTGCTTAGAGCTTACTTAGAAAACAGTTCTGTGCTCTCCGATTTTTAGAGTATTCTTGTGTCAAGAAAAATCATAGAGAATATTATGCTGCTGTTCTTGAGCGATGGTATGTTATAGTGTGACTTTATTGTTGGGTAGTTTTTGTACTGCCTAAATTATTGCATGTCAGTGCAAACAACATTAACTTGTATGTCTCGACTGCTGTGTGAAAAATGGAAAGCAACGAGTTTCTCAGTTAGTGAAAAGTACATCGCAATTTACTTTTTAATATTATGCTGAGCTAGAAATAACATTGGCTGTGTGCCATTTGTCAAAATGTTAATTGCTATGATCATCGAAGAATAATATCCTGACTTTAGAGTATAATTGCAAACACTTAAATGATATTACTATAAACAAAAAGGTTAATATAATTCTAGGGAATTTAGCTGTCCAGTAGATCTCCTTTCCAAATTTCTCTGAGCCCTTGGGATCCTTGTGACCTGTCCATTAAGCATATTGTTATTTAGCCAACTCTAGGGAGTTACTTAATATTATTAAAATATTAGTGTTCTTTGTGAATTTAGAATGGCAGCATCCGCTAAATGATATGTTAAGTAGTTGGGTGCGTGCTGGAAGCTATACCTACTAAAGTTAAAGAACACTAGATTTCTGGTGGTGTTTCAGTCGGTAGTGCGCCAGGCTCGTAATCTTCAATTCCCAGGTTCAAGTCGCAGCTGGGCCAGCGTTGAGATTTATTTCCGCGAAACTCCTCGGACAGGGATGGGCTTGAAAAGGCTGTCTGGAAAAGATATGTCTCGGAGGTAAAGCATACCCTGTGCACGTTAAAGAACACGCTGAATGGTTTTGACGGGAACCATCTGTCTCCTAACAGCTATCCAGTGGTCTCTTCCCCCAACCTTTTGTGAGCCTTCGGGGTCCTTGCTACCTGGCCATTGTGTTCAAAAAAGAAATGCCGCTCAGAGGTAAAATAACCCAATCAGTTACTTCTTAGTATATAACGATATACATTTTATTTTAAGCAGTAATAGGCAAAACACAATTACTTATATTGTTTTATTATTTAAAGGCTATATGCATACATTTAATAACGAAACATATAGCTAAATTTTATTTTCAGTGTCATGAGATTATCTCTGTCTAAACAAACTAGTGAACCACAGTTAGTTACCATGATTTTCATAGAATGTATTGCTTGTTGGTTACATTAAATCAGTGTCTCGCCAACTTTTTTACTCTGCGGCACACTGAATCTAATTTTTTTTTCCGCGGCACACCTAAAAAAGAATAAAAGCAAACTCTATATAATCGTCATTATATTTGCGCTTTGTTGAAGTCATCAGCCTGGTTTTACTTGAAGATTTATTTGCTCTCATTCTTTAATTCCTAACTCGGTGTTTGTTTTAAATATTTGTCCATTCTATGGCTTGAAATAATCAAAAATTAATACCAAAAATTAATACCAAAATTTGAAAAAAGCTTGATAAATACTTACAAGATCCCAGTTGATAAAATCTGAAAGATTTTTATTAAAGCACGTCGATATTAAAGCACGTCGATAACACAAGTCAAGTCAAAATGAAATCTTTGGAATATCTAGTGTCAATTTGAAAATCTCTCGCGGCACACAGTTTGCGAGACACTGCATTAAATGACTTCTAGGACCGCGTGTTTTTGAGGCCCCTGGACGCTTTACTGATATCTAGTTTGCGTTCCATATGGTGTTTCAGATACTTTTTAAGCTTTCTGCTCCACCGTCGGTAAGAAGATGACATCAGGAAGGTTGGAAAGACCAGTGTGTCGCATACGATGTTAAGCCATACTCTGTGCATGTTAAGAATAGGCCGACTTTGACGAGAGCTTTATCTCTTAACTGCTGTCCTGAAGATTCATCTTCTATTCAGCTCCTGGCTGTTGGGATCCTTGTGACTAGCCAATCAAGTAGTTTACATAGCAAAATATTTTATTCGATTGCCCTTCCTTTAGATCAGGAACGTGCGATCTCAATGAGCACATTTAAATAGTAAAATATTGTTGAATAATTGTCTGAAAAAAAATTGAGTGGAATCCCAACCCACGCCTCCCAGTTACGTACCAGGTGTTTTCGACCACTAAATTAACAGCGGTTCCTTCAGCCAATGGGGCTTATAAACTTCCCCGAATATTGTTGGATTCACATTTATAAGTTGCATTAGCTGAATAAACAGTTAGCCGCTGTTAGTTTAGTGGTCTAGAACAGTGGTTCCCAACCCTTTTACATCAGAGGACCACATTCCCAAATCACATTTGAGTTGCGGACACACCACTCGGCCCGGTTTCACATCTTTCATTTTAAAATATCCAACAGCTTAATTTGCTTACTCATTTTCAATGGAAGGTATAAAAAGTAACATGTAAAAAAGATTCCCTACTAAAACCATCCACAATAACTAAAGTCTACTCATTTGCAAGACGGACTAGATGTTAGCAAACATTATCACGTGATAGATGTGTTGTCGTGTTGCGATTGGTCTCCCCATTCTCACACATGCAGCAGTTCGCCTTTCAGTTTCGGTCCCAACTTTATCTTCTCTGTGCTCAGTAGTCGGCAGCGGTGGTTAAGAATTAGATTAAAGATGAAAAATTTTTTATTATTGTCACCGCAGTCACGGACCACAGGTTGAGAAAAACTGTTCTAGAACACCCGGCATGTAACTGGGAGGCATGAGTTCGAATTATATTCACGGCGAAACTCAGTGTCATATCATTTCTACATGACATATCCTGTGATACTCTACCATTGAATTAATAAAAGTTTGCTTATCATTCATATACCTAAAAACGAAGTAGCATTATTATAACAGAATTTTTTATGGCATTTAAACAGTTCGGAGCCTCGTGATGCTCCTCCCGCTACTGAAAAATAGTCCACACCGAAAATGTTGAACGCGTTTGATTTAAATTGTGAAGCCCACTCATTCCATCCAGTAGTCTTCAAATAAAAAAAAGAAATATACTTAAAGCATGACGAATTTTAAAGTCATTTTTCCTTTCTGAACTCTGAGATGAAATTCTACAAATTCTCACTCCCTTCTTTTCTCGGTATCTTGTCCCATCGAATTTTTGAACAGTGAGATGCCTCGAGTAAATGACAAACACCTGGAAAAGCATCAGCAGTTCTGCTCTTGAAAAGCATCTGAAAGTCTGACAGGGCCATTTGTACGAGATGGCATCTCCATCTGTGATTCCATCCCCCTTCAGAGGCCATTGCACCCTGCCTTTAATCAGAGCCTATCTGTGTATGTCTGCTTTGCAGAGGGACGGCCGATCTAATGGACGAGGTAAGTATTATTGTCAGTCGCCTTGAGTAGTGTCTCAGTCGGTCTCCGTACCGACGGCGGGTGGTGTAATCAGCTGTACAGGTGGTATTGATTAGGAGCGTGCTGCCACCTAGGAGGCTGGAGAAGTTTAGGACGTAGGTCAGTGGCGCCATCTAGGAGCAGATATGTGCATTAAGGTTTTTTGCGAACCCTTTCAATGTAAAAGAGTTCTCAAATTCACCAGAATGTATTACTTTAGATCAATGGTTTCCCCTCCGTGAACTGTTTAAGAGAACATTCACCTATTGCTGCTTCACGTTCATAGTTGCATAAAATTTTACACTGTATAGAGATGGCAGTCGACGTCCATTATTAGTTTTTATGTGTGAAATAATTTTTTTGAATAAAACCTGTTTGTATTGCCAACGATTGATTAAAGATAAATGGCCTGAACTGCCAGGCCCCAAGTACCTCTCTCCCAGAATACAGATGTATGATAACAGTAAACGTTAAAAAATATAGATTATTAAACTATACTTAAAATAACTGACCCATCCTTTCAGAAGCGTTACAAAGAGAATTTAAATAATCAGGATTATCACATGTTGCCCTTCCCTAGTGTTGCAAGATCACCTTGATCGATATCTCTTATAACGGAAGCTCGCTCTTCGCTAAACATTTTTTCTCATTTCAGTTCTGTTCCCTGCACAGGTATTTTAAAATCTTATTTCAATATTTAGTATTATTGAGTATTATTCGAACTTTTACATTCATATTATGGAAGAATACGATATGGATATATCTAGCAAGTAATTGAATGTGTAGCTTTTATGGTAACTTTTCTACTGAAAATTATAAAAACAGAGCTTTGAAATTGACTTTTAATAAAAATTAAGAGCATCGTTTTATTCAGGTGCTAAGGCATTATATTAAAATTTGTGGTTGTGACATGTTTTTTCATTGTGAGGAAATGTTTCTAAAAAAATTAAGTATGCTTAAGAATGTTAGTAAACAATGTAAAAATTAAAAAGTGTTATTCTGAATTATAAACAAGGTTAACAGGTGCAAACTTCAATTTTGTTGAATTGGTACTTAAATCTTTATTAATATGCTGAATTAACAACTAGGTTAATCATTGACTTCTTATCATTATAAAGAATTTGACAAATCGTATTATTCACTATGAATATATAATGCAATGTATATATCAAAATTACATTAAAATATCTACTAATGAATTACAACCATGTAAGGAAATAGGGATTTTTTTATATTCGAAATCATAGTGTGAATATACAGCAGCACTTCACTTAATGATAAATTGATATTCTCAGAAGTGAACTGTATGTGTTTGTGGGAACTGCTGAATGGATACTTAATACAATATTTCAAGATTGCTGCATTTACTATACCCTATTTTTCAAGTTAATTCCCAGAAAAGTAATAATACATCCTGAACACATGAAAATGTTTATCAGTTGGATATTAATGTAGTAATTGTATTTCATAGGAAGATTGAAATATTAACACTTTCAGCATGTAATAACTAAAAGGATAAGTTGTTAAAAATTCATTCAATTATCAAAAAATCTAGAATTATCTTCAGATTTGGAACCAAATATAATGTAATGTGCTCTTCGATTTGTAAACTTTAAACAGCGTATAAATTAAAATCCTGCAGTTTCAACAATCACAATACATTAAGCTTTTTCTCAATCAAATGTACTCTAAATTTATTTTACTATGCAAGTTACACTTAAATATTAATAATAAAAAGTAAGACGCAGATTATTTCCAAATGACTCATAAATCTCGGATTTCCACACAAATGTTTACTGGTAAATTCAAGATAGTATGCAGGTAGGAACAAATCAAAACCTTACCAAATATGATAGTAGAACTACATAATTGCATATGTTTTTACAACTTCTATGAAACACAACTTGTTCAGTTCAATGAAAAGCATACTCCTAGACATTGTCACTATATTTCGAAATGACAATCGCCTCAAAATAAATCGTGCATACTCTATGATTCGTACCATCACATAAAATTATATTAGTTCAAATAGGTTTACATAGTTAGACTAGTATAACTATCTAACTAGGTTATGTTATAATAAAAAATGTTTTGTAACTCTTACTGCAAATTTAGTGTTTTAGGATGTTTACTTGATTCTTTTTGCAATAGTTTGCATTTTTTTTTACCATATTGGCTTAATTTATTTTAGTTCTATACGGTAATTTTTGTAGAAACCAATATATATGTTCAAGAACAAATTCTTAAGTGTGGCCTTCTGCACAAATATCTTTGGTGAAACAAATTTCTTTTTCATCGATTATATTCATCGTAACAACTATAGCTAAATATCTGTGGTTCAATGCATAAAAAAATTGTATGTCGAACAGTGGAGACAAGTTTCTGAATGGCAAGAGAGTTATGCAAAACAATATTGAGAACACCAGAATGTGGATAAGTTAAACCATCCCTCTCTAAAAAAAAATCATTTGATTAATCGCCATTTAACATGTCAAGTACAAGACATACATTTCAATTTTTAATTTGCGCAACAAGAACCTCGTCCATTGTAATATCACACTTTAGTATAGATTATGATTTCAACATAAAATTTGATTTAATATATAATTTTGTAATAATGTCTTATAATAATCAGTCATCAAGAGAATCAACTGTTCGAAGTAGCCAAAATAAATTACTTTTAGAATGAAATATGTATATTTTATTTCATTCCTAACAGAGGAAACGTAAATTAACATGACTTGTTTTTTATATTTTAGAATAACAATTATGGTTATCAATTAGTGAACATTTATATAAATAAAAAATTAAAAAATGTACATTCCAATTTTTTAAACTTAAATATTTCTTCTTAATATACAAGCACATTTCCTTTACATTCTAGTTTAATGTGACAATTGTAACTGTTAGTAGTTTTTCATTTAATGCATACATGATTATCACTTTGTGTGCGATTGTTTAGAAATGTACATCAGTAGATATTCGGGTTTACGAGTTCTTCAATGGATGAATTGCGAAAAAAAGAAAATTTATAAGTTTTGTACTTTTTCTCAATACCGAATCATTTATAATTTACATAGCAACGGCATAAATAACAGCTATAGATACAAATTTAAACGTGCAGCATCTTTTATCCCTAACAAACCTTTTTTCATTCAAAGAAAAATTATATTTAATTATACAAAACCTGATAACTTTGGTTGTCTTCGTTTGAATGAAAACTTTTCTACGAAGAGCATACATCCACTTTCTTCGCAACTCCCAATTATTCAGGAAATTATATAAAAGCATATTCGGTCATGTTGAATAATTCCCACTTACATCAGAGGGAGGGGGAGCTAAGTCGGTAGCACTCGTAATCTTCAGACCGAGTCGCAGGTGGGTCAGCGTTATCTCCGAAATCCCCCCTCGCCCTGCTCACGGTCAGTAAAGGTCATCGATGGGCTTGGCAAGGCCGCTGTACGTCGTATGCAACGTTAAGTCGTAGCCGCCGTTTGCGGGAGAGCCGTACTCTGTGCACGTTAAAGAACACTCTGGATGGTCTTGACGAGTGACTACCATCTGTCTCCCAACAGCTGTACACTGGGACCCTCCCTCCAATCTTTTCTGAGCCCTCGGGTTCTTGTGATCTAGCCGTTTAGCCCATTGTGTGCAAAAATACCGCTCAGATGTTAAACAATCTAAACCACGGCGTTGGGTTGTTTACCTCTGAGCAGCACTTTTTTCATATAATGGCCAGGTAACAAGCATCCCAAGGGCTCAAAGAAGATTGAGGGAAGAGGACTCACTGGACAAGTCTGCCCAGTGAGTCTATTATGTGCACAGGCTCGTAATCTGGAGTTCCCAGTTCGAGTACCACCTGTCATAGCTTTGAGATTTACTGGGTAGCTGTTAAGAGACAGATGGAAATTTCTAGTCAAGGGTATTCAGCGTGTTCTTTAAAATTTCCTTGCCAAACTTTAGAACCTTTGGGGTTCTTTTGGCTTGGCTATTTAGTCTATTGTCTCAAAAAAAAAAATGTTCTTCTCAAAGGTAAACACTTTGATAACGAATGAAAAAGTTGGTAAATCTCCTGTTTAAGTGTCGTTTTTCTGTCTGCGTGATTAATAATTTCCATAAACTAATGAAACTAGGACCATCAAATTCGGTATACAACTTCTTATTGCAATGTAAAGTAACGTTAACTTTTGGATTAAGCAGGAAAATGTGATGTGCTCGGAATACGATTACTTCTCATAAAAGCGCACAGAGACAAAAATCACCAAATACATTCCTCATATTTGATATGTCAAACATGTCTCAAATGACTCCAGAGAAAAGAGATAAAGCATCGAAATGTGTTGTAAAGCTCTGTTTTGACGCAGCAAAATCTGTGCTTAAGATTCAAAAACTAGATGGAAACCAAATTGATTACAGCCTTTTTCGTTCAAACGTAATGAATGATAAAAGAATTTGATTTTTCATTTATGTCTATAATGTAGTTTTTTTTATCAAAATACACTAAAAATCTAATTAAGGACCAGAGCAGTATCGGATAAATCTATAACACGTAAAAAAATTCAGTAATTTTTTTTTCTGGAACGTTAAAAAAAATCTTATTTTTAATTTCCAGAAAAAAAGTTCTGCTTTTTTTAATGCTCGGAAAGTTCAGTAATTATGCACACATTGTTCTTACATTACAGTGAATGAAATGAAAACAAGATTTATATTCTTGCGAACCAGAGACAACTTTATTTTTTAAAATAATTGCCATTACTTTCATTTACCTTATTATTTTCCCGACCCTTGCATTTTTAGCGATATTTGGACGTCTCTGCTGATGTATATATAAATCTAGAGATCCAGGTAGAAATTAATGTAGCAAAAACGGTTGGCAAAGCTACTAAAAGCATAATTATGTTTTCTTAACCTTGGGGATTGCTGGCGTTTAAACTTATTAACGAAGAGAAATGCGAATAATAAACTAATGCTGCATTTCGCAAATTAATTATTTTTCATTAATTGTATTTTTCTGTACAGAAAAGACAGAAAACAAACGTTCAGGTCCTAATTTCTTTGTACATAAAAAAATCATAATTATTTATCGTAAAACTAAAGTTCGGACTTATTTTCACTAAAATGCTTACTTCCTTTAGAAACGCTAACGCTATAACCGAAATACCGACTTCGAAACAGTCTAGTTAAATGATGTATCGCAAAATGTGTTTAAAAAATATATATATATTTTGCGACACATTACTTATATCTAATGTAAATTGGAGCGTTTTGACTGAAAAATAAATCAAGCATTAGGAAGTGTCAAGGTCTTTAGTTTCATGCGAGTTTAATTTTGATAAATAGCGCTTTGATAAAAGCGACATTAATTAAGACTGTTTTTGTTCCTCCCTTGATGAATGATTTCTTTTTCGAGCTGCACCTCGTGCTTAATTTAAATGTAAACTAGACAATAAATTAAAAATTAATTTGTTAATGGTTCAGCATTTAGGAGCAGACGGAAATGCAGAAACGAGTCGAACTATCGTTAGTGAATTTTTCAAACCTTGTTAAAAAAAAAAAAACTATTTTGAGAGATGACCTTTCAACTGAAGGTTAAGGTTTTAAGGATGCTATCCGACAAAGCCCTTTACATCACATGTTTTTCATATAGGGTTTCAGAAAATTTAATATTCCAACTCAAAAGACTTCATGTAATTTGAATTTATAAATAAAAACTATGTAATACAAATTGTATTTTTTCAGTATTAGAAAATGCAAGTGTATTGTAAAGCTTCTTTAATGTTATAGCAAAATTCGTTAAATCTTGCTGTTCTGTCAGTTTACTGTGAAACTTCTTAACCTTTTTATGGAAAAGTGTTACTAAATATAATAATAATGAGTATGGAATAGGGCTCAGTCATGATTTAAACTTCTAATTTTCACATTATAATTTCAACATTTTAAACAGTCTTGGCCAATTAAAAATACTCACCAATCAGCCATTTTTTAGGCATTCTCTTTTACTAATAAATCGCTCTCAGCATTGGTAAATGTTGTTGCTGAAGAATTTTCAGTTTGTTATTTAAAATAAAATATTCTAGAAATAATTCGTACAAAGATCTTAATATTGTCAAAAAATTATAACTGTTTAAAATTTGTAATAACCCATAATAGGAAGAATTAAAAAATGGTTTGCGATATATATATATATAAATTGTATTTCTATATATATAGACATCTATATTTTCCCTAATCGGTCTTAGGCTCAATAAATATCAAATTGGTTAAGATCCAGTTTCAACAATTTCGGGCTAGAAATTTGAGCCCGAACTCATCTTTAGAGGATAACTTAAAGATCTGAATCAAATCCATTTTAAAATGTTGATTTTTTAACGATATTTATTCTTCATTTAAAGAGATGCGAAAACAAACAATCGCTTAGCTCGTTTTTCGAAAATCACTTCAAATTAGCAAAAATTTCCTTAAAATGCACCCATGTATTAAAGTTGAACCGTTACTGCATTCGCTTTAATCTACCTGTTTGAATTAAGTTTTCATATAAATTAGTTTTAATCAGCATTGCTACTATCGAATATTCCAGCATCCACATTTTTTAAAATACTGAACTAAATTTGAATATTGAGATTTTGATAACGAAAAAATGCAAAATATTTATATTTAAAATATTTTTGAAAGTTACTGAGTCGTGATTCCGACTCTACGTAAATTGGTCTTGTTTTTACCTATCTTCTTTGATTTTCCCTCGCCGTTTGTAGTTTTATTCGTGTATTTGTCAAAATGGTTGTTCCTCCATATCTTCTCAACCCATTTTAACCGATCGCAACGAGGTGTCAAACGAAATCTTGAAACCCTGGGAGTATCAGAAATTAAGCTTCACTCTTAAAAAGGGTGAAATGCGACAATTGTTCTTCTCTTCAGAACTTCAAAGCCCACAGTTACGAATTAGGTGACAAAGAAAGCTTTTCCTGTGAGGACCTCTTTTCCCTAGAAAGGGAGGTGAAATTTCAATGTGTTCGGCCCCAACTAATTATATCTCAAAACTTGTTCCTTCTTCAATATTGTGGACTACCTCAAATCGTGCTTCTTCTTTTTCCTACCCTCAAAAAAGGGAGGAAGGGAAATGGGGTTTAGGAGCAGAAATGGTAGCAATTCCCAAGATAGGTAATTTTAGTGATAACGTAACCAAAATAAATGAAACATACCTATCTAAATAAATACTCCCTTAAGCAGCTGCTTGCCACAGAGGTCTGACAGGAGCCTGTCAGTTTATATGCCATAGTAGAAGGTCTGAGAGGATGGCAAGACCTCAGCAGAAAAAACGACACATACATCCATGCTTTAACCCGGGGCTCGAACCCAGGTCCCTTAGTAGCCAATCGCGTTAACCACTCGGCCATCTACCTCGCTTTAAAAAGTTGAAAATGAAACTAAAGCATACCAATGCTGAAATCACTGCCTGAATACGTTATTATTAGCTTCAAAGGAAGATTGAGCGTCCACTGATTTACTCCAAAAAAATTGCAGTGCTCTATTTTACTTTGAAGGGAATACGATTTCACCATTCATGTACTACAAATTTATTTTTTACTTTTAGCATGAGATATCCTTAATATTCCTTTTTTTATTATAAAAAGGCTTGCATGCATGCTATATGTTTTAAATTGAATAAAGAATGCATGTAGACCGAATCTTGGTAAAAATATAAGTAGTAGGATGAAGGCGACGAGAAGACTTACTATTCCTTAATAACCAACTTTTCTTATTTTTGGGGGCGAGGGCAGGCTTATGTTCTTAATTTGAAGTTCTCAGGTTCGAGTCCCAACTGTGTCACAGTTGAGATTTATCTCAGTTAACTCGGATTCTGACCCTCGGTGAGAAGAGTGGGTGGGGTGGGGGGATTTCTGTGCCTTGAAAAGCTGCCGTTCGTCGAGCTTTTCAACCGTGGCTCAGTGTGCTGGAGAGTCTATGCACGTTAAAGAACACGCTGTATGGCCTTTAGGAGATTTTCCAATCAATCTCCTAAAAGCTGTTCAATGAATCACCTTCCCCAAAGTTCTTTGTGACTTGGCCATTGTGTATAAAATAAAAGCGCCGCTCAGAGGTAAAACAATCCAACCCTCTTACTTTTCATCGTATGCTAGAGAGGAAACCAGCACAACAATCGAAATATCCAGAAGACAAAGATAATATTTTTTTTTATTTTCTTCACCGAATTCCCCATTTTTGCACAATCGTTTTTAAAGGTGAAGGGATTAATAATGTCGCCTCCTCAGTAGATACCGCTCTGATGCAGTATTTTCACGTTGTTGAGAGAGTTGAAGCGGAATTCCGCCGATCATAAGGTATTTTCTCGCGGTGACATTTATTTTCAAGCAACGAAAATACATCATTAAAAAAACCTAATTTGATGCACTGTTGAATGATTATCCCATGTAATAGAAAAATATGTAAAAAGAAAAGTAATTCTGCTTCGTTAAAAATGTCTAGAGCAGCTCAGAGTTAGATTCATAATGCTCAGCGAGAAATCGGATTTTTTTCTTTGTAAAATAATCTTTTTATATCTCGTCTATTTTTTTGGGTTTAAGACGAAATGCCGACCTTGCTTTTGCTGTCATTGCTGGAGTTGTGGTTGTCATAGTAACGCTGTGAGCAGTCGTGCCAATGCACGTTATTTCGGTGCCCGTTTCGACTACGACGTTTTCCAAACGTTCTTTATTTCATTATTAAAGGTTATTTCACTAAAAGATACCTAATGGGAAGACCACTTAGCGTCTTTGTCATTTAACAAACGATGCCGTAGCTAGTTTTATCTGTTTTGTTTTGCATCAAAATATACTAGCAGCATTCGTACTTTTATTTCAAGTAATGTTTTTTTCCCAAAAAATCGATGATATACAGATATTCTTTAGCTTATTTCTGTGTTTTAATGACATACAGATATTCTTTTAAACTTATTTCTGTATTTATTGAAAGAGGAAATTGTAACATGCATCCGTTTTCTGAAAAATATAAATAATAGAGTTACAGTAAAAAACCATTTATACTGCACTCAGGCATGAGGAAAGCTGACGTAATAGGCTTCAAAGAACTACAAAAATTCAATCAAATTAATTAAATTACGGATTATATTATATACAAATTCTGATAACTAGAATCTTAGGAATAGGGTCAGGTTCCTAATCTGCAGTTCCGAGGTTCGAGTCCCAGCTGGGCTAGGACTTGGAAACCGATGGACTTGGAAAGGCCGCCGTCATTCGGATGGGACGTTAAGCCATGACCGCGTGTGCGGGAGAGCCATACCCTATGCACGTTAGAGAACTCGTTGGATGACCTTAATGAGAGGCTACCATCTGTCTCCCAACGGTTGTTTCAGTGGCACCCCTCCCTCAACTTTCTGAGCATTCGGAGTTCTAATGACCAGTCCATTTAGCCCATTGTGTGCAAAAAACTGCCGCTCGGAGGTAAAACAACCCACCAAGAATGGTGTTTTGCTCAGTTATCAGCACTCCAGGCTCATGATTCGCACCTCCTGGGTTCGAATCCCAACTGTGCCAGCTCTGAGAATTATCTCAGCTCACTCCCATCCTGCCCTCGATGAAGGGGACACCGACGTGTTTTAAAGGTCTTGTATTGTTTTGTTTCCATGTACATCAAAGCCATACACTGGGCACATTAAGGAACATGCTAGATGTCTTGGACGAAAGGCTTCCATCTGTCTTCTAACTACTATTCAGTGGATCCCCTTCCCAGATTCGAACTCTTGCAGTCTTTGTGATCTGGCTATTTAGCCACTGTATGCCGCTTTGAGATAAAATATTCCAACAACCCAACTTTTGAAGTTCAGATTAATAAATATCTATTATATTGTTTTCCTTTAAATAGTGTGTTCACTATTCGAAAAAAAAGTTCTTTGTATTAATTTGAGATATTGTTATAACTATTTTAATATTTTTTCATTGTAAATAAAATTTTTCCTAGGGCTAATTTTTTTTTATTATTTTGCAGAGTGTCCTTGGCTCTTCTGCTGAAAAAGGAGAAAAGCATTTGAAGTAAGTGAATTGAATAAACAACCGATGCTAATTACTGTGTTTTTGCAGAGCCCCTGGCCGAGATTTACCATTTTTCTCTTATTTCTTTTCGTAAAAAGAACTATTGTTTTCATTTTGTCTCCTTTCTGTAGACAATCAACTTTTTTTGAAAACTTTTAAATAAATTATTCTCTTTGTATTGGATGGGCATCAAAAGATTTTATTTATCCAGATTTCTCCCTAGTTTGAATTTCTGTTGCAAATGATATTATAAATAGTCTATTCGTGCTAGAAGTTTCGAATTTTGGTGGTAAAATGTGATGGTTAAGTAGCAGGCCCAAATGTACAACCAAAATCATACAGGTCTTTAAAAAATTTCTTTCAAAATTGCATGAAATATAAATAGGTTTAATAGTTTTTGCCTCTATTACTCTTACTAGCATTCTGAAATGGGGGGCCATGTTTCCCCTAGTTCCAGCCCTTTTAAGTAGTATACATTAACTGCAGCTACTTGTCTTCTTATCCCAAGGGGGGGGGGGGAATACAAAAGCAACTTTTTTTCCTCTCTAAAGAAATCATTGAAAAATTCTTATGGTTTGGATATCTACTGGTAAAATATTATTATTCGCATTACCACATTCCCGTGGCCGACTGTTTAATGTTCTTGGCTATTGATCAAAGAGATCCGGATTCGGGCGTCGGATAAGACCATTTTTTTTTCGTATGTTGTCCTTTTGTTCAAGTCTTGCCTTTCTCACAGATTTTCCCTATAGCGTATTTTACTGTCAAACCCCTGTGGCGAATTTCTCAAATCTTCTATTAGCTTGAATTTTCCGTGCCAAAGGGTCCAAATGTAGAAGTCATACCTTGTGCACGTTAACCTTGAAGAGAAGCTGCCATCTGTCTCTCAACAGCTGCCCAGTAGGTCTCCTCCCCGCAACCTTCTCTGAGCCCTCGAGGTCCTTGTGACCTGGCCATTTAACCCACTGTGTATATTTGCACAAGTGCCGCTCAGAGGTAAAACAACCCAACAAATGCAAGTATAATAAAATAAATTTAATCATTGACTATAACTCTAAGCATAACTTTTCTAATCTTGTTTTCTGAAAATTGATATTTGACTAAACAAGAGTGACACGTAAATTGAGTCTTCAAATCGGAAACAACGGTATTCAACACCCAGCATTCCATATCTCACTATATCCCTGTCCTTGTGAAGATTCCCTTCCAGTGCCATACCATCCGAATTCGGTGAATAACGAGAGTCAAGCAAAAGCAGTGAGTCGTCATCCAGATCCAACACAGCTCTTGGAGCCTCTAGCACCGATTCGCACGGCCCGGACATTCCTCCCGGGCTTGCACCATTTATAGCGGGCACACGTGATCAGCGGGAATATTTTATCGGCCCACACGTGTCGGTAACTGTCGTGGAACTTGTGTAGGGACCAGTGGCTTCTGGAAATAACCACGGGCTATTTCTCTCACTGAGTGAAACGGAAAGATCGATAGGAACAGACATAGAGGCAATGCGACAAGCAGGCCATAAAAAGATAACATTGCCATTGAGGACCACTGTGAATATTGACTCTTCAGATGGCTTACTGGTATCGATTGCAGTGGGAGGAACAGCTTTGCTGATGAGAAAACTGGCGGAGAAAGAATGGAGCCTGCTGTCTGAGGTTTGGGGAAACTAGTTTTCTAACCGAAGGGATCTTCTCCGCATCCAGCACAATAAGAGAAATAAAATGCGTTGGCGAAACAAGATGCCATTGTCCTGAACGCCAACTTTGTTAAGTGCAGTTTTAGGGCCGTGTCCTAATATATATGTTAGTGACTTTTTTTTTGCGTGTAAACAAAAAAATTCTTTGTTTTATAAGAAGTTTGAAAAGTTCTAGTTTGTTTTTATCTTTGAGAACCACTTTTTTGCAGCTAGTAGTCTAAGTGGCCAAGTTACAAGGACTCTAAAGGCTTTGGTAGAGGAGGAGAATCCTTGAACAAATGAAAGCTTCCCGTCAAAGCCATCTAGCGTGTACTTTACAAATGAACTCCCAGATTGCTCCCAGAATTTGTTTGGAAGGAATAGACCCATTCAGTTGTTCAGTGTTTTAAATGGAACACTGTCCCAACGATCGACTTTTTGGCAGCTGTGTGGGCTTATTCGACTTTTGGTGTTCGAATAGAGGCCGCCAGTATGGAGCAAACATAAATCCTAACTTATCAAATTTATAATAATTTTTAAATCGAGATTTGAACTATGTTTATAATATATATATCAATAAATTTTAAGGAAAAAGAGTTTGCAAATACAGTAGCGACAATCATAGTTCAATAACACAATTATTTATAAATATATTTGCTCGTGTTCACTTTATGTCACACTGCTCAGTGAAATGTTTGCTGTTGTATTTCCTTAGCTGAAATCTGAATATCTGCTTTGTCCTGAAGAACAAATTCGCAATGAGGCATGCAGGCAGTGGCTATTTTAGATATATATTGTGTGTTTGGGGTGGGGGTGTAAATGTTTAAAACAATCAATAAGTAAATAAAAACAGTAGTATATTTTGCATCAATTCTTAAGAGTTACTAAATTGGGATATCAGGAAGCCCAAAGTGAGGAGCTTCTAAACCTTCCCACCACATTTTAATTTATTAGAGTTACTAAAAATTTTCAAAAGTATAAAAATGTCAAAAAAAATTAAACCTACACTTTTTTGAGAAGGAGCTTTGCGGGAGGTTGAATCCCCAAAACCTCTTCCCTAAATATGCAACTGCTCATCTGTCAGTCTGGAACAACATTTACCCTTCCTGAGATTCAAGTCTGAAAATGCTTTTTTGTAAATGTTAAATGCGGTTTTCACTTCTTTCCGAGAGTTTTAATCCCTGGAAATTTTTTAGCAGCACCAATAGAACTGTGGAATATTTTCTGTTGAAAAAAAATTTTCAGAGTGTCATTATTCTGCGATTCCAACACTTCTACTTGTAACTAGATTGGAACATCATCGATATCGACGTTGAAAGGATTTAAAAACATTCTTATTTCACTGTTTTTTGTTTCAGTTTGCTAAATCGTGATGAAAATTCATTCTGAAACTATTGAATAACATCAACGAACATATCCTTGTGGTTCTACCACCCACCTACTGAAAGATGAAGAGTTTCAGACGCTGATTTACAAGACAGAAAATTATGCAGGATTTTTTCATTCATTCGTTTCTTCAACAGATTAGTCAAACGCCTTTATGATTGAAACATATCAGCAAGTAACTTGCTCTTCCCATGCAGGTTTATATCAAATCGACCATAAATACTAAAGACATGATCTGACGCACGAGAAACTATAAGTATCGTTCGAACCAGACATATCCGAATAGTAGGGGACATAGGACTCATCCGCTCATTTCTATGAACTAACACCAAATGGCCAATACCTTCATCATTCACCGATGGGCTTGGAAAGACCGTCGTCCGTCGGATCCTACGTTATGCCGTGGCCCCGTGTGCGGGAGAGCCATGCCCTGTGAACATTAAAGAACACGCTGGATGGCCTTGACGGGAGGCTACCATCTGTCTCCCAACAGCTGTTCCAGTGAGTCTTCTCCCTCAACCTTCGGGGCAAAAAAATTGCCGCTCAGAGATAAAACAACCCAACCTTCACCGTTAAGTCTCAGCGGGATACAGACGAGGATAGCAACACCGCCGAGTACGTCAGTAAAGCGCAGAATTGCAAGTTTCTGATTCCATTTAATAAATTGTAATGACCTTGACAGAAAATTTTATAAATAACAATATTTTTTAGAAAGTTTAACTCTCATGATTACGAATTTTTCTACATGAGCCAAAAATATTAAAGGGCCATATTAAATGTAAATCGAGTCGTGGTTGCGGGCTGCACAAAATCCGTGCCAAGACCGCCGATTGCCGACCCCCCTGTTGTAGAGAGCTTCCAAGGGGCTAATTGTTTCAAAAGGAGGAGGGGGGTGGGTGTTGTTACGTAGTTCGTTTTTGATTTGTGGAAAGAGTAAACAGTCAGACCTTACCCGCCCTTAATACATACACCGGCTTCTATATCTACATCAATTTTATTTGGCTAAAAGTATTTAAGTGTGCACCGTCTACTTGTGAACTTGTGTCAGTATTAAATTTCGTAGCAGAAGTGCGTATAACGTTTCGAAATTAATAAATGACCAGGGAAAGCAAGACACAAAAGTGTAACATAAAAAAAATATAGAGGGGAATGATTTAAAAAAAAAGGATACATTATAAATTTTTGATTTTCATAAAAATTTAATTTAAAACGCATTAAATTATTATAAAGAAATTTCTACAAATTTTTCAGTAAACAAGACGATAACGCGTGTACAATTTAGTTATTTGAACTGATAACTTTGGACTATTTTACATCTATGTTCTGCTTTGTGTAGTACACACTAGAGAAAAGTTCAGCCCCGGAGTCGGCCATAATTTAAATTTCTGTTGTTTTTTTCGTAACTGTAAGAATATAAAATATTATTTTCGTTATAATTTCAACCTTTTAATTGAACTTTAGCAATTAAAAATGCACAAGCCTTTAATTTTTTAATTATCTCTTTTATTAATGAATTGCACTTAATTTTTTGTAATAATGTTGTTCAAAAAGTTTTAACTTCTGCGAATTATTTATTATATTTTAATATAAGTAAGATTTGAATATCAAATAATTATTTAAGGTTTGTAAAAACCTTCAACTGTGGGAAAACCTATAATAGGAAGAAATAAACAATGGTTTAGAAACATGCATTTCTCTTTATACATGCCGTCATATATCCATGTACGTCCGAATTTTTTCCCTGAATGAAGTTAGATTAAATAATTATAGAATTGGTTCGTGCCTGGGCTCGTAAATTTGAGCCGTAATACATGTCTAGTAAAACGCATCTTACGTTTTGTTCCTAATCAACATGATATATGAGGAGTTTTGTCGATAGATGGCAGCACCAGCTTGTGCATTCAACCAAAGTTCGCTGAAATTTAAAGGTACTGAAGTGGTTCATCTTTTTAATTCGTGATTTCATTGAAACGATGTTTTGTAAAATATAAAAATAACAGGTAAACAACCTTAGATATCGTTACAGATACCTAAGATTGTCGGTTACATGTCGTTACTTTTGTATTACCTGCTAAATATATTAAAAATAGAAATATCTTGCTCGTTTCCCATTTTAAAAATTTCTAAGCAATTCTGTTATTTTTTCACATAATACTGAAAGAGAAAATTAGCAGATACCTAGAAATTTTTTTATGTCCTTGAGGATGATTTAAGATTGTCAGCTATATCAAGTGCAAACGGAGAAAGAATTATCCATATGCGATATTATTTTCCATCTCGAGCATCTTCATGCTACAGAGGTCTAACAGGAGCTTATCAGTAAATGTCATAGTAAAAGAAGGCGAGATTTCAAATGATCCTTAACCAGATGGGGAAGGGGAGGGGCGACTAGAGGGCTCAGCTGACCCTGCCAAGTCTATGAGCAAGGGCGGGGCTGACAAAGAAAATTAGTGTTTTTCTGGTAAATATTTTCAATTTGACTAAAATGGCTCAGAGAAGGTTGGCGGAAAGGGACCTCTGGACAGCTGTTAGGAGATTGATGGAAGCCTGCCGTCGAGGCCATCCAGTGTGTTGGGTTGTTTTACCTCTGAGCAGCACTTTTTTTGCACACCAGCTGTTAGGAAAGAGGATAGTCTCCCGGAAAGGCCATCCTGCGTGTTCTTTAACAGATGTAGGTTTGTCTCTCTTGCACATGGTGCCATGTCTTAAGGTACCATCCAACTGACAGCGGCCTTTTCAAACTCATCGGTGCCCCTTTCTCACCGAGGACACACTGAGGGTTAGCGAGGATAAATCGTAACGTTGGAGCAGTTGAGTCTCGAAGTTGGGTGCTGAATATTATGAGTTTGGCGTGCTACAGACTGAACCCCCCCCCTCCTGCCTTTCCAGCATGTTCTTTAAGCTGCAAGACACTCTCCTCCACACTGAACCACAACTTAGCATCCCATATAACTAAAAGAACCTTTCCAAGACCCATAGGTGTCCCTTTCTGATCAAAGGTGTGGTTAGAGGAGAGAAATGTAAGCACAGACACAGTTGAGACTAGAGTTGAGATCTTGGAGCATCACTTTACGAGCCTGGAGTGTTATTGAGTGAGAGTGTAGGAGAAACATACCCTGTATACGTTAAATAATGTGCTGGATGACCTTGACAGGAGGCTTCATCTTTCTCCTAACAACAGCCCAGTGGTTCTCCGCCCAACCTTCTCTGAGCCTTTGAGATCTGGCCATTCAGCCTATTGAGTTAAAGTGCCGTTCAGAGGTAAACTTACCTTTTTTTTCCAGAGATAAATGCGAAATTATTTTGGGTTTGGAGAGGTATTAACGAAATATTGCGATTCCCATTTTACAACCCCACCAGTAGCATTAATAGCGGTGGAAACTTAACCACAGTAGCATTAATAGCGGTGGAAAATGCCAAAATTTAAAAAGAATGTTGCAAACCTTCAGTTTATGCGAGAAACTTTGACAGAGTGTGATTGGAAAAGGATTTTTTCATTATCAACAATGTTATGGTCAATTTGAAAAAACATTGTTTTAATTTTAAGAGATAAATCAAATATCATTTATTATGTTTTATCACTGTTAATAAAATATTACTCTTTACATTTTGCCAGTCTGCCATTAGCAAGAATTTCCTTTATATTAGAGGGTGCTAAAGTCAGGAAAATAAAGACTTAAAACTGTGGGAAAAACCAAATCTTATTTTCGTGGCAGGGTGTGATGGTCTGGATTCACATTGGTATTAATGATTTGCACTCTTAACCCCAGGGGGCGGGGGGGGGGTCAGTCGGTAGCGCCCCAGGCTCGTGATCTGTAGTTCCCAGCTGGGTCAGTGTTGAGATTATTCTACGCAAAATTCCCCGCTCTGCCCACTGTCAGTAGAGGACACCGATGGACTTAGAAAGGCCGCCGTCCGTCGGATGAGACTTAAGCCGTGGGAGAGCCATACCCTGTGCACGTTAAAGAACACGCTGGATGGCCTTGACGGGAGGCTACCATCTGTCTCCCAACAGCTGTTCCAGTGGGTCCCCTCCCTCAACCTTCCCTGAGCCTTCGGGGTCCATGTGACCTGGCCATTTGGCCCATGGTGTGCAAAAAAGTGCCGCTCAGAGGTTAAACAACCCAACCCTTAACCCCAGGGATGTTATAAAATGCAAATGTTTTGTTTTAAAAGTGAATAAAGAATTATTTTTCTCATCTGTAGGTACTAATAAAATCTTAATATCTTCATTTTCTTAATCATCCTTGTGTTCGAATTTCCTCTGTTAGAGTTTGTTAAATGTGGGAAATAAAAAAAACTTCTTTTAATATTCCAACCCTTTTGCACTAGGTCCACTATGGAACCTCTGCTTCTACTAGTGGCCAATATGTAACCCAATAATCTAGTGGCCAGTATCCACCCATTTTGCATTAATGATCAATCTGGAACCCACCCTTGCATTGGTGGCCAATATGGAACCCATCCAGTGGTTGAGCTGGGCTGAGACAACAGGGGCCGTGGCTTCTAGGGTGCCTTTATTGGGCTTCGAGAAAGACTTCACGGAAATTGTTTAATGAATATAACTGAACCGGAAGTTGTTAAAGATAAACTAGTTATATTCGTTTTCTTCTATTTATATAGTAGTTTATATTCGTATTCTAGTTATATTATTTCTCTCCAGGTCCCTTTGTTATGATTTCTAGAGTCACCACCTCTATTCCCATAGTCTTTTATACATTTAAATAGTTGACAACGTCAGTTTTCGTTTCTTTTATTGTTCATAAAATATGATATCCATGGTTTTTGATTGTATGAAGATACTTTCAATTTTTAGGGTCATTGCCATCCTCACAGACCTTCTACTATGGCATATAAACTGACAGGCTCCTGTCAGACCTCTGTGGCAAGCAGCTGCTTGAAGGGGTATTTTTTTTTTACAAAGGAAGTTGATTGAAAAACAATACGAGAGTGTTATTGAGGACTTTTGGGATTGAGTTAACCCAATAAAAAGTAATATATTTTCCATCTTTATATTTCTAAGAATCATTTTTATGGTAAATAATTTCTAATTCACATCATATTCTCATTAACGTTCAATCTTCACCAACTGCACTTAAAGAGATTTTTGCCATATAATAAACATATTCCTGTATTTAAACAAAACACTGGCTTTATATCAATGAAAATTGTAGAACATTTTTTTTTGCGAAATAAGGAATGTAATCGGCAACTTACCGATCTATATCTCTCCTTGCATTAGTGGCCAATCTGTAAACTCCCAATATACTCTAGCAACTAATATGAAACTCATCTTGCATTAGTGGCAAATATGGAACCTCCCATGTACTACTGATTAATCGGAAATTTTAAAGGCCCCTCTCTTGAAAGGGCCTTTAACTCTAGGAAAAGTAATTTTTTTCAAACTTTTTATTTAATGACTTTCTGTAAAAATAAAATTAAAACTATTTTAGTTCAGATGGAAAATTTAATGGAACAGTTGCTACTCTATATTTTATTTATAAAAATTTAAATTATATTTGGGTAAAGTTATATCTAAATAAACATTGTTTGCAATGAAAGCTACGCACAGAGCGACGTTTTTTTGCTTCAAACTTTGTGGAACTCTTTGCTATGGCTCGTAAAGCAACGGCATACTTCTTGAAGTTCCGTTTGATTCATGTTTATTTTATTGCATATTCAAGAACATTGATTATATACAGGGTGATTCAAAACTTATCGTTCAAATTTCGTGGGGAGGTAGGGAATACGTCAGGAAACCGATTTCACATAGAAAAGTATGTCCGCAAATGTACGCATGCGTATGTAGAGGGCGCTGTGTGTACCCAACCAATGTACAGCTCGCCCGACCACTCCCGCTGTCATCAGTGTACGAGCTGACTTACTAGTGATAAGATGAATCGTTTTACGCATCAAGAGCTAGCGGATATGCATCTCACCTTGTTGGAATAAAAGTCGCATTCGTTACCACTTAACTGTACTGTTTCCTTGTGTTCATTTTACTTGTCCATTTTGTTCATGTAGATGACGTTTGCGGACATACTTTCCTATGTGAAATCGGTTTCCTGACGTATTCCCTACCTCCCCACGAAATTTGAACGATAAGTTTTGAATCACCCTGTATATACATTTTTTTAAGGAATATTTTTATTTTCTTGTTTTTTTTGTTAATGTCGTCAAAATAGAAAACCTATAGTGAATAAATATGTTAAAAAATTTTATAAAGTGATAAATTATCATAATATATAAGTTGGGTAAAAACTAGAGCCCTTGACTTGTGTTTGCATTCGCCCCCCCCCCTCTAGTTACGCCACTGCCCCCCTCCCAAGCATTAGTGGGCGATTTGAAACCTCGCAAAGCATTAATGGCCAATCTGGAACGCTTCGCCTCCCTTCCCATGCATTAGGGCCAGTATGAAATCCCTAAGCATATTGCAAGATTTATTGTCTTGTACAACTTGTTTTGCTAATCTTTCGGCTTTTACCAGGATACTAAAACATTTTTATTGCATCGTAAACATGCAGTAAAAGCAACTTTATTAATACTAATCTCATTTGGGCATTTATTTTCTTTCGGAAAATTTTAAGGTACTAATTATTTAATTAGAAGTGGACAAAAACTTCTAGTTTATAAGCGCCGTTTACTCCATTTATTGCAAGACATATTTTTTTCTCAGAAACATCGAGAACATGTCAGGTTATGGAAAACGTATTGAGTCAACGTATTACATCCAGCGAAGGAGATATTGCCATTAGTGTGGAGTAACGATGCGGAGGTGTTGGCGTCACTATGGTGATAGTGAATGATTAATGATGCCCCTGGAGTACCATGCTTGTGACACTAGAGGATTTCCCTGCAGCACAAATGTGTCTCGCAGGGAGGCGACAACTAAAGGCGTATTTTCGTCTCTGCAGGCAGCGTGTCATTGTTGTCATGCTCGTCACAGGTAAGGATGGCTCTCTGACAACCCAGTGACCCGAAGAGTTGCCGATCATACTTGTAGAATGTTTCTGTCATGTGTACGAGCGTGTATAATCTGTAGATGAGACTTGTTTTGTGTTTTTCTTTGTTTGAATTTTTAGACTGGAATGAAGAACCCTTTTGAAACATAAAATTTCCGTATTCTTTAGTTTAACAGAAACATTATACTGTATCAATGTAACTAATTATTTTATAACAATTAATATCAATGTATCATTGTACTATATATCAATGTAATTAATGTAGCATAATGTTGACTAATTTGTTTACAAATGAATGACGATTTCTTTTTTAAAGAGGTATTGAAAAGATATGACTTCTAAGACGTTGTAGAGCATGAAAATATTATTTCTAAATTTCGATCAATATTTTTTTTTAACTTTTAGCTCAAATGTGTCAACCACCTAAGCCTGTGTGAAATGAAAATAGATTGTTTCAGTGCTATATATGTGCAAGGTTTATTACTTTTGTCTTGTTTGTTTATTTTTCAACATCAGTATGTATATATTAAAAAAAAACTCTGCATTTCTCATATTTGATTGGTATTTCGGGGGCCTCTGAGCGTAACTTTTTGGTACAAAAGAAACTAAATAGCCGGATCACTAGGACCACAGTAGGAAAGGAGGAACCACTGGGAAGCTGTTTGGAAACAGAAGCCATCAAGGGGATCCAGCATATTTTTAATCTGCACAGTGTGGCTCTCCCGCACACGGCTTAATGTCCCATCCGACGGACGGCGAACTTTCAGGTCCATCTCTGTCCACTTTCTCACCGAAGGCTGGTTTATCGGAGATTAATCAACGTTGTGCCAGGTGGGACTCGAACCTGGTAACTGCAGATTACGAACCTGACGCGCTACCGAATGAGCCAGTGATTTGTAAGTGTATCAATATTTTGGGTATGTTGCCTGTTATTTGAACATAGTGTTAGTTTGTTGATTATTTTGAATAAGTCGGGGTTGGGTTGTTTTGAGTCTGAGCGGCAGTTTTTTTCACAAATTGGAATAAATGTTCTGATTACAAGAACCCTAAGCCTCAGAGCTCCACTAATAATGTTAAGACACTGATAGAAAACCTCCCGTCAAGGCCATCCAGAGTATTCAGCAGCACAGGGTATGGCTTTTCTACATTCTGGGCAACAGCTTAGCATCAAACGGACGGCTGCCTTTTCGACTTCCGTCGGTTCCTTCTTACAGAAATCAGAGAGAAGATTAGCGGAAAAAACCAAAAAACATGGGGGAGGGGGTGATATATATCACCTCCCCCATCACCATATCAGATTTGGAGCCTGGGTGCACTACCGACTGAGCTGATCCCCACACCAATGTGTACGTTAAAGAACACTCTTTATGAAATTAGATGGGAGGCTTCCATCCTCTCTGGTCCATAATCTCGCAACAGCTGTCCATTGGGTTCACCCTTTCCCTACCGACCTCTGAGCCATTGGAGTCTTTGTGACCTGGCTATTTATCCCATTGTGTAGAGAAGAAGTAATGCTCACAGATTTGAACCGCCAAAGTTCTCTAGCATCTGAAATATCACGAAAGATTCTATCTAAATCTCGTTTTTTCAACAATATTCGCTCAGTATTTAAAGAGTTAAGAATATTTAACAACAGCAATGCCAGTCGTAAGAATGTCCTCAGTGAATTAACCGTTGATTTCGATCGAGTGTATTCTTTTAAGTTTGTCAATATTCGTCAGTTTTGTTGGTTTACGTCTGAGCAGCAGTTTTCTGCACAGAATAGGCTAAATGGCCAGGTCCTCAAGGATTCAGCGAAGTTTGGAGACGGAGACTTACTGGACAAGAGATATATGATAACCTACCGTCAAGGCCATCCAGCGTGTTCTTAACTTGGATCTCCTGTACACGGTCCATGGTTTTACATCCCATCCGACGGATGGCGGTCTTTATAAGCCCATCAGTGTTCCTTTTCTAACCGAGGAGAGGGTTTGGGTTAGCGGACATGAATCTCCACCCTGGAACAAGTGGGGTTCGAACCTGGGAACTGCAGATTATGAACCTGGCGCACTAACGAATGAGAAAATCCAGCTCAAATTCTGTTGAAGTATTTTACGACTCAGTGGGCAGACATTACAAATGCTAATCGTTTTAATATGAAATTCATTTGCAATTTCAAACTGAATTTTGTATTTGCATACTTCAGGTACATACGAATATATAGGGTTGCTCTACCAAATTACTTAATCTCAAAGACAGAATAATTCTTTGTAACATAATAAGAAGTAAGTGTCAATACATATTTGGAATTTATATAAATCAAACAGTGGTGCAGAAATTTTTGGCTTCGGATCGAAATATTTTATGTTTGCAGTGGTCCAGTAGTTAGGAGGGAGTGCAATTAAAAGAGATAAAAAAAATAACTTTTGTTACGTTCTACTTGTCATATGCATAGGTTCAAAATAATAAGATGAAAGTTTATTTTAATTTCAAAACTAAAGTTGGTTTCTCGAAGCAGTATATGAAAAATGGGACTGTATCCCAGAAATGAGTTGAACATTTGACTTCAATGACGCACTTAGCACCCTTTACTTTAATAGAGCCAGATTTAAAACAAAAATGTGTTAACTAATTTCCAGCCGGTCAATAAAACTGTTAAACGGGCCGAGTTTGACCACGCTTCATCTAAAATAAGTATTGTACGATTTACGACCAAAACGGTTGGTTTCATTAGAATATCATTTCCATGCACATTAGAATTAGAAAATAATCAAAACATCCCATTCGAATAAAACTCTTGTGTGCTTTATAAAAAAATTTTTTTTTACATCTTTGGCATGATCTTTCTAATATTTAAGGAATAATTGTACATTGTCTGTATTGTTTTCTTTTCATTGGAAATTTTCGAGATTTTCGATTATAATCATATATCGAATTATCGAATATGATAATATCGATTATTATATCGATATTATTATATATCGATAATAATATCACTTGGGGCTAAGTGCAAATATAAGAAAAACTTTCTAAATTTAAAAACGTCCGGCAGGATTTTTATATTGACAAAATAAGAATATTATTCCAGTCATGTGAGTGCTTTGTCACTCTGTCAACAGATGACGCTACTAGCGTAAGTCGTCGCATCGTATTTGTGCACGAGTTAACACTCCGATAGCTATATCGAAAAACGGCAAATATCTTTTAACACTCAAGTGAATTATGAAAACACTGAAATAAATTATACTACGATGTGATTCGTATTTTAAAGCCAAAGACGAAGAGCCTACTTCTCTATTGATCAACTCAAGATGAATCCCCAGTCTGAAGTTATTCTCATCACACTGAATAATAAATTTGTAAGAAAATAAATTTCGCTGTTAGTATACACTCCCTAGACGTTGCAAATAAGAGGATTTCCATGTTATGCGAGTGGGAAGTCAAATTTGAACTCAGTAGCTTCTAGAATAAGCATTTTATGATGAAAATGGTATCGAGGATTTATTAGAAAACCAAATTATGAATTTCAATAATATTTAACACTAGGCGTCCAGGTAGCCAAGTGATTAGCACGTTTTGCCGCTGATCAAAGGGACATGGATTCAAGCCCCGAATTGGGATGTTTTACTTCTGAGCGGCACTTTTATTGCACACAGCAGACTAAATGGCCAGGTCACAAGGAGCTCAGGGAAAATTTGGAGAGGGGACTCACTGGACAACTGTTAGGAGACATGTGATACTTCCCGTCAAGGCCATTCATCATGTTCTTTAGCGTGAGCAGGTATGGCTCCCTCTCGCACACTGAGTCACAGCTTTACATCCCATATGACGGACGACTGCTTTTCTAAGACCATAAGTGTCTTCTATAGATCGAGGGAAGGGCGGGGAGTTTTTCGGAGATAAATCTCAATGCTGTCACAGTCGAACATGGGAACTGCAGATTACGAGGGTGGCACGCTACCGATTGAGCCAACCCCCGCCCTTTCAATACCCGAATAAGGCATGAATTTTTTTTTGTGTGTGTGTGTGTGTTACCGTTCCTTGAGGTTTCGTTTTCCTCACAGATATTCTCTTTGGTGTATTATATTGGCCATCTCTTGTCTGACTCATTCGATAGTGTGTCATGCTCGTTACCTGATTGTTCCCAGTTAAGATTAGACACTACCCCAGCTGGAGAATTTCTCTCCTAAACTCCTCCATGAGAAAGAGGAGGCTGATGGGCGTGGAAAGGCCGCCTTCAGTCAGAACGTTAAACCGTTAACCGTGGTCCCTGTACAGGAGATCCATACTCTATACATTTTAAAAACATGTTGGATGACCTGATGAGTGGCTTACATCGGTGTCCTAACAATTGTACAGATGGATTCCTTCCTGCACCCACCTCTTAATCCTTCGGGGGTCCTTGTGACCTGGTGATAATAAGGCCATTGTGTATATACAAAAAATAATGCCACAGAGATAACGTAACACAACTGATTATGGTTAAAATTTTGACTTCACCATTGTTGGTTTTTACCTCCACTGTATTAGCGGGCATGGGTGGCTCAGTCGGTAGCGTGCCAGGCTCGTAATCTGCAGTTTCTAGGTCCGAGTATCCCGTGGGCCAGCATTGAGATTTATTTCCGCAAAACTCCCCGCTCTGTAGGGGACATCTATAGGCTTGGAAAAGCAGTCGTCCGTCAGATAGGATGTAAAACCGTGGCTTCGTGTGCGAGAGAGCCATACCCTGTGCATAGTAAAGAACACGCTGGATGTCCTTGGCGGGAAGCTACCATCTTTTCTCCCAACAACTGTCCAGTGGATCCCCTCCCCCAACCTTCGCTGAACTCTCGGGTTCCTTGTGACCTGGCCATTTAGCTTATTGTTTGCAAAAACTTTCCGTTCAGAGGTAAAACAACCTAACCCCATTGCTGAGATTTTGATCTGGCCATTGTTTTTTTTACTTCGCTAATGTTGAGATTTTCGCCTCATCATTAAGTATGATAATACCTAAGCATGATGTTAATTGTTAAGACATTGACATCGCATCCAAAATCTTATGACTTCAGTCGTCTTTAAAGGATGCCTTCTCCATCCTTTAAAGCTTGCGACGTGGGGAGTGCTATTTATTCTGAAAAGTTTCAGACCCGAGCAACGCCGGGTAAATCTGCTAATTCTCAGCTCTTTAAATATAGAATGATCTGTTATCATGACTTCGCTGTCGTTCGGAATTTCGCCTCATTATCATTGAGTCTCTCCGCCGGAAATGTTTTTAACACATTTTCATACGCGTAAACGTATGTGTATTGTGACATAAATTATTCTCATCTTCTGTCATCACTCGTCATGTCGGAGCAAATGTAACCTTCAATATAATGATATACATTTCACATGCGCATATAGCATAGATTTGTGCTTATTATACAATTCGATAAATTGATTCTATAATAAAGCGTATCTAAAGTCATAAAATCATAATGAAGCGTATCTAAAGTAATATATAATAAAGCGTGTCTAGTTATACGAAACTGAAAATCCTATACTTGCCATAAAATTAATACGAAATTTAGATAGATTTTACCTATCATATATTAATATTAATTATCGTAATTAAGATAATATAACTTAACAATAATGCCCGTTTTACAGGTGTCATTCTTGCTGCAGTATAGAAAGAAGTACGACGATTTGCAAACTACTCACCTCTTCTGAACTTTGATATTTCGCAGATCCTTTTGTTCTACATATAAATTGGAGTACGGATATATCAATGTTGCTCATTGGATTGATCTAGTAAGTACTAATGAACTTTTGTTTTAGACCTGGTCTTTAGAAGCAGTAACTATTATCGGGAATGAAAATAATTATATTGCAAAAATTAATCAATAAGTTTCATGTTTTAAATTAATATTTGTATTTACACTAAAGAATGTTCATAAGATTTTTTCCAGTGGAAGAGTGCAAAAAAAAATTAGCATTTTCTTTTCTGCTGGGAGGAGAGTTTTTCATTTTAAATCTTTTATTGTTTTTTTTAGCATATACAATACATTAAAAAACAGTAACGGAACACTTTCTTGTTATGTAAATGCACAGCCACATTCAAAGCTACAGTAAGTAAGCAATAGTAAGTATTTATCAGGTAAGCATAGGGATTTCCTCATAAATAATACTATACAACGATCTCCGACAATTATGAAATTTTAACTATAGCAAATGATTCCATTTTAATTGCATTACATGTCGTCCACCTACCGACAAAATTGTGAATGTTTCTTGTTTGTTAGATTGCGCAATTCTAAAAAGAAAATATATTTATTAGGTGACTTCAATTTTGACATGATGGCAAAAAGTAATAGTACAAATTTATTAAATGATATAATTATTTTCTCTAACTTTAAAATACAATTCCGTCCCTACTGGAATCGCTGCTACCTTGTCTTCCATGTTGGGCTTTTGCTTTACTAATGTTATTTAGCTGGTGTATTACTTTATAATATATATCTGACTACTTTAGAGTATTTATTCTTGCAAATCAAACGGACCCTAGAAAGCAGTTTAAACATTCAGAAACTACTAATAGAAATATTCCTTATTAATCTTGAAACATTTAAGCATGAACTCTCTAAGTTAAACTGGGAGCCAGTTCAAATTAGGAATGATGTTAATACCATATATGGAAGATTTCATGCTAATCTGAAAAATTTAGAATTTCATTTCCCATATCTAACTATATGTAATGCAAAGAAACTTAGAAAGCCTTCAATGCCATGCGCCATATACAAACGTATCAAATATTAAAACAAAAAAATTTAAAACGTTTTTAGAAACAAAAAATCAAAATTTCAAGACATTTCACAATCTACTTATTAAAGAATACGCTTGGCAAAAAAATTTATTACATTATTGCCAAAACCCTTTTTTAAATCAGTTACATCATGAAATAATTTAAATGATATATTACATATTTAGGGACGGGGGTGGCTCAGTCGGTAGCTCGCCAGGCTCGTAATCTGCAGTTCCCAGGTTCGAGTTCCAGCTGGGTCAGCGTTGAGACTTATCTCCGTAAAATTCCCAGCCATGCCCCACGGTCAGTAGGGGACACCGATGGGCTTGGAAAGGCCACCGCCCGTCGGATGTAACGTTAAGCCGTGGTCCCGTGTGCAGGAGAGCCATATACTTTGCATGTTAAAGAACACGCTGGATGATCTTGACGGGAGGCTACCATCTGTCTCCCAACAGCTGTTCCAGTGGTTCCCCTCCCACAACCGTCTCTGAGACTTCGGGGTCCTTGTGACCTGGCCATTTAGTCCATGGTGTACAAAATAGTCCCGCTCAGAGGTAAAACAACCAACATATTAGTTATATTTTAATAAGTTTTTTTGGAGCCATGTGGTAAAAAAAAATCATGTGGCAATGCAAATAAAAATTTATTTTAAAAAAAGCTAATAATAATTATAATGCATATAAATAGAGAGGATATTTCTGAATAAAAGGAAAACATTTTACTTGATGCAAGACAAATTACCCCTTTTTTAATCTTTTTCTCAGTAATGAACTTTGAGAAAAGTCCAGGCTTTTTGCTAACTGTGCCGAGTCAAATAAACAAGCCAACTTTTCAATTTTTTTTGACAAATCGATCATGTTTTATATCAAATTAAATTGAATTCCAAATTTTATGAAAACGAAAAATTTAAACAAATTACATACACTAAATTTAATAACTTTTAGTATACAGGGTGAATCTGAAAAAGTGGGCAAAACTTTACGGGGTGGTAGAACGCAGCTATACGAGCAATATTCGTCATAGAAAGTATGGGCGGAACGCAAACGGCGAGCCGCTAGGTGGCGTTGGAAATGGTATAAAAGGGTCGGTCCTCGCACCCAACGGTCCCTATCCCGCAGGTGTGAAGCCTGCATTACAGCTGGCGGCAGCTCTTTTGAGCAATTTCTTTGAGCATGTACCTCAATTACATTCCTGTTAATAAAATGTTTTCTGAAGTATCTCCTCTCCTTCTTGTGTTCATTCTTTAAATGTGACAGTGGAAAACTACCTTTTAACTTCTCACCGCTTGCGTTCCGACCGTACATTCTATGACGAATATTGCTCGTATAGCTGCTTTCTACCACCCCGTAAAGTTTTGCCCACTTTTTCAGATTCACCCTGTATATTATCTTTTACATTAGTAACATTTTAAATCACAGCATTTCATAGTAACAACTTTTGAACACTATTGTTCTGCATGTCAATATGAGCATAGAAGAAAATTGTCTTGAGCCAAATGGGATCTGAATCTATGACCTCTTGATGACATGTCAGGTGCTCTGACCTCTGAGCTATCAGGTGTAATATATACTAGATATAAGTACTAGAGATACCTAAGAACTCTACATGACAATTTACGATAACTCTGATTAAAAAAACCCAGTTAATTTCTCCATGGAGTGTAGCTTGTCATGGGCCCAAGGCTGGGGGAGCAGGGGTGGCTCAGTTGGTAGCCTGCCAGTCTCATAATCTGCAGTTCCCAGGTTCGAATCCCAGCTGGATCAGCGTTGGATTTAACTCTGCAAAACTCCTTTCCTTGCCCATGGTCGGTAGGTGACACTGATGGGCTTGGAAACGCCACCGTCCATCAGATGGGACATTAAGTTGTGGCTCTGTGTGTGGAAGAGCCATACCAGTGCACGTTAAAGAAATGTTCGATGGCCATGACAGCAGGCTACCATCTTCTCCCAACAGTTGTCCAGTGGGTCCCCTACCCCAACCTTCTCAGAGTCTTTGGGGTCCTTGTGACCTGGCCATTTTGCCCATTGTTTCAAAAAAGTGCCACTCAGAGATAAAACAATCCAACCCGAGCCAGGGTGATATGCAATAAAAGATCCTTCACTTGCAATTATAAGACTGCCACCATCAGCAGAATCTATAACGATGGGGTTTAAGATCCACATCAGCTGGTAGCCCATTAGTCAAAGCACCTGACATGTCATCAGGAGGTCATGGGTTCAGATCCCACCTAGCTCAAGACAATTTTTCTCTATGCCCACATTGACATACAGTATAATAGTGTACAGTATAATAGTGTTCAAAAGTTGTTATTATTAATCCTTCCTAGGTCCCTGCCGACCACAGACTGATAGAATTCTAAATGAGAGACCGAACACGAACATAGACATCTTTCGTACAACACATGATTACAGATTTAAATGAAATTGTAAATATATTTAAGAAATATTTTACAGAACTTCTGGAAAAAAAACTATTATCGCAGATTCCACCTACTCAGGTGCAGTATTCTAATTTTCTTGTTGATTCTTATAATTTATATTCCATATATTTTGCTCCTTTATCAGAAAACGAAATCTTAAAACTTTGCTTTATTTAGGTCCCAATAAAAGGAATAATTACCATCCTAGAACTATTATATAAGTTGCTGAAATGCTTACTGCTAAGCCTCTGGTAAAAATTGTTTTAACTTATGTATTTCAACAGGTAAATTTCCTGATCTATTAAAGATGAGCAAAGTAACCAGCTATTCATAAAACTGGAGATAAAACAAAACTATCTAATTATGGACCCTTATCCATATTATTAGTTTTCAGAAAAGTGCTTGAGAAGCTGATAAATTTTCATTTAATACAAATAAATGTCTACCTGATAATCAGTATGGTTTTTGCAAAAAGAAATCTACTGAAAAAGCTATACTGGATGTTCTCAACATATTCCATCCAATTTTGATAAGAATTTTGATAAGAGTTGAACGAATGTTGGCATATTTTTGGACACCATATCTCATAGCATTCTGCTAGAGAAATTATATCACATGAGTATAAGGAGTCCAATTCAAAACTTGCTGAAATGATGTCTTACTAATAGAAAACAATGTTAAAATCAATGATACAAAGTCGAACTTACTAATTAATGAGTATGGTGTGCCACAGGGATCTACTTTGGGTCCATTTTTATTTTTAATTTACGTTATTGTCATTTTTAATGTTAGCTGGAATTCAAATCCGCTATTATATGCAGATGACACTAGTTTTTTATTTGCTCATAGTAACAAAACGCGAATATTGAAATTAACAAATGCATAAATTGGTTTCAGTAAACTGGTTTCATACAAAAACTAAGCTAATCATTTTTCATTGGAATCGCAAATCTTTAAATATAAACCAATATGTTTCTGTCCGTAACCAACAGTTAAACCATTGTAAATGAAATTAAATTTCTTGGAGTAATTTTAGCAGATAATTTAAAATGGAATTCGCATATAAACTTTATCTACAATAACATAAGTGAAAATATTGGAGTGATTAGTAAAATTAACCATGTTTTAACAGCAAATATTAAACTAATACGCTTTCATACTTTAATTATTTCAAAACTATTGTCATCTAGTTGGGGGAAAATGACTTAACCTTAATAAAATACAAATTGTAATATTTTTAATATTATAGGATTCTTATATACAATTAAATCAAATAATATTCTACCTGCTCATAAATTTTATTCATACAAAATATTCCTGCTTATGTTTGTGAATATTTAGGAGAATTCGGCCAAAGACATTTTAAATTTGTTAACTTTTGATCACAAATTATAATACTATAGTAAAAACAAACTAATTCTCATCAGAGCATGGATACCTATGATGCGCAATAACAAACTCGACAGGACCAAAAAATGTGGAATACCTTACCATTAGACCTACATCTTATTACTAATAAGGTTAACTTTAATAAGAAATTAAAATCCTTTCTTTTGTGGCTTGTAAATTAAATTTGTTATATGAAATTTGGAAGTATTTATATAGATTTTTACCATTTCAATATACCTAGATGGCTGCATTATTATTCAGTTCTTTACCATGGTACGCCATTCTTATTCAAGCCCATTGTAAATATCTAATATGACTTTAAAAAGTTTATTATATAAAGTAGATAATGCAATATCTTATATATCATTAGCATTACTCCCAAATAAATTTCCATGCCGCCTTCAAACACGGATCATAAGGGCAGGCTATACAGCCTTTTTCTCTGATTCCCGGTCAAATGTAGTAATTATTTTAAACGCCGCACTCTCTGTAAAATCTCGCCAAATGTTTCAGTATTTACATGCTGTGTAAAGAACATGCTGCATGGCCATGAGAGCAGTCTCCATCTGTCTCCCAACAGTTGTCCAGTGAGTCCCCTACCCCAACCTTCTCTGAGTCTTTGAGGTCCTTGTGATCTGGCCATTTAGCCCATTGTTTCAAAAAAGTGCCACTCAGAGATAAAGCAATCCAACCCGAGCCAGGGTGATCTGCAATAAAAGATGCTTCACTTGCAATTATAAGACGGCCACCATCAGCAGAATCTGTAACGATGGGGTTTAAGATCCATATCAGCTGGTAACCCATTAATCAAAGCACCGACATGTCATCAGGAGGTCATGGGTTCAGATCCCACCTAGCTCGAGACAATTTTCCTCTATGCCCACATTGACATACAGTATAATAGTTAAATAAAAAACTAAAAAGTGTGATTTTTTTGGAAAATGTTTTGATCTTTCGTATTATAAGTATATTACTACCAATTTTAATGACATTTGATCGAATAATTTTTTATTACCTAACTTTGAAAATAATCTTTTAACGAAAATATATCACTAAAGAAGATCTCACTCAAATATATCTAAATTTCAATTTTCGACAATATCCTTTTAATATATAAAGAATATTGAAATTGGAGCATATAACAGCAGACGCCGCTGTCATGCTCTTCCTAAACAGTTTTTCCTCCCAAATTGATGAAAACTGAATCGTCAACGAACTTTAAATATTACATATACGTTAATGAACAATTTGTCATGCCAGTTGTATTTTGTCCTTTGAAGTAAATTTTTACGAGTAGTAAATTTACAGTTAAATATAGCAGCTTCTATAATAGTTTAAATAAAACGAATATTGCAGAAAACGGATATCTAGAGAGAGATTTGAACGAGATCTTCAGTTTACCTTTAGTAATATTTTTTCATAAAAAAACCTCCATTCACAAAATATTGGAAGTAATGCACTACATGTAGAATAATATATATATTTTTTTATTCTTGGAGTATTTGTTTCGGTTTTCTTTGGGGACGTACATGTTCGCATAGGGTTGGGTTGTTTTACCTCTGAGCGGCACTTTTTTGCACAGCATGGGCTAAATGGCCAGGTCACATGGAACCCGAAGGCTCAGAGAAGGTTTGGGGAGGGGACCCACTGGAACAGCTGTTGGGAGACAGACGGTAGCCTCCCGTCAAGACCATCCAGCGTGTTCTTTAACGTGCACAGGGTATGGCTCTCCCACACACGGGGCCACGGCTTAACGTCCCATCCGACGGACGGCGGCCTTTCCAAGCCCATCGGTGTCCCCTACTGACCGTGGGCAGGGCGGGGAATTTTGCGGAGATAAATCTCAACGCTGACCCAGCTGGGACTCGAACCTGGGAACTACAGATTACGAGCCTGGCGCGCTACCGACTGAGCCACCCCCGCCCCCTGTTCGCATAGGTATACTCTATAACTCGAAAAGATAAAGCATAATTTGCAAAGGTTCACTTTGCCTTAAAATTAATTCGTTTAATCGATGATATTTTCAATGGAAACTTTTCCCAAGGTTGTGGGGATGCCATCTATATTCACAAGTGACGTTTATCATATTACACCCATCCCTCGATTTACAAGGTCAAGAAAATGCAATCATTACTATTAAGTACACTGTTTCAAAAAATATATAAATGCTAATTTTACAAAATGAAGCAATAAGTATTGGTAGTACATTTAGTTCATTAATATCCTTCTTTCAAATTCAATAGTGTACCGTCTATGAAAGATACTCATTACGACGAGTATTTTTCTTGACCAAAAAGATATGCACGAGAAATTAAACTTATCTGAATGAGTGTAAAATAATGTAACATTAATGTTTATTATTGCTTCTGAACTGAAATTCGAGATAAATATTTATAAATAAAATTTTCAATGTACGTTTTATTCATAACAAGGATTTTTTGGAACCTATCTCTTCCCCCCACCTCCAATAAGTTGTTTCGATTTTCACAGTGATTTCCTGGAATCTATCTACCGTGTAAAATGAGGGATAAGTATATTTTGGATTGTATTGCCCTTCATAAGATACGTACATGAGTATCCTAGTTCTCCCTAGAAAATATAGATAAATTCGTATTTTAGTATTATGGTGACTGATTTTTAATATTTTACTAAATTTCTTTTTTTTTAATTAAATCCAGTCAATGGTTAAAGCAAACTATAGGAATAATGATAGCGAGAATGGCTTGTGAAATTACGTGAACCGATTCTGAAGACTTTAGTACTGATTTCCTTATGTTCATTTAGCAGTAACAGATACTGGTGATGTGTGGCATGAAAGAAACAAACACTGCTGCTGGGACTTAAGAATCTATGGAGATGGTATATACACCTATTTCTCCACATAAAGATTAAAATTAGATTCATAAATATTTGGTTCTTTTTAGAGTTAGTTATGGTAATGAAACGTGGACGCTTTGTAAACAAGATAACAGGAAACTTGATGCTTTTGATTCTAGATGCTTACGCAGTATCTTGGGCATTAGGTGGTTTGACTTTGTAATAATGATGAAATTAGGCAAAGGAGTCAGCAACCTACTTTGAACAGCATATTGTGCAGAGAAAGACTACGTTGGTTTGGCCATTTTGCCCTTATGCCTAATTATAGATTAGCAAATCGGGTTATGAACAGTATTCTTAAAGGCCTCAGAAAGAGGGGGTGACCTAGGATGTGGTGGGCAGACAATGTCAAACAGGACCTTGTTAGAATTGGAGTAGAGTGGCCAGGTGCAGTAGATCAGGATAGACGTTTTTGGAATACTGAAATGCACAATCTGGTTGGACCTCCGTAGCCCATGGCTGCTTGAAGATGAAGATGCATTAAAACTATAGAGAAATTGGCATGAAGTAAATCAGTAAAAGCGTTCCCTGCTGTGCAATAAAAGACCACAAAACGCTTTTTACAGATTTATTTTAAAGATATTTCCATTCTAATAGTAGTTTTAAAAGAGTATTAGACCATAAGAAAAACACACACGCTATTTGGTAAGAATAATTTCAAGAAAATATTGGAACTGCATACTGATTCGTTACAGTTTACTTCAACATTTTGCCCTCCAATTTCGTAAGATGCTGGCTCAGCTAGCAAAAGAAACTAAGCTAGAAATAGATTATTAATAGATATTCGTAGATTTTCTTTATACGAAACAATTATTCAAAAGAAATCCTGCTCTATCTTCGACGTAACAAAATCACTGATAAAAGGAATAGCTCATTTACAGAAGCCAATCTGTATTAATGTATTCAGAATTGTCTTATGTAATTTCTCTCTCTTACCATTATTCCTAATTGTTTACTCCAACTAAATGCTTCGCAGTTTTAAACTAATTATAAAAGCAAAAAACATTCTTTAACAGGTGCCATTCAATTTTCTGATCATACCTTGACTCGTAGGTAAAAGTTTTATTTAGAAGAGTAATAAATGCAAAACAAAAATTGTTTTTAATTACACTTCAAATTGGTTTTAGATATATATACAGGGGTTTATCAAAATAATGGAAACACGTACTGTTTGTGGATAACATTTTTTAATAAGCTGTAGAAAACCTGCAGAAGCGTATCATCCCGAATGTTTGTTTCAAACTGTGAAGCATGGAGGTGGATCCCTGATGCTAAATCATGACATTCCTTAGGGTCATTATTTATTCTTCAGGGTCATGTCACATCCGCAACGTACGAATCCATTCTCGGGGACCACCTGCACTCAATATTGTGGACATTGTTCCCTAATGACCGTCCCTGGTTTCAAGCAGATAAATGAACCCATGGATTGTGCGAAACGTGTCAAGTTGTGGTTAGCAGAACACGAGGTACAGCAGCTATACTGGCACCTCAATATTATTTAACATTTATGGGAATATCTGGAGCGCAAGATCAGATCACACTTTCCACCTCCAGCATCACTGGCACAGTTGGGCCATATTTTACAGGAAGAATGGTCCCACATTCCATTACCGTATGTGCATGGCTTATATAAGTCTATTCCACGTCGAATTGCGTTTGTTCTGAACGCCCGAGGTGGGCCTGTGTTATCAAAATTATTCCCTTTCCCCAGGTATTGATTCTCTTTTTTCATGCCTTTCGTAAATTTTGGAACGACAATTACACCACAACAGCTGTTTCATCTGTCTCCTAGGTATCTCCTTCCCTAACTTTTTTGAGCTATTGCGATCCTTGTGACCACGGTATTTATCTCATTGTATGCAAAACAAATAGCGCTTAGAAGTAAATAACCCAACCTGAACACGGGGCCACAGATTATCGCCCCCATTCGATGATTGGCGGCCTTTCCAAGTTCATAGGTTTTCCTTTTACACCAAGGATAGAGCTGAAGTTGGAGGAAAGATGAACGCAGGCTGAGTGTGGGTTTTAACCTGTCTCGGTTACATTCCTGGCTCTTAAAAACAAATCCAGCCTTTCATTGTTCTTTGCAAACAATAAGGTTTAGGTCAAATACAATGGGAAAATATAGTTCCAAAATTTAGGAAAGGCATGAAAAAAGAGAATCAATACCTGGGGAAAGGGAATAACTTTGATAACACATGTTTATCTCAAAATATGTTCTTTATTTTTCTTAATTTCTTTTTCAAACAAAGAGTTGTTGTTTTTTTATATGCGTATTAAATTCAGATAAAGACATTGTCGACGACACGTATGCAACGATTTGTTTTTTAAAGTGGCAGCTAATGAGGCTAAGGAAACTCATCTGACGATTGTGGAAACTTCAAAGAGATTTGATAAATCTATTTGACGTAGAAATTGATAAATGGTTGCCGCACAAATGCGCTTAATGCGAATTCTGTCACTTGGGTCGATGAAGATGGCGAAGATTCCGTTTGACAAGAGAGCAGTTCTTTGCGGCCGTTGTATTTAACGCTTTGATTAATTAGCTCTACGAATATAAAAATGTAAGTGACAAGGATAAATGCCAAATAGAGATGCCCAATTAACGAAAAATAGATTTTGAACCGGATAGGGAATTAACCAGTTTATATTAAATGGATTTTGGCGTTTGAAATAATTGGTCGCAGATGTAATTTTGGAAATAGGATGAAGCTTCGAAAATGGGAATTTTATGATGCGGTTTCCTTGACCCTTGATTGTCATTTTCCTGCTGCACAACGGGCTGAATGGCGTGGTCAGAAAGAGAACAATGCCGAGGAACAAACTAAAAGAGAAAATGCTAATGGACAATTGGCGCAAGTTTGGGAATGTACTTACTTGCCATTTGAAGGAATGTTGAAGAACTGGATCTACTGATCATTTCGTAAAAGAGCAGAAAAGGTAAATAGTTGGACAATATTTGAGAAAAGTATACTGGACAAAGGCAGGAGAAGACCTATTGAAAAGCTAGTACAAGTTGCTAAAAGGACCTACTGAAAGGTTGGCCAATAATGAAGGAAGTTATTGGACAGTTTGGGAATTTCAAAGAAGGAAAGCTAGCGAACAGTTTGTATAAAAATGGGTAAAGGAGTGTTGAGACAAAACTATGGATTGTCATCCACAAGACATGCGTTTAGTTGGGGGAATGCTGAAATATTGGTATGATGTAAAGATGGGAACTTATTTTGCAGTTGAAATTAGACTGGAGAAGAGCATCTACTGGAGAATTGATAAAAGTTCGGAAAGAGGGTTATTGAATAGTGTTGTTATATATAGTTAACAAAGAAAACCTTTTGAGTCAATATTTACCTACTAAGCATCTTCGTATTGTATTAAGATTTTAGCATCATCCCATAGGACTGACATCCTCAGAAAAACCTATCTCTTACCGAGGGCAGAGAGAGGACAAGCAATGAAGAGATGGCACGGTGGAGACTCAGACATATCAATGTCAGGTAACTTACTTGGCAATGTACCGCTTTAGTTTTCCACGACCTATTAATAATGTAGCTTTTCAAAAAGATGTCAACTGTGTCTGAGCTACAGCTTATAACATGAAGGGAAATTAATTCTTTTCTTTGGGTACTGAAGAAATAATATTAGAAAAATGATAATGGCTAATTCAGAAGATGTAAAGAAAAATGCTAAACTCACGAATTGGCAATATTTGCCTGCTTCTGTAAAAAGAAAATAAGTACTTAAAGAGAATTCGATACGTAACCGATGTTTCGCATGATAAACCATTTCGTGAACTTAAATGAACTTTGAGTATTTTAGATATAATACTTTACTACTATCCAGTTGGAACCACCAAATACACTTAAGACTCGTTGAATTATGACCACTCCATGTTATGTCAATGGAAAGTTAATTTTGGTGTTCCGTAAATTCTAAAATAAGCCTTTTATGGTAATCACTGATGATAAATTGCAGATCTCAAGTACTTCTACGTAAATCTCTAGTTTTAAAACTGTTCACACATTATTTAAAGAGTTATGCAAGTGTGAATATTGAACAACAATGATGCCATACTGTGATGTTCTCTCGCCAATCCCGTTTGGACTGCGCCGGAATGTGATGGACTCTCCGGATGGATGCGATGGGCTGTGCCAAATGTCATGGCCGCCAGAGGACAATGAATTTGTTCCTTAATTACCATCACCCTTACTTGTTGAACTGTTACTGTTGAAATGACAGGTTCGCGGGTTATTACACCGGTACTGATGTATGCCTCAGACTTGCTGCGTCAAGTGATGTATAAAAATATGCCCAACAATTCACACAAGAGAGTGGTATAAGAATGACACAGTTTATAACACTTTATAGACAATTACGTTCTGGGGATGCTCTCAACTCCGTAGGCCTTTGCTTATTTGCTGCTGCGAACAATTACACAATGAGGTGGAGAACCTCATACTTTACAGATTGTCGCTTTCACGACCTCAAACTCGGCGAAAGGATAATTAACCTTTGCCTACAATGTGGTTCACACAAGATTCACAGAACTGTATCAGATTCACCAAGAATCTCGATTCTCACATAGAATCGAACCCTCTCCTTAAGGCTTTCCTTTGAGTTAGGGCGGCGTCCTTTTGACACGTGTCCAAACGACCTTCCCGCTCGGCAGCTACGCTCCAAATTGTTGTTTCATTGTTTGCGACTTCGCCTCCTGCGCTAATACTCGCACCCCAGGCTCGTTGTAAAAAGGCCATAAAAGGCTTCTCGGCCACGTCACCCACGCAGGCAGCCAGCTCAGACCCGAAAACAACATCTAATGAGTCATATCCCCACAATAGCACTTCAAGAACACAGTTACATAAAAATATTTACAATAACAAAAATACAATAAAATTCAACAATAAATAAAAATAAATTAGAGGGACATGACACCTACATAGTTTACATCAAAAATTTATTAAATCTTTAAAGTTATTTTAAATCATTTAATACGAAAAGTGATTATAAAAATTTATGTAAATAACTTTCAATGTTCACTAATTTTATGTAAGTTTCTTACGATTGCCATTAATGATATATTATTAAATTCCCGCAATTCTTTAAATGATGGGTGAATAATTTTAAAAAACGAGTTTTTGAACGATATAGTTAAGATCTGAAATTTATCATCAGTGATCTTTTATTGAAATTATTTTTCCATTGATATAACATTGAGTGGTTAAAATTAAGTGAATATTATGAGTGTGTATATATATAGGCCCGGATCTAGAAAATAAAGGATAAGAAGGGGAAGAAACAATCTAGCTGAAAAAGGGTAAAACTGTAATAGACTGGATTTCCAATGCAGTATTACAGGTATTTAAAAATTTTCTTGAAATATTAGTTCAGAAATTTTTTGCCTTTATTACTCTCACTATCATTCTGAAAGTAGGGGGGATTGACCCCTTGGCTTTGTATATATAATATTGAAATTATCTTAAAATTGAAATGCTTTTACTTTATTTAAATGGGACAATCAAGGAGATTAATAAAAATAATGTGAAAAATGTGCTATTCCAAAGCGATTTCGCAGTAACTCTTACATTAGTTTGAATTTAAAAAGTCTTCATAACATTCCCGCATTGCACAGTTTTCATGAATATTTCAGCAAAAAAATTTGCAATTATCTAACAGATCACTATCTTCTCTTTCTTCTGAGGCGATTCTTAAAAAGTGTGAGAATGTACTAATGTGAAGATAAAGCGTAATTCCTTTTCTGCAATGGCTCATGTTCCCATAGCTTTCGGGATCGGGCAACTTAACGCTTTCCCCAAAGGACAGTGGGCCTTACTTTATACGGCATAAAACCCTATAAAAGCTGGGCCATCAGAGAGTAGCATCCACCAGCGGTCTATAGAAAGACTCTTTCCTTTTCCTCTCTGTCGCTATTGTACATAGACCGGAGCTGTCAGAGATAAAGCGGATGGCTCTCCGGTGACGAAAAGAAGAAATACGATCCCCCATGCCTGTGCACGTTTCCAGTTTATCCCATACACTATCCACCAAGAGCCAACAGGGCAGCAAGGTGAGTAGGGAAGTGTTTGTAGGAACGTCATCAAGGGGAGCCCCGCTAAAGTGGATCGATGCAAGAGAGAGCACGCGTGCCTCTCCCCTCCCCCTACGATAGCCCTCGACACAGTCATCAGTTACCCACCCATCTAGGATGGGTAATACCTGACGCTCTAATGTAAAGGTTCTGCTTTCTGTTCTCTATGCTTGCCTGTGCATGCATTCCTTGCTCGCCTGTGTACTGCTTTACTGAAGTCACCGAGTGCCGAGTCAATTTAATTTGGCTCCTCGTTTGATTAGCATTGACGAGGGATTGATCGCTGCTCAAACAGAGCAGCAAGTGTTGCTCCTCTCGTCCAGCTTGATGAAGTCAAGACTTTGCTGCTTGCTTCCTCTGCTCTTGCCTCTGATGATCCTTTTGCCTCATCCTCTGTATCATCGTTGCTAAGGTAATCTGGTTAATGCTTCTTTAATTACTCCCAAGGTTCCGCCTCGAATCTATTGGCGGACCAAGGAGCTCCTGATTAAAAATGGAGAGGGCGTTACAGAAAAATGTTCTCCATGTTTTTTACTCTGCTTTTTTTTTCCTTCGGTGTTCTCCTTTTAACTCGCCGTGCACCCATTCGTACCCCCTCCTGCGCTTTCCTTTATCAGCCATCTCTGTTTTCTTTCAAAAGGGAGTAAGCTTTTCTTGTTTTAATACGACATGGAGCTCGCCGTTATTAAGTTTTTATCTAGCACTAGAAGCAGCGGACTCTTCGAGAAGCTTCTCCTTGATTGACAGCACGTGCTTGCGTGCAGTTCTCTGGTGATAAACAACCTCTTGCTACATCTGGACACTTTATTTCGAACAATATATTCCAGATTTCTAACGTGAGGAGCGTTTTTTCCCCTTTCAACCCTTTTATATAATTATTTCCTAACGTTGTCACTTATAGCAGTAGCAAAATATTTTCTATACCACCATGAGGGAATATTAAATATTGCTGGGCGCGCTTCTCAACCAACACGGAGCTTTTCAAAAGTCATAATATTAAAAATCATGTCTTTAATCTGTGCACTAATACATACACTGTCCTTCCAAAAAGAGAATTTCCAGGTTTTGTCAATGGAAAATCTAACGTCGAAGCTCTGTAACTTCTAAAATATGCATTGAAATGAAAATAACTTAATCATAATCAAATCTATCTACATCTTGATTTTCAACAATATTCGATCAATATTTAGAGAATTATAAAAAGCTAGAATGTTTAACTATATATTGTTATGTTTTTTTTAAAACATGCTTAATTGTCTAATTTTGAAAGAATCGATACCCGGACTTCTAAAATGTATATTTATTTTATTAAATAGTTTGAAACAAACTTATGAATTAAGTTTTAATTTCTGAGCTACATTCTTACGGCGCACTGCTTTGCCAAATATTATTCTTTCCATAACTCTTTACTGAACGAATATTCTTTAAAATCTGATCTTTCTTTTCAGTCACATTTTCCTATTCCCATATTTTAAAAGTTATAGAATTTGGAAGTTAATTTCCATTGACATAACATGGAAATCCTTTAATAATATGGTAGGGCAGTGAACAATCAGGTGGCTGATATGCTCTTGTCCTAATTATGATAAAAATCGAATAAAGTTTTAACAATGTTTTTTTTTTTATAATTGACCAGGAACCTTCTGCGATTATTCTTGGATCTTTTCGTATTTCACCTTTGTATTTTGGACTAATTCTAGAATGATTATATAGATTTCTTCGCAAAACTCCCCACCCTGCCCACGGTCAGTAGGGGACCCGATGGGAAAGGCCGTTAAACCGTGTGCGGAGAGCCACACTCTGGGCACGTTAAAGAACACGCTGGATGGTCTTGACGGGAGGCTACCATCTGTCTCCCAACAGCTGTTCCAGTGGGTCCCCTCCTCCAATCTTCTCTGAGCCTTCGGGGTCAATGTGACCTGGCCATTTAGCCCATGGTGTGCAAAAAAGTGCCGCTCAGAGGTAAAACAACCCAACCCACCATCGGATGGGTCATTAAGCCGTGGTTTCGTGTGCAGGAAACCCATACCCAGTGCATATTAAAGAGCATGCTAGATAGCCCTGATGGGAGGCTTCAATCTGTCTCCTAACAGCTGTCCAGGGGGGTCGCTCAGAGGTAAAACAACATAACCCTCTGTTACTAAGGAAATGCTACATGAGTTTTAGTTATTTCACATAATAGGTCAACATACAAAACAGCTCTCCAAAATACCAACCAAAATTTCCGTACCAAAATAGAGAATTACCATGTTATGTCAATGGGAATATAAATTCGAAGCTCTATAACTTCTAATATATGCATTTAATGGAAAAATGTGATTGATGATAAATTGTAAATCATAATCAATTCTATTCTCTTAAATAATCAATTCAATTCGCATTCAGTATTTAAAGAGGCACGAAACCTAGAATATTTAACATTAAATTATTTTCATAAATATCATTACTGGTTGCCTAATATTGAAATGATCATTATGCAAAGTTTTAAAATTCATATTTTATTAAATGGTTTGAAACAATACTTGATATTCAAGTTTTAATTAATTATTGAGGTAAGAACAACCCAAACTATATAGCTCTCTTTAATTTTTAAAAAAGGTATATGCTATTTACTTAAGAGACATCATAATTAATTCAAATTCTGCTTCAGGAAATTTACGATTGATCAAATATTTCCACCACGCTACCCACGATCAGATAATGTTCTGAAAGGGTTTCACTGCATTGATGAATGCTATGCAGTCAAACAACCTGTAAATGGAATGCTGAATAAAGAAGAAAATTTGGGAAAACTACAAATGCTCAGGGAAAAATAGACAGAATATATTTAGTCAGTGTATATTATGGTTATTTTTCATACCCGTTTAAATTGTTTTTAATACGAGAAATATCCCGAGGTATAGTGAAATGCTATTTTGTTTATTTTCATTTTTCTCTTCTTCTGAAGACTCTTGCTGCCGAGTTTTTAATGCAGTTAAATGGAACACTGAAGTTTGTTCTGTTCTATGCAGAGGTATGGCTTTCCCCATAGTTGTTCTTTGTGAGGATTCCATTCATTGAACTGTAAGGAAGATGGATCCAATTGTTCTTTTGTGTTACATTTGACGACACTTGTAATCTGTATGACACAGCATTCGGTGCTTGTTTATAATCTGTTGTTTTCTTTTGCCGTGCAAGCTTCTTTCATTCAGTCTCGTCAAACAGCATCAGCGTGTCTCGCCCACCTCAATGTTCAATTAAAATGTTATAAAACGTACATGACAAATAGTTAGAGGGATTTCACTGATGTCTTTCTTTATTTCATTTCTCCAGCCGAAATGTTTCCGTAATCATTAGAAAGGGTATTTAGCATAAAGTCTTTATAACTTTTTCTTATCTCCCTATTGTTTATCGTTTAACATTTCTGATTCATTTACCAGTTTGTAGATTTGTGAAAATGGTTGTTTCAACATATCTTCTCAACCCAGTGGCCGATAGTAAAAAGTAAAGAGTTATGATGCAGGTATATATTTCCTATATCCTTCTCCCCCGAAAAAAGTAAAAATGTGTAATTATTGTTGAATTTTGTTGTGGCACCTGTTCTCAAATCTTAGGAACCATAGGTATGCAACAAAAACACCAGCCTTTCAAACAGAAAAAGGCTATGTGACGTGTCTGTTAAAGCAGGATATCAAAAAAGGATTAGAGCCTTTGAGAAAAGGAGTGGCTACAAATTCCACAAAGAACTCCGACGCAAAAGAGCAACTGTGAAACTATGCAACTCTTGTACTTGATTTTCCATGGCTCACCGAAGCACTGAGCAGTGTTTTACCCCCTTATAAAATAATAGTTCCTAAAACAACTGAAAGCTAAATCATTGCGAAAGTAAAGAATGTTCGTGACTATATACCTCTAACTAGTGGGATACACAGAATACCGATCAAAGATATCGCCAACCAACACTCTGAAAATGACTATTATTATGAGAAAACTAAACGAACGCTTTACGCAAGATTGAAAAGAACATCAAAATGGATATAAAAAAGGGTAACACTGCTATGATTAAGAAACTAAAGAACGAACCGGAAGAGAAATGGCTTACCGGAGCCAAAATTATCATTGTACCTCGAACTTACTCGAGGGGTATGTAATAGTTGGACATACTCGAACAATTGATTATTTATCAACATAGAGAAAAGTGTATAAGTGACAAAATATTTAGCCCACCACTACCATGGCGTTTAAATGTTGGACCAAAACAAACGATGATACGAAAAGGATGACACCCCCGCAAGCCACACGTGAACGACTCCAAAGCGCCCGTGGCGATGCAATAAACTGCCGCGTGCTTGCGGCAATGGGACAAGCCCTTTGAGAAAGCGACAAACGATGTCGGGTAACTCCAGGCAGGCTTTTAAAGATTTTAACTTTAAAATGTTTTTGACCTTTTATTAATTCATTTGTCTTATTTACAAATAAAGAGCTGTTATGAATATGCCCTATGCAGAGTCAAAACATATGGAAGGACTTCCCTGGCCTAAAGCATCCTGTTACGTTCCTCGGTCGAAGTGAAATGATCACGGACTGTTGACTTGCAAGAGTAATGTAAGTTTATAAATTGATTTCAAGAGCAACTTTACCAACTCTGTATTGTTAAAGCGCAATAAGTTGAAAAATCTGAAATAAAGAGGATAAAAATTATCTTAAAAGTAAAATATTTAGCGCTGTGAAACATATGTATATCAAACGTCGCACTCTCCTGGAGATTAAATGTAAAAATCGCACTTGGCAACATGTTAAATAGTAAAATGTTGCAGTCGGTAAGATAACAAATATGCCACTTTTAACAGGATATTAAATATAAAATATCACATTCGTCAGGAGATCAAATGTTTACGTTAAGGACACCCTATGTGACTTTGATGGGAGACTATCATCTGTCCTAACAAATACCAATGGATCCCTTTCCCAACCTTCTCTAAGCTCTTGAGGTCTTAATCACCTGACCATTGTGTTTACTAAATACAGTTCAGAGGTACCCACCATAATGACATACGTTTCTATTTCACATTTTCTGTGACATACATTCTATTTAACGGAGATTAATTATCCCTGTCTCCCTATTGTTATCGTTTGACATTTCTGATTCAGTTTACCAGTTTATAGATTTGTGAGTGGTTGTTCCGCCATACCTTTCCAACCCAGTGGCGCATTGTAAACAGTTTGTGCCGAATAGAAGCGTATGATTTGTATATATAAAATATTTGCCGAACAGAAAATGTTACCTTCAAAACTACTTTATTTCTCCACGGAAAGAATAACAAATGATGTGACAATAAAGGGAAATACACCAGTTTTACTTTTCACCAGTTTGCAGAAGTTTGAAGGCTTTTATTAGTTGGATTGTGTGGGTTGCTTTACCTGTGAGCGGCACTTTTTGCACACAGTAGATAAAATGGCCAAGTCACAAGGCCCCGAGGACTCAGAGAAGGTTGAGGGAATCCACTGGACAATTGTTAGGAGACAGATGGTAGCCTCCCGTCGAAGCCATCCAGCAAGTTCTTTAACAAGTCCATTGGTATCTGCTATTGACCGAGGATCGGGAGGGAAGTTTTGCGGGGGATAAATATCAACGGTGTACAGGTGGGGCTTGAATCTGGGAAGGGCAGATTACGAGTCTGGCGCGCTACTGACTGAGCCACCTCCACTCCTAGTTTTATTAGGGAAAATGTTGTTATTAGATATACTTTAACACACCGAATCACAACGTACAGGCCTCACCCAAAAAGTCTTCTGAATGCTACCGACGTCAACAGTGGAATAAATGTGAAGCTGGTTTAGAAAGTAAATGCACGCTCATTGTATCAGACTGATTTTTTTCTTAAGAATAACAACATTTTAAGAACTTTTGTCCAAATATTCCCCAGACATATCCCTCTCAAGCATGTTGTTTCTTTCTCCTGTGGTAACGACGCTTCTCAAAAACTACCACTTCAATGTACACGAACTAAAATTGTTGAAAAAAAGTTAACAAAATTAGTTTTTGAATATATAATATTCGAGCAGCTAATAATAACCTTGATCTTGACGCCTATCAGTGGATAGCTGCCAAAATACTTTCTATCGGTTGGTATGAATAAAAAATGTATAACAAGCAATGCGACGCCCAAAAGCTAAGTATACAGATAATAACAGACTTTGAGTGACAAGGAAGACGCCTGTGTTGGCACTCATTGTTTGTTATTTTCCACAGGTTTTGTGGGATTTTTTCGTTTTGAAGAATTTTAGACAGAGGAAATTCCAGTTGATTTGTATTTTGGACTAATTCTAGAATGATTATATAGATTGCTTCGCAAAACTCCCCACCCTGCCCACGGTCAGTAGGGGACCCGATGGGAAAGGCCGTCAAACCGTGTGCGGAGAGCCACACTCTGCGCACGTTAAAGAACACGCTGAATGGCCTTGACGGGAGGCTACCATCTGTCTCCCAACAGCTGTTCCAGTTCAAACGGTCTCCAATCGATGTTTCAGTATTTCCCGTAAATAAAAGACGGAGGTTGATTCAAGGTTGTTTCAATTACAACGCGCCAGATTACTAATCGGAAGTTACTAGATTTGAGTCCATTGTGCCACCTTTGAGATTTTCTCCCCTAATCCAGTTCTGCCTTTGGTGAAAAAAGAGGTCACCGATGGATTTAAAAGATTACCGCCGTCGTATAGGACGTTAAACAAGAGGTTTCCATCCGTCTTGCATATTCTCTTCTTGTTTCTAGCTCTGATTCCTTTAGAGCCCTCATGACCTATCAGTTTAGTTCATTGTGTGCATAGAAGTACCTTTCAACTCAGGTGTTAACCCGGAGAAGGGCGGGGGTTAGCTCGATTCATAGTGCGCCAGGCTTGTAATCTATAGTTCCCAGGTTAGAGTTGTGCCAGCTGTGCCAGCGTTGAGATTGATCTCTGCTAAGCCACCATTCTGCCCTCAGTCAGAAAGAGAACACGTATGGGCTTGGAAAGGCCGCCGTCCATCGGATCGAGCTTTAAGCAGTGGTCCCTTGTGCAGGAGAGCAATATCCTGCGCACGTTAAAGAACACATTGAAATGCCTTAAGGGGAAGCTACCATATATCTTGTGGTCCCCCTTCCCCCTAATGTTCTTCGTTATTGGAGCATTTGTGAACTGGCTATTTAGCCCATTGTGTTCAAAAAAGTACCGCTCAGAGGTAAAACAACGATAATCAGTTGAACAATTTTCTTTTTTGAAATTTTCAACATAAATAAAATTACATATTTACGGTTAGTTCGCTTCTTTTTAATATGTCATTTTCTCCTATTAGTGCCATTTGACAGTCGTCATTTCGATTAATTTTAAAGTGCCGAGGAAAAGTGAAAAATGTTTTTTTCAAAACTATTAGATTTGACACAGTGCCACGTTTTAGTATTGCATCCTATGTTAGTCTTTACAACACCCATATCTTTTTCATTGAGATAGGGCTTTTGGGTTGTATCCCCTACTGACTGAGGGCAGAACGGGGAGTTTTGCGGAGATAAATCTCAATGCTGGCCCAGGCGAGACTCGAACCTGAGAACTGCAGATTACGGTTCTGGCGCGCTCCGAGAGTCACCCTGTCCCTTAAGAAAGAGCGACAAAAAAAATTATATTTCACTCTATACATTACTCTTCAAGCAAAAAGCACTTACCACAGAAATCTAACAAGAGTCTGTTGTCGGTATAATACAACTCCACAGAGAAGATTTGTGAAGAGTACTAATAGCAGAAAGACAATATACATCAGTAGCCACTGTACGCTGGAATTATCAAACCTGGATCCCCCTCATAACCAAGAACACTCAACGCTCTATTCTGGCACAATTCGGGCTCTAACCTAGATTCCTTTATTCTGCAACGAATTACCTGACACTTTATTTTGATATAATTAAGAGTCTGATTTATAACCATAGAGTAGAATTCTTGTTACACTATTAACTCTTTTAGCCTAGTACTCCTGAGAAATCATTAACCAATTGCCTCAAATCGTCATTGTCGTATACAATAAATTTTATGTAGGATCCACTCTTCTTTGAAGATATATCTCATTTGTCTAATTGTTCTAATTGGCAAAGCTTTATAAAAATTATTGAAACCGACCTCAAGAGTTTAACATGTAAGTGAACTACGATACCTGTAGAGACACTTCGGTAATTACACGATATTATTTCTATTACATCGTGTGCCTTGTATCGGAAATACAATCAACTGTGTCAAGCGCGTTACTACAAAATGACTCAAAAGGAACAGATATGCATTCTTTATTCTCATTATCTGCATATTCCTCTTGGTAATAACCACCAAATCTGTCGCCGTACCTAAGGGGAAACAGCGAGATGAGTGTGTTTGCATAACCCAGCATTTTGAAATGTCACCGTGGAGTTTGTTCTTCATGGAAAGAAAAGCCTGCGCCAGAATAAATTGAGACCATCATGCAATCTCGCTAACAATGTAAACTCAATAACATCGTTCATTAAGTATTTATGACAATGTTGCGCCAGCTACTGAAGCTCATATATTTAGTACAACCTACGCTGCTTTTCGCGTTGACATTGCATTATGGGCCAGAAGTCGTGGATACTGCAGTTTAGGAAATTGGTTGTTTTCGAAGACGCCAAGAAACATGGCCAAAGTTCATATTAATAAAGGATGCATCAATCATTTATTCCGTGGCCGCCAACTTGAAGACAGTAATAAAAAAAATAATCCTTCCCTACCAGCATGCAACGGAATAGCAGTCTTATATATCAACCCACCACCATGGGGACATCTTTCTTGGGAAGTGTCATGAGGATTATGTTCTCATGCTTTGCGGAAGAGAATACATTTGATGGAATTAAGTTCTGGAATTTGTTTCATTGTGTACGAGGAACTAACTTACTGAGTAGCCGTTTATCTCATTTGCAGAACATAATCTCTGTTCAGTTGATGAATAAGCTTTACGAAGTATGAAAGATATTATATCGCAACAAATTTTTATGCCTATTTTAAGTTTTTTTTATTAGAAAATTCGTTTCTTGCTTAAAAAGAAAAACTTATAGCAGGGTCTGATCTAGTAGCCCATCCCTCCTTTACTAGCATTTCCAATGGTAATATAGGTAAAATATAGTTGAACTTAGGTATATTTCAATAAAATTTTTAAAGACCACTAATAAAACAGAGGGGGAAATGTTATACTGAATTAAAATCAAGTCTCTGATGATACTACTATGTGATACTACACATGACTACTGACATATGATGTGTACTACTAACACATGATAGAGGCTCGATATTTTTCCAAGATTCGGGCTTGCTGGGGCGAGGATAGCTCCATCGGTAGCGCGCCAGGCTCGTAATCTGCAGTTCCCAGTTGGGCCAGCGTTGAGATTTATCTCCGCAAAACCCCCCGCCCTGCCCACGGTCAGTAGGAGACACTTATGGACTTGAAAAGACCGTTGTCCGTCGGATGAGACGTTAAGCCGTGGCCCCGTGTGCGGAAGAGCTATACCCTGTGCACGTTAAAGAACATGCTGGATGGCCTTGACGGGAGGCTATCATCTGTCTTCCAACAGCTGTTCCAGTGGGTCCCCAAACCTTCTCTGAGCCTTCGGAGTTGTTGTGACTTGGCCATTTGGTTAAGAGTTGCACACAATGGACAGGTTTCCATTCATCTCTCTTAATAGCTATCCAGTGGATCTCCTTCTCCAACCTTATCTATGTCCTAGTGATCCTTAAAATCTGACCATTTTTTTCCAAAAAAAGCGTCTGTCTCTCAGAGATAAAACAACAGATCGCGCCTTTTTGCAACTTCAGCTTAACCCAGATCATTTCGATTTCATCAATATTTATTTCCCATCATGTATTTTATCTTTCTGGTTCTTTCCTTAAACTGTTTTTCGAGTACTTTTCCAATGGTGATGCTTGGTTGTTTTCTAAGCCATCACGTAGTTTTCAACTTTCTATATCTTTACATCCGACCCACATCCCCAATACTAACCTTCTCCATTTCAGCTTTAAATTGTTCCTCTTCCCCAAACATTTCACGCTTCAATCCACTTCTGGGATGTGAAGGTCCTTAGGGAGTTTCAATCCTAAGCGAGGAGACATGTCTCCTCTTTCTAGCATGAAATTACTTTCGATCCAACATTGTTTTCTTTAGCAGTTGGTTTTCGTTTCACCGTGACCTACTGAAAATTCATCTATTACTATTCAAGAGGATTATCTCTTTGGCGTGTACTAATTCTTCTTTTTGAAAGGTCTAACTCAGTTGTTTTTTCCCACAGAGTTCTTTCAACTGATACGCACCTGCGACATTCTACTATCGACAATTATGTGACTTTTGAGTTATGCATTCAGTGTCACTTTATTGACAATATCACAGATTCAGAATTTATCCATTAATATTCTTATAGAAAAATAGCATTGATAAAATAAGGATATTAATCAAATCTCTATTTCCAACAATAGTCGTTTTATTGGGTTGTTTTACCACTGATCTGCGCCTTTTGGCATTCAGTGGGAGCTCACAAGGACCCCTCCCCCAATGACTCAGATAATGTTGAAGAAGATGATCGACTAGACACCAGGTAGGATAGGGAAATCTACCGTCAATCCATCCAGTACATTCTTTAACGGGCACAGGGTAGGGATATCCTGCACGGCGGCCTTTTCAAGCCTATCGATGTCTCCTTCTCACCTAGAGCAAGGTGGGGGTTAGCTGAGATAAATCGCAACTCACAGTTGAGTTGTTTTACCTCTAAGCGACACGTTTTTTGCACACAACGGGCTAAATGGACAATTTATAAAAATCCCGAGTGCTCAGAGAAGGTTGCGAGAAAGGGACCAACTGGATATATGTTAGGAGATAAGATGGTAGCCTCTCGTCAAGGCCATCCAACGTGCTCTTTAACGTGCATAGGGTATGCAGGCCTCTCCCACAAATGGATCCATGATTTTTAATCCGACGGTTGGTCGTCTTTCCAAGCCCATCGGTGTTCCCTACTGACAGACGTGAGTTTTGCAATCGCAGCTAGGACTCGATCCTAGGAACATTACCGATTGAGATCACTCCCTTCCATTCGTTTAGTATTTAGAGTAACGGAAACTGAAATGTTTTACAATAACAATGTCACTTAAAATATTTGATCGGAAAGTTGATTGAAATAGGTTAAAGCGAAAGTCAAGATCGTTATACTCTGGTGCCCAAGAGCTAAGCTTAATTCACAAACTTTAAATATCTGACAAATGACTAAAATTATTAACGTTACATTTTGTGTATTAACTAAATAGAATGTGCGGAAGATCGTACGCCTCCCAGATATCACTTGAGCAGACAAAATTTACATACCCGAAAACAATCCGGGTGCTATAAAAACTTTCCGATTCTGCGCCACTCGTTTGCTGTTTAGCAAGCATTGTGTTCATGTTAATAGAGGTTTCATAGCAACAGTATGGCACTAAAACATTGTATTGCTTTTGTTCATGGTAGAGCAATCGGTATAATTTGAGTCTGACCGATCCCAGACAGATGTAACTGGTACTGTAAATGTCCCTCAGTCAGGTCTTTCAAGACCTTGGAGATGTTTCCATAGACAGGATACGTAAGCCCTAGACGAGTTAAAGGTCGTCCAAGACACAACAGCGCAAGGCTTCACCAGAGCTCTATGTCAAACAACCTATTGTTTGTATTCCTCTCAATCCCTTCCATAGGAAAGCCCGACTAACACGCTACAGACAACATGGTGACTGAATTCCAAACCGATGTCCGCATGTACACAGACGATGATTTTATAAATACATTCTGTAATATCAAATTAATAACAACGGAAGAAAATTCCAATAAATTAAGTTAAAGTGTGCTGTACTCGCCAGTGCATGGCGCAATCCCGAACGTGGGGAACTTGGCAGTACTGGGGCAAGATGGGAGTTCCCTGAAGGACGATGGGCCCTGTTGTGACCCATCCTCTTACTTGAACAAGATATCAAGAATTGATTACCTTGCCCAACGTTTGTCCCACTGCGTCATTTTCGGTGAAGAGATCCAGGTCACCCATGAGCTTATTGACACCTTCTGTAAAATTCCTGTGGTGAGGTTAAACTGAGGAAAACTCAGTATGGCAAGCTAGCGCTCATTGGCAGAGAGCATACGATAGATAGTGCTCCCTCTACTGTATTAGCTTACCGACCATGAGAAAAATATGTTAACTGTACTGGATTTATATATATATTTTAGATGTAAAAGTATTTCTGAGAAGAGCGTTATAACGAATCATCGCTAAATGAGGAATTCTTGTACTTCGTTTGAAAACGCATTTTTCTTTAGCGAAACTGTATTTTGTAAGTTCATATTACCTAGTACTGGTACAAAACAATATGTTAGGTGTTTAGTGATGCGCGAAAATAAAAATTGGGAACCGTTGGTTTAGACACAAAGTAATATTCAAGTTGCCAAATCGAGCAAAAGAGGTTGGTTTCGATTCAGTTTTCCTCTTCGAAATCTCACAACTTCATCAAATTATATATTATTGCTCGATGTTGTCGAAGTGTGTAGCTTGCTTTGCTTACAAAGGCATGTATCTGTTTCTTGTTGTAATACATTGTTGGACATGATACGTGAATCTACTTATTTCCCTAATCATCAGGCTTGCCATCGAAACCAAGGTTGGGTTGTTTTACCCATGTGCGGCATTTTTTGCACACAATGGGCAAAATTGGCTGTAACTATTACAGCCAATGTTATATCCTGTGTAAACTATTACATGGACCCCAAAGGCTCAGAGAATGTTGAAGGGGATCAACTATACAGCTTTTAGTAGACAGATGCTCCCCCATAACCCATTCAGCTTGTTCTTTAATGTGCACAGGGTATGGCTATGCGTCCCATACAACGAACGGCAACCTTTCCCGCATCAATGGCCTCTTTCTGACGGAGATCCGGGTGAGGATTTAGTTAATTTCTCATTACCCTGTTAAAAGAGTTGTTTTATTATCTCCAAAGGTTAAAGGGTAACTCTTTTACCCTTTAAACCTAGAGAAAGAGTAGGTTAAAGGTTAACTTTTTTAGGTGGTACTCGAACCTGGGAACTACAGATTACGAACTTGGCACGCTACCGACTGAGCTAATCCCACATAAGTCATATGCGTCCCATGAACAATTGAAAGCTGCTGGCTGAAACAAATATTTGATCTGCTCGTCGTCAAAGTGTTAACAGAGCTTCGGAAACTAACTTGAGCAAAATATATTTGAATATACACTATGACGTTAAAAGTACTGGGACACTTCTATGCTATACGAATGGAAAGGCCACACTCAAAGCTCTAACTTGGTAAATAAGTAACTTTGACAATAACGTTGCTAGTCATAAGAATTTACCTCAAACGTTATATTAAACAAACAAATAAATAATAGATGCTAGACAAGTAAAGTAAGTAGTAATATTTGCTACTTACTTTTAGTGAAATGCGTTTCAGCATCTGAAATACGATGCATTTGCAAGAATTCTTGCATACCCTATTGCCTGAGAAATTGTCGATTATACTTCCCACAAAGTGAACATATTTGCTTCTTCTGACATATTCTACCAAATATGATGTAATGTGTTAATCAACAGACAGATGTTATTTAATTCTATGAAGGTCATATTTTTAATCAAAGATATGATCGGATTAGGAAATTAAATAATCCTTACTAATTTGGCATTAAAAAATACTCTAAACTATGGTAAAAAAATTTTTAGATATATACAGAACATTCCTAAAGTCTGACCCAGTTACAAATTTGTATTCATTGCAAGGCCTTGGTCAACTATTTTATGCACCGCGTTTAAAAGCATCTGCATTTCTAAAGAAACCTGAGGACTTTACCATAGGGGAGTGTGTGCTTACACAACAGCTGTTGTGAAAAATTGCTTATATAAGTATATGCACAGAGATCCAAATTTGCGGTACCAATAAAAGGTACATGTCAGTGATGAGGAAGTCTTGGCAAAAATCTTACATAAATCACTCTGTACTCGAATAATGCTGTTCAGTTACAAGATCACAAACTTGGTGTTTAGCTCGTTTTCAGAAAAAACTTTCCTTTAAAAATAGTGTTGCCCTTTAACCCTAGAGATGTGTTTTATCAACTCTTTTAACAGGGTAAATAAGAAATTATTTTTGTTTTGTCTGGGGCTAATTATCATTTGCATTTTTCAATAAACCGTTATTACGAGTTACTACTTAATGATGTTAAATGGTACAAAATTATGATAATTAAAAACTTCCTTTTCTTCGAAAACGAACATTTCATATTCGCCAGAGGTGGTATGATGTTATTGTTTCTACGTTGGATTTTAGTGCTGGTTAATTTTGTTGTGCCATTTACCATTCACTTAATTTTCGATATAACAATGCTGGAAACTTAAAAAGATCACCCTATTTTTCTTTTTGGTGCTCATTCCTTGAACAATATAATTCTTTGAAAATAGCGTTGCTAGTCATAAGAATTTACCTCGAACGTTATATTAAAAACACATAAATAATAGATGTTAGAACTAATAACGTAAGTAGCAATATTTTCTGCTTACTTTACTACCTACAACTAGGGTGAGACTTCATTAACACCCTGTATAACTCTAGTTACATTACAATTAACAATATGTACTTATAATTGATTAAGTTAATTACTAATTAAATCGGAAAAAATGATATAAGTGATACATATTGCTTAAAATGATTATGGGAGTCCTTGCTAAAACATTAAATCCACTTATTTCCTTGCCATATTTACCAGTGTTCTTATCAATACCAGCTATACTTGATAACATACAATGTAATTGCATGTATTTCTCGATATTATCACGCAAATGATGCTCTTAGTTACAATGTCAGGTTTCCTTGCTGTTGTAAATATTGATAATATATTTGTAATTACTAATTGTTGCAATATATCGCATAAAGTTCATGATCAACGCTAGAGAATAGAGTCTTGTTAGGTAATCCTTTCCGTATTCTTTACCAAAATATTCGTGCAATTGACTTTCATTGTTTTCCAGACAATATCTAGTAGTTTTCTCCTTTTCGTCTCCTTGTTGCTTTCTTTTTCTAAATGATAATGGGTTTTTCATCTTCATCCTTTTAGTTGCATAGTATGATGAAATACAAAGCTGTTTGCTTTATCTTACTCCTTCCCATTCTTTTCTTCGTCCTCAATCAACGCTTTGATAGTTCCTTTATTCTCCTCCAGTATTTACTCTTCTTGTTTCACTTGTCTTACACTACAGCTTTATTTGATTCGCCATCGTCTTCGATCTTGTTTTCCCTTTGTCAATCTTGTGGTGCTGTATTATTTTGCTCCTCCTTTTCCACCACCTCCTACTCTTCCTCGTTGTGTGCTTCATTCTGTCTTTCCTCCTCCCATTCTTCCTTCCCCCATCCTCTTTACACTCTCTTTCTTCGTATTCCTTCTATCCCTCTCCTCTCTCTCTTTTCCTCCCTGTTTCATCCCTATCACTGACTGCTCTCCTCCCGTGGTTCTCCATGACCGCCAAAGCTGACTCCGGCAACAGCCATCAGCAACAGCTAGCGCCCAGGATGCTAGGAGGAAAGCTCATAACTCAAGCATAAGGAGGATTAATAGTGACGCGAGTGGTGCTGCTACACTCTAGTCCGCAGTTATTGTAAAGGGCTTACAGGGATGCGTGCCTGATTGTCAGCGTGGACTCCATCTGCGTGATAGATTATGCTCGCTCAAATTGATTTATGCATTTAACCTGTTCCGCGGGACGCGGTCTGGTCTGGGGATTGCTAATCCTCGCCATATTGTCCAGCAGTGCGGGACGCCCGTCCATTCATCAAAGATGTCGTGGGATTTGTTTTCGACTTCGTAGTTTTTCGACATCTTTGTCTGTCTACTTCTCACTTCGCGTCGCTTCCATCTTTTTTCACTAACGCTGACTTTTGATATCAAACGGTAGTGCTCCTCTGGAAAACAAATGATGTAAAGAAAAGAATGCTTGCTCTTGTGGCATTTTTTTCCATCCTAATTCTTCATCTTATACCAAGACCAGAATTTTTAAATGAATGCTTTTGAGACCATTTCCTCATAAAGGAGTAGTTAGGTAAAGCTTTCTAATAAACGTCATTGATTGTTGATTTCATTAACCTTCATTGGTTATTTGCAGAGCAGTGGGTAGAATGTCAGTCTCGTAACCTGATGTTCCCCGCTTCGAGTCGGAAGCCGAAACCGGCTCTTACCGAAGTTCCAGTGGGAAGGCCAGTTTCTGTCGGATGGGACGTTGAATCTTGATCCTGTATGCAGAGAACCATACCCTGTGTAAGTTAAAAAATACTCTGATGGCATTTGATGGAGTTTTCTATCAACCTCCTTTCAGCTGTTCAGTGAAACCTCATCCCTTACCCAGCTCTGAATATTTAGGACTCTTGTAGCTTGGTCATTTGGCACATTATGCGCAATAAAAGCTCATAGTAAAACAACACAATTCCGCCAAAGTAGTAATAGTAATGAAAGCTATTACTAAGGGTCGAAAGTTGCCGTGATCACTACCATTATTGCCAGATGCTTTGCAGTGTTTTGTCTTGCTCTTACAGCTGTTTAATATGTTCCATTCACGTTATTTATCCTGAATCTCGAATCCAAGTGACCTTACCATTTGTGCATCAAAATAGTTCCCGTCAGTGACAACAGCACAACTCAATTTGTGCCATACTTCATGCAAGCAATACGTTGGATGTTTTAAATTTATTTGCATTTCATCACAAGATTATAGTTTTTTTTAGCCTTAACTATTTTAATCGAACATTTTGTTTCCGATTTTTCAAATGGGTACGTTTAGGATGAAGATAAGGATTATCTTGTGACCTAGACACCTTAAGCTTTCATTTGTTATACGAATCTTAACGATCGAACCTCATTAAATTTTCATCTTGATATTGGGGGAGACGTGATTTGAGGGTTGGGTTGTTTTACCTCTGAGTGGCACTTTTTTGCACACCATGAGCTAAATGGTCAGGTCAGAAGGACCCCGAAGGCTCAGAAGATTGGGGGAGGGGACCCAATGAAACAGATGGTAGCCTCCCATCAAGGTCATCCAGCGGGTCCTTTAACGTGCACAGAGTATGGCTCTCCCGCAACGGGGCTACGGCTTAAAGTGCTATCTCACAGACAGCGGCCTTTCCAAGCACATTGGTGTCCCCTACTGACCGTGGGTGATTTGAGGGAACTCGCTGCATGTTTAATACAGAGCCCACATCAGATGTTTTAATTTGATACCTAAATCATAATTTGGCTATCGCGTTCGGATGATATAGTGGAACAACGATTTTTCACATTTGCCTTCTTTGAGGGGAGAGGGGGAGCAAAGTTTTTAAACTTATGATACTGAATGCTCTGATTTTTTTGGGAATTAAATACACTTTTAATGTATTAGAATTATGACAAGCTTTCATTTGACCAATTGCAATCAGTCAGAGTTGAGAAGATAAGGTTGAATAACTGCTTTGACCAAACAAACAAACCGACAAATGAACACAAATTATAAGAAAGATAAGTGAAAAGAGAACGATGTATCTCATGTTGTTCTGATTGGATTGTTTTACATATCTCGAGAACAAGTTTCCTATCCATCTCATCCACTGTAAGCATAAAAAAGTGTAAAGGTTCTGAGAATATTAGGAAAAAGGATTTATGTTAAACATCTGTTATGAAACAGATGGAAACATCGTTATGGCCATCTAACATGTTCTTTAACGTGCACAACTTATAGTTATCTTTCACATTGGGCCAACGCTTAGTGTACCATCCGGAGTGACTCAGTCGGTAGCACGCTAGGCTCGTAATCTGCAGTTCTCAGGTTCCAGTCCTGCCTGGGTCAGCGTTTAGATTTATATTCACAAAACTCCCCGCCCTGCCCTCGGTCAATAGGAGACACCAATAGGCTTGGAAAGACCACCGTCCGTCAGATGGGTTGGGTTGTTTTATCTCTGAGCGGCACTTTTTTGCACACCATGGGCTAAATGGCCAGGTCACATTGACCCCGAAGGCTCAGAGAAGGTTGGGGGAGGGGACCCACTGGAACAGCTGTTGGGAGACAGATGGTAGCCTCCCGTCAAGGCCATCCAGCGTGTTCTTTAACGTGCACAGTATATATCTCTCCCGCACACGGGGCCACGGCTTAACGTCCCATCCGACGGACGGCGACCTTTCCAAGTCCATCGGTGTCCCCTACTGACCGTGGGCAGGGCGGGGAAATTTTGCGGAGATAAATCTCAACGCTGACCCAGCTGGGACTCGAACCTGGGAACTGCAGATTACGAGCCTGGCGCGCTACCGACTGAGTCACCCCTGCCCCCCCCCCCGTCAGATGGGTTGGGTTGTTTTACCTCTGAGCGGCACTTTTTTGCACACCATGTGCTAAATGGCCAGGTCACATGGACCTCGAAGGCTCAGAGAAGGTTGGGGGAGGGGACCCACTGGAACAGCTGTTGGAAGACAGATGGTAGCCTCCCGTCAAGGCCATCCAGCGTGTTCTTTAACGTGCACGGGGTATGTCTCTCCCGCACACGGGGCCACGGCTTAACGTCCCATCCAACGGACGGCGGCCTTTCCAAGCCCATCGGTGTCCCCTACTGACCGTGGCAGGGCGGGGGAATTTTGCGGAGATAAATCTCAACGCTGACCCAGCTGGGACTCGAACCTGGGAACTACAGATTACGAGCCTGGTGCGCTACCGACTGAGCCACCGCCACCCCTCCGTCAGATGGGACGTTAAGCCGTGGCGCTATAAGCAGGAGCCATATCCTGTGCACGTTAAAGAACAGGCTGGATGACCTTGACGGGAAGCTACCATGTGTTTCCCAACAGTTGTTCACTGAGTCTCCTCCCCCAAACATTCTCTGAGCCCTCGGGGTCTTGTGACGTGGTCAATTAGACCATTGTGTGCAGAAAAAGTGACGTTCAGAGGTAAAATAACAAAAGTGTCTCATCCGACGGACGACAGTTTTTCCAACCGCTTGATATCCATTTTCTCACCTAGGAACAGGGGTTGGCGAGAAAATCTCAAGTCAGGAGGGCATGGATTGGGAACATCAGATTACGAACATGAGGCGCAACCTCCTGAGCCACCCCATTGTTGTTTGGAGAAATGCTTGACCAATTGCGAGTATCTACAGCAGACCATGTGTGTAATGGCACTGAAGCAAACAAAAATTGTGTGTTCTTTTAACAGAATAACAAGCTGAATCTTAAGTATCTTAGTTCGCTGCATTTTTATGTTTAATTACAGATAAGCTTGTATATTCAATTTGTGACTAAATGAATCTTCAGCTGAAATGCCGCGTTACGTTTATACCTTTAGAGTTTGTTTCTTTTTAAATATTTGTTCACGACAATCTAATTTCCTCTTCGAAAGTGTTACGAAGATAAAAATCGCTAACGCAGACTGAAAAGATAATAACTTACTAATAAAATTACATTTACGATAAGAACGTTAGTGCATTCTCGAACTGAAATATCCATAACGATGGAACGCTTTATCTGTCCGAAAACGACATTTTAAACAAGTTTTTCTAGCAGTGATAGGATTTTTAGCTTATTATGGAAAGAGAAGAAAAAAAGCGCGCAGCAACAATTATATTTAATTGAGTAGCAACCGTTGGAATGATCGACTGAAACATTTACTTCGTGTTGCATTTTATCTGTTGATCATAACCGAACCTTGAACGATATTCCTAATGGGTTTGTCTGTATTTCTTTTTTAGTATTTCAGTGGAAATCATTTTAACTCGTAAATTGAAATCGCCTACCTTAATTGATAAAGTAATGGTCCGTTCAGACGAAGAGATAACATGCGAATCGGAACTGCGGATACCGCAGTATTCCAGAAAGCAGTGTTGTTTAAATAGATCATTTCCGTCCTCAAATGTAACGAATAATATCATGAAATTTAAATGCCAACTGTTACTGAACTGGTAATTATTTCTTTCTGTTACTTTTTAAACAATGTTTTTCTTTTGCAAGGCGATAAATATTTGTATTTCTCGTAAAATGAGAAAGAGGGCATGGTAATATCGAATAATCCATAATATAAAAGTGAATCTTGGAATAAAATAATCTAGAAAAAGAGTTACCTTCATATGTATTATTTTTTATTTCAAGTTTTCTATTTTTGAATATCGCCATGTGACTGATACTGAAGCGAAATTCTGTCGTCTTCAAAAGTAAGCAGAGTTATTTTTCGCTCTTAGTGTTTCTTATTCTCTACGTAGGAAACAGCCATATCACAAATACCCCATTGGCTTAGGACAGAGCAACTTAAAAAACGAAAATATGTAAACTGAAAAACAAAACTTATTTTCCTATATATATATATCATTCATATTAATTCCAAAGGAAGATAGGACGCCAATGTTTTTGTTCAGTTGGCACGAGAAACCAGTTTTTGGCGCCTTGTCTTCCTTTGAAGTTGTAATGAATTCAGTTAACATGCTAATGATGAAACCATTTACTTTTATTTTTCGCTTTTTTAAGCACATATAGGAAGGGGTTTTTTATTTATATTTTCTTTTATTTACAACACATAGGACAGAGAAGAATCCTAGAAGCTACTCCTAGCTTTTAAGGCCTCATACAAGGACATGCCCTACTAAGACCGAAGTCACTTCTGACCGTTTCCTCATTAGAGCTAAAAGAGCACACAAAATTTTCCTTACTTGGAACAGTCGCTAGCTCCCTAACAACTGTGCCAGTTAAGGCTATATAAAAGTATTTAATAGTAACTTTGCTGGGAATATTTTTTTTTCTAAAAAAAATTCTATTTCAAAGGAGAAAACTAATATTATCTAAGTTACTCAGCACATCTTATGTTTGCATTTAACAGGACTCGTTATGATCAACCCCCCCCCCCTTTTTTTTTTAGTTGGGAGAAGAGAGAGAGAGAGAAGTATAATTTGAAGTAACTCGTGATATTATCCATGTCACAAATGGGGGATACGTTAAGATAGCCTATGACTTTACCCACATCAACAGCTTCTATTGACACAGTTACTCTCTCTCTTGGGGCGGGGGTGGCTCAGTCGGTAGCGCGCCAGGCTCGTAATCTGTAGTTCCCAGGTTCGAGTCCCAGCTGGGTCAGCGTTGAGATTTATCTCCGCAAAATTTCCCCGCCCTGCCCACGGTCAGTAGGGGACACCGATGGACTTGGAAAGGCCGCCGCCCGTCGGATGGGACATTAAGCCGTGGCCCCGTGTGCGGGAGAGCCATACCCTGTGCACATTTAAGAACACGCTGGATGGCCTTGACGGGAGGCTACCATCTGTCTCCCAACAGCTGTTCCAGTGGGTCCCCTCCCCAAACCTTCTCCGAGACTTCGGGGTCCATGTGACCTGGCCATTTAGCCCATGGTGTGCAAAAAAGTGCCGCTCAGAGGTAAAACAACACAGTTACTCTCGTCATATATAATGGAACAATCTTTACACATTTCCGTTTGTTTTAGGGGGAAGTATTTTTTTTATAGTCTGTATCCACGAGCTGCCATCGGGCGAAAAAGATACAGTGAAACAATAGTTTTGACAAACATATTCCAACAAATGACGAGCAAATGCCTTAGATAACCAGCGGGTCTTTTTACCTCTGGTTCTCTGATAAAAGCAGATGGCAGCTTAACTAAACAATCTGGATAGTGTTAGGACAAATGGCAGCTCAAGAAGGATCACTGGGTAGCTATTAGAGACATATGACAACTTACGAATTTCCAACTGGATTCACTATGTTACCAAATGAGAGACATCCATATTTAAAGCTCCTTAAACACTTCCATATTTAGAGCTCTTTCCCTTATTTCCATATTTAAAGCTCCTTAATATTGAAAATATGTCACTGAGCTCTTTAAATTATCTTCAGTCAAATATTTTGTAGAAAAAAATTAATTTAGAACTTCGAAGTTAGCTTCCCATTGACATAACACGAAAATTCTGTAATTAGTAGAAGGTCTGTATAAGAATCACACCTATTGCTCACACACAAACACCAACCCCCACCTGAAGAATATTTAAAGAGTTGTTATTTAATTTGCCATATCTCTTACGCTAATGACACTCCGGACATATGACATGGATTTCGCCAGTAGTTGTATCCAGGCCAGAACCCAGAAAAAAATCGCGGGAGGGGGGCAGCAATAAACACAATCGAGCCGAAAAATGTAAAAGGGGAGAAGGAGAAGGGGCTGGATTTCCAATGCATTATAACATTTCCCCTTTCCTTTTTTTACGGGTCTTCAAAAAAATAGCGGAAAATGCATTAAATATTATTTGACATTTAAATTTAATAATTTAGCCTTAATTGTATTCTGAAGGGGGGCATGGCCCCTCTTTAAAATTCCATCCTGGTTCGATTTGTTCACTCTTGATTATTTCTACTTCTTGGCTTTGACCTGTTTCCTAACATCTAATGGATCGATCCCCTTCTCTAATCTTCACTGATCCCTTGGGATCCTAGTGGCTTGGCTATTTAGCACATTGTGAGCAAAAAGGGATCTGCTGATTAAAAACAATCCAAGCAGAATTCTTTGCTCGCAATATGCTAAATGGCAGAGTCACAAGAACTCCAGAGGCTCAGACAAGGTTACAGAATTAGATCCACTAGATAGCTGTTTGGAAGAAAATGAAAGCCTCTGTCAAGGCCAACTGACATGTCCTTTAACGTGTGCAGCGTACGGCTCTTTGGCACACGGACACGTCTTAACGTCTTATCTGATGGACGGCGACTTTTCTGAACCCATCGATGCCCTCTTTCTTATCGAGCGGAGATAAATATCAACGCTGAACAGCTGGACTTTAATGTGGGAACTAAAGATTACGAGCCTGGCGCGCCACTGACTGAGCTAACCCTTGTTCCACTTCAAACCAATCTTCCGTATAAAAAGGGGGCGGGGGTGGCTCGTATAAAAAGGGGGCGGGGGTGGCTCAGTCGATAGGGAGCAAAGCTCAGAATTTCAGTTCCCAGGTTCGAGTCCCAGCTGGGTCAGCGTTGAGATTTATCTCCACAAAATTCCCCGCTCTGCCCTCGGTCAGTAGGGGACACCAACGGGCTTCGAAATGCCGCCGTCCATCGGATGGGACTTTGAGCCGTGGTTCGTGTGAGGGAAAGCCATACCCTGTGCACGCAAAGAACACATTGCAAGGCCTTAACGGGAGGCTACCATCTGTCTCCCAACAGCTGTTCCAGTGGGTCCCCTCCCCCCAACCTACTCGGAACCTTCGGGGTCTTTGTGACCTGGCCATTTAGCCCATAGTGTGCAAAAAAGTGCCACTCAGAGGTAAAGCAACCCAACCAAAATCCGTATAAAAATCATAGCAACAAAATAGATGGAACCTGCGGAGGGATCGAATGTCTTATTGCTGAAGTGTTATTTTTGATATATTTCATTCTCTTCATAGCGAGATGCAGACTTTTAAAGAAACTATCACTTTCTGACTTAGAATTGCTATGGAGATTTATAGGAATTCTGACACCAATTTATCACGATATATGGAGTACATTTTAAGGTAAAAGGTCGTCACTCGTCTGAAGTGCAAGTTAATATCAAAGCAGTGTAAACATTAATTTTCTTTTCAAGACTATTTATTATTCAGAGCGGAGGAGGTACTAGTCACTGGCGTGGGTTTAACATATGGCGCATACGTGGGCAAAACATCGCAGAATTTTTTCCTACGTCAGTATGTTATTGTATGAGTATCTAGCAAACATTTAACAGCCTTCAAAAATCCAAAGTTTTAGAGATTTAATTTCAAACTTCGTAAAGTTATATGTACTGTAGCATCTTTGGCTAAATCGTTTAACTTCGAGGCAGTCTAGAGGTGAATTAACTGATGCAAAATTCCAAATATGTCTCTAATCATATACCTATTAGTGTTAACTTGTTTAAGAATTAATTGAATCGTTAAATTAAAATACAGCCAGTTAAAAAAGTATAACTATTAACAGTAATATATATCTTTATAAAATATCCTTATATTTAATTACTATTAATATTTATATGTATGAATGTCTATTAGAAAGGAATATTTTTTACAATTATCGATATTTTCATGATTACAAATGAATGCAACGATTTAAATATTATTCTAAAACTATAAATGCATCATCAGCAAATCCTAAATATTTTGACAGAACACTTATAATTTTACATACCGGAAAAAGTTTGCAAATATTCAATAGTGCTATTATGGATGTCCTTATGCATTTATTTTAAGGTATTCCACACATGAATCAAACTAACGTATGATTTTCATCGCCTCTAATTCTAATCTTGTGACGATTGACCTCTCCATTGAAGTAAAAGGTTGCTTCATGGGAGAAGACTAACTTTGCAGCAATACTTTAATCTTTTTCGAGCCATTCCTGGAAGTCACAACGAAAAACTATCGTTTTTATACCTATCTATCGGCTTGATAGCATGTAGTATTTGCAGATTGTAGTTTTTCATCGTTAAAACAAAACTTGTGTATTTCTTTCAAAGTCTTAATGGTTTTGGTTCCAGATACGAGTTTGGGTTGAATATTTCGAGCACGTGCCCGCCTCGGCCCGAACCGTTTCGGCAAATGTTCAACCCGATTTGAGGAAACAATTTCTCTGACGTATCATAAGACATAAGTACAGAAATGCATGTTGCTAATAATTTATTCTTATTATTATAATTATTTTACGGAAAAATATTAATGGTATTTGAAACGAAAATATTATAAATACTAATAGAATGGGTTGGTTGTTTTACCTGTGAGCGGCATTTTTTTTTGCACACCATGGGTTAAATGGCCAGGTCACAAGGACCCCGAAGGCTCAGAGAAGGTTGGGGGAGGGGACCCACTGGAACAGATGTTGGGAGACAGATGGTAACCTCCCGTCAAGGCCATCCAGCGTGTTCTTTAACGTGCACAGGGTATGGCTCTCCCGCACATGGGGCCACGGCTTAACGTCCCATACGACGGACGGCGGCATTATCCAAGTCCATCGGTGTCCCCTACTGACCATGGGCAGGGCGGGGAGTTTTACGGAGATAAGTCTAAACGCTGACCCAGCCTGGATTCGAATTTGGGAACTGCAGATTACGAGCCTGGTGCGCTACCGACTGAGCCTCCCCTGCCCAATATAATAGAAACTGAAGTTCATGGATTGTTACCCATGAACTTCAGTTTCTATTAGTATTTATAATATTTTACAGCCCTTTTTACAACAATAATAAAACAGCTTGGATAGTGCTTAAGTTTTTAATAAAGACTATACTTTCAACTTTTTAATCAATCAATAAGAGATTTATTATTTGCCTTTCTTTTTTTACAATTACTAAAAATACACGAAATTTTGAGTTTGGTTGTTTTCCTCCAAGAAGCACTTTTTTTCGCACATAATAGGCTAAATGGCCAGGTCACAAAAGCCCCGAGGGCTCAGAGAAGGTTGAGGTAAGGGAATCCACTGATCAGCTGTTAATAAACATGATATGTGGCTACCAAGGCCATCCAGCGTGTTCTTTAACGAGGACAGGGTGTAGCTCTCCGCACACGGCTTATCCCATCTTATGGATGGCGGCCTTTCCAAGCCCATCGATGTCCCTTACTGACCGTGGGCAGAGCGGAGAGTTTTGCGGAGATAAATCTCAAGGGTGGGACTCGAACTTGGGAACTGAAATTTTGAGCCTTGCTCCCTATCGATTGAGCCACCCCCGCCCTACCCTTGACGAGAATATCCCATCATGTCTCCGAATAGCTGCCCAGTGGATCTACTTCTCCTATCCTATGGTAAGTCTTTGGGACTCTTGTGGCTTATCTATTTAGCCCACAAGTACACATTTACTGCACAAAAGTCTACTTAGAATACCTAAGGTGGCATAACAATAATCTTTTTTGCTATTCTCTTCTTTTACTCGTACTAGTTGCAAGAACATGACTGGGCATACGTCTTGATGGTTCGTAGATTTCCACCCCTTTCCTTCAGTGAGAAAAGGAACGCCAAAAATATTTGGTAATGCTTTATTTTGATGATCTTCTAGATGGGATATTAAACCATGTATCCTATGGCTCTGAGCTTGATTATGGATCCTGATTTTGCTGCACTGGTGGGCTTCTGTGGAGGGAAAATCTTCCGCTGTGTTTTCTGTTTGTTTGTGGGTTGACAGCCCCAAGTGAATAGATTCACAGAATTCAGTTATTCGTTCGAACATTTCAGTTATTTCGAAATCATATTGTGTTACCAATAATTTCGCCAAAGTATTTGACTAGTAAAACGCACAAGTGTTTTGCAATGAGTACTAATTTTCAAAGATAAATATAATGTAAGGAGTGCAAAGTTCTGTATTCTGAAGTAGAAAAACTTCAATTTTTCGCATACATTCATCTAACATTTAAATAAGCATTAAAATTTGTGCGTTATTTACTGCGACGTACCTGAACGCTCTTCTGTAGATACTTCGCAGACAGATCCCCTTTGAATTATATGTTCTCCTTTAGTTTCATAGAGAATTCCATTTCTTTACCTTTTTGTTTCACTAGTGGTCTTGCGACTAAAGGCTAATTAGGTTCGACTTAGGTGGTACGAAATAAAGCCCGCAGTAAAACTGGATTCCTTTTATCATCCTACCAGTGTAAGAGTAATGAAGCGTTACAATCACTTACCATCCTTCTTATTTGCCCACCTTTTGCTATCGTTACTCCTGTGCTGTTGAGACATTAACCATCGTAGAACCCTGAAAGTGCAGAGTCTAATCCGAAAAATAACGATCGCTGTTGACTTGTTTATACTCGTGCAAATTATTTTGTTTCCTGTCCCTAATCCTATTTGCTGCTCAACGTGTGCTTAAAAGTGTTTGTGTATAATCTTTCCTCTGGTAGAATGAAGGCATATGACTTGGACGCAAAACTACGTCTTTTTTTGTTTTCTTTCAAAATGGGTAGATTTTGTTCCTATTCCTGTTACATTACAAAGCTTTACAACACCGACAGTTTACACTGCTTTTCACTTTGCGAGTTAAGTAAGAATCGTAAGTATTTACAAACTTTTCTTTGGCACCGGTGTATTTTTCTTTGGGCTTAGTTAACCGTGTTGTAATGACGGTTCCTTTCAGCCACTGCTAGTTTTTTATTTTACTAATTACAAACAAAACGCTTGTCATATCAGCTTTTTAGTATGGTTTGTTTTGTCGGCGTTACTGAGAAATGATTTTGGTTACAAGCAATGATTTTTCTTTTTGCAGATTCTGTACAAATATTACATGTTAAGATTATGTTTTAAAGTAACAGTAATGCTGTTAGTTTTTGTATGTTTCAATTTTAATTCCCTGTTCTGCCCTCGGTGAGAAAGTGGTGTGGAAACTCTTGGGCTTTGGAAATTCCATCTTCCGTTGGCTGAGATGTAAAGCCGTTGCCCCGTATGCAAAAATGCCATACGTTGAGAGCATCGAGAACACATTGGATTAACTTGACAGGGGATCCTTATGGCGTTTAGCCCACTGTGTGCAAAAAGGTGCTGAGAGGTAAAACAATCTAACATCCACTTCTAATTGTACGTTTTATATTAATCTCGCATTAAACTGAATTTGTTACACAAACAATGCATTACAGCTAAATAGTGTGACGCCCATAATAATCTTCGACTATTTATTTGCGATTTGGCTGATATTTATTTCAGAAATCTAAAAAAAGTATGCAACTTAATTTTACGAACTTTTCAAGAATCTCTAAAGCTTTGTCGTAGAAGAAAATTGCTTGATTAAAAAAACAAAGATTAATATATAGTTACACTTATGTATCGTACCGCAGCGAAGAAAGTTTCAAAATGAAAAAAGGGAGAATAGTAGGCGTAAGGAAATGGGATCACTGTAAGCGCCAAGATATCGGCACAACGTTCAGCATGGAATGTTTAAAGGTTTATAAACAGTTTAAGCCGTCGTAATCAGTTGATTAATCAAATAATTTAAATTTAGGAAATAATATAGCGCACTTTATGTATTCTAAATGTTATATTCAAACAGTGCTTCTAAACTGTTTTTATTTCTGTTCATATGCCAGTCAACAGCGTGCAATTCTGCTGCAGGTTTTAAGCAAAAATAAATTCAGACCTCTGAAATTTGTATGGTAAAGTATAATATGCTGTGCAAGAAAATTATATCATTTTATAAATGTTATATTTTGCTTTTGTAAAATATCGAAACTTTTGTATTGGAACTTTTTTTACACTTCTCTATCTCTGATCAAAATAGTGTAAAGTTTCGAAATTAATAGTTTCACATTTCTTAAAATATTTTCATTGTGTTAAAAAAAAACAAGTTTATAGTGAAATTAGTTTTGCTCTTAACTTATTAATCCACCTTTATTACAAATTGTTATTGCTATGATTAAAAGTATATTACTAAATAATTCGCCTACATATTCTGTCATTCGTAAATCCTAAAAGCATTGAAATTGTTTCTTTTTTATTCTGTTACATGTTGTGTTTGTCATAAAATATTAAGTTTTCACACGTTTTTAGTTTTAAATGAAAAATGAAGATACACGCAGATTACTATAATCTTTGCGTACTACAAAAAATTCTTCTTGCACATGTATCGACCAATTCAAACCTGTGTCAATTCCTAACATTCCCCTTTGCTCGTATTTATTCACAGTGTCTATTTTTAATTTAGTGTTCTTTGTATTATTTCAAAACTTTTGACTGTGAACTATATAAGTTCGGTTTACTATACTGAGGTAGTATAAGCAGAGATTAAGATATCCTCTCACCGAGGTTTGAGGTCTTTACAGATTTCCACCTCATCAAATGAATGCCTGCAATAGTAAAGCAGTATTCAGGTTAAATTAAGCTGATTGGAGAAAGCCTACAAGAATATATATAAAGCTATTAACTTGCACATTCCCATATGTACATCTATGTGTTAATGTAAATAAACAGTGTCGTTCTCTACTATGGTACATTCGTTTATTTCATCTTCCTACACCACATTTAGCACACCTAGGCACAGATGTAAAAACCCAGGAATCTGTGGTTTCCACCTAGGATAATGGGTAAATGGTAATTAATCGTCCTCTACAAAGTGCATCGGAAGACTACTTCAGTCGTCCTGCCACGTCCACGACACCTGCCGCAGCCGACATAGGATTATTTGGTGTGCTGAAGAAAATTTCTTGTGATTCTGTGAACTGTGAAACTACACACTGAACAGAAAGAAACATTGCTCTCCCATTCAATTTAATCTTTCGGTATCAAAGCTGGAATATTTATTGGCAACAGTGCTAATCCTAAGAAAGTTCTACGAAATTGAATAATATTGAATTAATTATTTGCAGACTTCTGAAATTATACACTCATTTATTAATTGTTTAAAATCTGATACGTATTAGGTAAATTTTTAATGAACGTCATTGCAGTTCTCAAACTTTCATGACTCTTATTAAATACAGAATATTGTTGGGTTTCGTTGTCTTACCTCTTAGCTGCACTTTTGCCCATAAAATAGGCCAAATGGCCTCAAAAGCTCAGAAGTTTCATTTTTATAAAAAGCATAATCTGTTTACATAAAGGATGGGGATAGCATAGAAGCTTTGTGTAGTTTGTCCTGGTTTCTCTTACAATAAAATAGTTGCACAAGGGTGTCAGATACGCTAACCACTAGGCCAGATAGTCAGATACGCTACCAGTAGGCCAGGATAGGTGTCGGGAAGGTAATCCACTGAGCAGCTATTAGGAAATAGATGGGTGCCGCTGAGGGGTAAAACAACCCAATGCTCTCGTGAAGGTCATCCGGAGTGTTATTTAACGTTCACAGAATATGGCTCTCTTGCATGCGGTGCCATGGCTTAAAATCCATCCAAAGGATGGCGATCTCTCTAAGCCCATTGCTCTCCTTTTTCCCACCGAGGGCAAACAAAATTTTCGATTAAAGCACAGTTTGAACTCGAACCTGGGAACTTCTGATTACGAAACTGGCGTGCTACCGACTGAGCCAAACCCCGTCTACCAAATAGATTTGATTGAAATAATAATAGTGAAGTTACCGAGAATTAAATTTGGTCTTCCACTGGCATATTTTGGAAATGATTTTTTTTTGCAAGACAGTGTATTATTAATTATGTGATTATCAACCTGCCAAAAATAAACATTCTTTATAATATTGGTAGATATTTCGTTCAGCCATTAGTTTTACTGATTGTTAGAAGGGTTAGGTAGTAATAGCAGTTCAAGTGTTACAAAATCATAATTGTATAAATCAATTGAACGAGTTTATATTAGTCCACGATCTTTGAGTAATTGGTAAATTGTTGAGTTCACTCATCTAACGATGTTAAGTTAATATTATTATCAGCTTATTACGGTTGCCATCTAGGTTATTATGATTTATTTATTATTTCACTATTATAATAACGTATCTAATTCGTAATGCTCAGTTCGTCTATTAATGTTAAAGTGGATACTTTGAGAAACGCACTGAATATAAATGACAATGATTCACGAACATTTCATAATTACCTTTCCGTTGGGGGGAGGGGGGCGGATATAACATTCGAAAAATAATCTTGGATTCGAAGTCGTAAATGGGTGGAAAATCTGTTTAATGGCCTTTTAGATGCATAAAAATCCTCTTATTATTATAAGATTAAAACATGTTCTCTGGTAGGGTCGGGGGTGACTCAATCGGCAGCGTGCTAGGTTCGTAATCTACAATTTCTAGTTTCGAATCCCACTTGGGCCAGCGTCGATTTAGGTCCACAAAACTCCCCGCCCTGCCCCTTGCTCAGTAGGGAACACCAATGGGCTTGAAAAGGCCGCCGTCCATCTGATAGGACGTTAAGCCGTGGCTGCGTGTGCAAGAGCGCCATATCCTGTGCACGTTAAAGAACACACTAGATGGGATGTTAACATAGCCTTGAAGGGAGGTTAACATTCGTTTCTTAACAGCTGTCCAGTGGGTCTCCTTACTCCAACCTTTTCTGAGCACTCTGGATCCTTGTGACCTGGTCATTTAGCCTGTTGTGTGCAAAAAAGTGCCTTTCAGAGGTAAAACAACCCAACCTTCTCTAGTATTAGAGGAGATTGTGGATGCCACAATCTCCTCTAATAAATCTCCTCTAGAGATTTTGTATTCAGTGGTAACTGGAGAGACTATGATATGAGACTGCGCAGGTGACCTTGGACAGCGCCAACTACGCAGTCTCATTTAAACTAAGTATTGCTGCATACAATATAATAACACCCCCCCCTCAAGCAGCTGCTTTCCACAGAGAGAGTTTATATGCCATAGTAGAAGGTCTGTGAGGATGGCAGGACCTCAGCAGAAAAATCACCACAAACATCCATGCCTTACCCGGGTCTCGAGCCCAGGTCTCTTAGATCAGCAGCCAAGCGAGCTTAACCACTCAGCACTGGCAGCGATATTGTTTCTTTCGTTTACTTGTTAATCTTAGTTTTTTTCTGCGCATTGATCCATTTGTTTACTTTTTTATCTCTTTATTCTTCTCCTCTGTCAGGCTCGCCGCATTACTCATTTAGTTACTTGTCTGTCTTGAACAACAACCCAATCAACTATTCATTGGAAACTCCATCCAATCAACTATTTATTGAATACTTTCTTTGGTAAGCAATTGCTTGCGAGACAAATCCTTGCTAAGTTAAATGCTCTATAAATTTCTTATTCTTTTACTTTGGAGTGAAACTTTTCAAAATTTGGTTTAAATTATCTGAAACCGAAATCCGTAAGCATAAGACTTTATAGTATGAATACTAGTACATTTGAGTCTATACACAAATGCTAAATCGAATTTTTTGTTTAATAATAATAATATATTTATTCATCATCAGCGTCATTTTACCTCTGAGCAAGAAGGGCGGGAGTGGCTCAGTCGGTAGTGCGCCAGATTCGTAATCTGCAGTTCCCAGGTTCGAGTCCCAGTTGGACCATCTTTGATATTTATATCCACAAAAATCCCCGCCCTGACCTCGGTCAGTAGGGGACACCGATGGGCTTGGGTAAGGCCACCGAAACATCATCGGGTGGAACCGTTAAGCCGTGGCTCCGTGTGTGGGAAAGCCATATCCTGTGCACGTTAAAGAACACGCGTTGGATGGGCTTGACGGGAGGCTACTATCTGTCACCCAACAGCTGTCCAGTGGGTCCCTTCCTCCAACCTTCTTCGAGCCTTCGGGGGTCCTTGTGACCTGGCTATTTAGCCCATTTTGTGCAAAAGAAGTGCCGCTCAGGGTAAAACAACCAGAGCGGTAATTTTGTTCACAAAATTTAAAAATGGTTAGGTAACAAGAACCCCAAAGGCTCAGAAAACGTTTTGGGAAAGGGGCCCACTGGAGAGCTGTTCTCCCATCAAGGCCATCCAGGGTGTTATTTAACATAGGTATGACTCTCCCGAACACGAGGCCACGGCTTTTCGTCCCATCCGATGGACGACAGTTTCCAAGCCCATCGGTGTCCCCTTAATGACCGAGGGCAGGCAGGGTGGAGGTTTCGCGGAGATAAATCCCAATGCTGACCAAGGCAGGACTCGATCCTGGGAACTTCAGATTACGAGCCTGGCGTACTACCGACTGCCACCACCTCCCCACAAATATTAGGTATTAGAGATCTACATGTTTGTGGTGCATGGGTGAGTGAAGGTTTAAATGACCTTGTACTGCGAACAATTTTGTCGAAAAAGAATATAATCAAAATATAATTATCAAAAATGCACTGTATTTTAAATCTGCAAAATATAAATATTTAGCTTTGAAATTATTAAATGAATTTTCATTTAGAAATCAAAGTGCATTACAAAGTGAATTGAGAAATTGGCCATTTCGTTTCGTGTATATCGGATTTTTTTTTTTATTAATACTGACCAAAATTGCTAACAAACGTTAAAACCTTATTAGTATCAAGTTAGCATGTTGACTGAGTAGACTAAACGTTGTCATATGTTGCAAATTATATGTAGACAAGTTTATATCCACGAAAAGAGTTATCATATGGATAGTTAACTTTCAAACAATATATATATTAATCTGTGTTGAAATAAGGGAATAAATTTGACTTGATGTTATTGTTTTCGAGATTATGATTTTGAAGTTTCATGGTTATGCATCTTTGCGAAATAAGTCGGCGAAAAATAAAATGTTAAGTACCACTTCCATAAAAAAAGTTTTCCTTCCACTTTATCCGAAAAAATAAAAAAGTAGCAAAGATTCATTGCTCTTCCCCCCTTCTTACAACGGACATCTTATGGCAAAAGTTCAGTAGTAAAATTAACACTTTCTTCCCAGGACACATCACGCTTTGGTCTTACGCTACGTTGGGGCTCAACGAAGTGCCCCCTCAAACGGAGCTACACTAGGCAGTAAAAGGACAGTAATGCAGTCTGAGGTGACTTAACCGCATTTTATGTACTGCTGACGGCCGCTAGTTCTCAGGATGAGACTTAATTAACGTTTCTCTTCTTACAGTGCAGCAAAAGTTATTCTTCTGCAGAAATCTGATCAAGGCATTCAAAAGAGGGGATCATTAATCCCATGATGGTGATACGATAAAATGGAAAAAAAAATGCAATATAGTCTTAAGTGAAAAAAAGTTACGTAATACAATCAACATCAGGAAAGTGGATGAGGCCGTTTAATGTTTCTTTTGGATCTGTTTAATGAAATAATGCATGATTATGGTAGGAAAGAAAACGTTATGAGAAATGGTGAGATAAATCTCTAATACTGAAAGTTATTCCCGAGATGAAAGAGCAAAATTAATTTTAAAAAATGTCCAATGTAGGTTACTTATATTTCTTGCAACACTTACACAACGAATATAGTAAACTGTTAAACCGTAAAACTAATAATTATAAATAAAATGTTACGGTAATGAGTTGCTTGTAGCATTGAATTTTAAGGTGATCTTGGGGCTTTAAAAAAATTATTCTTTCCTAGTTTAAAAAAATTGTGCAGAAAAATTTTCAAGTTTTGCTATCACCTGACGCACGTATTTAAAGAGGGATTTCATATATCTGTGAAGAGATTGCAAAACGCCTACTTGTCCTCCTACCCCAATTTGATTTATATAAATATCTTAATTTCAGGACCAAAGAAGTTAGGGTAGTAGTTTGTCAGTGACAAAAAAGTTAGGATAGTTAGGGACAAGTAGTTCGTTACGAACATGCTAGTGTGGCGGGGGTGGCTCAGTCGGTAGCGCGCCAGCTCGTAATCTGCAGTTCCCAGGTTCGAGTCACAATTGGGTCAACGTTGAAATTTATCTACGCAAAACTTTCCGCCCTGCCCCGGTCAGTAGGGGACACCGATGGGCCTGGAAAGGCCATCGGTGTCGATATACGGATGGGACTTTAAGCCGTGGCCCCATGTGCGGGAGAGCCATACCCTGTGCGCGATAAAGAACACGCTGGATGGCCTTGACGGGAGGCTACTATCTGTCTCCCAACAGCCGCTCCAGTGGGCCCTCTCCCCCAACCTTCTCTGAGTCTTCGGGGTCCTTGTGACCTGAACATTTAGCCCATTGTGTGCAAAAAAGTGCCGCTCAGAAGTAAAACAACCAACCAAAAAGCTAATAAAGGCGAGAGCTGACCCGGTAGCACGCCAGGCTAGTAAGTGAGTAGTAGTCGGTAGCGCGCCAGGCTAGTAACCTGTTGTTAGCAAATTCTAGTCTCCATTGTATCAGCATTTAGGTTTATTTCCTCTAACCACCATCCTGATTTCGGTGAGGACAAAATGGGCTTGAAAAGGCAGCCGTGGAATGTGACGCCAACGTGTGCTCCTTTATTCACGTTAAAGAACACGCTAGATGATTTTGACCGTAGGATTCCAGCTCTCCCCTAACAGCTATCCAATGGATGCCCTTCTCTTACCTTCCGTCCTTGCGACCTGGATATTCAGTCTGTTCTGAGCACTATTCGAGTATGGATTTCAACTTGACTGACGCGCGTGATTCCCTATTCATTTTAAGCAAGTTAGTTAAATAATCTTGAGCTCACTTCGATATAAATTTCTTGACTAAATAATATTCTTAACTGATGCGTTAGCTCTTGTTTTCACCATTTAAATTAGTATTGTTTTTCAGAGATTGTTACGATATTTCCATCTGTCTGCAAATCGTTTCATTTCTTACCATCACTTTAAAAAAATTATAACGATGTGTGGTAGAGAAAAATGGCTGTAGAAACTATATCCTTTCAGCATGATTGCGATAATGAAAAGTTTAAATATTTCGCACTGAACACACAGAACTCTTCGGAGAAAAATAGTTTTCATAATTAGTACAATATTGACACTAAGATTATGAAATCTTAAGAAAAGATTTCGAATTTTTATAAAATGTAATCAAAAAGTAAAGAAAATAAAAACTTTGTAATTTCACCATTTATATAAATAAAGTGATGTTTCACAGAAAAATGGAAGCAACGGAGCAGTAACGTATTGTGCCAGACTCCTAATCTGCAGCTCTTTGAGTTATTGCACTAGAAGGCGGATCTCAAACGAGGCTAAAGTACTCCTCATAGTTCAAGTCTATCGTATGACAGATCTGACCATTTGTGTGCGTATCTGCAGACCTGTTGTGTCTGACGGTCCTTCTGAAGTGTGTGAAAACCAAGTCTGCAGACATCGTTTGAAACGACAGACAATTTCTTTTTACTAATCCATCATCATATAATGACTGGTTATAACGTGCGTCTCAAATTTGCTATAGTGGATCTTTGAAATAAGCATTTGTTTTCAGATTTCACCATGTGTGGGAAGGCGATCTTACAAAAATATCGGTCATTCTATTCACTCAATTCCCGTAGTGCAAATACCGATTTTTTGGGATAGTTATTTTGACTGGATGCTTTCCTTTTTGTAACTTGAAAGCTTTTGATATAATTTATTGAATTGTAATGAACTTCGTGGTTTGCTGGGTTTGAAGTTTTGTCAGTGGGCGTCAATTTTTTTCCTTCTCTCAAAAGTCTAATTCGTGGAGAAAAAATCTCTAGTAGACACGATTCCAGCACGATTCAGTGTGGGAGGGGATCAACTGGAAAGTTATTTGGAGACAGATGGAAGCCTTTCGTTAAGACTTTCAGTGTATTCATTAACGTACGCAGGATATGGCTAGACGACCTTTCCAAGGCCATCGGTGTCTTCTTTTTTAATGATAGCAAAACGGGGGGATAACAGAAAAAATCTACCAACATAGACACACTGGTTGGTTGTTTTATCTATGAGCGGAACTGTTTTGCATACAATGGTCTAAATGGCCAGGTCACAAGGACTCCGAAGCTCAAAGAAGGTTGGGGGAGGGAGCCTACTGGAACGGCTGTTGGGAGACAGATGGTAGCCTCCCGTCAAGGCCATTCAGCGTGTTCTTTAACGTGCACAGGGTCTCTCTCCCGCACACGGTGCCACGGCTTAACGTCTCATCCGACGGACGGCGGCCTTTTCAAGCCCATCGGTGTCCCCTACTGACCGTGGGTAGGGCGGGGAGTTTTGTGGAGGTAAATCTCAACACTGACCCAGCTGGGTCTCGAACCTGGGAACTGCAGATTACGAGTCTGGCGCGCTACCGACTGGGCACCCCGCCCCACCACGGACACTGAATTACTAGCCTAACTTCCTACAGACCGACCCAGCCTCCGACTCTATGCAAAATGTAAAAAAGCGAAAGCCTTAACTGGCTACTAAGCCAGTGTTCATGTCCGTATGTCTGCATGTTACCGACACAATAGAAAGGCATAAAGGTTATTTACGTATAAAAAATGTTACAGTAATTAGCATTTAGAAAGCAATGAACGTTGTGATCCGATAATTCGTACCATAGAATGATTTTGAATGGGTATTAGCGCAGTCGATAGTACACTATGCTTGTCATCTTATGTTCACAATTTGTAGTCACAACAGTGCCTGCATTGCGATTTTCCCGCCAATCCCACCCTGATTTCGGTGCCACAGATGGATTACGAAAGCCTCCTTCCATCGCATGACTCGTTAAGCTACGGGTCCATGCACAGACCATACAATATGCTGTATCCTGTTAGCCCGCTACAGAAGGGCGGGGGTGGCTCAGTCGGTAGCGCGCCAGGCTCGTAATCTGTAGTTCTCAGGTTCGAGTCCCAGCTGGGTCAGCGTTGAGATTTATCTCCGCAAAATTCCCCGCCCTGCCCACGGTCAGTAGGGGACACCGATGGGCTTGGAAAGGCCGTCGTCCGTCGGATGTGACGTTAAGCCGTGGCCCCGTGTGCGGGAGAGCCATACCCTGTGCACGTTAAAGAACACGCTGGATGGCCTTGACGGGAGGCTACTATCTGTCTCCTAACAGCTGTTCCAGTGGGTCCCCTCCCCCAACATTCTCTGAGCCTTTGGGGTCCCTGTGACCTGGCCATTTAGCCCATAGTGTGCAAAAAAGTGCCGCTCAGAGGTAAAACAACCCAACCCGCTACAGAATACGCTGGCTGGCATTTACAGAATTCGGTTGTTTTACTGTGGTGACCACCCCTGAGTATATTTAGGGCGGCACATGCACTTAGGCCGTGATTCGTTTACTTGCTGCCAAATCTAGGCAGTTACCGGACCCAATATTCAAATTAACAGTCATTTGCAATAATGAAAACCGAGATAATTTACAGTTAACAGAATCACAACATTTATTAACAAATTACTGTTCAGACACTTTACACACAAGTTCCCACTTTTGGGACAATTTCAACAAGCGCCCCTGGCGCGGCCCTTTTCAATCAAGGAAAACATTCGTAGTGGTGGAGGCTAAAAGTCTTAAAAAGTTCGTAGAAGTGGGCCACTCGCTCGGAAGGCTAACTGGCCTTGAACAGTCTGTGGTCCCACTCGGGACAACGTGACGGCAGTACACAGAGCACATTAGTGCGGGAAAAACGAAACCAGATCTTAACAAAATGTTCCTCCTACCTCATTTAGTCGTCCTTAGGGAGAAGGCACCGTCGCTGGCCGTCCGTCGGCGGTAGCTGAGGGCACGTACTGTTCATCGCTCTTGCCGGCTACTCATCGAACACTTTGGGAATCTGCAGCGCTCACTCGAGAGGACCATCGCTGCCCGCAACTCGGACAAGAAAATCGAAAAGTACCTCTTTGATTTTTGCCTCTTTTGTTTTCATCTGCCTGGCCCCCTGGTGGAGGTCACCTTGGCTGCTCGACGTGGACATTTCTCGTTGGTCAGGATGAGTTGAGGTGCGAATCGTGCACCCACTGGTGTTTTTCTTGCCAGCGACCGGTCACGTAGCTCACCCCTTTGATACTAAGGGGGAGGGCAACGGACCCGTCGCGAACTTTCTACGCCGGCGGGTAGGTCCTTCCTCAACAGGAGCTGAATGCAAAAAAATGCAACAATATGGATGTCGGTCAAACTGTCATTATCGCTGGGAGACGAAACGTCCGAGACCCTTCCTACCAACAGTCGTGTCCACAGGATAAGATAACTGTGGGCAGCAAAAAAGATAACTCTCAGCGCTTTGGGTTCCTTTCACTTGACCATTTATCCCACTGTGTACGAAAAAGCGCCACTGAGAGATAAAACAACACAACCTATATATATATATGTCCACTTCTTTACTAAATATTTAAGGACCGTGCATTATATTCGATTATTATAGCGCCACCAGAATTAATAATTGATATACAGACTAAATTGTAGACTACATTTTATATTGATTAAGGATGCTCGCGTAAAAGATCGTTTCTGTGGTGTATGTTTCATCTTTGGTTTCTTTTATGCAAATCACTGGTTGTTATTTCCTTTATATACAAACTGAAATAAGGTAATGGTGCAGAAACACTATTTCTGCAAGCTTGGAGGGCGGGGGTGACTCAGTCGGTACCTCTCCAGGCTCGTAATCTGCAGTTCCCAGGTTCGAGTCCCAGCTGGGTCAGCGTTGAGATTTATCTCTGCAAAATTCCCCGCCCTGCCCACGGTCAAGTAGGCAGTAGGGGACACCGATAGGCTTGGAAAGGCCGCCGTCCGTCGGATGGGACGTTAAGCCTTGGTGCTCATTGACAACACCTAAATGCGGGGGAGCCATACCCTGTGCACGTTAAAGAACACGCTAAATGGCCTTGATGGGAGAATACCATCTTCTCCCAACAGCTGTTCCAGTGGGTCCCCAACCTTCTCTGAGCATCCGGGGTCCTTGTGACCTGGCCATTTATCCCATGGTGTGCAAAAAAGTGCTGCTCAGAGGTAAAACAACCCAACCCTGCAGCTTTGCCATACTGCAATCCTAAATGTGTGTGGAGACATTGAGGCATCAATATCTCCATGCGCAAGAGAGTCGCCAGTGGATACAACCTGCTCTCGGTTTATACAAAAGGTCCAATACAATATATATTACTATTGAAATGTATTGTATATATTGAATTTGCGCATATATGAGGCCTGAATATCTCCACACACATTACATACACACATTACATATCGCATTTGTTGACCCTCATTGTAATTTGTTTTGGCGCCTTTTCAATTTCGATTAATGTTTCTATTGTTTTCACTTTGTTATCTATCTGTAGGGATTCAAAAAAATTGAACTAAAATGTCTAGGAATTTCTTCAAATTTTTGTATTTGGAGATAAATGGAAAATACTTTCTGCTTTCGATAGGCTATTAATGAAATATTAGTATTTGCATTTTTTGAATCTCTCAGTATCTTCAATAGTAATATATATTGTATTGGGTCTTTTGTATATAAACCGAGCAGGTTGTATCCACTGGCGACTCTCTTGCGCATGGAGCCATGACTCCGTATGCAGGACGATGGGAGGCCGCCTTTCCAACCAAATTGATATACCATTTATTTAATACGTTAGACGGGATAAATCTAACGTTGGCACCATTGGGATTCGAACCCTGGAAACAGATTACGAGCCATGCCTGTTACCAATGGAATGATGATCCACCGTGTTTAACGTTCATACGTATGTATGTGTGGCTCTTCTGTCCATGGGGACACAGCTTAATGTTTTGTCCGATGGATGGCGGCGTTTCCAAGTCCACTGTCTCCTCCCTCACTAACGCAGAGGTTAGCCGAGAAAATCTGACACACTAAGCCAATTTAACAATAGCAACTAAAAGAAAAAACAAACGCTCACATGGTATTTTAATCCAAACATATTTTTCTTTCATCAGCTTTCCTGATTTAAATTCCATGTAGTTTAGGCAGAATCCCAAAATCCCAAAAAACCGAAAGTGATTCCGTTCGAAGCAAAAGAGGAAGAGCGGCGTTTGGCTTACCTGGTAGTGCTTGGTAAAAACCATTTCATCTCAGTGCCATGTTAAACTAAGTCTGACGTATATTTGAGCAGACAACACCAGGTTGAGAGCGAGTAAAGAAGGTGGGGGTTGAAAAAAAAAGTAACTCCAACACACGCGTGGTTTCCTGGAGCAATGTACCAAATCCCTTCGGCTGCAGTCGGTCCACGTAAGAGCCTGACGATTTGTGAGGATTTGGGAGACTTTTCATTAGATCCTAGACGTGCGTCTCTAGGCAAGTCAAACAGAGTTATGGTGTAAAGCTGTAGAACTGGGTGAAATGCGCTCCACACGGGAAGTGTGAAGAAGAGTGTTTCTCGGAAGTCATGCCGAACAGAATAAAGTTTTCACCTGGCTACAAATCGATCTTAGAGTCGTATTGTCTTAGGTAAAAGTGCACGACTGGAATCGTAAATAGGTTGAAGATTTAAATGCATCGGAACTTCCGTGCAAAATATCCAAAATGCTATGTTGGATATTTAGCGGTATAGAAAGAGCAAATGAAAGTTTGGTTCGATATATTTTTAGAGATTTAGTGTTAATCATTAGCTTTCTAACTCGTTTGACAATTGTACAGTGTAAGATATTTTACGAAATCATGTGACAAATTAGGTAACGATATCAATCAAATATAAATTCGCTTTTTAAAATATGTATTGGGAAGTAAGTGATTATGAAAGCTGGAATATATTATATCAGACATTGCAGTTAACTCTCTCCCTAATGAATTTCCTCCGAATTTTGTCAGAACCTGAATCATTACCATATTTCGAAGAATTTATTTTAATAAACAGGTTGATATAAGTTATTGGTTTTTATTACCTACGATTTAAAAAAAATTAAGTTATCAGAACTCTTGAAAGAAATGAGTATGGTATGGCATTCCTCAGCTTGCATGACATTATGTACGCATATTTTAGAGTTATGTATTACATTGAAAAAAAATTATGTTGTTACGGGTTTATAAATAAGATAATTGTTTTAAGTCAGTTGTTTTTGCAGTAATGAAATGCCTTACTATCTTATGAGATTGCCTTGTATTTGAAAAGTAATGCCCAAGAGGAAATTTAAGAAAAAAGTTTCAAGAGCATTTCTTAATAAAAGAAAAACTTTGTTGACTTTTCTAATTTTTTTTTGGTTCATAGATAGCATATTTCTTCTTATCTATGTGTAATTTTTTCCCATTTAATTATCCTGGAACATTTTGGTTATCCATTGAAAAAGAAATGTTGGAAACGTTTGAGACGACACGCCTTTGCGTCCCTTGTGATGTCACCGGTGGCGGAAGTTTTCGTCTCCCCTTAATTACTCACCGATCACCTTAATTTACCTCGCCGATTGGTCCCGATGTTCATGTGGCGATCCCATTTGCGTCTTGCTGCGTAGGTTTTATGGATATATTCCTTCTGCGCCTTATAGATCGGGATTAAATACGCCGCAGAGTGTCCGAAATCTTTAGAGATGCTGCAGTCGTTTACCCTATGAATGCAAAGTTGAAAGTTATGGAGTAGTATATTTTCGATGTGCAGAAGTATCAATAGACGGAAGTTTCGCGGCGAATATTTGGAGAGGATATAATAACCTGGGGGCGAAAACCTTACAGTACATTAAATTACGATGAGATGAAGCTGCAGACGAAGTTTGTAATCATAGCTCTGATCGTCTAGGAGGGAGTTCTCGAAAAGAGAGTCACGCAAACTTTCGAAAATATATAAAAGTTAATACTACCTATTACATGAGCTAAGAGGGACGGCTGGGTCAGTATTGAGATTTATCTCCACAAAACGCCTCGCCCAGCCATGGTCAGTAGGGGGAACCGAAGGGCGTGGAAGGGCAACAACTTTTTCAGTGGGTTCCCTCTCCCCAAACTTCTCTGAGCCATCGGGGTCCTGGCCATTTAACCCACTGTGTGCAAAAAAGTGCCGCTCAGAGGTAAAACAGCACAATCCATAAACTAAGTCAGTAACACTACAGGTTCGTAATCTGATGTTATCAATTTCGATTCCCAACTATACCCGCATTGATATTTCCTCTACTAACCCTTGGACGAGAAAGGGGATACCTATGCGTTTGTAAAGACCGGCATCCATCGGATGAGATATTGAACTCTAGACCTGTCTTCAGGAGACCCATACCCTCCCTATCCATGCTAAAAATTACGATGGCGCTTTATGAATAGGGCTTCCATCTATCTCCTAATAGTTGTATATTGGATCCTCTTTCCCAAACCAGCTCTAAACCTTTTGGTCTTGTGCCCTAGCCATTTAGCTCATTGTGTCGAACTTGTTGCACACAATGGGCTAAATAGTTAAGTCGCAAAAGTAAAACAGTTAAACCATACTCTCTCAGCAGTCTAAAAAAATTGCCATTGGGACCTCAGACTCGATATGAAGGTGGACGGAGTGTTCTTTCACCTTCACCTCAAGTCTGTGGTCTAATGACCAGTTCATTTAATCCATTAAGAGAGCAGAATTCTGGTAAGGAGTAAAGTAACTCAACCTAATAGTAAGATGAATTATTTGCACATAATGAAAACTAATGTTGATAATGAAACTTTTGGAATATTTATGATATTTTAAATGATACTGTTTCTTGATGTACATTTATATATACACCGATTCATTATATAGTTACAGAAATCATTATCAATCCTGCGTGTAACTGTTAGTTTATTAGCTGTTAACACGTTCATCACTTTTGTGCTTGCAGTTGTGTCGATTAAGTTTGAACCCGTGTTAGGGAGAGCTTCCCCGTTTCGCTAATTGGGATCGAGAAAAATTTATAAACTTTGGAAGTGCATTTTGTTGTATCGAACATCCTATTGATTCAAGGTCCTCTCTGCAGAGTAGTAGGAATCATTTACACTCGCAATTCGGAGAGCAATCAAATTTGATTTAAATAAATAGCTATTAATGACTACGGAGTTCACGCTGTGTTCGAGAATGAAGAGACAAGAGGAGGAAACTGCTCTTACAGAACATTAACAGGTTGACTAACGCAGAGACCTCTCTCTACCTGGAAGCTCATCACAGATTCTCGCTAATAGTCTTGTAATGTGAGAGAGGAGATGCTGGCCGTAGCTGTAAATTCGGAACACTGATGTCGTGTAGAAAAGGCTGCTAGTGGAAATGAGAGAGGAGCATGAATCGGGAACATGAAATTGCGTGTAATCTGATGACGATTATGCTTTTGCAGCTAGCGTCGGTGGATGGCGATGTGCTAAGGAAGAAATCTCAGTTGATGTTGCATTGGAACAGTTTACAATCAACAAATGAATTAAATCTCGCCTCAGGCAAACTGACAGGGGCTGTTGTGTAAATTGACGTAGAGAAGGTCTGTGAGGAAGACGATATGTCAGCGGAAAGACAACACAAACATTCATGCTTTGGATGGGATTTGAACCCTGAAGTCGATTGACAAATCAACACACCCAGTTAGGTGGATTATAATTTAAATGCATGTATTTCATTTAGAGAAACCAATTGTTATTCCGTCCCTCTGATGGGATGTAAAGCCGTAGATCCAGTTCAGAAGGATTAAACCTCGTGCACTTTAAAGAACACACTTGATGGCCTTGACATGTTGGCTTCTACCCTTCTAAATGCTACCTCTGAGAGCTTGGGGTCTTTGTGACCTGTCTAACCTACGAGCCTTTGTTACCTGTCTATTTAGCCCATTTTGTAAGCAAAAGTGTCATTCAGAGGTAAATCAGCTCAATTCCAATAATTCTCAAATGGTTATATGGTTTATTCTTATATTTAATAACTAATTTCGTATACATAAAGTGCATTTCATATGTCTAATGAACTAAGGACACATCTTAGAACGCCTAAGCGATATACAACAGATCAATAAAATTAATTTTTTGCAGTATAATTTTGGATGGGTTAACATCTGAGTGATGCATTTTAACACACAATAGTAACTAGGTCACAAAGACTCAAAGGTCTCAGAGTTATAGGAGGGAGACCCACAATCCATTGTGTGTTAAAATATGTCGCTCAGAAGTTAACACATCTAAAATTATATTTACTAAATATTTTTAATATTCATTGACTGGCTGGGAAGAGTAGGGATGAGCTGCGAAAATCTAAACCTAATCTACAGTGGACATTTGAACCTGGGAACGTTAGATTATGAATTTTGTACGCTATCAACAGAGCCATGCCTCTCTCTCATAATGAATTGGTCAGTCATCAGTTTTAGTGTCCATTAGAACGATTGTTAAGGCAATAATTGCACACCAAACTGCACAAAGTAGGATATTTTCCATAAAGTGTATTAAGGGAGATATAGTGGCCCATGACCCACTAATTAAAAAATATGATCTGTAAAAGGTTTAGTTACAAAAGACTGCCCTTACACAATTGTTAAATATGCCATACTATTATATATATGCATCTATTTTCGGCAGAACTGAATCTTCCTTTTCTGACTTTTATTTGACAATAGACTGAAACGTGATGGACGTTTTATTTTATTACACTTCGTATAAAATTCAACTCAGAGAATGACTGGATATATGGTTGCCGTTTCAATAAGATCGTTTATCTTTTCGTATCCTTTATGTTTGTATTTTAGTCAGTTTTTCAGTTGACGAAGTTATTGATTATTAGTGTCTTATTGATTGACAGATGATTTTCGTGGTGCAGTCGTCGCAATGTCTTACGTTATTTACTCATTTCACATAACTCGGAATTGGAGAAAGATGTGCAAAACAAATAAGTGAGTCAGCATACTCTAATGAAAAAGTTCTAAGGAAAATTCTCTCGAACGTTTGAAACTTTGGGTTATGCATGCTCAAGAAAATATTATACTGAAATCTGTCTAAATCTAAGAACGATGTTAAATATTTTGCATAGCCTTACCAGAATAATAGAGAATTTACATGTATTGTCAATGGACATTTAACTTCGAAATTCAGTAACTTCTAAAATATGCATTTATTGGAAAAATGTAACTGAAGATAAACTAAGTTTATTATCAAATCTATTTAGTCTCGAGTTTCAACCATATTCGTTCAGTATTTAGAGCTTCATTTTTAGAGCAGTATTCAGTACTTATGGAAGCTGGTTCACAACAGTAATGTGTTATAAGAATTTAATTCAGAACTTTATTAAATGATTTGAAACCATACTTATTAAGTAATGTAATTTACCCAAACATTAAACAAGCTTCTAAATTGTCTATTTCAATATTATATAATTATAAATGATTTTCATAAAACAAGTCATTTATTGTTGAATATTCTAGCTTCCAGAACTTTTTAAATTCTTAACGAATATTGTTAAAAATCGATATTTGAACAGATTTATGATTTTATCTTCACTAACATTTTCCCGTTAAGTGAGTATTTTAGAAATTAGATTCCCATTGACATTACATGAACATTTTCTAATATTTTGGACAGATTTTTAGAAATTAGACAGATGGCAGCCTCCCGTCAAGGCCATCCAGCGTATTCTTTAACGTGCACAGAGTATGGCTCTCCCACAAACGGGGCCACGGCTTAACGTCCCATCCTACGGACGGCGGCCTTTCTAAGCCCATTGGTGTCCCCTACTGACCGAAGGCAGGGCGGGGAGTTTTGCGGAGATAAATCTCAACGCTGACCCAGCTGGGACTCGAACCTAGTAACTACAGATTAAGAGCCTGGCGCGCTACCGATTGAGCCACCCCCGCCCTCGTCAATCTGTAGTTCTGCATATTGACAACATGGCCGAACCAACTCAGTGTCTTCCTACAGAAGATGCCAAACTGTTGTTGCAGACTGCGTCTAACCTTATCATTACGTAGTGGAACCACATAACACCTAGATCACAGTCGAAGCGTCTCGAATCAAAGTATCAAATTACCTGTTACCTTGCTTCCAAAGGATCCACGTTTCAGTATCTTAGCAAATTTTAGAAGGTTGCGGCTCTATACATCCTAGCGTAACTTTTTTGCACACAATTGGTTAAACGGTCAGGTCACAAGGGCTCCAAAGACTCGCAGAAAGTTGGGAGAAGGGGAGCCACAGGACAGCTGTTAGCCTTTCGTCATGGTCATCTAACGTGTTTTATAACGTACACAGAATATGGTTTTCCTGTACGCAGTACCACGGCTTAATATTTCATCCCACTGACGGCGGCTTTTCTAAGATCATTGGTGTCCGCTGTTTGACCCAGAGCATGGTGGGGGTTTAGAATAAATATCAATGCTGGCACAGGTGGAACTTGAATCTGGGAAATGCAGATTACGAACTTGCACGCTATCAACTGAGACAACCTCCACTCCCAGTTTTAGAAAGCAAAATATAGCGTGATTTAGTCTTTATGTGTATGCGCTAGGTTTTTTCTTTTAAAAGATAAACGAAAAATTACTTCCTGGTATAATAAGGTACTAACAAAGTAGGGGCGAAGATGGCTCAGCCGGTAGCGCCCCATGCTCGTAATCTGCAGTTCCCAGATTCGAGTCCTAGCCTCAAAACTCTCCGCCCTGCCCACGGTCAGTAGGGGACAGTGATGGAAAGTCCGTCGAATGGGACGTTAAGCCGTAGCCCGTATGCGGGAGGGCCATACCCTGTGTAGGTTAAAGAACATGCTGGATGGCCCTGACGGGAGGCTACCATCCATCTCCCAACAGCTATCCAGTGGATCTTCCTCCCCCAACCTTCTCTGAGCCTTCGGGATCCTTGTGACCTGGCCATTTAGCCCATCGTGTGCAAAAAAGTGCCACTCAGAGGTAAAACAACCTAATTAAATATTACCATTCTTATGAATTTCCACCGTTAAAGAGCGCTCAAGTTAGAAAGGACAAACTTTATTCTCTTTGAAAACGAGCATTCTCTATACCAATAGGTGATTGGTCCCTCCAGTTTCTTAAAACACTGTTTTGGTTTTACAATCAGAGATAAAACAAACCAACCCTTCTTCGACAGTTTTCGCATTTTTTTTCAAAACTTCTTTCGCGAAACTATTTTCGCCCTTCTTGGAGAAAGTGAGTACGTAACTTGGAAATAATGTCTCCTATCGGTTACTAAATTAAATCTGTTTAAATATTTTGTTTAAAACTCTGTGTATAACACCATAAACTTTGCATTCAGAAAATCCACACCTTCTGCACTTCAGAAAATACATTGCAGGAAGACTACCATCTGTCTGGGGCGGGGGTGGCTCAGTCGGTAGCGCGCCAGGCTTTTAAGTCAGTCGGTAGTTCCCAGGTGCGAGTCCCAGCTGACCAGAGTTGAGATTTATCTCCCCAAAAATTCCCCGCCCTGCACACTGTCAGTAGGGGACACCGATGGGCTTCGAAAGGATGCCGTCCGTCGGATGAGACTTTAAGCCGTGGCTCCGTGTGCGGGAGAGCTATATCCTGTGCACGTTAAAGAACACGCTGGATGGCCTTGACTGGAGCCAACCATCTGTCTTCCAACAGCTGATCCAGTGGGTCCCTTCTCCCAACCTTCTCTGAGCCTTTCTCTAACAGTTGTCCAGTGCACTCAGTAGTGGGGTACTACTCTGTGGTCTAGTGTATCTCGTACCTTTCTGAGCTCTTGGTGTCCTTGTGACTTGATAATTTAGCGCACTGCATACACTACCACTCAGAAGTGAAACAGGGCAAGAACAACTCAATTTCCTACTGAATATTAATAAATATAAATGTTACGGCAGCAGTTTAATCCTATTTGTATTTGTTACAGTTCTTATCAGTTTTAATTTGGGTGCATTGTATCACATTATTCATATTCGTTCATCTTACCTTGCTTTATTGACTATCTTGAAAATTTAATTTGAGTTTTGCATAATTTATATTTGGAATTGTCTCTAGTTTCATTAAATTATATCTTTAAAGCCTGACTAGATGAATCATTTAAATTGTCCCCAAAGGCTTAGTTTGACTGCATAAATTATTTTTCAAAAGCTTCGTTTTATCGATTGAATTTAATTTCTTAGTGTTTGTTAAAACCCAACCTTTAATGATTTGTAATATAGATAGTCGTTAATTTCGTTTTCTGTTGAGTCTGCTTAATTCACAGTATCGTTTTAATGTTTAAAGCGTCTTTGAAAAGTCATCTTAACGGTTTTTTTTTTTACATAAAGCTTTGGTTCTTCGCCAAAATGTGTATTGTAAATGTCAACCAAATACCAATATCCACGCGAATTAGAATCACACGGAATAGCGTATTCGTTTTTATTTCTACACAGTTTATTGTGGACTACCCACAGTGAAGGTTGTTTTCAACTATGACCTTTAAAATTAATTGGTTTCTAACTTGCTTTTGAAATATTCGTTTCAAGCAACAGTATTTCAAGAAACCTTCAGTTACAACAGTGGCCCAACGTGGGTGTTTTAGAAATTTTGGGGATATTTTTCTTGAGTTTTTCGGTAGAAATAGATTAAATGGAATATCGAATTGGTTTTAGATATACTTAGTTTTGCAAGTTTTGTTTCGACAAAAAAATTGAAATTTATGTCACAGTATCAAATCATCAATTTTTATAGACGCTAAATGTTATTTCAACTAGTTTTATACGGCAAAAAATATTTGCATTCCATTGAGAGTGCTCTGGGCTCAAAAAGATTGGAAACTGAGTTAGATGGAAGAACAATAGGATATGAGAACCAAGTCCTATAAATACTTCAAAATTCCATAATTTACTATTCGTTACTGTACAAAAAGCGGGGGGGGGGGGTTGTCTCGTAATAAGATGTTCGCTATTCGAAACTTAATTGGCCTGCTTTGAGATTTTCTCCATCCCTGAGTCGGGTTGTTTAAAATCTGAGCAGCATTTTTTTTTGCACATAATGGGCTAAACGGCCAGGTTACAGGACCACGAAGACTCAGAAGGTTGGGTGGAGAGACTCACTGGACAGCTGTTAGGAGATAGATGGTAACCTCTCGTAAAGTCCATCCAGCGTGTTCTTTAGCATGCATAGGGTATGGCTCTCCCGCACACGGGGCCATGGCTTTACATCCCATCTGACGGACGACGGCCTTTCCAATCCTATCGGTGTCCCCTAATGATCTTGGGTCGGGGTGTTTTGCGGAGATGAATCTCAACAGGGAAATACTCGAACCTGGGAACTACAGATTACGAGCCTGGCACGCTACTAACTGAGCCACACCCGGCTCTTTCCGTCCCTGAAAAGAGTGGTTAGCGTGCTTGGCTTCAGATCAATGGTATCTGGGTTTCAGCCATTGATTTTCTTATGTTGTTTTCCTGCTGAGTTCTTCAGACTTCCATGGCGTACCAACCGATAGGCCTGTGTCAGACCTCGGTGGCAAGTAGCCAAGGTGGCAAGTTGCCTTTCCAACCGATAGGCCTGTGTCAGACCTTGGTGGCAAGTAGCTGCTTGGGTGACAGTTTTTTAACACCCACTCCTACTACAATTAGAAATAGGAGACAAATGATTTGGAAAGACTACCATCCTTCTGACGGGAAATTGAGACCCCGTGCGCCCATTAAAGAAAACGTTGAATTGCCTTTAACGAGAGGTTTACATCTGTCCCCTAAAATTGCCCAGTGGATTCCAAACTTTTCTCTAATCTAGCACATCATGGGCTAAATGCGTGCAAAGAAATGTCTCACAGGTAAAACAACCCAACCAACTTCGGCTACAAAATTTTGCGAACTCCTGTTTCATTGTTATTGCTAGCTTTTGAAGAATAATTAACATTTTGAAGCCTTATTAATAATCTGCGGAAGAACAGATGAAACTGCAGATTGCCATTTGCAAAAGGATATTTGAAAATGTCTATCAGGTATTTAGCTATAATCCTAATCAAAGAGATATGCTCACTTTGAACTTAATCACGATGATTAAATTGCATTCATTATTCAGAAGGAAAGACAATTTCACCTTACCTTATTTGGCTGTTTGATGAATTAGTCGTGAACCGATGCTATTAAAAACAGCCTAGAGGGATATGTCCGATCATAGGTGTCACCAGATGGCCGGAGCGAAGACGTAAAACGCCGACAGCTGGATGTGGTGGGAACGCCATCTGCTGGTCGTTGAAGTCTCGGCCCCACGTCGCCATTGATTATGTCATGTTCCTCCTTTCGTGATGCGTTACACATAATAGAAATAAGATATGTTAGGTTTATTAATGGCTTTACGCAACTAGATGGAGCTTGTACTTTAAAGCTCGTTATATGGAAATTTTCGTTCTGTTTCACTAAACAATGGGAACGTAGCAGTTTCAATTATTTCAAGCACTGAAGAAACTTTTAATTTGAGATTTAAGGAATTTCCGTTATGTCCATGGGGATTTTATTTCGAAGCTCTATAACTTCAAAAATATGCATTTAATGGAGAAATATGACTGAAGATAGATTAAAGATCATAATCAAATCTATTTAAAACTCAATTTTCAACAGTATTCGTTCAGTATTTAAAGAGTTGCAGAAGCTGGAACGTTTAACAATAAATTATCTTGTTTCATAAAAATCATTCATAATTACCTAATATTGAAACAGTCATTACGCAAACTTCTAAAAATGCATATTTATTTAATTAAATGGTTTTAAACAATGCTTATTAAATTTATTATTTAAGTTTTAATTAATTTTTGAGATAAACACTTATGACACATTACTCTTGCGAAATATTCCAGCTTTCCTAACTCTCGAAATACTGAAAGAATATTGTCGAAAATCGTGATTAAAAGAGACTTGAGGAAGTTTTTTAATGGAAGATTTTTAATTTAAACTAGTCCAATTTTTCTATTAAATCCATATTTTAGATACTTCGATAGAGTTTCGATTTCCATCGACATAACTTGGAAATTCTCTGATATTTGTATAGGGAAGTTTGTTTCCCTTATTGCAGGGTTTTTCAAACTGTGGCCGCGAAGTCTTTGGAAAGGGCCGTAGCACTTTAAATATGAGTCGTAGTATTTTAACTTTGAATTTTCGCACTGTACGCATTCACGTCATAAATAAATTATAATGAAAGAATATTTAAATAACTCGATTCATTGAATATAAAGAATTTTTTTTGCGAATTCATTTTTATTTCATTCGTTTATCAATCTGAACCCAACGTTTAAATTATATCTGTTCATATTAAAAAATATACGAAATCAAATTGAATGAATATTAAAATTTTGTACCATATTTAGTGTATCTGTATTGTTATTCTGGATTTTTCAGGATCTAAGGGCTTTGGAATATGTTTTTTCATGACTTTTTTTTGGTGCCTCCCCCTTGGGGGGAGGCACCAAAAAAGAGTTCGTAAACCCCTACTTAGAAGATTCTAAGGAACTTTCTTTCTCCCTTTCTTCTGTGTTACATAGAATTATGATCGGTGCAAAAAATGATTGATAGAAATTTTAATTTTAAACAATTTCTCTTCACGTAAACGAAGAAAACAATCTCCCCTTTCACAAAAAGCAATTTTTTTTTCCAAAAGAAATTTTGGGAATGTCATCTACTTGTTTTCTGCAAGGTGTAGTAACAGTTTTTCCGTGCTTTAAGGTAGCGTTTTGTTCTCGAAATTTACTGTTATGTGCAGAAAAACAATTTTAGTTTTAACCATCTCGAAAAGCAGCATATGCATCGTCAAGTGATGAAACGAATATCGGCTGAATCCTGAAAACTTAAACTTTTCTACCAGCACATTGGTTTCACGGAAAATTTATTGCGAAACGTTCACAGGGCGCTTGCGTCAAATTTTACGAAAGGGATATAGGAAATGTCAGCACGTGCTTCTCTTTGTTCACAATTGGGCAACCTATGACCAGGGTGGAATATAACAGACGGGATTCACTGTTGGCCCGTTCCTCTTTCGTATTGTAATCGTCTTACATAAAAGTCAAATCTCGCTACGGAAGACTCAGTGGTTGACGAGAGTTTTATCCCGTTTTTAACAGCTTTCGGCCCTCCACCCTGGTCCTCGAACCACATATTTTCACCTTTTTAAAAATAACGATTGAAATTTTGCATTTAATTCCATGTTCCCATACCCCCACCTTCCCACACAGCTACCAAATATTTCAGTACCCTATCCAAAATTTATTACATAATTCCTGCAACACCGTTTGCGTTAAAAACTGGTGTCTCTCTACCTATGATGTAACCCGAGTTCGAGTTTAAAGTAATCTTCCTGTTTCCGTTCCTTTTAGCCCTTTAGGTGGCTTGAACGTGTTCTCGCCACAGCTAAGTGGTCTTCTAATAGTGATGACGTGACAGCACCGCCACTGCTACTAAACAGCCGTAGCTTAAGCCCTGCACTGGCGCTTACAAAGTAGAGAGAAGGATAAATGCGTAACACCAGGAGGATTAAAGAGGGGATACGATAAACATCTTTTTTTTCTTTTCACTCTTTATTTAATCTTATAATAGTAAGACATTGTCAATGCACTTATAGCTTTTAAATAACTAAGAACAGAAAACTAGGGAAAATAGGAAATATATTAATTTTGGGGGGAGGGGTTTAAGAAATACGTTGAATTCCATTTGTTTAACCACGCCACCTATAATAAAACCTGATTTTGAAATAAATGTCGTTCTGTTAGCTCTGAGAGGCACTTTTTTTTGCACACAGTGGGCTAAATGGTCAGGTCCCCCAAGGGCTCAGAGAAGGTGGGGGAATGGAACCCACTGGACTGTTGCTAGGAGACAGATGGAAACCACTCGACAAGACCATCCAGCTAATTCTTTAACGTGCACATGGTATAGCTGTTCTGCACAAGGAGACATGGCTTTGCGTCCCATCCTACGGACGGCGGCTTTTCCAAGACTTATCGGTGCCCCTCTTCTGACCCGAGGGCAGGTGGGGATTTATCGGAGATAAATCTCAATGCTGGCCCAGATGGGACACAAATCAGTGAACTGCAGATCAGGAGCCTGGAAAGAAATGAAAAAGAGAGTAATAAGTTTGAACAGAAATTAAAGAGCTTTTCCGTTGGAAAATGTTGCACATGTATTAAATTACTTAATGTAGGGTTTTTCAAACTTTATATAGCTAGGCACCTTTTTTTAATTTTGTATCTTACTTTGTGCCCCAAATATCGAAACGCATATAATAAAAGAAGGAAAGAAAAAACGAATAGATTTTCTCTCTATTCAATCTTATAAAAACAAGACATCATCTGTGCACTTTATATCCTATAACTAAGAATAATATACTAAAAATGCGGGGGGAATAAATCGTATCTTGCCGCGTCCAAAAATATTTGGCAATAATAATAGGATCATGCGATTATTTGTATATTTTCTAAGAAACGGTATTAGGCCGCTGATACTTGGGAAAACGATGAATTGGTGTAAAGTAAAAATTCATTGTATATATTGCAGAAAATAATACATATTACTTTGTGAATCTTTGTAATCGATCTTTATTGATTTTAGTTTTAATTTCCTTTAGTGGTCCGAAAAAACTTGTGTTTTATGGGTTCTCTCACTATCTCGTTTTCAAAAAAACAACGAGGTAATGTAATGTGTTCACTTGTCTCTCTGTCTGTACACATCGAACTTTATTGTTTACAGCAGTGGTCCTCAACTTTTTATGCTTCACGTACCCCCTGGAAATGTGTATGTAACTGGCGTACCTCTTCTATAGATAGATTAAACTATAATTATAGAATAACAATGGGAATAAATTAAAACATATATATACACACGTTAAATTTTGTATTCATAAATTATATATATCGATAAACAAAAAGAAAAACACTTGTAAAATTATAAACACTTTACTGGGTAATCGACTTTTGAGCTCTCACGGCGTACCCCAAAAACTTTTACCGTGTACCCACTTTGAGAACCCTTAATTTATAGAGATAAATTAAAAAATTTTTCGAGGTAAATTTTTTTCCCGAAGCTTCCAACAGCTATAATTGCGACCTCTACGGTGAAAAAATTGAAAATTCGAAAATTTAAACCAATATTTCAAACGATGTATTTATGGTAGAAATTTTAAATTTTTTTTGGTGGAATGTGAAGGGCATAAAGCTTCCGTCGTCAACAGTAAGTTGGCCCCTTAAACCCAGGGTGGGTGGGAAATGCAACTTTTTTGTTATATGATCATAGGTAGTTTTAATTTATATCGTTAGAGATTACAAAATATGGAAACGGCAAAACTTTTAACGAATGTTGCAAGTGATCTGTTTATAACAGAAATTTGAAATTTCGTTTGTAGAATGTCAAGAGATATATTGAGAGTCGAGAGCAATAATCTGCCCTTTTTTTTCTCTGAGGAATGTGACAAAAGCAACTTTGTAAACTTGAAGAATAAACGACAACTACTTTTCATATTGTATAATTACTAATAAAATACTACTATTTGCATTTTGCTCATCATGCATTAACTAGAATGAAAAAGTAGATAAAGGAAAAATTTCATTATTTTTTAATTCGAGATTTCCATATGTGTTCCAGAGGCGATACGTGTTTTTTTTTTATGTTACAAATTGTATATGATGATAAAATAAATATTGATTGATTCATTTCCTTTAGTTCGCCATTTCGAATCTCCATTCCTTTGCCCGTCGAAACTTTATATTGATCGATTGGTATTTCTGGAGAGTCATTGGTAAAAATCTTGAGGCCGTAACAAGAATTCTGAAAGATCAATGGGAGGAAAAACAAGAAAGAGTGGATTCCGAAAAGATGAAATTTTTTATACGGTGCTTTAATAGGGACTCTAAAAATCAATTGATGAATCCAGAGAAACGATCCATACGAGGACGATTAAGTTTATTGTATAAATAATACTTAAAATTCACCAGTACGTCATTTTTGTACCTACCCATCGTAATCATTATTATAATATTTGGAATACTTTTCTGCCTATTTGACCTGCCCAGACACTTAACAGAATTTTGTCATCAAATCACCTTTCAGCTAAATAATCTTGAGTTAATTTCATGCTTCCTCCAACAACAACAAACAGAAAATAACAATCATAATTTGCTATTAGCTGCTGGAAATTTTCAACACATTATATACAAAAAGAAATGACTTTTTTGTGCTTGAAATTTCAAAACGGAAGTTATTTTAAATTATCCATACATGTTGAACAGTTAAATTTCTAAAGGGGGTTCATATCACACCCATCTTTTTTTCCTCTATACTTTCTTCTATACTAAGGAAAGTTCCAGAGAGGTTAGCTGCTTAGCTACGAAGGAAAAGAACATGGGTTCCAATCTTGGTTGGGTTGGGTTGTTTTACCTCTGAGCAGCACTTTTTTGCACACCTTGTGCTAAATGGCCAGGTCACAAGGGCCCCGAAGGCTCAGAGAAGGTTTGGGGAGGGGACCCACTGGAACAGCTGTTGGGAGACAGATGGTAGCCTCCCGTCAAGGCCATCCAGTGTGTTCTTTAACGTGCGTAGGGCATGGCTCTCCCGCACACGGACACGGCTTAACGTCCCATCCGACGGACGGCGGTCTTTCCAAGCCCATTGGTGTCCCCTATTGACTGTGGGCAGGGCGGGGAGTTTTGCGGAGTTTATTTATCAGTTTTCTGGGAGTTTTCATTTTTATATAGTTTTCTGTTCAAATCTTGCTTCCTCATAAATCTTTATGGCCTGATTATGATAGGTTCCTGTAAGATCCCTGTAAAGAAATAGGCTGTTTCAAAATAATTTTTATTGGATGCTATGATTTTCTTTGATTCTTTGCGAAAACTGTTAGTGTAAATTAAGTGTTATAAATCACAAAATGCTAATGCCTGATCTTCTTTAATAATACGTTCCTTAACATTATAATCATCCCGGCTCGTTTCTTGCAGTTCCCAGTTTCATATCCCAATTTTGCTTGCGTTGAAAATTTTCTCCGCATATAAACCATTCCCTTTAATGCGAAAGGTGACATCGATAGGTTTGGAGAGGTAACTGTCAGTCGTTTGTGATGTTAAACAATGAGTAGTAATGCAGAAGAGCTAAACTCTGTGCATTTTAAAAAACACGTTGTATTTTAAGTGCACAGGGTTTAGTTCTTCTGTATTAGCCAACGTGTTTTTAAAATGCACAGGGTTTAGCTCTTCTGTATTACTAATCATTTTCTTTTTTTAAGGTGCACAGCTTTTCCGTTAAGGCTGGGAAAGCTTTTCCATTCGAAAATTCTTTCCCAGCCTTAACGGAATGCTTCAGTCTATCTCGTAAAAGCCTTCAACTCCTATTTAAACCTTGTGATTTGGCAATTCACTGTGCAAAAAAATGTCACTGAGCCAAAAAAAAAAAAGTGTTTTAATCTGTTAAATGTTTTAATCTGTAAAAAAAGTGTCATTGAGCCCAAAAAAGTGTTTTAATCTGTTAAATTTTAATCTGTTAAAACTTTTCACCGATCTTCTCTGAGCCCTTGGGGGCCTTTGTGACATGCTGTTTAGCCCGTTGTGGGAAAAAGGTACTTCTCAGAAGTAAACTAACTCTGTTAACATCTTCAATGAGAAAACTGCATCAGTTTTTTAATCAGAACAGAAACGGAGTATATTACGTCATATAATAAATTGACTATATAAACGAAACAATATATAAAAGACTTGTTCAATAATTATTTCATGGTCAATATATGAATTTCTGTTGATTTCTTGATAGTCGTGTTGCATATATATCATTGTTTTGGAAAAGGCATGTATTTATTAATACTATTTAAACGATTTCTCCTCTGACCATTTCCAGTGTCCATTGTATGCAGTGTGACATTTTACGCATAGAACAGACTATACTACTTACTACATTAGATAAGTGCTTCTCTATTCACTGATCTGCCGGCTGTGTGCTCTGTCGAGAGAAGCCATCACTGAGTGCTATGTACGTTAACTCCGTGGCACATGTCAACAGAACGGGTGTTCCTCTCTACTCCATTTGCCCGTTGTTTAATCCATCGATCTATTCGCGTCAACGTAATAAATAGGGCTCGATGGAAACAAGACGTTTTAAAGGTGCCATGTAAATCAAAGAAATAGACTGATAAAAATGGGGGAGTTTGTGTAACATCTACGAAATCGTACATGACCGTTTTTGTGAACTTAAGAAATCCTTGCAGAATGTGTACAATGTGAGATAATATACAGGGTTTTCATAAAAGTTCTGACCTTTTGCAGATTATCGATTTCAACGGCTGCGGCGACTTTAGGCCCCGTACTTAAAGGGTTGTTTTTGGGTTGTTTTATCTATGGGGACACTCTTTTTGCACACAGTGGGCTGAATGGCCAGATCAGAAAGACCCCAAATGCTCAGAGTAGATTGGAAGAAGAGGACCCACTGCACAACTGTTAGGAAGCACAACTTTCTTATCCGCAGCGGATAAGAGAAGACAGGTAATCAAAAACAGGTGGGTGGTGAACAGTTACCCATTGTCATGTGCAGATATCCTCATCCACTATAGCGACACGACCATTTTCGAACGCATAGCACCATTTCATCCCATGTTGCACTAACAGGACATTTAAGCCATCGCACCCACAAATTGTCAATGGATTTTCACCGCTTGGGTCTTGTACTTTCAACACCTGTGTCATATTCGCTTCAACCTTCACCACACAACACGGGTGTGTAATAATGATGATTGCTGCCATATAGCGACTATATTTGGTACTAGTAGGCGGTGATGGCACAGCTCTAGATGTTTGTTTGGCGGGTACCAAATTGGGATTCTTAATTTCTGACTTACCCTCGTACATCTGAGTAAAATTGAATGAGTGGATGCTTGAATTCAGGCGATATGTTATGAACAAGGATTTAACCATGAAAATTTTAGACTAATAGTCAGATGTTTGCTACAATGATTTTACAGATTTTGAAAAAGTAACTTTTACTAAGTCTTTCTGAAACTAAGTTTCCAGTGTTTTTTTTTTCCAAATCTCGAGTAACAAACTTAAATAGTATATCCTTATCCATATTGAAAAAAATTGTCTCGAATCAGATGATCTCATTGACCGTAATAATAATTTAATATCTTGTAAATTATGAAATATAAATTGTTCTCATTTCTATTGCCGCTGCTCATATTTTTATTTTTTTTCTTTTCCAGATGATTTGCAGTGGATAAGAAAAGACAGGTAAATTCTATTGATCTTGGCAAATTATTTTCTTCTAATTTTTATCTTATACTATTACTACTGAGTGTAAGGTTTCCGATTCTGTTTTGTTTTTTAACATTTCTATTTGTTAACAAAAGTAACTGCTTTAGAAGTTTTATGAATCATTTTGATTCTTGGTTCACAGTTATAGTGTTGTTTCACCGTTGAGCGGAACTTTTTTTCCATACAATAGGGGACATAATATAATAATAAAATAATTGGATCACATGAACCTTTGCGGAAATCTTGCCTCAGTCGGTATCACGTCAGGTTCGTAATCTGCAGTAGCCTGGCTCCATTTCCAACTGTGTCAACGTTGACACTTATCTCTGCTAACCCCCACCCTCGGTCAGAAAGAAGACACTGATGGGCTTCGAAAGTCTATCGGATCGAGCATTAAGCCTTGGTCCTGTGTACAAAAGAGCCATACCAGGTGCACCTTAAGTAACACTGAGATGGTCTTGACAGGAGGGTTTCCTTTTAGGTGCTCCTGAGTGTTGTCCAGTGGTTCCCCTTCTCCTACACTTTTCTAAGCCCTTGGGGTTTTTGTGACCTGGCCATTTAGCCCATTGTGTGTAAAAAAAAAAGGGGGGGGGGGAGTCGCTCAGTCGTAATTAACCAATCTCAGCTTAAAGTGATCCAGTGTATTCCTTAAGCATACATATGGTATGGCTCTCTTGCACAAGTGCCATGGCTTAACGTTCCATCCGACGAACCTCGCCCCTTTTCCAAGTCATTGATGTCCTCTTTTCAAGGCAGAGTTGGAGGTTAGTGGGAAATAACTCATTGTAGGTGCAGCTGGGACTCAAACCTGAGAACTTCAAGACGATCATAGAGCTTTACTGGGTTGGGTTGTTTGCCCCTGAGCGGCACTTTTTTGCACATTGGCCTACGAGTATGGTTCTCCGCACACGAGGCCATGGCTCAATATCCCATCCGACAGACTACGGTCTTTCCAAGCCCATCGATGTTCCTTACTGACCGAGGACGGGGAGTTTTGCTGAGATAAATCTCAACGCTGGCCCATGTGGGAATCGAACCTGAAAACTGCAGATTACGAGCTGGCGCGCTTACCCCATGGTTCATAGATTCTCTATATAACTTTATATAAAAGTAGCTGTTCTTAAGAACTGAAACTGCCAGTGACGGTGAAATACATCTCAGCGACATACAAAACAACCATAATGACTGACTCTAAATCTTAAACAGCTGAAATGACCTAAAGTTTTAGAATATCTTACTTATTATCATTTCGTGATTATTTCATTCGTTCTGGAACTGAGCTGTCTTTTCGACTTGTTGCTAAGTTGCCTGTTGGATAATAGCCAACTTAGAAAAAGTGTTCTAACTGTGGACATTCGTTTGGTTATTCGTACAATATTGTTTTATATTGCTAAGTTTTACTGAACACCGACATAGACTGGTAGGCAATAATATAGCACAAATAGCGTCAAAAATAAGTTATTTACAGAAGTTAATGAAATTTATAAAAGTCTGTTGTTCTGTAACAACTAGTTATTTTTGTCGACCTAATAAAGTGTTAGTATTATATCTACTCACTCTAATGTCAATGTAAACATCACTACAATATCACTTGTTGTATGCGTTGCCGTAGAAACAGATTTCCCGAAGTAAACTGTTGATAAACAACTGTTATTAATCAATTTGTATCAGAATATCGGTAATGGATGGAAAATGTCATAATTACATTGCTTTGCTGGGTTTGTTATACAAAATAAGGTCTTTAATTTTGAAATATTATCGAATTCGTATTACTCGATTCCAAAAAGAAAGAGAAAGGTATTGAGTTATTGAAACGCATGAATTGATAATGCACTTGGCTACTGATGAAAGGGACCTAGGTTCGAGTCCTGGGTAAGGAAGGCATGGATGTATGTGTTGTTTTTATGCTGAGGTCCTGCCATCCTCACAGACCTTCTACTGTGGCGTATAAACTGATAGACTTCTGTCAGACTTCTCTGGCAAGCAGCTGCTTGAGGAAGTATTTATTAAATTTTGTGTAACTGCGAAACATATTTTATTCATAATGTATCAAAAAGATAATATCGTACTAAATATCAGAATTTGTGTTGCGTTGTTTTATTTCTGAGCGGCATTTTCTGAACACAATAAGATAAATTGCCTAGTCACATATACCTAATATGCTCAGAACTGAATTAGAAAGGACGACTTACTGGTCAACTGTTATGAGACATATAGAAGCCCCGCCAATTCTATCCAAACATGTTCTTTAACTCAGTAGTCAAATTTCATAGAATATCTGCAGACATGGGACTCATGAAATAGTTAGCTGAAAAAAATTAATTTCGTAGTGAGTGGGATTCGAACCCACGCATCCCAGTTACATGCCGGGCATGCTGACCACTACACCATCAGTGGCTAACTTTTTCTTCAGCCAATGTGACATGTAAACCGTAACGTCCACATGATATGGTTTCATCCAAAAGACAGCGATCTTTCTAAGCCAATCGGTTTCCTCTTTCTCATCGGATAGTGGAACTCAACTGAGGCATAGTGGAAACTTAAATCTGTGAACAGCAGGTTAGGAGGGTGGCTAACTGCCGACGTTCCCAGCTTTTATTTCGAAATTGGGTGCTCTTTATATCCAAAGAGTATTGAATATCGTGTGCAGTAAACATTGTAGATAAACACCAGTATTCTGCGGAGAAAGAGTGACCGGCAAGGTATGGGCAGACAAGGCTATTCCGTATGGTACGAGCCAATAGAAGGGATACTGTGGCGCAACTCGTCCGTAATTTGAATGTTGGTGACAAGAGCAATGTGTCACAACACGCAGTACATAGAACCCTGCTGAAAATGGGGCTGCGTAACCTCAAGCCGCTCCGAGTGCCAACACTAACCTCGGTTCACCGCCGAAAGTGGGCACGCGAGCATCAAAACTGGACCTTGAATGATTGGAAGAAGGTCATCTGGTCCGATGAATCTCGTTTCTCGTTTCACCATGTGGATGGCCAGGTCGTGTGCGTCGTTTACCCGTCTTATGGAGAAGTGTTGGCAATAGGATGCACCGTGGGTCGAAAACAAGCCGTTGGAGGAAGTGTAATGCTTTGGGCAATGTTCTGCTAGGAAACCCTGGGTCCAGTCATTCATGTTTAGGAAACTATGACATTTACCACCTACCTAAACATCAATGCAGACCAAGTACATCCTTTCATGGCAACGTTATATCCCTCTAGTAGTGCCTTCTTTCAGCAGGATAATACGCCATACCACACTGCCCGGAATTTTCGCGAATGATTCGCGGAACATGAGGAAGACTTCCAGGTATTGCACTGACCTCCAAATTCCCCAGACATCAATCCAATCGAGTATCTGTGGTTTGTGTTGGAACAGCATATCTGATCTGTGGCTGCTCAACCACGTAACTTACAAGAGTTAAAGGATCTGCTAGTAACGTGTTGTTACCAGATACCACAAGACACCTCTAGAAGTCTCATAGTGTCCATGCCTCGCCGTGTAAGAGCTGTTTTGGAGGCACGTAGAGGATCAACATCATATTAGGCAGGTGGTCATAATGTTTTGGCTCTTCGGTGTATACGTTAACGAACGAACATGCTGTGTAGCTTGACGATAGGCTTCCATCTCTCCTAATAGTTGGATCCCCTTCCACCCACATTTCTCTGAGCCCTTGGAATCTTTGTGACTTGACCAGCCTATTGTGGGCTTCGAACCTGCGCATCCCAGTTGGGCAAAAATGTTACTGAACGCCGACAGTAAACTGGTTAGACGTTAACAGAACACAAATAGCCTCAAAAATTGGTTATTTACACAAATTAATGAAATTTCTATAGGTCTGTTTGCATACAACAACTAGTTATTTTTGTCGACCTTTGAGCCCGCGCATCCCAGTTGGCCAAAAAAATGCCACTCAGAGGTAAAACTGCCCCACTGGTTTATTAGTCAGGCTTGCTAACCAATATATGGATAGGGCTTTCAATTTCCTACAGCACATCCAGACTAGGTAGGGATAAAAATACTTGTTTAAAGAAAAAGTGAAATTCGACGATGTGGAATTGCATGAACAGTTTAAAAAACTATTGTATCTAAACCATTTATGAATATAACGTGATCAATTTAACTTCTTAAATTGAGCATTAGTTCAATCCACATCCAATATTGTCAATAAAGAATGTAATTGCACAAACTGTAGTCGAGTTCTATATTTTTAAGGTCCAAGCAACGAAGTATATGATGAACCAAAAAAAGTATTAACAATAGAAAAAGTGACATAGTTTTATCGTGGTAAAATAACAATATTAGAAAAATCTTTTATATGTTGGGTTTTTTTTACTTTTTGCGTCTTTAATAAGGAATTTCGTTTTAGTATTTGTACACAAAAGGGAATTTTTAGCGTGTTTTGAGGAAGATAAAGGTGTTTCGAATCCTAGATAAGGCAGACCAGACTTGTTATCTTATGTTCCTAGAAACAAGTCCCAGTTGTGCCTATATTGAGATTTTCTCCGCTATCCTTCACCCTGCCCTCGGTGAAAAAGCAGCCACCGATGGGATTTGAAATCCTGCCGTCCGTCTGATGGGACTTTGAGCCATGTGAAGGAGAGTCATACCTTGTGTACATTAAAAAACACGCTGGATTGATTTGACCGGTGGCGTCCCTCCCCCCCAGCTGTATAAGAAATTCCCTCTTCCTAACCTTCTCCGAGCATTTTGGGGACCTTGTGGTCCTTTTGGGGTTCTTGCGACAATTGCCTACTGCACATCCCAACTAGGTAGTAATCAAAACCTCTTATGTAAATTATGTATTTAATTTCATTAATAAATTAATAAATTACATAACGTTATAGACTAAATGAGCCTCTCAGAGGCAACCCAAAAACAACTCTTCATTCTCATCTTCCATGGAAAGTGGGCTGGTTATCTGAAAAGTAGTAGTAGTTTAAAACCTATGTGTAGAAATATTTCTATCAAATGGTTTCACAATAATGAAAATATTTGGCTTTTATTTATTTATGTTTTTAATTTATGGAAATATTGAAACTTCTAATAGCATTTGTCATTTTAAAATTATCAGTAAATAACATTTTCTCTTATTCTCCTCTCTCGCTCTATGTAACAAAAGCAATGCATAGGGAGCCCTTAAAATCCATTTTGAATATATAATGAGAAAAAGGGGGGGAAAGAAGAATAAAATGAAGAAGCAGAAAAGTACCGTAAATACATTACCGCCATACCGCCAACAGAACTGAAGCGAAAGTAATCGATATCGTCATCTTTAATCTAATTTACCGCCGACAGTACGACCTGCAGCGGCGGTGACGTCGTACCTACGTCACCCCGCCTGACTCACTCTCCCACTCCACGAAGAATCCCATTTTCCATGTGACTGGAGCAGTAAGGCGGTAATATGTAATCTCTATGCAGCCTTCTCTTCTGACCTGTCCTCCTGGGACCCAGGTAGCGAGATTGGTCGCCCTGCTATAGTAGCAAGCTCCTGTTACTGCTGTCTGGCTTACTGGTTTAGCAGGTACACTCCACGTCTGCGCCGGACAGGAGTTGGATCAAGTGGGATTGGAGAGGGCCCTGCTTAAAATGCAGCATCCTCCAGGTTTTCTTTTTTTTATCTTCCTTTCAACGCTCTGTTCTCTCATCCCTACTTCTTGATCGTCCTTACAGTTGGGAATTCTACTGATTGCTCCTTACGCAGGCTTCCTGTTATGGGGATCCCTGTATACTCTATTTTTGTTTTATTTGACAGTATTCAGTATTGATACCGACTGTTTTGCTGTTTGAGCGAGCATATTTACATCAGCCTAATGTTACGAGCTTTCCGTGTTTTCGTTCACAGAGCAATTTTTTTTTGATTTTCTTTGTTTGTGCTTTCCGTATTAGATTAACTGCTTTCCTTTTCCTCTTTCTAATTCTATTACCTTACATTTTTCGACACCTCTGGAGATGTAAACACCCAAGTGGATAGAGTGTTATGCTCGTAACTCGTTGGTTGAAGGTTCGATCCTTTCCGACAGAAAATTTGCCGTTTCTGACATTTGACTGACGGCTTATATGTATATACATTATATTACAAAAATAACCCGTACACTTCCATATCGTGATTTTGGGGCAGGGGTAGTTCAGTCGGTAGCGTGTCAGACTCGTAATCTGCAATTTTCAAGTTCGAGTCCGCCTGGGCCAGCGTTGAGCTTTATCTCCGGAAAACTTCCCGCCCTGCCCTCGGTCACTGGAGGACACCGATGGGCTTTTAAAGGCCTCCGTTTGTCGGATGGGACGTTAAGCCGTGTCCTCGTGTGCGTGAGAGCCATACCCTGTGCACGTTAAAGAATAGCTCGATGGCCTTGAGGGGAGGCTACCTACCATCTGTCTCCCAACAGCTGTCCAATGGATCACCAACCTTTTCTGAGTCTTCAGGGTCCTTGTGACCTGGCTATTTAGCTGACTGTGTGCAAAAATACCCGCTCAGTGGTAAAATAACCCAACCCACGTCGTGTGAATGGAAAGATACATTCATAGCTCTCTAACTTTGAAAGTAAGTTTTTTTAAGAAAAAAAAAATCACTAGAGATGAATTTAAGATCTCATTCAAATCTCTTTAAATTTCAATTTTCAACAATATTCGTTTAATACAATGCTTCCCAAAGTGAGCGATACCGCCCCCTGGGGGGCGCTGGAACGATCCAGGGGGTCGGTAGTAGCTTCGGGTGCAATTGGGGGGGGGTGTCGAAGCATAAAGAAAGAAGTAAAGATAAGAAATTTTTGAAAAAAGGTCGAAGTGTCTTATTTACAACATCTTTCTTTACTATGTTGTAAGATGTAGGTAGAAATACAGATACATAAAAAACGCAAATTTGTCACTGCATCTTTCTGTTTGTTCGCTTAAAGAAGGTAGATTTCCAGGGTGGCGCCGAGTAATTTTTTTTTCTGAAAGGGGGGCGGTAGAACAAATAAGTTTGGGAACCTCTGGTTTAATATTTAAAGAATTATTAAAATATGAAACATTTAACTGTAACTTTTGCTACTCATGAAATTTTACAAAATGTAAATCACAACTGCTATAGAAAATCGGTTCACTAACATAAATGTAATATTTGTAGTTTGTGTAATGAAAACTAGATATTTAAAGAGATTTGAGCGAGATCTTCAATTTTTCTCTAGGGATATTTTTCCGTAAAAAGCTTATTAACCTTATTTTCGAAATTAGAGGGCTATGTTATGGTTTTCCATTCACAACATGAAACTGGCAGGTAACCTTTTATAATACTGATTACTGTATACATATAAGGGCAAAACTAAATGCAGATTTCTTGAAGAAATTTCGATAGAGAATATATGTACGTCTAAAGTTTTTCATGAAAAGCCGAAGTGAATGTAAGTAATTCGTTCTCTTAATGAGGGAGCAGTAGGAGTCGTAATCTTCCTCATATTGTCAAAAAAGATAATTTAATAAAGATTCAAGTAGCAGGCACAGAGATGAAAATCAGAGAATTCCACTATTGCAAAAAGTCGAAATCACAGGAGTCAGCTTGCTACTTCGTGAGCTTCATGTCTATAGGACATATTCTGTGATTCTTTACTACTGAATTATTGATTTAACGCCATGAGCGTAAGTGACAAATATTAAATTCCATCAGACGAGCAACTTAGTTGTCCATTTCCCAACATAGATGGCACCACGAGCGAATGAAATAAAAATGCGGGACAGCTTATGAATCATATTAACTAAATGAAAAGAGTTAGCCGTCGATAATGTAGTGGTTAGCATACCTGTTATGTTACTAGGGGATATGGATTTTCACTCACGCAAAACAAATTTTTTCAGCTTCCTATTTCATGAGTCGGTGGCATTTTTTTTATAACTAGTGTCAGATTATTTTTTGCATTGCATCTTGCAATTTCACAGTATTCTTTGAATTATATTATGTATTTAACCAGCATTTGTTACGCGTTGCGCGTGACATTTCAGTGGCACGTGAATCTATTTCAAATTATGATGTCTGTTAAAAGATTCGTTGGCATACAGGCTAATTTCTGACTTCCCCTTTAGAGCAGAAACATACGATGACTCCAATATTCAAGCTGTTCGGGTGTCTGGCTGTGAATTATCCTCAGCTAAAATATTGTTGTTTTTTTTAATACAGAGCGAGTTTTGCTAGCACTAGTCTTATAATGTCCCTTAGCATGTTAAACGTATGAGAGGAAATTAATTTCACGCATTCATACACTATCTGATCAAAAGTATCCGGACACTCTTTCTAAGTACTGGATTCGCCCATATACGCCACAGCCATGGCCCAAACAGGCATAAAAACTCATTGGCCTGGCAAAACTCATAGATACGCATGAACAGGAGAATAGGCCGTGCGGCAGAGCTCAGTGACTTTCAACATCTTATCAACAGGCAGTCCGGGACATTTGGCTCTGCTGCAGCTGCCCCGATCAACTGTAAGTGATGTTATCGTGAAGTGGAAACCCCTAGGAGGAAAAACAGTGCAATCGCGACACGGTAGGCCACGTAAAATAACAGAGCTGGATCACCGAGTGCTGTCCTCGATTGCAACACTCGCCACTGAGTTCCAAAATGCCTCTGGAAGCAACGCCAGCACCATAACAGATCGTCCCGAGCTGCAGAAAATGGGTTTCTACAACCGAGCAGTCGTACACAAGCCTAACATCAACAAGATCAACGCCAAACGTCGATTGGAGTGGTATAAAGAAGGCGCCAGTGGATTCTTGAGCAATGGAACCGATTCCCTGGAGTGATTAATCATGCTTCACCATCTGGCAGTCCGAAGGATGAGTCTGAGTCTGGAGGATGCCAGGTGAATGCTACCTGTCTGACTGTGTTGTGCCAACTGTGAAGTTTGGTGGAGGAGGCATCATGCTCTAGGGCTGTTTTTCATGGTTTGGACTTGGCCTCCTAGTTCCAGCGAACGCTGTGGCCTTTAATGACATTCTCGACAATTCTGTGCTCCCAACTTTATGGTAACAGTTCGATGAAAACCCTTTCCTGTACCAACATGACAATGCCCCCTTCCACAAAGCGATGATCGTGCAGGAATGGTTTTATGAGATGAGTGTGGAAGAACTTGACTGGCCTGCACAAAGCCCTGATCTCAACCCCCATGGAACACCTTCGTGGTGAATTGGAACGCCGACTATGAGCTAGTCCGAACCGCCCGACATTAGTGACTGGCCTCACTAATGTTCTTGTGGCAGGCAATTCCCGCAACAACGTACCAAAATCTAGTGGAAAGCCTCCCACACAGAGTGGAGGCTGTGATAACAGCAAAAGGTGAACCAACGCGATATTAATTCCTTCCCTATTATCGGGAGATTGTGAATAAGCGAATGTCTGGATACTTTTGATCATATAATGTATATACGTTAGCCTTTAACCCATTATTGGAGAAATAAATATTAGCTTAGACTGTTTTAGCGCATCATATCTTTAGTAAAACGCCCTAAAACCACAAATCAGTAAAGATCTTAGAAAATCTTTATTTCCTACAATCACGAGCAAAATCTTGGATCTTCGTCTACTTCCAAACATGGCACTTTGCAGTACAAGCATCTTTTCTTTTTTTTTAAATCAATAGTTGCAATTCTTCTTTTTATTGTGAACGCCTTAAACTATTTAAAGAAGAAATAAAAATTGAAATAACGCGTTTTAAATAGCAACTTAAAGCTAATAAACAATTTCTTCTCACTACATGAGTAGTTCATACATTTCTATGGAAGTTTAGTACTTTGATAGAAATATATTATTAAAATTTCAGCTATTAAACTTTTTCTGAAAAGTGCCTAAATTTTTAATGAAAGAAACTTAGTGTTTACTTATGAGGACGTTTTAGGAATTTTTTTTAGTTTCACTGTAATGAATATTTTATAAATCTCTTTCCTAATGAAGTATATAAATAATATACTGAAAAAATATTATTACTGAAGAATTATAAAAATTCAACATTTCAAAAATGCATACTTAAATATAAATTCGAAATTCCCGTTACTTATAACTTCAGTTTTTAACAGTCGCGAACGTGTCGCATTATTTAGTAATGGATTAGTGATAGTTGTGTAAGTTACGGAGGACCTTCAAACAGTTCTTGAGATGTATCTGTAGTTTTGCATTCGTTCCTCCGAAATTAACGAGCTACGACTTGTTTGAAAGCATGTCGAAACATGTTATTACGTGTTAAAAACCAAACCCATATCATTTCTCCCTTTCTGCCGGCATGTAAAATTCGGTCTGTGAAATCTGTTCTAAAGCAGGGAAAAATTCTACATTTTCATAAGGATGCAGCTTGGTGACGACGAGAAAAAAAATTCAGGCCGATTTATCATATGTATATGGGGATCATGCCTGTTCATATGGCACTACTACGGGATTGATGCGAAAATTCAGAGGAGGATGGCAGAGCTTCAAAAACCTTCCTCGTGAAGGAAGACCGAAGGAGGCCGCGAAGAAAGAACTATCAACCATCGCTGCTATTCGTGAACTCGTTAAGGAAATTCAATAAATATTCATGTGAAAAAAATTGCCTCTCAACCGCCACATTCAGTGAAAGATTTAAAACACATCGTGGAAGTAAATTATCGTCCGATGTGTGGTTTAACGGTATAGCACTCTGGCGTGTATCTGGAGAGTTGTGGGTTCGATTCCCGCTGCGTCGGCAATAATTTTTTTCACGTGAATATTTATTGAATTCTATATCTACAGGTAATCTTTGTATTTAATATTAACCGTTAAGGAAAACCCATATATTACATATAATAAGTTTATGTCTATTGGCCGTATGTAAGCAATTAGTCATCAATATTTAAAGTTCCGAAAGATTTGTGCCAAAGTGACAGAACAGCAAAAAAGGGCTAGAAGTCACGCGTGCAAGGATTGTTTGAACCTAGTGGCCTCAAATTGTTAACAAAGATTGTCACAGGTGATGAGAGTAGTTTTATTACTATACAACTCCGAGAAAGATCGGCAACTATATTTGAATTGCAGAAAATTGCGCCCCCAATTCCTCCGACAAAACTTTCGCTCATGACAGAGAAAGTTTACAATTTTTTTCAATTCCCAAGAAATGGTAGCGGTGGACATCTTACCTGAAAAAATGACTATAAATGGCCAATACTATAACAATATTGTTTGACCCAACATGGTTAAGATGAAGGAGCAGCGTCCAATAACAGACGTGTCAAGACGTCCAATCACAGACGTGTGTTCTTCATGACAATACCAGTGCTCACAAAACCCCTCAAGTTACAGCCTATCTGGAGCAGGAAAAATCATACAGCTACCCCATTCTGTATATTCACCGCTCTTGCATCATACGATATTTGGTTGTTTCCAAAAATTAAAGGGTCGGTAGCGCGCCAGGCTCGTAATCTGTAGTTTCCAGGTTCGAGTCCCAATGAATCTCTTTGTTGCGATCTTATGCAACCACGGCAATTCCCGGTTCCGCTTGTACAGCACTACCTGGTTATGAAAAGCCATGACCATCTAGAGCCGGGGGCAAGGAATACGCCCTATAGGCGCACCTCAACCCCAGCCTCACATGGCAGCAGTCCTATAGAAGGAAAGCTGACCACCGGAAGAAACCTTACTTTAATCTATTCCCCGGTTTGCAAATGTGCAAGGATATAAAGATCCAAGCTCGATCGGCACCCGGGGTGGAGACTCTTAGTAAGACCCAGACTTTTTTGACAGCTCGTGCCTTTCGGCAGAACCGTCGAACAGACCACACAGGTCTCCTGAGAGGTGAGGTCTCCAACGCCGTCACCACCCGACCGGCAATCAAGCCGGCCAGCAGCGTCTTCAACCTCGGTTGGCTTCAGCAATGCTCCAGCCGGGGACCACCCCAACCGGCAAAACCTTGGAATGCTCCAGCTGGTGCCCACTACAGCCGGCAAATCCTCTGGCCTGCTCCAGCTAGGGATCATCCCGACCGGCAATGCCTCCTCAGCCGGGTTGCTGGGCCCTAGGCCGCCCCACCACGACAAGGTGGTCCCCTATTGGGGGGGGGGGATCCCAGCTGGGTCAACGTTGAGATTTATCTCCCAAAATTCACGGCCTTGCCTACGGTCAATAGGGGACACCGATGGGCTTGGAAAGGCCGCCGTCCGTCGAATGGGATGTTAAGCTGTGGTCCCGTGTGCGGGAGAGCCATACCCTATGCACTTTAAAGAACACGTTGGAGAAGGCCTTGACGGGAGGCTACCATCTGTCTTCCAACAGCTGTTCCAGTGGGCCCCCTCCCCCAACCTTCTCTGAGCCTTCGGGTCCATGTGACCTGGCCATTTAGCTCATGGTGTGCAAAAAAGTGCCGCTCAGAGATAAAACAACCCAATCCAAAAATGAAAAAGAAACTTGCTCGAAATAATTTTTCAAGGGTGCAAGACCTTGCAAAATGCGTTTATTCAGATTTTTGTAGTATTCCCCAATAGGAGAACCACCAAGCGTTCCAGAATTGGAGTAGAGCTCTGCAACTTTGCATAGAAGCTGGAGGGGAGTACTATGAAGGACAGTAAAATTTTTGTTGAGGTAAATGCAATGGTTTCTGTTCTGCAGATACATGTCAAGAACTTTTTGAACGCGTCTTTTAACAAAAGTTGATTAACAATGATGGAGCTCATACAGACACAATGATTTATTATAAAAGAGTGACCATACTTGAGAAGGAAGGTCCCACTGTTTTTTTTTTGCAACAATTATTACATCCGCAACAATGACTGATTTTGAAAATTGACGTGGGGAGGCTGTAGTTGGATCAGTCGAAAGCACGGCAGACTCTATCACCTGATGTTCCAGGGTTCGAATCCGTACTGTGTCTTGTGTTTAGTTTTTCTCTTCTAATCACTGATCCGCCATTAGTGAGAAAGGGGGAGCCATATTCACTGCTCACCTGGTCAAGGTTTTATGAGAACACAAATATAAATGGTAGTTCAAAAAATACACTGTCTGGACAAATTATTATTAACATTATTATTACGCATCGTGCTAGAAGTACCAACTAGAAGTACCATTAAACATGCCATTGTATGCAATATTTATTGCTGACGTAATATTATACGTCACTACGAAGTACTATAAAGACAGGAAGAAAAGTAGAAGCAAAGTCGTACCACATGGGTAAAAAGGCTAATTTAACTGCCTTGGATAATGGGTCCATTGTTTAAGCGCGATGGACAGGAGCATCCGTAATGGAGGATATATACACTATCCCAAGTGTTTGGAGAATGGCAGCAGTCTCAAACATCGTACAAATAAGCTAGGAAAAGACTCTGACAGACAGAGACAGGCTTTTGTTGACACCAAAATGTACGGCAAACAGAACAGCTACAGTTTATCAACTGAGAGAGATTACCACTAACAGGACTTCAAAACCCCTTTCATGAGAACTATGCGCAGAGATTTGAAAACTTTGAAAGTTGGGAACTGTATCATGATACATAAGACGAAGTATTAGGTGTTCATAATAATTGGGCCAGGCAAAGTATATCTCGAGGTACATATTGCATCCCAAATCTTCATAGAACCTTATTACCATTCTTATTTACAGTTAGAACTTTTGGTGTTGACGTATTTTTCTGAAAACTACGTGATTAAAAAAAAATCCAAGGACAGTTTCGGAATAAGATTTTTTTAAAAAGTTATAAGAATCACTTTATCGTTTTTAAGAAAAAATTGTTTTATCTGTGTTATTACTTTATATCCATATGATAAAACTCTACTAATGATAACAGTAAGAGGGTTTCTAATAAAAATTTTGTATTATTTTCATAGTGACATTTTCATTCAAGGTACTTTCATCTTATCTATTACGAAGCTGATTATTATGCGAGGATATAAAGATGTTGTTGGCGTTCATACACACATAAACACAACCTTTATCAGTTTCAAGAATACCTTACTAATGCGATGTGAATCATCATGATTTCCCATTCTCTTTGAAATCGTGAATGTACTAAGCCGTCGTCCGTGTTTTTTTTCTGTTTTGGTCTTTTATGCCATCTCCTATTGCCTTGTGACGCAAATGCGTCGTTGCTATGGTAAAAATCTCTCAATTCTCTCAGCATTCCGATGAAACGAACCTGCGACTGAATAACCTGTTACTTTAGCGTCGTTTGTAGCTTATATTTTATTCGAACTCGCTTCGTAGAATAGGCTTATTCGAGCTCATCTTTCTCTTTTATATTGGCTGAAGTCGAAGAGAAGGGAGGATAAAAAAGAACTCCCGTTGTCTTTTGGATACGTACGCTTTGTCAGCAAAGGTAATAATGTGAACGCGAGAAGTTGTAATTTACTGTACGAAGTGCAGAGGAATTTTTGTATCTGGTAAATCCGCTATTTTTGTTTGATGCAAATGTTTAACGTAAAGAATCGCAAATAAGTGTTTAAAACAGTGATGGAGATGGAAAAGTTTGCTATCCGTTGAATGCGCTCTCAGCTAAGGTATTAAAATAGAGCTTGGTGTTAGTCCAAAGGGAAATTGCATACTTTTGCACATTTTTAAAAAAAAATTTTATAATCTATTAATATCACTCAGACAATTTGATAAACAATTGTATTTTTTAAGTCTAACCAAAAAATATTTTTGAAAGTTTTTTAGTTTGGATAACATAAACTTTTTAGACACCATTTCTGTTTTGTTATACAAGTTTGTCACCTTTTAGAAAGGTTTTTGTGAACAAAAATTAAAGATTTGAAGGTAAAACCCTATTCCAAATTGCGAATTAGGAAAATTTTACATGGAAAAGTAAACTATTCTTTTAAATGTCATAACGTTAAGTACATTAGATACTTTAATTCATGTATTTTACAGATTTAAGTGAAGTTTCAAATGTTCGACTCAAATAAAAAAACACATACTGTATTCATGAATAAATAAATGTTTAATGAAACTTTTTAGAGTCCCTAGTTCTAACAAATATTAGAATGTATAAAACTAAAGTACAATTATGTTAATTTTAGAATATGATCAATATAGCTGTCTTTGTTACAATTAACACCAGGATATTTTATGCTATTAGTAAATATTATTTTTTGACAACCACAGGAAGATTGCAAGCTTCAATCATTTAAGGACAATAAACATTTCAGATCGTAATAATAAAATATTCCTATGAAACGTAGTAAAGAGTTGTTTTTAGTGACAACCCTCGCTTTGAAGTCTTTGAAAATAAATAATTAAAAAAAATAAAACTACTTATTTTCCTATACAATCTAAAACGCAAACGAATTCCGATAATGAAATCTATTGCTTAGTTGGTTTCAAAGAAAATGCACCAAACGAATTTCGTAATTTGTCGGCGCTGTTCTTTGCAAATAATGAGAATTAAATAAGTGATTCAATCATTGACAATTTATTTATTTAACACATAATTCATAAAAAAAAATAGATGTGCAACGAAAATTTATATGAAATCTTGAGTAATTATCGAGCATAACAAATTAGAATATTTCAATAACAATACATACATACACAGTGTAAAAATACAGCACATCATACATATATACTTTATACAAACACGCGCTAAGAAAAAAGAAACAAATTCTTAAATATGCATAACCAAGGAGCTAAATACAATTTGGTTTCATAATTTGAATTTTAGGACACGTAAAAATATCTCCCTCTTCACTTGCCGTTTGTCAGTTTCTTTCTGTATTTGTCAAAACCGTTGTTGTACCATATCTTCCTAACCCGTTGGTCGATCTCGACGAGTCATGTGTCAAATGATAGCTTGTGACGCTTGAATGTCAGGCTATAAAAAAAAATTACTCCCCTGGTATTCTTTTTCCCTATAAAAAGGGGGAATGTGAAAAATCGATCTTTTGTTCTGTCTTCCGAACGTGAGGCCTCGTAGTTACGATTTAGGTGTCAGTAGTACCAATCGCCGCCTGGCGCACGGAAGTAGCTCCACGGTCCACTGCACACGGTGGCGTCGGTAGTGACGTCATAGACCGGAAGTGACGTCACCGCCCACGCAGGCGTCGGGGGCTTAATTTTTGAGGGGGTGTCGACCGGAAGTACCGACCCCCCTCGCAAGTGTTCGGGATGGTCTTTGATGGGGAGGGCTTAAATTTCTGGTGTCCCCAAAAACATTATGGAGACAGACGATGGCCTTGAAAGACGCAACTCCGTCGGGACCCTGGCAGGGGTGGATTTGAAAAACTCGAGTCCTGAATGTTTTACTTAGAATGGCTTTTCACCCCCGTTATTTTCTAAGACATAACAAATATTCTGATATCACTTATTTAAATTCAGAAACTATTCTCCATCTTTATCACTGTTCATTTTAATATTACCTAAGTTTACTATATTTGTTTATATGTACTGGGGTGCCAAACCACCTGAACGTAAAAGCAAACTGTCTTTGGTACATTTGCATGCACACTTGTAGTGACCCCACTGCTCTAAAAGAGGTTTCACGAAATTTCTTTTGGGTATTATAGGGCAACCGTATGGACTGCGCTATTGGTAAAGAATGTTTTACTGCGAACATTAATCTCTTTCATATCGGGAGTAAAATTACACGCGCAAACGAGTTAATGGGTTACACACTTGTAAGAAATATTTTGTTCATGTTGGAAGAAAATTTAAGATTCTTATTTCCTGTGTTTTTCTCTTGTAGGTACGTATAAAGAATGTTTTGGAATAGAAGTTTACACCATAATTGCTTAATGCTATCACATTTGTACACACCAAGACATGTGAAAACATTTTGCAGCGTAAAGTCCCTGTAACACATTTCTAGATTCAATTAAAACTCCTCTGGGCGTTTACACGCATTTTTCTGTGTAATCCCGCTGTCTGGGAAATTAGCCATCACTTTCTTCCTATAGTTTTTGACAGACGTCTTTGTCTCGCTAGTTCGTATAGAGTTTAGGTAAACCTTTTCAACCCCGCTAAGAAAGAAATCACAATGACAAAAAAATCAGATACACTCTTTATTTAATAACTATTAGTACATATACAGCCCGAGCCGCAGGAAAGTTCCATACAGCCAGGAATGATATCTAAACGATGTAACTTAACTTCTTTCATAAAAATGTTTAGCGATATCGGTGAATGTTTCTTGCGTCTTCTGGGAAATAGTCTACAACTGTTATAGCAAGGTACCAATGGCGAAGCTGACTTTTCCCGCAATACAGTTCTTTGTGCATCCTGACACATTCTTAACTGAACGGTGCAGAGCCATAGTGGATAGTTAAATTCATTCACTTCGCATCGCTGAAACCTTTGCTTGATCCCTCAAGGCCTTTAGATGAGTTTGAAGGGTGTCGAGGTAGCAGCTCATTTTGTGGAGTTCTGACGAGTTCATTACAGATAAGATTTCATGGTCTAGCCATTGCGAAGATGTTACGGCTGGTCCTTCACATTGATGGCTTTTAAGTCGCGCTACAAGCCCGATGACGTCCTTGTTACACTGTAAACAAACGGCACGAAATCCCTTTCCTTTAGGGTATTTCTTGAAACCTTTCCAAATAGGATCGCTCTTTCGGCCTGACATGTTCAACAAGTTGCTTACTGACAGCAAATGATACAGGTACACAGTGGTACTTATGATTTAAATTCAACCCTTCAACCATTCAGTGTGAACTATATCTCGACCAATGAATGGCTTCTGCTATTCAGTGTGAACTATATCTCGACCAATGAAAGGCTTCTGCAAGATTCTCGTAACCTATTTACACGCTCCAACAACCCTTCCTCTTTTTTATAGAGCCTTAACGATGCGGTGGAAAATTCTCTAGTTGTCGAGTTAATATGACTCTCATGTGTGTAGTTTGCGAGTCTCTTCATTTCAAAGGCGATGTGATGACGAGGACCATTTTTATTGTGATGGTTTGAGAGGATGTCTTTAGAAAAGAACTGGTTATGTTCGAAATGTATCAATCTACCCAGTAACACTTCTAAGCTTAAATAAACAACAGTTGCCATGGAGACTAAAAGTTGTACAACAGATAAATCTAATGTGTATAACGTCTAGTCTCGTTTTCTTACATATCTCAAAAAGTACTTCACGTTGCTTTACCTCTGTAAAGCAACGTGAAGTACTTCTGGATTAAATCTGATACTAAGCGCATTACTCAACTGATTTAAATCCACAATAATGTTATTCAGGACTTCCTGTACAGTATGAGAAATTAATAAACTCCCTGCCTTTTCCATTACAGGGACATGAATAAGAAAAGACCTAGAACTCTGACAGTTGCTTGCTACAGAAGAAGCTAACAATTTAAAACGAGACGATTTCTTTCATAGCCATCACTCATATCAAATCTACAACATTATTACTCTAATATCGTACAGTTTTCAGATAGTCATTCTTTTACATTTCTCGATTCAGTTAAGTAGAACAATGAAACAGCATTGCGGGAAAAATCTTTTATTCATACACTAAGAAATTACAATGACGCCCAATCAGATATAGAACAGAAATTAGTAACACTATTAGCATTTATTTAGTACATATTCAGAAGTACGTACCAGTTCGTCGTACACTTCGTTTAGTAATATAGGAAAGTGTAACATGTAGGTATAATTATCTTCAACTCCGGCCTCTTCCACAAAAAGTTTAGCGATATCGCTTAAATGAATGTTTCTCACGGCTTCTGCGAAATGAACATCGACTGATTCAACGGATATAGTAACACACGAATGTCGAAGCTGACTCGGATGATCTACTTCACACCCAATACAGTTCGTACGAAGAATCCGAAAAATTTCTTCTCTGACGAGAGTATTTAATGTTTTTATGAAACTTAGCTTGGCTCTCTGATCATACGGCTCAACATTAGACAGTCTTGGAGTATGGTCTGTAGTTAATTCGACATCCTTTACCGCATTAGAAAAGTTATTGAACTTCAGAGCCATCAAGCTGCATGTGATGGAGTTGCGGGAATCTTTTAACCACGACCATTGTTTGATGCTGAGATGTACCGAAGAAATCGTTGAAGTACCGTCGTCACACACACCACCTTTTTCAATGACCACCCCATTTTTACCCTTGAATACCAACATGCCGTTCAGTTCATACGCGAAGGTAAACGTATAGGCGAGTGTAGAAGTCAGTCCACACCACTGTTCTTCGGATAATATAACCGAAGCCTTTATGGGTCTAAACGGAATGTCACTGCACTTCTGAAGCAAACATATGTGGACTTCGGGAACGTTCTTGCAAATCTTCACCAACAAGTCAGAGCCTAGCTGGTAGTCGTCATCTCCAATAGCATACCGCTCCACGGTGAGATCACTTTCGGGCTGAGAATGCTGAACACAGGCCATCGTTAACACTTCAGTACTGCAAAACTATGTCTTTTCACACATCAAGTGTACTACTTATACCTAAAACCTTTGACGTCATCTGGCAATAGCCTGCCATTGGTCGAGATCTAATTCCTAGTGATATTAAAAACCAATTGTAGAAGAGTAATTTCTTAGTGTATGAATTGGGGTGTGGGTCTTTTTTCGTCACACATACAGTACAATATTACCCCGCAGAAAGTGATTTAAGTAACTGTCCCACAGAAAAAGAAAAAATGCTATAGGTTAAAAATAAAAACGGTGAAAAGAAAAAAATCTCTGATTTAAAAAATTAATTTTTTGAAATTATGTAAATTATTGCGGGGTAATATTGTACTGTATGTGTGACGAAAAAAGACCCGCACCCCAATTCATACACTAAGAAATTACTCTTCTACAATTGGTTTTTAATATCACTAGGAATTAGATCTTGACCAATGGCAGGCTATTGTCAGATGACGTCAAAGGTTTTAGGTATAAGTAGTACACTTGATGTGTGAAAGACATAGTTTTGCAGTACTGAAGTGTTAACGATGGCCTGTGTTCAGCATTCTCAGCCCGAAAGTGATCTCACCGTGGAGCGGTTTGCTATTGGAGATGACGACTACCAGCTAGGCTCTGACTTGTTGGTGAAGATTTGCAAGAACATTCCCGAAGTCCACATATGTTTGCTTCAGAAGTGCAGTGACATTCCGTTTAGACCCATACAGGCTTCGGTTATATTATCCGAAGAACAGTGGTGTGGACTGACTTCTACACTCGCCTATACGTTTACCTTCGCGTATGAACTGAACGGCATGTTGGTATTCAAGGGTAAAAATGGGGTGGTCATTGAAAAAGGTGGTGTGTGTGACGACGGTACTTCAACGATTTCTTCGGTACATCTCAGCATCAAACAATGGTCATGGTTTTTCAAACAATGGTTGATATTTCCCGCAATGCTGTTTCATTGTTCTACTTAACTGAATCGAGAAATGTAAAAGAATGACTATCTGAAAACTGTACGATATTAGAGTAATAATGTTGTAGATTTGATATGAGTGATGGCTATGAAAGAAATCGTCTCGTTTTAAATTGTTAGCTTCTTCTGTAGCAAGCAACTGTCAGAGTTCTAGGTCTTTTCTTATTCATGTCCCTGTAATGGAAAAGGCAGGGAGTTTATTAATTTCTCATACTGTACAGGAAGTCCTGAATAACATTATTGTGGATTTAAATCAGTTGAGTAATGCGCTTAGTATCAGATTTAATCCAGAAGTACTTCACGTTGCTTTACCTCTTATTTTGAGATATGTAAGAAAACGAGACTAGACATTATACACATTAGATTTATCTGTTGTAGAACTTTTAGTCTCCGTGGCAACTGTTGTTTATTTAAGCTTAGAAGTGTTACTGGGTAGATTGATACATTTCGAACATAACCAGTTCTTTTCTAAAGACATCCTCTCAAACCATCACAATAAAAATGGTCCTCGTCATCACATGCGCCTTTGAAATCAAGAGACTCACAAACTACACACATGAGAGTCATATTAACTCGACAACTAGAGAATTTTCCACCGCATCGTTAAGTCTCTATAAAAAAGAGGAAGGGTTGTTGGAGCGTGTAAATAGGTTACGAGAATCTTGCAGAAGCCTTTCATTGGTCGAGATATAGTTCACACTGAATAGCAGAAGCCATTCATTTGTCGAGATATAGTTCACACTGAATGGTTGAAGGGTTGAATTTAAATCATAAGTACCACTGTGTACCTGTATCATTTGCTGTCAGTAAGCGACTTGTTGAACATGTCAGGCCGAAAGAGCGATCCTATTTGGAAAGGTTTCAAGAAATACCCTAAAGGAAAGGGATTTCGTGCCGTTTGTTTACAGTGTAACAAGGACGTCATCGGGCTTGTAGCGCGACTTAAAAGCCATCAATGTGAAGGACCAGCCGTAACATCTTCGCAATGGCTAGACCATGAAATCTTATCTGTAATGAACTCGTCAGAACCCCACAAAATGAGCCGCTACCTCGACACCCTTCAAACTCATCTAAAGGCCTTGAGGGATCAAGCAAAGGTTTCAGCGATGCGAAGTGAATGAATTTAACTATCCACTATGGCTCTGCACCGTTCAGTTAAGAATGTGTCAGGATGCACAAAGAACTGTATTGCGGGTAAAGTCAGCTTCGCCATTGGTACCTTGCTATAACAGTTGTAGACTATTTCCCAGAAGACGTAGGAAACATTCACCGATATCGATAAACATTTTTGTGAAAGAAGTTGAGTTACATCGTTTAGATATCATTCCTGGCTGTATGGAACTTTCCTGCGGCTCGGGCTGTATATGTACTAATAGTTATTAAATAAATAGTGTATCTGATTTTTTTGTCATTGTGATTTCTTTCTTAGCGGGGTTGAAAAGGTTTACCTAAACTCTATACGAACTAGCGAGACAAAGACGTCTGTCAAAAATTATAGGGAGAAAGTGATGGCTAATTTCCCAGATAGCGGAATTACACAGAAAAATGCGTGTAAACGCCCAGAGAAGTTTTAATTGAATCTAGAAATGTGTTACAGGGACTTTACGCTGCAAAATGTTTTCACATGTCTTGGTGTGTACAAATGTGATAGCATTAAGCAATTATGGTGTAAACTTCTATTCCAAAACATTCTTTATACGTACCTACAAGAGAAAAACACAGGAAATAAGAATCTTAAATTTTCTTCCAACATGAACAAAATATTTCTTACAAGTGTGTAACCCACTAACTCGTTTGCGCGTGTAATTTTACTCCCGATATGAAAGAGATTAATGTTCGCAGTAAAACATTCTTTACCAATAGCGCAGTCCATACGGTTGCCCTATAATACCCAAAAGAAATTTCGTGAAACCTCTTTTAGAGCAGTGGGGTCACTACAAGTGTGCATGCAAATGTACCAAAGACAGTTTGCTTTTACGTTCAGGTGGTTTGGCACCCCAGTACATATAAACAAATATAGTAAACTTAGGTAATATTAAAATGAACAGTGATAAAGATGGAGAATAGTTTCTGAATTTAAATAAGTGATATCAGAATATTTGTTATGTCTTAGAAAATAACGGGGGTGAAAAGCCATTCTAAGTAAAACATTCAGGACTCGAGTTTTTCAAATCCACCCCTGCCAGGGTCCCGACGGAGTTGCGTCTTTCAAGGCCATCGTCTGTCTCCATAATGTTGCGCGGCTGCGTGGTCGCCTATTGCGGCTTTCATACGTCGACTCGCAAAAAATCACGCGTCCTGTGGCAACTTGAAACGCACAGACAACGATGTTTTAAACTGAAAGCACGGGAAGAGTGCAAGACCGCAGACTTAAAATCTTAACCCTTTGATGTACGTACATTTCCTACGTGTACGAGGCAACTTACTCATCAGAAAAGTGTATGGCGTTTTTAATCATCAGAGAGTGAATATAGCGTGTGTATTTAAATCATCAATCAGTCCGTGAATATAGCGTGTGTATTTAAATCATCAGACTGTGAATATCTCAATATGGCCTTTGCCAGCTTTTTTCAGTTCGCGCTAAGAATATGGAAACTGGTTTGTCCACATATCGATGGAGCATCCTAGAAAAACACGTTGGGTTTGATTTTTTAACCCCTGGGGTAGTGCGCCAAAGTTACACATTTGACGTGTGGATATTTGATTAAAGACATCAGCCAAGTGAATATAACCTGTGTATAGGGTTGGTCCTCATATCGATGGAGCATCCTAGAAAAACAAGCTGTGTTTGATTTTTAGCCCCTGGGGTAGTGTGTTGCAGAAAAAGCGTACCGTCAAAGTTACGAGGGTTTTTAGAAAGATCCTTTAACCCCTGGGGTGTTGTATTGCGGTGCAGCATCTCGGTGTCTAAACTTTTGTATAAGAGTTTTCGAAAAATAGAGCATTCCCGTCGTGAAGGTACATTACGGTCTCAGCTTTGGTGATGGTTAAGTGTGTTTTCTGCTGGGATTTTTTCGCATTAAACTTCTAGAATTATTTAGATGTTGTCTGGATTACTAGAATTTTTCCCCCGTCTGATGTTTTCAGATATTTCTGTATGCAGATCTCTAAAAGTTTTGATGTCATTTACTGTTTTATTCATTACTAAAAGCTTTCGTAGTAAACCTTAATAGTTAATCATATGAATCAAAGAGCCTGCCTCAATGCTTTATACTTTGGTAGTCGATTCCAACAGATGCATCGAATAAGTTAACCCCCAAAAGTTGAACCATGCATTGTTTTAGCATGTTCAGATCTTCTTCCGGGTCAAATCCTCTGTTTTAAGCAGAATCAAAAACTGCTTTATAATTGTCTACAGATAGAGCAAAATTAATTCCCAATTGTGTTTCTGTATGCAGATCTCAAAAGGTTTTTTTGTTAAACATTACCTTATTTTTATTGGTGTGAACAACCTAAGTTATAATACGTGGACATACACTTCAGGATTACTAGAAATAATTTTTTGTTATACATTATCTTATTTTTATTGGTGTGTAGAACCTAAGTTATAATATGGGGACATATAACGTACGCTTACACGTGAATATATTTCACTTACACGTAAAATTTATTCACCCCTTTATATCTTGACTGTATTTAAAACGACTGATAAATTATGTATTGAACGTAAAATGAATCACACCTTTTATGACAAACATCGTGAGCATATTTTAAAACGTACGGTAAATTACACTCAAACGTAATATTTAAAGTGATAGTATTTTGATCGATAAATTATGTAATTCAGGCGCACAGGTCATGCTTCGCTAACGGTGCGCTATGACGCCGTGCCGCGATTTAAATCAGAAAGTTTCTCTTCATACGAGAAAGAATCTGTGTACAGGAAATGTGAGAGTCAAACCCTTCTCCCAAGATCACGTGACCTCCCGTGGCGTCCGTTTTTTTTTAACATTCCGCCTGCGTGGGCGGTTTCTGCCAACGGGCACCATACTGCCTCAGGCGGCAGACAAATGCTGTTTCGTGTGGGGGTAAGAAATGGGGGCGTCATTACAAGAAAAAAATCAGAATCCCACGTGTGGGAGGAAGTCATCCCGACGCCAGGAAAAGCATACGGGTGGAAGCCCACCCCAGCCTGCGCGGGCGTTAAGCCCTAGGCCGCCACGACCGTGGAAGCCAAAATGAAGCCCTCCCTAGGGGGCCTTTTTAGGGGGCCAAAGCCCTCTCCGTCTCCACCACTTCCGGTAGAAATAATTAAGCCCTCCCCATCCCGCACACCTGCGAGGGGGACGACACTTCCCCTCCCCGCCGCCAACACACCCGTGTGGGGGACGACACTTCCGGTTGACAAAAAAAATTAAGCCCACCCCATCAAAGACCATACCGCACACACGTGTGGGGGCGACACTTCCGCTCCTCCCCCTCCTCAACACACGTGTGGGGGTCACCATCCCCCCTCAAAATTAAGCCCCCTCAAAAATTAAGCCCTCCCCAAGCCACCGACGCCTGCGTGGAAGACAAAAATTAAGCCCTCCCCAGGGGGCCTTTTTTGGGGACACCAGAAATTTAAGCCCTCCCCATCAAAGACCATCCCGAACACCTGCGAGGGGGGTCGGCACTTCCAGTCGATACCCCCTCAAAAATTAAGCCACCGACGCCTGCGTGGGCGGTGACGTCACTTCCGGCTATGACGTCACTACAGACGCTACCGTGTGCAGTGGACCGTGGTTCCGTGCGCCAGGCGGCGATTGTTACTACTGGTGTCAAATGAATGCTTGTGGGTGGGAACTGCCGTGGGCCACCGAATTTTTCCCCACCCAACCTTTCTTCACGGGGGTAGATCTCAACGAGTTATAGCTGAAAAACTATCATATCTACAATGTCGTAGGCTACTTCGAATCGCCCACTCTTTCTCTCATCCCTAAAAAAAGGAGGGGAGAAAAGGGATCGGTCTATCATAACGAGTCGAAAGTAAATGGTAGCACTCCCGAAGATAGTTTTTTTTTTAATTTCAAGTCCGTGTTTTTTAAAATTTCATCGTTAAAAATGAATTTTTTTTCCTGAAAAGTAAAATAATAAAACATACCAATGACTAAATCACTCGCTGAATTATTCGCTTCAAAGGAAGATAGGTCGCCGATAGACATACTGAACAAAAAGTGCCGGGCCCAGTCTTCTTTTGAAGTGAATACGAATTCAACGAGTGATTTCACCATCGATATGCCTTAATTCTGTTTTTCAGAAAAATATTATTTTAATTTATAGTTTTTGAAATTTTTTAATAATTTTTTAATTAAATTATTTTTCAACTTTGAAGATGAACTTGATCCTTCTCACAACTCAAAAACAGTACGACAATCGGCCACACAATGACCATTCAAAATTACTCGTATTAATAAGTAAAATTTGTCTATAATTCTGTTATTGCAGCATTCTGTTGGCTAAGCCTCTCCAGTCGTGGACGAAAGTGATCATTTAGCTCTCACTTCTGTCGAAATCCACTCGTCAGAGAAGGATTCCTCATTCTAACTCTTTTTATTTCTAAATAACATTCCTTAGGGAAATGTTTGTGTGTTCTAACACTCTCTTAAAAGAATAAGAAAAAACACGGTAATGTGTGAACAATATCCAATATTTTGTATATTTCCTTTTATGTAAGAATATCCTATTTTACACAGATTTTAAGATATTAAATATATTTTTTGATTAGAACTGTTTTATCTCATTACTTTATATTGTTAAAAAGCTTTAACTTTCTAATTTAAACCATCTTCATCTAATAAAACAATAAAGCCTATCAAGTACCTCATTCCAAACTAGTCCTGTATTAAAAATATTTTAACTTGAAAGGATTAAATTGTTTCGACTTTTATTTCTTAACCAAATAATCTACTGGCTACAAAACTGACGGCTAAGTTATATGATTACTGCGCTTGTTGCTTAAGCACTAACGTTTATCAACTAGTGTTTACGAAATTTATTTTAACCATTACAAGTAAAAGCACTTACCACGCACTCTAAACTGAAAGAAAAAGAGTATTTCAACAAAAAATAGCAAACTAAGTTACGTAAGTCTGTTCTTTCACAGTAGACTAATGTTATTATTTATTCCGGGGGTTACGGGATTCTACATGATAATATGAGCTTGTAACTTTAGGTTTTCTTTTTCAGTCCATTATGCTGAAATCACTCTTCCTACTTTCGATAATGGAGAGTTGTATATTCAATTGTGTAATAAGCCAGGCTTGTGTTGGATGACAGGTTCAGAATTTTTACGCTCACCATTCTCTTTGCCTTTGATCAAACGAAATGATACCGTTGTTTTGGTTTGTTTTACCTCTGAACGGCACTTTTTGTACTCAGTGGGCTAAATGGCCAGGTTTCATGGATTCCAAGGGTTCAGAGAAGGCTGGGGAAAGGGGACCCACTGGACATCTATTAGGAGGTAGAAGGCAGATGCAGTCTCCCATCAAGGCCATCCAGCGTGTTCTTTAAAGTGCACAGGTATATCTCCCATAAACGGTTCACGGCTTTAGGTCCAATCCGACGAATGGTGACCTTACCAAGCCTGTTGGTATCACCTTTCTGGCAGAGGAAGGGTGGAGGTTTGGTGGAGATAAATCTCAACTGCGGCACAGTTGTGACTCGAACTCGGAAACTACAGACTACGATCCTGTGCGCACACGGCAGGGTATGAAGGGGTTAAAATTACATACTAGGTAGACTTGGCGAAAGACTTCCATCTGTCTCCTAACAGCTGTCCAGAGGGGTTGCCTTCCCCAACCTTCTCTGAACCCTCGGGTTCTTACGGCCAGCCATTTAGTCTATTGTGTGCAAAAAAATGTGTTGCTCAGAGCAAAACAACCCAACCCAATCTTCTGGGCATTTAGTTTCTTTTGCAGAAAAATCAATAGAATTTATTTTTCAAATTTTGATCATATTTTATTCAAAGACAAACATGCTTTGAAATTAGTTTGCATACTACAACAAAAGAAGGAATGTATGTGTTCTTATTCTTTACTTCATCATCCGTTGTAGAGAGGAAACAATATTGAAAGAGCAATGATATATTATATAACTAAAATCAGCTCGGTTAGAAGAAAGATTTTTGAAGTATTTACGTCAATATAACGTAATTAAAACTCTGTCATGTTTGTCAAAATGCTATACCCGGATCAATAATCGTATAATTCTTATTTTACTAGGTATTATGCGAAATTTTAGCTACTACAAATTAATGTATTCAGAATCTTTTGTTTTTTAATATTGTTTTACATTTATATAATATATAATTAAATCATTGTTATTCTGATTAAGACTACGGAGATTTAATTGACTTTCTTTTTTACATTTATATTACCAGTTTAATATACCTGAATAAGGTTTATAAATTAGTTAATTTGGTTTTTCCCTCATAATGCACAGGTGTATAAACTTGCTCCCTCTGGTGTCGAGGTACCCACGGAAAGTTTTTAAGGTGCTCACATGGCTTAGATAAAAAGTAGAAAATCTTTTATTCAGCCTCAAAGCGTCCTACTACATCTAAAGAAATTTCGCAATTTTTCTTTATTTGGGAAAAATCCAACAGACCCTGAAACCTCTGAACTGGATGCTACCATCTGTCTCCTAACAGCTGTCCAGTGGGTCCCATTCCGCCAACCTTTTCTGAGTCCTTGGGGTCTTTGTGACCTGGAAATTTAGCCCATTGCGCAAAAAAGGTTCCGCTCAGAAGTAAAGCAGCCCATCTCTAAGGAAGATATTTGGAGCGCCTAAAAATGCTATTTCCTAAGTTTGGGTTGGACAGGTCTGACTTATGATGCACTCTTTGTTCTTATGTAACAAATTAGTTATTTTAGCATTCCCTATTCGCTTATTAATTTCCTAATTGCGACTCTGGTAAGTAGTCATTTGATATTAAATATCCCTTTCCGTCTGGATTGCGTTATTAAGAAGAATATAATGAATTATGCTCAGTATAAGGAATCGGTGTAGGCATTTATAAATCGGTGTATACTTTTAAATTAATATCCAAAATTACCTGTACTTTAGCTTTACTGTACCCCCTTATGAAATAAATTATTATTATATATTATTATAAATTGGAATTGTTTACCAACAAATATAGAGATACTGGGCAGAAAAATGGAAACATTCCCATGTCAAATCAATGCCGAGTCAAATTCGAAGATCCTTATTTTCTATAATAAACTAATTTAAATCTCATTCAAATCTCTCTAAATCTCGATTTTCAACTATATTATAATCTTGGCTGTTTATTGAGCTATGGAAGCGCGGCATTACGCTTAACAGCAGCAAAGTCAGGCCTAAGAAACTTGTGTAGAACTGACAATTATTGAAAGAACTATTTGCGTAAAATTCTAAAAAAAAATGTACTCATTTTATTAAATGGTTTGAAATAATACTTATTTTTTAAGTTTTAATTAACTTCTGTGGTGAATTCTTATGACTGAATATTGAATAACATAGATGTTAATCTTCTAATAACTCTTTAAGTACTGAACGGATATTGTTCAAAGTCGAAATTTACACAGCTTGATTGACATCTTATACTCCGATCATGTTTCCAAAAAAAATTACTTAACCAGTTACAGAGCCCCGAATTTGATTCTCCATTTCCATAATATTAGGATGTTTCCATGAACGAAATGTTAAAAATTTTCAGTTAGATGTTTGTTTATAATTTTTATTAAAATATTTAAATGTGAATTTAGAAATACTTTCTTTTACTTAAACTGATTTATCCTGGTAAGGAAACTTTCCCCAGTTAAGTGAGTTACTTTTGATGAGTTTCTCATACAGTTTATGCCTTTACTTGAAAGTGTCACTGACGAGTCAGCTCTATTCATATTACAGTATCTTGATCAAACAATATTTATTCATTTTTGTTAAGTTTGTTACGAACTAAGCTGGTAGAAATGCTAGAAGCTAACAAAATAGATAGAGATGTATATCCTCTGTAGACAGCCTTAAATATACAGGAAGAAAATGGATTGATAGATCAGGTGGTAACACACCATAAACATGTCAGATCTTGGCATCTCTATACTCTTAAAGAAAACACTTTTATGTCTTCAGTGGCCAATGATGAGAGACATCTTTGCCCAAATGGTTCGTGTCCGATTTTGCTTGATACAGAGTACACGTTTCGGCACTCAGGGAAAGCAGTCACTCGACACCTTCATCTGCACCAACTCGTTATGGCGATTACAGCGATAGTGGCTCGAACTGTTAAGAGGAGAAAAGAGGGAGGTTTAACGCGTGCATTTCTGATCTACAAAGGGAAAGCACGCTATGCTATTGCTGCAAGGTCTGATGGGGAGCTTACAGAAAGCTTGTTATTGAACGGCAAACTTTTATTACTCCTAGGAGAAAAAAAAAGCTTGGGTATTTCGTTGTCTGTTATCAAAATCAGTTTCAGGGGATGATTAATTTGTTTGAAGAATGTGTAAAAAAATTCAGGTAGAATCTTCAATTATTGTCTTTCGTTTATTTTGAACTGTCTTCGTATTTCGTTTCGCTTATTATTTATCAGTTTATTCAAAGGTTTGCGAATTTGTCGAAATTGTTATTTTCTCTATTTTCTCAACGCGGTGGCCGAGCGGAACGAGTTTTGCATCAAATGAAAGCTTTTGACATTAGGAGTGTCATAGGCTATCTTAATTTATGTTCTATTCTTCCCCATCAAAAAAGGAGGAGGGAAATAATCATAAGAAAAGGCTGAATGAGATTTGCAAAGACCGGACACAGGTTAGTTAGAGGGCCCCTTCACGCACATGCAACTCATCAACTATATTGTATAAAAAACTATAGATGTGCGTACGAACATATCGTTAAATATGTAAATGTCAAGTGTAATTTTCCATCCTCACAGACCTTCTACTATAGCATATAAATTGACAGACTCCTGTCAGACCTCTGTGGCAAGCAGCTGCTTGAGTGGGTATTTATTTTATTAATTTTCAAATCATGTACATATGACCTCTTGAAAAAGGACCTATACCAGCGGCACCCCTCTGCTCTGTAAGTTGGGTTGTTTTGCCTCTGAGTGGTACTTTTTTGCACACAATAGGCTAAATGGCCAGGTCACAAAGACCCCAAGGACTCAGAGAAGGTTAGGGGGAAGAGACGTTGGACAGCTGTTAGGAGACAGATGGTAACCTCCCGTCAAGGCCATCCAGCATGTTCTTTAACGTACACAGGGTATGGCTCTCTCGCACATGGCGCCACCTCATAACGTCCTGTCCAAAGGACGGCGGCCTGTCCAAGTCTATATTTGTTCCCTACTGACGGAGGACAGGGCGGGGAGTTTTGCGGAGATAAATCTCAACGCTGGTTCAGGTGGGACTCGAACCCGAGAACTGCCGATTACGGGACTAACGCGCTAATGACTGAGCCACCCCATCCTAATTATATTGTAGTTATGCCCTTGGTAATAAGTTTTTTTTAAGAGATGTAAATAACTTTGAAACTTTATCAAGCTTGTCCTGGTATCTCGTATAACTTATAAACACATACACTAGGTAATTTCTATTGGCTTAGAAGCCAGGTACGCTAACCACTGCACCAGATAAGGCCTAATAGTTATATTAGATTAAAGCTTGTAATGAGGATAGCGTCATAGGTTACCATTAATTATGCCCCACACCTTCGTCTCCTCTAAAAGGGGAAGCGAATTTAATGTGGGTTGATGGACTAAAGTGTCGTATGTCAAATGAAACTTTATGAGGTACAGAATAACAGGAAATATAACGAGTTTCTCTTTCTAAACAGGAAAGTAGGTGTTTTAGTAACAAAATCCCCTTCCAAGTTGCCACTTAAAAACAGAAATTTAGCTATGGAAATTAAATATTTAAAAAAAAATACTTATGTAACCTGCCTTAAAACCTAAAATTTTAAGAGTAAAACCTAATACCAATGATTAAATCAATTATTCGTTTCATGTTAACCTCAAAGGAAGAGGGGGCGCCAAATTGTATTACCCTTTTTTTTAACAGCTGACGTCCTTTCTTCCTTTGAAGTTAATATGAAGTGATTTCATCATTGGTATGTTTTGCTTTATTTTTTCACCTTTTAGGATGTATATTAACTCATATGAAAATAAACGCTTTATTTTAGGTAATAACAAATTAGCCCCCTTCATAAAGGGCGGAGTTATCCTAGCTGCTCTTGTTTTTCATGCAACATACAAACGCTTGCATGATATACACAACCATTCCATTCAGAAGGCGGTTTCTGTTAAATTTATTTGTTACAGCTTGTTGGTATTTATTGGCATGGTTGTATTTTTGACATTTTTTTTTCTGTTAAACGTTTTTGTTTTCAATTTGTTTGATGGACTTATAGCCTATGATCGCTTTGCTCCCCAATGTGAGAACATCGTTGTTTTTTTTACATATTAAGTAGTGAACAATTCTCTACTGAGAGACAATCACAACATATATGACAGAGCAAACGACCATGTCGTGCCCAATCTCCGACAACGCGATGTCACTGAGCCACCGAGACGACTTAAGTTTAACCGACATATAATAAGTTTGTTATTAAAATAATTTGCCAACGTAAGCTCTAAGATGTGCTTACACCAAAATGGCAAGTGTCCAATTGATCTTGTCAAATAACCTTTAAGCCAGCCGAAAGTTCTTTGGGGAGGTGATTCGTTTAGGGGAGAAAAGGACAGAGAATCACATCGCACTGATCATCAGTGTTTGTTTTCTGCGAAAAGTCATGAAGTATTGGTTGGAAAAGTCATTCCAGTTGGGTTGTTTTACCTCTGAGCGGCACTTTTTTTTACACATTGGCCAGGTCAGAATATAGATAGTAGCCTCCGAGTTAGGCCATCCAGTGTATTCTTTAACGTACACAGGGTAAGACTCACCCTCACACGGTCCAATGGCTTTAAGTTCCATCCCACGGACGGCGACCTTTCCAAGCCCAGTGTCCTCTACTGACTGGGAGCGGGAGGGTTGCAGCAAAAAAACTAAACGCTTGTCCAAGTGGGACTCGAACCTGGGACCTGCAGATTGCGAGCCTAGCGCGTTACCGACTGAACCATCCTCGCCCCGACCATCACAGTTTCGGGAGTTTTTTCAGAAAACAAGTATTCAATATTAGAGCTCAGTATGACTGTTTTCTATTTTCTTAAACGAAAAGTCCGTCCCGTGGCCGAGTGGTTAGCACGTTAGGCTACTGATCTAAGGGACCTGGTTTCGAGCCCCGGGTAAGGCATGGGTGTTGTGTTGTTTTTCTGATGAGATCTCGCCATCCTCATAGATGTTCTACTATGACACATAAACTGACAGGCACTTTATCAGACCTCTGTGGCAAGCAGCTACCCCGCCCCCCACAGGAACTTTGCGTTGCCTTGAAGATGATTTGCCAAGAGCAATCGTACCATTTTGGTGTAAGAACAGCTCAATGCTGAAGTTATTAACCTTTTTGTTAATAGTAATGTTAACCAGCAGAGCAAAGCATTTTTTTTTTCATATGTTGCTCATGATGCCGTAAAATCGTGCCTCGATATACTCTTCTCCTTCCGTTAAATTTTGAATATATATATCATTTTCTCATCTCCAATTTTAATCCCATTAATTAATAAGAGCATCACGATAGATTAATAATACAAAATTCAATATTAGATCGATAATTATTAAATGAGTTGAAAATAGTAAATATCAGATATTTTACTGCTAAAGAATTTGGTAAATTACTATTCATCCATAACTATTGTTCACCAATATATGACTCGATTTCAAAAATGAATTTTTTCGAAAGATTTCCCATATGTAATACTTATAAATGTGATTTATTATCTGAAAGGGTACCTGTCTCTGATATTAATTATCTTTTCGTTTAACGATAGCACATATCTCTAGAAATATGAAAACATTTTATAATCTAGCCTTGGCATCTGCGGATGCTGAATAATATTATGTGATGTTTCAAATTTCCTTTCATGCCAATTTTCCTAATGCATATGTTCAGAAACTTTAAAAAGAGAAGCAAAAATCTGCTTTACAGAACTTTCTTAGTCGACTAGAGCAAATAAATATGGCAAACGCTTTGCTTTTCCTTTCACGCTCGTAAGTAATGAAAATGAAATGGAATGCTCCTTTTTTTTCTTATAAACTTTTTGCTTTCGCCGGAAGAGATTTTCTTTTTGGGGATTGAAATATTTTTCGATGTTTTGCACAGTATTGACTACTCTAAGAAAGAAGGATGCATAATACATTAAAATTTAAAACCAAGGGTATGTTTAGTTCGTGCATGTCGCAAGTACTTGAATTAACATGTTAAAATTATCCTACTGTTCCCTCAGGCAGAGGCATACTATGGTTTGAATTCCAGGTTATCTGATGTTTTGAGAGTGGCACAAGTAATTTAATAAACGGGAAAATCACATATATTATTAATTATTATACATTCAATAGGTACCCGTTACCTATTGAATGGGTTGCTCAGTCAATAGCGAGCAATTAATCAGTGGCCCCCATGTGCAGGAGAGTACTTTGTGTACCTTGTGCACGTTAAAGAACGCACTGTGTGGCATTGACAGGAGGTTTCCATCTGTCTCCTAACAGTTATCCAGTGGGTCCCCTTCCCCCAACTTTCTCTGCGCCATTAAAGTCTTTCTAACTTGGCCATTTAGCCTAGTGTTTGAAAAAAAGTGCCGTTCAGAGCTAAAACAATCCGCTGTTAGGATAGGGTTTGGCTCTGTCGGGAGCACGCCAGGCTCGTAATCTACAATTCCCAAGTTGGTTTGGATTTTTTACCTTTGAGCGTCGCTTTTTTACACACAGTGGACTAAATTACCAGATCACAAGGACCCTGTCCAAGGCTCAGACCAAGATTCTAACCAAGGGCTCAGAGTAGGTTGGGGAAGGGGATCCACTGGACAGCTATTAGGAGACAGGTGGAAGAATCCTGTCAATGCTACCGACTGTGATGTTTAACCTATACAGGGTATGGTTTTCCTGCATACAAGAAGCGTCGTTCATCCCATCCGACGGACGGCGGCCTTTCCAAGCCCGACTGTGTTTCCCTTTTCACCGATATCAGTGTCGGGGTTAAGGCTAAATGCAGGCACAGTTGGGACTCGAAATTGGGAACTGTAGATTATGAGCCTGTCCCGCTACCGACTGAACGATCCTTCGCCCTTTCACTTGGACAATCACAACGATGGGAATGGAAAGACAGCCCTCCGCCAGTTGGGACGTTACATCGTGAATCCATGTGTGGAAAAGCCATATCCCCTGCGCTTTAAAGAACACGATTGTATGGCTTTGACGAGAGGCTGCCGCCTAATATTTCCATCTATCTATAATGGATCCCCTTCCTCAACTTTCCTTGAATCCTTAATGTCTTTATGACCTAACCATTTAGCCCATTGTGTGCAAAAAAAGTGTCGCTAAGAAGTAAAACAGCACAACTCTTCGCAATTCTCTGCCTCATTTCAACTCACTCTATGTTCATTCTATTCCTTATTGAAAACAGTGTTCTAATTTACCCTGTTTCCCCTAATTCAGTATTATGCCAGTTGATAAAGATTTTTCTATGAATTAAATCAAAATTAGTGATTTTGAAAACAATAGAGCTAATGAAATTTGATTTATTTTTAGGAAACTTTTATTTCAAAGTCCTAATTCCAGAGATACTATTTCCTTACTACCCACTTTAGTGAAAACTTTTCATTAAATTATCAATGACGAACCTGTGAGGAACAATAGAAAACCTTAAAAATATGTCTTTTTAAAAAATATCTTTTATTATTGACAAGTTGTTGTTACCACTAGACAGATTGTCGTTACTATTTATATTTTAACCCTTTCAGGACCATAAGGTTTCTAAGAGTAAATATTAGTATGTAACTGTTTATTTTAGTTTGTTTAGATGTAAAATAAATAAAAATCATAAGAAAAATACATAACAATGTGTAGTTTTTTGGAATTTTATGGGAAATATTTTTCCCAATGGACTATAAAGGTAACACAAATTATAGTTAGGCTTATTATGCAATGTCTTTTATTTATTGGTTTATTAGAACAAAATGTTAACTAAAATAATACAAAATTATGAAATAAAATTATTATACAAAATGATGTGCTAATTATGATATTCGGCGAAGCAATTTCTTTTGGTGGTGAGGCAAAGATGGACATTGCACATAGTACATATATTATGCGTCCTGACAGTTCTGTTTTTGTTTTCTAAACGTTCCCGTTTACGTAATTGCGTTCGGCATACGTTCTATTTTGACATTCTGTATAAAAAATGCAGATAAGGTTATAATTAAATACGACAATCACCAATTTAAAATGGGAAAAATGTTTCCCTTGGTCGTGAAAGGGTTAAGAAGCGGATATGATTTGTCATCAATACGCTTTTTATATGCTTAAAGAAAGATTAAATTTATTAATATATGGCTATTAATGAATGTTAAATTTTATCGTGCAAGATTAATCAAAACCCATTTGTAGAAAGCACATTTTCTTTCTGAAATATAACAAGTATTTTGTTTTTTAGAAATACTTGACTGTAAATTTATGACCATATCATGAAAAGTAAGTAATAGATGCTAAGTTTCTGACTGCATTTCATATCTTAAATGATCAAAAAATAAAGAAATACATGGGCTTGTTTGCCAAATATAAATATTTTGCATGTGTCTTAGTGCATATTTAGTGCCCTAAGGTTAAACAATTAGAATAATTCTTGCAACTGTTCGTTAGTTATTACAGAGCAAACTCACAAAAAACTCCGTTCGAATAAGGGAATCTGTCAGCGAATTAGCAGGTATGCATAGTTAAAACGCTGTCTGCTTTCTGCCGCCTTAATAAACTCTTATTTCTGTTAAAGAGCCTTACACGCAGAAACTGGAATCCTACTTTACTACCTAATATGGAGTCCTAATTTCAGCTATACGTGAAAATGATAGCACCGAAAACACCTTCTTACGCCTTCTTATTGCCGTAGCTGACGTAACCGACTATTCCAGGCATTCCTAGCGCCTTGATTGCTATCAGCATAGTGTTCCCGCGAAAGGCAACGATGCTGCTTGCTTGTTGACCCGTGCCTGGTTACCATGACAACGCATGTTATGGCGGTCGCCGGATACAAAACACCCGACAGGCCTATTCAGAGGTCAGTATCTACGACGTATGACGTAAGACTCCCTGAATCGCATAGTCAGCGTCACGCCTACGTGCATCTTTACTACTTCTGTGTATGCGTGGCTCCTTTTCATACCTTTCAGTAGTGACAGAGGAAGAAAAAAGACTCGTCCACATTTCTACTGTTTTCGCCTCTGCCTCCTCGCGCTAAAGGTTGGCATGACGCCAGTTGAGTTAACGGGGAAGCTGTAAGCAGAACGCCCGGGGGTAATCTGGCAAATTGAGCGCCATCACTACTCTAATGCTCACGTGGACAGAGACACAGCGCACCGTGCTACAGGTGGTAGTGTTGGGGGACCGTATATGTGTTTGTGAGCAAATTTTGTTGCTCGCGGAAAATCTCTTTTGTCGCTTTTAGTGTGTAAAGAATATTCTGTTATTCCTCAATAGTAGGAGACGTTTGAGACACCACTGTTTATTATACTGGACTATTTCTCTGTCTGCGGAGGGGATAGACTTATCTCCACCGTCATAGACAATTGATGAAATGGAACTCACCTCTGCGATAATTACACTTATATTCAGTTTTTAACTACTTTGGCAAGTGATAAAACTGTCAATCGGCCACCCGGATTCAAACGCGGGATTTCGTGGTTAGGCACCAGTTGCTCTGCCACTTGAGCTAAGATGGTGGCGATTCACACTTAGTGTGAATCGCCACCGTCTTAGCTTAATATTCAGTGCTCTGATGTTATTAACATAAGAATAACTCAAGATATATTAACGCTTGATGGATGGTTACTGAATTATTAAATACTTAGTTCTCCATTGGTATAAATAGTGCGTGGTTGCACCGTAACAATTTGCCGGTTATCCTACCTTCGGTTATCCGACATTCCCTTTTATCCGGGGGCGAGGGTGGCTCAGTTGGTAGCGCGCCAGGCTCGTAACTGCAGTTCCCAGGTTCGAGCCCCAGCTGAGTCAGCATTGAGATTTATCTCCGCAAAACTACCCGCTTTGCCCATGGTCAGTATGGCTAGGCCGCCGTCCGTCGGATGGGACGTAAAAGCTGTGACTCAGTGGGCGAGAGAGCTATACCCTGTGCACGTTAAAGAACACGCTGGATAGCCTTGACGGGAGACTACCATCTGTCTCCCAACAGCTGTTCCATTGGGTCCCCTCCCCCTAACCTTCTCTGAGCCTTCGGGGTCCTTGTGACCTGGCCATTTAGCCCATGGTATGCAAAGAAGTATCGCTCAGAGGTAAAACAACCCAACCCTTTTATCCGACTTGACTTGAGCGCCCTCGAAAACCAGTGATGTGAGTCAAACTTCTCTGAATTGCACTAGCATAAAATGCAAAAATTTGATGGGTATGCATTTTTGCATTTTGTGTTACCAAAATATTATTGGCATGCTCTTTTTTCATAACGCAGTTCGTAATGAACCGATCTGTGTAGATATTTGCTCCGTGCTTTTAATGTTATTCGTATTATCCGACGTTTTCCAGTTTAAGTCGGATAATTGGTGTTCTACTGTACATTTACATTACATGGCAGTACTTCATAGCATCAAACTATTATCAAAACTGGAGTGTGTGTGTGGGGGGGGGGGGGTTGGCTGAGTCGATAGCGCCCCAAACTCGTATTCAGCAGTTCCCAGGTTCGAGGCACACTTCAATTAGTATTAAGACTTATTTCCGCAAAACTCTCACCCCTGTCCTCGGTCAGTAAGGAACATCAATGGGCTTCGAAACGCTCCCGTCCGTCGGCACATTGTATGCAAAATCGTAAAAGTACGGGGGAATTTTATCCCGTACACATTAGAATTTGTATTAATATGGTTATATATTTTTTGTTCTCAAAATTTTGCATGTTTGGGTTTTATGCTATTTTTAGTGCATTTCATCTGCTCTTTAAGAAGTGTTTGATTTATTTCTGTAAGCTCAGTAGGTTTTTTACATAAAAGCATTTGGAGTGTCTGATGCGACTTTTTCTCTTTCTTTCACAAATTTTGCACTTCAGCCATCGTAAATTCCCTCAGAATTAAGAATTTTCACTTTCACTTTCCTTAAAGAGTTTAATTCAAGACTCTTTTAAAAAAAAACTTTCTCAGGTTCTAACTTATTAATTCTAGCAGCTCCATTGGATACTTTTAAAAATAGTTACATATAACTACATCAATTAAATCGCTTGGCCGTTTTAAACAAATTAATGTGATAGCATCAAAAATCACTACTATAAGCAATTATTAGATTACTATTCAGTACAATTGTTATTAATTATATATTCATAAAAAGATTCTTTTAGCAATAATTCCAAACGCTTTCAAAAACAAAATGATAAAAATTTGAAGCAAATGCATTAGTGTATTTAACTATCTTAAAAACTAATTAAATGAGAAAATGTTTTATTTCATTTTTCGTAACACTTGATCGACATTTGTTTTCGATCTTAGAAACTTTTATTTCCTAAATCAATATGTTTATCAAGCTCTTTAAATTAATTAAAATGTTTTATAACGCATTTTAAGCATGAATAAAAATAAAACCTCAAGCAGCGGCTTGCCACAGAGGTCTGACAGGAGCCTGTCAGTTTATGCATCATACAGAAGGTCTGTGAGGAAGGCCAAAACTCAACAGAAATATCCATGCCTTACCCAGGACTCGAACCCAGGTCCCTTGTGATCAGTGGGTCATAAGGGATACCACTAGTGGAATATATATATAAGTGGATACCACTAGCCACGTGACGGCTCTTAAACAAGAATAATATATAAATTAAATATTTATCACGCTCTTTAAACATGATGAATAAGTAAATGAAAATATTTAACACGCTTTATCATCATAATTAAAAATTTTATTCTAATACATTAATCAAAGCAAACTAATAATTGGAAATATTCAGGTGTCAAAATGGAAGTGATACTCCATCTTTCGAAATTATTTTGCTTCATTCTGTTTTTTTTTCTCTTTTTAATGCATTATTAAAGATTTTATTTAATGTTTTTTTATCAATTTGTAAATATAATACGAATTATTTAATGTTATTTATATGCAGCAATCCGAAAAAACTTTGCTCTTAAAATTTTGTAAATTCTTTATATTGTAATAAAAAAGTTTTTGCAAGTATTTACAACCAAAATATGACAAGAATGTAGCTTATAGTGTTTTGTGTTCTGTTTCTAACAACCATTTATAACTGACTTCAAAAGAGAGTATTTTGGGAGGGGAAAAGGTAAAAAAAGGTAACATTGTATTTATGCGGCTGATTTACTCGAATCAAACAAAGACTTTTAAGAGCATATCCGTATTAAGCTAGCTGTATTTTGTTATTTTCGGTAAAGACAGAAATTAATAGTTTAATTCCCCTAAAGTCAAGCCTAATAGTTAAACACGTAACGCATTTGTTTAAACTGCATTTCTTTTTCTTTGTATGCCCAACAATAAAAAAAAGCAGAAACAAAAAGCATAAAACTTATCTATCTGCGCATTGAAAGGTTCACAGCAGCATTAAGCCGTACGTCGCAAGTGTTGCAATCAGCATTCACTTTTTTTTGTAGCGTTACCAAGTGTGTACGTGGGTTGTACCCTCTGGCCCACGGGTGCAAGACGGCGTTGAAGCGAACACACGTGCCTGGTGTGTTGCTGCTTTTCATTTCCTGCTGAGAGAGCTTTTCCCTGATTGTTTTTGCGTAGACAGTCCCCGTTTCCGCAGAGAGAGGCTTTATTGTCCCGGGAGTTCCCTCGACGTCTCCCAACAGTCATGTTCGTGGCTAAATGCGTGGTGCTCAACCTACTCGCTGTCAAATGGACTGACTCAAATAGAGAGAAGAGTACGGAGAGTGGAAAACGTGGGCGATGTCGTCGCTTGTCGTGAGAGCGAACCGTTAGGTAACGGCTTGCTTTTGCTCTGCAGCGAGTAGGTTTAATACTCCGAATCGCGTGGTTTTCTTTGACGATTTTAATTGCTGGGTTAGAGCGAGCAAGAAACGATCTGTTCCTCAGGGAGTTGAGCTTTTTTTTCTCTTACGCTTTGGATGTTTGTTCTTATTGGTGTTGAAAGAAGAATTTTGATCGATATGATGGGTGGATTAGAGCTCAAAAATAAGTGTATCTCTTGTTCCAGCTGAAAATCTTGTAATTAATGCTCAGTAGTGTTGCAACCAGCAATTGAAGGACAGAGGTTTTTTTTTTCTGAGGCAGTGGCGACGTGAATGCGCAGGAGAGGGAGCGATCACTTTAGGGGATAGCAAAAAATGAAACAAAAAGAAACATCACCGCACTGAAAAGAAAACTCGCACTTTCTGTAATCTTTCTCTTGCATTTTTCTAACATGATTAGGCTGTTTATTCTTCATGTATGTAGATAATGCAGTAAAAATAGATTTCGAATATTTGATTAAAAAAAGGGGGGAGGGAATATATTCACTCTGAAAATCCCTCTCCCAGTTGGCTGCTGATACTTAGTTGTGTTTCTTCTTACGCTTAGTTTTGTTTTAATATTAATGTGTCTGCGTGTTGTATATAAACTGGGCGAAATGTGTTACTGATAATCTGATTTTTGTTTAATATAAATAGATAAACATAATGCTGAGCATATTTAACGATGTATTTTATATTTGTTTTGATATCGATTTATCATTTTTATTTTCCCATATGAATTATTGAAAAGGTATTAGGATTGGAAAAAAAATAAAAATACATCTCGAGTATTTCAATTAAGAGTGCCTTTGTGGATTCCCTGAAGTTTAAAATGTTTTTGCAAAGATATTTTACGTAGCATTTGAAAGTTTCACGCTATCCAGTAGAAATTTTAACTAGTCCGAGTCGTGAAACGTTTTACCTATAACTACTGTTCTCAACTACATGTCAAGGGACTACATTAATCAATGTAGTTCTCAACTACATGTCAAGGGACCACATTTATATCACACGAGTTGAATAGCTGACAGTCAGGACCGGATCTAAAAAGGAGGAAGGCATGCTTCCTTACTTTACTGAAGAATGCCAGGGAGGAGAAAAAAAAGGCAAATATTATTAATCTTATGTATATTTTAAACATTTTTCAAGAAATTTTTAAAAGAATCCTAAACCGAGGGGGAAATGTTATACTTTTTGGTACATCCCCGGCCTGGTTGACTAAGTAATCGAGAGTTATTTGATAAAAATTGGTTGTGACGGAAAACAATAATATTACTGGTTGTAACTGATATTGGTAATATTAAAGTTTGTACTATATATAAAATGCAAATTTTAAACACATGCGAATACAGCTGACGTTATTTGAGTCTTTCAATCGTTCTATTGGTTACTTAATGGTTAAACTATTAATCAGTTAAACTATTCCTTCAGTATACCGATTTCTCATATTTTGAGAAATATTTCAAACAATGTGATAGGCGTAATTAGAAATACTATTGAATACGTTATTTTCTTTCTCTTCAGCTGCAATATGTAGAAAGAACTTTTTTGCTAGTTTTCAAGAATTTAGTTATTGTTTCCATTTTAACGTGTCCCTGTAGATAATCTACTTTTACTGTAAAAAGTAAATGAAAAGAAGTCTTTCTCAATGGTGAGGTAGGAATAAATTACTACTATTCGAATTTTCCGAAGCTTCCACTAGTTTTGTTTTCCACTAATATTATATAATATAATATAGCCCGTGCTCTCCCCAGCTTGAATCATTTCAAATCGTTGTTGATCCCTTGTCCGATATGAGGAAAATATTTCTACGATGCATCATACGATACAGAAATCCGTGTCGTTAATCATTTATTTTACAAAATGATTGTATATTTAAAAATATGCAATCATTTTATTACAAAATTAAAATGTTATTGCTATTTGAAATGAAATATATTAGAAATACTAATAGAAACCGAAAGTTCCGGGTAACATCGTTATAAACGCAAAGAGCCATTCATATATTATAGAAAACACGTAAAAAAAATCAAAAGTCTCATGGTGCATATTTTTAATTACTAAAAACTAATTAAAAGGTTAAAAATTATAATCAAAAATTATTTAATACTTATTTTATCCACACTTACAAGAAATTTTCGAGATGTAAATTATTCTGATATATGATATATCTATTTTTTGATAAAAATTGCCTTTCAAAGCCCGAATTCATCTGTATTAGAGATCTGAGAGATGCTAGAGTATAATAATCAAGGGTTTTACGCTGACAGCAAGGATTTGTTTCCTTACTCCTTGAAAATAGAAAATCATTTTTGATTAGATAGACACTAGAGATGAGTTCAGCCCCTTGTTGGACTCAGTCATTTAAATTTCCAGTTTTGCTTGTAACTGCATAAAAAATAATAAAATAATCTATTCCTACTTTCTTTGTGTTTCCAACCTCTTAATCAGTCTTTAGTAGAAGACTGACTATTAAGCAGTCTGTAGAAGACTGACGTTTAAGCAGTCTGTATAAGCTCATAGATTCGAGTTGAGATCCCTCTTTATTTCTCAGTGAGGTGTCAAGAGAGAGCAAACGTCCATACTTTTTACCAGAAAGTATATCAGAAAACAAAATCCATATTTTTAATCTAAAGGTATGTTCGAGTGGTTATCGCGATTGGCTATCGATTCAAAAGCTCCGAAGGATAAGGTATTGATGTTTACTTTTATGTATTGCCCTTCTATTGAGGTCTCGCCTTCCTCGTATATCTTCTCTATGGCGTATTATATTGACAGGCTCCTGTCAGACCTCTATGATAAACCCGCTGCTTCAGGGGTAATTTGTTTAATTATTTATATCGTAAAAAAAAATGTCAATACCTAATGTAAGATTCGACCCCACGTCCCTTTACTCCATAGCCATACACTTAAATGGCCATACGGAAGAAAACTTTGACCTACACCGATCGAAGAATGTTGTTTAGGCAAATGCTGGAAGGTGTAAATAAACCGAAGTAGGATTAAATGCGCTTAATGAGGCTGTTTTAATTAATTGCGTTCCACGATTGCTAAACGTATATTTTGGCCAGATTACTAATATCTTTTTTAAAGTCATTGCATTCAGCATTTGAAGTATAATGTGCTAGTGTTAACTTTTGCTACTTGTTCTTTACGTGTGTATGCTTTTCGATGTTAATTAAATCTTAAGAGGCTTTGACTTAATGAGCTTAGAGATTAGCTGTAAAGGATACTTTAAAGATAAGGTTCCAATCGGAGGTACAAAGGTTAACGCAAATTAATTAAGCGAGTGAGAAAAAAAAACGAAACGAAACAATGGAACTTCCGTTTCTTACCGGATAGGACGTCAATTACAGTTTTACCGAAGTATTGTACACTTCACCAGAAATCAAAGAAGTGTAGAACTTGAAAAAAAAGTTGTAGCTAATGATGCAATTGCAATCAGTGGGAATTATATTGATTGTGGATTAATAGGTCTCGCAAAATTTACTTTTTTTAATGTAAAGAACTTAATCTTCGAGATCCTCGGAATGTGTTATTGTCTTGACAACTATCTGTGCTTGCAATACTCACTAGGAATAAAAGCGAACAATAATTAAGATGCAGCAGTGTACAAAATCTAATTGTTTGTGTTTAGTGAGAAGCTAATTTCGAAGCTCTATTACTTCTGAAATGAGCTTCTCATAAAAAAATGTGATTGATGATAAATTAAATGTCTGAATCAGCTCTAAATCCCGTTCTACAACGGTATTCTTTCAGTACTTAAAGTGTTATAAAAGTCTGAATATTTAACAACAGTGTCAATCATAAGAAATTTCTTCAGAAGTTAAACGTAACTATTAGTATTATTTCAGACCATTTAATAAAATATGCGTAGTTTAGATATTTGTGTGGATAATTATTTCAAAATTTGTTAGTTTTTATGTCAGGACTGGCATTGCTGCTGTTTAATAATCCGGCTTTCATAACTATTTAATATCGATCCTTAACTTCCGTCGCATTTCTCAATAAAAAAAATTAAGGAGCTTAAGTAGCCCACTCTTTGATATAACATGGAGGTATGTCTTAACTCTTGGACACAAGTATATTATATGGGACAAAGTAAGACAATGGTGTAAACATATGAATATCAAGTTTTTATTTGTTGGCCGGTTGTTGTATGCCGTAAGAAGCGCAGAGTCGGGGGCGCTCACTTGGCATCGCACCAGGCTCGTAATCTGCAGTTCCCAGATCCGATTCCCACCAGTGTTAAGAATTGTCTCCGTAAAACCCCCACCCTACCTTTGGTCAGTATGGGACACCGATGGGCTTGAAGACTCCGCCGTCCGTCGGATAGGACGTAAAGCCGTGGCACCGTGTGCGGGAGAGCCATATCCTGTGCCCGTTAAAGGACACTCTGGATAGCTCGACGGGAGACTACAATCTGTCTCTTGACAGCTGTCCAGTCAGCCCCCTCTCCCCAACCTTCTCTGAGCCCTCGGGGTCCTTATGACCTGGTCATTTAGTTCATTGTGTGCAAAAAAAGTGCTGCTCGGAGATAAAACAACCCAACCCTAAGAAGCGCAGTAGAGACATGAATTTATATCAACAATGGTCTCTACAACTGTTCAAGAATTATTGAACATCAAACAAAAAACGAAATACTATGAAAGAAAATCCCAGTAGAATCGGAAAGTTTTTTTTTTTACACAGTCAACAAGTGAAATCGGCTGAGTGCTTAATGAGAAATTATATCTCGGGTTCTTTTATTCATGTGCATCTATGTGCTGGGCAGTTCTAAAGGTTTTGTTGGCGTCCCAGACTCATTAACGTTGATGCTCGCAGCTTCGAGTTGACATCTTCTCTGCTTATTTCTCGGTGAGAAAAGGAATTACCAATTGATTGAAGAAAAGATGACTCAATCCTTAAAAATGGGGCGTTGAGAGATATCTACACTAACCTCCACTCTGCTTTCGATGAGAAAGGGAACACCGATGAGCATGCAAATGCTGCCGTCTATTGGATGGGACTCGAAACCAATGTTCCCTGTGTGCAGGATACTCATATCCTGTGCACATTAGAAAGCATGCTGAATGTTTCCAATTCCAGAGGATCCTTTTCTACATATTTCTGTCAACTTCTGGGGTCCTTGTGACCTATTCATTTAGCCCACTGTATGCGCGAAAGTGCCACTCAGAGGTTAAATAAGTCAACAACCTATTTTTTTTATTTGGAAATCTGTTAAAAGCACTTTTTAAGCAATTTTTATTTTTTCCTTTTAGTAGCACTTTTTATATATATAAAAGTACTACATAACCAGATCACAAGGATCCAAATGCTCAATGAAGGTTGGGGATTAAACATAATAATTTTAAATATCTCATGCTTCCTGATGTCACAAAACAAAAACTTGCCATATGATTTTAGGTAAGTTAAAGAATGTTCTCCATGCTGCTCGATAAAATTAACTAATCAGTTAAGTTTAACTATCAATTCATAATATCAACAAGTAAGTAACTAATTAATTAAGTAAAGCACTAATCGCAAAAACATCCCGAACTTAAAACCAGCACGACCAAAAAGAAAATGAGACCTCATGTGTAAGTAACAGTTCTGATATTTTCATCTGAACACGAAAATTCTGCGCGACACTAGATGTATTTACAGAGATATTTACACATTTAAAAGCCTCTCTTTTAAATAAAAAAGAACGATTGAGTAAAGCTTAAATTAATATCTGCTAGAAACAATTTTTGTGCTTTGTGTTTAGCAGAACTTACAAAATTGTATTTTAAGGGGGATTATTACACGTAATCAGTTGCGGGATAACGTAATTCCACAGTTACGTGAATTCTCATTAGAGGTTACGCAAGAAAAATCTGGTAAATGCAGGAGATATTGTTTCACTATAAACAGTGTTTCTCAAAATGAAAGCTCGCAGACTACTAAAGTATGCATAGCTCGATCACTAATGAGTATTGAGCAACGAAATGTGGGAGAAAGTTGCAGTTACGAGGGTTACTTTCGGTACCAAAATGTTAATGCAGAAGAATGCAGTTTCACGACAAAGAAAATCATATAGGAAGAGTATATGAAAATGGTATCGGAGATTGCATACGTAGTGGTCGAGGCCAGAGAACATGATGGCTAGTCATACATTGGATACCTTAATCTTAGAAATTTTGGTTCAGAATAAATTCCTCATCCACTGCGCCTGCCTGTAGTGTTAATATAGGTGACCCCTTATGCACAGTTGTATCAGAATAATATGACCACCCCCCCATTCCCATTATTAGGTAGGTGGTCATGTTATTCTGAGACGACTGTGTAATCCAACTGACCCTAATATCTCAGCATTTACATTGTCTTTCTGAAACAAATGGAAGGACCTCCATGTTAAAATCCAGTTTCTCAGACCACCGCCATCATAGGCATTGCTCTCTATCATTCTATAAGGATGGTTACGGATCTCGCCTCTTTCCAGATGAGAACATATTGACATGTTGAAAGTCAATTTCCCGACGAAATCGAGACCCAAATGTGATGAAGACTCTGCAGAATGCAAGTCCAGACTGTGTGTTCTTCGCACCCATTTCAACTTGTAGTGGAGTTAATGTAGTGGTTCGACAGACTTCGAGACCAATATCTACAGGTCACAGTTGAGCCGACACCTGCCTACACCTGCTATTATATCATCTGAAGACACCTGCCTACACCTGCTATTATATCATCTGAATGCAGACCAGAGATTATGTAGTGTGCTGTTACAGTAATGTGTCTCTTGATCTGTTTGTAGTGTGCTGTTGCAGTCATATTATGGAATTGTATCCCTGGAACGATCCTGACTGTCGTGACCCAAAAAAAGGTTCGGATCCCGTAGGACTAACTCAGATGTGATGTCCCAAAGAGATCTTATCCTGTCGGACTATGACAGATGTGATGACCTGCGTTCGGGTCCTGTCCGACTGGGCCAGATGTGATGTCCTCCCTTCTCAGATCTATGAAGACTGAGCCAAATGTCGTGGCCACCGAAGGAAGATGCGATTGTTGCTTAATAATTAGTTCACCCTCACTTCGGTGAAATTACAGGTTCGCGGGTTTTTAGGCCCGTGGTACTGCACGCCTTTGAAGAAACTGGTGTTGAATGATGAGCTACGTTCTGGGAATGCGCTCAACTCCGTGGGCCTTTGCTGCCTTGCTGCTGCAAACATTAATATAATGAGGTGGAGAATCGCGCACTCTGCAAATTCTCACTTTACAGACCTCAAACTCGGCGAAAGGATAATCAACCTTTGCCTACACTGTGTTCACTCTGAATCCACAAAACTGCTATCAGATTCACCGCTCAACTCCGTGAGCCTTTTGCTGCTGCAAACATTAACAATAAGGTGGAGAATCGCACACTCTGCAAGTTCTCACTTTACAGACCTCAAAACTCGGCGAAAGGATAACCAACCTTTGCCTACACTGTGGTTCCTTCTGAACCACAAGAATAAAAACACAGATTCTCCAAGAATCGCGATTCCCCTTTGGAATCGCACCCTCACTTCAAGGGTTTCTTTTGAGTATGGAGGCGTCCTTCTGACGCGTATCGAAACGACGAATCCTCATTCGAAAGCTTACGCCAAAACTAACGCTTCCAATCTACCGCCTAGCCTCGTCGCTGCACTAGCGCCTAGTCTAATCATTTATGGCCATAAACAACTGTGGGCATTCGTCACCACTTACACAGAGCAGCTTTAGACCCGAAAAACAATCTCGTGAGTCATCCCAGCACAAACATTTCCAAGAACACATAAAAATGTATACAATCATAAAATAAAACAAAAATACAGCAATAAATAAATAAACATAAAATTCGGGGGATATGACACTGACAAGATCTGATAACAGTTCGAACTATATAAATATCTAACGTTGCCAGAGTTTTCATGTTGACATTCGATATTACCACTATTAATAACTCATGAGGTCCCATTTTTTGGGGGCGGCTCAGTCGGTAGCGCGCCAGACACGTAAACTGCAGTTCCCCGGTCCCATCTGGGTCAGCGTTGAGATTTATCTCCGCAAAACTTCCCAACCTGCCCATGAACAATAGGGGACACCGGCGGGCTTTGAAAGGCCGCCGTCCGTCGGATGGGACGTTAAGCCGTGGCCCCGTGTGCGGGAGAGCCATACCCTGTGCACGTTAAAGAACACGCTGGATATCCTTGACGGGAGGCTGCCAGCTGTCTCCCTACAACTGTTCCAGTGGGTCCCCTCCCCTAACCTTCTCTGAGCCTTCGGGGTCCTTGTGACTTGGCTATTTAGCCCATTTTGTGGGAAAAAGTGCCACTCAGAGGTAACAAAACAACCCAACCCATTTTTCTTTTCTATCGTGTTGCTTCTATATTCAGAATGATTTTGTGATTAGTGCTTTAATTTTATCAAGAAGCGTAGACAACATTCCTTAATAACATATGGCTAGTTTTTGTTTTTTGATATCAGGAAGTGTGCAGTATTTTACATTATTCTAATGCACGTCGGTAGGAATTTTTCCAAGGAAGGACTGGGGGAAAAAATCAGTGTTTTAAGATAAATTTTAAGTAGAGCGGTTCATTAATTATTCATACATCATACCATAATACAACTAAGGATGCCCGTAAACGAAAGAAAAGGAAACTTATTATTGTAAATACATGTAAACATGTTTTTTCTTCATATTAATAAACAAAAATTAATTATTTGCTTCCGAAAACAAAAGAAAAAACATAAAACAATCAGGATTATATTTCGTTAAGGGAAAATGATATTAACTTTTGGTACATCTGATGTTGTTCACATACATTTTTGATTTTATATATTTATATGTATATTATCGAGTATGGATCATCTTCCCCAAGGGGTGGAAACAACTACCCCACGTGTTGCACTGACCACTCTCAATATTATATCGATAATATAAATTCTTTGCTAAAAAGGTATGCCACCTTACATGTTTTGAAAACTATTGGATTATTCGGGTGCGTGACATACACACAAACTGGATTAGGATTGGGTTCTCTTACCTCTGAGCGGTACTTTTTTGTACACAATAGAGTAAATGGCCAAGTCACAAGGACCCCGAGGGCTCAAAAAAGGTTATGAAGGGGACCCACTGGACAGCTGTTAGGCGACACACTGGAAGGCCTCCTATCAAGGTCATCCAGCGGGTTTTTAATGTGCATATGGAACCACGGCTTAACGTTCCACCCGAGGGATGGCGGTCTTTCTGAGCCTACTGGTGTCCCCTACTGACCCAGGGAAAGGTAGGATTTTTTTGCGGAGATAAACCTCAACACTGGCCCAAGCGGGACTAGGACCTGGGGATTACGAGCCTGGTGTGTTACCGACTGAGCCGCCCCCTACCAACGGAAGGATCCTTTTCCAAGCTTAATAAAAGTCCCTTTTATCAGGGAGAGCAGGGTAAGAGGGTTAACAGAGATAAGAAATACTGTACATTGGCACAGGTGGGGCTCAAACCTGGGAACATCAGATTAGAAGCCTGGCGCCCTACCGACTGAGCCCAACCCCCGCTCCTACTCTGAAGATAAAATCCAAACACACATGAGTTTATCATCATAGATGAAAAGCATTTGCGATTCAGAGCAAATTTTCTGCTCTAGTTAGGGAAAATTGTAATTTTGTTCCCGTTGCAAATGGAATTAAGATGGCTATCAAATATCTGGTCGTAACCAGAGAGGTGACATAAGTTTGCTGTTTTAGTTTGAGAAATTAATCGCAGATTCCCTATTTTGTCTGAGAAGTGAACTGCTCATTTGTGGTATTAGCGTATGAGTTAACCACCCACTAGCAATCCTAGCCGTAGGACTACAAATTTGTTATTTTAGTCAAAGAAATAAATTGCACACTTGTGATCCTAACCGAATATTTAACATGAAGCAATTTGACTGAAATAATCTAAATAACTTTTTGCCGGATTTTTTTGTACACAGTGCAGTGTTAGTTTATTACGACTCTAGTATTATTCTTGCTCCAAAGTATGTGTGGTTGGTAAAGGTAATTAAATTAACGTCTCTTAATGGTATGAGGGAGTTATTCATCCTAAATGTATGAGGTCAAATTTGCGTTATAAGAAGATATGCAACACAAGAAGCGCTTGATTGGTGGGTACCGGTCATCAAAAAAGAGAACAGGATTAAGGAGGTACGGGCTTCAAACAAACTGGTTAGAATGATCAAAACAATGAATATGTATAATGCATACAAAACATGAATTGCCGAGTATAAAAAGGGGCGGGGTGGTTCAGTCGGTAGCGCGCCAGGCTCGTAATCTGTAGTTCCCAGGTTCGAGTCCCAGCTGGGTCAGCGTTGAAATTTATCTCCGCAAAATTCCCCGTCCTGCCCACGGTCAGTAGGGGACACCGATGGGCTTGGAAAGGCCGCCGTCCGTCGGATGGGACGTTAAGCCGTGGCCCCGTGTACGGGAGAGCCATACCCTGTGCACGTTAAAGAACACGCTGGATGGCCTTGACGGGAGGCTACCATCTGTCTCCCAACAGCTGTTCCAGTGGGTCCCCTCCCCCAACCTTCTCTGAGCCTTCGGGGTCCATGTGACCTGGCCATTTAGCCCAAGGTGTACAAAAAAGTGCCGCTCAGAGGTAAAACAACCCAAACAAACAAAGCCGAGTATAAGAACCAAATTCTTTACTATCATGTAGTATAAAAAAAGACGCGGTAGAGTGAATTAACCCAACCAGAAAAATTAAAGTTCTGAAGCATTAAAAGAAAATTTATGCTGTTAGCATAAATGGAATTTTCTTAATTTTGAAAGAAACCAACCTGCTTCGTTGAAGTACGCTGCCTAAAAGATTGGAGAATTTTGGTGTTATGCTAGTGGAATGCAAAAATTCGTAACTGCGTAAATTTTAAAATAAGCTTTCATAGGAAATGAAGACTGAAGTTAAGGATTTAAATCAGTTCTTGATTTTAAACAGTATAAGTTCAATATTTAACGAGTTGTGGGAGTTATAATATTTAGAGACTATTTAAATGTATTCTAATTTGTTTAGTTTTAAAATTCAATGAAAACGAACGTGATATGAATTTTTTAAAATGCACAAATTGTAGCAAATAGTTCTATATATTTATTAACTTCTGTGATTATTCTTCTGATTGTCAACGTCGGTTGCTTATTCCAACGGGGCTAGGGTTGGCTTAGTCGGTAGCTCGCCAGGCTTATAATCTGCAGTTCCCAGGTTCGACTCCCAACTGTGCCTGCTTTGAGATTTTTCTCCACCGACTCCCAGTCTGTCATCGGTGAGACACCGTTGGGCTTTGTACATACATCGTCTGTTGTATAGGATGTTAAGCCGTGGCCCATGCGCAAGAGGGTCCATACCCTGTGCACGTTAAAGAACACTCCGGATGGCTTTGACGGGAAGCTTCCATGTGTCCCGCTCTTCTCTGAGCCCTTTGGAGTCTTGTGACCTGTCCATTTAACCCACTGGGTATAAAAAGTGCCGCTCAGAGGTAAAACAACCTGACATATTCTAAATCCACAACTCTTTAATTACCGATCCATTATCGTTGAAAATAAAGATTGAGTTATATTTATTGAAGTATTTTAATTCTTTGCAGTTTTATTTCCCCATAAACAGTTTATTGTAAAATTTAAAGAACTTCGAGTGCAATTTCTCGCAAATATTAACATGGAAATGGATAAAATTTTAAATTCAATTTAGAAGAGGTAAATATTATTGAATCTACATATATTTTACTTTTAGGATATACAAAAGTTAATATAATATCAATTTGCTGTTTTATTAGGCTAAATTGCAAATATGAAAATTTTTATGTATTTTAAATTGCAAAATTGTTGGTGTTACTCTTGGATTGAATTTTAAGTAACATATGTAAAAAAAGCAAGGAAATCTGAGAACGGTTTTTAGCAGTAACAAGAGAAAATTCATTCTCTTAGCTAGAAAATATATAAATTAATATTTGCTATTCGCAGTATCATCAATTTACTAATCCTTCACACGATATTGCAACTGGGTCACGTTTTTCTTTTCACTTTTATTTTTTTCTTATTGTTTTGATGCAGTTGTCTTATGTGCATTCGGCAGATTTTATTATGAATAAAGAAGAAAATATCTATAAAGAAGAAAGAATCTTTATAGCCCTTTTTGTCGGTATGATGGATATTTTTTCTTTTACGTGGTAAGAACAAATAGGATTTTATCACCATATTTAAAACCCATCATTTATTGCTTTAAAAAAAAAACTCCGGTAACTCTAATATCCATCTCCTCCACCAAAAAAAAAACACGCATCTCACAAAAGTAATCGATAAACTGGGCTTTCTTATTACATAATTCACGGTGTAATTGCACGGCCTCCTATAATTATGTAAGGCCTACATGGCGGCATCTATCACTGCTGGAGCGCATGGTGGAGAATTATGACTCAGATCTGGAACTAGAGAAGAAGAGAGTAGAGCGAAACGACGGAGAGGACGGATGGGCTCTTCTAATGTAATCTGAATAACAATTTCAATATGTACAGCAAACAGAACGGCTGCTATTGCGTCTTTGCGGCTGCAACGAATATTGTGTCAACAGACTGAGGACTTGGAGGTCTACGGTTGTCGTCGTTGGCCTATCGCGATCGATAACTCGTGTATTATGTATAAAGAAAATGGCAGACTACGGGGCCAGCGCTGTTGTTTAGTTAGGAGCCCCATTGGGAAGAGGAGGAAACCGCACTCCGTGGCTTACGACACAATCCTTGTTGTTTGCAGCATCAAGTGGAAACCTCCTTCTATTGCCTCTGCACTTTGTGTGTGTGGGAGGAGATGTTGCTCTCGAGGTATTTTTTGTGATACCTGGCTACAATAAAACGACAGTCGGACCCTAGTACCAGCGAGGGAAAAAAACTTCCTTTGAAAACACAACTGTATTGAGCAAACCACCTGAAGCATCCTACTCGATGACAATGCACAACGTTTTTCCACGAAATGACATGCATATGGACGTGGAAGTGACTGTGTTTGTAGTTGCAATCAATAACCTTAGGCTCAGCTTTGTAGTTTGTATAGTAGAGCTTTCAAGACAGCATTCAGTATCATTTTTGGGCTACAGTTGCTATCCTGTGAGAAATATGTAAATGATGGAAGTAATATTTTTTTTGCGCCTCAGAACATTTCGGTGCAGATTGATATTCTCAGTTTTCAGGATTGTTTAATATATAGTTAAAGAAGATGTATGATGCATATTAACATTACTTCACTGATATATGAATGCAGTTAATGTAATATTAAATCTTTATACGATAAGAAATTTCATATGTTATTTTACTTCAATTAGATTGTAAGCAATATAATAGAGTTGAGAAAAATCTATATATTTTACACAGCTTTCGCAAAAAGGGAACATCTAAGCGTTCTTTTTCTGAAACTTACTTTCATTTTACAATACATTATCTCACTGGCAATACAACGTTCATAAGACGGAATTCGTTGCAAAACATTATTTCACTGGCAATACAACTTTATGTCGCTGAGGACAACAGAAACTTGATTCGAAATGGGTATTAAACTGCTAAGTGTGAAAAAGTACACAGAATATTACTTCATAAATTTCACATAGCTCCGCTACACCATTTCCTTTCTTTGAGCTTTGAGATCCTTATGGGCGTTTAATCGTTGTACAGCGAAGGAATGTGTGCAGATGGGCAACACTGAGGAAGCATTTGATTGCATCCTTTGTAAATGTAAAAAGAGAAATGAAATCCAGACTCTTTCAGCTCACGTTTTACGAATTTACTGATATTCTGTTTAAGCACTGTGATATAGGGAAGTTGAATGTTAGCGAATTCGCCATGCAATAAATGCGAAGAAGCAAAATTTTGAATCTTTCTGTCATTTCAGAGTCAATTTTAAATAATTCTGTCATTTCAGGAGAATTCACTGATATATAAAGATTCTTTCTAAGAGAAACTCACTATTCATATTGCAGTTCATAATACTGAGATTTAATATTGAGTACGGTCATAATTTGAGGTTCAGCCAATAAAAATGTAAATCATTTTGTCTCCTCTCAACAATGGAAAAAAATGTTTTATGCATCCACAAACTGCAGTTTCTGGCAATTAACAGTATAGATATAATGTTTCGGTGTATAATTCTAATTATAGTTTTGTTTTATGAACATCGCGGAACCTCAGCTAATTGATATCTGAAATGGGAACGACAAATACGAGTTAGGATAGGTGTAGTTCAGGCTCGTCCGATCCAAATTTGATGAAGAGCCGTTAGAAAAGAAACTTCTATTCCTAAAGAGCCGCAAGAAAAGTTCTGTACTTAAAATGAAAAACATACATTTCTAATTAGTAATTAACTGAAAAAGTACTATATTTTTAAAGAATAAAGAAAATATGTTGATTAAAATACAAAAATATAGATTTTTAATGAGTATTGTGAATTGACTAAATCGTTTAGTTATGTTCCTAAAAAGCGTCGGCAAAAAATTGGAAGAAATTAGGTCTGATTTTATTACATTATTTGTTTTATGATCGGCAAGTTCTTTTGCAATGTACCTCGACTTAGACGGGCCTGGTGTAGTTAATGGCGAGTTGTAAGAAAAGTGACAGATTTTCAATGCTGGACATTTCAGTCATTGTACCGCTTTGTGAAAGATAAAACATTTCAAATGAGTTTCAAATCACGGTGTAAAATTTACACGATTCCTAAAACTAAACGATGGACATTTTCATTAAATAATTATGTAGTAATAATAGGCTTTACCCACAACTACTCAGTAAAATTTTAAATAAAATTTGCTTAACGTTATAGAATTAAATAATATTAATTCAAATATATAATAAGAGTATGTTATTTTTCACTTTAACGTTTTCTGTGTCCACTAATTTCAGTGGTCTATAACTCGTTAAAGTTTATAAAAATCTCCGCAAAAACACTCAAAAACATACAAAAACGCACAAAAATGAGGAAAGCATACTTCATTTTTGCGAAAATGAAGTAATGCAATGACAGCTGTTACGTTAGATTTTTGGATGGCCTTGAGGGTAGGCTTGCACGTGTCTCTGAGCAACTGTTAAGTAGATCCCCTTCTCCAACTTTCTCTAAGCCTTCGGGAGCCTTGTGACCTGGCCATTTAGCGGCACGTTTTTGCACACAATTGGGTAAAACAACCCAACCTCTGAGTGGCACTTTTTTTGCACACAATACGCTAAACGGCCAGGTCACAAAGACTCTGAGGGCTCAGAGAACGTTGGGGGAGGTGACCCCACTGAGGAGCTGTTAAGAGACAGTTGTAGCCTCCCGTCTGGTTTATCCAGCGTGTTTTTCAACGTATAGCTCTCCCGGACACGAACCTTGGCCTAACTTCCTATCCGACGGCGGTTGCCTTTCCAAGCCCATCGGTGTTTCCTACTGACCGAGGGCAGGGTGGGAGGTTTCCGGAGACAAATCTGTGTCGCAAGTAGGACTGGTATATGTGGGAACGCAGATTACGAGCCTGGCGCGATACTAAATCCCATCCCCCTTTACTAGTAAGTTATTGGAAAGATTGAATTATTGATAAGTAGAGTTATTTGATATGCCAGTTGTGAATAACCAGTTTAGATGTTGAATTATGGTGAATTATTTCAAATATCGAATTCTTGGTCAGTTTGAGGTCGGTTATCTGAGAAGTCGAATCAGGCCCGTAACCAAAAAGGTTAAAAGTAACTTTTGCTACTCTAAGCACAAGGATACATTTACATTAGGGATGCCGATGCAATAATTTACTACTGCTTATATTTTTTCAAATGCTCACAGGTGCAGTTCTTATTTTAATAAAAATTCTCTGGCAAGCCACTCTGCAAATGCCATCGCCCCAATGTTGCTTTCTGCTGATTACGGGTCTGTGTAGAATCGTAGTGAAATTTCTATTGCATGTAGAAATAAATTTCATGTAAACTCTACTTCTCAAGAACAAGTCCTCTACTTTGAAGAAGACTTATTTAAACATTATCGTGAAACACTGTTATTTAAATAAACAAGTTCAGTGGACTTGGGACCCGATCTACGAATTTCAGTTTTGTTGTTTTATAAAAAAAAAATGCAATGGTCAGCATGTTAGTATTGGTTTATAAAAGTTATCTTTTTAACTTCATAAACTGAATGCTCGATTGAAATCTGAAATCTATCGTACTCCAGTTAATAGTTATCAAGGAAAAAGTTCACAGATGCTGCGGTTCACGTAGTTCAAAACATTTTATCTCGCGTAGGTATTCTCGAGGGTCAAATTTCAATCAGATGTGGACTGTGGTCAGCTGCTGATAATGGAAGATATTAACGCTTTTAACTTATCCGTCATCCTTATATTTTGATGTTGTCAAATTGTCAGCACTAAATTTTATATTTCGGGTTTTATCTCCTCTATACTTAATGCTTAAACGGTCCATTTAACGCTCAATTGCTCTCTAACCTTTTTTTAAGATTAAAAAAAAATAAGCAATCGTAAGATCGTAGATATGCTATATATAATAATGCAATAAAGATTAGAAGTGTCGTGGATTTTAAATTACTGTATAACAGATATGGAATTAAACTGGCAATTTGGGTTGAGCTGTTTAATCTCTGAGCAGCATGTTTTTGCACACAATGGACTAAACTTCCAGTTGACAAGGACCCCAAAAGCTTATAGAAGGTGGGGGAAAGGAATAGTTAGAAGACAGAAACAGATGGAAGTCTTCCATCAAGGCAACTCATCGTATTATAAAAAGGAAAACAGGGTATGGCTTTCCTGCACACGGAGCCACGGTTTAACATCATCCGAATCCCATTTTCCACGGTTAGAACGCCTTCTAACCGTGAAAAACTACAGATTACGAGCCTGGCGCGCTTCCAGCTAAACCAGTTCCCACCCCATGAGAATCACATGATGATCTAACAGTTTAGTTTCGGTATCTGTTTTGATCTTCTGGTATTTCGTTTTTATTTCTCGGTAACTCTCAAATGATTGCGTTTATCACTCATTAGCTCGTTTTCAAAACGAAAATGCGAACTAATGTTCTCACTTTCTCGTCAACGTTTTGTTTATAGAGATAAAATTTCTTTTTGGGTTGGATAGGTAATAATAAAATAAAATTATGTGCATTTTCCCAATTAACTTTTAGTTCGAATTTACACTCTTAGAGGGTGCTAAAGTGGAGGGAATAAAAACTTTATTAGTGTCCTCTAACCGTTGAAAAAGTTAGTGAATGCCGAAACTTTAAGCGAACATTGTAAACGATCTATTTATACTAGACACTTAGAAATTTATAGTTCGATTGTAATGGCCAAGCAGTGATTCTCTTCCTTACTCCCAGGGGCGAATGGAAAACGTAACTTTTCAAGATATAAATGGAGAATAGTTTTGCGTTTCTTTTGTACCAAAAAAATTACTATTTGCATTTTCCCGAGTCATCCATTAATACAGTCTCCACCGTTAGAAGCTGTAAAAGCAGAAAATAAAAAAAACAATTCTCTTACAAATCGAGTTCAGAAAGTTGGAAATGCGAAAATTTAAAACAATCTATTCATGCTAGAATTTTTAGTAGTGAATGATGTAGAGAAAGGTTGCCATTAGCAACAGTGACTTGATCCCTTAATACTAGGTGCGATGAGAAAACTTAACGTGCTTAAAAGATAAATGAAAAAATATTTTTGTCTTTCACAGGTACTTTAAAAAAAATCTGCATTTTTCCCAATCGCCCATTAGTTCAAATTTCCTGTTAGAGGATGTAAAAATAAAGGACATCGCTTTGAAGCTTATCATCACATATTAGCCAGAAGCGATATATTTTAACTTGTTTTGGAAAAGCGGATGGGGGTGGCTCAGTCAGTAGTGCTCCAGGCTCGTAATCTGCAGTTCCCAGAGGGGGGTTCCAGCTGGGTCAGCGTTGAGATTTATCTCCGCAAAACTCCCCGCCCTTCCCATGGTCAGTAGGTGACATCGATGGGCTTGGAAAGGCCGCCGTTCGTCGGATGGGACGTTAAGCCGTGGCTCCGTGTACGGGACAGCCATAACCTGCGCACGCTAAAGGACATGCTGGATGGCCTTGACGGGAGGTTACCATCTGTTTTCCAACAGCTGTTCCAGTGGGTCCCCTCCCCCGACCTTCTCAGAGCCTTGGGGGTCCTTGTGACCTGGCCATTTAGCCCATGGTGTGCAAAAAAGTGCCGCTCAGAGGTAAAACAATCCAACCCTGGTTAGAGGCCCACCTGGGTTAGCGTTAATATTTAGGTCCGCAAAACTCCCACCCTGCTCTCGGTCAGTAAGGGAACCGATGGGCTTGGAAAGGCTGCTCTCAGTCGGATGTGATGTTAAGCCGTGTGCAGAAGAGCCTTACCCTGTGCACGTTACAGATCACGATGGATGGCCTTGAGCCATATCCTGTGCATGGTAAAGAACATTATGGATGGCCTTGACAGGAGGCTACTATCTGTCTCCTAACAGCTGTCTAGTATTTCCACTTCCTCCAACCTTCTCTGAGCCCTTGTAGTTCTTGTGACCTGGCTATTTAGTTCATTGTGTGCAAAAAAAAAGTTTCGTTCTCTATCAAATTTAGTGCCCTCTAACGATTAAAATTCAAGCTAATGGAAGTTTCAGAAAATACGAATAAAAAGGTTTATTAGTACGTATTCAACTCGGGGCGAAATTTCCATTTATCTATTAAAAAATTCCTTTTTCTGCCACCCTTGGGGTGAGGGATCCAAATCGCTGCATGAATACATCGCTTACAGTATTTGTTAAGATTTTGCCATTTTCCAAATTTCGTTCACTTGGGCGGCGGAAATTGGAATCAATGAACGATTCGGAAAATAGGAATCGTAATATTTTTAGGTCGTTTTCATTTTGAAAAGAATTTTTCATTTGTCTCTTAAAAGAAAACAACGAATGTCTCTAAAATGAAAATAATGAATGTCTCTAAAATGAAAATAATGAATGTCTAACAATAGACCGCAAATGACAAAGTAAAAAAGAAATAGTTCGGTTTTTTTTATGTTGACGAGTTAAAAACGATTGTGTTTTCTGCATTATTTTCAGAAATTGAAAAATACAATAGTATCGTTTACTCAAAGCGTGGAATTCATTTCAAAGGGTTATAGATCACCAAATCGGATTTTTTTTTTATAATAAAATAATAAATATTAAAAATGCTGGCACCGCTTTTCCTTTATATTTGATTTGAGTACATGATTTAACCACGGCACTGTGTTATTAGCTTTTAATTTTTTGGAGGCGCAGGCTTTTTGAATGTAATTTCATTATTATTATGGATAATTTTCTTTTGTCTCGCTCAAGAGTTTTTTTACGGTATGGTGCAAGCAACGCTTCCCGCTGCGCAACCAGCTGCGACGGCCATTATTTTCCTAGGAAGATTCGTTCGATGTTTAAAGAATTATGGAAGACTAAATATTTAACAGCAACAGCGCTCGTCTTCAGAAATTCCTCCAAAAATTTACAAAAACTGAAGGAATTTTTACAGTATATTACAAAAGGTGAAATTAATAGCGATGCTCTGATCATCATAGAGCTCGCGATATTCTTTTCATTTCTTAAAGTGTTATCATATGTAACGTGTATGTTCCGTGTGTGGTGCAGAAGTTGTTGTTTCAATAGTTCGCCAGTCTCATACTCTGATGTTTTCAGATCTCACTCTGGGGGCGGGGCTCAGTCGGTAGCGCATCAGGCTCGTAATCTGCAGTTCCCAGATTTAAGTCCTAGGTGGGACAGCGTTGAGATTTATCTCCGCAAAACACCCTGCCCACTGTCAGTAGGGGACACCGATAGTCTTGAAAAGACTGCCATCCATCGAATGGGACGGAGAGCCATACCCTGTGCACTTTAGGGGCGGGATGGCTCAGTCGGTAGCGCGCCAGGCTCGTAATCTGTAGTTCCCAGGTTCGAATCCCAGCTGGGTCAGCGTTGAGATTTATCTCCGCAAAATTCTCCGCCCTGCCCACGGTCAGTAGGGGACACCGATGGGCTTGGAAAGGCCGCCGTCCGTCGGACGGGACGTTAAGCCGTGGCTCTGTGTGCGGGAGAGCCATACGCTGTGCACGTTAAAGAACACGCTGGATGGCCTTGACGGGAGGCTACCATCTGTCTCCCAACAGCTTGTTCCAGTGGGTCCCCACCTTCTCTGAGCCTTCGGGGTCCATGTGACCTGGCCATTTAGCCCATGGTGTGCAAAAAGTGCCGCTCAGAGGTAAAACAACCCAACCCGTTCTTCGGACCTAAAAACCGCTGTCAACCTAAGTTTGATACAGCGTAACGACCTGACGGCTGAAAGATTTATGACAGCACTGGATCGCGTCATACAATCCAGCGAAGGTATTGGTAGGCATAGCGACCTTGAATTCGATTTCGTCTGTGACAACATCGATCGTGAAGGCCGTGGACGTACGGGGCCCATGACGCAATCGCTCACTTATGTTGAATCTTTCATTAATAACAAGCAATCAGTCGTAAGAATCGTGAATTCTGATACCATCTGTCTTACAACAGCTCTCGTTATGGTGCGTGAGTTGTGCTTAAAAAATAGAGACCAGCCAAACAACTACGCAGTAATTAGGGATTCTCGTCTCCGGCTGCAGTGGGGCGGGGGTGGCTCAGGCGGTAGCGCGCCAGGCTCGTAATCTGTAGTTCCCAGGTTCGAGTCCCAGCTGGGTCAGCGTTGAGATTTATCTCCGCAAAATTCTCCGCCCTGCCCACGGTTAGTAGGGGACACCGATGGGCTTGGAAAGGCCGCCGTCCGTCGGATGGGACGTTAAGCCGTGGCCCCGTGTGCGGGAGAGCCATACCCTGTGCACGTTAAAGAACACGCTGGATGGCCTTGACGGGAGGCTACCATCTGTCTTCCAACAGCTGTTCCAGTGGGTCCCCTCCCCCAACCTTCTCTGAGCCTTCGGGGTCCATGTGACCTGGCCATTTAGCCCATGGTGTGCAAAAAAGTGCCGCTCAGAGGTAAAACAACCCAAACCTGTGCACTTTAAAGAACATGCTGGATGACCTTGACGGGAGGCACCATCTGTCTCCCAACATCTGTTCCAATGGGTCCCCTTCCCCAATTTTCTCTGACCTGGCCTTATAGCTCATTGTCTGCAAAAAAAAGTATCGCTTAGATGTAAAATAACTCGGGTCTGAATCGCATCTGTGCCTACATTAATATTGTCTCTGCTTTGATAAAGGGAACATGACGTGTTTCAAAAGACTACTTTCCGTTCAGCCGGGGGCCCATGTGCAAGACAGCCACACGCTATGCAAGTCAAAGAACACACTGGATGGCCTTGACGGGAGACTACCATCTGTCTCCAACAGCTGTTCCTGTGGGTCCCCTCCCCCAACCTTCTCTGAGCCTTCGGGGTCCATGTGACCTGGCCATTTAGCACATGGTGTGCAAAAAAAAGTGCCGCTCAGAGGTAAAACAACCCAACCCTTGAAGGATGAAATGTGGCAAATGGCCAGGTCCTAAGGAGCACAAGAGCTTAGAGGTCGAAAGAGTTGGGTTGTTTTACCTCTGAGTAGTATTCCTTTGCAAACAGGGGAGGGGGTGTCTCAGTCGGTAGCACGCCAGCCTCGCAATCTGCAGTTCCCAGGTTCGAGTCCCAGCTGGGTCAGCGTTGAGATTTATCTCCGCAAAATTCCCCGCCCTGCCCACGGTCAGTAGGGGACACCGATGGGCTTGGAAAGGCCGGCGTCCGTCGGACGGTACGTTAAGCCGTGGCTCTGTGTGCGGGAGAGCCATACCCTGTGCACGTTAAAGAACACGCTGGATGGCCTTGACGGGAGGCTACCATCTGTCTCCCAACAGCTGTTCCAGTGGGTCCCCTCCCCCAACTTTCTCTGAGCCTTCGGGGTCCATGTGACCTGGCCATTTAGCCCATGGTGTGCAAAAAAAAGTGCCGCTCAGAGGTAAAACAACCCAACCCTTGAAGGATGAAATGTGGCAAATGGCCAGGTCCTAAGGAGCACAAGAGCTTAGAGGTCGAAAGAGTTGGGTAGTTTTACCTCTGAGTAGTATTCCTTTGCAAACAGGGGAGGGGTGTCTCAGTCGGTAGCACGCCAGCCTCGCAATCTGCAGTTCCCAGGTTCGAGTCCCAGCTGGACCAGCTTTGAGATATATCTCCGCAAAACTTCCCGCCCTGCCCACGGTCAGTAGGGGACAACGATGGGCTTGGAAAGGCCGCCGTCCGTCGGATAGGACGTTAAGCCGTGGCCCCCGTATGCGGGAGAGCCATACCCTGTGCACGTTAAAGAACACGCTGGATGGCCTTGACGCTGGTTACCATCTGTCTTCCAACAGCTGTTCCAGTGGGTCCCCTCCCCCAACCTTCTCTGAGCCTTCGGGGCCCATGGTATGTAAAAAAAGTGCCGCTCAGAGGTAAAACAACCCAACCCAGGGACGGGGGTGGCTCAATCGGTAGGGCGCCAGGCTCGTAATCTGCAGTTTCCAAGTTCGAGTCCCAGCTGGGCAAGCGTTGAGATATATCTCCGCAAAACTTCCCCCCCCCCTGCCCACGGTCAGTAGGGGATACCGATGGGCTTGGAAAGGCCGCCGTCCGTCGGATGAGACGTTAAGCCGTGACTCCGTGTGCGGGGTAGCCATACGCTGTGCACGTTAAAGAACACGCTGGATGGCCTTGACGGGAGGCTACCATGTGTCTCCCAACAGCTGTTCCAGTGGGTCCCCTCCCCCAACCTTCTCTCAGCCTTCGGGGTCCTTGTGATCTGGCCATTTACTCCATGGTGTGCAAAAAAGTGCCGCTCAGAGGTAAAACAACCCAACCCAAGTTCGAGACCCATCTGGGCTACCGTTGATATTTATCTCTGCAAAACTCCCCGTTCTGCCCTTGGTCAATAGTGGACACCGAAGGGCCTCCATCCGTCGGATGGGACGTTAAGCCGTGGCGCCGTGTGCAGTATATTGCAGTGTGTGGGAGAGCTATTACCTTGTACACGTTAAAAAAACACGCTGGATGACTTTGACGGGAAGCTACCAACTGTTTTCCAACAGCCGTCCGGTGCATTCCCTCCCCCAAACCTTCTGAGCCCTCGGGCTCCTTTTTACTTAGCCATTTAGCCTATTGTGTGAAAAGGAGTTATCCCCGGAGGTAAAACAACCCTAACCCTTTCCAGCTTTAAGCTCTTGATATTGTTATGACCTGGCCATATACCTCATTGGTCATCGTTAATATGAGTTAAACAACGATTCCACTAGTTGAATTCATGTGACAAACTGAAATTAAATATCGTAATATTTTTAAATGTATTTTGTTTTATTTCTTCCTTCTTTTGCAACCATTTTGGTCATAATATAAAAGCGATAAAGTTATCTAAAATGTCGTTTTTTAAACAAAGATATACTGTTTAAACTACTCGCACGCCATTTATCATATTGTTTAAGTTCTATTCTCTGATTAAGGAGAGAACTATAAAGTCAGGAAAAAAAATGCTATATATCTTGCATATAAATCTACATATTCATCAATGTGTGAGAATGTTCAGTTACTAAAATTTAAACTGTTTTAAAACTTCTTTGAAGAATATGCTTTTAAATAAATATAAATCGAACGAGCACAAATTTTGAGGGAAAATTAGCTTTAACCTTGTAGAAGACTAGCAAACGGCCTTCCTGATAATATTTTAAAACTTTAATCATTGTGCTATCGGCCATCTGATTAAGATTTATGCTAGAAAAAAAGTTATGAAAAAATACGATTCTAAGAAACACTTGATAATTTGACATGTCGATTATGGATACGGGACACAATTTCTTCTGCGAAGACTATTTGCTATTTGCAACAACTTAGTTATTTTAGCATTCATATTAACGTTTCCTATCAACTTTGTTCCATTGTTAAATTCTTGATTATATTTGCCGTGTAATATTCTGTTACTAGATTTCATTTTACGATATACCATAGGCCAAGAAATTAGTATGCTTGGTTGTGGAAAAGTTGACTTTTGGTTCGAATCCCGTATATAGCCTGTCCGTCGGATGGGACGTTAAGCAGTGGCTTCGTATAAAGGAGAGCTTTATGCCATGCTGAATGGTCTTCATGGAAAGGGATTTCTATCTTTAGCTTAAAAACTGTCCACTGGACAGTTTTCAAGATACAGTTTTTAAGTGAACAGTTTTCAAGGCACGGTTTTTTAAGTGGACAGTTTTCAAGACACAGTTTTTGAGTGGACAGTTTTCAAGACAGTTTTTAAGCTCCCCCTCCAGTTCTGAAACTTTGGGAACCCTTATGACCTGACCATTCATCGTGTGGAAAAAAGAGAGGTTCAGAAGAAAATACGAACCAATTTTTTTTGCGTAAGTTTCATCCCCTCATAAATCATCTTTGTGACATTTTACACTGTCAAACACCTATCTGATCTGTAGCGGGGTTGGCTCAGTCAGTAGCGATCCAGGCTCATAATCTGCTAGTTCTCGGGTTCGAGGCCCAGCTGTGCCAGTGTTAAGCTTTATGTCCGTTAACCTCCATTCTTCCCCCAGCGAGAAAGGAGAGCCCGTTGGGTTTGGAAATGCTGCCTTCCGTCGGATGAGGCGTACTCTGTTCAAGTTAAAGAATACGCTGGATGACCCTTACGGGAGGCCTCCATCTGTGTCCTAAGTATTCAGTTGTCTCCTCCCTCCAACCTGCTCTGAGCCCTTGGGTCCTTGTGACCTGCCCTCTGTGTACAAAAAAATGCTGCTCAGAGGTAAAACCGATACAATCATGTCAGACCACACTATTACACGGGTTACTTGATGAATAGCTTTATTGATAAAGGGAGGTTAAACGAAATCACCTCCAACTTGCACTGCCACAGGCTCGCCTATATATAAGTCTAAATGTGTTCAGCCGTAGCCTTGTGTTGAATTGATACATCTGTTGCTTGTGTGTTTTTTTCCTACTCAAATATAAGTTATCTTCGTGACTAGTACCTTCAGAAGTCTGGTATGCATATTTTTGTATAGTATATGATAGAAATAAATTATTATTCAATTTTTCCGCGGCATACTTCTATGAAAATCTTTAAATACCACAGGAAAAAAATAAACTTTTTTTTTGAAGTAAAATATTAAAATAAATGAAAATGTTATTAAATGCGTCAATTTATATATCTATGCAAACAATAAACTAAATTTTATTTTAAAAAATCATATTCTTTCATTTGATCTTACCATGTGTTTAAAATCTTGCAATTTTTTTTAAATTATATATATTTAGCACCAAAAATATTTAACAATTTACCTGGAAATCTTAAAGAAGAAACAAACTTTCACTCTTTTAAAAAGAAGTTGAAAATCTGGATTTTTGAATATAATGATACTGAAAAACTTCTTTAAAAAGGTTAATAATAATTATTTTGGTAGGTATATGTTTTGTGTTTTTGAATTTCTGCCGTTCATTATTTTGAAAATAGATGCGATATAATTTTCCATTCTATAGATTTTGTATTAAATTTGTTGCCTTTTTTTCAAACTTTTTACCAAAATGTTTTACCAAATTGTATAAACCCACATGCGAGTTACTTGAACTCTTGTGGATACTTTCAATGTTCCTAAAGTTGAATACATAATTTTAAAAAATATGTTATAGAAAATTCTTTATGTGAAATGTATAACTTGTCTATTCAATGGGAATAAATGTCTGTCTTTCTCTGGTAACGTTTCGCCACATTTTGTTGCTGAAAACATTGAATATAACGTGAGAGTTTATTTTATATGTCCATTTTATTACACCTCTGTGTGTATATGATATCAGCGTATTCAATACACCCAAGAAGATATTATCATAACGCGTCAGCGTTGTATTAGTGCAATATGAGATTCACAATTGCATATATCTCAGAATTTATAACCGAATAAAGAAACATCCCTTTCTCTGTGTATTCTGCATTTCGCATTGTATAACTTCATAAATCCTTCATGATGGAAAAAGCAGTGACCATTGAGTCAGTTATTTGAAGTTTCAGGGAATTTACAATGAAGACTGAGCGTTTCTAACACAATGTGCTTCCAAAAAGAAAAACGCCAGAACGATGACATCCACCTGTATCTTTACAGACCGTGCACCACCCATTGCCAATACCGATATAAACAGTATGAGCACGTAGTCCAGCTGTGGGTTCTGGTGCCAACATTACTGCCATATGCATATAATGACACGCTATTACTGCAACGCCTTATGGAGCGCACGGTTTGGCGCACTTACACATCGTGCATGCTGTAAGCAGTAGATTGTGTTTTGTGTGCGGAAAGCATTCACATAGTTGGAATGAGATGTGAGGTGTGTGTGTGGGGGCTGCTCTCCGGGGAATAAATCCGTAGGGAGGAGGTTATCCCCCCTTTGATCTTCATATCCCTATCGTTTCCTTTCTCAGCCACCGCCCATCATATTTTATTTTTATTGCTGTTTTAAACGGAAATTCAGTTCTTTCGTCTCCCCCTTTCATTCTCGTAAACACGTGCCTGGGTGTAGTATGTGAATTATGCAAATGATGTGCTTGCATGTTTGTTTCGCCTTTGTTTTGTTTTTGTGGATAGGAATGTGTTTATGCCGTGAGCATTACTTAGGGGAGATTTGTGCTTTATGAAGAGGATATAAAGTAGCTGTAAAAGAGGTTAAGAGTAAAGCATCATCTCAAATATCAAGTGCTTGCTGGAATGAAGTCTTGTTTTTATAGCGGATGAAAGAAGAATGGATGTTTCGAGAGTTTTCAGCAAGTGCTTTGAAGCTGGTTTATCGAAGTATGGAAAAGTTTGTGTTTAGGGAATCGACAACCCACACAAAGACATATAAAAAAAACCGTATACTTCTTTTCTTATGTGTTTTTTTTCTTCAGTAGGGGAATGCAAGGTTTTAGGTTATAAAGTGTGAATCATTAGTTCGAAACAATTTAATTTTTTATTTTGATCTGTTGAATTAAATATTTTGAGCTGAAACTGTTTAAGATTCAATATTCTTAAAGGCTTTTTTTTTTAATTTGAATGGTGGTGATAACTCAGTCATTTTTTTTTTCTGTTTGTAGGATTTAAAATGTTTAGCTCTTTTACATCTACTAATTTTCACACTGCTCTCGGAGAGAAATAGAGCGGATAGATTTGAATAGAGTGCCTTCCGTCTGATATATTGTTAAACCTTGGCTTCGTGTGCTAGAAAGCCATCCTTGTGCACATTAAAGAACACGCTCGATGACCTTTAACTGGAAGCCTCTGTCTTCGAACAGCTATCCAAGTGATTTTCTATCCTAACCCAGCTTCTCGGCCTTTGGGTCCATGTGGTTTGACCATTTCATGTATTATGTGCACATAAGTGCAGTTCAGAAATAGAAATAAATCTAACCTTTTAAGATCTGAATACAATATACCCTCCTTTCGAAATGCAGACTCGGATAACTTTATTTAGCTTGCTGTCAATTCAGAGAATGTTTTATTTCCTCATGTATAAATAAGATTCGATTATTATTTTATTCTGTTTACATTTTTCTGCAGTTGCATTATGAAAGCAAAATTGAAGAATATCAGATGTTGGATCAATCCTCGTATTGAATTTTGGCTACTTGAAAATTGGAACGATATACAGTTTTGCAACGCTACTGTGAAGTGGATAATTTTACCACTCAGCATCTGTTTTCTGCAACAATGAGCTACGTAGCTAGGTCACAGAGGCTCAGGGAAGGTTGGGGAAGGGGATCCCCTGTTCAACTGTTAGGATACAATGAATTTCTGCCGTCAAGGCGTGTCCTTTAACGCGCACAGAGTATGGCTCTCCTGAACACAGAACTTAATTCCCTTAATTAAATAACACAGAGCTCCTTGAACAGAGTCGTACCAACAAAAGAGTTACCTCTGAGCGGTACTTTTTTGTACACAATAGACTAAATGGCCAAGTCACAAGGACCGAAAAAAAGGGGGGGAAAAAAGTCGAGGGCTCAAAAAAGGTTATGAAGGGGACCCACTGGACAGCTGTTAGGCGACACACTGAATGACCTCCCGTCAAGGCCATCCAGCGTGTTTTCAATGTGCACATGGTGCCACGGCTTAACGTCTCATCCGAGGGACGGCGGTCTTTCCAAGCCCACCGCTGTCTCCTACTGACCCAGGGAAAGGTAGGGTTTTTTGCGGAGATAAACCTCAACACTGGCCCAAGCGGGACTAGGACCTGGGGATTACGAGCCTGGTGTGTTACCGACTGAGCCGCCCCCTACCAATGGAAGGATCCCTTTCCAAGCTTAATAAAAGTCCCTTTTATCAGGGAGAGCATGGTAAGAGGGTTAACAGAGATAAGAAATACTGTACATTGTCACAGGTGGGGCTCAAACCTGGGAACATCAGATTAGAAGCCTGGCGCCCTACCGACTGAGCCAACCCCCGCTCCTACTCTGAAGATAAAATCCAAACACACATGAGTTTACCATCATAGATGAAAAGCATTTGCGATTCAGAGCAAATTTTCTGCTCTAGTTAGGGAAAATTGTAATTTTGTTCCCGTTGCAAATGGAATTAAGATGGCTATCAAATATATGGTCCTTACCAGAGAGGTGACATAAGTTTGCTGTTTTAGTTTGAGAAATTAATCGCAGATTCCTTATTTTGTCTGAGAAGTGAACTGCTCATTTGTGGTATTAGTCGTATGAGTTAACCACCCACTTTCAATCCTAGCCGTAGGACCACAAATGTTTTATTTTAGTCAAAGAAATAAATTGCACAAGCCTAACCTACCGAACCTAACCGAATACTTAACGTGAAGCAATTTGACTGAAATAATCTAAATAACACCCTTTGTCGGATTTTATTTCTACACAGTGCAATATAAATATTAGTTTATTACTACTCTAGTATTATTCTTGCTCCAAAGTATGTGTGGGTTGGTAAAAGTAATTCAATTAACGTCTCTTAATGGTATGAGGGAGCCTTCATCAAGTCCGTCCAGCGTGTTTTTTAAGAACAAAGCAACGTCACTGTGGCATATGAACAATGTCATTTCCATTCGAAGAGTAGTAAAATGGAAAAAATCTAAACAGTGGCAAAGGTAAGGAGTGAACCTCGTACACAATGAACTACCCTTTCTCCTTCATGAAACGTTGCTCTAGTTTGAAGAATCAATAAATACAAGGGAAGGAAGTTAATAATAAATTAACACTTTGTGTTGAACATTGTTTCTCAATTTAATAACCCACTTAAATGTGGCATCAATTACTTTATACGCTTTATTCTAGAGCCATGTAATGGAAGGAGGGATTTTATTTTGCGAATTTAATACGATCCGTAAATACTTCAAGCAAAAACTGTAAATAAAAGAAAATAAATAATTGAACATGAAATGAAAGAACCTTCCAATTAACAGGTGTGCCATTTGTTAACTCTATCACGCAATTAAACTTGAAGGTAATTATATTGTAATTAATGCACTTTACGAGAAACACACTCGTAAGAAAACAGGAAGTTTTGCAACCTAATTAAACAATGATCATCGTTATGATAATTAATATTCATTTTATTGTTTTCCTGAAGACTTCGGGCGAAAATTAATTCATAACTAGTGAATTATGGGCTGATAATGTGCATTGAAGGGTTCAAAATGACTTGATTTTCTATGTTACACAAAAAAAAAACGTAAAATAAAAAATATATTTTGCGGGCTTGGTCGTATCAGCACACAATGTGTTAAAAATTGAATTCTCTTCTAAAATAACATGTTAAATCTGTCTTTTTACGCTTAACATAGACATAATGATATGTAAGAAACTACTATTTGGAAAAAAGGAAAATTGAACGTATTATTCAATACCATCTTAGTTACCGAACGATTTAGTACTTTTTGGCTGCTGCTTAAAGGGATTTGGTTTCGAGCCCTAACAAGATAATCTTGTCTGTGGTTCTATTATTTATTTATTTATTTATTTATTTTATTTTTATAATTTTTTTAGGTCTCGTCTTCCTCACAGTTGTTTTTTGTGGCGTATTAGACCTCTGTGGCAACCAGTTGCTTGAGAAGTAATTTTTATATATATATGGGCAAGAAATAAACGAATGTTTCATTTAATTAAATAGCATATATAATCATATAGATTTTTTTCTTTTTGTTTCTGCTAGCAAAATATGTTTTCACTAGCTATCAAATTCCCTTGTTTTTGCTGTAAAAAGCCAGTAATTGGCGGTGTTTTAAACTTTGTGACTCTCAGCAAGTTCCAGGTGGCTCATACTTAAGACTGTCCTTGGTTCGTAGTAATAGTACTCCAAGAACTTCAAAATTAGATTTTTATATAAATGAATCAAATTTCTTCATGTCTATATGTCCGCAGCCCAGCAGTGGTAAAGACGGAGCCTTTTTAACCAGTGACAAACCCGGCAATAGTATCCTATTACAACGTTTGAGTCTCGTGGAACTACGACAGTATTTGCTGTATTTCAGTCGCAGTGCACTACACCTAGCTTAAGGAAAAATAAGTGTCATTAAGTATGCTGGGTACGATCTCATACCAACCAGCGAACCTCACCCACATGTTCATTTGCAATTCCACTAACGCCGAACGGTTTCATGTAAACGGTTACTTCTACAACTTTTCAGTTTCCATCAAGAGCATGGCGACGTGGCGTGTGCCAGCATATTCTAATTAAATACCTGCACCTACAGACGTTAGCTGGCGTTACGCTGCGGTGGGTAATACTTTTCTAACAGCTCTCTTTCGTTACTATATTGTGTTACGGTACTCGTGTTGGCGGTGAAAGCCAGCTGTCAGTGCAAACCCAGCAGACCACAGCGGTAGTGTCAGGTCATGTGATTGACGTCTGATGCCTCATTTGCCGTACTTCCGCTCCACAAATGTCTCGCTCTCCTCCACACAATCACAGCTCACATAGATGCCAGGGAGGAGAGCTGGGGGATGAGGTTGGGACAAACCTGCAGAGGGAGAGAGCGATACACACTGTATTGATCAAAAAGCGACACGCTGCAGTTCATCGCCGTCGCTTCTCCCTGCCCCGTTGTTCGATTAATTACTAGGTCGATGCCGTTGCTTTGTGCCGCAGTTTTCGACCTCACTTTCCGCCTTGTAATTACTGAACCTCACTTGTTATCTGCAAACTTAAGTGAAATCCAGAAGGAGCCCCAAAAGCAAGGCCACACCGCAATTGTCATCGACGTTCTTACACTGCACCAGCGTTCTTGCTCATTTCGTAGGAGTGATACTAAAAATCGTATGAGTGTACTGGGTTTTTTCTATCAGATAAGTTTTGCATGTATATACAGTACACCATCAGGTTGAAATGAACACCACTTGAAAAATGACAATTTCGGGAGGATTTGCCTGTTATCTTGTAGATATCGAGACCAGGTTCGAAATCTGCAGTTCCCAGGTTCGAGTGCACCACTGTTAGCGTTGAGCTTTATCCCTCCACTTGCCCTTCGGCCGAAAAAGGAACAACTATGGGCTTGAAAATTTCGCCGTCCTTTGGATGGGATGTTAAGCGGAGGATAGCCATACCCTGTGCACGTTAAAGAACACGCTAGATGGCTTTAACCAAAGGCTTGTTTCCTAACAGCTGTCAGCGGGTCCCCTACCCTCAACCTTCTATAAGCCCTTGGGGTCCTTATGACTTTGGTAATTTAACATATTGATGGAGAAAATGTGCCGCTCAGAGGTAAAACAACCCCAACTCTGAATTAGTGGACTGGTCGAAAATATAGGAGATCACTCATAAACTTTGAAAACAATGATTTTGTAAGTCCAAAGACGGGAAGATTTGATCATCGAATGTTTAAGTATAGAAACCGAACAGTAGCACAGTATAAACAACTGGGAAAAACCCCAAAGACCAAAAAGACACAAAAATATAAATCAAAGTTAGGATGGTGCTGAACCTAGTTGCACAAAGAAAACAGAATCGTCAGTTTGAGCCCGGACTCATCTCTAATGGGTAGTGTATTTATTGTAAAATCAGCTAAAATCTGTAGAATTATCTTAACAATCTCTGATGTTGTTTTTTTTATATGAAACCTGTCAACACCGTCTTATTTTTTAATAAGAGAAGAAAGACAAGTATTTAGCATCACCAGAAAACTTTTCCGCAAATAGCATTTTCTTTGCATAAAAGCGCTAAAGATTTGTAGAGTTGAACCTAGTAATAATATTGTTGTGTTTTTAAAATGGATAGGCACTGAGCGTGAGTATTAATAATTATATTTTCAAATCAATTACAATACAATGCAAATTGTTACAAAAATATGGATGAAGTATTTTATAAACAAATTAACTACTATCATACATAAGTCATTAACCTTTTTTTTTTACAGAGCATACAATATCAGCTGTCTGTTCCACTAAAATACTACCTCTTCACTTTGTTTGCCATGTCACTTGAATAGACGTAAACAATCTCTCGTCCTGTGCTGTTCACTAAACTTTTGTTACTAACAACAGAAAACAAACACCCGCGCACACACTAATAAATATACTTCTCATTTTCACTTATCGCGCACTGATTCAGACCATCTGAATGTCCTTTCAGATCTCACAACTTTAACACACTGCACTTCTATTTTTTTATTCTTCCGAATCGTTCTAAGTTCTAATTCGTTGGCTAAAATGAATCTCTCACAGAAGCACACACGAGCGTTCAAGTCACGTTATGTCATGAAGTCACTGTTGCTCGTTCAGCTGTCGTAACAATATGAATTAAAGAGAACTATGAATAATGAGCTAAAGCATTTCCATCGAAAGAGGCTCCAATATCTGAAGGAACTCTTTTATATAATTAAAATTTAACAACACAGCGTGTTTTTTTTTTCTTGATTTCTCTTTTTTTACATTTACATTTCAGAAGAAGTGCCCATATAACATGAACAGGCAATATTGAGTTTCAACTATTCACTCAGCGTATTCTCTGATTAAATATAATGTTATGAATTTAACGGGGGGAAACAGCGTAATTTCAAAAATAGTATTTAACAATTATAATTCTAAAGTAATGTAATTTGTTACAAAAATATGAATAAAAATATTTATATAAACTAAAGTCAACCAACACAAATCTTCATCAGTATAAAAATAAACCTTCAGAAGAACAAAGCACCTTTTTACTATTCCTACAAAAAGAAAATAAGACTTTTACAACAGTCGATAAGTAGCACAATCATATTTATGAACAAACCTGCGATCTATAAAAATTAACTTACCAATTCCTAAGCAAACGTCGTCAATTGATGAACTCTTCCTAAACAAAAGTTGATACCAGCTCTGCTTATTCGACTAACATATAACCTCCTCAGCCACATCTTTAAGTGTCCTAAACATCCTTCTTTTTCTTACCAGTCCACAACAGGATCAATACTAATGAATTTATTTAACCTCCCGCAAACACACCAAATAAAATCATTTTTTATACTTTAGTCCATAGATAAAGACAAATTACTTTTTTCTTCACACTCTAATTCCTCTTAATTGCAACTTATTCTTTGTTTTCAAGTTAAGTTCGTTCGAAGTGGTTGGTGATGTAATTCGCACGCTGAAGCACATGCGAGCATCAAAATTATATATCAAATCACAAGTTCATTGTAGCACGTTCATCTGTCGTAACAATAACTTGATGGAGTTAGCTTATCTTGTTACTTTTTGAAGTGCGGAGTGTTATTTCCATCAGTTGAGCTGTCGGAATAATTTTTGATTCAGTATAAAAATGTTTCTCTTCATCCTAGAATATAAGTTCGGAGCCAATTTATGAGTTGTATGAGTTATATTATCCCTGAGTCACTTTTCTGCACACAACAGATTAAATGGCCAGTTACCCCAGGAGCTCAAAATTGGATAAAGGAAAGGGTTAGATTGTTTTACCACTGCGCAGCACTTTTTTGCTCACAGTGGGCTATATAGCCGGTCATAAGGGCTCAGAGAAGTTTGAGGAAGGAAATCAACAGCTGTTAGGAGACAGATGGAAGCCTACCATCAAGGCCATTCAGTGGTATTCTTTTATGTACATAGGATAAATCTATTCCGCACAAGGGGTCACGGCTTAATGTCCCATTTGATGAACAGCAATCTCTCCAACACATCATTGTTCTCTACCTCACAAAGAATAGAGTGAAATTTGCGGAGGAAATACCAAGTATAGTGTGCATTCGAAAGTGGAACGTCAGGTTATGAGCTTGTCACACTAGTGACTGATCCAACTCCTAAGCATTCTGAAAATTATTACGCCATGACTGTTCGAGTCCCAGCTGGGTCAGCGTTGAGATTTATCTCCGCAAAATTCTCCGCCCTGCCCACGGTCAGTAGGGGACACCGATGGGCTTGGAAAGGCCGCCGTCCGTCGGATGGGTCGTTAAGCGCCCCGTGTGCGGGAGAGCCATACCCTGTGCACGTTAAAGAACACGCTGGATGGCCTTGACGGGAGGCTACCATCTGTCTCCCAACAGCTGTTCCAGTGGGTCCCCTCCCCCAACCTTCTCTGAGCCTTCGCGGTCCATGTGACCTGGCCATTTAGCCCATGGTGTGCAAAAAAGTGCCGCTCAGAGGTAAAACAACCCAACCCTACGCCATGGCTGAAACCACAGAGTCCTGAACGAGTGATGATTCCTTTATTAAGAGTAAAAAAAGATGTGAAAAACTGTACAGATGTAGCAATAGGTCATTGTTTCACTTAAAAGTTTACATATAAAACATGTATGTAGTTTTTTTGCTACTAACATTACATGTTTTAAACAGAATCTTATGAAAGTTAATCATATTTATTTTTTTTATTTTAATCAATTGAAAATTTTCGTTTATGATAACTTGAGTGGCACAAAAATTAATCTTGTTTTTGCGAACAAACTTAAGTTCAGTTGTTTTAAATATTCGTAATTTTCGAGTTGTTCAACTATTTTTGTGCTCACAAATCTATCGTTATATCTACACCAAGTTTGAAAAGCACTTTTCTTTTTCTTAAAAGCTGTGCATTTCAAACTCACTTATAATGGAAATACATGGAAACATTTATGATTTATTAGCGTTTTTATTTAGTTTTGACACTTAAAAATGAATTAGACTTGCCGAGGTCATTCCTAAGGCGTCAACAAAGTTTCAACTTGCATTCTTTCAAACACTTTCTCAAGGAATTCAACTCTTCGGTAAAGTTTGAAACATTTAACGACTCATTGTACAAAGAGCTAATCGGAAACTCTTTGAGCTGATTTATCTTGTACGCCTCACTTTGCAACAACGGACGTTAGTTACTGTGAATGTCGCTCTTGAATGGCAAAGTTCACTCCTTTCTCAGTTGTTGGTTTCACGCATTTGAAATTCATGTAATTCGCAAGTAAATGCTGGAAAACAAAAGCTCCACCGTTTATCATTTCCATATTAATTTCCCAGTATCTCCCTTCAAACAGGAGAGTGGATTCGCCAGTTAGAAATTCCCCTTAGGAGGAGCCAATGGCAGAGACGCACAGATAGGTGAGGTTGTCTGTAATAAATATAGATTAGTATATGATATCAGCGTTGTTTTCGTCATTCGGCGATAACGAGGAATGAAAATTACCCCGCACTGCAATAGACGGACAGTGGGTGTCTCCAGAGACTGAGAGAGCAGTAGTTGCTTGAGATGACGTCGAAAGAGAGAGAAATGCAGGCTCCTTACGCCTGATCAAGGATGGATAGCAACAAGCATGCATCTCCTGAATATCTACCCCGCAGCAGCAAGTTTTCCTCGCAAGCTGTTATCAATGACAGTTCTGCTGACAGCAACCATTCTGCAGTCATCCCCAGTTCCCAGAGCTCTGTTATGACGCTATGCATCTTTGACAGGGACTGCAGGCTTATCGGGAGTCCACCTGTCTTCTCGCTATATAGAATTTACACAGAAATGTGTGTATGTATGGAAAGGTGCTCTTTCACTCTTCCTTACTCTTGCCACGCTCGCTCAATTACTAGCTCACTTCGGAAGTCTTCACTTTATGAAGGCTTTTCCTCTTTGTGAAGATTTCAGTCTTCACTCTGGAACTGTTGCCTGGTGATTTCCCCTGTGATTTTTTTTTTATGTTGGCATGGTTGTGTAGTTGTGTTTTTTAAGAGAAGTAAGTAATAAACTATGTAAATGCGTATATTACATATAAAAAGTTTCAGAAAAACATTGCATTATTCCAGTTTGATTGAACGTTTCTTCCATATGACGGTTTTCTCTTGAAAGCTTGGCATTCGCTCTTGTTTCACATTGCATTATAATTTTCGAAGGATTAGGAGTATTTATGGATGTAGATTGAGTGCAACGCGCAAATAACCCATAAAACGTGATTATTTCTGTGTTTACTACACGCGTAAACAGAAAATGCAATAGAATAACAGGGAGCAGTTGCATGTTGGATTCTGTTGTGCCGGACGGAATAAAAGTATTCGAGATTGTGAGTTCCTTACAGCATAATAATTTTATTAGCTTCAACTAAGCATACCAGCCACGTTGCACGTTCTTCGTGTTGAATCGTGATTCAATTAAATGAACACATATTCGTTGTAACGAAAGGAAAGGAATTCCGGAAGCAGATTTTACAAAAAGGTCCGATTAAAACCTTAATTAATTGAAGAAATTCCACTCAATGTAACCTAAATGATATTTGAAAATCATTATTTTTAAATCCATTATTTATGCATAAAATTAAAAATTCAACTCTTTTGAAAAGAAAAATAAGAGCAGATTCTATTAGTGTGTTGGATTGCTTTACCTGGGAGCTGCCTTTTTTTTGTACACAGTAGGCAAAATGTCCAGGTTACTTGGACCCCAAAGACTCGGACAATATTGAGAAAGAGGAGGGTCCATTGGATAGCGTTAAAAGAGATGAAGTCTCCCGTTAAAGCCATCTAACGTGTTTTTTAATCTACACGGGTATGGTTCTCCTGTACACAGAAGCACGGGTTAACGTCACGTCCTATGGATGGCGGCCTTTCCGACCCTGTATTTCCAATCCTTTCTCACCCTGGGTTAACTGAGAAAATACACAACGCAGCCCAGCTTGTACTTAAACCTGTGGACATAAAAGTACAAGTCTTGTCGCTACCAACTAATTATTACTACTTTATTATTATTCTCACTATTTAATGAGTGGTGTAACCAGGGGAGGGACTTAAGGGTGACTTCTTGTCTTAAATCCCAAATGAAATTCGCACTTTAATGTTATAGTTTCAAGCGAACATTGATATAAAGCATTAACTGTCATAATAATTAGAGAGCTGACTACTCTTCCAGCAGACATACTTTGTCATTATTTTTGAGACAGTCAACAAATCCACAGCATCAGTATAAGAGCTTACACAATGTGAAGCAGTTTCTAAGATCTATGTGCTACGTGTTACAAATTAAAAAGCCAGTTTGATGGAAGTGCCATCAGTTCGGCAGCAACCAGACTTCATACATACAGAGGCCCTTTGCTCCGTAAACATTTATACTTATGAAATGCATAAATTTTAAAAACAATTATGATTAAATATTGAATATTTTCATAATGAGGGGAAAAGTTTATTATCTGCATACACTGAAAGGAGAATTTATTATACACTGAAGTGCCACTGAATTAGGGATAGCAACCTAGTAACGTGTTGGACCCCCTCTGACCCTGATAACGGCTGCCAAACGACGAGGCAAGGACTCCACAAACTTGCGTAAATGTTTCACAGGTATGGCGACCCATGCAACCTCCAGAGCTGTCCACAATTCTCTCAATGTTGTCGCTGATGGGACACGGACCCAAACACTCTGCTCCCCGATCCCGAAGATTTTCGATGGGATTTAAATATGGGCTTCTAGGTGGCCAATTCATTATTTCGAAGTCAGCAGAATGATCCTGCACCATGCACTAGCCAACCTGGGCCTGTGAGATGAACAGTTGTCTTGCTGGTAGATGCCATCTCCATTGGTATGCATGATGGCCATAAATGGGTGTAAATGGTCAGCTATGAGTTCTACGCACCAGGATGCATTGAGAGTCATCGGTACACGTACCAAAGACATCCAAATGAAGACCGACCGGATATGCAGGATTCATGGGGTTGGCACCATACCCTGTCTCCCGTTGGCGTGATGAAGCTTAAATTGGGATTCATCACTCTAGGCTATCCGTTGCCAATTTTCTCTGGTCCAGATTTCGATGTTCATTAGCACAGGCTAGGCATTCAGCCCGGTGTCATGCCATTAGAAGTGGGACTCTCGTAGGTCGGCGGTTCCCGAAGCCGAGACGATGAAGTGAGAATTGCACGTTCTATACACTGACTTCCCAGCTGGAACTTGCGTTCAGATGGGAGGTGATTTCAGATAATGTCTGGCCCCTATCGGTTCATACGATGCGGGTCAGACAGCGAAGCCCAGGATCGTTCAAGGCTGGTTGTCCTTTGTAGTTTGTCCGGGGGCTTGTTTTTTTGCCGGAATTTTCATATTCCCGGAACACTCTTGAAACTGTCATACGAGAAAATCCAAGTTCGTTGACAATTCAGAGATCGAGTGTCCCATCCATCGGGTACCTACGATCTGCCCTCTGTCAAATGCATCATAATCCCTCACCTTTCCCATTACGCTTCTCATGACGATTGCTTGGGGAAGCCAAGCTGACAGCTACATGTGACCAAAGTTTCAGCCACGCATGCGCGCAAATGCGAGACTTGCGGTACTGAATTTGGATAACGTCGTTTCATTGTTGCCGATTCAATGGCACTTCAGTGTTCACACCCACCTAATAACATGTGGGTCCACCTTTCGCCCTCACAACAGCAGCTACACGTCCATGGCATGGACTCTACCAGGTGTTGGAAACGTTCGGGTGGTATTGCAGCTCATGATTCCAGAACAGCCGTCTGTAAAGTGCCGAGAGTTGCCCATAGTAGGTTTCGGGTTCGAATTCACTGCTCCATTTCGTCCCACAAATGCTTAATAGAGTTCAAATCTGGAGGTGACAGAGCCATTCAAGGTTTGTGAACTCGCTGGAATGCTCCTGCAACCTTTGCCAAACGGAAGCAATGAGGGAGGGATTTGTCTTGGTGAAAGAAGGCATTCTGCTGTAGGATGGATAGCATGAATGGGTGTAGATGGTCGGCAAGCAGGTCCATATACCGCCTCTCAAACTGCTCAAACGGCATCCTACAACAGGATGCCATTTGGCAAAGGTAGGGGGAGCATTCCAAATACCGGCATCATCTGCACTGTAGTCCTCCCTGTTCTAATATGGGATAGGTACACTTCGAACATCGATGGTTCGGCTACTGCCACATTGTTTCCGGCAGCTGCAGGTTTTAATGTAGTCCTGATACACATGTGTGACGGTGTCGCGTGGAAATCCCAGACGTTCAGCATTTGCGGTTATGCAACACCTCTTCTTCCTCTCACCAACAATCTCCCCACGATCGAAATCGCTCAGGTTTCTGGGTTTACCCATCATAATAGTTGCAGGTACGCTATAGAACAAATAAATATCTGATCTACTTATAGCCCACAATTTTATTTAATTAACGAAAGGTTTCGACTGGCCTCGTTATTGTGGTGGAGTAGGGAAGGTTTGTGGATGGGTGCAGTGTGTATAATAAATTGTGCTCTCAGTGTAAATCAAAGAAATCAAAGATTTCCTATTAATGTTGCCAACGATATGATAATTATCATTTATATGATAAAAATTTTTGAATCTTTTAAATCCCCCTCACATATATTGCACTGGGTCTCTTGATTTCCCAATTGTTTCTTATTCGGATCACGAAACGTTTAGTGGCCGAAGATTCAGTTGATAGCGCGTCAGGCTCGTAATCATTAGTTCCTAGATCCGAACCCTAACTATGCCTGCGTTGATATATTTTTTCTCCCAACTCCGTTCTATCCTCGGTGACAAAGGGGACGCCAGTGGGCTTCGAAAGACTGCGGTTTGTCAGATGGGAAGTTAAGCTGTGACCCTGTGTGTAGGAGAGAGTTCTACCCTGTACACGTTAAAAAAATACGTGTGCTGGTCTTGATGGGAGGTTTCCATCTGTCTCCTAACGGCTATCTAGTGGATCCCTTTCCTAACCTTACACGAGCTCTTGTAATCAATGTTAACCCGTTGCGTGCAAAAAAGGTGCCGCTCAGAGGCAAACAGTGACAGAAACCCAAAGTTTCGAATTTGGTTAGGTCGCTGCTTTTCTACCCTTAGTTATCATTTGGTAAAATAAAATTTCAGCCACAAGACGGAAACAATTGTTCAACCCTTGTGTTTGCCAGTGGTCAACGATCTCTGTTTGACATAATAATGAATTCTCTATTATTATATAACCACAAGCAACCTGAAGAACTGATCGACGGAATTTCCTATGTAGATAACGTATATCTTCAATCGGAGTGCTTAAACAACCAGTTTGAAAAACTAAAGTTTACATTATTTAAAATATCTACAACTAATCAATAATCGTAATTTGTCGTTCCCGTAATGCAGCAGTGTCATTTTGATTTACGATCGCATTTCAGCAGCCAGGATCTGAATTCGAATCTTCTGATGGTGGAGAGACTATCATTGTTACTTACTAGGTTTTGCATTATCATCAGCCTCGCGGTTCTTCTCGCTAAAATATTTCTGAAAGACCTCAGAGTTGGATGTTGTCTCAGTCGGTAGCATGCCTGATTCGTAATATAAGAGTCCCAGGTTCGAGTACCTATTGTACCGGAACCGGAGTGGCTCAGTCGGTAGCGCGCTAGGCTCGTAATCTGCAGTTCCTAGGTTCGAGTCTCAGCTGGATCAGCTGCGGAGATACCCTACGAGGTAATAACTTAACTCTATCAAGCTTTTGTCAGACCTCATCCCAATGTTGCGCAAGTGGTAAAGGAATTGAATTTAATAAATAACTGTTATTCCGTCCTGAAATCCCGAATGTTATTATTTAAAAAGCAATTTGCGGAGACTAAAGTCAAACTTTTGTATCTACTATGCATAGTTAAGTAAGCAATGCGAGTTGTTTAAGAAAATTCTATTCCATTCACCAAACCGATTCTTACATCACACGAAACTTTCATCTCTTCTTAAGTTCCCTTCTAAAACAAAAACTTCAAATACTGCAGTCATTATTTAAATAGAAGTTTTCACGGAATATCGAGCTCAAAATTTAGTCGTAATCTTCCAGTGCATCAGATTTCTCTTGTCAATTCATAGAGCAGTTAATCGACTAGAGCAGGGAAATGGAAGATGTTGAAGATTATCAGCGTTAAGTTTTCCGCTTCGGACGCTCCTGTCACTTCCTTGCATTCTCCTTTCTGTGTAACCTCTTACCTGCTAACGCGTCCCGCCGTCTTTGTTACGGGAGAGACAGACGGGGCGCTAGCCCGACGGAATACCAATCGGTCCGTTCTCTTGGGACCGACAGCGAGCGAGGATAATGTGAGGAGGCACTGTGTCCACACACAGGATAATGGGGTCTATAAAACCTCCTGGGGTGAGTGGAGCGTTGACTCAACCTGGCTGTCGGAGGCTTCCCTGTGCCGCTCACGACTTTTGCAAAGCAACAAAAGGCCTAACGGTGGCGCCATCTCTTGGACTCCTATACGCGTGCAATAGAGGTGTCGTGATGTGTATATGTGTGTATTGAGAGCACTATAGTTCTGTAGAGCTGAGCGGTTAGAAAGCTTCGCTAAGAAGCAAAGATACCTTGGTTCGAATCCCAGATGGTTTTCTTTAGAATTGTAATGTTGTCTGCTGAGAATCCCGCCTTCCTCACATATTTTCTCTATGCCACATTAAACTAACAGATTCCTGTCGTACTTTCGTTCCACATAAGCTGCTTGCTGACAGGGTAACAGATTCCTGTATAGACAGGATGACTGTATAGACTGTATAGACAGGGATGACAGGGTAACAGATTCCTGGCTACGTTCGTGATATATAAGCTGCGGCGGCATGAATGCTTTTCATTTTCTATAATTTCTCTGTGCTTTCCTGACTAATCTCAGAGGCTCCCGATTCCAACACGTCGTTTTGAAACATCTTTTGGTTTAACGCAAGAAACCTAATAAAGGAAATATTATTATTGATACATCAGGAACAAGTGAGAATCATCACCTGTCTACACTCCGTATTGCACCATATTGTGCGTGGTAGATGTAGGAACGATTTTTTTTGCATTTATCTGATGAACACCTATTATCGCATTTCTATTTTATAATTGTTAAGCCCCCCCCCCCCCAAAAAAAAAAAAGATGTATAAACACGTTTGTATACAATATTGTTAAGCTATCGCCCGCAATACTGACATCTATGACTACTACACAGCGTTGATGTTACCGTTACTCTGCAGGGGACTGCTATTTAATGATTCGTCGATCGAAAAATGAAGCCAGTATTCGCTTACTTTTTCCTAGAAGTAGTGGCTAAACAGCTGTCTATTGAGAGTAGGAAAACCGTATTTTATCGCTAAATTATTTGTATTGAAAGTTAATAATAGTCCAGAATTTTTTAAGTTCTGTTAATAACTTTAACAACATTTTTTTTCGCAGTTTTATGCTCGGCCTCCAGGAGAACATAGGCAGTCGCCCTCTCTTTGGCCTACAAAGCAGGCTTTGCAGTTTGTGTAAATTCGATATCTAAGTATTTGTATAATACAAGTCCGAAAGGAAGCTTAAATCCACCTTGTCTATTGAGACATTTTTTCCAACATGAAATTGGCGAAATGATATCCTCTTTTCTAGAGCGACTTTGGCTGTTGCATAGAGAAGTCTGTGACAATGCACTGACCCCTTCATCCCACTTCAACTTCCATCTTTTCATGATGTTTTTAGAGATCCAGAAATGTTAAAATCTAATAGAGGAGATGCCAAAACCATACGGTGACTGCTCCATGCATTCTCACCCATACCTGTTTAACGTTGTTATTGTTACCTGAACAGTATAGGAGACGAAGTTGTCAGACAACAAAACAACCATTTAACTCAAGAAGCCTAGGCGCTGCCACTTTATTGCCTTCCTTCAAATACCCATGGTTTCGCAATATCCCTGCGAGATGGTGTCGCCACAGTCCAGAAACTGAACAAAAGTACCCTTGTAATCAAATTAAAATATCAGCAAACCACACATTGTTCAATTCTGGATGCTTCCACGCGGAGTTTGTCTGGAACACATAAAAACGTTTATCACGTTTAAGGCGATAGTTGCGACTGATTCTGGTACTAATGAATTCCTTCTATGTTAATCCATTTCCCCGTGTGAGGCACAAAGATTATTCAGTCCATTACATAGATATAGAAGTTGTTCATTTTTCATTTCAACGACTCTTTTAGTTATGAAAAACGGATATAAAATTAACGCTTTAATTCACCTTAAAGCTTAATTGGAATAAGTGCTGAAGGAAAAGTGTTTTGTCAAATTGGTATCAGACCAATTAGTGTAGTGCATAAGACCTAGAATAACAAAGGGAACCAAAATTTCTCATTTTCTAACGAAGTTTGAAATGAGTTTGTCCATAGAATAAATGCGAGTGAGGCAGTGCTTCAGTAATAAGAGAATATAACCATCCATTCTAACCCTGCTCCCACTGCTCTGCAGTCGAGCAATTTAGTAGCTCTGCTAAAAAAAGAGTAAATCAACTGTAGCGAAACATCATCCTGAATTCCATCAAATTGTTAGTCTCGAGCAGGCAAAACATCATCATCTTGTTTATACTACCCTTGGACTTACGGCACAAAATGTCAATATACTTCACCTAAGGTTTTTGTCGTACCAACTAGAGCAGTTTTTGCCGTTGCGTTGTCGCTTTTAGTTTGTACCTAAATTCTAATTTAAACGCATAATTAAAAATGCATTAGCGTCTATTTCAAAGTTCCTTGTTAATGATTAAAAACTTGTTATTTTAAGCACCGCATGCGCTGTAATTTGAGTAGGAAAATTGACATCTTTTTATGTAGTAAGTCGATCTAAATTCTGTCAATATGGCTATGAAATATTAGCCATGCTATCCATCTACATAAATTAGAGAATGTGCATAGGCTTTAAAATAGCTGTTACAACAAAGCACTTAGCAGCCAACATCATCAACAATGTTATTCCTTTCCAGAAGGAACAGCAAGTGATGATAAATTAGCTCGCTTGTTAGTGAGGTAGCTGACAAACCAGTGACGGGGTAAATGATAAATAATAGTTGGCATTTTCTTAAAATATATACTGTGCTTTCTGATGCGATGGGTTGATATTTTGTAATAAGCACCAGAACCACTTTGTCATATAAAGGTAGTGTTATTCCTTGCATTTGTGGATGTCTAGGGAATTTCGGATAAGTTTCTGAAAGATTTACAAAGTAGGAAAATGTTACCTTTCTTTTCATGGTATGCCGAGCTTATGCAATTCAGTCTAGATATAAGCAGCGTAAAGTGTAGTATCCCATATAAAAATATTTTTTCATAACTAGCCTATTTTATTTTATATATTTATTATAACTAGCCTTGGTATTTTTTATAATCTTTATATTTTTTTCATAACTAGCCCACCCTCTCAGATCTCCTACTGTGGCATATAAACTGACAGGCTCCTGTCAGACCTCTGTGGCAAGCAGCTGCTTGAGGGGGTATTTATTTTTATTTATTATTATAACTAGCCTTTATTTTTTTATAATCTTTATACTTTTTTCATAAATAGCCTATTTTATTTTATATATTTATTATAACTAGCCTTTATATCTTTTCATAAGTAGCCTATTTTAGAAATTTCAGAGCATCAAATTAGGGAACGTTGATGTGTACTTTAACTTCTAAAACATAAATTCTTCTTTAGCGTCTATGCATTGTCACAAATAGTTTTTGGTCTTTAGATTTTAAAAAAAGATGGAAACTTGAATTTAATGAAAGTCGGTGGCAGAATTTTTAGCGCTGCACAGACGAAAAGCGGAGAACTAGCAACTTTTTCTAAAGCTGAGAAGCAACCTTTCAACTAGTGAACTTTAAACAGTAAGTATTTGGATCGGGAATTTAGAGGGAAACAAAATACATCTTAGCTATTTAAAGTGAGGCAAAATCTGAATGGACTATGTTCCCTACTTATGTTTATTACTCTTATGTTACTGTCTGTTACTGTTATGTTTCCTACTTATTTTGATTTCCTTTTTTGAGTAACATTCAGAGCGACAAGAATATACCTTTAGCTTTAATATTTTTAGAAATTTCAAATAGTGAATCGATGACCTGCTGTTTACTTCTGGCTCTCTAATTTAAAGTCATTAATAAAAAGGTCAATCAATCCCAAGAACTCAATAAAGGTTATTTTGAAATTACATAAGAAGCACTGAAGCGTTGAGTATTTATCTCTGAGCGCCATTGCTGTTTTTCTACTCGATAGCAGTTAGAAGAGACTGCCATCAAGGTTATCCAGCGTGTTCCTTAACGTGCACAAGATGTGGTTCTCCTGCATACGGAACCACGACTTTTTTCCCATCCGACGGACGGCGGCCTTTCCAATCCCATCATTGCCTCCTTTCTGACCGATAGCAGGGTTGGAATTTAGCGGAGATAAATAGCAATGCAGGCATAGTTGAGACTCGAATCTGGGAACTACAGATTACGAGCTTGGCGTACTACCGACGTAGCCAACCCTTTCTCTAATTTGATGCTCTGAAACTTCTAAAATAGGCTAGTTATGACATAAAAAATGTAACTGAAGCTAAATTAAAGATCTACATCACGTCTGTCTAAATCTGAATTTCAGCACTCTTCAGTCATCATTTAAAGAGCTATGGAAGCTGGAATATCTAACAGCAGCAACGTTAGTCGCAAAAAATTTATTAAATGGACGAATATTGAAAGAATTATACAAACTTCTGAAATATGCACTTACTAAATAGTTTGAAATCGTACTTGTTTCAGTTTTAATGAATTTCTGAGGAAAATTTTTGTGAGTTGTATTACTGTTGTTAAATATAAACATTGCACTTCCAAACTCTTTAGCTAATTAGGAACCAAAATCTATATCAGTGGATAGCAGACATTAATTATTTTTGACATCTTTGTGAAGTTTATATTCTTCTAGAAGGTTTCGATGGGCAAAATTGAAAACGCGAAAACAATTTGTGCTTTGTACCGCATTACATGGGATTTTTTATTGGATATTTATAAAAAAAATCATTCATATTAAAATAATGGTTACATAAACATCTAAAATGCATGATTTTTTAGTGGTATGAAACAATACTTATTATTTAAGTTTTAATTAATATCTGAAATAAATTCTTTTGACGCATTACTAGTGTGAAATATTCTAGCTTCAATAAGTCTTTAAATGCTGAACGAATATTATTGAAAATGAATATTCAAAGAGATTTGATTATGATTTTCAATTTCTCTTCAGGTACATTTTTCTATTGAATGCATGTTTTACAAATTATTCGGTTCGGCTTCGGAGTTGTATTTACATTGACATAAAGTTGAAATTCTATGGAAATGAAAATGGGTTTGGAATGGCCACTATCCGTCGGGACGCAAAGCCTTTTTCTCGTGTGCAGGAGAGCCATACGCTTTGCAGTTAAAAGAACACGCTGGATAGCCTTGAAGGAAGGCTAACATCTGTCACTAACAAATAATCCAGTAGGTCCCCTTACCCCTAACAATTTTTGAACCCTTGGGGTCCTTGTGACCTAGCCATTTTAGCCCATTGTGAGCAAAAAATGTACCACTCAGAGCTAAAACAATTCATCCAAGTGTCGTTCTGTTACCAGGAGAAATGAAGGCAGTTGGTTTTTTTTTCCCCTCAAATACTTTTGTAGTTGAAACTGTTTTACGATGGGATATTGGAAGGGTCTGCGTTTTAGAAGTGTTTATGACATGATGTAATAAGGTTTAAAAAAGTCTTAATCCTCTTAAGGAATATTACTTAACGTCTAGGACAAACTTATCGAATTTTCATCTCTGAACGGATTATTGAGTTTTACGCTCTCGATGACATACATGGCTGCTTGAATCTTAGGAACTGTTCAACCTCTTAGAACCACCATTTCATTTTTATTTTGTGAGACATCCGATTTACAGATTAAAAACTACGTTAAACGAATTTTTTTCACATTCTATTGCTTTAAAAAGGGTATAATGAAAATGCTTTGATCATGAATATTTGTTGTTTTTTTTGCATCGAGAGAAACTTTGTCGAATATACAGTAAACCAAAAATCCTTTAGATTTTGAAAATTGAATTTTTATTTAAAAAAGTAGTGCAGAGACACGCGGTATGCTGTATTTGATAGTCCAACTGAAGAAATTTCGTACAGTGTGTGGGCTGTAATCCTATAAATAGCTTTGGTGCCATGCAAACGGATCAGATTTTAAAATGCGAGATCTGAGTTGGCCGATTTTTTGAAACCAAATCGGATATTCAAGTATTAAGAAATTTCCGCACACAATTCAACAAGGACCCACCGTCCCATAGTATCAGAGCATTGCGCAAGAAATTCCTGGGAACTGACAGTATTATTGAGCAGAAAAGACGAGTAGACCCAGCACGTCTGGCAATGATATTGAACATATTCCGGATATTACACACCTTGATTTTCCCTTGTGGGCTATTTCAAAAGGAAAGTGTACATATCCAAGATATTAAGTGTTGATGATCTGAAAATTCGTATCACTGATGCAATTGCATCAGTTAACAAAGCTATGTTGAAACGAATACGGCTTGAGCTTCAGAACCGGTTAGATGTACTCCGGACTACAAAAGTGCTCACATTAAAGTATATTAACTTTGCTGCAAAAAATTTCCTGAGTTGGACTTTCAAATACAGCTTACTGCATGTCTCTTTGGTAAGTAGTTTTTAAAATTCAGTTATAGAATTGTCTAAGTAATTTGCCCATCCTGTAGCATCACGTCATATACAGGCATCTATATACAAAATTAGGCATAATTTACAGCCACTAAGTGGGCTGGGGTTGGACCAGTCTGTAGTAATCCAGTGGCCATACTCGTAATCTGTAGTTCTTAGGTTCGAGCCCCCCTGAGCCAATAGTTAGATTTATCTCTGCTAAACCGCCACCGTAGTCCGAAAGTGGACATCGATGGGCTTGGAAAGATTGCCGTCCGATGGGCTTGGAAAGGTTGCCATGGGACGTCGTCATGGCCTCACGTGCGGGAGAACCATAAGCTTTGCACGTTAAAGAACACAATGGATGGCCTTGACGGGAGGACCCACTGGATAGCTGGTCCCCTTCCCAACCTTCTTTGGACCGTTGCCATCCTTATGACGTGGGATTTAGCCCATTGTGTGCGAAAAAAGTGCCGCTCAAGAGGTAAAACAACACATCCACTATGCACTATTTCTAATTGTGATTCAGAGTGTCCTATTTTGGAGGATATGTGTATGTCTAGCAGAATTTTTCTATTGGCTAGCTTGTCTGTCTACAGAACAAAGGGACCTGTGTTCAAATCCCAAATAAGCCATGCAGGTTTTCTTTCTGATATACACTGAGGTCTCACTTTCCTTGAAGGTCTTTTCTATTGCATTTTATGCTTACAAGTTACTGTCAGACGTCTGTGGCAAGTAATTTATATTTGTCTCCAATGACGACTAAATTTCATATGAAGTGTCGAGGAATGGGCAGTTAGGAGCCCAGGACATTATTAATGTAGCGAAACGGGTGCATTAGTTCAGTATACGACATTACGTGACTCAGAATGCAAAAGAGCAGAGGGATTTTTAGAACGCTCCCATCAGTGATGGGGGGAAAAAAAGTTAATGACGACCCCGAATAACTTTGCTTCCAAGTTGCAGATGCATTTTGCATTTCACTGCTTTATTGAAAGCAGTAAATGCAAAATTGTTCTTAAATGTATTTTGTTACCAAAATGCTTGATGGACGCGAAATCTGACTTTATATCTGAAAGTGCATTTGTTTTGATACAGTGAATGCCTTAGACGAGGTTAATGATAAACCAGGAGTTATTCTATCAAATAATGCAGGTATATGTTGTGTGTAACGATATTTACATACCCATAAGCTGAAGCTATTTATTCAGTAATAATAATAATATTTATTTATTTAATCCGGCAGTCGGTAAAATATATACTTTTGCCTAGAATAATTGACTAATAACAATTGATACATACATGAGAATAATCGAGAAGTGAACTAAATGGTAGCTAGGTAGTCACTGGAAGGAGAGCTATGCACCAATCCCCTGTGATGATGCATAGAACCGGCCAGGCCTAGCACCTAATGTCCGACCCCGCCTTCTCGTGGTGCAGACCGTTAGTACCTTTCAAAAGAGATACTCTTGTGGAAGTGAACGGAAGGGGAGGGCTGCCAGATTAGTGTGGCCTACTGATCTGGACAACTATGGCTACTTTTCTCTTTTTTTTCTACCCTGCTGAGGAGTGGTCAACCACACAGGGTCCTGGTGCTGACCATATAAACCCACTGGACTGGACAGATATATGGCTCTGAGCTTGATTATGGATCCTGATTTTGCTGCACTGGTGGGCTTCTGTGGAGGGAAAATCTTCCGCTGTGTTTTCTGTTTGTTTGTGGGTTGACAGCCCCAAGTGATTAGATTCGCAGGATATGTTTATCAGCTGGTGGATAATCCTGAGCAGAGGTCATCGCAGGCACCTGAACTCTTTGTTTCTATTGGCATCGTCAAATTCTACATTGGAGGAAGTCTTCCAGTGTAGATGGCTTCAGCCTTTAGTGGTGGGAGAACGGGTCTTTGCCCCATGTCTGCGATTAGGGGGCTGTTTGATATTGTCGGCATTCCCTCTCTCAATAAACATAGTTTCTTTAAACATCCTACTAACCATTTTCTCTCCATAGGTAGTTGGAATGTGAGGACTCTGCACAGAGCTTTTTCTCTTGATGTCCTCACACAAGAATTCCACCATTATAATTTAGATATTCTCGGCTTACAAGAGACCAGATGGACAGATAAAGGTCAGATTCTTAAAAATAATCTTAAATTTCTCTTTTCAGGGAGGGACGACAATAAGCATCACCAAGGCGTGGGTCTGCTTTTCAGCAGACACGCTAGTGATGCTCTTCTAGGATACGAGTGCATTAATGAAAGGTTTCTTACAGCAAAATTTCAGACAAGCGTTAAAGACCTGAATGTTATCTGCTGTTATGCCCCCACTGAGGATGCCGATGAGGATGAGAAGGATAGGTTTTATGAACAACTTCAGGATATTTTGAATTCTGTCAAGAAAGGAGATATTACCCTTGTTCTTGGTGACTTCAATGCCAAAGTTGGTACTGACTCTTACCTTTGGGGAGGGGTGATTGGCCCTTTTGGTATTGGTAGCTGCAATGACAATGGGCAACGTCTCCTACAGGTAAGTAAACTCAATGGTTTCAGAATAACTAACACATATTACAAACACCGCGACATACATAAGTACACATGGATTTCACCTGATGGGCTGCATAGGAATATGATTGATTATATATTAATTAACAGCAAATGGGCTAGTTCTGTTAGAAATACCAGGGCATATAGGGGAGCTGAAATTGGATCTGACCATTACCTTGTTAAAAGTGTCTTGCAACTTAAACTTAAAAAGTGTTGTGCTAGGGTTAAAAAATTTGTTTTTAATACTGAAGCTCTGAAAGACCCAGTTATAGCCAAAGCTTACCATGATAGGTTACTTAGTCATTATGACAGTCATGGTATGCTTACTACTGAAGTTGAGGAAGAATGGGATCATTTTAAAGAGGCTTTTTTGGACACTAACAGTACTTTTTTAGGAAAAAAGGAGCAGAAGAGACAGAATTATCTGAGTGATAAGGCACTTGAGCTTATTTCGGAAAGAAAGAACTGCAGGAATGTCCTTAATCAATACCCTACTAGTCCTAATAGAAAGCATTACAGAGAACTTAATAAACGTGTAAAAGATCAGTTAGCTGCTGATAAGAATCTTTGGCTTGATGGTTTGGCTGACAAAGCCGAGGAAGCAGTTAGACAGCACAACAGCAGAGAGCTGTACCAGATAGTTAATGTTTTGTGTGGTAGAAAACGGACAGGTATACAGGGATTGAAGGATAAACAAGGTAAGGTTATAGAAGGTGAGGATTCTGTCATGGCTAGGTGGGCTGAGCATTTCAGTGATATTCTAAACAATGCGGTTAGTTCTATTCCCATTGTTTGCAATGATGATAGATGCATTGGTAGCTTTAATGTTGGCCCTATAACACAATCTGAAGTTATTTTGGCTGTTTCTAAACTTAAACTTCATAAATCCCCAGGGGTAGATGAAATTACTACAGAAATGCTTAGAGCTGGAAATGTTTCGGTTACCACTTGGATGACTGAAATTCTGAATATCTTTTATGATAAAGGCATGGTTACTAAGGATTTTACCAGAGCTATTGTTATCCCTATTTTCAAAAAAGGTGATCGCAGTTCTTGTGATAACTATAGGGGTATTAGTCAATTGCGTGATGAGCAATGTGGATTCAGAGGTGGTAGGGGATGTGTGGATCAGATATTTTCACTTAGGCAGATTCTTGAGAAATGTTTAGAGTTTCAGAAACCTTTGGTTGCTAGCTTTGTTGATTTCAAAAAGGCTTTCGACTCTGTTGATCGCCATAATTTGTGGTTGATTGTGAGATCATATGGTATACCAGACAAGTTAGTTAATCTAATGAAAGCTCTCTATAATAACACTGAGTCGTGTGTGAGAGTTGGTAAGGCTTGTAGCAATTGGTTTAGCATTACTTCTGGTGTTCGACAAGGGTGCATTTTGTCTCCTTTTCTCTTTAGTTTGGTTATTGATTATGTTATGCGAAATTCTCTTCAAGGGAAAGATTTTGGCCTTAAATGGGCTGGAGATACGAACGTTTCTGATTTAGATTATGCTGATGATTTAGCCCTTTTAGCAAATGATGTTGATGAGATGAACTCTTTCATTCGATCTGTTGATGAGACTGGTAGTAGAGTAGGTTTGGTTATAAACAGAGAGAAAACTAAAGTGATGAAAATTGGTCAGGCAGGCTGTGATTCAGTTAATCTGAATGGTTGCAGGCTTGAGCAGGTGTCACAGTTTAATTTTCTTGGGAGCTATATAACAGATAATGGTGATGTGCGGCATGAGATTAACAGACGAATAGGGATTGCTGCCGGGACTTTTAAGAATCTATGGAGAGTGTGGAGAAATAGGCGTATACACCTAAAGACTAAAATTAGACTATATAATAGTTTGGTTCTTTCTAGGGTTAGTTATGGTAGTGAAACTTGGACACTTTGTAAACAAGATAACAGGAAACTAGATGCTTTTGATTCCAGATGCTTACGCAGTATCTTGGGCATTAGGTGGTTCAACTTTGTAACTAATGATGAGATTAGGCAAAGGAGTTTGCAACCTCCTTTAAGCAGCATATTGTGCAGAGAGAGACTCCGTTGGTTTGGCCATGTTGCCCGTATGAATAATTATAGATTGGCGAATAGGGTTATGAACAGTGTGCCTAAAGGCCTCAGAAAGAAGGGGAGACGTAGGATGCGGTGGGCAGACAATGTCAAACAGGACCTTGTTAGAATTGGTGTGCAGTGGCCAGATCCAGTAGATGTAGCTCAGGATAGACTTGCTTGGAGAACTAAATTGCACGGTCTGGTTGGACCTCCGTAGCCCATGGCTGCTTGAGGATGATGATGATGAACTAGCTGAGAAATATCAGTTACATTAGAAAAGGGAATAATCATACTAAAATGTAATCAATAGGAAAGGCGAAACAAAAAAAGAGCATAGTAAGCTGATGCTTATTTTTAATTAATGCTCCCTAGTTCTTTTAAAGTTCAGTTATGGCAACAATAATGTATATAATAATAAAAGATCAAATGATTATGAGACATATGTATATTCATACATAAAAGAAGGTTTCATTGCTTTGTAAGAAGGAAACGTTCAACATTTGTTTTTAAGTAACTTTAAAGATTTTGCATTTTTAACATCATCTCATGATGTTATTATTCAGCAGATTCGACTATCTGTCGAAATAACAGATCATCAAGGAATGATCTGTCGTTCTTCATCAAGGAATGACAGATTTTTCTGTCATAGAGATTTTGTCTATGACAGAAAATCATAGGCAAAAGATTCTTCTATGACTCCGATTCTGTCATAGACAAATATTAATATACCATTGGATGGTACCAATGCTCATCTAGACAGAATCTTAGTAAACCATTTAGATTAAATGGTGACACCCAATGCTCCACTATACAAGATAGCACTACATCTTGTCGATAAGTTAAAATCTGGTGGTATCCAGACTCCCGATTTGCCATTATAAGTCTCGTTCTCTAGCGTTTTCTCCGCTGCTAACCAGCTCTTGCTGGTTAGCAGCGGAGAAAGTACCTGTCGTAAGGGTATGAGTATTTACTGCAAATATAAACTGCAGTCTGTTCATTCATATCTGTAATGTAGTGGTAGACCATTTTTGTGTTTTGTGCCATATCTAAGATTTATAGTCGAAATATCTTTTGGAACTCTTTTGATCTAAACTATTCTATTTTGTACTAAAACTTTGTATGTGAACTGTTCTAAATTTCGATTAATTTTAAATATCGAATATAAACTGACTTTCATAGTTTCGCTGACTTAATATTAAATAACTTTTAATTGAGAAGTGTTGGGTTGTTTCGTTATACCTCTGAGCCGCACTGGGGGCACAACGGGCCAAGTCACAAGCTCCCGTGGGCTCACAGAAGTGAGAGGACCCACTGAACAGCTGTTGGGAGACAAACAAATGGTAGCCTTCCGTCAAGGCCATCCAGCGTGTTCTTTAGCGTGCACAGAGTATGGCGCTCCCGCACACGGGGCCACAGCTTAACTACCCTCAGTCAGAAATGGGATAACGATGGACTTGGAAAGGCGATCGTTCTTTACAAGTCCGTCGGTGACTAAAATGGGGACATAAATCCGTGGCCCATGTACATGTGAGCCATACCTGCACACGTGGCCTTAACGTCCAGCGTCACTTAACAACTCTCCAGTGAGTCTATCTTTCCCAACCTTCTCTGAACCACTGGGGTCCTTATGACCTGGTCATATAGCCCATTGTGTACAAAAAGTGCCGTCCAGAGATAAAAACACCCCAACCTTGTCTGGCAGGCCTGTCAGTGTAATAAGTCACAAAGATTATGTGAGAGAGTCGAGAATACAAAAGGAAGCATCTTTGCTTTATCTTGTGATTCACATCCAGATCCTTCTCATCCTCAGCTCCACGCTAACCTCTAACAATGTTTATAAAACGATCACAAATTCTTATTAAGAATAAAACGCTTTGCACTTCTGAAAATTGTTTCGTTAAAACGTTAATACTGAAACAAATAACATTGCTGGCAATTTATAAGGTTTTCTTCGAGCAAGTGTTATCTTCTGGCTGAAGCACTCAATTGCATGAAGCTGTTCTCTGGAAGTCTTATCCACGACACCTGCACAGTTGCCATAGTAACCGATTCCATCTAGGTCCTTCGTTTAGCTGCTTCTTCGTCTTACATTACTTCTCTATTACGTGATATAATTAATGTTTTATAATAATGGAAATTTTTGAAAAGATAATAGTTTACGTTGAATTTATCCGCCAAGAACTGTAAATTTATTTATTTTGGGGGGTGGGCACGAAAGAACTCCCGAAGCGAGGTTTTTAGACTTTTGCAATGCAGATAGAAGTTAAATAGTAAATATTTGAACTTCGTAATAGGTTTGCTGCTGCGAGATGCAATCCTTTGCATGATTGCTAGCTTTTAGAATGAATTGAAGCTAAACAGCAAATAAATGTCATGTATATATTGCATACTTTGAAGAAAAAAACTCGATGAAGCTTAATAAAGCCCTGATTGCAATAGTCTTGGATAATCCGTATTTCAAAATTTGGATATCCCAGAAGGAAGACGCGGGGTAATAAATTTCAATTCAGTCACAGCACAGTTAAGACTCGAACTTGAGAATATCAGATTACGAGCCTGTCGAGTAGTATCGACTGATCCAACACCTATCCTATGTATTGGGACTGTATTTTGTGAATAGAATACCACAACGGTTATTCTATTCATTTCATGGGATATACCACAAAGGGTATACCACATTTAAAGCTCCCTAACCTGACATTTAAATTTTGAGAAAAAAACGCCAGTGGGGATAAATTGAATGACCAGTTTATCTCAATTTTCAGTTCCTTTAATATTTAAAGAAATTATGGATGCTGAAAGATTAAACAGCATGTAGTTAGTCGTAAGAATTTACTTCAGGAGTTAAATAAAACACAAATAATAACTGTTATAACAAATTAATTGTTAAAAATTAATTTTGGAAGTTTGTGTTCAGGTTTTGTAAGTTTCGGAAAAACATGTTTTAGATTGGGTTGTTTTACTTCTGAGACGCACTTTTTTGCACACGATGCGATAAATGGCTAGGTCACAAGGGCCTCAAAGGATCAGAGTTAGAAAAGGGATGCACTGGATAGCTAATAAGATATAGAAGTTTCCCTTTAAAGCCATGTAGGATGTTCTTTAACGTGCACAAGTTATGGCTCTCCTGAATACTGGGGCCACGGTTTAACGCCCCATCCGACGGATGGCTGCTCTTCTAAGCACATTGAGGTCTCCTTCCTCAAAGAAGGGGAAACAAGATTTAGCGGAGAACTTTTAGGTCAAATGTAATATCATTGTCTGCTGTTAAGAATTTCAAATATAATATTTTTAATACACTACAGAAAAAAAAATTGTAACACCTGGAAGGATTAATTCCATTTTATTGAAACGCAGGCAGCTGTTAGCATACAGTGAGATGTGCACTTGATTATATTATCAAATCAATATGGAAAATTACCACTTTCGTGGTAAAGTGGTATAATTAGTATAATGTTGAACCATCCTGTGCAGCAATGCATTCATGAACATGGCGGGAAAGGCTATCGTACAGCTCTATAATGTCCTCCTGAGGGATAGAACGCCAAATAGCACAAAGTCGCTGTTCCATTTCAGCGACAGTGGTTGGCGCACCTCTTGGGTATTGTTGGAACTGTCAGCCCATCATGTCCCAGACATGTTCAATAGATGAAAAGTCAGGTGAGCGTGCTGGCCATGGTAGTACCTAAACGTGTTTTGCCATGCAGACTGATGCTGGTTGTGTGGGGACGGGCGTTATCTTGCTGGTAAAAGGTTCCGTGCTGATGAACAAATGGGATAGCCACTGGCTGCAAAATGTTGGTAACATATCTTTGGGCAGTTAGAAATCCCCTTATGATGACCATTTCTGACCGAGATGTTGCATGCATTGGGTAGCATTCCTTTCCCCTGGATGACAGTGAACACATTGTCTACTGTCGTGCTGACCAAGACAGAAACAAGATTCGTCACTAAACACCACGGTACTCTACTCTTGTTCGTTCCAGTTCTGTCTGAGACAACACCAATGATGACGTGCTTGCATGTGGGCAGATGTAAGGGGCAAACGTAGTGCCGGACGATAGGCTCTCAATGAAAACTGTAAAAGCCTGTTGTTTACCGTCCGCCTAATAGGTATTCGATGTTGTTACATGTTGCTAGTCTCTTTGCAGTTGCGTTGTAGTCGCGAATCTGTCACGCAATGCCATGCGTCGCAAATGGCGGTCCTGTCGCTCCGTGGTCATACGTCGTCTTCTTGATCCTTGTCGGCGTGTGCTAGATCCTTCTTGGTCCACTGGTGCCATATGTGTACGATGGTGCTGAGATTGCGGCCAACAAGGTTGGCTACATCTCTGTATGACAAACCAGCTTCTCTGAGGCCGATGATTCTTCCACGCTTAAAGTCTGTTAAGTGTTGGAACGGCTGTCGATAGTTTAGAACAATTTCCACAACATTTTCTCAACCAGGGACTTCGGTTGCCTTTATCTGTGTTTGACTGCTCCGCACCCGTGACGTCAGCTAGTGCCTGTCCAATCGTTTCGATCGTCCTTCAAACCTAATCATTTCTATACATTGGCATTTCTATACATGGCTAGAAAATTTAGTTGAATTGCGAAATCTGCAATAGATTTTAATTCTTTCATTAAAATACCTTTCTCTGATTTACTCATGAAGCCATTGGCATCGAATATCAAGTTGTCCTTAAGTTTACATTAGTTACAATTACGTTAGAATGGTTTTCTAACGTTATATCCTTGCAGATCAGCAATCTTGATAACACCATTATCATTTGCAGTAGATATAATTGAGACAAATTTAACATACTGTGGTTTATTGAGGGGGGGGGGTTACTTGTTTTTTGGAAGAATTTGTAGGAGGAAAATGATAACATTATTTTATGTAGTGTGCTGGATAATTTTGTATTAAGTATGTAGCATAGGTTCGAAATTTCTAATAAATTTTATTTCCAGTGTTTTCTTGTCTACCTGGAGGTGACTCGGTTGGTAAGTCGCCAGACTTATAATCTGAAGTTGCAGGTTCGACTTCCACATGGGCCAGCGTTGAGATTTCTTTTCGCAAAACCCCCGTCCTGCCCTCGGTCATTAGGGGACACCGAAGTTCTTGGAAAGGCCTCCATCCGATGGGACATAAAGCTGTGACACCGTGTGCTGGAGAGCCACACACTGTTCACGTTTAAGAACACAATGGATGGCCTTGACAGGTTACCTCTGTCTCCTAGCAGCTATCCAGTGGGTCCCTCCACACAACATTCTCTGAGCCCTCGTGATCCTTGTGACATGTCCATTAAGCCCAGTGTGTGCAAAAAAAACGCCATTCGGAGGTAAAACAACCCAGCTCTTGTCTGCCATCTACGAAATTGATGCTATTTTCTTAACGAGATTATGCAGTTGAAAAGAGGAATACATATATTACATCCTTCCAACTACTGTTATTTCTACGCTATTAGTTTTATTTGAGAAATTTTTTGATGCATCTTTTAGTCTGAAGGTAGATTGACTTTATTTCTTACAATAATATTAATGATGGATAAGTTGCCACTGAATCGCAAATTCATTTCTTCCTCCATCCCCAGTGATTTTTAGTGAACTTTGATAGGAATGGTTGATATATTGTTGGAGAGCTATATCAATGGCCACTGGACTAAATTTATTGTGACAGCATTTAACAATGTTTCCCTCGTATAAAAGCGCCATAAATGTCTTGTGCTGTTTCTTCAAGTTTGAGTGAGCTCCACCAGAGTTAATTTATGAAAACACTCCAAGGTTCGATCACATTTTTTGCACTGTGTCCAGCAACAATCCAATAACCCTTCTTTTTCTGCGTTGTCTTCTCTGCTGCGGGAACTTTCTGTTCTCAGAGAGGGGATTGTAAAAATTATTTTTCGATAATACTATTTGAATTGTATATATATACGTCCAGAGGCGACTTATGAAATTTACATACTTCCAGCTCCTGATTAAAAAAATATTTAAATCTTTTCTCGGTGACCCCTTTCTCCCCTATAACTTTCCCCCGATAGGGGACCACCTTGACGTGGTGGTGGTGTGGTGTGGGGGGGGCTTCGGGCCCAGCAACCGGTCGAAGACTCTGCTGACCGGTATGGGCCCCGGTTGGACAGGGCCAAGACCTACCGAGGTCGAAGGCATCGCTGACGGTTTAGTGGCCCGGTTGGACGGTGCCAAGACCTCAAAATCACTGGAGCAGTTCAAGGGCACGGCTGAACGGATTGGTCCCCTAGTAGGCACGAGCCCTTTTCAAAGTCTGGGCCCCACTAAGAGTCTCCACCCCGAGTGCCGAGCAAACTTGGATCTACATATCCTTGTTCATGGCTAACCGGGGAAAAGAATAAATCTTAGGTTTCTCCCATGGTCGGGCTTTCCTTCTATAGGACTGCTCGCCATAGGAGGTCGGGGATGAGATGCATCTATATGGTGTATTCTTGCCCCCGACTATAGATAGTCACGGCTTTCCGTTAACTTGATAGTGCTGTAAGGCGGAACCGGGGATTGCCGTGGTTGCCATATCATCTGGCAACATAAGAGTCTAACCTTTTTTATGCCTATAATTGAGTAGCGAAGCATGTATGGCAACTTTAGATTAATTGAGACAACGAAACTGCATAGTTAAAGTACCGACAGTTCCCGTGGATCATAGGTTGATTGACAAGTGATTGATATCTCAATCAACTAATCTATGAAAACTGTCAATACCCTAACTGTGAGGGGCGGGGGTGGCTCAGTCGGTAGCGCGCCAGGTTCGAGTCCCAGCTGGGTCAGCGTTGAGATTTATCTCCCCAAAATTCCCCGCCCTGCCCACGGTCAGTCGGGGACACCGATAAGCTTGGAAAGGCCGCCGTCCGTCGGGTGGGACGTTAAGCTGTGGCCCCGTGTGCGGGACAGCCATACTCTACACGTTAAATAACACGCTGGATGGTCTTGTCGGGAGGCTACCATTTGTCTCCCAACAGCTGTTCCAGTGGGTCCCTTCCCCCAACCTTCTCTGAGCGTTTGGGGTCTATGTGATCTGGCCATTTAGCCCATGGTGTGCAAAAAAGTGCCGCTCAGAGGTAAAACAAACCAACAACCCTAACTGTGCAGTCTCATCTGAATAGCTTAAAAATTTCCATGTTCGTCATTGTTAATAATTACTTTCAACGGTACCTTCTTTTATAATAATTTTACAAATTAAAAATCATACTGACCTTCTAATTCTAGGCCAATGAAATAAGAAACAATTTTTTTTTTTCAGAACTAAAATTATTTAATTTTAATAATGTAATACCTTCATTCAACCAGAATAAAGTACAAAGTTGTTGTATACATAAAAGCAAACACCTAAAACGAAAATACAATTATCTTCGTTACAATTGGAACCAACGGATCACTAGACCACCCTATTTTCATTACATAAGTATAGTATCCGAAAACTAATGGTGAGGTTTCAAGATCCAATATATAGGAAAATAATATACATATTCAAAAAAAGCAATATTTTAATTGAAAGCGTTCCTGAAATAGTTTTGAACATAATTAGCGAATTTCCACATGTCCACCTTTCGTATATCCAATAGATATTCCACTTCGTGCCATACATTCTGTAACATCTCTCTTGGTACTTGCGTCTCTTATTCTGACATTCAAAAGATTCAGGTCTCAAATTTTGTTCATGTAAACATAATTCTTTGCAAAGCCCCACAAGAAAAAATTAAGGAGTTTGAAATCAGAGTTCCTTGGCGGCCATTGAATGGACCACCTATTAATCTGTATGTCGGGAAATGTTGCATTAAGAAATTCAATAACATCTCTTGAGGGTAGCTGACATCTTGCTGGTGGCTGCGCGTGAAACTGTTTGACTGGGGAATGTACAACATTCAAATTGATGCCTTTTGGGTATTTCGGGGAGTTCTTCCCGAAACCCTACCATTATTTGTCGGACACTCTCTATAAGACATGGCATCCTCATAGCATAAATAATCAAAGATGCGTCCCGTTAACATATAATTTATTTTCTCTGTTACTAAATGAAATACAATGAAAAATTGAAAACTAAAAATTAATAATATTAAATTGCAACGAAAGAAAATGGCGCTAATGAAATGTGACAAAGGAATCGATACGAAAAATGTTCAAGTATAGTTTTACTTTTCGGTTGAAATTTTACCTCAGATCTCGTTCGTCAGACTTATATCTAAAGAATTATATAATCTAGGAATCAATAAAAAGTCCATGCATTATTGCTTTGTGTGCCATTGACATTTTAACTACGTAATATTTTGTAACAACAGTTACGAACACTTGCCCTCCATTTGGTAAATGTTTTGAGAATTTTTTTTCAAAATATAACAAAGTAATGAAAGTAGTTTAATATAATTTATTTTTTTACCATCAAAACAAAAAATAACTTCTTATTTCAAGCTTTTCTATTTATTGTCGCTAAGCAATGAGAAAAGAGAAAGCTGTTTATTGTATTTCGTATCACACTGTACAATGAAAAGAGGCAAGTTGAAACCGAATTTTCTTTTACACCCAAGATTACTGGACAGATTTCTGAAGCATTCTGTATAAGAGACAATGCATGCATACTCGTATAGTGGCAGCCCAAGTATTATTAACAAGATATCCGATATAAGAATACACGAGATAATTCGTGTTTCTTTCTCTAACTTATCTAATTAATTGATATCTCTAACTATAGTTTCGAACAAGACTGAAGAAATGCTAGCGTGTTCTAAAGGAGACATATAATAAAGCCATACGTGTGGAAAAAGCATTATCTATAACCTGTCACATTTTTATCTTTTGCGAATCAATTTATTGTTCTCTACGTGTACTGGTTTCATCATCCGCACTTTTTAAATTGTGGTTAATAACTTCACTCTATTTATAGTATTATAAGAACTTCTGATCAGCAAAAGAATATCGTTATTTCTAGGAAATTGCTTTGTATCCGCCATTCGTGACAAGAACCATTCACAAAAGTTAACACGCCTTGCATAATATGTGGCAAAAAAAATTATATGAAATCAAATTCGTATTTTTTTTCCTTAACAATTTTCTAACTTAGTAACGCACAGACTTTTCCAGTCTACTTTTGTACACACACTTAAGAGAAGGTGTTTCTCAAGAAACTTACCGAAATGTATCACGAAACATCAGTTTTTGCAGTTGCGAAGTTAAACCTACTTTAGTACTGTCATTTCCCCCTTGAGGTTTATTCCTTATTTGCACAAATCATACATATTTTTTTTATCAAAACTTATTTTTTTTCTCTTTCTTACTGTTACTTTGTTGAAACGTTACATATTCAGTTGTATGATCTCTGTTATTCTCAGGATTGGGTGTTTTCATTCTCAGAGGCATTTTTTTACACACGATAGACTAAATGCCAAATCACAAGGATCTCAAGGACTTCGAAAACGTTGGGGGATGGAGATTCATTGTATAACTATTAGAAGACAGAAGCCTTCACCCGAGTTTATCCAGCGTGTTCTTTATGTACAGAGTGAGAGGACTCTCCTGTGCATGGGGGGGGGGGTTCTGGGGGGGGGTTCAGTTGGCAGAGCTCCAGGGTCGTAATCTATTCAGCTTCAGGTCCAAGCTTCAACTGGGCTTGCATTTAAAATTCTCTCGGGTAACTCCCGTTCTGCCCTCGTGGAGAAAGGGGACACCACTCGGTTTTAAAAAGTACTGTCCATCAATTATTGGGATGCTAAGCCGTGTGTAGGAGAACCATACCCTGGGCATATTAAAGAACATGCTGGATGGCCTTGACATGACGCTTCGATCTGTCTCCTAACAGTTGCCAGTGGATCCTTTTCCCAAACGAGGACGAGGGTGGCTCAGCAGGAGCGTACCAGACTCGTAATCTGCAATTCCCAGGTTCGAGTCTCACTTAGGGCAGCATTGAGATTTATCTCCGTAAAATTTCTCGTTCTGCCCTCTGTCAGTAAGGGATACTGATTGACTTGGAAAGGCCACCGTCTGTCGGATGGGACGTAAAACCATGGCTCATGTGCTGTAGAGCCATACCCTGTACACGTTAAAGAGAATGCTGAATGGCCTTGACAGGTCACCATTTGTCTCCTAACAGCTGTCCAGTAGGTCTTCTCCCCCCAATCTTCTATGAGCCCTCAGGGTCCTTGTGACCTGGGCATTTAGCCCAATGTGTGCAAAACATTGCCGCTCAGAGGTAAAACAACCCAACCTAGAAAAGTGAAGATTCAATGCCTGTTAAATACATGTCAGATTCAGAGTTCGGAAACTTCTTAAATCATATTTTTCTACAAAAAACGTATTTAAGATAAAAATAACTCGAGTCTGTCTAAATATGTATTTTCTAAAATACTCGTTCCGTATTCCAGAAAGATATAAAAACTGGAATACTGAATGAGTTAAAACAATTTTTCTGAAAAGTTAATTAAAACTGGTTTAAAAATGAAACCAGTAACTATTGTATTGAACTTCATTCAAATGCATTTCAGCAGTTTGGGTAATGATTATTTGAATTGTCAATTTTAAGTATTATGTTTTGCAGAATGAGCTAAATTTTGGAGAATTATTCCAGCTTTCATAACTCTAAATACTGCCGAATAACGTTGCAAAATAGAGATTTAGATAGGTACATTTGATTGTAATCTTTATTTTTCATCGCATTTTTCCATAAAAAGCCTGTATAAAAACTTGCCAAGTTCTGAATTTGACTCCCTGTTGACATAGAACTGTTTCCATTTTTCTGCCAATTTAGGTTGTTTTATCTCTGAGGAGTATTTTTTGTGCACACAGTGGACTAAATGGGCAGGTCACAAGAACACCAAAGGCTCAGAGAAGGTTGGTGTAGGGAGATCCATTGGACAGCTGTTAAGAGACAGATCGAAACTTCCCATCAAAGCCATTCACCATTCATCATGTTTCATAACATGATGAATGGCTTAACATCCCTTCCAATGACCACAGCTTAACATCCCATCCAATAAACGCGTCCTTTTCAAGGGCATCGGTGCCCCCCCCCCTCCTCCTCCTCCTTTCTCACCGAAGGCAGTAGTTCAACTTTTTTTTTCAACGTAAGCATAGTTGGGACTTGAACCTGGGACCTGCAGATTACGAGCCTGGCGCGCTGTCGACTGAGCCATCCCCCCCCCTCACCGTCGCCCTTCTGTCAAATATTTGTACCTTAATTTAGTTATTTCTTCAAAATGATGCAATTATTTAGGTGTAAAAATAGAACAATTATTAAGAACTTGCGAACGAAAACATTGTTTATTATAATATCAACGTAAACACATTTAATTCAGTTTTTCACATTTTATGTGAATATTTATTTCTTCATTAGTAGCAAACAAAGATTAAAATTATAAATACCACTCAGGCAGCTGCTTGCTACAAAGGTCTGATGAGCCTCTCAGTATATGCCTCATAGTAGAAGGTCTGTGAAGAAGGCAGTACCTCAGCAGAAAACCGATACAGACATCCACACCTTACTCGAACTCGGGTTCCTTTGATCAGTAACCAAGCACGCAAAACCGCTCGGCCACGGTACGATTAAGATTTAAAAAAAATTCCATAAACAACACAGAAAATAAGAATTTATTTCAGGTAGCTTAAAAATGATTAATATGTATAGTTAAAATACTTTCTTGAGCTAAAGATTACTTAATAGAGCTTCGTTATTCTTGAAACATTCTCATGAGTGGAGTTCTGTATCAATACCGTGAATTCTCTCTTATGTCTCAGCTACAGTTCCTTTTAGTTTTATTGAAGACAGATCTGCTTCCTAATTCACTTTCCATGTTGTCTTCACTCTGCGCCAACATACAACGTTCTTAATGCCCTCGTCAAGAACACAGCGACCAGCATATATTTTCATTTAATTCCAAACATTGTTTTTGCTCCTTCCTTATTGAAAGATGCATTGGCTCGCGAATGCATAAGCTGTTTTCATTTCTACACCAGAGGAATCGATTAAGAATTAACTGTGGACTATGCCTAACGTAGGCAACAAGAATTTGGTCTCTGCAATAAATTTAGAAGGTAATTTGTTCTGATGTGTAGAACGTAGTGTTTAGATCTTTTATAACTTTAGAGTAATAGCTGACGTACTAAATTTAATATTCATTGTTTGTTTAACTTTTATGATTGTATGAGAAATAAAATTATATGAGTTAATCGTATGATTAAATCGTTTCGAACATTGTCAGAAAATGCAATTTTACTTTGCAGTATTTTTGTTCTGTTATTCATTTTATTCATTAAAATTTGCACATACTTATTCACTACATTGTCTAACGTATTCGTAGCTCATAAGTTGTGCCAGCGGAAAACCAAAATTTGGAGCTCTATGATTTTTAAAATAGGCTGTTTATAGAAAAACAAAAGTTAAAGAATCACATTCAAAATTCTTAATTGTCGTAATATTGGTTATCATGATAACTTCAGTATTTAATTACACCGTCGTGAATCGTAATATTTTGCATCAAAAGTCAATTAAAGCTTAAATAATAACTATTGTATGGAATCATTAAATGTTGATAATGATCCTTTCTAAACCTCCAATATTGAAGAAAATATTTTAACAAGACAGAGACATTTGTTAAATGCTCTAAATGGAGCTCCAAATTTCGCTTCTTATTGACACAAGGAAGTGGCTGCATACTTTTTATAATATAGTGTTTGTAATAATTACAATTCCTAATAACTTTAAAAAATTAAAAAATTATTAATTAAAATTAAAATAATTAAATTTAAATTAAATTTAAATTAAATAATTAATAATTAAATAATAAATTAATTAAATTAAATTCAAATTTAATTTTAATAATTAATTAAAATTAAATTAATTATTAAAAATTATTAATTATTAACAATATAAAAGGAAAATAAAGTAATGAATGGTATATTTTTATGAATAATCGAGTAATACCAAGATTCAAGCAACAATACTTCTCACCAATATTAATGCAACTCGGAAACCTCCAAAACAAATAGCCCTCTACCTCTGTGGCAAGCAGCTGCTTGAGGGGGTATTTATTTATTTTTTTTAAGTGGCCAAGGAACCTGGGTTCCAGTCCCTGATATGCATGAATATTTTCTTCCTTGTGTTATCTTTCTGCCAAGGACTCGCCTTCCATACATATCTTCTCTCTGGCATATTACACTGACAGGCTTCTGTCAGTCCTTGTGGTAAGCAGCTGCTTGAGTGGTAATTTGTTCTAAGTTATGTAATTACTTAAAATTTTGTAATGTTTGCTTACACTGTTCATGTAACTCGTGAGTCCCTAAACTAATAACCTACTAGGCTATATGGAAGTATTTATCTCCATTGTTTTTCTAACTTAGACTAGCATGCAGAATCTCACGTTCATTGCGCAATTTTCCATCAGTCAAAAGTCACCTGGGTTCGAATCCCCCCTAAACCACTTTCGGGAGACTGTGACAGATACATTTTGGGAGTCTTTGAGAGATATCAACAGATAATCTTTTTGCTGAGGTCTCGCCTTCCATGCAAATTATCTCTGTTCTACATTATACCTCTGTTCGTGTATACTCTCCTTTCAAACCTTCGAGACAAACTGCTTGGGGAGTAATTTTTTTTTATTTTCGAATTTTTTAAAACAATTTTCACTTTTTCAAAACTTTCAAAAATTACTTTTTCGATTTTCACTTATTTATCATCAAATTTAGTCTTTAAAACTAAACAAGAGACATAACAGGTAACGAATGCAATGCACTAAGCGTCACCAAATGGGATCTCGCCGCTAATAATTTTAAGTTTTCTGAGAGATCGCCTTTAGTCGAATGGGATTCTAATACAGAAAACTCCTTATAACCCAACATGTTCTGAGGAGGTGGATTCGTATCGCATTCAAGTAAAAGCAATTTTTCAGCTAACTTAAATTTGTTTAATGCAATTTATTATTGACGATTTTATCATTGCTAAAGTGGAAATATTTAAAATTGAAGTAAACTGATAATAAATATATAAATTATCGTGTATTAAAATCATCTCTAAAAATACTGTTCAATATTTCGCCACTTTCAAGTTGTCTCTGATCAATCTGAAACTTTCAAGTGATTTTCATTAAATAGACACGTCTAATTATCGTTTATTTGCATATTATATATGCAGACACATATTGCATAGAAGCATCTGGTTATCCTTTATTTATGTACTAATGCAGTCACATACGCGATATAGAGTGCCTGTCCACACGCATTATAGTCTTGCAATATCCCACGGGAATTGATCCTGCCTCCTTCGCTAACTGCCCAAAATACATTTGCTTATATGTTGCTTTTGTCTTTGCACTCTCGCCGTGGTCTTTCTGATTTCATCCCCTGGGTGCCTCTAGGAAGGAAAGATGCTCCTTTATTGATCCAGTCTGTAACTAAAGTGTCCACGCCTCAGGAAACATGTTACCGCTAGGTAAATAGCTAAGCGTCACTAACTCCCTCATCCTGCCTTTACCCACCAGAGGTTCTGAGAGGGTGGTCCGCCTTCACGTGTGGTGTGTGCATGCGTGTTTGTAGAGAAAGAGGATATGAGCTTCGGAGAGTAAGCAAATGGTCACAGCAAATAGATGATAGATATCTAGCTATGTTGATGGCTCCAATGGGCTTGATGATGCTGGCTGAATGAGCCTTTAGTCTATCTTCATTAATGGTGCAGGAGTTCATAGATGTGATTTCTCCTTATGCTCGATGTGACTGGTGGGGATTTTCTCTCTTTTATTCATTTGAAGTTTCGCACACTGTAACGGTAATCAGCAAAGCTTATCCAAAGACGGAAATAGAATTTCTCTCTATTTGTATTAACAATTAAATTAATAACAGTCATTGGTTTCATCTCAATTCGCATGATTTTTTATGTTACCTAAAGAAGTATAATTGAACCTTTTCAGTATCAAATTTAATTTCGTATTTGATGAGTTTATTATTAATGGATCTTCTGAATGGCAATGGTGTGCTGCACAGCAGTGGTTCGACCAACCCTTGTTCGCGACACTAACTTGGGTGTCCAGAGGGTTTCCTGATGTCTTTCGAAAAACTCTTGCTCCCCATCTCAAAAAATGTTGACTGAGGCAGGTTTTATACGTGCAATACCTTTTGGATTGCGAAATGAATGGGAATTTGAATTTTTGGTCGCGACCAAAAAATGTTTCGAAACCACTGCTAAATAGTGCGCTAAATGACCAGGTCACACAGATCCCAAAGGTTAGGACAGCATGAGAAAAGGAGATTCGCTGGATTGGTATTACCAACAGATAGTAACTTCCCATCGAAGACGTTTAGTGCAAGCACACAGGATATGTACAGTCCTATCGATCTCTGATTTAAATACGACGCTATGGATTGAATTAACCGAGTTTTTTTAAATGCGAAAGGCACGATAAAGATGTATGCACTTGCTTGCTACCCAGAGCGATGCATTACGAATTGAGAGGATCGAATCCAACTCGAGAAGCTGTGTGTGTCTAGTGCTAGCTATCACTTGTGCGTCGATGGCGAAAGTTTGCAAGAGAATGTCTATACTTTGATTTCCGTTAACATTTTATTGCTGGTGGATTTGAAAAAGTTAGAAAACCTTTGCCATAGCTAATTGAATTTATCTCACATGCCCTCGAATGGCCAGATTTAAAACATTTCTATCACAGAACCAAACTCCACAATGACAAATTTTAGTTATACCATTTCAATTAAACGTCAAATAGTACCATTTCTCAACACCAGAGAGCTGTTACTCAGTGACATATCATAATGCTAGAGGTTGTCTCAAGTCAGGAACGCATCGTTTCGAGTAGCCTGACAATATGTCCGCTCCGTGAAGAATAGACTAAAGATTCCTCTGTTATAATTCTCTAACGTCTACAAATTCATTACCATGAATCGAATGTAACCTTACACACTTTATAAACATGATCTGATGTTTACAAACGTTAATTATGCATAGACCGTTAAAGATTGACATGCGGTTTTCGTAAATTGGAGGCTCAATGTCGTGTTACATGACCATCATGGCCGATGTCAGCATTGAATCTACATGTCGTTATTTGAGTTGGACTTTTTACCTCTTAGGCCCCTTTTGGGCACATAAGGGGCTAAATGGCCAGGTCACAAACACTCCAAGGGCTCAGAGATGGTTGGAAAAGAGGACCCATTGGACATCTGTTAGGAGACAGCTGACAGAAGTCTGTAGTAAAAGGCCACTCAGGGTGTTCTTAACGTGCACAAGATATTGCTCTCCTCAACCATGGCTTAACGTTCCATCCGATGGATGGCGACTTTTACAAGAACTCGATCTCACCCTTTCTCATCGAGGGCAGAACGGGAGTTAGTGGAGAAATCTCAATGCAGGCACGGTGAGAACCCAAACATGAGAATATCAGGATACTAGTCTGCCACACTGTTGACTGATTCAAACCCCTCCTCCAAGAAATTAGAGAATTTCCGTATTATAGTAATAGAAAGAACTTCAAAACTATAATTTTGAAATGTATATTGTTACTAAGATAAATTAAAAATATATGTCAAATCTCTGTAAAGTTTCAATTCCAACAATATCCATTCGATATGTAATGAGCTATGGAAACTGGAATGTTTAACAGCATCATTACATCTTAAGAAATATACAAAATTGATAGATGTTGAAAGATTTATATACACACACTTCTTAAAATACGCTTATTGTATTAAATGGTTGTCTAGCGTAACATTGCTTATTATTAATTATTATTCAAATTATTTTATATATGTATATAATTGTTGTATATTTAAGTATTGATTAACCACGAGAGAAATTTTTAAAATTAGCATCGCCATATATTCAGACTTTTGTAGCTCTTTTAATACTGAATGAATATTGTTGATATTCAACAACATTGGACGACTGGTAAAATATTGTAGCATTTTACCAGCCGTCCAATGGGCAAATGGTTAGCACGCTTGACTATTGATCAAAGGGACCTGGGTTCGAGTCCCGTGTAAGACATGGATGTTTGTATTGTCTTTCTACCTCGCAATCCTCACAGACCTTCTGTTGTGGCATATAAACTGGAAAGCTCCTGTCAGGCTTTCTGTGACAAGCAGTTGCTTGAAGGAATATTTATTTAACATTTTACCATAAAATGTTTTTTCAGAAGCTCCGAAGTTAGCCTCCTATTCATATAATGTGGAAATTCTCTAATTTCTTTGTCTGGATATTTAATATATATGAATATATGGAAACAGGCATTTGTTAAAAATTCGTATTCCACCACCCGTACTTGAAGCATAATAATCATTAACGTATAAATATATGTTCGCTCAGAATATATATTTTGTTTTATTTTGTAATGGTCATTTTACATTTCGGTTTAAACTGCTGAAGCTTCGCTCTCAAACATAAAAACAAAAAGGTCCACTCTCAAGTTTACAAGCTTAAAAGGATTCACTCTCAAATATACAAACGAAAATAGGTTTCACTCTCAAGTATAAAAACGAAGAAAGCTTCACTCTCCAGCATACAAACAAAATGCCTTGCTCTCAAGCATACAGAAGAAAAGGCTCTGTTCGCAAGCACACAAACAAAAAGCTTGGCTCTCAATCTTACAAGCAGAAAAAGCTTCGCTCTCAATTATACAAATGAAAAAAGTTTTAGCTGCCAAGCATAAGGAGGAGATTTCAAGTTACCAATGAAAAAGTCTTCGCTCTCAAGCCAGCAAAAAATATACGAATCTGAACATTTGGTTAATAATGTTTTTACTGCAATGAAAGCACACAATGATTAGAATTTCAAAAATGCATTGTATATCAGATATGACTAAGTTTTTCCCACTTCACAAAGAAATCCATTCATCGAAAATCCTTTTCGAGTTGAATCCATCCTCACGGATATAGATTCTAGCTTTAGCAAAGCTCCTTTCTCCCACGTTACATTACAGATCAGACCACTAGGAGTCTGTTAGGGATTTGCAAAGCTAATCCAAGTTCAAAAAGACCAAATGTTTTTATTACCTCTCTAGATATCTTTATTACACCACTAATGGAATTCTTTGCTGATGCTGCTGGAGCCATCACCCACGGAAGGATAAACAAACCTTGGAGCGTTTCCAACATCTCTTAACAAAGATGATTAATGGCAAAGCAAAGTCGTAAGAGTGTGGTTTGTGTAATCTCACAAAGATATGTTAACGAAGGGCTTGAGTGAGATGGTAAACAGCATATCTAATTTCCTAGCTTTATCACCACGCCGTTTGAATGAGAATTTGCGAATGATTCGAATGTTCTGGAATATTTCTTCGCCTCTAAGTTTTTTAAATAAAGATTATAAATTGCTTAAGTGACTGTTTCACATAGTGCTCTGGAGTGTAAAATTCGATTATTTTAAGCAGTCACAGTAAAGAACAAACTGCGTTTTGTGTCAGGAATTACTTTTGTTATTGTGGGCTACTTGACTATTGAATGGTTGTAGTGGTAGATCACCATAGCAGTTGTTTTTAGTTCTATACTTCTGTGCATCCTCTAGATTACCAAATAACGTCTGGAATATATTTTGAGCTTTATGTAAACTTATAATCCTCAACAATGATTTCATTCTGTCTGACTCGTAAAATTTCGCCCAAATAGCAAGGTGTGGAACAGTGGTTCCCAACAACTTTTAAGAGGCATTTTAGAAATTTTTGGAGCGTTTGGTTTGTGAAAAACTTTGAAAAAAATCAGTTTCATCTATATGAAGGGAACGATAGAAAATTATTCTTGGTAAGGGTTGGGCTTCTTTATATTCATTTATAGAATTCTTTAAATTTGTTTCTGTCGCTGTGAGAGCGAGGATGGCTCGGTCTGTCGCGCGCCAGGTTCGCAATCTGCAGTCCCCACGTTCGAGTCCCATCTGGCCCAGCATTGAGATTTATCTCCGTAAAACTCTCCGCCCTCTGTTAGTAGGGGACACTGAATGGGCTTGGAAAGGCCGCCGTCCGTCGGATGGAATTTTAACCCATAGGTCCGTGACATGTCACCATTTGTCTCTTAACAGCTGTGTAGTGTGTCCCTTCCCACACCCTCAATCTTCTCTAAGCCCTCGGGGCCCTTGTGACCTGGCGATTTAGCCCACTATGTACAAAAAAAGTGTCGCTCAGAAATAAAACAACCAATCCATATACATATATAAAACATAATTTCCTTATTTGGGAGGCGGGGGAGAGGTTGGCTTAGTCGGTAACGTCCCAGACTCCTAAACCGCAATTCCAAGTTTCGAGTCCCAGCTGTGTCTGCTTTGAGATTTTCTCCGCTAATTCTCTTGCAGCCCTCAATGAGAATGGAGATATTATTGGTTTGAAAAGGTTGCCGGCCTTCGGTTGAGACATTAAGCCTTTGTCCCATCTGCAAGAGACAGCCATACCCTATGCACGTTAAAGAATAAGCTAAATGACCTTGACGGAAGGCTCCCATCAGTTCTTTAACAACTATCCAATGGGTCCGCTTCCCCCAACTTTCTGGGGCGGGGTGGCTCAGTCGGTAGCGCGCCAGGCTCGTAATCTGTAGTTCCCAGGTTCGAGTCCCAGCTGGTCAGCGTTGAGATTTATCTCCGCAAAATTCCCCGCCCTACCCACAGTCAGTAGGGGACACCAGTGGGCTTGGAAATGCCGCCGTCCGTCGGATGGGACGTTAAGTCGTGGCCCCGTGTGCGGGAGAGACATACCCTGTGTACGTTAAAGAACACGCAGGATGGCCTTGACGGGAGGCTACCATCTGTCTCCCAACAGCTCCCCTCCCCCAACCTTCTCTGAGCCTTCGGGGTCCATGTGACCTGGCCATTTAGCCCTTGGTGTGCAAAAAAGTGCCGCTCCAACCCCCAACTTTCTCTGAGACCTAGTGGTACTTGTGACTTGGTCATTTATCCCATTGTGTGCAAAAAAGTGCTGCTCAGAAGTAAAACAACCCAACCATGTTTGGGATATTGGGGGTTAGTTTCTTCCAGTACACCGTCACACGATTTGTGGTGGCTCTAATTTATTCTTCTGTAATCTTGATTTACTTCACACAATATTCTTTATTAATACCTTTAGCCTTTCGTATTGCCTTTGTTGAAAGACGAACTTTTCTTATTTAGAGGAGATAAAGTATCTCACCTGTGTAAACCAGAGAATTGATCTTCACACACTGGCCACTGAATTAGAAACCTTTTTTCAATAACGAGTTGGACCTCCTTTAGCCTGAATTACAGCACATATGCGGTTTGGCATAGATTCCATAAGGTGTTGGAATGCCTTTACATCTCCAGCATACCAGTCCTTTAACTGGCTACGATTTGACAGAAGAGGACTTTGCTCCCGGATCTGTTTTTCTAACATGCCCCATACATTCTTAATGAGGTTCAGATCCGGGCTTTGTGGTGTCCAGGGAAGATGGTGGAAATCGCTGCCCCACAGCTGAACACATCTTGTGCGATGGATAGTAGCATTGTCGTCCATGAAACAAACGTCACCTGCTGGATAAAAAATCAACATTGCAGGATGGACTTGATCGGCAAAAATGTTCAGATAATCCTTGGAGGACACCCAACCTTCCAGCAATATAAGGGGACCCGTTCCGTACCAACAAAACATGCCTCACACCATGACACCGCCTTCAGAATATTGAGTTGTGTTTCATTGTTTCATGAGACTCCCGCCAAAATCTCTGCCTACGTCGGTACAGAACAAGATGTAACGCGACTCGTCGAATCACGACTTTTTTCCGGTCTTCCAGTGTCCAGTCACGGTGACGACACCACTTTAGACGAACTTTCCGGTTCTTTTCAGAAATCAGTGATTTCCGTATAGGCATCAGACTGCTAATGCCGTTCTTCTTCAATTCCGTGCGCATAGTTCGCTGAGATATGAATCGGGAACAGCCTTCATTGAATGCTTCGGTCAATTGCTGCACACAGGAAGTTCTGTTTCTTCGTACAAGCCTTCTCAGACGACAGCGAATCTCGTTCCTGACAGATTGTCGTCGCACCACTTACGCCTCTTACACAAGCAATGTGGGTTATTTTTCCACTGATTAAACACCCGAGATATCTCGCCTTTTGAGAAACCAGTAGGCTCTGCTGTTTTTAAAATCGCCACTCCAGCCAATCGGGCACCCACAATAACCCCTTTATCGAACCCGAAAGATCCTTTGTTTTTCCCATTGTTATCAACACTACTGACGATTACTGACGAGCAGCAGATTCACGTGGTGATTAAATAATTGCCTAGATCACGTGGTGATGCATGTGACCATATTAGAAATCACAAAAGCATAAGTTGGTCTCATGGTAGCGTCATGCATGGCCAGTGGCAGGGAGATCATATGGAGCATTTTCCCCCTCCCCTTGCAAAAATCGATCAAAAAATTTATTTATTTTGAATAATATTTGATACATTTGCTATTAATGTCTTTTCAGCTTAAAGAAATGTAGATTTTACTTTTTTTGTTTTTGGAAGCATGTGATTCTTATCTGTTAAGTGAAAACTTCCTTACATTTATTTCCAATAATAATTTTCCCTTTTTTCTTTCGGTTTGTTTTCGGGCATTGTTAGTTGTATTATGGATATGTATGTAGGATTGCTATATTCGTAACTACTTTATTAATGAACTGCTCTTTCTAAATATTTCTCTTCAGTTATTTGATTTTTGCTTCCCCATGACTCTGTGGGCAGCATATCCTGTGCTCATTAAAGAACACGCTGATGCCCTGGACGGGAGGTTTCCGTCTGTCTCTTAATAGCTGTCCAATGGGTGCCCTTCCCCCAACTTTCTCCCAGCCCCTGGAAGTCTTGTGGCCTGGCCATTTAGCTCACTGTACGAAAACGTGTACCCCCCCCCACCCTCTGAAATGATTCCTGCCAATGCTCATTGGATCATGGATCTCGACTTGAGTTACGAATTAAGAACACACCGTTCACTTTGTGTCTGAGACTCTACATGGAGCTCTCTCTCTAACTTCGAAGTCTTGAATCTGTGCAAGGAATACCTTCAGCAACAGATGCTACGCAAAGAGCGAGTGAAGTGATAAAAGTATCAAAATGTGTATTGGTTAATCAGTGATTGAATTGCATGAAATTAAGCGTTACGTTTTTCAATTTTAATGATTTAACGATTTTTCTTCTCCGAGACTGAAATCACTTTTAATGACATTCATTTTGTGCTGAGTACTTCTTTCGACCACTACTTCGGATATAACGACCTGCAAACTTCGAAAATATAAATAATTAGTGTTGCGTGTCTTTCGTGAGAATTTAATGGCCACAACTGTAGTATAAAACGACGGACACGTGATGTCACATTGTTCACGACATTATATAACATTCTACTTTATTAGACTGATGCCTAGCCTGTAGCCCTGCAGCTACCAGCTCCTGGAAATTGTCGTGATGAGAAAATTATATGGCAGAAGTCCTCAAACATCCCTATCGACATATCCTTTGAAATTAGTTTGGATTTTAATGGTAATTAAATCATTGACACAAATCAATCTTTCCAGAAGGCGAAAATTTATATAATCTATATCACTCCCTAGGTAATAAGCTTTCAACTGATATACACTCTGCGAGTTGAAATTGCAACACCCAGAAGGAGCGGGTCCAACTCCCTGCAAATAAACATATGAGTGCAAGTCAGCGATATATGCAAATGATTACGTTTCCATGACAAACACGTGGTATCTATGGCAGATCACAAGACTAAAGCTCAGCGGCTAAGCCAAATGCTTCAGGCGTTGTAGTTGCCTGAAACAAGTTACGAAGGAGTGTTGATAGCAGATATTGAGGGTGAAGTGAAGGAGTATTGATAGCAGATATTGAGGGTGAAGGAGTGTTGATAGAGGATATTGAGGATGAAGTGTAGAAGATGTCGACACGATCTTTTCACCAACAATATCAGCAGCTGGACGTGTTTCACGTAGTCAGATTTTAAAGCTGTGTGAAATCAGTTGGTCTGCCTACCATATTACTGCATATGTGGGCTATGGTTGGATAATTTTGGGCTGCATGGATGATTGAACATTTTTGGGCCACACCAGACAGTTGCACATTGTTGGAGCCAATCACTTCAAGATGATGCTCAGAGTTGTCACACAGGGTTCGGCGTTCTCAGACGCACAACAGCATGAATTAATTGTATGATCCAACAGCAGGTAAAGAAGACCTGGAGTTGGAATTTCCAAGAGATTGGTAAATGCAGTCCTGCAGGCTCAGGATCCATTTCGTATACTAACCTTGACAAAATGCCACTGTCAGACTTGCCTGGACCTGGGCCGCAAAACTCCTCGCCCTGCCCATGGTCAGTAGGGGAACCGATGGGCTTGGAAATGCCGCCGCCCGTCAGATGGGACGTTAAGCCATGGCACTGTGTGTGGGAGAACCATACCCTGTGCACGTTAAAGAACACACTGGATGGCCTTGACGGGAGGCTACCATCTGTCTCCCAGCAGCTGTTCCTGTGTGTCCCCTCCCCCAACCTTCTCTGAGCCTTAGGGGTCCATGCCACCTGGTAAGTCCATGCCTTCGGGGTCCCCCAATCTTCTCTGAGTCCTTCGGGACCTGGCCAATTAGCCCATGGTGTGCAAAAAAGTGCCGCTCATAGGTGAAACAACCCAAACCTGGACCTGGGTTGCAGCTACCATTTGATGAACTATAACTTCTTCCTTCATAGTTCCCAACTAGCACAATTTCTAGGAGCTCGGCATCTATTGTATAAACTGACCTTGACCATGTGTCACTGTTGGGCAAGGCTGGACCTGGGGGGCAGGTTAAGCTCACCACATACACACATAGTTCTTGCATCCAAGCCTTGTCACAGTCTCCCCAACCTAATTACTAGCAGGACGTGTGAAAACTGATTAATTTTACTACTAACAGGTATTCCAATTTTCATTTCAACCATTTTCATTGCTCATGCACTTAGCAACACCTGATAATGGCAACTAAACCAAGTGGCTCTCAACCCTCAAACACCCCTCAAGGCTATAGAAGGGACAGGTGGAGAGGGTGGAAGGTGGTTAGAATTCCAACAGGATGGAACTCCTCATTTAAGACAACATGCTGTGCCATTTACAGTGGTCAGTTTATTAGAGGCAGTTAGAGAGGATCTGGAAGGAAGGGTTTAAAGGAATGGTATGGAAGGAAAACTGCATATGGGGTGGGCTTTAGAGCGACCTGGAATGAAGAATGGAACCTAGTATCTTTAGCGATGAAGGACTTGCCATTCATCATTTCAATATTTGTAATATACCCAGGTTCAGCTCAGCCTGGAAGTGGTACGCAGTCAAAGTCAGTCTATGCAATGGATGCCAAGTCTGCAGCTCTGAATCTACTAGTCTACGATAATTGTCATAGCTGTGATAGCAAATTCCATGGCAGCAGTTACAGTTCATCAAATGATAGCTATGGTTGCAGTTAGGCCTGCTATCACCCGCTGATGAATCATGCGACTCACCCGTGTTGTTGTGCGTCTGACAGCGTCTCACCCTGTGCAACAACTCTGGGTACCTTCTTGAAATGATTGCCGTCAACACATCCAATCGTTCTTGCATCGCAGCCCATATGTGTGGCGATTTGGCGGGTAGACCATTCGGCTTCATTCAGCCGTACAAACCGATCATTCTAAAACTCATCAAGCAACAGATGTGGTTGGGGAAAGGGTCATTCTAGTGTCTTCTACACTTCACCCTCAATATAATCAACACTCGTTCCGTGTCTTGTTGCAGACAACAGTGCCTGAAATTTTGATTCAGTCTCTCAGCTTTTATCCAGTGATATCCTACAGATACTATTGTTCGTCATGGAAATTAATCAATTGCATATATCTCTGCCTGCACTCACATCATGATATGCATGCAAATCTACCCAATTTTTCTGGATTCAATTTCAGTGTCACAGAGTGTATATACTATATATAAAATTCTTAACGATTGTTTTTTTATTGGCGAGAGTGGTGTAACAACATGTTTGTAACTATAAGCGAAAGGCCGTAATTAGATTGTTAAATTGGAATGTAAACAAATATTGATGAAACACACAAATCAATTTAAATACTCACGAAGATTAAAAAGTAGTATGATTAATATATAACCAATTATAAGTATAGAAATAAGAAAAGGAAGTCTGATTAGTGAGTATTAACTGAATTGTTTGATAGAAATAGAAACCAGCTGTTTTGAAGTTACAAACGATTGATCAGTAGATTTTATTCTTGAGCAGTAAATTACTACCCCTATGTCATTTAAAGTATTATTACTCTCTAATTTACGAGAAGAGCTTTCGAATTATTTGTCGATCTTCTTGTGCGTATGCAGTGGTTCGTCTTGGGGATTAAACGTTAAGTGGACAGATAACGGTGTATTACTACGCTGCAATATTGACCGCAGAATAAGTGGACGCTCCTTTCGGTGAGGTGGAGGGGAGCGGAGGCTCTTCTACAAATCCTCATCTAATCCACCTGTAGCTTGCAGGAGTGTTTCCCCGACTGGCAATCCATCCTTTTCTCTCACTCACTCTACCCCACTCCCATGCTCTCTCACTCCCCACACCGACATGCGAGTTTGTGTTCAGACATTAATTCTGGCGTCAGGCGGGCAAGGAGGTTTGATTGGTTCTCTCAGCCAATAGAGAAGCGGCAGTCAAATATTGATAGGTGGTTACAGATAACGGTGTATCACTGCTGCTGCAATATTGACCGCAGCATAAGTGGATAAGATACGAGTTCATGGTGTGTATGTGTGTTGGCAAGATCTTGTGCTGGGATGCATAGTCTCTGCTAAGAGATCAAAGAGTCTGACATTATTACCAACAGGAATATGTATTGGACACTTATTTTCAACCTGAGATTTTGTCATTAAGATATTTCTACTTTTTTTATACGTAAAATAAATTAGTTTAATTTTTTAATTCTGTATGAATCGCCCTTCTTTATCTACAAGTAATCTGGACGATTTCAAAAAGTTATTTTTAAAAACCAAAAGGCATAAAGAAATAAATCTGGCGCTTTTGGAAATAACAACCCAAAAATGTTTTTTAAAAATGCACAAGAGAAGTAATTCTTATATGCAATGAATAAACATACATTTGCTTGATCATTAGATCGACCGAGGATTTTGTTCCTAGAAGCTGGACGCATTTCCTTCTGCATTTTCTTTCCAACTGTGTTTCGTTTCTGTATGCCTTTTAGTTTTTTGAAAACGAATTTTTGAAACCACTAAGATAATTAGTTAGTTATTATACATAACTATGAGCGGAACATCTTTGCACATAATGGGTTAAATGGCCAGGTCACAAAGATCCCAAGGTGCTCAATTCTACAAATACTGTAGAATTGTTTGGAGACAGAAGTCTCCTGTCCAGGCCATCCAGTGTGTTCTTTAACATGCATGAATATGGAGCCACGGCTTTTCGTCCCAGCCGACGGACTGCGGCCTTTCTCACCGAGAACAAGGAGGAGGTTTAGCGGAGATAATTCTGACACAGGTGGGGACTCGAACCTGAGAACTGAAGATTACAAGCAACGGGAAGGAGAAAGCCAACATTCAAACCGGAGTGTCCCGTCAATTCATCGCAGTGTTAGACACGGGGTTTTATTGACTTTCTACATCTGTAGATTGTTTAAATGAACTCTAAAGAGAATAATTTACACTTTAAAAGGTTAAACATGCATCAGAAGAATTTACCTCAGAAATTAATTAAAACTAGCATAACAAGGATTGTTTTAAACCATTTAATAAAATATGCATTTTAAAAGTTTGCCTAATATTGAAATAATCATTATGCAATCATTAACGATATTTATAAAAATAGTTTGTTGTTAAATATTCCAGTTTTCGTGCCTCTTTAAATACTGAATGAATATTGTTGAAACTAATTTTAATTTTCAACAGTTACATTTTTCCACTAAATGCATATTTTATAAGTTTTAGACCACCAAAGAAATATATAATAAAAAAAGATGTATAACCAGTGTGAAAAAAAAACATAAACTATATATATTTTTTAAAGTTAATTATTTTAATGAGAATTTGTTTCGTCGAAGCTGGACTTCATCTTGTCCTATATTCGTTATTTTCTCTTTTGAAAAATTAATCAATTTATCATCAGTAGCTTTGGGACGGGACAAAAAGATATGGCTGGCCGTAATTTGTCCAGGGTTGTTCTAAGTTTATTGTTGGAAATGCAACTGATGATTTTTAATCCTTACCCTTAGTGGAGCGGTGGAGATGCAATTTATTTAAGAGACAATTGTTTGTTTTTAGAGATTAATTAAAAGTTTTTTTTGGGGTTGGGTAGGTAGTGATAAACTGGCTTTTGTCAGAGAGGGGGACACCAAAGGGCTTGGAGAGGCCGCCACCATCGTATGGGACATTAAGCTGTGGCTCCATGGGCAGGAAAGCCATACCCAGTGCATGTTAAAGAACATGCTAGATAGCCTTGATGGGAGACTTCAATCTGTCTCCTAACAGCTATCCAGGGGGTCGCTCAAAGGTAAAACAGAATATCCCTCTCTGTGGGGCATGAAATATATGAGTTTTAGTTATTTCACATAACAATAGGTTAACATACAAAATAGCTCCCCAAAATACCAACCAAAATTGCCCTATCAAAATAGAGAATTACCATGTTGTGTCAATGGGAATATAACTTCGAAGCTCTATAGCTTCTAATTTATGCATTTAATGAAAAAATGTGATTGATGATAAATTGTAAATCATAATCAATTCTATTTAAATCTCGATTTTCACAATATTCGTTCAGTATTTAAAGAGGCACGAAAGCTGGAATATTTAACATTAAATTATTTTCATAAATATCATTAATGATTGCCTAATATTAAAATAATAATTTCGCAAAGTTTTAAAATGCATATTTTATTAAATGGTTTGAAACAGTACTTTTTATTTAAGCTTTAATTAATTACTGAGGTATATTCTTCTGATGCATGTTTAACTTTCAAAGTCTAAATCATTGTCTTTAGAGAATTCATTTGTGCAAAAGATGTAGAAAATTAATAATGTCTAACACTGCGATGAATTGACGTAGAACTCAAATCCGGAGGGCGTCCAACCAATTTTTCCTAGTTATCCCGATAACAGATCTGTATATTGGTTAATTTAGACCAGCATCAAAACTTAAAGAATGCGTCCTCAATGATGTTCACTGAAGTTCCCATTAAACTTTAATAACTATCCCATATTTCTTTTTTCGTTGAATCCTTGTGAGTCTGCGGCGGGGATTGGCTCAGTTGGTAGCACACCATGCTTGTAAACTGAAGTTCGAGTCGCACTTGTTCCTGCATTGAGAATTTTCTCCACTTCCACTCATTCTGCCCTCGGTGAGATTGGAATTTTTACGGATGAGCTTGGAAAAGTCGTCGTCCTCTGGGTGCAACGTTAAACCGTGGCTCCGCATGCAGGAGAGCCATTCTTTGAAGAGCCTTGACGAGAGAGTTCGATTTGTCCCCCAAAACTGTTAAGGAGATAGAATAGTGGAAGTCAATGGTTCTCCTTCCCTAATTCTCTGAGCCCTTTGGGGTTTCTTGTGACTCCTGGACTTTCTTGTGACTATTTTTTAGAGACTTTTCTTGTGACCTTTTTAGAGACCTTTCTTGTGACTATTGCCATTTTTGTGCGCAAACGTCTTTCAAAGGTACAACAACTCGATACAGCTCTGAGCTCTTGAGGCCCTAGTGACCTGATCATTTTTGAGGCAAAAGAAGCGCCTTTGAAACAACCTGAACTATAATCGTTCGAAGTCTCCAGTGTTTCAAGAAAAAAAATATGCCGCTGAAAATATTGTAAACACCTCAGTTTTGTCAAAATCGACGAAACAAAGGTAATTTTTACCTCCTTTGGGAACAGTCCATTTATTTTTTCCGCTGCGGCTAATTTTCACCGCCAAAGAACCATGTACTTTATAGGAGACTGCTGCAGCCAGTGATGATGCTGCTCCTAATAGTGGAGCTCAGGTGTGAAGGAGTATGGCACGGCGACACTAAATATTTCCTGACGGACTTGGAAAAGGATATCGTTACTGGTAAAGCCCACATGGCTCAAGCCTCCCATTAGTTCCGTTCCATTTCGTCTTACCATTTATCACCAGCTGTCCCGCATCCTATCATCTGCCCGACGCGTGTCCCTCCGACCGGCTGGGCAGTCTGCCAGAGATAGTCGAGAAGAAGAATTTGGGGTCATAGACGAGACGGATTGGTGGGGGGAAAGGGGGGTCGTTACGGAATAACTACATAAAAAAAGCCTTCTGTTACGTTTTGGGGGAAGTTTCGTCCCGTGAGAAATCATTGGACATTAAAAATTACGCTCTAAACAGGTTGAATAATATAACGCTGATGAAAGACCCAGAAACTTAAGTTTTATGAAAGGTTGATAATATCTCGTAAAATCGTTAAAACCGAAATTTAACGACTCGAGATTTAGACTGAAAAATGTATGTCCTCAGACTTTGAAGGTCTGACGTCATAGAGATAGTGTGAGAATGGCGAGGCTTCAAAAGAAAGGCAATATACGGAAAAAAAATAATAAAAGCAAAAGCTCCTTATGCATCTCAAACACTAATCATTTAGTCACCTGGAAGAGTTTAATGGGTTGGATTGTTTTACCTCTGAGCGCCACCTTTTTGCGCATAATAGTCTAAACGGCCAGATCACAAGGATCTCAAAGGTTCAGAGGAAGTTCGAAAAGAGCACCCACTGGAACTGTTAGGAGAGAGGTGGAAGTCTCCCGTCAAGGCCATCCAGCGTGTTCTTTAACGTGCACAGAGTATGGCTCTCCTGCACACGGAGACACTGCTTTATGTCCCTCCCAGCAACGGCGATCTTTCCAAGCCCATCGATGTTCCTTTTCTCACCGAGGGCAGAATGCAGGTTTAGTGAAGACACAAGCGAGATTCGAACCTGGAAACTGCAAATTGCGACAAGGGTACTGCCGACTGCGCCAATCTCCGCCGCAGTGTTTAAATGAAATTAATCCATGATCGCATATAAAGGAAGATTACAGTGTTCACATTAAATAAGACTTACTTAATGGATTGAGTTGTTTTTACCTCTAAGCCGCAAGTTTTGCATACACTGGATCAAATGGTTTGGTCACATGGACAACAGTTGCTCAGAGAAGGTTGAAGAAAGTAAGCCACAGGACCGCTGTTAGGAGGCAGATTGAAGGCTTCCGAGCGGTGACCTAAAGCTTCCATTTGCTCTTAACTGTTGTCCAGGATCCACTACCTCAACCCTATTATGTATATGAACCACAAAATATAGTAAATCAGACCATTAGACAAAAGCCGTAAGCCGCCGGATGGAACGTTAACCGCTGGCTTTGTGTTAGAGAACTCGAATCTGTGCTCCTTAAAGAATATTCTGGATGGCTTTGATGGAAGGTTCCATTTGCCTCCTAACAGCTGTCCAATAGCTCCTCATCCCCTACGCAAACCAACTCTGAGGCCCTGGGAGTCTTGTGAATTAGCTCATTGTGCGTAAAATAAATTCTCTTAGAGGGAAAACAACTCAACCATTGGGCAAAAAAATGCCGTTTAAAGGAACGGATACTAATGTAAATCCGAAGCTTCCATTAGGTGTTTTGTGTTTTTACACTTCCCATCTTTCCATTTCATGGAACGTGGGAACCATCAAATTACGAACCAACATCCGAATATTGAGATCTTTGTGACCTGGCTATAATATGTTATTATTTATAATATATGCCTTATGCAGAAACAAATGAAAATAAATGCACCCCTCACCCGGTCATTTGCCATAGAGGTCAGAGAGGATTGGGTTGTTTTATCTGTGAGCGGAGCTTTTCGCACACAGTGGGCTAAATGACAAGATCAGTAGTTGCAAGGGCGCAGAGATCAGGGAAAGAGATCCACTGGGTAGCTGTTAGAAGACAAATAGAAGCCTTCCTCCAATGTCATCCAGTGTGTTCATTAACGTGCACAAGGTATGGCTCTCCTACACACAAGACCACAATTTAACATCCCATCCGACGGACGGTGGGCTGTGGTGGCAAGTCAGTAGTGCGCCAGGCTCGTATTCTGCCGTTCCCAGATTCGAGTCTCACTTTCGCCAGAGTCTAGATTTATCTCCGCAAACCCCTCACGCTACCCTTGATCAGTAGGGAGACACAGATTTCTAATAGGTAAATTCTTGCTAGCACATAAGAATGGATAACGCTTTTTTGCCTGTTAGATTTACTATTTAAATAAGTGTTGCAATGTGCTATTCACAACACTTGTGTAAATAAATCTAACCAGCAAAACAGCGTTATCCATTCTAATGTGTTAATAATAATGCCATGAAATCGTTTATCGATTTACCACTATATTCTCTAAAATTCTTGCTATGTCAAAGATGTAACATTAACCCATTCCGAGCTCAATAGTTTCTTAAGAATTTTTATGAAAAAATGGGACTGAAACTGGAATGAGTATCAGAAACATTTAACAAAAATGTCATGTGTTCTGAAATAACTCATGGAAAACTGGAGAAAAATCAAATCATCATTACAGAAAAAGCTAAAATATGCAAATATACACCAAAGAGCCAAAACATTATGACCACCTGCCTATGTTGGTCCTCCACATGCTGCCAAAGCAGCTCTTACCCAGCAAGGCATGGACACTACAAGATTTCTAAAGGTGTCTTATGGTATCTGGTACCAACGTGTTACCAGAAGATCCTTTAACTCTTGTAAGTTACGTGGTTGAGCCGCCGCAGATCAAATGTGGTGTTCCAACACAAACCACAGATGCTAGATTGGATTGATGTCAGGGGAATTTGGAGGCCAGGGCAATACCTGAAAGTCTTCCTCAAGTTCCGCGAACCATTCTTGAACAATTCAGCAGTGTAGCATGGCGCATTATACTGCTGAAAGAAGGCGCTACTAGAGGGATATACCGTTGTCATGAAAGGATGTACCTGGTCTCCAATGATGTTTAAGTAGGTAGAGACGTCATAGTTTCATGCACATGAATGACTGGACCAAGGGTTTCCCAACAGAGCATTGCCCAAAGCATTACACTTCCTCCATCAGCTTGTTTTCGCCCCACAGTTCATCCTGGTGCCAACACTTCCCCATGTAAACCACACACTAGTACCCAGCAATCCACATGGTGCAACAGGAAACGAGATTCATAGGACCAGACTACCTTCTTCCAATCACTCAAGGTCCAGTTTTGATGCTTGTGTGCACATTGTAGGCTCTTTCGACGGTAAACCGAGATTGACATAGGCACTCGGAGCGGCATGCGGCTACGCAGCCCCATTTTCATCAGGGTTCGATGTATCGTGTGTTGTGACATATTACTCCCGTCACCAGCATTCAAATTACGGACGAGTTGCGCCGCAGTATTCCTTCTGTTGACTCGTACCATACGAGATAGCCTTCGCTCACCTCTAGCATCGATGAGTCGTGATCGGCCCACACCTTGCCAGCGGTTCATGGTTTTTCCCTCCTCGGACCACTTTTTGAAGGTACTAGCCACGGCTGACCGTTAGCACCCCACAAGCCTTGCCTTCTCAGTCGTCCTCCACCCAGTCGTCTTGCCATTACAATTTGGTCTTTGTCAAACTCACGTAAGTCCATTGCCTTTCCCATCTGAAGAACAAGAATAACACTGACAAACATAGCTCAGAAACAGGTATTATTTATACCATTTCATGACCTTCACACGCGCCGTCGTTTACCTGCAGTTGCTTCGATTTGCATAAAAACACGCTGGTCATAATGTTTTGGCACTTCGGTGTATTTCAGAATAATTTAATGTAAAGTTTTATATTTACATTATAGCCTGTTTAAATAACTTTTGTAGATTATTTTAACTAGTAGTTCTTGTTCAATGATCCAGTTTCCATAACTCAATGGGGGGAATTGTCTCAGTGGCAATACCTTAGGCTCGTAATCTGTTTTTCCCAGATTCGATTCCCAACTGGGCTTGCGTTAAGAATGTTCTCCGCTAACCCCCGTTCTGCTGTCGGTAAGAAAACAGATACTATTGTTATTGGAAAGAAGCCCGGTGTCGGATGGAACTTTAAGTCGTTTTCCTGTGTGCAAGATATTTCAACCATACTCTGTACATATTGGATAGCCTTCACTGGAGATTCCCATCTGTCTCCTAACAGTTGTTCAGTGGATCTCTTTTCTGAATTTTTGTGATGCTTGTGGCGTGGCCATTTAGCTTATTGTGTGCAAAAGAGTGCCTCTCAGAGTCAAAACAACCCATGATTCTGTATTACTGTTTCGAATATTTCCATTTATTCAGTAAAGTATCGTATGTTGATAAATTCGAAAAAAGGGTCAGTTTCATAGGTAAGAAAAAATCCCAAAAATATAAGATTTCTTATAAATCAAGGTAAAACACTATAGGTAGATAGATGACTGATGCGTTTAAAAAATGTACACCACATAGTACTTTTACAAACGATGATGGAGTTGTTGGAGTTGTTACTCTGTGCAATCAGAAAACAGTTTACCAACACAGCTTAACTGATTTTTGCAATAGATTACATACTATTCAAAGTCCGTGCAGAAAGTTAGCTGTAATGTATTACTTCGTAATTAGTTTTATCAATAAGAGACACTTTGGGTTGAATTGTCAAGTTACAAGAGCCTTAAGAATCAAACTAGATTTGAGAAAAGAAACCCATAACATGTTCTCAAAGCAAGTGAGAGCCTCTCGTCTAGGCCATCTAGGAGTTTCTAATATGTATAGGGTATGGGTTAAATTAGTCATGGTCGAACTACAGCCCGTAGTAAAATTTAATCCAGATTTATATGATCATTGTATATGATGCGTTGCCTTGAATGTCATTTAATGTAATAACTAATTCAATCACAGAAGTTTTTTTAACTGCTATTCCAGAGTATTGGTCGGTGGTATTTAATGAAAATGATAAGTAGAGGTGGATTAGGAGAAAAGCTTGTTGTAATTATTATTCATGCAGTGTGCCCAAATTGTGGTCGTAGTTTCCTGGTTGCTACAGAGTATCGCTATACTTCCCGCCTTCTTAATGCGCAACTCCCTGTCGGTGCCATTGTACACGCCCTACCCTGTTTCTGTCTGGCCTTACTTGATGAAAGCTCATTATTATGGCCAAAGAGATCGTTAGAATGGCTTTCGGTCTCTTGTATATAATTTAGTCACTTATCCGGTTTTCCTCCAATAAACTTACAGGTGAGCTTTTGAAATTTTTTCCGTTTATCGGCAATTATCTATCGTATACAAAAGGTCAGAGGTCAAGGACAGAGCTAAAAGAATTTAACGGAAGATTCCTAAAGGTAATATGCAAATGCAAGTTGTCGTGTTGCTTTTTCGGACAATTAGCTCAATGTTAGGCAAAGGTCTTTGAGTGATGTGGAATTTTAGATTGTGATAGAATTTTTTATTGTTCTTCCTGACAGTCTGGTCGATGCTAGTAGATACTTGCAAGTGATGTCCTAATGTAAATTCTGGTGAAATTATGGTTATGATGGATAATTAGCGCAGTGCGAGCTGTTCAGATGATATATAACTGAGGCTGTAGTAGAATATTATATTTTGCTGACAGTTCAGTGCTATTATTAATTTTACTGACAATTAAACCGAATGTTAGTAGACGTCTTAATTTAATATGGAACTGAAGATTATGATGGAATCATGGACTCTGCTGATAATTAGCTCAGTACTAGTGAACAAAGTAATTAGGAATTGAAAGTAATGATGGAACTATGGCTTTCGCTGACTCATATATAATACTCAATATACTAGGGTAACCTAAGTCTGCGTTTTTCGTCTTGCAAAATGTGTACGGTGAGACATCACCGTATTGCATTTGCATACATCTAAAGGTAATTCTAAGGGAAAGTATAAAGTCCACTGTGCCAGTCCATAATTATTGCAAGTATCGGATTCTTGGTTTCCATCGTTAGAAACGTTGTACAATGAGTGAATTAAGTTTGAAATTCGTGCAATTTAAATCATTTCTGTAAAAAAGGATTAAAAGCTATCAAGTTGCCCGTGAAGTATGCGAAGTGGAAGATGAGGGAGCAGTCGCCATATGTGCTGTTAGAACTTGGTTCAAGAAGTTTAAAGTGGCGACTCGAGCGATCAATATGGGTAGATCGCAGCATTCTGTGCAATGCTGTTGGAGTTGATCCATCGACAAGCACTCGCAGGCTCTCTTCCGAACTTGGTTGCTCACAAACAACTATAGTGCAAGCATTGCTAAGGTAGCCACAAGTTGCCGAAGAGTTCCACACGAACTGACTACTGAACAAGCAAAACCGTCATATCGAAATCTGCAGGAAACTCCTTGCTAATCAAAGCAATGTTTTCATCAAGCGAATTGTTTTGTGTGACGAAAAAGGAATCGTTTTCAAAAGTTCGAACACCCAAAAGCAGTAGCTTGGTCCATGCCAGCCCATACTTCCTGTCCCAAAGAAGGGAGACAAGAAACGAAGGCAATAACGTTTCGATACTTGACGTTTGATGGAATTTTGGGGATGTAGTACACTTCGAACTGGTTCCCGATGGACGTGCCATCGATGCCGACTTCTGCTCAGCACAACTGGAGCGTGTGTACTCTGTGATGCTTCAACTCTACCCAGAATTGCTACTCCTCCAACAACACAACGCAAACGTATTTCGGAACAAAGGAAAACTTTGAGAACTGGCATTTGTGCTTCTTCCTCACCCAGCGTATTGTCCGAACATAGCTTCTGACTACTACTTCTTTCATTCCATAGGTCATTTTCATCGAGGTAGGAGATTTCAAGCATTTTAGGAAGTCTAAAACGAATATCAGAAGTTTTCCACTGGCTAGCCGACAGATGTCTACGAACTATTGAAAATTATGGTTAAAATTTTGCGTTCATTATTTGTAAAATAATCATTTTTCAAGTAGGCGATAAAACTCAGATTTATGAATCACCTTAGTAGTAGATGTCTGAAGATTATGTGCTATTCAAACCTGGGATGGAATTTTAATTTTACACTAATTAGCTTGATGAATATGAGGCTGTAATTAATGAAATAAGTGGCTGGAATAGGTCTGTTAAAGAGCAGATATTGAAGAAGAGAATGATAGCTTACTGCTCATTCCTTTATAGTCTTAATTATTAGATGTTCTCATATTCTGAGTTTTCACTGTTTCGATTCTTGACTTTGTGATCAGGAGATTTCCATGGCTTCTCCATTCCCTGCTCCTTTCGGTTTGAATAAAATTGCAAAGTTCTTTTTTCATTGGGTAGAGTTAGTCTTTGATTACATGCGTAGATAGGTAAAACCATCCAACAGTCGCTTTAAAGAACTTGCTAGATACTGTTAGCAAGATTTCCACCTGCTTCTAACTGTGTCTACTTAATCTTCTTAATTCTCCTGTCGAGTAATGGAATCATTTTCATTTTCTAATGTTGGTTTATTTTTATCTCGGAACAGCACATTTTTGCCTCCAATAGTCAGTTCACAAACTAGGCTCCGAGAAGAGAACTGAAGAATCGCAGAGTACACATCCTCTTCAGACATCTACTTCTATTTTTATTATTTTTATTTTAAAGAATAAAATCGACTGGACAGCTGTTATTAAGAAGCATGCTGAAGCTTCCCGTCAACATTTCCCATTGTGTTCTTTAAGTGCTCAGAATATGGTAGGCTACATTTAACATTTCATCTGACGGACGGCGACCATTTCTCAAGCCCATAGATGTTGTTTTCACCTGAGACAGAAGAGGGGTTGTAGAAAGTACATCTCAATGCAGGCACAGTTTGGAGAACGTGGGAACCATCAAATTACGAGCCAACGTGATCTTTAAGATTTGTTGCGTGTTTCCATACATCTCGATGTGAGGTTTCATATATGCACCCACAAACATTTAATGTATTTTTATTCCGCTTAATCCTTTCCAAATACATAGTAATAGTTGTGCATGACAATAATTACTTTTAGAACAAAATACATAGTAATTGTTGCCCCCTTTTTTAATTTCTAGGTAAACTGTATCATTTAATATTCTTTGGCTTCGCTTTCTTTGATAGTTGCATCAATGAAAGTACCAAATGCCTTAGCTTAACAGTAACGGCATCAGTAGAGTGTACAGAATAAGAGCAACTGCAAACAACACGAATTCTTGGTATCAGCCTTCAAAACTGATGTATTTCTCTACTCGCAATTAAAATACTAATTTTGAATAACGCCATCACAGGCATACAAATTATTCTTAGTTCAGGCGGTACTCTCGAAATGCTAATTATATCAGTATTCCAACTTCGACATGATTCATGTATCTAATTGTAGCAAAGCTCTGAGTTAGGCTACAAGTAGATCACGGGTCCAGATATGTAGTGTTTTTTTAACCACATTAAACTCTATTTTCTATCCAGTTGGATTGTTTCAACCGTAAATGACATTTTTGAAAGAGAGAGTGAACCACATCTCGTGAACCCAAATCTTATTCCCTTTGCGAATTATGAACCACAGTCAGGATAGGTGGCGGATCAGAATTTTGTTCTTCGATAAAATAGTTCACCCTGCTAAAACAAAACAAATTACATTTGCATAGGTTTTACACATATTATCCTTCGAAAATTTTAAGTATTACTAAAACAATAAAACGTTTCATTTGCGTAATTTTCTGTACATAAGTGTTTCTCTTCAATAATTTTCTTTTTATTCGAACGACCTGTTCACGTACAACAAATTGAAGCGTGATTATTGTATACGAGATACAGCAATGCATCATGTTGAGAATAGAAAAATAGTTAAGTTTGAAAAGAGTTTTAGAGAAGTTAAGAAGTTGTTATTGGAGTGACTTTGTGTGTACAGAGTGCGGGTGTCGCCTGGATTGCCGTTACTGATAAGTGCCATTTTGTGAATAATCAGAATGACTTCGACTGTTTAAAAGAATGTTGTTCTTATAAAACAAGTGAAAAATAAGGTCGATTTTCGGTAAGATTTGATTCTACGATTTTTTATTGAAAACTTTGCAATTTACCTTTCGAATGTTCTATTCTTTTAGTATTTGATATTTAAAATGACAATTGTAATTTGCCTATTGAAGTTTAGTGTTAGTTTTTTTTTAGTTAGTTTGCCTAGTTTAGTCTATTTGTACATTAAGTGATGAATACTTCAGGTTTTACTTATTTCTTGTAAATTAATTTCTTTATTTATTAAATAATTTCATCTGTTTCGTTATTTCGAAATCGTGTTGTCAAACAAAAACAGCTAAAAATCTCAAACATTTTTATCATGTCTTATGTTACTGAAAAGTGACAATGTATTGTTTTCATAGTTTTATTTGGCAATTTTAAAATATTACACCCTGTTATTGAAGGATACAAAGATTCGTTTGACTGCTACTGTGCATACTTTTTTTCATAATTTTTAAACTTATTGTGTAAAACCTATGTTTTTTTAACTAATGATGTAAAATATTAAATTTATTCTTGCGATTATTCTTCAGAATTACATTGGCAAAAATTAATCTAATTTTGCTCGACTTTTATTTGTGCTCTGCTAAACTGATTTAACATTTTTCACGAGGCCATCTAAAAAATTAAATTAGTAGTATAAGGAATTGGCACGTAAATTTTCATACGATATCCTTATTTTTGCATTGGCCACTTATTGAAATTTTTTTTGTAATATTTTTATTCCTTTCTTCTTTTCCTATGAAACCATCTCCTGCATCTCTCATTTACTCGAGAAAGCCTCGAAGATTATCTGACGTTTTAATGGTATGTTCTTGGCACACTTGTTTCACCTCTTATTATATGATTCCTTTATTCCAGCAGCAATCTGAAAATCGTAATCTAATTAAAATGAAACCTAAGAAGTGAACCCCAAAAGCACTGTTTTCGTTGTAGCAATTAAATCTGCTGCTGTACTTGCATAAACGCTTCAATTATTAACTTGAATGTCGGAGGAAGTAATTGAAGCCCGTACGATACTTACGACTGTATGCATAGGCATGGAAAAAAATATTAATAATTCAATAAAGAAGTAGTTGCAACAGTCGACAAGGCAGGGAAGATGTCAAGCCACAGCCTCCATTTTTTTCTCGTTCTATTGATCCTTGCTGTGCCCCACGTAATTTAGGTCTACATATAAAACGAGTCGTGGATCGATACAGCAAGAGTTAATTAGTAAAGATCGCCGCATTTGCAAACTGAATATCGACATGTAATTTACTAGGGGTTTGAGTCGGCTCGGGACAATTTCGCATCTTTTGCCGGAGCATCTACAAAGAGACGTCTGTTCTCGAATCACCTAACATTTCTCCATCACTGCAACAAAAACGAATTACACGCCAGCTACACTTGTGAGGCGAGGATATAAATAAGTAGTTTGGTTGGGCATCATTCGCGCCTGAGCGAAATGAATAATTAAAACGAAGCAGGTATGATTGCTGCTTGTTTGGTTATTTTCAAAGATCCGAAACCAAAAGATAATACTCGGGAATCCATATTATTAAAAGGATGGTTTATAACAAGAGCCGTATACGTTGGCTGCATTAATTTTGGTAATATTTCAGTTGAAAGGAAGTGAGAGTTTGTTTCTTTTTTCCTTGTGTACGGTAATTAATTTGCTTCTTATGTACAAGGTGTTCGAAAATTATTGTAATTAATTATGTTTTTAATAAAATGATCGATAAAGTAAAGACGTTGAATATGTAGTTTAGCTATGATTAACATAACACATTTTAACGTGCTCGAACTTGTTTTTCCCCGTGAAAAATGGGTTGGGTTGTTTTACCTCTGAGTGGGACTTTTTTTGTACACAATGGGTAAATGGCCAGATTTACAAGGGTCCCGAAGGCTCAGAGAAGTTTGGGGGGGAGGGGATCAACTGGAACAGCTTTTGGGATATAGATGGTAGCCTCCCATCAAGGCCACCCAGCGTGTTCTTTAACGTGCACATGGTATGGTTCTCCCGCACACGGACCACGGCTCAATGTCCCGTCCGACGGATGGCAGCCTTTCAAAGCCTTAGGTGTTCCTTACTGATCGTGGGCAGGGCGGGGAGTTTTGCGGAAATAAATTTCAACGCTGACCTAGCTGGGACTCGAACCTGGGAGCTGCAGATTACGAGGCTGGCGCGCTACCGACTAAGCCACCCTGTCCCTGCATGAAAAATAAGTGGTTTCAATTGTTTAAGACAAACTAGTTTTCTATCCTAAGTAGAAAAACCGGTATAATAAGCAATAAAGACCATCTGTGCGGAAAATTGGACCTCAATAGAAAGACAATTTAAATATAGAACAAATTGAATTTCGATTAAGTTGCTGTCTCTGAGCGACACTTATTTGCACACAATAAGCTAACAGTGTCTACTTAATCTTCTTAACAGCACATATTTGCTGTTTAACACACATTTTTGCTTTTTAACAGCACATTTTTGAAGCTAAATGCCTACATCACGAAGACCTCAAGGGCCCTGAGAAACTTGAGGAAAGAAGATCTACTGGACAGTTGTTAGAAGGCAGATGGTTGCCTCCCGTCAAGGCCATCCAGCGTGTTCCTGAACGTATAGAGGGTGTGGCCCTCCTGCACACGGTTCTATATCCTATCTGACGGACGGTGAACTTTTTAGTCTATCGGTGTCCCCCTTCCCACCGAAGGTGGGAATCAACGGAGATAAATATCAATGCTGACAAGTTAGGACTTAAATCTTGGAACTGCAGATTATGAGTCTGGCGCACTACCGACTGAGCCAATCCCACCTCCCACTTCCGATGTGGAGGAAAGCCAAACACTATACAAGTTTAAAAAAAACGAGCTAGATGGCCTTGACTTGGAAGGGTTTCATTTGTATCTCAAGAGTTCACAAATGTATCCCCTTTCCTCACTCAGCTTTCAGCCCTTAAGGCCATTGAGGCTTGGTCATTTAATGCTTTGGGTGCAAAAACAGTGCCGTTCAGATGTAAAACAACGCATAATTTGGGTCATAGAAAAAACTAATATTTATATCGCTCTTTAAAATTCACAAAATTCTTGTTATTGATTATCAAGCTAAAACTTGTAAATTCAAAAGTGTGATAAACGTTATATGCTCCGTACTTGATCTCGTTCTTAACGATTCTTATTTTTCACATTCAACTCCAAGACTATTATTTCTGCACTCTTGACAATGATGGGATCATACCTGATCGTAATCTTATTAGAGACTTCCATTACCAGTTTCTAGTTTTTCTTAATGTTATCTGAATGTATTGAAACAAAGTGAAACATCGTCTCAATAATCTAATGGGATTTATCGTTATCTTTTTTTAATTAAGAGTAGGTATTCGTTTGTTAGCGCATTAGAAAGACTATTAACTTCATTACATTTCTTGCGGCCGGTTAATTAAACACTTTTTGATGTTTCACTACAAAAAATGATGGGAATATTGGGGTTTTTTTACCGTTTCTTTTTTTTAAGTCAGAGTCTCAATGATCATGCCTTTGCTTTGATATTTATTATGCAAATGTACTTCGCTCTTGAGGTGTTGTAATTAAAATGAAGTTTTTGGCGCGTAAAACTTGAAGTGTTGCCGGGATTGTTTTGTGACACTTTTGAAATGCTAAGTTCAAAATTAGATTTCTAAACCTCATTGAAAATTGATTTCTTTATCATAGATAGAAGCTTAAAATGACAGCCACATGAAGCTTAAACTTATATTAATTCGAGTTTTATAATACAAGGTGTTCGAAAAATAATGGTGGGGTATCGAGAACCAATCTGTAGGATAATAATATACATATTCAAGAATGTTATATTTTAATTGAAGGCGTACTTCAAATACTTTTGAACATCATTAGTGAATTTCCTCATGTGCACCTTTCGTAACCCTGCATATTTCTAATCTGTATTCCACTTCTTGCCATGCACGCTGCAGCAATCTCTTGTTTACTTGCTCAGTTGCTTCTTTTATCTGGATTTTAAAATGATTCAGTCTCGAATTTTGGCCATAGAAACATAATTCTTTACAAAGCTCCGTAAGAAAAAAATTAAGGGTTTCAGATCAGGATTCCTTGGTGACCAAAGTATTGGAAATCCATCTGTCAAGAAATGTTTCACTAAGAACTTCATAAATCTCTTGAAAAATGTGACTTTGCATTCCTTTGTAGAAAGCACCTGCTTCAGTGGTAATTATTTTTTTAATTCAGTTTGACTGTAATTTTGTAACAGAAAATAAGTTGTGTCAGATTATGAATCGATGGTTTCGATGACCTCTGTGAGAAAGGCATAGCATAGAAGTGCTTCTTAAATTAAAAGGATCCAACCCTAGTAACAAAATTAATGTGAAGTAGAATAATTTATTAAAGCTATTAAAGATTAAGTTCGTTGTGTTACCTCTGAGAGCCACTTTTTTTTCACACAATGGGCTAAATAGCCAGGACACAAGAACACCAAAGTCTCAGAAAATACTGGGGGATGGGATCTTCTGGACAGCTGTTGGGAGACAGATGGTAGCTTCCAGTCAAGGCCATCCAGCGCGTTCTTTAACGTGCATAGGGTATGGCTCTCCCGCTCACTGACGCACGGATTAATGTTCCATCCGACGGACGGCAGCCTTTCGAAGCTCATCGGTGTCCCCTACTGATCGAGAGCAAGAAATTTTGTGGAGATAAATCTCAACGTTGGCCGAGCTGGGACTCGAATCTGGGAACTGCAGATTACGAGCCTGGCGCGCTACCGACTCAGCCATCCTCCCTTATTAAAGATTAAGTAAGCAAGTCAATAAGTTTATTTTCTATAAATATACAGTGCATGGATGCTATACCTAAATATTTAAAAATAACAATTCTTTGTTATGTAATATAACGATAGGCTAGAGTAAATACATATTTCACATTTATACAATTTTAAACACTCTACACCATCATTAGCAATCAGAAAAGTCTGTCGATTACGCATTTTCCGTTTTGACTTCCTGTCATTACAGCAACATTACCACGCACATTAGAATAACAGAAATATCCTACACAAGTCAGACTCGTTTTGAGGGTTGTAACAAAAAAAAAGTTAATTTAGCTTGGAACTGACTTTTATGTTTACACGCAATAACATGCAAAGCAGCTCTTCTGGGAATAGGTAATTGAAAAGATGTTTGAAATTCATGCTGCCTAAACCGACTAGCGTGTTATTTTTTGCTTTTCATTGTTTTCTATTATTTAAACCATTATTTTGTTCCAATGTGCTAATAATGATAGAGCATTGTTAGCGCAAGTATCATATTACGGGTGATTCAGTATTCTTTGCATTCAACTGAAAATTCCAAGATGACTTAAATGTTTACCATTCTCTACAGATAATAGTAAAATGATGACACTATCTCTAAATTAATATCTTAGGAAATAAGAGCGTCATTGACTCGGGTCGGTAGCGCACCAGAGTCGTAATCTTCAATTCCCAAGTTCGAGTGGAGCTGGAGTGGCTCAGTCGATAGCGCCCAGGCTAGCAATCTGTAGTTCTCAGGTTCGAGTCCCAGCTGGGCCAGCATTGAGATATATCCCCGCAAAACTCTCCGCCCTGCCCTCGATCAGAAGGGCTTGGAAAGGCCGCCTTCCGTCTGATGAGACGTTCAGACGTGGTTCCGTGTGCGGGAAAGCCATACCATGTGCACCTTAATAAACACGCTGGATGGCATAAACACGCAGACTAACATATGTCTCCCAACAGCTGTCCAGTGGGTCCCCCCCCCCTCCAACTTTCTCTGAACCCTCGGGGTCCTTGTTACCTGGCCATTTAGCCCATTGTGTGCAAAAGAGTGCCGCTCAGAGGTGAAACAACTCAACCCAGGTTCGAGTCCGAACTATGCTTTGAGAATTTTCTACGCTAACCCCCATCCTGCCGAGGTATATCGTATACATGTCAAAGAACATGTGAAGAACCTTGACAGGACACTTCAATCTCTCTCCTAAATGTTATCGAGTGTATTCCTCTACCCGGCTGTAAGCTCTTGGGGTTCTTTAATGTGGCTACTTAACCTATTGTGTGCACAAAAGGGCCTCTCAGAGGTACCACAACCAAATTAAGAGCAAATCCATTTACCAAAACCTTTAATTCTCAGATTACTTCTATATGAAAGAAACTGGATACATTAACTACCAACGCACGGAAGAACCTTAGAGGAATTGTTTATAGAAGAATATATTCCCTGTAGAAGATATAAATTTCTACGATAGCTGTGAATTATAACTAAGCCATAAATGGTATATTAGTTAGCGATCTACTACGCAATCAATGCAAATATGTTTCTATATGTTTATGAGAAACATATATGAATTACGAAACAAAGTTCCGGACGACTGATTTTTGTGTGTAAAGATTCAGTTCTTAAAGAAGTATGTACGTTTATCTTTATATGGATGATAATTATTGCAGAAGAATATTGCTTTAAGGCGAATAATATTTACGTTCTGCTAATTCTACATTTATTCTATTGCAATTAATATTTTTTTTATTTAATAGAGATAATAATCTTTAAGATGCACCATATTGCAACTTTTACAAAAGAGCGATATATCATTGATGAGTAGTAAGTAGCATTGCTCTTGCTCTGTTTTAAGATTTGCACTCAACCTCTGGGATGCCTTAAGCGTAAGAAGGTTCAATCCTAACAGATGATTCCTTCGTTAGCATAAAAAGAAGATGAAACAATAACGTTTGGAAAAAAATATTTTCTCCTTCGTAATAAGAAATTACTCTTTTATAATTTATTATACATCTGTGCGAAAAGCTTGGAGAATTGTAAAGAATAGCGTTTTGTTGGAATCTTTTCCTATACTTCACTTTTAAAGCATTGCTACAGAGCATCGCAAAGTAATTTGATGTATAGTCGATAAAATCCTCTGTGACAAGAGAGAGGATGTTCGAAAGTAAAAATAAAAATTGTATCATAAGCATAATTAGAAACGTTAAGAGTATATTCTAAATTTTTGTTTAAGTTATTCGATCTTGCGTCTCCCATTACGAAAGACGAAGCTAAAGTTTAAGTATTTATGTTAACTTGTTGCATCTTCTTCCTCATCATGAGATAGAAGGAAGCTAGAGAAGTCTAAAATGCTACGACTTCTAGCATCTTTTCATCCCAAGGGAAATTGAACAGCGAAGCTAGAAAGAGGAATATGAAGGATGCAGAGGATGGTAATGAGATGAACGGACAGACAACCTCGAGAGAGGTGGATGTATTGCGAGCTCATGAGGTAGACACCACAGCCTGCGCTCACTGTAGTCCTTTCTTCTGTTAACTGTAAATTACAAAACTCTTTAGGATAAGCAAATATAGGATTGTAATTGTTCTAGTTAGGAATTAGTCTCTGCGAAGAAAAAGAATATGAAGATTGGAAACAGTTCCTTGATGAGTCGGTTGTGCATTATTTAACACTTAACTCATTGTCCAACTCGACGCTTAACATTAAGCTGATTAAATTTGCAACTATTTCGTCAAATTCCATGTTTTTGTATGAATATGAATGAAAGCGAATTTACTCTCTAACCTCTGATGTACATTAAATTTGGTGGAGTATTTTTTACTCTGTATAGAAATTTTTTTTTTATTTCCAATCGAATTGTTGAAAGTGTTTTTGGTGAAAAATGAATATTGCTTTGTTTTTTATCGTCATGGTATTTTACCATTCGAATTTAATAGACAAGTGGAGTACAAAGATTTGGGAGAAGTACAGCTGCGAATTTTTTGCTGGATTCTCGAAATATTATTCTCTGCCCTTTCATAGCGAAACACTGGGGGGTTGGCTCAGTCGGTAGCACGCCAATCTTGTAATATGTTTCCATGTTCGAATTCCCATTGTGTATGTGCCATCGCACCATGGGCAGTACCCATCTCTGATCTCTTGGGGTTTCTGGGGCCACATCATTTGTTCTATTGTTGCAAAAACCAAAAAACAATTTTCATAGAGAAAAGTGAAATTAGTATTTAAGTTGGATTGTTTTATTTCTGAGTGGCTCTTTTGTGCTTAATGGCCAAATCACAAGGACCCCCAAGAGCTCAGAGAAGGTTGGAGGAAGGGGATCCATTGTAATGCTGTTAGAAGACGGATAGTAGCCTCCCATCAAGACCATCCAGTGTGTTCTTTAACGTCCACACAGTATGGATCTACTGCACACGGGCCAAGGTTTTACGTTCCATCAGAAGGACATACGGCTGCGACGTTTCCAGTCTATCGCTGCGCCCTTTTTGACCGAGAAGGTTTCGCGGAGATAAATATCAGCTATGGTACAGATGGGACTCGAAGTTGTGAATTGCATATTACGAGACTGGAGCTCTACTGACTGGGCCAAGCCCTGCTCCACGAGATTTTGTTGGTCATCCTTTATTTCTCCAACATCATTGAAGGTATATAAATCATTATTTTTTTTTGCTTTATTGCCAAATGTGAATTTTTGCAACTTATTTCCGTTGTTTAGTTTTGCATTGTTGTTGCCCTCACTTTTTTACGCTTAGCGATTAGAATACAAGAAGTCTGTTTGCATTACTCTTGATAGCTTCCAAAAGTCATCAAGACTGACTGGTGTGTGTGTGTTGGCCCAGTTAATAGTTCTCCAGGTTCATAATCTGCAGTTCTTAGGTTCGAGTCCCAGCTCGGCTAGCGTTGAGATTAATCTCGGCAAAACTCCCCGCCTTGCTAGTATGGGACACCGATGGCCGGTTACTGACCACTTGGTCAGTAAGGGACACAGATGGGCTTGCAAAAGTCGCCGTCCTTCGGATGGGACGTAAAGCCGTGGCCCGTGTAAGGGAGAGCCATAAACTGCGCACGTTAAAGAAAACTCTGGATGACCCTGACGGAAGGTTACCATCTGTCTCCTAACAGCTCTCTAGTGAGTCCGCTTCCCCCACCTTTCTCTGAACCCTTGAGGTCCTTGATGCCTGGCCATTTAGCCCATTGTGTTAAAAAAATGCCGCTGAAAGGTAAAACAGCCCAGTCTGGGATTGTGCCAGCTTTTCTCGATTTTTTAAAAAAATTATCATATTAGGATTTAGTTTGAAGCATGATGACATTCAGGTACTTTGCTAGCTTCCAGCATATGTTTAACTGGTGCTGTTTCTGTTTCCCTAATAAAAGTATGAACAATAAAAAAATCTGGTAAGTTTTAAAAAAGAACATTAACTTTTTTAATAATGTATATTACATCTGACCCACTTTTAAGTGACCCAGACGGTACAGCGCCTGGTTCCTAATAGCAACTGAGACTACATCGGGAATTTTCTCAGCTAACTCCCGTTCAGTGAGATAGAGGATGCCGAAGGGCTTGGAAAGGCTGCCGTTCGTCAGATGCGACGTAAACCGTAGATCAGTTTTCAGCAGAGCCATAACCTGTACATATTAAAGAACTCCCTAGATGGCCTTGACGGGAGGCTTCCATCTGTCTCCTAACAGCTGTCCAGTGGATCCTCTACCTTTTCTGAACCTTTGGTGTCCTCCGCCCATTTAGCTCATTGTGTGCTGCCCATTAGCTCAGTGTGTAACCTGCCCATTTAGTTCATTGTGTGCAGAAAAGTGCCGCTGACCCCCTAAAGAAATGTATCTCAACCACGTAAATTATGACATTTTTGCAACCATCCATAATTAAAATTTCTGTTTGTATCAGAAATAGTATTTTATTAAATTTTATTCATTGCAAAAGATGTGAGAGTTATGTATGTTTAAACAAATATCCTATGTAGATAAATATCAATGAAATTCGATAGCATTTTTTGGCTACGTCGAGAACAATGTGATAAGAAGTTTTCAAATTATCTAGTGATTGATACAAAAATTTTAAATTTTAACTTTAGTTGTTTTATCTCTAATTGCACTTTTGTGCAAATAGTGGGCTGAATGACCAGTTAATAAATATCCTAGGAGTAAGAACTAAGTGCCATCCCGGGGCCGAGTTGCTAATCACTGATCCAAGAGACTTGATTCGAGCCCCAGGTAATGCATGGATGCTTGTGTTGTCTTTCTGCTGAGATCTCGTCTTCCTCACAAATATTAGTTATGGTATATTAAACTGACAGGCCCCTGTCAGACCTCTGTGACAAGCAACTGCTTGAGGGTAATTTGTTTTAAATTTTTTAGAATTAAGTGGGGAGAAAGATCACTCTGCAGCTGTTAGGAAACGGAGGTAAACTTTCTGTAAAGAGATTCAAGCATGTTCTTCAATATACTTATGGAATGGCACCTTTGCACTGAGAACCACGATTTAATATTCCATCAGTCGGACTGACCTCTGAAGACAATCGATATCCCCGTTTTCACCGAGGGCATAACGGATGTTAATAAAGAAATGTTAATACAGGCGCAATGGAAAATAGAGATGGGTTAAGAATCATATTTTAAAAAAAGAACCTGAAGTATTGAGCCCGGCCCGAACCATTTGCATAATTGTCGAGTCCAAGCCCTTAAAAAGCAAAGATATTTCTCTGACACTTTCTAAAATATATAGGACGGAAAAAGCTATGTAGATAAATCATTTTTAAATTCCTGTTATTAAATACACTATAAAGGAACTTTAAATTCATTAAAATTTTATGGGTGCTGGGGTGGTTAGTCAGTAGCAGACCAGGCACATAATCTGCAGTTCCCAGTTCGTGTCCCAGTTGGGTCAGCGTTGAGATTTATCTCCGCAAAGCTCCCCATCTTACCTTCGGTCAGTAGGTGACACCGATGGGCTTGGAAAGGCCGCCGTCCGTCGGATGGGACGTTAAGCCGTGGTACTGCGTGCGGGAAAGTCATACCCATTGCACGTTAAAGAACACGCTGGAAGGCCGTGACAGAGGCTACCAACTGTCTCCCAACAGCTGTTCCAATGGGTCCTCTCCCCCAACCTCTGAGCCTTCGGAGTCCTTGTGACCTGGCCATTTAGCCCATTGTATGCAAAAAAATTACCGCTCAGATGTAAAACTCAACCCATTATACATTTGTGACAAAATTCAAATAATAATGTTGTTGTTAGGAAAGGAAAATATTGGAAATAAATCATAGAAACTGAAAATTCTTGAATATCATATTTATAAACGCTAAGTGCGATTCGCCTCTTGAAAGGGAATGCCTAAAAAATAATCCAAACCTGAAGTCTGCCTCTTTCTAATTTCAAAGACTGATGAAAGATTAAAATTAGAATCGAAATGATTATTATTATCTCAATTAAAGGAAAAATTAGAAATTCATGATTGATCCCGAGTCCGAAGTCACCTGTGCTTTCAAGTCCGAGCCCCAACTTCACTCTACTGGACACTTTAAAGTTTTTAATTCACCATTTTCTCTGTGGCAAAGATGAGTAGGTCGATTGAGTATATATTTTAAATAAAATCCTATCGCCCAATTTTGGAAAAGCAAATACTAGTTTTCGGTGTTAAAATGTCTATCTACTCCTGTTTTAAGCTATCCGAATGTCAATAGTGCTTTCCCTGCTACACGCCTAAGTCAAAGGAGAACGCAACTTGTAGGGGTACCTTTAGCTAATTCGGCAGTATTCGAAATCCTATAAGGAAAATGCAATATTCGAAGGAGCCAAATGTATGAGTAGAAGGAGAATACTAAATATTTATTGATAGATTTTGATAACATAAGGAAAAAACATTAATTAAAATCAGTTCGCCACAACTGCTTTATCATCGATATACCGAATGATTAGCCTGCTTGGCTGTTGATTAAAGGTACTCGAGTTCGAGCCACGGATAAGGTATGGATATTTCCTTTCTGGCATTGTTCTTCTGCTGCGGTCTCACCTTGTTTGCAGGCCTTCTCTGTGGCGTATTTTACTGACAGGCTTCTGTAAGACCTCAACGGCAAGCAGCTTCTTGAATATATATCTTGGACCTAAACCACAATTACATCTCCAGGGAGGCGGGGGGGGGGGGGGGGGCTCAGTCGGTAGCCCGCCAGGCTCGTAATCTGCTCCTTTAATCAATATCTAAGCTTCGAACAGCAGTTCCCAGGTTCGAGTCCCAGCTGGATCAGCGTTGAGATTAACTCTATTGAGATTAACTCCGTTGAGATTAACTCCCTCGCCCTGCCCACGGGCAGTAGGGGACACCGATGGACTTGGAAAGGCCGCAGTCCGTCGGATGGGACGTTAAGCCGTGGCTACATGTGCGGGAGAACCATACCCTGTGCACGTTAAAGAACACGCTCGATGGCCTTGACGGGAGACTACCATCTGTCTTCAAACAGTTGTTCCAGTGGGTCTCCTCCCCCAACCTTCTCTGAGCCTTCGGGGTCCTTGTGACCTGGCCATTTAGCCCATGGTGTGCAGAAAAGTGCCGCTCAGAGGTAAAACAACCTAACCCAGAGAATAAAGAATTTCTTCTCTTAACTTCCTGCATAGCTCATCTGCGCAATATCTGCATGGATAAGCACATATCACGATCTTTCTATGCTAGGGTAAAGTGATCTGCGTGCCGGACGTTTTAAAATAGCATGCGATTCATGGCGCTGTGAATGGTTAGATATATTTCACAGAGTTTAACTTCATTGGATTCTTTTCATTCATTCCTTTCGGCAAGTAAACAAGACTCTCGAGAATTAATTAGTATCTTACGTTCCAAAAATTTTTTAAATATTTCGTATTTGCCAGATGCTCAAAACCAAAGCACATAAAAATGTATGCTGTACATGTTAAAGATTTTCTTTTTACAAATTTCGTTATAATAATCATATATTTTTTCATCGGGATAATTTTTTTATTTCGTTATTGACATTTTAGTTATACTGGCATTCTTTAAAATAAAACGTTTTTACATAGAGATATATATTTGCCAGAGGCGGAAAAAAATCTCGTTATACTGAATATTTCGTTATTCTGGTGTTCGTTTTATCGATATTGTATATTATTTTTTAGATAAATCAGTGCCAATGTTTTTCTTGTTCAAAGTAATGAATATCCAAAGAATCAACAAAATGATAACAATTAACGCCAATGAACAATAATAAACAGCAATAGTAATAAATAGCAAATAAATATCTTATTACTGCATTGATTTCTCAGTCGTATTTGAATAATGGGCTGTCTATGATTTAAAATTATAGAATCTAGTAAAAACACATTTTTAATGAGAATATATTAAACCAGTGGTTGAACTCGGAAACTGATAGAGCTGAAAGAGCTTAAAAATTGCAAACTCACCTTTAGACATTAAGTGTGCTTATTAGAGTAGGTTAGGATATTATTATTCTGAATATAAAGATAATTTTAAAAAATATACTGCACGTGTTTTCGAATAAGTTATGTTTAAGCAATAATTAGGCCACTGATGGTTACGTCTAACTGCTAAAGGCTAGTAACGCATAGTACACCTAAGGGCTAGTATAACTTAATATGTTCATTGCGTCACGAGTCATGGAAGTCTCGTTCTTATATTTCATGCGGTGCGGGAGTGAATCTCAAAGACTTCAAAGATACTGCCCACTCGGCATCACAAGTCATCGATGACTCGTGGTGAATCAATTTACGAGTTACGAGATCCACAGCTTTATTTTGTGATATTACGTTAAAAAATGTGAAGATGATTTGACATGCACATGACCATGCCCGGATCTTTGGGAGGAAGGGTGCAGAGACTGTATTTCCATTCCAGTATAATATTTTCCCCACGTTTTAGAGGTTTAAAACGTTTTAGAGGTTTTGGACCACGTTTTAGAGGTTTTTATACCTCTAAACGTTCCCCACGTTTTAGAGGTTTTTAGAGGTTTAACATTTTTCAAAAAGTGCGCGAAATATGCACAAGTTTACCAATTTTCACATCTACTACAATTATTTGCATTTTGAAGGTGAAAGGGACATACCCCTCTAGATTTGGCCTGCCCAGGACGAAGTTCCCGTGACACGATTGAAAGAAAATGCTTAAAATATCAGCGCCACACTACAGTAAAAGAAGCGAAAATCTGCGAAGGAGAAAGTGGAAGTGAAGCACGAGTCACCTGAAACTCGCGACGCACTGCAGGTCAGTCTCCAAATTTCTCTGCCGCAGTGGACGCGGCAGAGGTAGTGAATATTTCTTTTCGCACCCTATGAATATTTCATGAGGGCGCTTCATCAAAATTAACTTTCAAAAAGTAGCGATAATGGCTTCTGCCAACAATTTCTATTTGCTGCGGAACATCCCCAGGACGAAAGCACACACAATCTGTTCATCAACTTGCTTGTCCTCAGCAAACTTTCTCTTGACTTAGTCTTGTAACAGAACATTTACACGACACCGAATTTTTCCCATTTCCTTTCTTCTTCATTGTTCCCAGATTCTCCATTAAAACAGAGGAGAAGAAAAAAACACGCATGAAATTAAATACACATACGCCTGGGCCAGATAACCGAGATTCAGAGTAAAGGTCAGAGACAAACCAGTTTTTACCCTAAGGTATTTAAACACGAATTTTTCCGGTATTCGAATGGGAACCATTACTACACTACCCTCAAATACTATAGTGCATCAATCTCCATTATAAATCCATTTACTTCTCATAGTATCATTTTCTCCTTAATTATCCTCTGTGACATCCTCTTTACGATTGTTACTCAATTCTGTAGTTCTCTCTACATGAAAGAAGAAGACAACTTCTGAGTTGGCTATATTGCACTTGCATAGAAAATCAAATATAAGTCAGGTAGAGAAAGAATTTATTTAAACTTCAATACCCCACAAGTTAAATAAACCTAAGTAGTGTGACCACTACGTCATCAGCTACTACATCAGCTAACTCTGACAAATATACTCTCAAATGTTATGACTTGGGAGGAGTAAACAGAAATTCTTTATTGAACCATGAGGCATATAAGAAAGACTTTCAAAAATAAAGAACATCTTATAGCTTAATCTGGAGTTTTTATACCTGGCTCTTTACCCCATTGTGCAGAAAAATGATGATAAAGATAAAATAACCTAACACTCAGCATTAAAGATTTCATCTTGTGACACTTACTCTTCCATCCCACCGTGAGCCCAGTAAATAGCGTAGTAAACCATGGCCACTTGGCAAATAATGACAACGAATTTTCATTATTTCTCGGATAGTGGCAGTGAATTTTGGCTATCAGGTAGACAACAGCAAAGAACTTTCACTACCCTGTAGATAGTACCAGTATAATTTGGTCATCTAGTAGATAGTAGAATTTCTATTCTACTTATCACCACAAATAGAATTTCAGTACCAACTAAATATTTACTCTAAAGAAAGTTAATGTGTTGTGTGTTTCCTTGCTGTTAGTTTTTAAAATATTTATGAACTCGTTAAGGAGAAACTTGATCAAAATAACTTACCTTCTAATGACAAATTACAACCAAAACTGATATAGAAATCGGAAAGAGCGGGTTAGGTTTCACATGTTAATTAGCAAAATTTTAAGAGATTAGATTAACAATATTTTTTCTATATATAATGCGACCAAGACCTTTTTTTTAGACACTTGATGTCTTCTAACACAAAAATGTGTTAGGGAGAAAAATTAGAGGAGCGGGTTTGCGTTACCACTTTACCCTAGCATAGGAAGGAATTTTAAAACTTCGAGATCTACGCGATTCTGACTGCATTGCAAGTAACGGTAGCGTCAGCGAAAAGTTATTTCAAATCGGTTCCAATCCACGCGTGATATTTATTTTTCGAGCGCCACTTTTTTGCACACAATGAGCAAATGGAAATGTCACAAGGAACCCGAAGGTTGTGGAAGGGGATCCACTGCACTGCTGTTAGGAAACAGTGTTAACCTCCCTTCAAGGCCATCCAGCATGCTCTTTAACGTGCACAAGGTGTGGCGTCCCATCCGACGGACGGCGGTCTTCCAAGCCCATTGATGTCTCCTACTGACCAGGGCAGGGCAAGACGGGGAGTTCTGCGTAGATAAATCTCAATGCTTGCCCAGATGGAATTCGAACCTGAGAACTGCAGATTACGAACCTGGTGTATTAACAACTGAGCCACCCCCTCCGGTATCATTCGTTAAATTCAAGTTATTGTTATATTTGTTCATTATTATTATTATTGTTTTAAGTTCCTTAATTAGTTTAGTTTCGTTATTAGCAGCCAATATGGTGCGAAGTCTTCGCCGTTTTGTAACGGTATGAAAAGATATACCGGACAATGTGAAAAGTGGTGATATTATTTAAGAATTCACGGAGAGATACTTGCTGAAACATACATAGTAAAAAAAAATTACGGGCTTTTTTAAGAAGGATATATTTCTTTCATAATGATTATTTTGTAGTATGTAATTATCATATCAACTTTTTATTGCATTTCAGTATAAAGGATATATTTTGGTCACCCGCTCGATTTCATTATACAGGCATTTCACTGAAATTGGATATTGACAGAAAATGCAGCTGAATAATAATTTTTAAGACATATCAGTATTTAATGTTGTATTCTCTAATGTACTCTTTTGAATTTCATAATGCATCAAACTTTTTCTGAAATTACTAAATTATTTTATAAAGATAATGATAAAATTGTCATTTAATAGAAGTAAAGGTAGAGAAGCACATTTAGCGAAAACCCTCCAATAGAAACTATTGTTTGAGAACTCCGGAACATGTTTAGTAACAGACTGAAATTAATATTGCCTTTGATATGTTCATAAAGGATTTAATAGCATTAATTAAAAAATCAAAATTGTTCGTTATAATCACTACTACTATATTAAAATGTGTATTATAAAAATAATTTATATAAAAAAATTAAAAAGAAATAGAGTAAATCAGATTGCCTTTTTTAGAAAATATAAAAATTTTAACAAATATAATAAAAAATGCGAAAATTGAAATTTACCGAGTTTTGTTTTTGAAAAATGCAAAAACATACAAAAAAATTGAGATACAATTAGAGAAATGTGGGGTAGGAAGGGCAAGATAAATATTTTACCACAGCAGAGATCTAATATAATGTGAATTAAAGAATAACCCAGTGGATTTTCTTAATAAATTTAATTTTTTTTTTATAAATGTTGATTCTTTCAATATTATCGATGATATAAGGAACCTCAACATGATGGAATTTTATATTAATTGTAAAATTGCTGACTCATTCTTTATGCCTCACATCTAGGAAAATGATCTTTTGAATATTCGTAAGCAACTGAAGGATGGCAAATCAACAGGTTATGACAACAGTACAGTAACTGTTATTAAAAATTTAATATTAGAAATTAATTATATTCTTTGTTTTTTGATAAACGTTTAAAGAAAGAATTTTTCGTACCGTTTTAAAAATTGCAATAGTTACGTACTGTATTTTTAAAACTGGTAATAAAAATGTATTAGAGAATCGAATGTATGAATCAGCGGCATAAACGAAAATTTGGGCCTATTAAGCCCCCTATTCCCGTTCGAGAGTAAAAATTAGGGGCAAAGATATGACCAAAGGTCAACTGGCTAAAAAGTTTTTTTTTTTATGAAACATAACGCAACATATGCGACACTCAGTGCAAGCTTATTGACTAATTTCTTTTTTTTTTAATATACTAGAAGCAATTTATTAAACAAAAAAAAGTTTGTTTCCGGGAATATATAGATTTTTTTTTTTCTAACGATCAATTTGGTTTTTGAAAAATACTATTCTAGAATTGTCTTCTAATATATGAAGATATTAACCAAAACTAAAAAACGACATATTTTGGGGTTTATAAAAAGCTTTTGACTTTGTTCCTCATTCCTTATTATTGAATAAATTAAATTCTAGTGGAATCAGAGGAAACACTTTGTTATGGATAAAAAGTTGTTCAACAAAAGGAAACAAGGTAAAAATTGGTAATTATGTCAGTAGTGAAGCTTTTGTTCGTGTTGGAGTTCCTCAGAGGTCTGTCTTGGGCCATCTTTTGTTCTTAATTTATATATAAATCATTTGTGTAATATGAAATTAAATAGTAAAATTATTACATTTGTTGATGACACTGCAATAATAATATTTTCGGGACAGGAGTTAGAGATTCTAAATAATACAAAAGCTGATATGATTTGTATCTAGAACTGGTAAAGATTAAATTGTATGAAAGATAATTGTTCATGCGTAAAAATTGAGGGATGCCTATAAATGTTTAGGGGGTTTATGTTGATAGATAAATGTCGTGGACTATTCAGATAATGTTTTCAAAAACATTCCTTCATACCTTACATCTATTATACAGGGTGTTTCAAACTTTCTGTGCAAATTTCAATGGGAGGGAACACCAAGACAAACCTTTTTTCGTCTATAAATGTGTCTCCGCTAACGTCCCTTCGGTGCTAGAGGGAGCTGCAATTGGCTAGAGGGGCGAAGTGGGAACGGAGAACGGACTTGTGTTTGCCGTCGGCATTCGTAAATCAGACATTACGTGTAACATGGAATGTTTTACGACTACTGAGGTGGTTGACATACATCTGGCGTACGGTGCTGCCAATGGAAACGGCAGAGTTGTTGTGAGGAAAAGCTGCTGTCAGCGCCCTCTCGCACCGAAGGGTTACGTCAGCTGACATACATTCATAGACGAAAAAGGTTTGTCATGGTGTTCCCTATCTCCAATTGAAATTAGTACAGAGAGTTTTGAAACATCCTGCATAAGAAATTTTGTAGATGTTCTGGTCTTAAAAATTGGTCAAATCGTACTGACTTTATGTAATATCATCATGAGAAAGTACTTGCTGGTCTAAAATTCAACTACTTCAGTAATGCGCAAAAATGTATTATTAAAAGAGACAGGATAATTTATTTGATGTTTATTTATATCGAACATGTATATTACATGTTAGAAAACTTTGTTTTCTGAACCTTAAAATATTTTAAAAAGCATTGTATTATGCATCTCGTTAGGACGTTTAAGAAAGATGGTCGCCTTTCAACAGGTCTTAATATTTTTGTACGTAAGACATTATTACAGAAAGATTACATATACATAGTAAACAGATTTATTAATGCGTTACCAGAAAAAATAAAATTGATATTTAAAAATAATTTGTTGAGAATATTGAAATATGGCTTTTAAACCTAGTAAATATTAATGTTGTTCTAAAATATACATGTCTAGTTTCCTAAGATTAACTTAGAAATTCTGTTAAATTAGTATACAAAATTAATTTCATACTTTAATACCTTTAGAAAATTTTTTATAAAACATGTTTAAATTACTATACATTGGCAATAGTTTATGTTAAATAAAAAATAATAAATACCCCCTCAAGCAGCTGCTTGCCACAGAGGTCTGACAGGAGCCTGTCGGTTTATATGCCAGAGTAGAAAGTCTGAGAGGATGGCAGGACCTTATGTTGCCTAAATAAAATTTGTTATTATTAAACTATAACTCAAAAATGCTAATTTTTCCTCTATTTGAGGATCATTGATTACTGCTGATTATGACATACTTCTTGTAAAAATTTAAAAACGAAATCATTTTGCTATTAAAATATAATAATATATAAAATGAATAATGTATTAATATCTTGTCATTTATACATTGTACAAATTGAGGGAATACTAAAATAAATCTATATTCAACCATGAATAGTAAAATCTCTATAATAAAAAAAAACTGTAGTTGAAGCAACTGCTGAAAGTGGAAATATATATGCAAATCTATAATGGGCGAGTCCTGTTTCCGTGACAACAGACGAAGACATTTCAGCCAATAAAATAGCCGCTAAAGTGCCAACAGAGTTTATTTTTTGCCACTCTTTTGTAGCGTTATAAAAAAAAATGCCTACGTTCACTGCTTGATGGAAAAACGGACTCCAGATAAAGTGAGAAAAACGTGAGGCCTTCCAGTTCTCTCTCCGGACATTTCTCTGCCGTGACTATCAGAATAACCTATTGTTTGTTAAATGAATAATATATATCTGTGCATAAATATATTGATCAGACTTGACCACTAACTTAGATTGGTCAATAATTTAGAGTTCAGGGGCTAGGCAATAAATAACTACGAATGAGACCATGTTATGCGTCGTTTGTAAATGACCCATTTTCCTTTTGCGTCGCTAATAGTTTTTATTTACGTCGGTTTCTAAACAATAAATGCAACTGCAGTGGAAATTCAACAGCAGGGCGACTCACCAGTTAAGGGACCGAGACTGGCTCAGCCGATAGCACGCCAGACTCGTAATTTATCTCCGCCAAATTTATCCCACCTTACCATTTGTCAGAAAGGGAACACCGATGGGCTTGGAAAGGCCGCCGTCCATCGGATGGGACGCAAAGTCGTTACCCCCCATGTTCAGGAGAGCCCTACTCTGCTGGATGGTCTTGACGAAACTACCATCTGTTCAGGGGATCCCTCTCCTTCTCTGAGCCCTCAGGGTCACAAGGACCCTGAGGGCTCAGAGAAGGAAAGGGGATCCCCTGAACCATTATTTGCCATTGTGACCATTTGTTTGCAAAAAGTGCTGCTCAGAAGTAAAACAACCAAAACCTATAGTAGAGTATTTGTCGTGGTACAATGTTGCAAAATAGACTTCTGTGGCAAACAGTTGACATTTTGAAATTGACAGCAACATTCATTTTTGAATATTATATAAATTTTTCGTATTTTACAATAAAAATATGTACTATATGATATATACATTCTGCATTATTTCCATTCAAGTTGATTATTATTACTGCTTGAATATTTAACTGTGTGATAGAGAGATTGTAGTTATTAAAAGTTTTAATAGGGAACTTTGCAGTTCAAGAATCTATCTCAGATATTTTAATTGTTTTTATGGGAAACAGTATATTGATTTCCGCCATTTCTGTGTGCGTTATGATTTTAGGAACCTATCCCCGACGTAAAACGAAATCTTTGTGTAATAATTAGCACATATAATTTTAATGAAGTTGAAATAAAATTTAATATAACAAGCATCCAATTTTGTAAAGAATCAATTCTTTGGAAATTATTAAAATGATTGAAGGTGGTCAGAGTGTGGACGAGTCATTCTCAGTTTTGTAAATGGTAATGTAATACCATCGATTATTCTTTTGCGATGCTTGAAAATTTCCGTTTTCAACACTCTATAGATGACTATAAGACTCTATATATGACTCAAATAAGGCGCATCATTTTAAATATATTATTTCGAAACAATTTCTTTCTGTTTCTTTGAAGAAGCATAAACAGAAACAAGAAATTGTAGCTGGATTTTTCAAGCAATAGGGACTGAATAATTAATTTGACTTCAATTCTATAAGACTGGCAAAAATTAAAATATAAGTTTTATAATTAGAAAATTGCAAATATTAGGTGGTTTTTTTAAAGCAAATGGATTCAATTTGATTTCATTTCTATCACCGAAAAAGTTTTTAACCTTGTTTCATACAATCGGAAAATGGCAAATGTCAGCTGGATTTTCAAGCAAAATGATTCAATAATTAATTTGACCTGTTTTCGGTGTCACTCTGAGGAATAGCAAAATTCCCCGCCCTGCCCACGGTCATTAGGGGGACACCGATGGGCTTGGAAAGGCCGCCGGCCGTCGGATGGGACGTTAAGCCGTGGTCCCGTCTGCGGGAGAGCCATACCCTGTGCACGTTAAGGAACAAGCTGGATGGCTACCACTGGAAAGCTGTTGGGAGACTACTATCTGTCTCCCAACAGCTTTCCAGTGGGTCCCCTCCCCCAACCTTCTCTGAGCCTTCGGGGTCCATGTGACCTGGCCATTTAGCCCATGGTGTGCAAAAAAGTGCCGCTCAGAGGTAAAACAGCCCAACACTCTGAGGAATAATATTTTCAAGTTTCCTTTACGTAGATGCGGGGGTGGCTCAGTCGGTAGCGCGCCAGGCTCGTAATCTGTAGTTCCCAGGTTCGAGTCCCAGCTGGGTCAGCGTTGAGATTTATCTCCGCAAAATTCCCCGCCCTGCCCACGGTCAGTAGGGGACACCGATGGGCTTGGAAAGTCCGTCGGATGGGACGTTAAGCCGTGGCTCCGTGTGCGGGAGAACCATACCCTGTGCACGTTAAAGAACACGCTGGATGGCCTTGACGGGAGGCTACCATCTGTCTCCCAACAGCTGTTCCAGTGGGTCCCCTCCCCCAACCTTCTCTGAGCCTTCGGGGTCCTGTGACCTGGCCATTTAGCCCATGGTGTGCAAAAAGTGCCGCTCAGAGGTAAAACAACCCAATCCTTTACGTAAACAGTAAACTGAAAATATTAGCAGGATTTTCAAGGAAAAGGATTAAATAATTTGGCCTCACTTTTGTCACACTGGAAAAAAAAGGAAATTTTCTAGATACACATAAAATTGCGATATATTCATCGCAAAATTGCTGTTTTTAGCGGTATTTTTTTTAAAAAAGGCCCTATATAATTGAATTTCCTTCAATTATTTCTACATTCATTCATAAATTAGACCATAGAAGCCTAATTATATCTGCACTTTCTTAAACTATTAAATGAAAGAAATTCGTGTCATGCTTGTGGAAAAAAATTTAAGGCTTCTAACTTTAAAATGAACTTTCTATGGAGAAATGAGACTAAGGATAAAGGAAAATTACATTTTAACCAAACTATATCGTATGGAGTTCTTATAGAAACCCAGATAATAGGTCATATACACTCAGTATTATTGAGTTATGAAAAGTTAGTGAATGAGTTACAAAAGATGGGCACTCCAGCCCATCTTTTGTCGATGGGAATTAATTTCTAAGGTCTATAACTTCTAAAATAAGCATTTTGTGAGAAAATATATTTTGAGTTGTAAATCTCCAAAATATTGTGAAATTTGAGATACGCTGGGTCCTTCGAGGTCAAAGATCAAATATAGATCTAATGGTGTTAGAGGGCTAAATTTTGGTAACTGGAGGTATTTTAAGTCGTAAATCTCAGGAACATATGCCATATTTTCATGCAAGGGTCCGTTGAGGCCAAATTTGATATACCAGTTCTGGAGAGTTTACACATTTTTGAATTAGTGTTATTATTACGAGCAGTAGAACTCGGAAATGAGAGGAATTTTCAGATCTGGTGTTGCGTTAGAGGTCAAATAGGGGTCGGATTTGATGAGTTAGAAATCAATCGGTCCCAAAGTCACCGATTGATTTCTAGTATTCTCATAAAACGTTTATTTTAAAAGTTATAAAGCTTCGAAGTTAGCGTCCCATTGATATAACACAGTATAGGGTGGTAACAATTCTTGATCTCTCAGTGTATAAGTCAGTATAATACTTCTTAGAGAATAAATAAATAAAATAAATATCCCCTCAAGCAGCTGCTTGCCACAGAGGTCTGACAGGAGCCTGTCAGTTTATATGCCAGAGTAGAAGGTCTGTGAGAATGACAGGCCCTCAGCAGAAAAACGACGCAAACAACCATGCCTTACCCGGGGTTCCAACCAAGGTCCCTTAGATCAGTAGCCAAGCGCGCTAACCACTCGGCCATGGGACGGCTCTTAGAGAATAGCTGGGATAAACACGAGAAAACAGAAGAAAGACAACACAGATTACAAAAAAAATATCTTATTTGAGACTCGAACCCAGGTCCCTTTCCACCACAACAAAGCACACTATTCTGAGACAAGAGGTGGCTCGTTGACTACACTTCAGCTCGAGCTAATTAACAAAAAGCTCGAACCGTCTCTCGTAAATGGTTCGAGCTTTCGTGATGAAAAAAAATTTAATTATGCACGTTTGTCCTAAAATAAATTTTGTAAATGCATACAAACAAATACTCTAGAGAATTTTAAATATACAGAATGGTATTAAAAAAGATCTGATTGAATAAAATTTGGGAGATCTTTGTTTTTGTTCAAGAATCCGGCATAAAAGAAATTAAAGGCCTTAAGAAGCGTTATAAAGCCAATTAAATTCACTGTTGAAGAACTGAGTAGCTGAAATGCAAATATCATTACTTAGAAAATAATTTTAAAATTTCTATCTGAATTAGTAGAAAGACAAAAAACTGAAAACAGTTAGAAGTGCTTGAAAATACGCATGAAACGGAGAAATAATAACATTATTTGTTATAAACTTTTTTTTTTCAAAATCCCCCAACACAGTTGAAGCCTAATATAGAATCAAGCAATTAAAAATAAATAAAATTATTAAAACATCCAAAGACTTCTCTGCAAAATTTTGTCGCATTAAAGTTCAGTACAGTCAGAAAATGGAATTGGAACCCATAGCCTGCGGATGCTGAATTTTCATTCAAAGATAACGCTGAAATCGAGCTTAGAAAATTCTTTAGTTTTTTCATTTCCAATTGATTTGGTTAGAAACATTTTTTCAATCGCGATATTATTGTTATTTGAGCCCAAATAAACATCATTTTGTGAAAAAAAATTTAAAAAAATTAAAGAAATGATACACATAATAAAAAAAAATGCTTTTATTTAGTTCTAAATTTTAAACAATTTTTACACTTGAAACAATTTTAAAAGCATATTTACCAGTTTTATATTAATTTCAAATGGTTTTGCAATTATATTTTTTCACCTGTACTCATACTGGAATAATATTCTCATATGGCCACATGGGAACTGAGAGAGTTTGTCAATTCCTATAAAAGAAAGAAAAATCATTCACCAGTCTCTCGGAAAAGAAATAAAAATATATGAAAGAATAGAGCTGCTTCAGATTTATAAATATTGCTAGAATATTAAAAAACATTCACCGTATAGCAACATAAAGTTAGTGTTTTTCCATTCAAGTAATACAGTTAAACACTCAAAGGGCAAAGACTAAGTGATAATAGTATTAATACTATTATATTCTTAAAACACTATTTTAAAAGCGAAAATGAGCTATATTTAAGAACATATTTAAAAATATTTATTTGAAAACATTTTATGATATCACTGAATTGATATTTTAATTTTGTGGAGTTTTTTTTTATTTTCTATAGTAAAATAATTATTGAAACAATCTAGTTTTCATGGCCGAGCGGTTAGCGCGCTTGACTATGATCTAAGGGACCTGGGTTCGAGCACCGGTAAGGCATGGATGTATGTATCGTTTTTCTGCTGAGATCCTGCCATCCTCTCAGACTTTCTACTATGACATATAAACTAACAGGCTCCTGTCAGACCTCTGTGGCAAACAGCTGCTTGAAGAAGTATTTTTATTTTTTATAGTTTTCATATTCAAAGCGAATCCTTAAAGAAATATTAATTTGAAAAAGCTCGGGTAGTTCTCTCGAACTACCCGAGCTTTAGGGTAGTTCGAGCCTTTAGGGTAGTACGTTACCAAAGATTAAAATGATAGGCCCGTGAGCTCGAGCTCATAAAATCAGTCGAACTGAGAAAATCACACAAACCGATCACATAGTTTGGGGAAATCGCATATCTGAAAAATCCACAAGAACTGAAATGCATATAAATTAAAATTTTTATAAATATGTTTTCAATACCTAGTGTTATGGAAGGCTGTCCATTTGCATACGACACTAAAACCATGATTCAGTGTGCTAGAGAGAGCTATAACCTGTGAATGTTAACGAACACACATTAAAGCCTAGAGTAGAAACTTCTGTGCAGTGGGTAACTTAACTCACATTCCTCCTTACCATTTAGTCCACTGTTCAACAAAGGGTTACCATTAGGATACTAAGGGGCGGGGGTGGCTCAGTCGGTAGCGCGCCAGGCTCGTAATCTGTAGTTCCCAGGTTCGAGTCCCAGCTGGGTCAGCGTTGAGATTTATGCACGCAAAAATTCCCCCGTCCTGCCCACGGTCAGTAGGGGACACAGATGGGCTTGGAAAGGCCGCCGTCCGTCGGATGGGACGTTAAGCCGTGGCCCCGTGTGCGGGAGAGCCATACCCTGTGCACGTTAAAGAACACGCTGGATGGCCTTGACGGGAGGCTACCATCTGTCTCCCAACAGCTGTTCCAGTGGGTCCCCTCCCCAACCTTCTCTGAGCCTTCGGGTCCATGTGACCTGGCCATTTAGCCCATGGTGTGCAAAAAAGTGCCGCTCAGAGGTAAAACAACCAACCAAATTAGGATACTAAATATATTTCAGTAGATCTTAGTGGTTAGCGTGCTTGGTTTCTGACCAAAGAACCTGGTTGAATCTCAAAGAAGTTATATGTGTTTGTGTTATAATTGAGATATTGCCGTCCTCACCAATTTTATATTTAACGATATAAGCCGATAGAATTATGTCAAAATAGTGAATGTTTTCTGTCAGAAAGTGTGTCAAAAACTGTGGAAGAATATTTTATGAAATTGATGATTTAAAATAATTTATTTTTTAAGAGAAGAAAGTAGCCCCCTACACAAAAGGAGGTAATCTAAACTTTATAAGGCTTGTCCTGGTTTCGTACACAACATAGAAACAAACACACAAACATGCAGAAGCCGGGACTCGAACCCAGACCCTGGTGAAACTCGAACCTGAACACAACCTGGTGTGGTGCAGATCATCACCCTGGAGCACTACTGAACCACCCGCCTCGAGCCTGTCAGTATAATATTCCCTAGAGAAGACGTGAGCAGAAAAGAAACGAACATCTATACTTCATCCCTGATTCGAACCTCGGTCTCATTCATCCCACTGCCAAGTAGGGTAACCGCTCTTTCTCTGGAATATTTACGAAGATATTCTACAGTTATTGCGGAAAAAGATTATTTTGTCCTTTTTAAAAAAATATGTTAAATGTATCTTTCATGTAAGCTAAAATACTTTATTATTTCTTTATTACCTCTTTTTCTTCTTAGGACCTCTTTGTTTTATTAACTTACCTTATCCCATTTGTCTTAGACTGTTTTATCTAAGTGTTATTTATTGTGTGATATTCCTGAGGGTAAGATTTCCTTACGGTGTGTAATCGAGCATCTTTAGAACGGAGAGGTCTCTTACACCTCGCTATCCTGTGACAAATCACTCTCAGAATCCGCTTTCGTCGACTTTGCAGCCGAATTTGTTCCGCCTAATGATGCGACGTGCCTCGTTGTTGACAGCTCCGAAGCCGCATGAAGATATATGATAATTCGCAGCAGAAGTGTCACCTTGATTCCTCCTCCCACCTGCACGTTTTACCATCAAGCGTCCGGCAACCATGTGACTGAGGCAGTGTGTGTGACTTTGCGACTGGAGAGTGGGAGAGAATAAGAGCAGGGCGGCCGGCGCACGCAGACCTGGCCTCCTTGTGACAATCTGTCAGTGTGTGACAGGCTGTTCCCACGGTCGGCATTTACCTGCTCGTGCACCGTTTTGTCCTCGCGATCAATGTGCACCTCATCAACGGCCTGCCTTGTTCACGCATGTTTTACGGACCGGCCTACGCCAGGGATCCACCCATAGCCTGGTAACCATGGAGACACAACCCACTGCTGATTGGTCTAGCAAACCAACTCACGTCGCACAGGTTGAGACTTCGCCGGGCGGTAGGAGGCTCACTACTTTGACGGTGTTTCTCCCTCTTCTCCCGTGAAAGAGGGAGGGGAGTTAGTCCACCGAGCATGCGTGATGCGACAGTCCACCGAATTCACTGTCGCTTTGTGTACGAGAACACAGTACCAATCTCTGGTATGGTGTGTGTAGGTGTCTTGCCGTGGGTGACGTTCTGGGCAATATATCCCAGAATCCTGTGCGGGCTTACGGTGGTGTGTAGGTTGGTCGTGAATCAGCGTACCATCCTCCCCATGCGTTGGTAAAGGATACATGGGATAGTGACTAAAGTGTACCACACGTGGTAATGCCGCTAGTTGTCGCCTCTCACCGCTCCGAGCGGTTTACAGTGTGCTGTGCGTAGGAGAACAATTTGTGTCTTAAGGTTTTGCCTCCATCCGCCCCCGCCATCTGCACTGGTCCCGCAACTATGGGGTCAAGAAATCACTAGAAATGTGGAATGTCAAATATTCGTCTCGGACACTTGTCCGAGCTCGGTCGACAGATTCAGTATCCTGACGACACCGCTTGTAGTGTATTAAGCCGTTGTTATTTTTAAAATCTTTGCCTTGTATTCATTTCGGGTGCTGCCGGAATGCACAATCTTCGCTGTGTCCCTCCTGTGCAGGAGTAAATCGGGAAAGAGTGATAACCAAGAGCTCCAACAAAGCAGAGTCAAGATCAGCTGTTGCTTGTCATCTTAACTCTTCGCCCATCAGTGTTCTTCGGCTTTCCTCGCTGTTGTGTTCATCTTCTACTTATAATATCCTTCTTGATTTATCTTCTTCACCGTATCGACTCTTCTGAGCGGTATCCTTTGAAGTTTTAATTTTATTTCTAGGTGAGCCATCGCTGATCTTCTTTGGCGTCAATCTTTTTTCCGTCATGTCTGGCATTTCTTGGAGTGTCGGGGCAGTCATTTATATTCTCTGCACAACGTTCCGAACTTGTTGGGCTGATGGTAAGTAACCACTTTTTTTTGTTATTATAATTAGCATTTTGGTGATTAAACTGTTTAATGATTAAATGAATCGATTAAATGATTCATGCAATAATTGTTATCTTCTCTCGAACCAGGCTTAATTTTAAACACATGGCAATCAGAGAAAACGTCTAAAACAATTGAGCCAAAAATACTTATTAACAATATTTTAATCAAATTATGAAGTTCCGGAAAATTGCCCATTAAAGACTAAGACCAAGAGTTATAAAAATTGTTGCGATGTATTGCTTTCAGATGTAAAAGTTTTAGCTTTATTATCATGAAGTACAATTTGTTTCACTATCATCATTTTACTAGCTTATATTTTGTTTCATAATCTTTTGTAATCGATAATGTAGGTACAAATCATATATTACGAATAAAAATAAACTTTTTAAGATAAGATTTAGTGAAATGTTTTTAAAACCTTTACGCTAAAATTATGAAAATAAGTTATAGATGTGACATAATAAACTAATAAAAAAGGATATCGTAATGCAAAATATTAAAAAAGGAATATGTATATAATTTTAATTCAAAATTATTCCGAAATATTTTCTGCAACTGATATTCCTCATTTTCTGATTAGTGCAAAGAATTGTTGTTATGCAAAAGGTTCTAGAAAAGAGATTTAAAAATTTACGCTTCATATAAATTTAACAAATAATGTAACTAGAAAAAAAAGGTATTATAACAAATTTAAACCGATTACCGATAATATAATCCCGCTTGTTCAAAGTGAATTATAGAAAAATTGAAAAACTGATTATTGAAAATTTAAAAATATAATTTTTGCAGGGCTGAAAATTATTGTTACTAGTATATATATTTTAAAGCCAAAACGTTATAAACTCAGCAATAAAATTGGCAGCACCCTTTTGCCAATTTTACTCCATATTTAAAGTAATAAACGTTAAGAAACCATATTCTTAAATACATCGTTTTCAGATATATTTTTCATGATATTGGAGCTATTTTATGAAATATATATAGATAGTGAAACTGTTTTGATATATCTAAACATATATTTAGCTGCATGAGTTCGGCATAATTGCACGGAAAGTATGAAAATATTATCAAATAAATGAAAAATAACTTGAAACATTATTGCTTTTAAAGTTCCTATGATTTACGGATTCGATAATGCCGATTTCATTGCCAATATATATAAACGCGAGCGACAAAATGTTATTTAAGAATTGATTCCATTTGATATAGAAATAAGACTAAGAAATTTTTAGGTTTATATATATTTTCCCGAATCAGGCAATATATCTACTATATTGCATCTGACAATGTATTCCTAACTAATTCTTATTCCTAACGAAAAATCAGATTGATAAATCCAGATTTTTTATGAATATTAAATAATTACTTGTTTGATTTCTATTATATAAAACTTACTCTAAGTTTAATCTACTGATCGCTTTTACAACATTTGCTTATTTCATTGCCACTGGTTGTTTGAATCTCATTGTATAAAGTAAGTGGGTAAAACGTCGTCTTGGTAATAAGTCGTCGAACATTAAATTTTATGACAAAATCTGCCTAGCGATGAATGGAACGAAATGGCGCCCAAAAGAGCAATATTTGAAGTACTTGTATTCGCCGACTTCTCCTTAAATATTCCCTTCTGAATCGAAAGTATTTATTAGGATAATATAGCTGGAAATCAACGCCGCTGCGAAATAAATCCACATCCAGAGAGCAACTATCTGTTTATCTGTATACGAAGTGTTTTATTTTTTCCTTTTTAGGTAAGAAGAAACAATAAAAGTTAAGATGTAATTGACACCGTATATTTTTTTTTAGTTGCATCTCTTACATAGAGGAATGTTAATTGCCACCAGCAAATATTAATCAGCCTTCATATATCTACATGATTCGGAACCAGCTACTTCCCAGGAGGTCCAACCAGACTGTTCATTTTAGTCTTCCAAATAGTGATTATGAGTAACTGCCGCTACATTAGCCCACTGCCAGTCAATTGTAATAAAGTCAGTCCTGTTTGTTTGTCATCGTATGCCGAAAAATTTAGGTCTTCCTCTTTTTTTTATCAACATTTAGCTACAGTATTAATAATTGTTTTCTACGTAGTAGTAGTACAAGAATTATTTTTCTCGTGTAGTTCTTCACGAAGGCAACTTGGCCAAACTAATGCAGTCTCTGCCCCTACGAGATGCTGCTCAAAAGTGGTTGATGATTCCTTCGCCTGAACGCATCATTATTTTTATAAATCACCCAATGACCAAGATGCTGCAGTCATTTGAAATCAAAAGTAACAAGCTCCATGTTACCGTTCTTACAAAGAGTCAAGCTTTGCGACCATAGCAAACTTTAGAGGACCAAATTGTTATATAGCCTAATTTACTTATTTAAACGACTAGTTTCGCCAAATCTCCACTGATTCGTAAAGTTCCAGTAACAATGCCTGTTACATCATGTTACATAATTCAGTTACGTCAGGTATACCACAATACCTGTTATATCATGTTATACATCTGTCAGTATGTCACACAAATTTCCAAAATCATTTAAAAGACACTTTTTCGAATGCACAATTATTCAAAAGAACCGAAGCTTCATCCATCTTACTGATATCCATTACTTCGGTTAACTCCATAATTATCAGCAACAGTGCACAATTACACTAGACAACAAATTGAAACTTCTTTTTATGATATTGGTCAAATAGGATGTTTTTAACTAATTTTGGGGTGCTGAATTCAAATATGGCTGTGAAAAATCTGCAGCACGTGCAGTTTTTTTTTTTTTATTGTGGATTGATGTATTTCAAATTTCAATGAATACACATATCTGGGAAATAAAAATAAATGTGACAATTTTATTAAATTGCAACTTAAAACGCATTATAATTACATGATTATAATGGAAAAAATAGAAATCATAGTTATAGACCACTGAATATAAAGTAACAAATGAAATAATATTGAAACGCAAAATAAGAACACATGGGTAAGGATCTTTTTTACTTACAAGAAGTTCATTTTTGTCTTTTATTTACTGAGGTATCTTCCTTCTGCAAGAACCAGCAGTAGTCACCCATTATTGTTGCGCCCCATCTGCCTTGGTATCTCTCCTCCATGGTTCGGATATCCAGGTAAAAACTTTCCCCTTGCTCGTCACTGACAGCTTCCAAGTTCTTGGTAAAGAAGTCGAGATAAGAATGCAAGAAATGGATCTTCAAAAACATTCGGCAGACAAGATTTTCATAGTTTTTGAGATCTTGAATGAGCTGATGGTAATTTTCCTCTTTGTGATTCCCCAGAAAACCCTGGACCATAGACGTGAAGGATTTCCATGCAGCGCGCTCCTTCATATTCAGATTTTCTTCGAAGACAGTATCATTCAGTAGCTTCCTGATCTGAGGACCAACAAAGATCCCTTCTTTGGTTTGGCATCACTTAGGTTTGGTAATTTTCCTTCAAGCGCAAAAACCCTTTACCAGTTTCGTCCCTAGCCTTTACAAAATTTTCCATAAGCCCCAGTTTGATGTGTAATGGTGGGTAGGAACATCAGAGGGGTCAACTAGAGGCTTATTATTCTTTCCAAGAATAAAAACATCTCTTTTGTGCCAGTCATTTGTAGTGTTCATTTCTGGCCCTACTGTAACACATACACAGGAAACAGCAAAATTTTCTGAAGCCTCATTGAAGCTCGAGCAAGAGAGGGATGACTTTTAGGTCATCACATATTGTCAACATTAAACTGGTCATATTTTGTAACAGTGAGTATTTTTTCCATGCTTTCATAAGTTTCCTTCATTCCCACAGTATGTGTCACTGGAATGGAAGGTTTTTGGTTTCCTTTATGCAAAAGGACAGCTTTTAAGCTGAATTTTGACGAATCTATAAATAGACGTCATTCCTTAGGGTTGTGAACTGTTCCAATATCTTCCATCAGCCCTGAATTATCTGTGCAGAAACGCAAACCATTTTGCATCTCGTAATAAGCAAATAAAGCCAAATTTCTCTTTCTGAACTGAGAAACTCTGGTACCGTTCGCTAGAAAATTACACATTTGAATATTGAGCCTAAAACCTCAGCTCTTTGTTTGGAAAGTCTTCGGTCTCGAACAAGATCATTTAATTCATTTTGCTGAATCAGATGAAGCTCGTCTACTTTTTAGGGGTGTATATAGGATCAGGATCTGTATGTGCCGCAAAGTCTTCCTCTGATGAATGTTAATCCATCTCCTCCCAGATGGTTGGAGGTGTTGGTATAGGAAGGTCTTCTCCATGAGGAACTGACCTTATGGCTGAAGGCATATTTGGATATTGTATTTTGCTTTTGTTCTTTTTTGAAAAGGCCGACACTTTAAACAAAAATATCAATCATGCAAGTGACTAGTTGCCTCACGCCAAACCATTGGAACTGCAAAGGGCATGGATTTTATCTTACCTTTCAACCATTCACTCAGGCAACAAAGCACGAAATGCAGCATACATGTGGAGCCCATGTTTTGTCCTGATCTCTAACATGACATCCAAATTACAAGTTATAAGCTTTCTTTGCAATTTTTGTCAAAGAACGACCCTGGGATTTTAAAATATAATTTCTACACACATAACAAAACTTATCTGCCACATTAACACATCCGCAACACTGCTTTTGTGTCATTTAAACGCCAAAATTCACTCTTCAACGTACAGCAAGTGTTCCTCTTATAATGAAAGCAACAAGAATGGCGGTCTGACGTTAAGTTACATGTTTTCTCCCACTTGGCAATCAGTGTTGCCAGCCACAAAAAGTAAAATATCTAGTATCCTCCCAGTTGCCTGAAGGTGTTGGTGACCGAAGTAATACATATTTTGGAACATCTGTGAAACGTTCAGCCTACTTTGCCAAGGTAAAAACCATCACCTTCAAGTATCATATTACCTTCATCCTTTTTCCTTTGCTAACTCTCGTTCTGCACTCCGTGAGAAATGGGACATCAATGGGCTTGGTAGCCTGCTGTCTGTCGATGGAACGTAAGCCTTAGCCCGTATGTGGGAGAGCCACACCTTGCGCACGTTAAAGAATACTGAATCGCCTGGACGGGAGACTTTCATCTATCTTTTAACAGCTGTTCAGTGGATCTCCTTCCCCATCCTTTTTTGAACTCTCAGAGGTATAGTAAAACAACCCAATTTATGTTTCAATTTCTTCACACTATTCTGTTCTCACACAAAATATTTAGTATCCGATACAAATCCCTATTTTATGCTGTCTAACCGCTTTCTCTGATTTGTCAGCCAAGTTGTAAAGCAAAACAATCGTTTAAACTTTTAAATGATCACTTTATCGTCTCTTATGCTCTTTGTAATATTGCCATCTATTATAGGAATTTTTTATGTGTTGATTCAGTTCGTCGTTGTTGCGTTGACTTATCACTCAATTGTCTCTTTCCCCCCCAAATGTGTCTTCCCCACACAATACTGTTAGTATCAAACATAGCGTGCTTAAAATATCGCCCATTCTCTTTCAGCCTCAGTTGTAGTAAACGAACTTTGTTATAATTACTAAGCAACCTATTACAATAAGCTTTGGATATTTCTGGGTCTTTCAGTCTCAGTGTCAAAAATAGTTCATTCAGCTTTTTGCCCATTTCTAAACTTCAGCTGTAAGAAACTTTTAAGAAGATAATGATTAGACCCAATCTCATCTCCTCTGTGTAGTTTTCCTAACAGAACTAGCCCATTTACTATTAATTAATGCATAATCAATTAGAATTCTGTGTAACCCTGCTGGAATTCTTGTGTGTACCAAGAGGGGAAGTTTTCGATTTTGGAAAGAACAGTTTCGCACATTCCGATACTTGTAGGAAACATACGACGCTGCTATTGTAATTATCAATGCCAAAAAATCTATCACTCCAGGTATTCAAATCTCGGAACCATACAACTCTGGCACTGAAGGCACTCATGGAAAAGTTTCAGTTCGTCGGAAGGTATTAAACCATGATTCCGTATGCATGAGAGCCATACCTGTGCACGTTAAAAAGCATTCTGGATAGCCTTGACGGGAGGCTACCACTTGTCTTCTAACCGCTGCCCAGTGGGTCTCCTTTCCCCAACTTTCTCTGAACCTTTTTGGTCTGTGTGACCTGGCCATTTAGTCCATTGTGTGCACAAAAATGCCGTTCAGTGGTAAAGCAACCCATATCCTAGAGAATTCAGAAGTTCTGAAGTAATTTCTAAAACCTGTTCTTACTCCTATTTGAATTCTCTGTCGGGCATAGTACAATAACCATTAAAGTGTAAAATCCATGTTCTAAACTTAAGCTGTAATAAATATTTTATTAATACAATCATTTCTTAAAAGAGTGTAATTGGCATTCAAGTTAATTGTTAAGATAAAAAATAAATAATAACTACCCCCTCAAGCAGCTGCTTGCCACAGAGGTCTGATAGGAGCCTGTCAGTTTATATGCCATATTAGAAGGTCTATGAGGATGGCAGGACATCAGCAGAAAAACGACACATACATCCATGCCTTACCTGGGGCTCGAACCCAAGATCCCTTAGATCAGTAGCGAAGCGCGCTAACCACTCGGCCACGGGACGGCATTGTTAAGAACCAATCTCATATTTTGCTTGTACTCACCTTCATCACGACCCGAAAATGAGTATACTCTCTTTTTTTATCTGTCCTCTTACAAGCTAATAAAACTTACGCGGCAAAACATTCAGTTCACACAGCTGGAATTCTTGCGTGTATCAACAGAACAACTCGATTTTAGAGGCCTCACATTCTGACAAACTGTACAAAAAATGGTTAGTGGACTTTTTAAATAAATTAGATGCTTTTATAATTCATATAAAGAATCAAAAGCAACTGAAATGCAAACTAGCCCGTGTTATGTGAGTAGAGAGTCAAATTCATTTTAACATTATATTTAAATTAGCTTTTTGTTTTAAAATATCACTAAGGATTAAAGATGTCGATCAAATCTCTTTAAATCTCAAATTTTAAGAGTTAGGAAAACTGAAACCTTTAACAGTAATGTAGATAGTTCGGAAAACATTTATTACAAACTGTCGGAATTTAAATAATCATTCCTCATGCTTACCAAAGCTGCCCCTGTGGCAGGTGGTTAGCGTGCTACGGCTCAAAGGGACTGGATTCGGGCCCGCTAAGACATGCACTTTTCATGTGTTGTCTTTCTTTTAAGGTCTTGCCTTCCTCACATTACTCTATAGTGTATTATACTGGCAGGCTCCTTCCAAGCCCTGTGCAAGCAACTACTTGTGGTTTTTATTCTTAACGATACAGAAATTTAGCAAATTGTTCGAAATAACAATCTGTTTGTATTTCGATTTCGTTTAACTTTTGAGAAGACTGAAAACTCTTCTGTTACATGTTCTAGCCAACTAAACTCTTTAAGTACTGAACGAATAAGTCTTTAAAAATAAAGATTGGCATCGATTTCATTGTGATCTTTAATCTGAAGTGATGTTTTTCCAGAAAAGCTCATTTTTACACGTACAGAGCTTGGAATTTGGTTTTCCATTAACAAAACCTGGTAGTTTCATTAGCCTCTGAGTGTATAGATTTCTCTTGCTCATTAATTATTATATACAGTATTTATTAATGTATAAAGAAATAATAAGCGTAACGGAGTGGAGAATATCTAATTTTCATAAGTATAATTTTAATTGCGAGCATAATTTTTTTGTGTTTAACTCTGTTCATATGGTAAATCAGAAGCCCTGGCGCCCTCCAGAAATATTGGACTTTGACTTTATTAATAATCTTGATTTATAGCAGATTGGATAAAAATGTACATGGTTGCAAACAAATTGAAAATCTCTAGAATTTGAATTTCTATTGACCTAATGTCTTATTTTAGCATGTACATCAAAGTTATATATGAATTCAATACATTCGTAATTAAAATTAACAATTTTATGAAACTAACAATTTTTAGTATCGTTCCTTTTTTTTAAATCAAACGATTGATTCTAATTCTAAAGGCAAGTTGATGAGTAAGATAAAAAATTTGCATAAGAACGATTTTCAAAGTATAGATCAGACAAAGAACCTGTCAGTTTATTACTCTGTAGAGATATATGAGGAAGGCGAGACTCCAACAGAAATGTCCATATTCTATATTTTTAATGCTCAGATTAAGCTTTTTATGAGTATTATTTTATTAATAAACTGCCAGTCAAATTTGACGGGAAAAATTTATGCAATTAAAACGAAACACATCAAAGAAAATGCATCCAGATAAGTTTAATAATATAAGCAGGATCGCAGGTCAGTGACCTGCGATCAAGGCTGATGACCTGTCGGAACGTCAGTTGCCCAGTCTCCCCATTTGCTAATCACGCTACGAGAGTAGCATTTATTGCAATTCCTTGTTTTATCTCTTAGATATACTTTCTTACACACAATGGACTAAATGGCCGGATCGCAAATACCTAAAGGGCTCAGAGCTCAATACAATAAGGACTGTTGGGTTGTTTTACATCTGAGCGGCACTTTTTTTACGTAAAATGTGCTAAATGATAAGATCACCCACTGGACAGCTGTTGGAAGACAGATGGTAGCTCCCGTCAAGCCATCCAGCGTGTTCTTTAACGTGCACAGTGTATAGCTCTCCCGCATACGGGGCAACGGCTTAACATCCCATCCGACAGACGGCGGCCTTTCAAAGCCAGTCAGTGTCCTTTATTGACCAAGGGCAGAGAGTTTTGCGGAGATAAATCAACGCTGGGCCAGGTATGACCCGAACCTGGAATTTGCGGATTACTATCCTGGCGCGCTACCGACTGAGCCACCCCGCCCCATTAAACAAGGGGATCGGTTGTCTAACCCTTAGGAGAGAGATGGAAGCGTCTCATTAAGGGTCTCCATTGTCTTTTTTAACATACACAGAGTATGACGGACGGAGTCTTTTCAAAGCCAATGGTGTTCCACTTCCGATCGAGGAAAGAATGGGGTCTTAGCGAGCAAAAGCCCAAACACAGAGATTTACCAAGACACAGGCCAAATGGTAAGTCTCGATCCTAAGAATCTCATGTTAAAAGTCTGGCGTTGCTTCGTCCCATCCATCCAAAACAAAACAGCAATTAAAATGTTCTCAAAGGCATATTTTAAATAATATTAATACATTGCTAATCCTATTCAATTATATTGCTAATCCTATTCATTGGAATGACCGGAATATACAACAATGAACATGCAGCCGGGGGCGAATCAAATACTTATAGAAATGCAGACCAACTGCCAAAATTTGAAATTCTGACAATCGAAACCACAATCTTAGTAAGTTTTCAAATATTTTTTGAATATTCCGAAATCTAGTTTCGTGTACGTTTGTTCGGATTTATAATTTATTAGTTTGTAAAATAATCCTACGTAAATTAATAAGATTTTTCTAATTTCACGAATGACTCATTATGCACATAAAATATTTGATTTTAATGTCGAAGTCAAGAGAATTAATTTTTAAATACCGCCGTCCGATTGTTTTAACTTAATGCTGTAGTATCTGTCAGACACAAATTAAATTTTGGAACACAGGTATTGGCTGTATCGGTAGCACACCGGACTTGTAATCTGTGTTCCCAAGTTTGAGCCCTATCTGTGCGATCGTTGAGATTTATCTCCGCTAGCTTCCACCATGCTCACGGTCGGAAAGAAGGCACCGATGAGCTTGAAAAGACCACCGTACGTCGGATGAGACGAACAGCCATGGCTCCTTGTGCTGGGAGTCATACCTGAGTAGTTACGTTCCACCATGGTTACCCCCACGCACAGTGCTTTCAACATATGACGTCACAGGCCACACACCCTTATTGATATTCATAATTATAATTAATTACTTAATAATTAATTAATATTTCATAATTAATCCCCTTTATTAAAAACCCGTGGCGCCATCTAATTTATATTATGAGTACTATATTTAGAAAAGCCCTCTATTATAACAAATTATTCCCAATTTTTACTCCCCCCTCATTAACTAACCCCCTTATCAAAAGTTCCGCCCCTTTATTAAAACCTACCTATATTTTTAAGCCCCCCTCTTTAAAGACCCCCTGAATTTCCTAACACCTGAAAAAGTCTTCGATTTTTGGTGGCCCCATCTAGTGTATACTTTAGCAAGGTTTTAACCTAAATTATTCCCAATTTTTAATCCCCCTCATTAAAAAAAACCTAATCAAAAGTTCCACCCCATTTTTAAGGACTATCCCACAGTAACTGTTTTAAAAGACTGTCCCGCAGAAAATGAAATGAAAAAATGCTATTGGGTAAAAAAATTAATAAAATTATTCGTAATTATGAAAAATATTGAGGGGTAATATGGTCTGGTGACCTGTATGGGTGACATAAAAAACCCGGTTTAGAACACGCAACAAGCGTTCGGTACCTCACCCTGGACCACGTTTTATTGAAGGATGAATCTTGGATCACATCACACCCCCTGCACTGTCGATATCCCTTTGCTTCCGTATCAGACGCGATGTCTTACAACATGAAAACCCACTCGCAGCCTTGACCACTGTTTTAGGACCTATCTCGAAATTTTTTAAGTCCAGAGACGGTTGCCAGCTCTTTTGACTAAACTGCATTGTCACTCCCTAATTCTTACCCCCCCCCCCTTTGTCTCAGGCCAACACACAAGATACAGTATGGAAACAATGTTTTGGAAATATCCTCTTATCGAAACATCGCATCTACCCTTTATGATAGGTCAGCTATTTGTTTCAATGTACCCAGTCGGAAGACAAACCATTTTGAAATTACGCACCCCTAAACCTCCAAGTGTTGCGCCTCTCTTATTAAAATTAGTCTCCATCGCGTTGAAGGATGTCACCATCAGATATTTGTATTCACACATATTCTGCACTTTCCGCGTCAGGACTTATTTTGGGACGATAAAGTGGTTTTACGTTAAATTCTTATCTCTGCCATGTCTCAATTAATTACTCTCCATAAGTATATCCTTTACACGACATGGTTTAAAACTTTTTATTCCTAATACTTATCACCGCTGCATCCTCAGTACATAATGCAAAATATTACTCTTTCCTAGGAAGTAACACTACGCAGTAACAATCGATAGCTGATTTTTCTCCCGAGGAAGAAATTGTTTGGGAGTAATCAGTTTTAAAAAATCTACTGTTCTAAACGCTCTCAGTTTTTTTTTAAATCGTCTTTTCCACCGTTTACTGGCGAACGTGTGCCTCATCACGCTGATGAAATTTTATTTCGCGGTGCAGCGTTGGTACCCGCTTGTTCGTTACGCTTTACAAGGTCAGTTGTTTTCATAGGGTAAATTCTGTAAAGAAACGCGGCAGAATGATATAGAAAGTAAGCAATGCTAAAAGTACGTTGCAGGTAACCTTGCGTTTCTGCTTACGGTGCATAAAAAACTTTAGTTCCAACATGAATGTATGTTAATGGAGTAGGGGATATTAGTTTTAACAAATACACTAAGCTACTATAAAAATAATACATTTAAGTCTCACACGATCGCAACCTCTCAACTTACCTGAGTTAATCCACTGAAATTTTATTTGCAACTGGACTGATAGTCAAAATTTAGCAAATACTTCAACGATTATATCAGTATATCTATAGAACAAGCAACAGGAGAAAGCTTCTTCGATAACATAAAAATCTTCGATAAACTTCGATAACATAAAAATCCGCCTAACTATGCTCTGACATATATGTTCTGATCGGGCCTCGGTAAAAGAATTCTGCACATATATCACAAAAAAGCAATGTTCTCACGTAGAGTGTACAAGAGTCGACAAAAAAAATAATGCCTTTACAAACTAAGAGTCACTCAGTGTGAAACACCAGAAGTCCTAAAATACCCTTCTCTCCATACATGCTCCCACTTCTTAAAATCCTCTGTTAAAAATTCCTGAAAGCTCCTTCTATCATTTTCACGCTGAAATGGCCGGGAGACACACCATGGCAACAAGTTGCCCAACTGGTGATGTACAAAGGTCATGAGGCCATTCACACACCGATCAATGGAAAGCAGATAAGTCGATGTGAAAACAGATAACCCGAAACATATCTAATTCCTTTACTTGTGAGCAGACTGCCCGCTCCGTGCTTTTATCTTCCTCAACGATCTTTTGAACCCTAATGAGAAAGTTAAATAATTACTCATTTCATGATGAAATGCAGCAATTCAGCATAAGGAATTCTTCTGCCGAAAGATAGCTTCTCAAGAGACGCACTTAAAATTGATAAGAATCTATGAAATTCAAAGTTCCGAGGGAGAATGTTGTGTATTTTTCCATGTCATTGGGAATGCAATTAATCTTCTTATTTTGATCATACCGATTCCTTGCATAATAAGATGGTTGTCCTTTAGGTTATGAAATATAACTGGAATCTTATTTGGGAGCTTAAAATTGAGATTTACACACATTATGACTGGCTCATCGGAGAAGCGCTAGGGAGAAGATAGGACTAGTATCCATGCAATGTATGGAACTCATTTCACATAAAAAAAAAACCTAGACCAATATCACGACTTGTACACAGACGTGCTCCTCTTAGTTGATGTGTTTGAGAAAACTGTGTGTCAGATACTATGAAATTGATCCCTGTCATGTTTAGCATGGCATGCAATAAGCATTTAGAATGAAAGACAAACTGATTGCAAGTTTGTTTCACTTCACTGTCATACAATCTTAGAGATAAACTAACTCTTCAGATGCATGTTTCTCCATAGAATCGGAAAATTTTAATATCTATTCTTCGCGTTTTCTCATACATCTCACAAGATAATTAAAGTAACTCGCTCAAACACTGATTCATGTTCCCTATGTGTACATTTCTTTTCTAACAAACCATACTTTAACACCAATGTAGGTAAATCGCAAGCATCATCTGAGTCAGATTATTATTTTTTCCATATATCTGCTAATTCTTTACGTTGAAAATCTCGCAATAGTCTGAAATGGACAGTACTTTACCCACGATACAGATATAAGTTATGATAGCCAACAGATTAAAATCTATCCCTTAGACAGTAGGTTAGCACGCTCAGCTTCTGATCTAAGAAATCTAGAGATCCATGGTAAGACATGAGTGTTGTTTTTCTACTGAGCACCTTCTACTATGTCGTATGAAAGGATTTTGTAACCGTTAAGACAAATAGTTGCTTAAAGCCATATTTAAAGATACACTGGTTTCGACTTCACTAAGATTCTTACATGCAATCAATAGATGCACGACCTATACCTTCCATCTCCTAACGTATGAAAAGGAAAGTTTGTCTGTTTAGAAATTAATACAATAGCCGAACAGTCATTCTTTCACAATAAGTCAATGTTGACTGCATTAAATATGATTCCAGTAAGCGGAAGACGATCTCATGCACTTTTCAGAGTTCCCCAGTATGTTTGAATAAGCGCATAAGTGTGTGTATAAGGGTGAAGGTGGCTATTTTTCGCTGCAAACACCACGTTTTTCGACAAAGATATGTATTCGCGTTTCACTTGTTTGGAAATCTGAAATAACACTACCTATAGAAGTAGCATTACTCCAGTAAATTCCATAGGTGTGTACTAAATGCTTCTCAATTCTGAGGGTTCCCAGAATCGATCTGTTAGACAATACTTAAGTCCAGAAAACGGTTGAAACGCTAACGCGTAAATCGCCAAGTCTTTGAACGGTTATTTCAAACACTCATCAAGACAATCAATCGCCACATTACAGAAGTAAGTTTGAAAAAGAGAAGCGAAACAAAAGCACCCTACCCAGCATTCTCACATTAAAGGAAAAAATATCAAAAACGTAAGGTAAAAGTAAGTATTCAGTGGTATCGCCTCAAAGCAGTTAAGATACAAAACAGTCCGACAGAGGGTGCCAGCAAGGAGAATACAATTAGTAACAATAGTTTAACCACAAGTATTCATTTTTTAAGTATTAGGGTGTTAATGTTACAATTTCTTACAACAACGTTCATTTCTAATGAAGATGCAAGTCAGCAACATTCATTTTTGGTGTAAGCATGTGAATAATACATGTAACTTTTCAGTTGTATGTGAATCAAATATTCACTTTTCTGAACAATTACAAAATCTCTCCAATGTAATGAACTACAGTGAAATCGATTACTCACACAGGACAGTAAAAGGCATAGAAGAACGGCCAGAAAATATACAAAGTACTAGCGGGGGTGGATGACGGATTATCTTCTAAATATGCCGAAATGAGAATATACAGGTATACACAGTAGAATATTTACGTGTTTAAAAACATTCCCGTAAATTCTTTCAAACAAATATCATGTCTGCTTCTTAATATCTATATAATATTCGTTCGAGCACAAATGTTAAAAGATAGAAATTGGAAGATGATACATGAAACAGTTAAAAAACGGTAAATAAGCGATTTTCTGCGTTTTGGGCATTTAACCAGCGCCAACTAGTGGGAAATATAGTATGTTGACTGCATTCGCTTTAAGGCTGATTCGAGTAAACGGAAGACAATAGCTGTTATTACTTTCAAGCAGAATAAAAATCTTGTTTAATTTTATATAAACCTATGAATATGTAAAGATTATGTAGGTACGAGAATGTTTCTCTGATCTAATGCAAAGTACGGATGTATGTTTATATCTGTGATGTATGGTATTATACATATTCAACGGATGTCTTTCTAAGTGTATGTCTCTATGCATACATGAATGCGATTGACTAAGTTTTTCTTCATATATTTATTTTGTCACATACTTGTTTCATGTTTCGTCTCTGTACATGTGTATGTTTGTGTGTATATGTATTCATGTTTGTTTCTGCGAATGTGTTCATTTTGTTTCTACGAATCGTGTTTCAAGAATAAACATGTTATCTAGCTGTCAGTTGCTCGTTACAAAAGAAGCTAACACTGTAAAACCCTCAACAGATTGGCATTATAGCTCTATTAGGAATTTACAAAATATATTTTTTATCTCATCGAAAAGTCACTAAACAGATACTTGTGAAAAGTTTACTAAAGAGAAAGATGTATTTTCCCTCTCCAATATACGGGGAGGATTCCAATTTCGGCATATTTAGAAGATAATCCGTCATCCACCCCGCTAATACTTTGTACATTTTCTGGCCATTCTGCTATGCATTTTATTGTCATGTGTGAGTAATCGATTTCACTATAGTTCACTCCATTGGAGAGATTTTGCACTTGTTCAGAAAAGTGAATATTTGATTCACATACAACTGAAAAGTTACATGTATTATTCACATGCTTACACAAAAAATGAATGTTGCTGACTTGCATCTTCACTAGAAATGAACGTTGTTGTAAGAAATTGTAACATTAACACCCTAATACTTAAAAAATGAATACTTGTGGTGAAACTATTGTTACTACTTCTATTCTTTCTGCTGGCACAGGGCGCCCTCTGTCGGACTGTTTTGTATCTTAGCTGCTTTGAGGCAAACCGATGAATGCTTGCTTTTACGTTACATTTTTGATATTTTTTCCTTTAATGGAATAATTTGATATTTTGATAATTTTTTCCTTTAATTTCCTTTAATGGAATTAATGTATTTTTCCTTTAATGCTGGATAGGGTGTTTTTGTTTCGCTTCTCTTTTTCAATCTTATTTCTGTAATGTGGCGATTGTCTTGATGAGTGTTTGAAATAACCGTTCAAAGACTTGGCGATTTACGCGTTAGCGTTTCAACCGTTTTCTGGACTTAAGTATTGTCTACCAGATCGATTCTGGGAACCCTCAGAATTGAGAAGCATTTAGTACACACCTATGGAATTTACTGGAGTAATGCTACTTCTATAGGTAGTGTTATTTCAGATTTCCAAACAAGTGAAACGCGAATACATATCTGTGTCGAAAAACGTGGTGTTTGCAGCGAAAAATAGCCACCTTCACCCTTATACACACACTTATGCGCTTATTCAAACGTACTGGGGAACTCTGAAAAGTGCATGAGATCGTCTTCCGCTTACTGGAATCATATTTAATGCAGTCAACATTGACTTATTGTGAAAGAATGACTGTTCGTGCTATTGTATTAATTTCTAAACAGACAAACTTTCCTTTTCATACGTTAGGAGATGGAAGGTATAGGGTCGTGCATCTATTGATTGCATGTAAGAATCTTAGTGAGTTCGAAACCAGTGTAGCTTTAAATATGGCTTTAAGCAACTATTTGTCTTAACGGTTACAAAATCCTTTCATACGACGTAGTAGAAGGTGCTCAGTAGAAAAACAACACTCATGTCTTACCATGGATCTCTAGATTTCTTAGATCAGAAGCTGAGCGTGCTAACTTACTGTCTAAGGGATAGATTTTAATCTGTTGGCTATCATAACTTATATCTGTATCGTGGGTAAAGTACTGTCCATTTCAGACTATTGCGAGATTTTCAACGTAAAGAATTAGCAGATATATGGAAAAAATAATAATCTGACTCAGATGATGCTTGCGATTTACCTACATTGGTCGTTAAAGTATGGTTTGTTAGAAAGGAAATACACCCATAGGGAAGATGAATCAGTGTTTGAGCGAGTGAAACAAACTTGCAATCAGTTTGTCTTTCATTCTAAATGCTTGTTGCTTGCCATGCTAAACATGACAGGGATCAATTTCATAGTATCTGACACACAGTTTTCTCAAACACATCAGCTAAGAGGAGCATGTCTGTGTACAAGTCGTGATATTGGTCTAGGTTTTTTTATGTGAAATGAGTTCCATACATTGCATGGATACTAGTCCTATCTTCTCCCTAGCGCTTCTCCGATGAGCCGGTCATAATGTGTGTAATCTCAATTTTAAGCTCCCAAATAAGATTCCAGTTATATTTCGTAACCTAAAGGACAGCCATCTTATTATGCAAGGAATCGGTATGATCAAAATAAGAAGATTAATTGCATTCCCAATGACATGGAAAAATACATAACATTCTCCCTCGGAACTTTGAATTTCATAGATCCTTATCAATTTTAAGTGCATCACTTGAGAAGCTAATCTTTCGGCAGAAGAATTCCTTATTTTGAATTGCTGCATTTCATCATGAAATGAGTAATTATTTAACTTTCTCATTAGGGTTCAAAAGATCGTTGAGGAAGAAGTAAAGGAATTAGATACCTGTTTTCAAATCGACTTATCTGCTTTGCATAGATCGGTGTGTGAATGGCCCCCTCACCTTTGTACATCACCAGTTGGGCAGCTTGTTGCCATGGTGTGTCTTCCGGCCATTTCAGCAGATCACATGAAAATGATAGGAGCTTTCAGGTTGTTGGGTTCTTTTACCTCTGAACGGGACTTTTTTGCACACCATGGGCTAAATGGCCAGGTCACATGGACCCCGAAGGCTCAGAGAAGGTTGGGGGAGGGGACCCACTGGAACAGCTGTTGGAAGACAGATGGTAGCCTCCCGTCAAGGCCATCCAGCGTGTTCTTTAACGTGCACAGGGTATGGCTCTCCCACACACGGGGCCACGACTTAACGTCCCCATCCGATGGACAGTGGCCTTTCCAAGCCCATCAGTGTCCCCTACTGACCGTGGGCAGGGCGGGGAAATTTTGTGGAGATAAATCTCAACGCTGACCCAGCTGGGACTCGAACCTGGGAACTACAGATTACGAGCCTGGCATGCTACCGACTGAGCCACCCCCGCCCCGGAGCTTTCAGGAATTTTTAACACAGGATTTTAAAAATTGGGAGCATGTATGGAGAGAAGGGTATTTTAGGACTTGGGGTGTGTCACACTGAGCGACTCTTAGTTTGTAAAGGCATTATTTTTTTTTGTCGATTCTTGTACACTCTACGTGAGAACATCGTTTTTTTGTGATATATGTGCAGAATTCTTTTACTGAGGCCCGATCAGAACATATATGTCAGAGCATAGTTAGGCGGATTTTCATGTTATCGAAGAAGCTTTCTCGTGTAGCTTGTTCCATAGATATACTGATATAATCGTTGAAGTATTTGCTAAATTTTGACTATCAGTCCAGTTGCAAATAAAATTTCAGTGGATTAACTCAGGTAAGTTGAGAGGTTGCGATCGTGTGAGACTTAAATGTATTATTTTTATAGTAGCTTAGTGTATTTGTTAAAATATAATATCCCCTACTCCATTAACATAGATTCATGTTGGAACTAAAGTTTTTTACGCACCGTAAGCAGAAACTCAAGGTTACCTGCAACGTACTTTTAGCATTGCTTACTTTCTATATCATTCTGCCACGTTTCTTTACAGAATTTACCCTATGAAAACAACTGACCTTGTAAAGCGTAACGAACAAGCGGGTACCAACGCCGCAACACGAAATAAAATTTCATCAGAGTGATGAGGCACACGTTCGCCAGTAAACGGTGGAAAAGACGATTTAAAGAAAGCTGAGAGCGTTTAGAACAGCAGATTTTTTTAAAAATGATTGTTACTGCGTCGTATTACTTCCTAGGAAAGAGTAATATTTTGCATCATGTACTGAGGATGCAGCGGTGATAAGTATTAGGAATAAAAAGTTTTATACCATGTCGTGTAAAGGATATACTTATGGAGAGTAATTAATTGAGACATGGCACAGATAAGAATTTAACATAAAACCACTTTATCGTCCCAAAACAAGTCCTGACGCGGAAAGTGCAGAATATGTGTGAATACAAATATCTGACGGCGACATCCTTCAACCCGATGGAGACTAATTTTAATAAGAGAGGCGCAACACTTGGAGGTTTAGGGGTGCGTAATTTCAAAATGGTTTGTCTTCCGACTGGGTACATTGAAACAAATAGCTGACCTATCATAAAGGGTAGATGCGATGTTTCGATAAGAGGATATTTCCAAAACGTTGTTTCCATACCGTATCTTGTATGATGGCCTGAGACAATGGGGGGTAAAAATTAGGGAGTGACAATGCAGTTTAGTCAAAAGGGCTTGCAACCGTCTCTGGACTTAAAAAAATTTCGAGATAGGTCCTAAAACAGTGGTCAAGGCTGCGAGTGGGTTTTCATGTTGTAAGACATCACGTCTGATACGGAAGCAAAGGGATATCGAATGTGCAGGGGGTGTGATGTGATCCAAGATTCATCCTTCAATAAAACGTGGTCCAGGGTGAGGTACCGAACGCTTGTTGCGTGTTCTAAACCGGGTTTTTTATGTCACCCATACAGGTCACCAGACCATAGTACCCCTCAATATTTTCCATAATTACGAATAATTTTATTAATTTTTTTACCCAATAGCATTTTTTCATTTCATTTTCTGCGAGACAGTCTTTTAAAACAGTTACTGCGGGATAGTCCTTAAAAGGGGGGTGGAACTTTTAATTAGGTTTTTTTTAATGAGGGGGATTAAAAATTGGGAATAATTTAGGTTAAAACCTTGCTAAAGTATACACTAGATGGGGCCACCAAAAATCGAAGACTTTTTCAGGTGTTAGGAAATTCAGGGGGGCTTAAAAAATGCAGGTGGGTCAACCAGGGGGTCTTTAAAGATGGGGGATTAAAAATACAGGTAAGTTTTTAATAAAGGGGCAGAACTTTTGATAAGGGGGTTAGTTAATGAGGGGGGAGTAAAAATTGGGAATAATTTCAGTTATAATAGAGGGCTTTTCTAAATATAATACTCATAAAAAAACTGTGGCGCCATCTAGTGTATATTAAGGAGTTTTTTTAATGAGGGGGAGTAAAAATTGAAAAAATTACGACTGGAATTGAGGTCTTTTCTAAATATAGTACTTATATACACTAGATGGCGCCACGGGTTTCTTTAATAAATGGAGTATGAAATATTAATTTTAATTATTAATTATGAATTATTTATTTTACATATTAATAAGGGGGCGTGGCATGTGACGTCATAGGGGAAAGCATTGTGCGTGGGGGTAACCTTGGTGGGACGTAACTACTTACCTATGTACGTTAGATAATGATGGATAGCCTTGACTGGAGGCTTCCATCTGTCTCTTAACAGCTTTCAGTGGGTTCCCAACCTTCTCTGAACCTTTAAGGTTCTTGCGACATGGCCATTTAGCCCATTGTGTGAAAACAAGTACTGATTAGAGGTAGAACAACCCAATCCACCTTAAAATTTTTGGACCAACTTTGGTACTGAAGTGACCTAGTACGAGACTTGTGATTTGGCAAGATAACCTTAGGTAATCTTGGATAACTTCTAGATGCCTTGCAAATATCATTGGTTGTGTGGGGGATCAGGGAAGTATCAAAGGACTGTGGTTGGGGGGGGGGGGGGCAGAAATCAAAAATTTTCCAACTGGAAAATCAAATTTTGCCAACTGAGAAAATGTCTCTCTCAGGTTCGTACCTAGATTTTTCTGTGGGTGGGGGGTATTTTCAAATATTCCTTCATTTTGCCATGTAACTCCCAATTTTGCCAACTAGCCATAATTTCACAGAAATAATCCCAATATTTACATCTCGCCTGAATTGTAGGAAGTCGGTATGAATCTTCCCAATTCCCCTTGATTTTTCCAACTCTCCTTATTTTTACAAAATCAATTGCAATCCTTACATCTCTCCTGAATTTGCCAAGTCACTGCAATTTTTTCAAACTCTCCAAAATTTTGTCTACACTCTAGTTTCAGACACCCAATCCCAATTATCATAATTCCCCCGTATTTTACCAAGTGGATTCGAATTTTGCCAAGTTGCCTCGATTTTACCACCTCTTCTAAATTTCGCAAAAACAATCCCAATTTTTACCTCTCTCCTGAATTTGTCAGGTCATTTCAAATTTTTCAAACTCCCCAAAATTTTGCCAACTCTCTTTAATTTCAGACACCCAATCCCAATTATCACAACTCGCCCGTATTTTACCAAGTGGATTCGAATTTCGCCAACTGCCCTAGATTTTGCCAAGTCACTCCGAATTTTGGCAACTCCCCAAGATTTGCCTACTTGCCATAATTTTACAGAAAAAAAAATCACAATTTTTTCATCTCACCTGAATTTTGCCAACTGCCCCTAGATTTTGCCAAGTTTCCGCCAAGTTGTCCTGATTTTGCCAACTCATCTGTATTTTGCAGGAGACATATTTTAAGTGGCTTCGAATTTTGCCAACTGTCCTAGATTTGCCAAATTGCTTCGATTTTAACAGTTACCCTAGATTTTGCTAACTCCCCTTAATTTTACAAAAAAATTGCAAATTATCATAACTCACCTAGATTTTACGTAGTCGCTTCGAATTTTGCCAACTCCGGGCTACTTTGCGGGAAGCCCCCCACCCCATAGCTATGCCCCTGGTGGGGACAAACTTGGAACGGGTCTGTTCGTCAGATGGGACGTTAGGCAGCGTTTCTGTGTTCCGGAAATCCATAATATGTGCATGTTAAAGAACACGCCTTGACTGAAGGTTTTCATCTGTTCATTGAATCTCCGTTCCCTATCAGCTGCTCGTTCAATTCGCTACCCCTACCCATTCCGAAGACATTTGGGCCCTTGTGGTCTTGTCATTTAGCCCATTGTGTGCACAAATATGAGTTTAGAGTAAATCAGCCCAATATTATTCAACAAGGCAATTAATATTTCTCTGAAGTGTAGTTATTTTTCCATTCATCACTGAGTTCATTCAAGAACTTGTAGTCCATCCTAAGAAAGTGTTAAGCATTCTTCAAAGAGCTCTAGCGTGACTAGCAAGTCTAGAAGATTGCTTTCATTAATTTTCAAAAATTGTCAAACAAATTCAAGTTAACTCTAATGTTATAGATAATAGAAAATTTGTAAAAAATAAGGGTATGTTCCGTTAAAAAAAGCATCTTTTGCTATGAAACTTTGATATCCTCACTTTTGTTATATTTGTGTGAAAAGGTTTAACATATTTTCTTTGAGTATTTTAGACAACTTCAGAGAAAAACATTTTGGGAAGAACTTTGGGGAGAACATTTGGGAAGAAATTTAGTGAACATCGAGTTCGTCCGTAGGAAAACGTTTTAAGAGAAGAAACTCACTCTACTCACTAGGGTATCAGATATAAAGGAGAGAGTAAGGTGTGGGAATGTCTAATAAACGACGAGCAGAGTGTGGATCAGAACCAGTTTTTACTCATCTCATGTCTGAGAAACATTTTATCAGGAATTAAGAATTAATTGTTTATCCCTTTTGACCTTAGAAAATAATAAGGGTAAATTCCCTTTATTGTCCAAATTTCAGATTAATATTTATTATGAAAATCCACAAAGTTTATAAGTTTAAACTAATAATTAGAATAAAACCCCATAGTGTATAATCATAATAAAATACATTCCACAGAACATGCATCCTTCGTTCTAATTAACATATCATTCCAGTATACTTACGCTTAAGCTTCCATAGAATCCCCTAGGTTACTAGAATAAATGAGCTTTGTCCATGTAAACGTAACTGCAAACGTCATCTGTAAACCATGTTACATGAATTTGGCAGTAGTACTTAAATTCGTTACTGCGCACCAGTTGGCCTTGGACATAATGCACTGTTTCACACTGAATATATGTAATCAATATTAGATAAAACGTGCCACATGTACAAGCTTACATTAATAGTAACTGAAGATAAACTTTATTACGAAATAAAATTGAATAGACGATATGTATGACGATAATTGTCGTATGAACTGGATAATTTGTTCGAATTAAATTAGTTTACCTGTGAAAATTTTACATCAATTTTTCACCTCATGATCTATAAGTTTAATCCATTTAAAATGCGGCCTTAATAATTAACAGCCAATAATATTTTGTTTTTATTAATAGTAAATTATTTATAGTCTTTATCGTAATAAAATATGCGTATAGATTAATAAATATACATGACTCGGAAACCTATAAACCTAACTGCAGGCATTAGTATAGTTCTATTCAGTTCTAGAGTTTGACGATGAAAGCGGCCTTATACATTATATTTTAGCATGTTTAGTTGTCTAATGGCTTCGACTGGCATTTTTTCCAACAGGCTAACTTTGTATATTGTGTTAGCTCTAACTGAGGCAGTGGTCAGTAGTGACTTAGGTCTTAGGAGGGCATGTCCTTGTATGAGAAGGCCTTTACAAGCTAACAGTAGTTTCTAGGACTCTTCTCTGTCATGTACGTTGCAAATAAAACAAAATTTTCAAAAACACTTTATATAACAACTATAAGGAAATGAAACTAAAAGTTAAAGTACACTGGCGTAAATTGAAAAAAGAACATCATGAACAATTGAAACGTAATCTACGAGATTTATTTAGTAGAAACAACTTGTTGAGAAAGGACAGTGATCACATGTGTGAAGTGATTCAATGTTTATTTTACCTTTTAATGGGTATTACATTTTACAGAAGGCACATTTTAATAAGGTGTTGAACCTCCTGGAGCAGCAAAACAAGCTTCCAATCTGGCATGCAATCGGTCATACAAATTGATATCACGCTTCCAACTTGGAGGCGTAATTCAGCGATGGTCGTTGTCTACCGCGGTCCGCGGAAGAGTCTTTGTCCGATCCAGTCCCAGACATGTTCGATTGGAGACAAGTCCGGAGAGTGTGCTGGCCAAGTGAGTTGGTGCACTGTCTGAAGCGCATGTTGAGTTGCCCAGGCAGAATGCGGGCAACTCAACATGCGCTGCTGTAATATCGCATTTGGAATTACACTCAAATATGGCAGGACGACTGGCTGTACGATGTCGCTGACGTATGTATTGCTATTCAGTGTACCCTGTACAAACACCAGACTTGTACGAGAGTGATAGCTAAGCGCTCCCCACACCATGATGTCCTGCGTAGGCCCTGTGTGTCTCTGGTGGATGCACGATGGAAGAAGCCGCTCATCTTGTCGCTTTCGGACACGTAAACGACTATCAGATGCTCCTAAGCAGAATAGGTTTTCATCACTGAAGAACACAGACTGCCATTCTTCCCTCCAATGAACTCGTTCTAGACACCACTGCAAACGTGCTCGACAGTGACGAGGTGACAGTGGTAACCATGCCAGCAGCACGCGTGCCTGTAGTCCTGCTTCCAAAAAACGATTGCGTATCGTTCTTGTAGACATCTTTGGTATGAAAGAGGATAGAATTTGTGATGCCGTCCGCTCTGCCACCGCCGCCCTCCTAATACGCCGATCTTCTCGTGAGTCTGTAACTCTGCGTTGCCCGTAATCGCGTCTGCAAGTGTGCGAATGCTCTTCTGACCATCGACGCCACTATCACACCACTACCGATACCTCTCATCCAACACGGTGTGCAATTTGACGAAAAGACCAACCTGCTTCCCGAAGAACCACTATACGACCTCGCTCAAACTCCGCTAACTGAAGAAATGTAGCTCGTCCACGCATGGTAGCTTCTTCAGAGAGCACTGAACAACACGAGACAAGACGAATAAATTCTTTCTTCACACCCTAGCCCTTAAATACGCGCCCCGTACATTTGTATGTTGTCATCCTCAGTAACGTCATTATTTCATCCAATGACTTTCAATCTTGGATCACGTTTTCTGCTTCCCTTAACTATTAACATATTATAATATGATAGTTTTATAGTTATAATTTATAGTTGTTTTTTTTCTAAGTTCAATATGTATGTTTTAGGGCGGTGGTGGCAGAGCGGACGGCATCACAAATTCTATTCTCTGTCATACCAAAGGTGTCTATTTGATTCCCACAGGTTGAATTCGCTTGTTGCACAGTTTGAATTTGAAAAAAAAAACCTAACTCGCTTGTTAAAAATACAGTTCACTCTCATATTATTACATAATTTGCATTCTTTGCACACCGAAAATCAAATTGGAAGTTCTGTAGCCTCTAAAATACGTTTTTATGGAAGAAGGAGGGTAAAAATAAATAGTTAAATGCATTCAAATCTTTATTTTCAACAAAGTTCGTTCAATATTTAGAGTTATGAAACTTAGATTATTTAGTAGATTCTATCGGCCTCCTTCACATGCTATTGAAAATCGGATGGAACATTAAATTCGTAAATTGATATTTAGTAAACGAGGTCATATTTGTTATTTAATATTGGTTTGTTTTACCTCTGAGCGATACTTTTCTACACACAATGGGCCAGATGTCTAGGTTACAATACAAGGGCCCCAAGAACTAGAAAGAAATAACTGAACATAACTGAACGAGAGGTTCCAGCTGTTAAGAGACAAACTGACTATAGCGACGCAGACTATGGTACACACCGAGCACACTTCAGCGTACCGTCGGACGGGCGGCTGCCTTTCCGACCTCATTGATTCCCCCTTTTGGTACCAAGAGCAGATTAAAAGCTAGCGAGATAATCTCAATGCAAGCACAGTCTCACCTGGGACTGCATATTACGAGTTTGGCGCGCTACCAACCTCTTATGATTGTACCTCTTTATTTCAGGTTTAACACCTGAAACAAATTCTGATAACTACCAAAATGCTACTGTTAAATTTTTACCTTTCATAACTTCTCAAATACTGAAAGAATATTGTTGGAAGTCTATATTGAAGGGATTTGATCTTAATTTGTATTCAGTTTCATTTAAAAAAATATTTTAAGTGTTTCAAGTTTTGTAATAAATTGATAGGGTCGTTGGTAACGATGTGTAAGAAACTGTCATTATTACATCAACACTGTACTTTGTTATAAGGTTTTTTATTCAACAAAACTATATAATGTACGCAGTAATAACAGGTTTCCAGACATCTTTGGTAAGGAGAATGAAAATTCATTTTAAAGCAACTTGTTGTACCTTCTTTCGCCAATGGAATCTCCACAACGGAGAGCACTCTACCATAAGCCCTTATGATTCATCACCTCTTCAATAGGAGTCAGTCCTCTTTACATGACAATACAAAAAGCATTTCGCATGCAAAAAATATGCAAAATTATGTCACTTCGTAGGATATCTATCACCTTTGTGCAAATAGATGTGGAAATGAAGCTGTTCAGTCAGCTGCAGCTCGAGAACTGGCAAGTAAAAGATTTGACAAGTTGAGCCCATCATAACCGTTAAGTGAAGTTATGTGTTTGGGAGTCAGTGAAAGCCGATATGTAAGAAAACAAGAGTGAAACTATTTCCAGTGCAAAAGCTATTTAAAGAAGAAGCTTCGGTTTTATGTCGCATCATTTATGTCTTATTAAGAAAATACAAAGTTATTTTGCAAGTTTGATAAAGAAAGACGGTGCAAATGATCAGAAACATTTGTGTTGGTTTATGACACAAGAATAACTACAGCTACAATGCATTAAATGACTGATTAGAAAGAATAAGTTTCTTCAATTTGAAAACTTAGTGTATACCTCAACAGATGTGTCGCGATACTATAATATTAGGCTACTCACTACTAATAGGAGACTCATTCGGTAGCGCGTCAAAATCATAATCTGAGGTTTCCAGGTTCGAGTCCCAACTGGGCCATCGTTGAGATTTATCTCCGCTAAACCCCCACCTTGTTCCCGGTCAGGAAAGGGACACCGGTGGCTTAGAAAGGCTACTATCTGTGAGATGGGGCGTTAAGTCTTGGTTCCATGTATAGGAAAGCTATAACCTATTCACGTTAAAGAACACGCTGGATGGACTTGACGGAAGGATCTGTTTCCTAACAGTTGTACAGTGGATCCCCTGAATTCTCTGAGCCCTTGAGGTCCTTATGTCTTGGCCATTTCGCCCATTGTGTGCAGAAAAGCGCCTCTCAGATGAAAAATAACTATTTACTAGTAGCATAAAGTCATGTTCTTCCTTCACAGGAACCACAACTTAACGTCCCAACCGGTGGTTTTTGCAAGCGCATCGGTCTCCCATTTTCCAGATGAAGATTTGCTAGAGATTATGTAAAATATATGAACCCAGGCACTGTTGGGACTCGAACTTGTGAACATCAGGTTAGGATCCTGCCGCACGATCTCAACAGTTAATATAAAGATAAGGAATCAGAAAATAAAATCCATTCCTTTCCGGTATTCGAACTTTAGCCTCTTTTCCTGATAGTCATATATGGAATGGCACTAACTGAATCTTTAACTCTAAAACTATTATTATTAATGAAATGGAAAAAAATAAATACCCCCTCAAGCAGCTGCTTGCTACAGAGGTCTGACAGGAGCCTGTCAGTTTATATGCCATAGAAGAAGGTCTGTGAGGATGTCAGGACCTCAGCAGAAAAACGACACATTCATCCATGCCTTACCCGGGGCTCGAACCCAGATCCCTTAGATCAGTAGTCAAGTGCGCTAACTATTCGACCATGGGACGGCCATTAATAATTAGGACTACACTTAAAATTTTGTCGATTTTAGAGCGTGAAATTTGTTCTATTACTATAGCACAATTGCGAAAAAGAAGTAAAAGCGAGGTCTTTTATTTTCGCAGATTTTTATTTCACCTTAGGGCGACTCTACACTTGCCGTTCGCAGCGTCGCAAACGCATTGTGACGTCACCTACCGCTCCGCAAGCGACCGGTGTATCCTTCAAACTGATTAGTTGTCGCTGCAAATGACCTAAAACTCTTTCTTTGTTGTCTTTGCGAGATCTACCGCACTTTCTGACATTTCTTTCACTCTACTATAGTAAATACTACGTCCAAGAAAAAAAGTTTGCTCTTTCGTAAACGGTTAATATTACTTGCCTTGGCTAATCATAGGTGTAGTAATAAAAAAAATCGCACTAAATGGGTTTGCGAGATTTTTAATGATAGAAAAAGATTAGGCGATTTTCAGAATTTAATACTTAATATTCAAGAGGCTGACACTGTGTTTTCTAAAGGTCCACACCAATCCAGGTTCTAATGTGTTTCATATTATTTGCTACACTAAAATTTAATGTCTTGACAGGATGGGAAATCATAGACATATACATGTAATGCAGTACGGCATTATTTGGACCATCTCAACTTTCCAATTCCATAAATATTTATAAATTTATTTCAAGTTTCAGATATTAAGCATAGGTAATCAGAGAAACATACTGCTTACATTAGAGTAAGCAGTAATTTAATAATGCATGATAATACATTAAAATCATCATACCAAAACATTATTCCTATACAATATTCTGGAATGCATTGTCTTCCGTTTCGTTCCTTTGTGTAAATAATCAATCTCCTTATCATCAAGTAGAATAGCTAAAGTTAAAAATTTCGCTTTATGCTCGGCAGCGTGGTTAAAAGGGAAGGGAAGGAAAATCGCCTAAAATGTATACATTTTATTTTACAATTTTTTAGCTACTCCTAGAAAAACTATTCCCAAACATATTTCCAAAATATGTATGGTATTTTGTGGTTTCCAGTATATGTGTGGTTACAAGAGAAAAACTCACTTAATGATAAAGATTTATATACGCAGATATTTTGTTAGTAAAATATCTCCAAATGCTCACTATGAACGTTCGCCCGGCTGTTTGGCTGTTCTAACAACGTCATTCGTCAGTGGCTATTTGATTGGCCCTTGCTTGCGTACCGTACCGTGTGGCGAGAATAGAAATAGTACCAATTCCAGCTGCGGTGGCAAGCGGAGAGTAAGTGACGCCTAACTACCGACTCCAGAAGATACTCAGACTTCGAAAACTCGTTCTTGCAGAGCAGCGAGTGGTCATGGGCGGCAAGTGTGGAATTACCCTTACACTGGGCTGGAGCGATGTGGGTTCAGCATGTTCCCCGGAATCCGGCCCCACATTTTAAAAGGCCACGAAAAGCTCGTCATAAAAAAGATGCCATTTTCCTATCTTTAACACAGCAGGCGACACAACGTATCCTCGTTCCTCTAGCTCCTCGTCCCATCACCAGAGCGCATGTCATTTTCCAAGCCCAATAGTAAATCCAATCGTAGAATTCGCTAATCGATGACTATTCTTTCAATAGAAAGCGAAATAGCGAAATCGGTCAATTTTGATGACGTAATTAAAGATTTTGCGGCGAGAAAAATTATGTAATATTTATAATATACTCGGTGTTCCTGTAAGTTGTATGTAGATATGTACCGCACTTTGTACTTATAATAAATAATTTATTATTATAAAATTTAGCACATATAAACGCGTTTTTTTTGGCCCCGCAAAAGTTCACACCGGCCCTGCCCTTACGTTTTCATATTCCACACTGTTCGTAAAGTGATTTGCTTTATTCAAAATCAAAATGGCCTCTTTCATCTCTGTCGTTGATTCCAATCTCTTTTCGTTCTCAAGAGTTTATTAAAAATAGACTTAAAAATAAAACACGGAACTAAATTACGATCTCTGTACCTCCTAATCAGCTTCGACTGGCGCTTTCGTTTCCACACAAATTTAATTACTACCCTCTTCGCTTTTTGCTGGGGGAAAATTTAGATTTTCTATGCAAATCACTATTATTGGGAACGGCTAATGGCAAGCTCTCACGCAAGTTGGCGGCTCTCGGGGCGACAAGCTTCAAATCGAAGTCGAGCTATAAACCAAACTCTGGTGTAATTATCGGCACAGTCATCAGTCTCTTGGTCGAAGAGGAGAAAAATATAATTGTAGTTATTGTTATTTCATTAAATCTGTAGGCGTGTGATAGTGGAATATAACAGAAGAAGAAATCATTTAACAAATAATGTTATTCTTATATACACATACTGGTGATATTTCATATAGATTGGCAGCAGTCTTGAGAAAACATTCTTCAGATTTTCTGTTCCAATTGTAAGCGGTAATATGGTTGGAATATTTATTACATTGTTATATGCAAAATCTGGTTTTGTCGATAACTTGATTTTAAAGTAGTAGTGTTCTTCTAGTCGTTAGTAATCCACAAGGGTGTATATTTATTGTTGCATATTTTTTATGATCAACTTCCTTTTAATGTATTTCAGAATAACGTCATTAAGGAAATTTCAAAAGCAGGTAATATTGGGTTACGTTTTCTTTCCTCTCGCTCGCTTAATTGGATTGATGGCGATGAAAATAAAAGTCCTGCCAAAGTGTTTTAACTGCACAAGTAAATGCATTCAGATTTCTTTTAAGCCCTGTTGTCTAAACTAGTACTCTAAACTGTTGTCCTCCCTTCAAGCCTCCCTTCCTTGTTAACTAGTAAGCAATAATAGAGTAAAATAAGTAGATTTCATACAAATTGCAATTTTTTTTTCTTGGACGATGGATTGGATTGTTTTACCTCTGAGTGGCACTTTTTTGCACACCATGGGCTAAATGGCCAGGTCACAAAGACCCCGAAGGCTCAGAGAAGGTTGGGGGAGGGGACCCACTGGAACAGCTGTTGGGAGACAGATGGTAGTCTCCCGTCAAGGTCATCCAGCGTGTTCTTAAACGTGCACAACGTCCCATCCGACGGGCGGTGGTCTTTCCAAGTGCATCGGTGTTCCCTACTGACCGTGGGCAGGAATTTTGCGGAGATAAATCTCAACGCTGGCCCAGCTGGGACTCGAACCTGCAAACTACAGATTACGAGCCTGGCGCGCTACCAACTGAGCCACCCGCGCTCCTCTTGGACGATGGGAAGTCTTTGATTTTTACTTATCTTCCTATTGCTTTCCGCTCTAGTCTCAACTTAGATGAAACAGAATATAGAACACGACTTACTTAATTTCTACGTTAATCCTTAGACAGTTTGTTAAAAACAATACGCAAGAAAACTGCTAACTTTCTAGAATAAAGCTTTTCGTACAGAGAGAAAAAGATATTTATATAGAAAAAGAGATTCAGAGATTATATTAGCTGCCGTGCTTCACGCTTAAACGAGCGTGTGATGCATTTTTCTAAGATCACGGACCTTGCTATCAGGACTAGAATTAATGATGGATTTTATGGCGGATGAATTGTTAACGTTACGATATGTTTAGTATCTCCTCTTCATGATGGATTGTTATAATTAGGGATGACCTCTGCGAGTTCTTTTGTGGGGGAGCATGGTCTTCCAAGTCACTTTTTAGGTATTTTCCTTTTCTTTTCAGATTTTTTTCTTAGTATGGTTATTTGTAACAGAACCATTCCCAAGCAGTTAAATATAATGAAATTTAAAGCTACAAGGTCGCTTAGCAGGCGCGTTAGTTATTTTACCTGTGAGTGTCATTTTTTTCACACAATGGGCTAAATGGCCATGTCACAAGGACCTCAAGGGCTCAAAGAGGGTTGGGGGGGGGGAAGGAGACTCACTGAATATCTGTTGGGAAACACATGGTAGCCTCTAGCTCTCCTGCACAGTGAGCTCATCCAATGGACCGAAGTCTTTCCAAGCCCGTCAGTGTTCCCTTTCTCACTGAGGGCAGGGTACGGTTAGGAATAAATATTTGTCATTTTTCGCCATTGTCATGAGTGAGTTCTTTTACATATGAGCGGCCTTTTTTTGCACACAATGAGCTAAATGGCCAGGTTACAAGGATCCCGAGGACTCGGAGAAGGATGGGGGGACCCACTGGAGTCAGACTGTTGCTGTTAGCAGACAGATGGTAACCTCCATCAAGGACATCCAGCGTGTGTGCACAAGGTATGGCTCTCTCATACCCAATGGGTTTGGAAAGGCCCCCATCTGTCGGCCTATCCAAACCCATTGGTGTCCCCTACTGACCGAGCGCAGGACGGAGAGTAGTACGGAGAAAATCTCGATACTTTGCCCAGGTGGGATACTGGTTCCCAGGTTCCATACTGGGAACTTCAGATTACGAGTCTGGCGCGCTACCGACCGAGTATCTTGTCCCCTTAACCGGCGATCTATCAGTATTAATTGAATTCAAGTTTATTTTGTTTTATCACTAAACGTCAGTTTCTTGCTGCATTATAGTCCGAGTGACTAGGCACAAAATAACCCAGAAACTCGGATTTTGAGGAAAAAGAACTCGCTGAACAGTTGCAAAGGACATTTTTCGCCATTGTCATTCAACCCGTTCTTAACGTACAAAGAATGTAGTTGACTTCCACAAAAAACAGTGGCTTTAATTCCCTATCGGAAGGACGGCAATTTTTTAAGTCCACTGTGGAGAAAGGGAGATACATACTCCTCCTTCTGCAGAATTTTAATATTATAAAACATAGTAAACATAATGAATCGGTGAATTTTGAAGAATATTTTTAAAGACCACCATAAATGAGATGAAAAATATATTTTACGTTGTTGGCAAAAATATTTTCCGAAAACAGTTGTTCAAGAATTCCCTTATGGTTCATGCCTTCTTAATTAAACGGTGATATGCAAATAAATTCATCGCCATACATAATAACTTCACACACACACACACACATAATATCCATATAATTTTATACATATAACATATTACATATAAGAACACCTTTTTATATATACAAAGTCATTAGAAAAGAATGGCCATATTCAGTGTCGTAACTAGGTATTCTCGCGCTCTGGAGCAAAAATTCTGAATCCCCGCATACACACTACCACACAGTCAAAATCAATTATTATTCAATTATTGACTAATAAGACTCTACAGTGCTACTATAAAGATTACGTAACTGTGAGGAATATAAAATATGAAAAAATTATTTATGAAATAAAAATAGCCAAAAGAATTTACAAATTAATATTTTTAATCTTTTTATGTTCAAATTTTTGTAAAATAATGTTTTTAATCTCAATGAATTAAACACAGAATCTAATTAATATATGCTGTAAATTGATAAAGAACTAGCAAAAAAATCTTAATTAAAAAGGGTATTGTATAAAATACGTTTATATTTACCCTTTAGAATTTTCTCAGGGCCAGTACCTCGCTTGGGTTGTTTATTTGGGTATAGATTATGAGTAAAAACAAAATTGGAAAATATTTAATATTCCCTGTATTTATTGATCACGTAAGGGTTGTACCGTACAAATATGCTGCTGTCGAGTGTATATTAAAAAAAAGGAAATTTTTATCATTAAACTCCACATTATTATATCTTATTGCAATCAAATAATATCAACTATTATTAGAACGATATTTTATAGAATTCGAGACGGTTTTATCAATTACAACGCAGGCGTGTTAACGGATCCATTAATTGCGTGCCCGTGGAGTAGTTCCCATGTAGAAAGTTTCCGAACAGTATCATAGAGCTAGGTTAACGTTTTTGGTGTGATGTATTCTAAGAGGGTGTGCCTGTTCTTACCGTCTATGCTAAAAGTTTCAACATAGCTAGCAACAAGTATGTATTTAGGCCAAGCCTTGTCACGCTACTCCATATTAAAGAGCTAAGCAGAATTTATCGCCGCATTGCCGCAAAGCCCAAAGATAATATCACAATCTTGCCAACGCTGACCTTTCATTTTTAAAAGACGAAGTTTCTTTTTCACGATTTAGGAATATTCGAATAATTTTGCGAATTAAAGAGAGGTTGGAATCTTCATTAGACATTGTGCAAAACAGGATGAGCGTTGTTAGAGCTCCAGGTTCGGATCGCCACTGTGCCTAAGTGGAGTTTTTCTCCTCTGATACATATTCTGCTGTCGTTGAGAAAGAGTACACCAATGGGGCTAGGTAAGGCTGCCGTCCATCGAATAGCACTTTAAGCTGTTGCTCTGTGTATATGATAGTCATTCTCTATGGACATTAACACACTCGATGTCCTTTTGAAGTGAGGGTTTCCATCTCTATTCTAACAGATGTTCGGTGGATCCCCTTAACCTTGGCAACTCTGAGCCCGAATGGCCTTACCATTTTGCCCGTTGTGTGGAAAACAGCGTGTCGCTCAGAGGTAAAACAATCCAATCTGCCCAAAATAATTTATATTAATGCACGTTAGGTCAATCGAATAGGCTCCGTAATTCCTAAAACAAGTTTTTTCAGATTGGCATTTAAAAACGTAGGAAAGTTATGACTTCTTACTGATATTATCTATAAGAAATTATCTCAGAAATTGATAAAACATTATTTTGTTAGAGGTTGCTGAAAGAAGTGCATAATTTAATCGTTTTTAATTCTATATTTCGTGAATTAAGAATGAGCAATAAAGGAATCTTCAGTTAAATTTTACAGTTTTCATAACTTTCTAAATACCGGAGGACTGTTGTATAGAATCAAGTTGTTTTGAGTTTATTTTACCTGTGAGCAACGGTTAAGCGTTATAGGGAACAAAGTCTCACTGGACAGCTGTTGGGAGACAGATGGAAGGCTCCTGTTAAGGTTACAAAATCAAATTACATCACCTCCCTCCTCATCTTTGTATCCAATCTTCTTCTCGAAGGCCTGTTTTCCTCATCGCTTCCTCCACGCAATCTTTCCATTTTCTTGTCTGCTTTTCTTCTTCCCATTTCCATATTTCATCATCCACCCTGTTTGGATGTTCATATCATCTCAGTATTTTTTTATATCCTCCTAACATCTTCCTCTGTTCCCACAATTCTTTGATTTCTTCATTTCTCATTTTATGCATTCTTGTCTTCCATGCAAATCTTTCCCAGAAATCCGTTTAATCAGCTCTTAGATATCAACCTTTCTGTCATTTTCTTTTCTGTCAACGTCCTTTCTATCCAATAACCTTTCTGTCAACATCCGTGTATCTGATCCATATCTTAGAATACTCACTATAATCATACCAACTTTTTCGATTTGCTTCTTTCCCATAAAACTGAATTATATTGCTTTCCTTTTTCTCACTTCCTACTAAGGGACTTGGTCCGTCTGTAGCGCGCCAGGCTCTTAATCCACAATTTCCAGGTTCCACTCCCAATTCTGCCAGCGTTGAGTTTTATCTCCCCTAATCCCCCCTCCCGCCCTCGGTGAGAAAGGAGATATCTACGGGCTTGGAACGGCCACCGTCTATCGGATGTGACATTAAGTGTGGTCTCGTGTACAGGAGAGCAATACCCTGCTCACGTTAAAAAGCACTTTGATGACCTTGACAGGAGGCTACCATTTATCTCCTAACAGTTATCCAGTGGGTCCTTGGGTTCCTATGGCCTGACCATTTAGTCCAATGGATGCAGAAAAATGCCTCTCAACTCAACAGCCCATGTTCCATCGTCCATCATGCTCTTATGTTCATACTATCTAAATATCTTTTTTTTCTTTCAATATCTTTCCTAACATCTTTCTCTACTCATATAATTATTTTAATTTTTTCATTTCTCATCTTCTCCAGAAATCTCTTTCAGCTGCTCTTAAATGTTTAACCTTTGTCAACATCCGTGTCTCTAGATGAGATTTCTGGACGAGTTTTCTCACAATTATAGCGAATATTCTTTCTTTTTCGATATACGTCTATGCCATAAAACTGAATTAGCATTCTTATTGCTTTCCTTGTTTGTTCTTGTATTGCTGTCACTTCCATGGACGTGCCATTCTCCCGGACGACAGACCCAGAGGCTTACACAAGTTCACCCTTCTCCATCATCTCTTCCCTTATCTCCTGCTGCCAGTTATTATGTTTATTTTTTTGAAAATTTAGTTTTTTCCTTTTTTCATATATTCATTCTTTAATTTCTTCGTCATGCATTCTTTGTCCTGCACAATTATTGCTTGAGCATCTAATGCGTAAAAAATTCTCCTCCTACTACGATAGTTATACACATTCCTTCACATTTTCTATACCTTTTCTTCTCCTTATATTTTTCCTTTACTCCTGAAACTTCGCATTGATCTGGTCAGGTCATCCCTTTCATAACTGTTGCAGTTCGAGTTCAGTAATACTGGTAAGTGTGCTAGTTAACAAATTTTAATTATGAATAAAATTATAATTACACTCTAAATCGTTCAGAAGGAGTTTTTTTTTTAAACTTAGCCTTTTGTTAATCACAGCTTTGTCCTATCGAAATTAATCAGAAAGTCATGCCAATACCAATCCAGTTTTGCACTTGGTGTTTTTTTAAAACACAATTGTAGGAATGCGTAGAAAGAAAAAATCAGAAACCTAAATAATCTCCAGAAATCTATTTCAGCTGAAAATCTGTCTAAATTTCAAGTTTCAAAAACATTTCTTCAAAGTTTAAAAGGAAGCAGTAATCCTTCACTGCAGATATATTTGTTCCAAATATTTTTCCAAGAATTCAATAAAAACTAAAAGAATTATTGCTTAAACTTTTAAATATAGCATTTATAAAGTGAACGATTCGATATAAGAGTCATTATTTATCAACGTTTTTTGTGAAGCCTTTTTATTGGAGAATATTCTAACTTCTATAATTCTTTGAAATCTAAAGAATTATTTTTGAAACTCAATACTTATGTAAACTACTTAACGTCGAGAAATTTCTTCCATGTTTTATTCAACTATCGAAAAAGGTATCAGGAGATCGTGGGTTATAATGTTATCAGAAGGTTGGGGGGGGGGGGTTCATATCCCACCCGGCTCAAAATAATATTTTCTCTAAAATTGCTATCGATGTTACTAAGAGTGATACCTCCCTTGACAGAGACTATTTGCATATCTGTCTCTCATGAAATCGGACAATTTTCTGTAATTGAACTTGAGGAAAGCCTTTGAATTTTACAGGACCGTTCTGTATTTTAGATTTGCGTGTTTAATCCACATTAGCTACCTAAAAGTTGTTTGGATCATTTTCAATAAATTAATTTTTCAATTAAAATGATACACTATATGATCAAAAGTATCCGGACACTCGCTCATCCACAATCTTCCGGTAATGGGAAAGGAATTAATATCGCGTTGTCCAACCTTTGCTGCTATCACAACCTCCACTCTACGAGGAAGGTTCGGACATTTCGGCCTGGATCGCAGTCGACTTTCCAATTCATCCCAAAGGTCATCCATCAGGGCTCTGTGCAGGCCAGTCAAGTTCTTCCACACCCATCTCATCAAACCATTCCTGCACGATTGTCATGAAGATGAGAGCACAGAATTTTCGAGAATGTCATTATAGGCGGCGGTATTCAGAGTCCTGTTCACTGGAACTAGGGGTTTCAGCACGAACCATGAAAAACAGCCCCCAGAAAACTTCACAGTCAGACAGGGAAAGTTCACCTGGCATCCTCCTGGCATCACCTGGCGTCCATCACCAGACTCGTCCGTCGGACTGTCAGATGGTGAAGTGTGATTCATCTCTTCAGAGAACGCGGTTCCACTGCTCAAGAGTTCACTGGCGCTGTGCTTTACACCACTCCAACCTACTCTTGGCGTTGATCGTCTTGATGTTAGTCTTGGGTGCGGCTGCTCGGCCGTAGAAACCCATTTTCTGCACCTCGCGACGAACAGTTACATTGCTGGCGTTACTTCCAGAGCATTTTGGAACTCGGTGGCGAGTGTTGCAACCGAGGACAGGCGATTTTTTCGCACCACCCGCTTCAGCACCCGGCGGTCGAGCTCTGTCATTTTACGTGGCCTTCCGGGTCGCAATTCGTTGTTGTTGCTCCTAGGTGCTTACACTTTACAATAACATCACTTACAGTTATTCGGGCAGCTACAGCAGGGCGGAAATATCCCGAACTGACTTGTTGCTAAAGTCATTCTCCTGTTGATGCGTGTCTATTAGGTTTGTCAGGCCACGTGCGTCCTTTTAAACCTGTTTGGGCCATGACTGTGGTGTATATGGGCGAATCCACAACTCAGAATAGGTGTCCGAATACTTTTGATCAGGAAAATGAACTTTCAGTCTTCCTCTTGGAAAGAAAACGGTAGAGACATATTCCAAAGGTAACCAATCAATAATTAATAAATATAATTCATTACACTTATAAAGAAATATTTACGATACTTCCGAAGCTAGAAAACTACATCAGACCTCTCACGTAGATTTGAAAAAAAAAAGCTTTCACTTGCAGTTTGTAATTCCTTCATAATCTGATTTCGTGATATTTTCCAGTCCTTAGCCATCTTTTTTGACTTCTTATGAAATGTCTACAGATTGGGATATATAAAGTCAAGTAGCTAAACTTCTCATGAACTCCAAACAAGAAAAGATTTATGGTACTGTTTCGTTATGGATTCTTCATATTACCAATTATTACAAATTTAAAATTATTACTTACTCCAAACAAACAACATCAGTTTTACTGAATACTGCTGGAGTGGGGTTGGCTTAGTAGGTACGCACCAGACTCGTAATCTGCTTTTCACAGGTTCGAGTCGCACCTGTGCCAGTCTTAAGATTTATCTCCCTAAATCCCCATTCTTCATTCAGTCAGAAAGGGGACACCGATTGGGTTGGTAAAGGTCGCTGGCCATCGGCTGAGGCGAGTCGTGTGCAAGAAGGCCATATCTGTACACGTTAAAAATATTCTGGATGGGTTTGACGGGAGGCTATCATCTGTGTCCTAACAGCTAATCCAGCTCAACCTTTTCTGAGCCCTTGGGGGGTCCTTGTGACCTGACCATTTATCCGATTATGTGCAAACAAAAAGCGCTGCTAGGAGATAAAGCAACCCAACTAAACACACCACCAAGAGATTGTCAAAGAAACAATAAAAATGTACCAGAAGAATAAGAAAATAGGCAATTAATCATTGTGAGCGAAACGAAGTCTCATATTGCTTTGAGTATTTCTACGCTTTCTGGTGTAATACGTTGTCTATTAGTAAGAGTTTATTTACTGAAAAGAATTTCACATCATCAGCTGAAGTGATGGTTCATTATCACGGATGCTGGTAAACATCCCTCCGAAAATGATCAACTCTTTTGAGCATTCAGTAATGAAGTTTCCTTTTTAATTCTCCTTTTTAATTTAAGTTCCAGTCATATTTTATCCAACTTTAACCCATTCTATGCTATTACGGGGCGAGGATTAGTTCATTTGATAGCGCCAGATTCTTAATGATCCCAGGTTTGAGTCCCCACTGTGAGATTTTCTCTTAACTCTCCCGTTCTGTCTCCTCAGTGAGAAAAGCGACATCTCTGAGCTTTGAAAACCGCCGTCGATCAGATTGGTCTTCAAATAGTGAGAGCTGCTCATGAAAAATCACTTATCTCTTCTCGATACGCATTCATTTATGCATTTACGAAAATGGATATAGTTAATAATTTTAAACGTCATGTTAGTATTTATGTAAATCAAATTGCGTGAGCTCTACTTGTCGAAATTAGTTGAGGAAATAAGTAAAAAAAATTGCCTCTTGAAAATTCTGTTTCTCGGTGAATTTAAAGAAAATTTTCTTAGAGTGACTTGTTTTGATGCATTATAACCATTAGATGTTCATGCACCATAGAAACAACCAATCATATTTATCTAAAGAAATTCTGAAACTGAATGAAGTTATGCATCCTCATTTTAAAATAATAACTTGTTACATGAAATAGATCAAACCAAAGTTCTTGTCGATTCGTTATTCATATTTTGTGACTATTTTTATGTAACGGAACACCCTCGAACTGTCGATGTAAAGAAATCCAAACTTCTCGATACGTTTCGGTTATTTTTCCCCCTCCCTATTCCCTGTTTTCGGTTTCTGTAAAGTGTTGAACACTTCCCTGTGAGGCTGGAAGCCGAACAATCGGCTTCATGCCTCCCACCATCTGTCATGTGAGGCACGTGTGCAAGCTCCCCTTGTGCTCCGGCTCTATTGTTGGGACTCATCCCTCCCCACCATTGAGAAGCAAGTTCTGTTTCACATAGCAGACCCCATTCATTCCAGGCTGCCCTCGAAACGATGGAGTGAAAAGTCAGTCTTCGATTTTCTGATGACTGTAGCTTGTCAAAAGCCCTCGCTGCCAAAGTCACTGCTTTCTTATCTTGGTCTATTCACTGAGATCGGCTGCTGCTCGTTCCGTACACACCAGCGCAGATGTAAATCCAATATCTTGTTACTAAGGTTGTCCTGTTCTTGGAAAAGAAGGGCTAAGAAAGAGGGGGAGTGAAAGGAAAAGGCGGAGGAGAAAAAAAAGAATATCCAAACTTTGTTAGGATATTAGCTTAATGACTAAGCGATAACGAAAGATAAAAACAAGAGCCGCAGATAAGAGCAATGTTTCTCTTCCTTCATTGGCTTGTGTTGACTTGAGAGAGAGAGTTACTGTTAAGGGTTTCATCAGAGTTATGAATTAGGAGATTTAAGAGCGAAACAGAAAACGTAACGAGTAATTCTTCACCAGAGTGGATGTGGCAGAGGTTTACTTATCAGAACGAGTAACAAATTTCTCCTCAGACAGCCCACTTGTCACCGAGATCTGGCAATGGCCTGCCAATATGATACACCATAGAGAAAATATCGAGATCTCAGCAGAAAGACAATACACATCAGAGGGTAAACAGCTATGTCTTATCCGGGAACCTGAACAGGTTTCTTCATTCGGAAACTCCGTACGCTTACCTCTCAGCTACTTGATTTTTTTTTTTTTTTTTTTTGAAAATTAGGCTTATACAACTCTCTGCACTCAGCATCCAAAGTCTCAACGCAATAGGGGCGGGAGTGGCTTAGTCGGTAGAGCGCCAGGCTCGTAATCTGCAGTTCCCAAGTTCGAGTCCCAGCTGGGTCAGCGCTGACATCTCCGCAAAACTCCCCGCCCCGCCCACGGTCAGTAGGGGACACCGATGGACTTGGAAAGGCCGCCGTCCGACGGATGGGACTTTAAGCCGTGGTCCCGTGTGCGGGAGAGCCACACCCTGCGCACTTTAAAGAACACGCTGGATGGCCTTGACGGGAGGCTACCATCCGACTCCCAACAGCTATTCCAGTGGGGCCCCTCTCCCAACCGTCTCTGAGCCTTCGGGGTCCTTGTGATCTGGCCATTTAGTCCATTGTGTGAAAAAAAGTGCCGCTCAGAGGTAAAACAATTCAACCCAACTCAACGCAATGCCTATTATCTTGTCTATCTCATGTCGCATTTCACCAAAATATCTAATACACAACTCCCGGAATAATTAGACTGAGAACCTCGCTCGAGGGCACAGCCATTCAAAAAATTCCGCCTTAGCTATTTTTATCATTTCATTTTCTCCCAGTTTATCACTAAGCCTACCTTATTGCCAATCTCATCAACAGCTCTAAAGAAAGAGTTCATGTGGTCCACATCGTTTGCCGGAAGGATCAAATGAACAGCATAATCTAAATCGAAAATTTTCAAATATCTAGACCAGTGGTTCTCAACCTTTTATGCTAGGAAATCTGTAAGGGGCGTACCCCTTGTATAGATAGATAAAACTATAGTTATAATATAACAATGGGAATAAAAACACTGGCTTTGTTACTAGATCTAGCGACTTTTGAGCTCTCACGGCGTACCCCAAAAACTTTTATCGCGTACCCCACGTTGAGAACCCTAATCTAGACCATCTAAGACCCCAGTTGTAATTACTCGAGTGTAGGCCATCTAAGTCCTCTTACAGTAAATTCCTCATAATCGTTAACCAAAGAAACAAGGTGACAAAGATGCAGATTTTGTCAAGTTTATAGTGAATTGTTTAACATCATTCCTGATGTTAAAGAAGTCACTATAAGCTTTACCAACTCTCACCCATGATTCGGTGTTATTATAGAGACAGATTATTATGTTAATTAACCTATACAAAATTCCTTTTCACAAACAAATAAATGGACTTCAACGTTCACCTCTGATAATAAAACGAGTGATTAGTGAAAAATGAATTTTCATTCATTTTTCACTAATCACTCGTTTTTCCTCCTACTCAAATACTCTCTGGTGTGGTCTTCAACAGTATCATTATATCTTTTAGGTTATTTGAATGGTTAGCGTATATAGTTACGGTGCAAAGAGACTACTTCGAATATTGCATGGCTTATTTATAATATTAGGTACCTGTCAGTCACCCTTTTAACAAGTGAAGCTGGGTGATTTTTTTTAGAGAAGGCCGGAAGTAGCGCTCCAAACTCGTAAACTGCAGTTCCTAGGCTTGGGTCCCACCTGTGCCAGTGTTGGTATTTATCTCTGTAAACCCCCACCCTGCCCATCGGCCCCATCTTGCCCATCGGCTTCATCTTAGAAAGGTGAAGCCGATGGTCTTAGAAAATCTGTCACCGTCAAGTCGTGGCTCCGTATGCAGGAGAGCTATATCCTGTGAAAGTTATTCTGGTTTGCCTTCACGGGAGGTTACCATTCGTTTACTAACAGCTGTCCAGTAGTTCCCCTTCTCCCAACCTTTTCTGAACCCTTGAGGTCCTCGTGATCTCGCGTTTAGCTCGTTGTGTGCTTAGAGATGATAATATGTGTTTGATCCCGGGCCCCCATTTCGAGCGCATATATTTGGTTAAAAGGATAGAGACTAAAGAATAAACGGATGTAAGAGAGAAGATGGCGGATTAAAATTTCCATCCGTATGTTTTTAAGGGGATTGGGTTGGGTTGATTTACCTCTGAGCGGCACTTTTTTGCACACCATGGGCTAAATGGCCAGGTCACATGGACCCCGAAGGCTCAGAGAAGGTTGGGGGAGGGGACCCACTGGAACAAGCTGTTGGGAAACAGATGGTAGCCTCCCGTCAAGGCCATCCAGCGTGTTCTTTAACGTGCACAGGGTATGGCTCTCCCGCACACGGGGCTACGGCTTAAAGTCCCATCCGACGGACGGCGGTCTTTCCAAGCCCATCGATGTCCCCCTGCTGACCGTGGGCAGGGCGGGGAATTTTGCCGAGATAAATCTCAACGCTGACCCAGCTGGGGCTCGAACCTGGGAACTACAGATTACGAGCCTGGCGCGCTACCGACTGAGCCACCCCCGCCCCTTTTAAGGGGATTGGGAAAATTATAAAATAAAAACAGTTTGTCAGATAAACTAACCTTAAGTGTTTTCCATAATAATAAATGAACCGAAAAGGTTGTAAAAAATAAATGTCCTAATTTGGACTGAAAACTTATATATTTGTTGATCTCACCTATCTCTTTTCGCATCACAGACCAGCTAGCTATTTATTGCTATTTCCAAACATTTTACAGTGATTCGTTCCACAAGAATTTAACCCTGAAGATATAATTATCAATAGTTGGTTAGTTGTCTCATTTATCTGACAAACTGATTTTTTTCATACTTTTCCCAATCCCATTAAAATACGGATACAAATTCTAATCCGCCATCTTCTCTTACATCCGTTTATTTTTTAGTCTTCATCCTTTTAACCAAACAGATGCGCTCGAAATGGAGACCCGGGATCAAACACATATTCTCCTCTCGTCCTAAGAGCAACATCTTCTTGGATGTATTACGCACCTCGTAAATATCAATTAGAAAGCTTTTACAAAGTCAAGCACAGCCTTCGGGAGCAGCTGCTCGATGTTCGAATCGTTACACCTTTACGGTGCGGCCATTGCTTTCCGTGTCCGACCATACATCCTTATTGTTCTATCTATAGATTGTAGATGTAAATGAAGAGTTAATGGCTATGGGACTCACCTGTAGTCGCCTTTCTCATAACGTAACGGCGTAATAAATTGCGTTATGTGTTCCCTTTTTAATGGCTCTTACAGGAGTCATCCATCCTTTTTCCAAGGCTGCTTTATCCTTTATTTTTCGATCCTGTGGGTAGATGTTCTAACAGAAATATAGCATTTGGTTCAATAAATGTTTGTGCCTATTCGTGGCTCGTTTATACCATTCCAGTTTCAGGGGCGGGGGTGGCTCAGTCGGTAGCGCGCCAGGCTCGTAATCTGTAGTTCCCAGGTTCGAGTCCCAGCTGGGTCAGCGTTGAGATTTATCTCCGCAAAATTCCCCGCCCTGCCCACGGTCAGTAGGGGACACCGATTTGCATGGAAAGGCCGCCGTCCGTCGGATAGGACTTTAAGCCGTAGCCCCGTGTGCGGGAGAGCCATACCCTGTGCACGTTAAAGAACACGCTGTATGGCCTTGACGGGAGGCTACCATCTGTTTCCCAACAGCTTGTTCCAGTGGGTCCCCTCCCCCAACCTTCTCTGAGCCTTCGGGGTCCATGTGACCTGGCCATTTAGCCCATGGTGTGCAAAAAAAGTGCCGCTCAGAGGTAAAACAACCCAACAACCCATTCCAGTTTCATGAGGTAACTAAGGTTTGTGTGCTCCAAAATATTTTTAATTACTCATTTCGATTTCTATGATGCCATAAAGAAACCAAAGGTTATTAATTTTGATCCTTTCAATTGTCTGAGTTTTACGAGTGATATATACTTGTAAATTAACTGAGGAGCAAAGAAATCCGGGTTCGGATCCTGGAAAACGAATAGATATTTGCAATGCATTCCTGACAAGTTTTTTTTTTTTTATCTCCACAAAACTCTCAGCCCTGCCCTTGATCAGTAAGGCTTGGAAAGGCCGCTGTCCATCGGATTGAACGTTAAGCCATGGTTCATTTGCTGGAGAGCTACACTCTGAGCACTCAAAAGAACACGCTGGATGGCCTTGACGGGAGGCTACCATCTGTATCCTAACAGATTTCCAGTGGGTCCCCTTCCCCCAACCTTCTCTCAGTCCTACCGACTGAGTAAACCGCTTCCCTACAAAAATGGAAAAAACATTGAAATCTATGGTTTCATAGAATAGAATATCATAATCCTAAATCAGTAGTTTTCAAATTGTAAGACGCATCTCCCTGAGGATTAGACTGGAGTCGGCTCCAGGGAGATTCAATCCTCCAGTAGACTGCTAAGGAACGCTCTGCACCTTAACTAATGAGCAATTGCACGAATGCAAGATCCTTTGCAACCATTCTCTCTAATCTCTAAACCATTTGTGAATATTTAAATGTAATATTTCTATCTTTACACGAAGTTAGAATCATGGAGGTAGGAAGACAGGGAGGCGCCCTATCGCTTGAAAACTAACCGAAATCGCCATATTGTCGCTACTTGTAATCTTGCTATCACTCACTGTGTTAAAGAACGACAGATTGCATTGAAAAAAGGGATTTGGGTAACGCGTTTGATTACAGTAATGAACTTGCGACAATTGACTACAGGATACATTACAATTGACGTGCAGCGTGCGGCTTTCTGAGTAGCAAGAACATGGCTACTGCCGTTCTGCGTGGATACACTAGCGACCTATGTTAAGATATAATAAGGGCGCCTCCCCCTCTTCCTACTTCCATGGTCAGAATCACCTGCATTCGAATCCTTTGTTGTTCTGGTGTATCGATAGTTTTACTTTCATTCTTTCTGGACTTTGCGTGATGAATGATCCGTTTTTGTTAATGGCTTCGCGCTAAAACTTAGGCTTCCTTATTTAGTTCCTCTGCACCCTACTCATATATAATGATATGTATATTGACATTCAACACGATGTTCATTTTTGCAAGTTTGTGATTCGTTGCTTAATTCTGTTTGTTTACAATCGAATTTTTCTTCCCATGTGGTATTTTGTTCAATTTTTTCTATTGAAACTATTGTTATAGTAGTTGCTTCAATGCATTAAGCTTTTAATACTCCTACTGATGTTTTATAAATTCTCGTTATGCAACCTTGGTGTCCGCGATGTTAATTCTTTAGAATTTATTAATTCCTCCTCCCCCATCATCAGTGGGAGAATGCAATATTTTTGTTTTAAGAATATAAACAAAAAAATTTTGTTTGCGTTGTATAGTTACTAATAAAATGTTACTACATGCATTTTACTAATTAACGATTAGTTCAAATTTCTGTTGTTAGAGGGCGTAAAGGGCGGAATGTAAAAAAACTTCATTCTCATTTTTCATTCTCTTTGAAAATAAGCATTCGATATTCACCAGAGGCGATATAATAAACTTCTAGTTGATAAATAGAAATATATTTAAAAAATTTATTTACTATTATTGCTCATCTACGTCAGTAGTTACAAAAACTATCCAAGTAAGACGACTGGAAGTCATTCCTTTCTGTCCTTTCCCCCCCTCCCTCCCATGATCCTGCTCTGCCCACATCATCAGTGTTTTATATATATTTTTTCACTGTTTAGAGAAAGAAAAAAGACGTGAAAATGTTCCAATGTAAACGCCGCCACAACTTTCAACAGAGAAGCATTGTGGAAGCTGAAACAGCCAATGTCTGTTTAATCGCCAATGTTCGTGTTGTGTAGCAGTAGAGAGAGAAGCTTCTCTCCACTCCAAGTTCCCCTGCCTTTTACGTCGCTTCACATTGTGCCGGGAATCCAACACGACAATCCGATCAACACCAGCAGTCATTGTCTCCATTCTGTTGGCGGAGTTGAGTGCGTGAGGTGTCGCGATTGACTCCTGAACGATGACTCCTGTGCCCGACGTCGCGTGCGCTGCAGCAGTTACCAGCTACCCTCAATGAATGCGTCGTCCCGTCGATATACATAACTTCTGTTCCGTACACAAAACATACAGCGTAGGAATCACAATACTTCTGCATAATTTAATGACGGTCGTGTAAGAGGAAAAGTCAGATCAGCTTTTCTCAGCTTCGGCATAATCTGCTACGGATAGTTCAAACAACCGCAGAATTTGTTGTTGGAGAAATTTTTCTGATGTAGCGGATAAAACTGAATTGTTTCTAATCGGTTCTTGGTTTTGTAAGTGATGAATAGATAAGATAGTTCATGCCACTGGTGTCTAATTTTTATATTTTGTCTGTTTTTTATATACATTGGTCATTAGCATTAAAACATCAATCACAAAACTGCATGAAGTATATACTACTGAACGAAGATGGCTCAGTCGGTAGTGCGCCAGTCTTATAATCTGCTAGTTCTGTTGTTTTACCTCCGAGATGCACTTTTTTTGCATGGAACGGGCTAAATGGCAAGGTCAGAAGGACCCCGAAGGCTCAGAGAAGGTTGGGGGAGGGAACCCACTGGAACAGCTGTTGGGAGATAGATGGTAGCCTTCCGTCAAAGCCATCCAGCGTGTTTTTAACGTGCACTGACTATCGCTCTCCCACACACGGCTTAACGTCCCATACGACGGGCGGCGGCTTTTCCAAGCCTTTCGTAGTCCCCTACTGACCGTGGGCAGGGCGGAGTGTTTTGTGGAGGTAAATCTGAACGCTGGCCCAGCTGGGACTCGAACCTGGGAACTGCAGATTATGAGGCTGGCGCGCCACCGACTGAGTTACCTCCCCCCCCGCCCCTAATCTGTTAGTTTCCTGGTTCGAGTCCCAAATGTGCGAGCGTTGAAATTTATCTCCACTAAACCCTCATCCTTTTTTCAATCAGAAACAGGATCGATGGGCTTGTAAAGGCCGCCGTCTGTTGGATGGGGCATAAAGTCATGGCCCAGGGTGCAAGAGAGCTATAACTTGTGCAAGTTAAAGAACACGCTTCTTTAAAGAACACGCTAAAAGTTGTCAATGGGTCTCCTTTCCCTAATCAACTCTGAAACTTTTGGTCATTGTGACCTGGCTATTTAGCCCATTGTGTGCACAAAAGTTCTGCTCAGAAGTAAAACAACCCAACCCCGGGTCCCTTTGATCAGTAGCCAAGGGTACTAACCGCTCTGCCACTGGAGCGGATATAATTAGTAAATAGCCGCGTATAGTGCAATTTAGGAATTTTCACCCGATATCTACATAGAAGTTTCTACATGTACACATCTAATGCTTCAGGCAAATTTAATAGCTGATCATTCCTTATGTTGCAAATGTTTGTATTCTGTTAGTTTTATTAAATCACTTTTGGTTATATTTTTAATGCTTACATTAAGCTTCGTATAAGTGTTATTTTATTAATTTGACGGGGAAAAAATCTATGCCCGCTGCCCCACTTCTCCAGTGATATCAACCTATCTACAGCATTTTGAATACAATCATTTTAAAACACTTTTTTACCACCTAATTTTCCTTCTAAGCAGAACCATTAACATGCTTTTACCCACTAATCATCACTTTTGCGCACAGAATGGGAGTAATGACCAAGTTACATGGACTCCAAAAGCTCAGAAAATGCTGGTAAACGGGATCAACTCGGCAGCTGTAAGTCTCTCGGCAAGACCATCCAGAGTGTTCTTTAACGTGCACAAGGTGTTACTCTCGTGCACACACGGCCACGGTTTTACATCTTTTTCCAACGGACGGCGGCCTTTCCAAGCCCATCGGTCTCCCCATTCTGACTGAGGGCAGGTTGTGGGTTTAGTGGAAATGAATCTCAACTCTGGCACACGTGAGCTCGAATTTGGAAACCGCAGAATGCGAGCTTGATGAGCTACAGCCTGAGCCAACAACTCCCCCCACCCCTGCCCGATTTCAGTAAAATATTCTGAATAGTTCTCGCCGCCCGATGACTTAGAAACACTGGCGTAGAGTACATTAACGAAAGAGTCTTTTATTGAGTAACAAAAACATTAACCAGAATCACACCTCAAAGGTGATTACCTCATTCATATGCTAAAATGGTCATCAATAAGAAATGGAGTCTTCTCAGACATCTAAACGGTTCTCGCAGCATCGATCAATTCTTAAGGAAACCTTTAATGAAAATATTTGTGAATTTAGCGAGGAATATCAGGTCATGTAAAAGTATTTTCTATAGCTGCTGTGGATGTGATAGAAAGGAGGATAAATATTTTTTTATTTAATTTCTTACTTATGTTTTGCTCCCCGTCTGAGGGAGGGGGGGGTTGGTTCAGTCGGTTGCGCGCCAAACTCATAATCTGTAGTTTCCAGGTTCGAGCCCCACCTCTGCCAGCGTTGATATTTATCTCCTCTAAACCCCCCACACTGCCCTCGATCAGTAGGGGACACCGATAGACTTCGAATATCCGCCGTCCTTTGGATAGGACCTAAAGACTAGGTCCGTGTGAGGAAGACCATGCACTGTTCAAATTAAAGAATATGCTATATGGCAGGGATGGGAAAGTTCTTCAATAAGAAGAGCCACATAAATATTTTTCATACATTTTTGAATGTTCAAGAGGCACAGGAAATATTATTTTAAAATTGTATTTATAAATAATAAAAAAAATACAACTATATAGTAGTCCTACTCACCAAAGCAGAATATGTTTAATCTCTGCTCATTGAAGACTTTGATTGAGTCTTCATTTTTGCAGTTAATAGTTTAAAATGTGGCTGGTAGGATGTCAAAGCTATTCTAAAAAGCTCAGTGAGGTGGCTGTAGGTGGAGGATGGTATGTTGTTTTGACTTGACAAATTTCATTACAGAGAAGAGATTCACAGCAGTAAGTTGTCCCGAAAACAGAGAGTAGTCGGAAGCCATTTTCTGAAGATTGGGATACTTTGCTTCTGAGATTTGTTTCCAAAAGTCAGTTACTAGTTATGTTCCGCTACCTCCGCAAGTGCGTAACTTGTGTGTAGTGCATGAAGAGTGATGACGCAGAGTCCAGTTGCATCATCCGTACTTGTTTAAAACAAGTTTTGGTTATGTTTTCGTTTTCTTCGTAATCTATTGAAAACGGCGATTTCAATGGTATACTTCTGAATTTTATACCACTCGGGTCTACTGGAAGCCTACCGTTTCCTTTCCGGATCTCCAAAGGTTAATATAAAATTTTAGGACAATTGGCAATGAAACCCAATATTGTCTCGGGAGCCGCAGTTTGCCCACCTTTGTTATATAGTTTTGACGGAAGATTACCATCTGTCTCCTGACTGCTGTCCAATGCGACCCCTTCCCCCTACCTTCTCTGAGCTCTTTGGTCTTTGTGACTTGACCATTTAGTTCGTTGTGTGCAAAAAAATTGCCGCTCAGTGGTAAAACAACCCAACTTCATCTGAGACTCAGAATAGAAGATACAATTTTAGCTCCGGTGCCTACAGATTTTGGGAAAACGTTTCTCAGTGTGAAACAGAATTGAAACCTTCGATCAAAGGATGGATTGCCTACTTATTTACTATGTTTTGAGTCCTTAACAGTATTAGAGAGAAGAAATGCATTATCGCTTGGAAAAGAATGGTGCATCTCAAGCAAGGTTACTGGTAGATAGAGTACTCAAGTTATTATTACCAGATCAGTAATTGCAGTGGGTTATTGAAACATACTCAGTATACCTACTGATATTTTCACACTGGTGCTATCTCTGAAACAATAAAGCTTAGGTATGCAAGAAAATTTAGCTGAAAAATATGTGTGCTCTTCTTATATACGATGATGCCAAAATTTAACTTATGGAAATATTGTATGTCTGACTGATACAGAAAGCTTCAAAATATGTACTACATATCTTTTCACTAAAAAAAATTTCCTTTATTTTATTATTTGCCTTAAAATACCAAAGAATTACCACGTTATGTCAATGAAAAGCAAGTTCAAAGCTTTTTAACTTCTAAAAAAATGTGGAAATTTTTTACTGACGATAAAGAGCTACATCAAGACAAGAAACCTGAAATTGCGACAATAATCATTCAATATTTAAAGAGATAGTTTAGCAAAGGCAATGCCAGTTATAAGAATTTATCTCAGAGTTCGGTTGTTTCACCTTTGAGCGACACTTTTTTGCATACAATGGGCTAAATGGCCAGTTCACAAGGATCCCAAGGTAGTGGCTTTGAAGGAATCCTTCCTCAAAGCCATGGTGCCTCCGTGATTGGGTAATTTCTGAAATGAATAAAGCTTCTTTCTATGCATAAATACACTGATTATGATTCTTATTTAAAAAAACAATTGTTCAACTTTCTTTACCAGACCCTTCTAGATTTCGTATACATAAGTACGCCGATTAAATCGTCAGGCCAAAGACCCTGAGGGCTCAGTGAAGGTTGGGATAAGGGGACCCACTGAACAGCTGATGTCTTAACGCTGTGACATAAAAACGGGAGATAGAGGGTAGCCTCCCGTCAAGGCCATCCGGCGTGTTCTTTAACGTGCATAAGGTATGAATCTGCCGTATATGTCCCATCCGACGGACGGCGGCCTTTCCAAGACAATCAGTGTTCCCCTACTGACCGAGAGTAAGGTGGAGGTTTTGTGGAAATCTCAACTCTAGCCCAGGTGGGGCTCGAACCTAGGAGGTCCATATTACGCGTCTGGCGGATACCAACTGAGCCACCCCCGCCTCGCGGGACGCCAGGTGTTTTGGTCCGACCGGCTGCCTCTTTGCCAAATTAATATAAAGTGAACAAAACTGTAAAAAAAAGGTGTACTGAAGGTTTCTAATCGTTTCGTTTTTCTCATATTATAATTATATCATGCTAGAAAATATATTTTATGTTTGCATGTGATTACGATATAACATAATAGTACAGATATTATTTTGTCTCTGTATTTTTTATTTATATGAGATATATTAATAATGTAAAGTTCGAAGCGGTCCTTGGGTAATTTTGAATTGGGCATCCCTGTCATAAATAGTAAAAGTTGCGTGCCTTTAGCATACACACATTGAAATGGAAATAGTGTTTATATATTCCTCTGCTATTAAATTCAATGAAGCAACTGAAAATGAAAAAGTTAACTCTAATATTAATATAAAGCGAAAGAGAATGAGGCTAATAAAATGTATAAAAGTCTCAGTATCAAAAATACTCAGCAATTATAGTTTTAATTATCATTTATATTTGCTTGAGAGGTTTCGTTTCTTTCCTTAGATTTACATCTAAAGAATTATATAATCTAGGAGCCACATAAAAAAAAAATCTGCATTATACTTTTGTTTGGCACTGACACCTGAAATAATGAACCATCACATCTTAAATTTTGCGTACTACTTGTTTCTATTTCTATTTTTTAAATAATTTCTTTTAATGTTTGCTAGCTTTGCTTGATATCGTTAAGGTATTGCTGTTGTTAAAAATTCAAATTTAATAACTCTTTAAATACAGAAAGAATATTGTTTTCAATTAAATAGATGAAATGAGCTTGAGTTCAAAAATATAGTATAAAACAATTATAATTCTAAAATAATGCAATTTATTGCAAAATTATGAATGAAAACATTTATATAAACTAAAGTCAACCAAAACAAATCTATATCAGTATAAAAATAAATCTTCAAAAGAACTTAGTATCTTATTACTGTTTACACTCAAATCATAAAATAAGGCTTATGTAAGTCGATGGGCAGTACAATCATATTTGTAAACAAATCTGCAGTATTTCGAGAATAATCTTACCAATTCTTGTGAACAAACTAAATGTAACTATATGCCAATTGATGAATTCCTGGGGCGGGGGTGGCTCAGTCGGTAGCGCGCTAGGCTCGTAATCTGTAGTTCCCAGGTTCGAGTCCCAGCTGGGTCAGCGTTGAGATTTATCTCCGCAAAATTTCCCCGCCCCGCCCACGGTCAGTAGAGGACACCGATGGGCTTGGAAAGGCCGCCGTCCGTCGGATGGGACGTTAAGCCGTGGCTCCGTGTGCGGGAGAGCCATACCCTGTGCACGTTAAAGAACACGCTGACGCCTTGACGGGAGGCTACCATCTGTCTCCCAACAGCTGTTCCAGTGGGTCCCCTCCCCCAACCTTCTCTGAGCCTTCCGGGTCCTTGTGGCCTGGCCATTTAGCCCATGGTGTGCAAAAAAGTGCCGCTCAGAGGTAAAACAATCCATTCCAATGATGAATTCCTACAGAAAAGTTGAAATCAGCACTGTATGTTCGACTAACATAAAATCTCAGTGATATTTTTAAGTGTCCTAAACATCCTTATTTTTCTTGTCAGCCCACTAATAGAATCAACACTAATGACTTATTTAATCTCCCGCGCTCATACGACATAAAACATTTCTTCTTTAGATTATTTTATCGTGTACAAACTGAGAATACGTTTCCTTTCACACTCCAACTCTTATTCATACAACTCTTTCTTATTTTTCAGTAAGGTTCTTCGTTCGAAGTCGTTGGTGAGGTAATTCTCACGCTATAGTTCAAGCCACGGTTCATTGTAGCACGTTTATCTGTCATAACAATATTATTGAAATTCAGTCTCTAGGTAGACTTGATAGATCTGTTTATTTACCTTCTGTAATCGTAAAAAGCTTGTTTTAGACGTTACGGGTGGGACTATAACTTCTCATTGACATTACACGAAAATGTTCTAATATTTTGCTGGGGGCAGTGTAATAATATTCATATCGAAAAACTTGCTTTCTCACCAAAGAACGATGTAGATTCACAAGTAAAAGTCTTCACTGACGAATAATTTTTTGGAATCCAAATACCTACACTTCATAACATGCTTCTTTGTGAATTTTCCTTACATGAATATTTTGATATATTTAAATAATAAACTTAATATTTGGAATATTGTTTACGGGTGGCCAACAGTTGGAAAAAGTGGAGCTGACTACTTCTTTGATTAAAAACTTTAATCAATCTTCAATTCACTTCAATTCGCCAAATGCAACGTTACACGATCACACTTCATTCCAAGGTCAGATTTCTATTCTAAACAACGGACATACAGATAATGGACAGAAAAATGGAAACACCAAGTGCGGATAGTCTTCGGTTTACGTTAAACAACGTCATATATGTACGTGCCACTGACGAAGACATGAAACATACAAATGACATCCTAGCATACTTAGCGTCATGTCTATAACGGCGGCCGGTGTAACCGCATGTAATTATTGGGACCATGTCGTCGAGAGGATTTTAGCGATTTCGAAAGAGGCATTATTGTTGGAGTTCGTTTGTCAGGAGCTTCGGTCACTAGCAGCTAAACTCGCTAATGTTTCACAGAAAACAGTCTCCAAGGTCATATCTGCATCGAAATCGACAGGAAAGACATCATTGCAAAAGGCAACATTGGGTGAAAGCGCATACTCCAGAATTAGGACGTTCGAACATTATTGCGATGTTCAAAGCCAAACCTGCAAGCTATAGCTGATCAGTTGTACAAATTTCGACATAGGACGCGAGAGACCAATTTCGTCAAATACAATACTTCGAGAACTCCATAGAACTGGGGGGCGGGGGTGGCTCAGTCGGTAGCGCGCCAGGCTCGTAATCTGTAGTTCCCAGGTTCGAGTCCCAGCTGGGTCAGCGCTGACATCTCCGCAAAACTCCCCGCCCTGCCCACGGTCAGTAGGGGACACCGATGGGCTTGAAAAGGCCGCCGTCCGTCGGATGGGACGTTAAGCCGTGGCCCCGTGTGCGGGAGAGCCATACCCTGTGCACGTTAAAGAACACGCTGGATGGCCTTGACGGGAGGCTACCATCTGTCTCCCAACAGCTGTTCCAGTGGGTCCCCTCCCCCAACCTTCTCTGAGCCTTCGGGGTCCATGTGACCTGGCCATTTAGCCCATGGTGTGCAAAAAAGTGCCGCTCAGAGGTGAAACAACCCAACCCAACCCATAGAACTGGATGTCGCAGTCGGTTTTGACTTCACAAGCCATTCATTACATCTGTCAGTGCACATTATCGTGTCCAGTGGTGCAAAGAGCACAAGCAGTGGAGGAATGATATATGGTCAAAGGAATCATCCTCCACTTTTTTTCCGACAAATGGACGAGTGCAATTGTGGTACCAACCGAAGGACGCTTAGAACTCCGATTGCTTGTTACCAACTGTTAAGGGTTCTGTAATTGGTATTGGGTGCTTTCTCATGGCATGGTTTGGGTGCACTTATTCCGTAAGAAGGAAATATTGATACCAATCGCTATTTCACAGTTCTGAGTGATCATCTTCATCCAATGGTACAGCATTTCTTTCATGAAGAGAGAACTGTTTTTCAGAATGCCAATGCTCCCCTCCACAGAGCACATGTGATCACCCTGTGGTTTGAGGAACACGAGACAACTTTTTCACATACCATAGCTAACGCAGTCACTAGATATCAACCCGCTGAAAAATCTATGGGAACTTCTGGAATAGCGTCTCAGGCAGCGTTTTCTAGCTCCATCGAACAAATAGGAATTGATAATGTTTCTTATGGACAAACGGTGTATCCCTCCTCTGTTGACTCTATCTACGATGAGACAGGCTGACAATCTGTCTCATCGTCCTGGTAGACTCTGTCTACGATGTATACAGGCTGTATTTTACTCACATGGCCCTCCAACACTATATTAGTGATTTTCGGTTTCTTTTTTGGTCCATTATCTGTAAATCCTTTCGGAAAAAAATGTCTGCATGTCCACCTCACGAAGTTACTTTCCAAATAACACCTCTCAGCTATAACAACACCTCTCAGTTCCTTATGTTGTCATACATTGTTAATCAGCAACGTTTTGGAATCAACTCCGAATCAATGTAACAGTTGTTCAGCAAATAGAATGTTCGCCCTTGGGTTATCATTTTTAACAGCGTACTGGATTTCTCTTCTTCTGAACCACATCGTTGCAACTAGACTCTAAGGGGCGGGGGTGGCTCAGTCGGTAGCGCGCCAGGCTCGTAAATCTGTAGTTCCCAGGTTCGAGTTTCCCCGCCCTGCCCACGGTCAGTAGGGGACACTGATGGGCTTGGAAAGGCCGCGTTCCGTCGGATGGGACGTTAGGCCGTGGCCCCGTGTGCGGGAGAGCCATACCCTGTTCACGTTAAAGAACACGCTGGATGGCCTTGACGGGAGGCTACCATCTGTCTCCCAACAGCTGTTCCAATGGGTCCCCTCCCCCAACCTTCTCTGAGCCTTCGGGGTCCATGTGACCTGGCCATTTAGCCCATGATGTGCAAAAAAGTGCCGCTCAGAGGTAAAACAACCCAACCCAACTAGACTCTAAATATTGAGAGAATCTGAATAAGTGAAGAATGCATTTTCATGACAAAAATTTGACCGTGTTTGCCAGATCTTCCATTGTCATTTGGCGTTCTGCCTAAAAGATGCAGGTAAATGATCTACTTTAAAAGTAATAACTCATGGATGAACATTCTATTTATCGAACCCATGTTACCCTGATTCGGAGTTGATTCCAGAACGCTGTTGATTCCACAGTGTGTGGATTACGCTGTGTTTGAAATTGATTCCATAGCCTGTACAGGGTCAAATCTAGAGGGGAAGCATGTCCCCCTCACTTTTTAGTATGCTAGTAAGAGGAATGGGGGCCAAAAATGATGAAACTTGTTCATATTTTACGCATTTTTGAAGAAATGTTTTGAAAATTTCTATAACGAAGGGGAAAATGTTACACTGTAACGGAAATCCAATCTCTTAGGGCCCCCCTCCCCTTTACCTTTTTTCGCCTCTATTGTGTCATTTGCCTTCCTTCCACTTATTTTTCCTGGATTCATGATCCTTTTTAAGCTAATTACACAGTCTGTAGATAACACCTTTTCAAGCTGATTCCTTACCTGTAGATCACTTTTTCAAGACGATTTCGTAGCCTGTAGTTATAATAAAAAATAAATACCCCCTCAAGCAGCTGCTTGCCACAGAGGTCTGACAGGAGACTGTCAGTTTATATGCCACAGTAGAAGATCTGAGAGGATGGCAGGACCTCAGCAGAAAAACGACACATACATCCATGCCTTACCCGGGGCTCGAACCCAGGTCCCTTAGATCGGTAGCCAAGCGCGCTAACCACTCGACACAGACAGATAATTCTGTTCTGAAGTTTATTCCATAGACTATAGATGACGCTCAGTTTAGTGTTGACTCTACAGTCTGCCGATAATTCCGTGTTTGAAGTTTATTTCATAGCCTACAGATAATGCTCAATTTATTAGTGATCCCATAGTTTGTAGAAACCCTAAGTTTAGAACTTATTGAGATAATAATATGCCTTATTTCGAATGAGAAGTATTCGTTCCATGTATAAATCGTAAAACAAATGAATCACTCGGTGAATTGTTTATTAATTATATATTTACCAAAAGAAAAAAATCGAGAAGAAATCTCTGTGTAATCAACAATCCTTTTTTTATAGATAGACAGCTTCCCAGGAAAATATAAAAACATCCCAGAAATCTCGTCTACACCATAGTGAATAAACTCATTACTAAATACATTACTTTCATTCAACCCGTGCATACCGCGTTGAAATGCTGGAAACACGCATTTCAGTAAAATTAAACACGTAATTTTCCGATGAATGAAACGCTTTAATAGATCCAAAGATAGTGAGTCGGAAGAAGGAGTAGAGAGAAAAATAGTAAGCAATGTGTCTGGGTACATGTCGCCAACTAGCAAGTTCTCCTCTCATAGCCTCTAACTGTAGACTATCTCGACGAGTTTAATCCAGATGATGGACCGCGGTTTCTGTGGGCGGGCCATTGTCGCAGACCGATAGCGTGGCCTGCACAGCAAAGGATGCAGCAAAGGTGCAGATCACATGCGTGAAGGTGGGGCGGGACCACCTTCCCATGGGGCAACCCCGGCACATGGACTCGCCTCGATTGGCAACTGAAGTAATGGAAGCAAAGTCGTTGTCCCTTTCTTTCTCCCTATGGGTCTCTTAACGCGATCTACTGATTTTTGCCAGTTGTAAAGAAGGAGGTGATGTTTAATGCAACTCTGTATGTGATGAGGGTGGACCTCTGTTGCCCCTCAAGCCGTGCTATATGTGACAGGTGTGCGTGAGAAAGACACGAAGAAACCGTGACTGATCACGAGTGAATACCATTCTTCTTAATGCACAGGGCATCAATGTTATGACTTCACACAAAACACGGTGTTTTTATCCTTACTCTTCGAAATTCCCCGCAAAAAGGGAAAGTAGCGCTTAAATAAAATTACTTTCTGATTAAATGATAGCTGTCACGTATAACGCATCGCCGTATTTCTTCTTTAACTGTAAATACTCGGTACAGGATTAATGTTTCTTTCGAAAGTATGGGTGTTTCATAAATCGTCAATTTTCAGTTCTCGACATATGTAAAGTATGTTCTCATAAATGACGGAACGAAGACTAAGTCTTTGAATGCAGTGGACATAAATACAAATGTAGCTGTGTTTATTCCACCAAACATTTCCGTTATAATAAGTTGTTTAAAAAAGCATCTCAAGTTCAGAGAGTAATTAGATCCGTCTCCAAAAAAAATAACGACAGTCACCCGAGAAACACAAACAGTCAGTAATTAATGAACAAAATATTGGTAAACAACTGGAAAACGTTTTTTCTGTAGTGACCTTTCCTTATCCCTAGATAGTAGCACCACTAGCTAATCATTTTTTTCGTGTATGGTTCTTCGTAAACTTACACCAAATTACACCAAATAATGAGGCTATAATGTAGCTCATGATGTAATATTTTTGTTTACCATCTGCTATGTAGACTATCACACAGATATGTAAACTTACAATAGGGTATTATGTTTACTATCCGTAGTGTAACCTTTCTCCAGAATGCGGCTGACTACCTACAGTGGAGCTTAGTTGGCTCAGTTTGCGAGGCTTATAATCTGCAGTTCCCAGGTTTGCGTTCCAACTGTACCAGCGTTGAAATTTATCTTCGCTAGTCCCCACCATGCCCTCAGAGAGAAAGGAGGAACTGAGGACTTCGAAAGGCACTAATTCGCTCGGATGGTATGGTAAGCTGCGCCTGCAAGTGCAGAAAAGCCATACCCTGTGCACGTTAAAGAACACTGAATGATCTTGACCAAAAGCTTCAATCTGTCACCTAACAGCTGACCAGTGGCGTTCCCTTCCCCTACCGCTGCGGGGCCGATAAGTCGGTAGTGAGCCAGGCTCGTAAACTACAGTTCTCAGGTTCAAGTCCCAGCTGGGCCAGCATCTCCACACAATTCCACTCCCCCTGTGCTCAATAGGGGACACCGATGGGTTTAGAAAGGCCACCGTCCATCAGATGGGATGCTAAGCCATAGCCCCATATACGGGAGAGCCATATCCTGTGCACGTTAAAGAACACGCTGGATGACCTCTACGGGAGATAACATCTCATCACAACAGCTGTTCCAGCGCATCCGCCCCCAACCTTCTCTGAGCCCTCGGGATCCTTGTGACCTGGTCATTTAGCCCTTTGCGTGCGAAAAAGTGCAGATCAAAGGTAAAATAACACAACTAACTTTTTCCTTACCCAACTCTGAGCCCTTAAACCCCTGTGACCTGCTTATTTAGCCCATTGAATACACAAGTGTGCCGCTCAGAAGTAAAACAACCCAACTCTTTACCTAGTTAGTTTACTCATTAGCTTACTTAATAATATGGTGAAAAATTAGGCTCTAATGATCTTCGCCTAGAATGGAATAGATACCCACTACTTCCTGATACCACGCCGTCGGTTCCTATCCCAGTCGAAGCGAAACTCATGTTTTCTACAAAACCTTTCATGAGTACCATGGTTACAGGAATAGTCCTCGTGTTTTTCCCTGCTGTTAAAGTTACAGTTTAGTTTTTTATAGTGCAATGTTGGTGCATGAGAAAGACTAAAGAGACTATGATATAAAGGTAGTTGATGCTTCAACAGTTCTCATTGATCAGTATCGAAACAATCGCCTGTCAGTCAACTTATAATGCACTAGAAATCAATCGCTGCCTTTGGCACTTCTTGATTTGCTCATTACTCCTGGGGCTGGGGTGGCTCAGTCGGTAGCGCGCCAGGCTCGTAATCTGTAGTTCCCAGGTTCGAGTCCCAGCTGGGTCAGCGTTGAGATTTATCTCTGCAAAATTCCCCGCCCTGCCCACGGTCAGTAGGGGACACCGATGGCTTGGAAAGGCCGCCGTCCGTCGGATGGGATGTTAAGCCGTGGCCCCGTGTGCGGGAGAGCCATACCCTGTGCACGTTAAAGAACACGCTGGATGGCCTTGACGGGAGGCTACCATCTGTCTCCCAACAGCTGTTCCAATGGGTCCCCTCCCCCAACCTTCTCTGAGCCTTCGGGGTCCATGTGACCTGGCCATTTAGCCCATGGTGTGCAAAAAAGTGCCGCTCAGAGGTAAAACAACCCAACCCCCCATCACTCCGAAACCTATTTGACCTTGAATGCGACACCCGACATTTTTTCACCTTAAAATTCCTCTCATTTCTTCGTTCTACTGCCTGAAATAGCCCTATTCACCAAATTTTTACTTTTGAGCACAAGTATATCAAAAATTTGAGCTTGAGCACCCATCTCATTCAAAATTTGGCATAATTTCTCAGCGCTATAACTCAACATACTCCCAGGCACTAATTTTTACTCCTCTAACACAAGTAGAGCTATTTATCTGACCTTTTGACCTCGAAGTATCCATCGCATACAAAATTTCGCAATATTTCTGAGATCTACGACTCAAAATATCCTCAGGAACCGATTTTTAGAACCAAATTTGGTCTTTGACAAAGAAATTTCGTAACGTTTCCTATATCTGGAACCTGAAACACCTCAAGACCAATTTTCATGTTTCTAGCACTCTTAGATCATGGTTTGACCTCTACGTGATCTCCATTTTACTTTGAATGACAAGTCGGAGGTCAAATTTCTGATTTTAGGATTCCTAGGTGCAGAATTTCAAAGCTTTACGTTTATGCATCATAGTTAAAATTAGCGTGATCTTGTCAGCTACTGACAATCGTCTAATATATATATTGGCTGAGAACTGCCGAAGTCTCCTCAGTTGCCACTCACGCTCGCCAATGATGTTTCAATACATATTGTTTTGTTATGCCTCGTACACGTATCATTGAGCAATCATTGACTGACACAAATAAACTAGTAAGCCTATAATAAACCTTCTCTATAGGCTTCAAAATAGAACATTTACTTATACATAAATCGCTCGAAAATTCGCAAATCACTAGTAAATAAATTGTTCCAACCTTTTAAATAGTGAATCAAAAAGGGTTGAAACATGAAAAGAAGAATCCGTCTTTTTCTATCGTTTTACAAAGTTGATAGTCGTTTTTTTTTTCGTCCGTTTTTATCCATTCAACTTCGCTTTACAATGTCGAGTTGAACGCATCGACCGTACGGTGTCAGTTCCGATATCGTCTTCCCAAACCTATCTCCCCTAACGGTCCAGGCGGAGCAGCTCTAATCGGCTTTACTCATAATCCTCCATTGTCGCATTCCACGACGATAATTTCTGGAGGTTTGGTCGCCGTTATCAACATGGCCGCTCCGGCAGCTTCATTAGCCGGGATGTCGCATTAAGGAAATGACTAACTCTGTAGGAAGACACCGTTCATTAAGGAAACAAGTGCTGGGACCCCACGGAATGATTGAACCTCCCCCTATCCGGCAATCGATGGTGCATCAGAAGCTTTCAACAGACCGCGTCAATTTGTGATCCTTTTGCCCGCTGATACTGTTGATGACTTCATTCTTCTTCGTCCCATTCACCAATCCTCCTTTTCGCTCTCCGCCGAATTAATTCCGGATATTCGCTCTTTCATTTCAAATGACTACACTTGATCCGAATGCCAAAACGATTTGTAAAATTGCGTGCCACAGTTTATCAAGGAGAGGCTTTTGCAGACGTCAAATGGTTAAGTGTGACGCCATGTTTATTACCCCTCCCCCCTCATACCTTACTCTAAATGGAACTGAGATCACTTTTTTTGGATTGTGAGTGGTGTTGAGAGAGTATTGTTTTTTTCTTGTTTGAAATTTTGCGATGTTTGTCGAGTGACTTATCATGAACAAACTTTTGGTAGAGGTTTTTAAAAATGGGTTGGATGGGAATCAAACTATTTTTTTTTGTCCTCATTTTCCAGTTTGATACTTCTCGTGATGATGTGTAATCTCTCGGTTCCTTAGCTAGAGATATAAATGGATGAAATATTACAAAAATGTTGATACGGCTTTTTATTGTGTATTTTAGCTGCCGTGATAAAAAATTTAGGAACTATGTTCCGCCAAATCTGGTTAATATCGCTGTTTAGCTGTATGTATTTAAATGTTTTAAACACTGATGGACAATTTTATGATACTTATGAAAAAATTACTTACCTCTCAAGCAGCTGCTTGCCACAGAGGTCTGACATGAGCCTCTCTTTGGCTAAATGGCCAGGTCACATACAACCCGAAGGCTCAGAGAAGGTTGGAGACGTCCCGTCCGACGGCCGGCAGCCTTTCCAAGCCCATCGGTATCACCTACTGACCATAGGCAGGGCGGGGAGTTTTGTGAAGATAAATCTCAACCCTGACCCAGCTGGGACTCGAACCTGAGAACTAAACATTACAAACCTGCCGTGCTATCGACTGAGCCATCCCCCGCCCCAACCGGAAGGGTATAAGATGTCGAAATCTCTGCATTTTTAGTAGTTCAGTACGAGTAAATAACATAAGGAGTGATACGATTATAAGTCAATACTATGCAATAATTATAAACATAGATATATTTTAATATATGTTGTCGAGTTGGGTTGTTCTACCTCTGAGCTGAACTTTTCTGCATATAATGGGCAAAATGGCCAGATCACAAATACCCGAAGGGCTCAGAGAAGGTTGGGGGACTGGACCCACTGGATAGCTGTTAAGAGACAGATGGTCCCTTCAAGGCCATACAGCGTGTTTTTTAACATTCACAGGGTATTGCTCTCCTGAACACGGAGTCACGGCTTAACGTCGCATCCGACGGACGGCAGCCTTTCCAAGCCCATGAAATATCTGACAGCAGTAGGTTTTTGTACAAAATTTCGTATTTTGTACAAAAACCGTAGGTTTTAACTCTATAGGAAATGAATCAAAAAAACTCAATATAGGAAATGAGTCCATATCTTTGGCAAAGCTCTTTGCATACGTTCCACATGAAATTTTGTACAAAAGTGAAAAATACAGAGATCTGCATCATTTTACCTCATTCTTGGTTTTTAAACCGCACCCGTCAATCCGGAAAATTTTGTGGAATTCTTAGGAATATTATTTTTTTGTAGGTTGGAATTTTAATGGTTTCTCTGATAAAAGTTATGTGATCTATTACATATTAAGGGAACAATAATTCCAGTGTTTTCGAACTTTAATTTTTAAAAAAAAACGAATAATGCTAAACTATTAATTAATTGCCTCACTCGTAGAGAAATTGGACATTTGCATGTTTTAACCTGTCTCAAGCTCAGAGAGCAAGGCTTAGGCATAAACTAAGCTGCTGCCTAGGGCCTCATAATATGAGGACCCTCAAAAATGCATTTTAAGTTTTAGTGTATAGTAGATGTGAATTTGTATTAGTAATTATAAATAAATATAATAAATAAATACCCCCTCAAGCAGCTGCTTGCCACAGAGGTCTGACAGGATCCTGTCAGTTTATATGCCATAGTAGAAGATCTGAGAGGATGTGGCAGGCCCTCAGCAGAAAAACGACACGTAACAGCCATGCCTTACCCGGGGCTCGAACCCAGGTTCCTTAGATCAGTAGCCAAGCACGCTAACCACTCGGCCATGGGACGGCATTAGTAATTATAAAATGTAATAAACATGAGACTGACGTGGTGGAAATATTCATTTTTATGTTCCCTTCAGTGAGAGTAATAAGTATATATTTCGACTTTTTTGGGGCCTCTTAAACTTGATAAGGCTTAATGCGTAGGAAAGTCAAATTCCTGCCTTGCAGGCTTAGAGCGACCCTTTTGGCACATAATGAATGAAATGCCCATGTTTAGAAGGATCCCCTCCACCTGAATATCATGATACAAATCTGTGTATTATATTATCAAACTATGTTGTTAGTACATACATTTCTAGCTCTCATGACTGTTCTTCCTTCATGCTCCTGACAGTTAGAGCCAGCGGCTTCTCTATTCCCGTAGACCCGCTCACTCCTATTGCCTGGTTCCTGCAACTGGCAACTTATCGCAGTGTATCGTGTCTTGGCCGTAGACAAGGTCACCGTCTCCCGTTCACTAATCTCCCAGCACGCTTCCCGGCACACGGACCAGTGGACTGGAAACATGCACCGGTCTTACGGTGCTGAGGACACTGATAACTCTGCTGCTCTGTGACACGTCTCTCGTACGTACGTTGGGGTCAATGGACAGGTCACCGGAACGGATTCCATTCCCCATAAGCTTGTTACATCTTAAACGGATAATGCATTATGCCTGATTTGATAAAGATGGAAAGTAGTGCGTGTTTGCATGCTCATTATGTCGTAAATCTCGACATACCTTTATTAGCATGTCGATTAGCAGATGCTATTAAATGAATGACTTGCTGGAGGAGGGAAGACTTCTCTGATGGAAAGCAGTTGTCATCTCTGTGTAGTAGGTCAAGTTAATAAGCCCGCAGTAGAAATAATTAGAAATCAGTACTATTACTGGAAGCTGTTTCGTTTTATTACTTTGTCATCCTCGTCGAATTATAAGCACCAGTGGTATTTCTGCATGAATTATCATTTCAAACTTGTAATTTTGTTTGGGCTTAAGGCACCGGAACAAACTGAAACTTGAGATTTTCTGTTAACTGTTGCGCACTTGTTTAATTACATTTCATTCACATGTGATGTTTAAATGAGGAGTTCCCAAATAATGAAGATGAAGAGGAGCTGACTGATAGTTTACTGTTCTCATAATTTGGGTCCCTAAATTATGATTGCGGAGTACCTTGTCGATAGAGCACGAACAGGACCCTTGCTACCAACCTGGCGTCAGTGGCGGATTACCCAATGGGCGCTCGCCTAGAGCCTTGGCATTCATTGGGGCCTCAAAACATAGAAACTCGATTTTTTTTAAACATTTTTAGTGAAATATTCCGCAATCAATATAATCGACTACTTAAGTACATATCTCTTGCTTTATATTTAGGTTAGTACCAAATATGATGTGATTTTTGTTCAATACACTACAAAATGTATGTATTTTTGTTTGTATTTTTTATCTTTGAGTAGGTTTAAGTTAATGTAATATATATGAAACTTTCTTTATGTATTTCTGTAATTCAGTTTATTTAACGAGCTGCATACATTTTTTCCATTCGAAAATTGTAAAGTGTTTAATAGATTCAATACTTCCCCGCCCCTTGCCGAATAGTCGAAGGGCCTCCTCGAACCTTTTTCTGCGCATGGGGCCGAGGCATTTTTTTAAAGGCGGCAAATCCGCTTGAAAAATAGCGATCAGACACAGATCTAGGTAAGGCTAACGGAGACAAAAAAATAATTATTAAACGTGCATATTTCATGATTTTTTCAAAGATCCCTAAAATAAAAAGGGAGAGGTTATATTTTAATGGAAATCCAGGGTATATTGACCCCACATTTTATTACTTTTTTTCGTGATCGATTGTGTCACGTTTAGTTTTTTTCTTCAGATCTCGGCCCGCTAACGATTATAGCTGCGGTAAGATTGGCCGGTATAAGTACAACCTATTTTTCAACATGACCTTTGGAGCGGGGGTGGCTCAGTCGGTAGCGCTCCAGGCTCGTAATCTGTAGTTCCCAGGTTCGAGTCCCAGCTGGGTCAGCGTTGAGATTTATCTCCGCAAAACTCACCTCTCTGCCCACGGTCAGTATGGGACACCGATGGGCTTGGAAAGGCTGCCGTCCGTCGGATGGGACGTTAAGCATTTTCTCCGTGTGCGGAAGAGTCATACCCTATCTACTTTAAAGAACATGCTGGATGGCCTTGACGGGAGGCTACCATCTGTCTCCCAACAGCTGTTCCAGTGGGTCCCCTCCCCAACCTTCTCTTAGCCTTCGGGGTCCTTGTGACCAGGCCATTTAGCCCATAGCGTACAAAAAAGTGCCGCTCAGAGGTAAAACAACCCAAGCCTCTAAGTGTTTTTAACCGAACTTTCAGTCGGTTTTAGATTAAACTGGGGATGGTTGTGCTGACTGTGACCAATTGTGATGATGGAATTGAAAGGAGGGAGAAAAATGATTCTGCTTCTCTCTCTCAGTAATGATTTTGGGGGGTTAATTCAATCAGTAGCACATCCGCCTCGAAACTCTTTCTAATGAATTGTTTAGGGATAGTATGAGTATTTTTACTTGAATCGTGTTTGATTTTTTTTTTCAAGTTAAACTACAGTTACTTTAAAATGAAATAATCTATATCGGATACGTTCAACTTTATAACATTCTATTCCTTGTCGCACCTCAAATAGACACAGTCATAACTGTTATGTCGCCTTTTTAATATTGGGGAGGAATTTTTTTACAAAGAATAGATTCTAGACTCCCCAGTGGATAGATAGAGAACCCGACCCTGACCCAATATGATCACAATGGTTTAGAACCATTAGAAGAAAGAAATTGTAATATTCCATTTTTATGAAGAGGAGATTGCTACCGTCCTGGGCTCTTCTTTCCAACCAATAATTCGTTTTCCCCAATCGTCGGAATTTCAAACATTACCTTTTAAAGATTCGTTTGAACTTAGAAGAATAACATCGTATGACAACTGTTCCCTTTTACTATATTTTGAGAAGATTTGATTGATTCAGTCGGGAGCTCACCAGCCTCGAAATCTGAAGTTCCCATGTTCGAATAGGAACTGTGCAAGCGTTGAGATTTATCTCCGCCGTTACATCGGACAATATGACTTCGTGTGCAGGAGAGCCAACCCTATTCACGTTAAAGAACAAGCCGGGTGGCCTTGATGGAAAGTTACCATGTCTCCTAACAGCTGTTCAGTGGGTTCCCTTTCCCAACCTTCTCTGAGCCTTCAGGGTCCTTGTAACCTGTCCACTTAGCTCATTGTGTGAACAAAAGTGTTGCTCAAAACAACCCAACGTCTATGATGATTGTTTTACTGAAAAATGAGACTGGAATTAAAAGTTTATTTTTGGGCAATAATGGTTCACTGTTTAAAACGTTTTTAAACTAGAATATTTACTAAACATATTTTTTTTTCGTTACTGATGAAAATGGAAAGAATCAGTAAATATACTTCTAAAATTGCAGGTAATTTTGTTAACAAAATGATGTAATAGTAACTCTAAACATAACAGAAATTAATAATAACAGAATCTGTGATTTAGCAGTCAGGATTTTACCACAAAATCTGTGTAATGTTAATAAAACACGCATTATTAATGAGCTGATTCCATTATAAAACAATTGCAATCTTTTTAGAACCCGACATTGATTTGAAGCTGTAATAATTAATGCAGGTTAGTAATACAGGTACCTATCAAGAGTTTAATAGTCAAATTTGTAGTGGTGGCTAATGTGGAAAAATACACTTAATTGGCCCCTGAATCTCCTAGTAAGGCAACAAATTGGTTGCTCAACTGACAAAACAACTATCGCGTAACTGGGATATCTCGTGTTCGAAACCAGGAAGGCAGATTGGTGGTGTTGGTTTTTTCACACTTTGTAATTTGCATTATGTAGATTAGATACATAAAGTTTAAATTGTGAAGCTAATTTGTCTTGACAAAGGTACAAGGATAACTTAAATCAGACATCAAATCTTATTCGATAAATGCTCTCCCGTATATCAAACTGTCATGAGCACTTCATTAAATCTCGAATGAGATGAAACTTGCCTAAATAAGCAAACAGGAAATCAAAGGCTACACCGCGTACAGCATCAACATTTCCTATCTGCAGGGCGGTAGACTAATAAATAAGATTATCTGCCCGCCCAGATGTAATATTGTGGTGATAGTAGGGGTTACCTTTGATGTTCCCTTCAGATGCTGCCTATTCCTCTATGAGCCAACTACTGACTGCTCTTTGATGGCTGCTGCTCACATTAACAACAAAGTTCTTAACTCTTTTCACGGAGCATTGGTAAACTCGAAGCAAATGCATTGACTTCCTGAAAACTCTCATACATTAGCAGTTTAATAAGTAGCCTGATTTAACTGATTTACTCCTCGACCCGAATATTTGCTTATAGATCTAGCTCTGTTTATTTTGTTGTAAAAAAAATCATGTTTCATTGTCATCATTATTATTGTTTATTGAAAATATTTTACATTAAAACCTAATTTTAAGACGCTTGAAAATTTTTATTTCTTTACCAATACAAACAGAACAACCAACCTGCTGGCTGTTCTCAATAGAACTGATAACTCAAAGAAATGTCTGTCACTTCTGAGATGAGACTTTTATGTTAAAATATGACTGATAGTTGTGTTGCTTATACCTCTAACCAGGTAGAATAGCAAAAAATAAGTTGCCTATTATTAAAAAATTATCCCTCAAGCAAGATCGCTTGCCACAGAGGTCTGACAGGAACCTGTCAATATATAATAATAATTTATTGCATAAATACAAAATACATAAAAATAATACACACAGACTATACACAATAAAAGAAATATACAAAAACTTTAAAAAAAAGCATAATTTTGGTGTCATAAGTTATAAAGAAGATCTATGAAAAAAGCATTTTTGGCTTTGGCAGCTTGGCTAAAAGCTTTGGCAGAAATATAGCAGAAGGAAAGAACATCCATTTCTTACCAGGGTGTCGAACCCATGTCCCTTTCACCATGAACGTCAACTATTCGGCCACCACCGAGTAGTAAGTCTACTTATTATATACAAAAAAAATATCTAATCTCTTAGGTTACTTTCCGAAAATTTGACTCAACTTATTTAAGACTCAACAAACTGTTATATTTTTATTTTAAAATTCTAGTCTCGTCACATTCAGAAAGTCTAATATCATTACGACCCGTATTTGGAAAAATCTAATTTCGACGTGATCCGCAATAGCGTAACACTTGACATTTTCAAAGTTTTTAAGAAAATTTGCAATTTATCCAGAGAGCTAACGTGAATCACATTTTTACCTCTAAATACTAAATTTTAAGCACCGTGTTTATTTTTTTATGCAGTCAACTCCCGATTCATATGGGGGTTGCTTTCTTAAAAATAGTCGCATAAATCAAGCATAATTTTCACCATAAGAAACGAAACAAATAATAGTGATATTATAACGAGCAAATAATAGGGAAACTCTGCCTTAACTTCCTTAAAATAAGTTACATACATATATTTCCTCCATTGTTAAAGTGCGGGGAGGGGCTCAGTCAATAGGGGACATCGATTGACTTGGAAAGGCCGCCGTCCATCGGATGAGACGTTAAGCCGTGGCGCCATGTGCGGGAGAGCCGTACCCTATGCATGTGTTTCGAACGGTCAGACTTGTTCCCTTAACGGCCATCCAGTGTGTTCTTTAAGGCTACCGTCTGTCTCCTAACAGCTGTCCAGTGGGCGCCCTTCCCCCAACCTTCGCTGAGCTCTTGGAGTCCTTGTAACCTGGCCATTTATCCCATTGTCCCATTGTCTACAAAAAATGCTGCTCTGATGTAAAACAAACTACTCCAACTTATATTTCACTTTTGGTTTCGTTAGTAATTATTTAAACACTATATATATTTAGAAAGCGTAACCAGTTAGGTTACGCTTTCTAAAATTTCCACCTTAAAGCAGATTTAACCAATTAATTAACCATTTCAACTTGAGCAGAAAAGAACTTTCACCAATTTCCGAAAAATCAAGATTTTGCATATTCAAACAAAAGACATTCAGTTAGAAATATGTGTAATCCATTGCTGTAACCAATAAACAATGTTTAAATGTTCAAAAAGATTTTCGCTCAAACGGAAACCTTTATGTATATTTTATATATTAATTTTCAGGTGTACAAGAATGTCCATGTAAAACGAGTACCAACTTATCAAACTCTCCTTTGTGTGTGAATTCTTCTGTATAAAACTCTGCCGTAGGAACCCAACAAAAAATACGATCTGAAGTAATGTTGAAAAAGTACACGCCGAGCCCTCTCACCTTGAAGCAATGTGGCTGGTCGAACCGACCTATTAATCTGTCCCCGAAGGAAGTTTCCCGAGGCGGCAGGCTTAATCCGCAATGTGATTGCATGGCCATGTTTCGAACGGTCAGACTGTTCCCTAAGCTGAAGCTGGCTGACACTCTGCGGCACAGATTAAACCACTGCGATACGTACTTGGAAATCCAATGGCTGTTTACGCCTGGCGGGCGCTGAAAGGGATAGAGAGTGCAAACCGATCCTTTCTGCTAGTGTATCCTCCTTGAGTCGGTTTTTCTCAGCATTATATATATATTCTCTTTCTGTGTGTGTTTAGGAGCGTTCTCCAATGCAAGATCTATATGCTTTCCATTATTTTCAAAAAATAAGATGTACGATTGCTTGAATCTTTGGCGGATTTAAACTTTAATCTGGATATAAAAAGATACATAGGTAAAATTTTCTTTTTCTTACTTTGCCTGTGTGTATATATATTCATTCCTGCATCCATGCCGATATTCTTGGGAGTCCGTCGTATGGGACGTTAAGCCGTCGCCCCGTGTACAGGAAGGACACCATATCTACGTTAAATAACATACTGAATGGTTTGTGCGGAAGGTGACTTGGATATCATTCTTGTGACAGTGATCTTGGAATATGCTGTTTTGTGTACATAATACAAATAAATACCTCCCTAGGAAGCCTGGGCAATGGTTGGCTCATTCGGTAGCGCCCCAGGCTCATAATCTGCAGTTCTCAGGTTCAAGCCCCACCTGTGATAGCATTCAGATTTATCTCCGTTAAACCCCCACCCTGGCCTCGGTCAGTAGGGGGACACCGATGGGCTTGGAAAGGCCGCCGTCCGTCGGATCGGACGTAAAGCGGTACATAGATGTGGTAATGTAAAAAGTACGGAAAAATGGTACGGAGAGTAAAATCATGTACGGGAGAGGGCATATTAAAGAACACGCTGAATGGTCGTGACGGGAGGTTACCATCTCTTCTAACAGCTGTCCAGTGGGTGCTATCCCCCCAACCTTGTCTGAGCCTTCGGGGTCCTTGTGATATGGCCATTTTGCCCATTGTGTGCAAAAAATGCCACTCAAATGTGAAAACTACCCAACCAACCCGACTCTAGAAAGCCACTTAACTATGAAATTTTCACTGGATAATACTAGTATCAATCGCTCTACTTAGGCATGTCGGAATGGCTAACCTTCAATAGAACATAGCAAAATATTCATACCATATCCAGTATACGAGCACACCTTCCTTTTGATTGTATTCGACCCAAAATGAGATCGATTTTATTGTCCTGAGGGCAATGTTTCCCAACTTGGGGATCCGCGAGTTGAGTAAAGTCTAATCAGTAGAACTTAACTTTTTTCTCTTTTTAGTTTCATTGTCATTACTTCTAGAAAAAAATATTCTTGTGTTGACATAATAAATTTGTTTTTAATTTTTATATATAAATATTTCAATTATAAATGCTACTTTTTTTTGTTTTTTTTTTTGCTCCGATTATTTTACTTCCACACTGGAGAAAAAACACGACCAAGAAAACTATGCTTATATGTATTTATGCTTTAGTCTGTTTATATTCTATTTAATCGAAACATAAGATAATTTGAAGGAGAATGAGCGAGACTTTTTAATGGTTCACCAGTATCAAACGATTGAGAAATACTGCCTTAGGGAAAAAAGTAAAATGCACTTCTCGTTTAAAATTGAACCTCAATGTGCTCTTGCGTAGATCTGTTGCCTTTCAACAAGTGATGAAAGAAAAGCTGATGCTTATTCAGATTTTTAATCTAGTTCAGCATGCTGAGGTCCTGCCATCCTCTCAGACCTTCTACTATGGCATATAAACTGTGGCAAGCAGCTGCTTGAGAGGCTATTTATTTATTTATTTTTTCAAAAAGTGATGGAAGAAAAGTTGTTGCTTATCCAGATTTTTAATCTGGTTCAAAAAGTGATGGAAGAAAGCTGTTGCTTATTCAGTTTTTTAATCTGGTTTTCTACAATGGTGTTTTTCGCTTAATTTTTTTTTGCTTTTAAGAACCGAGGCAGCCCAACAACACAAAGAAAAGGAAAATCTAGAACCTAGAATCTCTACTAATTTGTCCCTGGTTCTTAGTGCAAACTCTTACACTATGAATTATGCAATGTAAAACTATACAATTCTCTGAATTTTAACTTCTTAGGTAATAATTGTCAAAATTCGGCGGAAATATGTGCCAATATTTTCCTGCTCGTACATGAACTTTTAGCATTATAATTTTGTAATGAGATGTAGATGTCACAGAGCCTTATTTCTGTTTCGTGATGTATCCCTTTGAAATTCTTCGACTAGTACCAACTCCTTTTTCCACCTCTGTCCTACGCGTTGCATTCGAATAAAAGGATGGAAAAAAAAATATTTTCTCATTAAATATAGAAATTTAGGCAGAATTTATGCATCCTGTAATATAGACATGGTCATGAGAATTCAGCACTCCAACTTTCTTATCCTAAGCAAATGTTGTATTAAAAAACGTATTGATAGTTGCTCTCCTCTTTATTTTCCGTAATCAGTAAATTTAAGCTAATAGTTTGTTCTTTAGATTGTTTAATTCTTGTACTAGTGATCGCATTAAAAAAGCACCTATCTACGTGTAGTCCAATAAGTAAAATTAACAAAATAGTATATGAGGAGAAAAATATTATTATACCGCCCGTCCTTTTCCATTCTTCCTTATCGTATTCTCCATTTTGTTTTCAATAAAAAATTTGCAAGCTCCAATTTTCATCTCCATTTCCATTCTTCAACAGAAATGAGAGCTCAAAAAAATTAGATGAAGTATTTAATACCTTTAACATATACATTGAACCTTATTTAATCGCTGGCAAAATCTCATTTTGCTATCTATGCCAGACTTCTGTCTTGCAATGACTGAAGAATAGCGCAAGTGGAGGGAGGGGGGAAATTAGTCCTAGCGACGATTGTTAGGGCAAAAAAATTCAAGAAAATTTTAAACATTTTATCAAGTTCTAATAATAATCAAGTTCTAATAAATGTAAATTTCGCCTCAAGCAGCTGTTTGCCACAGAAGTCTAACAGGAGCTTATCAGTAAGATTTGTCATATTTTGAGGTCTGTGAGGTAAGATAAACCTCGGCAGAATGATAACTTAAAAAAATCCCTGCCTTCTCGGGACTCGAACTCAGATCTGTTTAATCCGAACCAAGCACGCTAACCAGTCGGCCAAGATGTATGAAAATATTTTTTCTTCCTGAGTTGGATTTGGTTACCTCTGAGCAGCAGTTTTTGTGAACCCAATAGACTAAATTTCCAGGTCACAAGGCCTTCGAAGGCAGAAAAAGTTGGAGAAAAGGATCCACAAGACCAGGGGTTCCGAAACTTTTCGGTATCACTTCCCCTTTTGATTTTTGAGAAACTCTCAGGCCTCCCCACCTCTCATTTATCAGCCATCCTCCCTTTTAACAACAATTTCAATTCCTAATTAAAATTAAAACGGAAAAAAATCCACATCCTTGCGCATACCTTAGAATGTTTTCACGTCCTCCAGTTTGAGAACCCCTGCCCTAGACAGTTTTTAGGAGACAGATGGAATCTTCCCTTGAGGCCATACAGCGTGTCTTTAACATGTACGGAAACCACGGCTTAACGTGTCATAGGACGGACGGCTGCATTTCAAAACCCATCTATGCTCCCATTCTCATCAGGAGCAGAGTCGAGGTTAGGAAGAAAATCCCAATATAGACACAATTGAAACTAGAAATGGAAATATATTATTTTTATTTTTTGGTATTGAAAATGAGGAGATATGAGAGCTGGTCAATATATATTCTGACTTGGGTATTTTACAAGTTAAGAAACTACATATCTATCAGGTATTAAAGCATCTAAAGAGTATTTTCCATTCTCAAACTTGCAAATTACCTGGAAAAAACACGCGTTTATCGAAAAACGTCATCTTAGCTTATCTCTTCACTCTTAAAACAGCTATCCAGAAACACCATGTCTATTTGGCAACAAGATTTTTAATGATTTATCTGAAGATCTTAAAATATTAAATAATGATAAACTTTTTCTGAAAGAATTAAGATTATGATTGTTAAAAAATGAGAACATAAACTTTAATTTTTTTAAATTACTTTCCTCAATTAAGTTATATGTTACTTTCTCCTTTTGTTTTATTTTTTTCATGAAAAAAATTGCCGATTTAAATTGCTCATTTATTGATTATGAATTCTTTACTTTTTAAGGAAATTGTGAAACTAAATGCATGATGGTCTTTTCCAAAAATTTATTTGTTTTAAATTTTATTTTATCTCCACAAACGAGTTTTAACTCTCATGGAGTTTTAATGTATTTTCGAAATTTATTGTGTAAAATATATGAATATTCAAAAAAACTATTATCAACTCGAAACTCTAAATTGTACTATTAACTCTAGTTTTATTAATATTGGTGGTAAAAATTTTAATTATATATCTGTAAAATGATAGCAATAAATAATTTTATTCAGATAACAATAAATGTGGGTAGGTTTGAGAATTTAGATTGTAGAAAAAAAGTCTCCCTTAACACCCTTAATACCCCCTTGTACTAAGAAGTTAAAATCTGCTAAACAGTTTTGTGGAAGAAATTATTGCCGACGGTACGGGATTTCATCGGCAATAATTTTTTACACACGAGTATTTATTGAATCTTTATTTTTACAGGTATCTGTGTATTTACTGTGGGTTAATATCTATTGATTTTTTTCCCGAAGTTTATTGTGTTTTGTTATCTCTGTTTGCTTTTTACATTTTTCTATCCAATTTTTTTTCGTTTTAAAAAAAAGTAGAATGTGGTTACGCTCTTAAAAGATTTGCTTCCTTCTAAGATACTTGATGTTGTAATGCATTAAACTAACCTACGACTTGAAGCTCCTGTTTATATTTCATTATCCTTTACAAAAAAGATGATCCCGTAAGCTGTAACTTCAGTTTCATGTACACAACTCTGAAGAACAATCTGAATTTCTTTCGCCCCGTTTTCTTAAATCACTAGCAAAAGCACAATTTAGCATGCAATGCATTCAATTCCTAACTGCACGAAAAAAATGTTGTTTTTTGCAATCCCCGAGGACTTTGCGCCAAGTGGGTGAATAAACACTGCAGCCAAAGCTTTCGTTGCGCTTTCAAGAAGCAGGTTTTTTTTTTAAAAAATACTAAAGTTTTGCGAGCCCCAAAGATTACTGTATCTCGTCGAAGCAAGTGGCAAACCATGTCGCTAGTGGACAGATCGGCTGCACTTGAGTGCAGACAGCTCAGGAGTCACGCACGGGCTACGGTAGTCCCTCTGTGGTGGGAACAAGTAATGTGGGATCATGGCCAAGGAATCTGGGTGTATGACTCTGTGTGAGTGTGGCTTCTGTGTTTCTCTACGCTCGAAAGTAGAAGGTGAGATTGATTGCTAGGGTTGCTGTTCAGATTCGTTGCTTGTTATATCCAGAAATCGTACTGCAATGGCTAAGGGTACTCGAGAAACTTTCTTGTGATTTGTAGGACTCTAGTGTCACCAACAATAAAGAATTTTCGCTCTCTCTGCAGAAAACCGCAAAATGCGGATTATTTTCTAGATTGTTGAAATTCTGGTAATGATGGTTTGAAAGGTAATAGCGTGCAAAACTACAAGATTCCTTATCTGTGATAAGTTTTTGCAAATTTTAAATTTGGTTTTTACACTTTCTTTAACTCAATCGACGTCGTTGTTCTTTGTGATAAAAGTTTTTTTTTTTATAGTTCTCTAGTTTTGTTAAACAAAAACGTACCACCGATATTAATTGGAGCGGGGATTGATTCAGCCAGTAGCATTCTAGACTCGTAATCTTCAGTCTCCCAGGCTCGCTTCCTACTTGTATCAGCATTGAGATTTATCATCGCTAACCTCCACCCTATCTTCAGTGAGAAAGGGATATTAATGGGCTTGGAAAGACTGCCGTCCTCTGGTTGGTACGTTAAACTGTGGTCCGTGTGCGCGAGAGTCATCCATGTACACACGTAATCACAGTTTAACGTTCCATCCAGTATGCACGTTAAAGAATACGCTGGATGGTCTTGGTGGGAGGCTTCCATCGGTCTCCTAACACAATTGTTCAATGAATCCTTTATCCCGACCTTCTCTGAACCTTTGTTGGCATTTTTATTACCTAGCTATTTAGCTAGGTAATAAAAATGCCAACAAAGTTGCAACTAGTTTGTGTGCACAAAAATGCTGTTCAGCGGTAAAACAACCCAGATAATGTGTTTTTTCTGTTAGTAAGATGCATAAATTTACATTAGAATAATTCATCTTCCTAATCATATATTTGTGTTTCGTGCTGAAAGCTGCTATCATTGCAATTTTTATCAAATCACCATATCACCGCTGGTGATTAGGGAAAGCTCGTTTTCTTCAAAGATTCCGTTATTGCTGCTTAGCACTTTCAGACGGTGGATATCCGAACTCATGTATGATTCAGGAAATGCGAAAAGTAATATTTCATTAGTATCTATCCAACACAAAACTTATTTTTTCATATATCATTCAAAACAAAAGAGCGGCGTTTTCTCACTTTCCACCTCCACACACACACAAGTAAAGGGGCAAATCGCTGCTGTCGTGTAGACCCCTTTACCATCACATTCTACCACTAAAATTTTAAATTTCTAACTGGAATAGACTATTTGCAATATTCGTCCGAAAGAGAAAAAAAAAAGGTGGGGGGGGAGGTAAGTGATGCCATCAAGCCGAAAAAAGTAAAAAGAGAATGGGGCTAAGAGACTGGATTTCACTGAAATGTAACGTTTTCCTCTCCGTGTTAGGTCTTTGAAAGAAATTCTTTAAAATTTTTAATTCCATTTCTGTTATTGGTATTCTCAAAAGGGGAAAGAGGACATGGTCCCCTTGCTCCCCCCAAATCTGTCTCTGTTTCGAGCATTGCCTTTTCTAACTTAGGGCCCTCAAACGGTGGAAATTAAAACTATTACGATACTAGAAATATTTTAATCTAATTTCTCATTAGTAACCAATCAACCTAAAAAAAAGTTGTTGTTTTTTCTTATCTGCTAAAACAAAAAAAGTTTAATTACAGACAAAATAATAGCAGTGTATATTTTTATTGTTGTTGAACACGAGGTAAAAAATAGCGATTCGAATAGAGCAGTGTTTCGCAAATAGTTTCCCAAGCGAAGTAAAAATAAGGGCTCCACAAAAAAATTAAATAATAATTACAACTTTTCTTTTTTTTTTCTATACATGAAATGTTATTTGTTTCTAAATATGTGAATTTCAATAATAAATCGATCTCTATTCTTATTTAACATTTATTTATTATTACCCTTACTTATTTGTGGTCTAGTTTTTTTAGCTTCATATATACGAATCTTATTAAAGGTTCCAAATTGGGAAAAACTGAGCAATATACTGATATACACTGATATAGTTCACCTACATTAATAATGTAATAACCTACTGTAAGTTGTTTCACCTACATAAATTTCTTCAAATATCTCTGGTAGCCAATTTAAATACTTGTTTTCGGTTTAAACATTTTCGCCGCTAATATTATTCCTCTTAAAAACTGGAACACCCTTCCTAACCTCATTTTCTGTGCACTATTTTGTTTCAAAACACTAGGAATATTTTGTAACTCAGTAATCTTAACCAGAAATCCTGCTTGTTTAAACACCACAAAGTTTATGAACGAAGTAATTCTCATTAAACATTCTGAGGTGCTAGTTTGTTTTTTTCTTCAGAAAACTGAAAATAATATAGAACTCTAATGAATTAATATCGGATTCATATTATGACAAGTATGCATATATTTTTTTAACAATAGAAATGTTAAACATAATTTTGTTACAATTCCATTTGTAAGTTTGTGTGTGTGTTTTTTTCGTTATATGTCAAATGATAAAATTTCTTTAACATCCGCTTTATCTTCGTGAATGTACACAAAATTGAGGTAAAAAATAAAGATAAAGCCTCAGGCAATCTCGTTGGTCTTGCTTATTGCGAAACTGACATCTAAAGCAGAAACAAGTTTCTCATTTAACACAGAAGTATTTGGACTTCTGCAGAGTAAAAGTCTTTGTGTAAAAAACATGTTTTGCTGCTCAACGTGTTTTTTTCCCATCTCATTTTTTTGTCTTTCCAACGAGTTTCTTCTTCTTTCTCTTTTCAAAAACCGAAGTGACACATCACAAGCTGGGAATGACTCGATCGCGTGGGCAGATGGTGTACCGTTGGCTGCTGCCCCTTCTTTAACACCCCGTTTAAGTGCTGTTCCTTCAACAACACCATTCTGCTTGTCAACTCGCTTATTCTAGGCAGAGATTGAAGAAAATGTCGGAAAGACTGGCAATAAATATTAATAACTCATATTAAGAATATTGCATCAAATTTTGAAGTTATTAAAACAGTTCGTGCTCGCATTTTTTTTTCTTCATATTCTGTAACGTAATAATTTATATTTTTCCATTTTTTTTATTGATGATAGAAATATTAATTCCTTAGGCAAAAAGAAAGCTATGATCTAAAGTACCCTGTCTCTTTTTTTAGAAGAAGGATCGGTGGATGATGGATAAACACTCCGTCATCTAGTTGGCATCCTTGATTAACTTGTATTTTGAGATTTCTTCAACTATCATCCTCCAATGCGCACACTCTGCTCCCGATGAGAAAAAGAATTTGATAAACGTGGAAAGCCGCCGTCTGTCGAATGGTATATTAAGTAGGGAATGAAAGGCATACCCATGCACCTCAAAGAACACTCTGGTTGGCCTTAAGGAGGGACTTCCTTATACTTATTAATAGCTACCCACTACATCCTCCTATCAAATTACGATCCTATGGGGTCCTTGTGACCTGGAAATTTAGTGCAATATGTGCACAAAAATGCCGCTCACAGGTAAAACAGCAACCCTTTCCCTACCGGCTCTGAGCTTTTGGGGTTCTTATAACCTGCCATTTAGACTACAGTGCCTAAAAACAGGCTCGCTCAGAGTGCAAACTTTTCAACTTCGGTTATCTCTTATCGCTATAACTGTGATGTATTTTTTTGTAAGACGTGTTAAATGTCGTTAAAGACACTCCACGAAAACTAATCAGAAGGCGGGAAGTAGCCTCACGAGGAAGACTTCTAAGGAAAAATTTAACTATCAAGTTTGTTCTTTCATACACATAGGATATGACACTCTCTTGCTTTCGAAACCACTGCTTAATATCCCATACGAATGTTGCGTTATGAACTTGCTCAGTAATAAGTCGTAAAGGCAAGAGCATCTGGCGCATTGTGCAAAAAAAAACGTTTCTGTTAGGGGATTTAACAAGCCATAAAAAAAACTGGGGATTTTGACTACGCTGAAAATGCCGCGATTCTCATTCATTGCTGCATTTCCTAAAATTTTAATTCCTTGAGTAAATCCAGGGTGAAAAATTGGCATTTATATTTCGAAAGAAAAAACAAACCATTTTAGCAGATCCCAATTCAATTAACCTTTCTCGAAATTCTCGGGATGCCACATATCGCACCAGAATTAGGGAAATTTACTAATGGTGCGCACACGCGAACACACCGCAGATTTTGGACCACTGTGTTTACTGATCTTATCTTTGCTAGCTCTTAAAGCTCTGACGGACTGTTACTGAACCAGTTACATCTGCACTACTCTCTGCTATGCCCTGTCGGTGCTTCTGCGTTTGAGGATCGTGCATTAGCCAGTCCCTTGACGTTACCAACCCTACAGCCACCCTGTAGAAGCAGCAGAGAAACCCACTTAGTGGCCCTGATTTCCGTCAGTCTTCCTGTTGCTGGGTGTCTCGGCCGGACAAATAGATCAGAACCATTTGCTGGCGGACCCCGCAGGCGGTGACATGGGCTGCACCTCCCTAGAGACTTATCGCAGTCGCTGCCTCATCTTCCTCCTCCTCCTCCGTGGACTCCGGAGGAGAGAGATTTCTCTGCCGCCAACACTGAACATTGATAGAGGTAGAAAGACTCCGACACAGCAGCCGAATCGAGGAAAGCTGCAACCTTTCTGCTGTTGAGTGACGGGCACAAATTAAATAGAAGACTAGCCTGGAGCTACGGTCTTCAACTGGAAATAATTAGTGAAGTGCAACATCGGTATCATTCGCTACTGATGGGCTTGTAAAAGATACCTTTTACTGTTTATACTTCCTTCATTCCTTCTGATTTTTTTTCCTGTGTGTGTTCGATATAATTTTAATAATTATGAGGACAATGTACAATTTTCTCCAACCTTTACGTTAATAATACATAAAGCGTCTGTTTACGCGGTAAAATAATTCTCTACTGATGTCAAAATGGGAGTAATTCTGTTGGCGTCGTTGCAATGTTTCTGTGCTTCGATAGCGCAATTTGTAATGCGTTAGTAACACGAGATCGTAACTGAAAGTGGGAAAAAAATATGTAGAGGCAATTTAATACGCATAAGTAATCTTTTCCACTTCGCTTTCCCTGTTTTAATTGGATGGGGATTGTTTCAACCGATAGCACCAAGATCGTACCTATTGTTACGAGGTTCTTACTGTGCTTGCATTGTTTGGCAATATGTTTTCCATGCCCTGTCTTTAATAAAAAAATTTAACACCAGTGAGCTTTAAATAACTACCTTCCATCAGATGTAGCATTATGCCATGGTCCCATTTTTTTAATTAATTTTATAACACAAAGGGCGGACACAAAGATTTTAATCAGTAAGATGACCCATCATCTTATTGATCAAAATCTATGCAAATATTAATATCTCGCTTTGCGATTACAACAAAGTTTCAGTTGTCCGACATCTTATAGTTTAGAACTCTCTTTAGTTCGTCTTCTGACGGGCCGAAGGAGTCCATTGTCAGTTTGCCATTTTCCGTGTTACTGAACTCCGGCTCTTTATGTGTTTAATTGCTTACAATTATTCGTACAATTATTTCTTACAACTATTTTAATATTGTGTAGCATGTAAAAATGCGAAATAGATTTGTCTGGGTCGATTTCTAGGAATATTATCCAATAGTTCAGAATATCAAATAATCCAGAACCACTCAGTACCAATGGTGCCGGACTGTCGAAATTTTGCTGTTTATATTGATACTTTTTCCCAGATATGTCGGACTGGAACAGAGATTTCTATTTCGTAACTGGAGAGGGCATTTCCGTTTTAAAGAAAGAGATGGTGTTCGCTGTTGTTAAAGAAATAATTGCAAGAGTTATTTTTATAATAATAAATAAATACCCCCTCAAGCAGCTGCTTGCCACAGAGGTCTGACAGGAGCATGTCAGTTTATATACCATAGTAGAAGGTCTGAGAGGATGGCAGGACCTCAGCAGAAAAACGACACAAACAGCCATGCCTTACCCGGGGCTCGAACCCAGGCCCCTTATATCAGTAGCCAAGCGCGCTAACCACTCGGCCATGGAACGGCAGTGATTTTTAAATATGTAAAAATACTCATTGTCCTATGCAACCAATATCCGACAAATGAGATGAGAAAGATTTAGTCATTCAGGTCCCAATGAAGATTTGTATCCCTGTTGCAAATATTAATCGGGTTACCTAATAAACGTGATTAAAAGCAACTAAGAGCAACTCCGGGTAAACCTGTTCAACCAATACTTAATTGAAATAATAATCTCCAGGTTTGTGTTAAAAGTCAAGATTTGCATCAATTTTAATATAGATTTAAATTGTTTTCTCCTGAGGCATTTTTTCATAACGATTTAGATTTTTTTTTATTTCTCTTCGAATTAACTATTTTGATTTGCCTTTTGCGATAACGTAGATCTGATTTTGTTGCATCGCAGCTTCAAAGAAATAACTCTATTTTATTTCCTATCACTGCTGATATCTCATTTCGTTTTGGAAATATTGACCTCCATGAAGATTGGCTATATTACCGAAATACTCTACCAGAAGGACGAAGATCAGTGGGGTAAAGAAAAAGAGTACCAGCAACGTGGAGACGATTTCGGAGTTGCTAATGATTGCCGAATAGGAGCAACGTTTGTTGTCACAACACTCAGCACGGATACTGAAAGGAGGCGCAATAGGATAGTAACATTGGTTGTTTGTGCTCGCTCAATGACATGACGTTGACCTTTTTATTCCTACTCTGAGATTTTGCTTCTCTCAGAGAGAGCGAACTATACCGATGAATGCCTCAGAAGGAGCAGACGGCATTGTCTTTTCGTTGATTCCCAATAGTTAACTAATAAAATGAAGACAAAGATGCGGCTGATGTTAATTTGTGATAGTTCAATGATTAAGATAATTTTGTTCTTAATTGAAACAACTAAAAAATTGCGTCGATGGTATTAGATACCAACTGTATGGATTGTTATGGATAAAAATGTTGAGGAGTTGATAATTACTGATCAAACAGTTAACCATCGGACTGTTTTCATCTTCCAAAAACGTTTTTATTAGAAATAATTAAATCCTGTCAAAGAGTGGTATACACCTATTGTGTATACCACTCTTTGACAATTCCTACGATATTTTCTCATGTGGTTGTTTACCTCTGCGCGGCACTTTATTCGCATGCAATGGGCTAAATAGCCAGGTTACAGGGCTAAATAGCCTAGGTTACCCAAAGGCTCAGAGAAGGTTGAGGAAGGGAACCCACTGGACAGCGGTTAGGAGACAGATGGTAACCTTCATCCAGCGCCTCTTTTAAAGGGTACAGGGTATGGCTCTCCTGCACACAAATCTACAGATGGCGGCATTTCCAAACCCAACAGGTACCCTTTCTCACTGAGGGAAGAATGGGAGTTAGCGATTGCGAGCCTGGCGCGCTACCAACTGAGGCAACCCCCGCTACAGGTCTGACAAGTGTTTGACAGCATAAAATGTTGGCTTGTTTTACTTCTGAGCGGCTCTTTTTTGCACACAATGACCAAATGCAACCCTCACCATATCATATGACTTTAAAACTGAATCTTAGATCCTTTCACCAAATTGGAGAATCGTCTTACAACAATACTTCTATTGCGTTTCTTCTGTCGGCTTATGTAAAAAGACGAATATACATTCGGTTTTTCTTTAACTTGTTGGAATGTCTCAAGGTTCCCTCATGTATGTACAAAGCGATTCATGCAGACTCGAATTATAGACAGATAACGAGACATCAAACGGAAAGCACTTAGCAAAATGTCACCGATAACTAACATCTGTCTTTATTTGTTCTCTGTCTGAAACGTTCGAATATATCTCAAGTGAAATGCTCCTCTAGTAATAATGGGTTACAAGAAAAGACACTGAACGAAAGACCATTACTCGGATCTCTCGGCAATCGTTTTAGTAACAACAGAATAACAGTAATTGCACCCTTGGTCGGCTTCTGCGTGTAAGTACTATATCTAGAAAGCTACAGCTTTTTGTTCCCATTTCAAGACACTGCTTTATTGCTGTTGCTTTATCCATATCTAATGTTTGAGTTAATCGAAAATACAAAGGAAAATAAATGTTTATTATTATAAAGGAGACTACTTCCAAATAAATTTTTCGCTTTATTAAAACCGAGAAGCTATGGTAGTAGCGGTGTCTGCGTAGTAATAGTAATCAAAGATTTCTCTATCATAATCTATTTTTATCTATGAAAATTCCACTGTGGCAAAACGTCAGCTATACTCCGATGCTTCCAGGCAGGCCCTGATATACAAAAAAATCAAGAGGGATGCGAAGTGGGGGGGGGGCAAGAAACTCAAGCCTGAAAAATATAAAAGTTGTGGAGCCAAGAGATTGGATTTCCATTACAGTATAACATTTCACCCTCAGTTTTTAGAGATCTTTAAAAAATTTCTTGAAAAATACATGAAATATAAATGTTTAATATTGTTTTCCTCTATTTCTTTTACTGGAGTTCTGAAAGGGGAAAAGGTGCCGGCCCTGCTCCCAGGTATTTTATTTACTTAGAGACACATCCCGTATTTTCATAACATCGTTCTGCTGATCTACTAGTTACGTGAAGTAGAATTGTGAATTTAGTCATTTCACAGCCTTAAACCAATGGGCTTGTGAAGATTGCTGTTCTTCGGATGGGACATAAAGCCGTCACCCTGTGCACGATATAGGACATGCTGGATGGCTTTCACCTGTCTCCTAACAGCTGTAAAGTAGATAGTAGTAGGGAGGGGTCCCTCAATCTTAACTGAGACTTTGGGGTCCTTGTGACTTGACTATTTCTCCCATTTTAGTCAAAGAGTGCCGCTCAGAGGTACCAACCAAGACCAGAGAAATGGTCAAAGACCCAACCGAAAACAGAGAATGGATTAGCGGAGAAAATCCTAACCTTGGCACAACAAAAACTCGAGCCTGTAAACACCATGTTAAGCACTTTGAGCACTAGCGTTTTTGGCACCCCTCCATGGTAATATAGCTATTTGCATCCATTAAATTGCAATTCGGCTTAATTAGAAGGGAATTTTATTTTATAAAGATTCATTCTTCAGCACTTCAGAAGTTGTGTTTTGCTTCAATTAAGTGCTATTAGGAAAGTCGGCAGTTTCCACCAAACAACAATTCTGCGGTGGCTGAAGGACATCTTAGTAATTTAGTTAAGAAAGCCCACCTCTTACTGGCTATAAACTTTATTGACATTGTTATTCACTAATAATCCTCAACTAATTGTGAATTAAGACATTAAGGTTGCACTCTGTTTAATAAAAGACTTCTAACAAATATAGATTACTCCAAAAGGATTTCATTTTTGTGTTTCCGTAAAGCTTTTTGGAAAACATTAAACAATATTTGATCATCTTATATTGCGAAACACTGAAGATTTACATGAGATTATATTAATAGATTTTAACTATTCAGTTCTCATCGCGATAATTCAGGCCTGGTAGTCTGCATTAGTGCTTTTTCATCCAAATGGTACAAAATAACGAAGTCCAGCTCAAAGTCTGATAACGACGGCAGTGATAATACAATTATTGAAAACAAAATATATGCAAATTGTTAATTGCGCGGTAGAAATATTAACTGTACTTGTGTTTAATGGCAAACAAACATAGGCAAGCAACTATAGGCTATGCATCTTGAGTATATAGGGAAAACTGTTTTGGCCGGGTGGGGTACGAAACCACAACCTCTTGATGACATATCAGGTGCTCTGGCCACTGAGCTACGGCCGTCGATCAAGATATCCTCTATCGATAGCTGGCTTTAATCTTTGTACAATAGAGTCAGTCGTTAGAAGTTGACTGTGTTTGTTTGCTGTATTAAGCTCTATTTTTAAATTGTACAGTAATAAAATAAAATTATTTTATATTTTGGAAATGGGTAGTTGTTAGCTTAGTCCTTAGCACGCTACGCTCTTAGCCTGCAGTTCCGGGTTCAAGTCTCAACTGTGCATGCGTTGATATTTTCTCCGCTAACCATCACTTTGCAATCAATGAGAAAAAGGACACCAAATGGACTTGCAAAGATAGCCGTCTGTTTTTTGGTTGTTTTTACCTCGGAGCGGTAATTTTTTTGCACATAATTGGCTATATGACCAGGTCACAAGGGCCCAAAAAAGGTTAGGGGTAGGGGGTGCCCCACTGGACAGCTCTTAGCAGACAGATGGAAGCTTCCCGTCAGTACCATCTAGCATTTTCTTTAATGTGCACAAGGGTATGATCTCCTGCACACAAACCCTCTATTAAAGTATCATGCAATGGACGGTGGCCTTTCCAAGCGGAAATGGGCGACGGATGGATGGCCTTTCCAAGTAAGCCCATGAGTGGCCCTTTCTGACCGAGAACAGTGGCTGGCTTTCTTACCGAGGGGATTAGCCTAGATAAATCTTGATGCTGGCACAATTGGGACTCTAACCTGAGACTGCAGATTACGAGTCTGGCGCGCTGAGCCATGCCATAAACATCTGTTGGATGAGACATGCCGTGAGTGTGTTAAAGAACACTGGATGATCTTGACGAGAGGTTTCCATCTGTCTCCTAACAGCTGCACAGCAGGTTTACTTCCTCTACTAGCTCTGACTCTTTGGGGGTTCTCACCACCATTTAGCTTATTGCGTGCAAAAAAAGTGCCTCTCAGAGGTAAAACAACCACACTTCAGAACGTTGCACTCATGGATTTATAACGTTAACCATTGTTTATTGACTTATTGGTTTTTACTTTTTTTTTTAATTTTGAAGAGGTTTTCATCAGATTTATTTTTTATCCTTTTTAAATGCAATATAGGCTTAGAAGCTAATGCTCCATTAAACACAAAACAATCTAAATAACTCCAGCTCCAGAAACAAGTGAACTACATAGTTCTCCGTACTTCATTTCAATAAAATAATTTAATCTTTTTGATGATATTTTATTTCTAATCTTTACTAATTCAGTGTATATAATTTATTGCAAACAACATGAAATAAATTTTAATATATCCTCATTAAACTTTTTCTGAAAAGAGCCATTATTTCGCTTCTTTGCCTGGAATGTTAACGTACATCTGGTTGGTCTCATCTGACTACAGAAATAGTTTCTGCTTTACGAGAGATATACGATGAGATAGCCTTAACTGGCATAGTGGTTAGGGAACACTCTGGATGGTAATTTACTATTCCAGCGGGTAAACTATGTGTGTTGTGTTAGCTCGGTCTGTAAATGGTAGCTAGGTGTCATGTCCTTCGAATTTTATATTTTATTTATTGTATATTTTTGTTGTATTATATTGTTGTATATATTTTTGTGTTCTTTGAAATGTTTCTGCTGGGATGACTCACTGTTGTTGCTTTCGGGTCTGAAGCTTGTGCTTGTGGAAAGAATCAATGCCAGAAGTTGTTTGTGCCGTATATGACTAACTAGCCTGCAGCGTGAAGTCCGTGCATGAGGCTAGGGGAAGGAGCTGGAAGTATCAGTCTGTGCGTTAGCTGTCGAACAAACAAGATCGTTGCGACACGCGTCAAAAGGACGCCGCCTTTCTCAAATTAACCCTTGAAGTCAGGGTGCGATTCCAAGAGGGAATCCAGATTCTTGGAAAATCTTATCTTTTATTCTTGTGGTTTAGGAGGAGCCACAGTGAAGACAAAGGAAAATCCTTTTGCCGAGTTTTTGAGGTCTGTAAACTGACAAATTGCAAAGTGTACAATTTTCCACCTCATTTTAGTAATATTTGCAGTAGCAAAGCAGCAAAGGCTCACGGAGTTGAGCGGTGAATTTAATAGTAGTTTTGTGGATTCAGAAAGAACCACAGTGGGAAGCAGCAAAGGCCCACGGAGTGGAGTTCATTCCCAGCACGTAGCTGTATATAGTGTGAATAAAAATTGCGCCGTCCCTATATAACTGTAGTGCAGTAATTGATGGACAGTTCGTATTTTTCATTCAACACCAGTTTCTTCAAAGGCATACAATGGCACGGGCGTAAAAACCCGCGAATCTGTGAATTCACCGAAGTGAATTAAGTAGTAATTACATTGTCTCTCTCTCCTGTTCCGACTGGGTCATCACATCTGGCGCAGTCGGAGAGGATCCGAACTCAGGGTCACTACATCTGTCACAGTCTGACAGGATCCGAACCCCGGGACATCACAATAGGCATAAACTGGAAGGAGAGCTGTGTACCAATCCCTAGTGATGATGCACAGAACCGGCAAGGTCTAGTACCTAATGTCCGACCCTGCCTTCCCGTGGTGCAGGCCGTTAGTACCTTTCAAAAGAGATATTCTCTTTTGGAAAGGAACAGAAGGGGAGGGCTGCCAGTTCAGTATGGCCTACTGATGTGGTCATCTATGACCACCTTTTTCTTTTTTTTCAACCCTGCTGAGGAGTGGTCAATTTTACAGGGTCCTGGTGTTGACCATTTCTACCTACTGGACTTGTTTATGGATTTGAGTTTGATTACGGATCCTGGACTTGCTGCACTGGTGGGCCTCTGCTGATGGAGAATCTGCCGCTGGGTTTACTGTTTGCTTCTGGGTTGCCAGCCCTAAGTGAACAGAGGCATGGGATACCTTATATCAGCTGGTGGATAATCCTAATCAGAGGCCATCGCAGGTACCTGAACCTTACTTAGATAGTTGGGCATCGTCAAGCCTAAACTGGAGTAATGTGTCTCAGGCAGGCCATATGGCTCTTGAAAAAGTCCACTTGAAAAGGTGGTGCCTGAAATTCCTACCAGCATCGGTGACTTCAGCCTTTAGCGGATGAGGAACAGGTCTTTGCCCCATGCCTGCGATCAGGGGGCTGTTTGATATTGTTGGCCCTACCTATCTCAATAAACCTAGTTTCTTTAAAAATCCTACTAATCATTTTCTCTCTGCAGGAACGTGAGGACATTATATAGAGATTATTCTGTTGATGTCCTCACGTAGGAATTGCAGCGCTATAACCTAGATATTCTAGGCTTGCAAGAGACCAGATGGACAGGTAAAGATGAGATACTTAAAAATAATTTTAAATTTCTCTTTACAGGGAGGGAGGATGGAAAGCATCACCAAGGCGTAGGTCTGTTGCTCAGCAGACATGCTAGTGATGCTCTTCTAGGATATGAGTGCATTAATGAAAGGTTTCTTACAGCAAAATTTCAGACAAGCATTAAAGGCTTGAATGTTATCTGCTGTTATGCCCCCTGAGGATGAGAAGGATAGGTTTTACGGACAACTTCAGGATATTTTGAATTCCGTCAAGAAAGGAAATATTACCCTTGTTCTAGGTGATTTCAATGCCATAGTTGGTACTGACTATGATCTTTGAGGAGGGGTGATAGGCCCTTTTGGTATTGGTAGCTGCAATGGGCAACGTCTCCTACAGGTAAGTAAACTCAATGGTTTCAGAATAACTAACACATATTACAAACACCGCGACATACATAAATGCACATGGGTTTAACCTTATGGACTGCATAAGTATATGATTATATATTAATTAACAGCAAATGGGCTAGTTCTGTTAGAAATACCAAGGCATATAGGGGAGCTGAAATTGGATCTGACCATTACCTTGTTAAAAGTGTCTTGCAACTTAAATTAAAAAGTATTGTGCTAAAGTTAAAAAATTTACCTTTAATACTGAAGCTCTGAAAGACCCAGTTATAGCTAAAGCTTACCATTTTAAACAGGCTTTTTTGGAAACTAACAGTACTCTTTTAGGAAAAAAGGAGCAGAGGAAGCAGAATTATTTGAGTGATAAGGCACTTGAGCTAATTTCAGAAAGAAAGAACTGCAGGAATGTCCTTAATCAATACCCTATTAGTCCTAATAGAAAGCATTACAGAAAACTTAATAAACGTGTAAAGGATCAGTTAGCTGCTGATAAGAATCTTTGGCTTGATGGCTTGGCTGACAAAGCTGGGGAAGCAATTAGACAGCACAACAGCAGAGAGCTGTACCAGATAGTTAATGTTTTGTGTGGTAGAAAACGGATAGATATACAGGGATTGAAGGATAAACAAGGTAAGGTTATAGAATGTGAGGATTCTGTCATGGCTAGGTGGGCTGAGCATTTCAGTGATGTTCTAAACAATGTGGTTAGTTCTACTCCCATTGTTTGTAATGATGATTGATGCATTGGTGGCTTTAATGTTGGCCCTATAACACAATCTGAAGTTATTTTGGCTATTTCTAAACTTAAACTTCATAAATTCCCAGGGGTAGATGAGGTTATTGCAGAAATGCCTAGAGCTGGGAATGTTTCGGTTACCGCTTGGATGACTGAAATTTTTGAATATCTTTTAAAATAAAAGCATGGTTCCTAAAGATTTTACCAGAGCTATTATGATCCCTATTTTCAAAAATGGTGATCGCAGTTCTTGTGGTAACTATAGGGGTATCAGCCTACTCTCTGTTCCAGGTAAAGTTTTTTGCATGATTGTGCTTAATAGAATTAAGAATCTGGTTGACAGGCAATTGCGTGATGAGCAGTGTGGATTCAGAAGTGGTAGGGGATGTGTGGATCAGATATTTTCACTTAGGCAGATTCTTGAGAGAGTTTCAAAAACTTGTTTAGAGTTTCAAAAACCTTTGGTTGCTAGCTTTGTTGATTCCAAAAAGGCTTTCGACTCTGTTGATCGACATAATTTGTGGTTGATTGTGAGATCATATGGTATACCAGACAAGTTAGTTAACATAATGAAAGCTCTGTATAATAACACTGAGTCATGTGTGAGAGTTGGTAAGATAAATAAGCAAGTAAATAAAATAATAAATAAATAAGTAAGTTGGATGTGTGGATCAGATATTTTCACTTAGGCAGATTCTTGAGAGAGTTTCAAAAAATTGTTTAGAGTTTCAAAAACCTTTGGTTGCTAGCTTTGTTGATTTCAAAAAGGCTTTCGACTCTGTTGATCGACATAATTTGTGGTTGATTGTGAGATCATATGGTATACCAGACAAGTTAGTTAACATAATGAAAGCTCTGTATAATAACACTGAGTCATGTGTGAGAGTTGGTAAGACTTGTAGCAATTCGTTTAGCATTACTTCTGGTGTTCGACAAGGGTGCATTTTGTCTCCTTTTCTCTTTAGTTTGGTTATTGATTACGTTATGCGAAATTTATTGTAAGGGAAAGATTTTGGTCTTAAATGGTCTGGAGATACTAAAATTTCTGATTTAGATTATGCTGGTGATTTAGCCCTTTTGGCAAATGATGTTGATGAGATGAACTCTTTCTTCGAGCTGTTGATGAGACTGGTAGTAGAGGTTTGGTTATAAACGGAGAGAAAACTAAAGTGATGAAAATTGGTCAGGCAGGTTGTGATTCAGTTCATCTGAATGGTTGCAGTCTTGAGCAGGTGTCACAGTTTAATTACCTTGGGAGCTATGTAACAGATAATGGTGATGTGCGGTATGAGATTAACAGACGAATAGGGATTGCTGCCGGGACTTTTAAGAATCTATGGAGATTGTGGAGAAATAGGCGTATACACCTAAAGACTAAAATTAGACTTATTAATAGTTTGGTTCTTTCTAGGGTTAGTTATGGCAGTGAAACTTGGACGCTTTGTAAACATAACAGAAAACTAGATGCTTTTGATTCCAGATGCTTACGCAGTATCTTGGGCATTAGGTGGTTCAACTTTGTAACTAATGATGAGGTTAGGCAAAGGAGTCTGCAACCTTCTTTAAGCAGCATATTGTGCAGAGAGAGACTCCGCTGGTTTGGCCATGTTGCCCGTATGGATAATTACAGATTGGCGAATAGGGTTATGAACAGTGCCTAGAGGTCTCGGAAGGAGGGGGAGATCTAGGATGCGGTGGGCAGACATTGTCAAACAGGACCTTGTTAGAATTGGTGTGCAGTGGCCGGATGCAGCAGATGTACCTCACGACAGATATGCTTGGAGAATTAAACTGCATGGTCTGGTTGGACCTCCGTTGCCCATGGCTGCTTTAGGATGATGATGATGTGTTAACTCTAACTGACAGTGATTAACTAGCTAAGGAATGATTTCGGTCTTAGTAGAGCATGTTTTTGAATGAGAAGGCCTATAAAAGCTAGGAGTACGTCTGGTATTCTTCTATGCCCAATATCTTAAAAAGAAATTTCTAAATTTTCATTCCTGCACCTCCTTCTTTAAGTGGAGGTCAGTTAAACTTGTCTTCAAACAAAATCTTGCAACGTGGAGAGGGTCTGGTTGTTTTATCTCTGAACGACACTTTTTTGCACACCATGGGCTAAATGGCCAGGTCACAAGAACCCCGAAGGCTCAGAGAAGGTTGGGGGGAGGGGACCCACCGGAACAGCTGTTGGGAGACAGATGGTAGTCTCCCGTCAAGGCCATCCACTGTGTTCTTTAACGTGCACCGGGTATTTACGTCCCATCCGACGGACGGCGGCCTTTCCAAGCCCATCGGTGTTCCCTAATGACCGTGGGCAAGGCGGGGAGTTTTACGGAGATAAATCTCAACGCTGGCCCAGCTGGGACTCGAAGCTGGGAACTGCAGATTACGAACCTGGTGCTCAACCGACTGAGCCACCCATACCCCGACGTGGACAGGTGTCACAGTTTATAAAATAACTAGCAGAATTTTCCGCTGTCATTCGGGCGATATAATGACTCAGAATACAGCAGTCATATTCTTAACGGTGCTCGGCGACCTGTTGACGTCCGGGGCAGCAAATGTTTTCGGCTCCCGTAATTCCGTAAATGCTGGACCGATCAATCCCGAATTTGGTGTGGTAGTTCCCACGTAGTTCTGGACATGTTGGATTTATAGATTCGGTTCCTAGCTTCTATCGGTCGAGTTTGAACCCCCGCAAGTGTCCAAAATTTCTGGGGGCACGCTGTTGTTACACTCGTGTTCGAACAGGTTTTTATTTCTTCAAAATAGGCGAAAACGAAAAAAATCGTATAGAAATTCCCAAAATTGTAAAAGTTTGTTTCACGACTCTTTAAACGTTAAAGAACATCGTTTAAAATCGATATTTAGAGAGATTTGAATGAGATATTCCATTTAGGTCAAGTGATACTCCCCATAAAAACTAATTTTCAAAGTTAGGGAGCTTTTAATGTGGTTTTCCTTTCACGTAACATGGATTTGACGGCTTTCTTTGGGGGCTGGAGCTTCTCAGTCGGTAGCGTGCCAGGCTCGTAATCTGCAGTTCCCAGGTTCGAGTCCCACCTTGGCAAGCGTTGAAATTTATCTTCGCAAAACTCCGGCTTAGAAAGGGCGCTGTCCGTCTGATAGAACGCTAAGCTGTGACCCCATATGTGTGAGAGCCGTACACCTGTGCACGTTAAAGAACACACTGGATGGCCTTGACAGGAGTTTACCGTCCTAACATCTGTCTAGTGGTTCCTCCCCCCAACCTTCTCTGAACCCTCGGGATCTCTGTGCCTGTCCATTTACCCCATTGTGTGCTAGAAAGTGACGCTCAGAGGTAACAGAACCCAGCCCTCTTTCTTTTGGCAATAGAGTGTATGTTTTATATTTAAACAGTAAATGATATTAAAAATGAAAAGAACAAATTAGTGTTAAACAATTTATACATATTCACTTTCTTTGATGGGGGCTTCGGTAACTCGGTCAGTAGTCTCCAGGATCGTAATCTGTAGTTCTCTTCCGTAATCCTCTTTGGGCCAGCGTTGAGATTTATCTTCACTAAAACCTTTCCCTACCCTCTGTAAGAAAGGGAACACAGATGGGCTTGGAAAGACCGCCGTCCATCCAATGGGACGTTATGTCGTGTCTCCGTGGGCAGTAAAGCCTTACCTTCTTAAAATATACGCTGAAGAAACTGGGCTCTCCAATTCCCCAATAAAAATATTGTAATCTTGACTGATAGCAAGTCCTCTTTAGACATTTTAAAAGACAATCCATTTAAAAGTAATTATAATATTTTCATAAATGACACACGTTAATATACAACCATATACAACAACACAACATATTGCATATACAATGGATACCCTCACACATTAATCTAAAATACAATGACATTGCAGACACTTTAGCAAAAAATGCAAAAAAACCTGAACCATTCTATGAATTCCCCATATCATTTTCTCCTACATAAAAACTTAAAAAACACATGAAGAGTACACTTCAAAATTGGTATTCCCCATATGCAAGTCACACACACAGATACTTAATTTCACATAAAATTAATAAATTCAACAGTTATGGATTACAAAAAAGGGAAATTAGCATAATATTAAGAATCAAAGCCAAACTAGCAGTAACAAAAAAACCATGCTCTTTAAAATGAATAAAATAAATTCACCAAATTGTATAAAATGTATTGAACCACAAACAATAGAACTACAGACGAATAATAGAAGAAGAATAGAAGATGAATAATTACAAAATTAGAATTTACAGACGAAAGAAATAAATACTTCCAAAAACTCGGAAAACATAAAACTAATCAGTTTAATTTTCAATCAATCCTTGAACCAAAAGAAAAAACACTTAAACCCCTGTACTATAATCTCCTAATTAATTTTCTAAAGAACATAGACTGTTTAAATTCTTTATAAAAATTAAAAAAATATAAATATTAATAAAAAAAATGAAATCTATCAAAAGTGCCTGAATGAGTCTTCGGGGAAAAGAGAGTTGTCCTTGAAAGAATATTCAATTGTTGATGTGTGATATGTATGTATGAAAACGCTGGATGACCTTGACGGAATGCTACCATCTGTCTCTTAACAGTTATCTATTGGGTCCCTTCACCCGACCTTCTCTTGAGCCCTTTGAGTCTTCTGACCTGGCCATCAGCTATTGCGTTCAGAAAAGCGGCGAGATAAAACAATTCAACCTGTTCGCTGAAAGCTATTCATTATGCTTATTTAATGCAAAAAATATTGCAAGGGAAAAGCAGCATATTTAATAAACGCTCAAATTAATAGATAAATAAATACCCCCTCAAGCAGCTACTTGCCACAGGGGTCTGACAGTCCCCTGTGGTTTATATGCCACAGTAGAATGTTTGAGAGAATGGCAGGACCTCAGCAGAAAAACGACACATACATCTATGCCTTACCCGGGGCTCGAACCCAGGTCCCTTAGATCAGTAGCCAAGCGTGCTAACCACTCGGCCACGGGACGGCTACTCAAATTAATACGTTTATTAAATACTTTCAAAAAAAATCTTAAATTTAAGTTTGTATAAATTATTAATTGCTTCTCAACAGTAGGATGGATATGTTTCATTCCCGAACATTGAATGTAATTATTCATTACAGCCGTTCAATAGTTATTGCTGAACAAACATCCACAAATACTAAATACTACATATTATAAATTAATTAATATCTGAACTAATTCTGTTTTCTTGCAATTATAGTGTATTTGCGTCCGTTTAAATTTCATTTTTTGCTGCTGCTGTAACGGAAGAGATATTAATGAAATAACTCCATATATCTACACTACGGGATAGTATTTCGTCACAGAATAAGATAGTATTTGTTTCGGCCTTTCTGCTCATACGCGATCCAACGTGGACTATATCTAGCTGATTTCCTCACTTGCCCTAGGGATCCAATGAAAATGCGTGTTCGCCAAGTGCCGTTCATTGAGTGAGCCCGAAGCTTTCCGGACAAACGGCTACATATACGACGCGACCAATTACGGTCGTTGTAATTAAATTTTCAGCATGACCTTTCTGAATATCTGTCCTTTATGAACGCATAAGTGGAATGTTGGTATCTGACAGTCAGCAAAAGTCATTCGGTTAAGTGGCAGACGCAAAAGCTCCTTCTATATGACGGGCGTGCTCCAATATCCTTCTGGGATTGGAGACGATGTGGTGAAGATAAAGATCAAACTCATCCCAAGGATTATCTCTGACTGGTTTTGATGAGAGAATTTAGCCTCGAACTGAGGAAAGAGAGGGTAGAAAGTTAATTTTATTACCGCCGACGCAAAAAGAAATAATTTGATTTGGGAGTTACCTCACAAAGTAGTTGCATTCAGAGTAGTAGGGAGAAACCAGGGGGACTTAACAGCACAAGGGATTTTTATGGGAACTTAGCTTTGTTACAAACAAAGTTAAGTTGCGAAACGTTTCGTGTTTGGAGGGATATCCAGATGAGACCCAAGAAATTAATTGTAGCCCTTGGGTCTACGTTTTCTTCTTTGCATTAATTTCTGTACATAGAAACTTTTATTTTCTACCTTGGTGTAAAATTAATCATTAACTTCCGTTTATTTTTCCATTTTCTAAACACTCCCTAAAGTTTGTTTCATTTATTAGTGAATAAAGAAATTCTACAGTAAATATTTTTTTGGTGTTTTTTGACCAAAAACCTGCAACAAGGTTTTCATTGGCAAAAAGGTGATCTACATAACTGATCACTTTTTAATTTTTTTGTTTAGAAAATGCCAAATGCTGATTGAAGTAAATCAAAAATTTAAATAAATATTCCTTTACACTGATGAAAACTATTAATATGTAGAAATAAGATCTAGGAAATATCTTAGGGGAAAGATGAGAAGAGTCTGGATTTAAACGGAATAGACCAGAACTCCGAATTATTCTTGCCATACAAGACAATATATGTTGTCTCCCTCCGTTTTATATTCTCTAACCTCTATTCAACCCTCTTGCAAAGTCCATCGGATGGAACTTACGCCGTCGTTTCGTATTTCAGAGAGGTTATATCCTTGTACGTTAAATAACTCACTGGATGGCTCCCAGTTTTCTCGTAAAAGCTGCCCAATGGATCCCCTTCTCCTCTGAGCACTTGAGGTCCTTGTGACCTGGCCATTTAGCCCATGGTGCGTCAAAAATATCGCTCAGAAGTTAAACCACCTAACTCTCAGTTTCCAGATGAAAAAGCAAGTATGAATTCAGTTCTCACTTCAGAAGACTTTTTTTTTCTCTCTCTACACTTCACCAACTTGAATTATCGTTTTTCATGTCTGAAAACTTTAAACAGTGACACTGTTTAAATTTCTGTTTCAAAAGAATTCTGCGAATATTACATTCTCCCTGCCTTTTTTTTCATCGCACAATTCGACTTGTCCGAAGTGTGTGAACCCCCTCACCACTACTTGTCACCCCTTCCTGCAAAGTAACGGTGCAACAGCCTCACAGGCAGCACCCACTGCTCTTACTCCGTAGTAATTAGCGTCAAGTCTGAAATTAACTCTCTCGCTTCACTGACAACCCTGCTTTCCTCTTCTTCACACACACGCAAGCCCGCACGAACGAACTCACGAACACTTCACGACGAAAGTGGGCTGCGTTTATTGCGAGTCCTTCATAAGCCATTCGCGTAGACCTTTGCAAACTCCGGGACTTCCGAAAGTAGTTTCTCTAATCTCGACGAGATTTTCTGCTAGCGAAAAGTACACATTGTTATTCCGGAAAGATGCTATCGCGTTCTTAATTTTTCAAGCACGCAGTTGCAGATAAAAGCATAACTTAACGGTAAGTTATTAACAGCATCCGTGAAGTTGGCCAAGTCCTTATCTCACCGAGTAAAACCTTCCGAAATTAATCAGGTTGGCCTTTATTTATTTAAAGCGAAGATAACGAAAACTTGGGGGAGGAGTTTTCTGTAATATTCGCCGTTCCCTAAACGCTTAACTTTAATTAGCTGTACAGAATTAGCCTAATGACAGAGAAGGCCGACGGCCCGTCACACCGACAGCTGCCGTAATGTCTGAGAAGATCGGGAAGAGCCGAGACGGGGATCGGTTCCAGCTGCTTGTCTTTCTCCTGGCATCACTCCAGAGCTCTATGCAGAAACCTTCATGCAACCACGAGTATATACCGCTTCACTGCACGGTGCCTTATACACTCAACGTATGGGTAATCCCCATGATAAGCCTCCCCGCGACCGGGTCCACCCTTACGCGATCAGTCACACGGTACGACGCGTTCGCAGCTCATCGATTTAATGTATGGCACACAGCTGACCGCAATAGCTGGTCGTAGCGACGGAGCTATTGTAGAGCGGTAATCTGTTAGCTATCGTTGACCGTGAATTCTTACATGAACGTTTTTATTGATTGCTGCAGTGGTTTTTTACTGCTGACACAAATAACTTCCAAATGCTTTTTGTTGTAGAAAGTAATCTAGGGTCTCGAAAATGTACGCCGTTTGTTTGTCTGTTAGAGCTCTTTCAGGCTAATGGTATCTGCAGGATTGGTTGCCTTCCAGAAAGTAATGGATATCTATCATTAGTCAGGATGGGTGAAAGTGATTACTCCAATAGATGGTAACCTAACATGCCAAAGTAGTTTTCAAACGTTATATCAAGAGAACTGAGAAGCATGGGTATATTAATAATCAGGCCTCGATCTAGAAAAAAAATCGAGGGGTTTCCAATGGCATTGTAACATTTCCACCTCCGTTTTACGGGTCTTTAAAAATTTCTTGAAAAATGCATGAAATGTAAATAAGTTCAATAATTTTTGCCTCTATTACCCTTACTAGCATTCTGAAGGGGGGGGGGGGGGGGGCATGGCACCCTTTCTCCCTTTTTTAGATCCGTCCCTGTTAATAATATTTGATATATATATATACGCAATATATTCCCAGTCATAGACATTTAAAGTACTCGCTTAGCAATATATGAAGGCTCTTAACATTAGGCTTCCAGCTTCAAACTCAAAAACTTGTTTTAAAGATACAAATGATCAGTGGGGTATTTTTTTTCCTTAATTTCATTTCTTAATGCTGAGTGGCTGAATGATCGTTTTTCATACCTGACTGTTTTAATTTTTTTAGGAATTGATTTTGAGTTTATAGCACACTACATAATTAAGTACAATAGAGATGAGTTCGAGATCAATTTTTCGAGCCCGAGACGATTGACAGCAAAATTTTCTCTGCGCATCATAAGACACATATATATAAAAATACATGTCGCTAATCATTTATTTTATTCTTATATTATTAATTATAATCATTTTACGACAAAGTAAAAAAAAGCTAATGCTATTTGGAACGAAAAATATTAGATATACTAGCAGACACTGAAAGTTCTTGGGTAACAGACAAAAGAACTGAAGATAAGAATCCTTAAAAAAACATCAAAAATCGCATGATGTTTATTTTTAATTATTAAAAACTTATTAAAAGATTGAATTTGTAATAATTTTTTTATATTTTTGCTTTTTTTTTGCAATTATAAGAAATATTTGAAATTTAAGTTATTACAAGTCCGAGCCCGAAATCATCTGTGCTATTTTGAATCCAGGCTCGTTCTCGGCCCGACATAGCCCAAGCCCGAATTCTTCTCTAAAGTGCAGTCATCCCAAACCAAAAAGTGATTGGCTATAGATGTACACTGCTGGCCATTAAAAGTGCAACACCAGGAAGAACTCGTCAGATTGTCCCGAAATATGCAAGATAGCCCATGGGAGAACATGTAAATGATTCAAGGCGCAGCACATACGCACATCATGTGTGACAATAACGCCCCCTGGAAGTGGTATAAGAGGAGATTACAAAGAGCCGGTGTAAAGCACTGAAATTGTTTGCTCGCAGTTCTTGCGCACTAAAGGATCAAGTATGCCCCGTCGAATACGACGAGGTTTCCGACTTTGATCGAGGGAGAATTGTGGGATTACGGGAAGGCGGATAATCGTACCGAGACATCGGTGCTCGTGTTGGATGGAATGCTGCCACAGTGAGGAGAATATGGCGTCAGTGGGTAGAGGAGGAACGAACTCACTGACGTGAGGGATCTCAACAGCCCTGTCACACAAACGAACGAGAAGATAGACATCTCGTGTGCATGGCTTTGAATGATCGTACAGCCACATCAAACATCTTAGCTCAACAGTTAGGGTATGTTGCACATCAACCAGTGTCCGCACGTACGTTTCAATGTCGTCTGCAGCAGCGGAGATTCTTTGCTAGGCGGCCATTGCTTCAGCTACCTACTATACACTATGACTCTACAGGTGTATGCGACTGCAATGGTGCCAAGAACATCGTGCATGGATGTGCGAATGTCATCGCATCGTCTTTTCAGACGAATCTCGCTTCAATATGCAGCACCATGATGGAAGAATCCGTATCTAGTGGTACCGTAGTGACAGGCTCAGTAAGACATGCATGATGCAGAACCATACAGGTCTGGCCCCAGATGTTACGGTATATGGGGACTCCATTGGACTCCACTCACGTACGTGCCTTGTACGCATTACTGGTACTTTGAACAGCCAGCATTACATCACTGAGGTGCTGGAGCCTGTAGTCGTACCTTATCTTCAGGGGCTCTCTGGTGCCATTTACCAAATGAATAATTCCAGACCACATAACCATATCGTCCAACAATTTCTGGATAGTCAGTATCTGACACTTCTGCCTTGGCCTGCGTGCGCGTTCACCGGATCTGATCTCACAACGACTTGCACCCCCAGACACCAGCAGCTGCTACAACAGATGAACTTTGGCTACATATCGAAACTGCATGGACTGACATTCCCAAAATACACATTCGACGTCTCATCCTCTCAATGCCGACCGTGAAGTAGCGGTGACGCTCATGGTGGCTACACAAGATACTGAGTTCTTTGTATTCCACAAGTCTAACCGAGTTGTATTTGTAATCGTTTGATCCTTGTAACATAAACTATGTATTCACTAAATATGGCTTTGATATCTCATGTCTTTTCTGGTGTTGCACTTTTAATGGTCAGCAGTGTATTTAAATATTTTGATCAGGAACGTGAATATTTCCATCGGCTGGCTTTAACTTCATTCATTTTAAAGCGCAACATTAATCGGTACTAAATTTTATCTACAAAACTTAACCTCATAACATTTTTCATTATCAACAATTTGTCAACGAAGGCCTGTTGGATTTCATCTTTATTGAACCTCCAGTTTTAATTGTACTAATAAAATACCCGCTCAAGCAGTTGTTTGCCACAAAGGTCTGACATGAGCCTGTCAATTTAATACGGCATAGTAGGTCTGTGAGGATGGCGGGACCTTATCAGAAAAATAACACAAACATCCATGTCTTACCCGGGATTCGAACCCAGGTTACTTTGATCACTAGCCTAGTGTGTGCTAATCACTTGAACATGGGAGGATGGCCTCTTAATTGCACTAAAAAAAAAGTACAATTCTCATCGGTCAATTATCGTAGTTGGAAGTCGTTTTACTAACACAATCGTTTTAGAAATCTGTAATAAAATTCAATAGAATAATTTACTCTTATAATACCCAACTTGTTGGCATTTAAACTCACATGAGTATCGAATTATTGTTTTTCTCTCATTCGGTTTTGGCTTTAGAGACATATTCTGTAATCCATGAAACCTCTCAAAAAACATACAAGATTTTTCAGCAGGGGACACTGATTCAGCCCCAGAGACAAACATGTTAGTGTTCTTCGCCGTAGAGCAAATAAACGGAATTCGAATCACAGAAATGGCATCGATTTGATTCTGATGTATGAGGCCTTCTTTTTGGATCTCGCCTTTCTCAGTGATATTTCTCTATGGCGCCCCAGTGACCGAGTAGTTAGCCCTCTTCACTACTGATCAAAAGGACCTGGATTCGAGCCCCAAATTCGTGCTAGCACTTAAATTCAGACGTATTTATTTCAGAGTATCGAACTGTTGTTTTGTCGTTAATCGATTTCGGTTTCACAGACGTATTCAGTAGTCCATAAAAACCTCTCGAAAAGCATATATACAGAATCTTCAAGCAACTAAGGGACACGTAATCTCTTGGGATGTTTTTCTTTCTTTGCTGCTGAGGTTTCTTCTTTCGCACAGTTTTCTTTTATGGTCTATTAAACTCGCAGGTTCCTGTCAGTCCTGTGTGCAAGCAGCTGCTTACGTGATATATTTAGTATAAACTCCTATTAGCCCTTCTTAGTAAGAAAATGATGAATAATCTTCTGTCATTCGGTTTTCATCTCTTGAATTCTCTACTGAAAGATTTTGGATGTTTTAGAGAGGTTTTATGGATTACAGAATATGTCTCTAAAACCAAAACCGAATGACAGAAAAACAATAATTCGATACTCATGTGAATTTAAATGCCAACAAAGTGGGTATTATGAGTAAATTATTCTATTTTTTATTGAATATTTATTGTCTTTTGTGATCACATACATCCTGAAGAAAACGAAAGGATTTGTAATAAGGGTCTGTTTAGATCATAACTTTATACCCGATATCACGCGCAATATCTGTAGGCGAAAGCATAAAATGTCTTAATGTGCTATTTATTATTAATTCCTTGATTTCAAGATAAGAAATGAGATTGCGTCTCGCTACATAAACGAATTTATATATAAATTACCCTCCAGCATATATGGGAGACGCATTCATAGCTCCGTAATACTAAAAAAAGAGCTTTTAGCTTTAAAATGTCGCTTTGGAGATCTCGTAAATCTCTCTCTAAATCACGATTTTCAAAAATATTCGTGTAACATTTGAAGAGTTATGAATGTTAGAACATTAAACAGCAGAATTTGATTGAATTGTATTACCTCTGAGTGGCACGTTTTTTTGCCAACAATTTGATTAAATAGCCAGATCACAAGGACCCCAAACGCTCAAAAACGATTTAGGGAAGGGAATCAACTAGACTGCTGTTAGGGGACAGATGAAAACCTCCCGTCAAGACCATCCAGCATGTTTAACCTGCTCAGGTATGGCTCTCTTGTACACGGGGCCACAGCTTAACATCCTGTCAGACGGACGGCAGCCTTTCCAAACCCAGCGGTTTCCCCTTTCTCACCGAGGACAGAACGGTGGTTAGCGGAGAAAATTCTCAACGTTTACCCAGTTAGGACTGGAACCTGTGAACTCGATGAGTCTTTTTACATCTTGAACTCGGCAATTGACCTGTGGAGCCATCTGCCTAAGAATCGATGATTGGTTTTGAAGGTATTCTTTTCTTCCCAATAGGTGTGGGATTTTTTATCAGTTGATTTGACAGAAAGTAGAGTGCCTGGCACACTACCGACTGAGCGAACAGCAGTTATTGCTCCTAAAGATTTACCCAAAAAATTGATTAAAAAACAAATAATAAGTTGAATATTCGACAGTCACATACGCCAAAGAGCCAAAACTTTATGACCACCTACCAAATATGATGTTGGTCCCCCACGTGCCGCTAAAACAGCTCTGACCTGGCGAGGCATGAACGCTACAATATTTCTAAATGTGGTATCTGGTACCAACACGTTATCGGCAGATCCTTTAACTCTTGTAAATTACGTGGTTGAGCCGCCACAGATCGAATATGGTGTTCCAACACAAACCATAGATGCTTTATTGGATTGATATCTGGGGAATTTGGAGGCTAGGACAATATGTGGAAGTCTTTCTCGTGTTCTGCGAACCATTCTCGAACAATCCGGGCAGTGTGGCATGGTGCATTATCCTGCTGAAAGAAAGCACTACTAGAAGGTAATACCATTGCCATGAAAGGATGTACCTGGTCTGCAATGATGTTTAGCTAGGTAGTAGACGTCATAGTTTCCTGCACATGAATGACTGGACCCAGGGTTTTTCAGCAGAACATTGCCCAAAGCATTACACTTCCTCCACCGCTTGTTTTCATCCCACAGTGCATCCTGGTGCTAACACTTCTCCAGGTAAATGACACACATGTACCCGGCCATCCACATGGTGCAACAAGAAACGAGGTTCATTTTACCAGACAACCTTCTTCCAATCATTCAAGGTTCAGTTTTGATGTTGGCATGCCCATTGTAGGCGCTTTCGACGGTGAACCGAGGTTAGCATGGGCACTCGGAGCAGCCTGCGACTATGCAGCTCCATTTTCAGCAGGGTTCGATGTACTGTGTGTTGTGACACATTACTCCTATCACCAGCATTCAAATTACGGGCGAGTTGCGACACAGTATCCCTTCTGTTGGCTCGTACCATACGGGATAGCCTTCGCTCACTTCTAGCATCGATGAGCCGTGGTCGGCCCACACCTTGCTTGGAGGTTCGTGGTTTTTCCCTCCTCGGACCACTTTTTGAAGGCAGTAATCACGACTAAACCGTGAGCACCCCACAAGCCTTGCCTTCTCGGAAATACTCTGACCCAGTCGTCTGGCCATTACAATTTGGCCTTTGTCAAACTCACTTAAGTCCGCTGCCTTTCCCATCTGAATAACAAGAATAACACTGATAAACATAGCTCAGTATCAGGTGTTATTTAAACCGTTCATGACCTTCACATGCGCCATCGTTTACCTTCAGTTGCTTCGACTTGCATAAAGACACGCTGGTCATAAAGTTTTGGCTCTTCGGCACTTGGTGATATATTGAATGAATATAGCGGAAAAATTGTCTTTAGCAGAGTAGTATCCAAACCCACGCGAATGGAAGCCACCAATAGAAGAGATCTTGATCTGCGGCTGTAGTTCAGCGGTCAGAGTACCTGACATGTTATAAGGAGGCCGTGGTTCTGATCCCACATGGTTAATGACAGTTTTTCCTCTATATCCATTCAAAATAATAAATGTTATAGCAAACCTTTACTAAAATGAATCTAATGTTAGAAGACGCTGTGATAATTTTTTCAGTTTTTTTCACGAGCGTAGCAGTAATATCTGCTGTTAAATGGTTGAGCTTAAAAACTCTTTAAATGTCTAAACGAATATTATTGAAAATCGAGATTTGAATGAGATCTTCAATTTATCTCAGCAGCATTTTACCTTCCATAAAAAGAATTATTTTCAAAATTGCAAAACTTTGAAGAGTGGCTTTCATTTGCAAAATATAGAAATGTCCCAATACATGATGCAGGGTAGTGTATATTTCATATCTCCAACAATCAGGCGTGACAATTTAAAAAAATTTAAAACCTTCCTCACAGCGTTCTTAGCTTCAAGTTGGTATCATGAGACCTGTGCCTTTTATAAATAAGGTCAGAAACTAAACAAAATTCTAGAACTTAACTCTGTAATATCAACCAGAATATCTAAAGCGTTGAACTCAATCTCAGCAACCCAGATATTTTTTTCCAACTAAAATGCAAGAGCTGCTTTAACTCCGAAAGGGACAATATCTGACGTATATATGCGTGCCTTGGCGCACATGCATGACGTTCTTTGACTTATCACGACAATCATCAATGGAAATAATCGCCATCAGTCCCAACTCGTGCGTGTTTTATCAACATACGTCCTGAGTGGAGCAGGAGGAATCGATACCTGCTTACAGTGGCTCCCTGTCTAGCTAGTAGCTGCTGGCGAAGCATAATGCTCACTGTCAGTAGAATAGAAGGCGTCTTCTCCGCTTCTAACGGTATCATCGAAAGGAAGGAAATCAGACAATCTCCGAGATTCCTTATCGTAGAAATGCATCTTTATTCTGCCTTTGCTCGATAGAGAATGGGTCATCTCCATGCAAGGATTACGTTGCCTCTTATCTCTGCTTCTGCTTTGTCTGACAGTATTGATGACAGGATTAAAAAATATCTTAAGTCATGTATGCCGACCACGGAGCCAAGTAAAAATAATACCGCAAAGCAATCATCGGAAAGGGAAAATCGAGATGGAAATTTTAGACTTTTGTTTGTTGGTAAACACACAACATTGCCGTTCAGTCGTCTCAAATTTGAAGGGTCGGGGGCGAGGGGTAGAAATAGATATAACAGTCTGGATCAGAAATGGCTCGGAAATGATACAGAAATCGGATTTGCTTTTCAATGATTTTTTTTTAGTATAAGTTTTTGTTTTGAACCTGATGTTTTCTTATGGTGAAGCGATCAGAAAGTGGGTCTTGTGGATAGACGTTTTAAGAAGTTGTGTAAAAGCAAAATCTTCCATCTGAGTTTTATGAAAAAGAACAAAATAAAAACGTACAGAGAAAACTGTACTTTTTATTGAATGGAGGGAAGATGAAGATAGTGTGGATAATCGAAAATACCGATAATCCATTTCAAATAAAGCAAGTATATGTATTAACGTTTATAAAATGCTTTATTGTGTATTAAAGAAAGTATTACAACAGAAAGCATTTAACTAATTAATTTTACAAATAAAGCAAAAACTTAAAAAATTAAAAATATAAATGCACAGTGAGCATTTTTTTAAACGTAGTACCATGTCATCCGGATAAACTTTTATCTAGTGTATAATGATAATATTTTGATTTTATGCATTTTTTTCTTCGTATTTAAAATTGTTTTTAAAGAGCTATTATAAACATATATTAAAGAGTTATTAAAGGTTCTTATAAGTCAATTTCATGATTTTTGAAGCCCACAACTTGTTTTCTGTTGATTAATGAATGCTAAAAATATTTCTCCAGTTTTCAAGATGGAAGGAAAACAATTGCCTTTTTTTTTTCGTCATTTTGCTCCATTAAGGACTTTCTTACGATCAGTATTATTCAGTCTTAACGGGAGTGGCTGAGCCAGTAGCGCGCCAGGCTCATAATCTGCAGTTCTCAGATTCGAGTTCCAACTGTGTCAGCGTTGGGATTTATTTCCGCTATACCCTACCCTGCCTCTGTGGAAAAGGGGGTTACCGATGAGCTTAACAACACTGTCGTCTGTCGGATGGGACATTAACCCGTTTCTCCTTATGTACGAGTTATCGTACCCTTTGCACCTTAATGAACATGCTGGATGGCCTTGATGGCAGATTTCCATCTGTCTTCCTGCAACTATACAGTAAATTCTCTTCCCCAACTTCTTATAAGGCCTTGGAATCCTTGTGACCTAATCATTTAGCACATTGTGTGCTAAAAATGTATCAAACAGCTGCTTGAAGGTTCATTTACTTTTCATTCCTTTAAAGAGTTAATAGAAGCAGAAGCATTTCATAGGAACAATACCAGTTGCAATAACTAATTTGGAAAGTAAAATAACCTTTACATTAATCGTGACTGAAATATATATATAACAGTAGTTTTCATTGTGATTTTTCTTTTCAATTTACGCCTTATTTTTTTAATTTGTGATCGCACTCTCGAAGTTGCACTTTATCTAGAGGTTGTAATAAAACAAACTATAATCATCAACCTTGGAATCGAACCCTGATCCTGAGAATGATAATGTATTTTTGGAGAACGATCTAAGTTGTTAAATAACGCTTTAAAAATTGAACGATGAAAAACGAATCTTTATCTTCAGTTACATTTTCACAAAAAAACTTATAAATTACGCAGCTTTGAATTTGATCCTCCATAGGCATAGCATGGGGATGTTTCTAAAGCTCAATTGGAGAGAATTAGTAATTTTTTTTACAAATACGCGAAAACGTATCTCTTTTATGTAATGCATTGCAGTTGTGTTGGATCGGTCGAGAAGGAAGGTTGGGTTACCTCAGAGCGGCACTTTTTTTTTACACAATGGGCTAAATGGCCAGGTCACAAGGACCCCAAGAGTTCAGAGAAGGCTGAGGGAAGGGAATCCACTGTTAGAAGACAGATGGTAACCTCCCGTCAACGCCAATCAACATGTTCTTTAAAGTGCACAGGGACCACGCCTTAACTTCCCATCCGATAGAAGGCTTTTTTAAAACAATAAGTGCCCATTTTCTCACCGAGGGCATGGTGGGGGTTAGAGGACATAAATCTCAGTTCTGGCACAGTTGGGACTCGAACCTGAGAACTGCAGACTACGAGCCTGATGCGCTACCGGCTGAACTAAACCCCGAGAAGAAAGTCGCCGTGTTCATAGACCTAACCCTCAATTTTTTGTGTGGGACTTTCTGAAAAATGAAGTTTATGTTCCATATTTATTATACTGCCTGAAACCTTGTACAATTTAAAAGAGAATAAAAATCGCTATTGAAAAATTGATGATCATTTGCTGAAAAATGTTTTCGCAGGAAACTTAATATCGCTTTCTTATTTCAGTGTAACAAACGTAACACATATTGAACTTCAATAAATAAAAATAAATAAATACCTCCTCAAGCAGCTACTTTCCCAGAGGTCTGACAGGATCTTGTCAGTTTTACACGCCATAGTAGACTGTGAGGATAGCGGGATCTAAGCAGAGAAACAACACAAACATCCATGCCTTACCCGGGGCTCGAACCCAAGTCCAGTAGATCAATAGCCAAGCGCGCTAAACACTAATACGAGATTTTCTTCCCAATGGTGTATGTTTTATTTCTGAATGTGATTCATCTTTGGTTGTTACTACATACGGGACTTACTAACAAAAAAGTATTTTTAGTTTTTGAAAATCATTTTTTTTAAACCGTTGATAATTTTTAATTACCTTGTATTTTTCGCTCATTCGGTAGTGCATCAGGTTCGTAAACTGTAGTTCCTTCGAGCCCAAGAATAGTCGGGTTGAGGTTTGTGCCCTAAACCTCCCTCCTAAACACCGATCAGTAAGAGGACACCGATGGGTTTGGAAAGGCCACCGCCCGTCGGATTGGACGTAAAGTGAAGTCCCGTATGTAGTAACAACCAAAGATGAATCACTTTACTCTTGCTATTTAAATTCTACCAATCATGCGCAGTATTTGGTAATTTTTTTGCATTATTGGTGTTGGAATTTAAATGAATTAATCTTCACTCGGAGTACTATAGAAAAACATTTATTGAATCTTCTCCATTTAGTCTATAGACAAATTATTTTTACCTGCTTAAATAATCGGTGAATATATTTCAGTTTTGGTAAAATGGTTATCATTTCTTCATATGTTAAACATTATGAATGCAAAATAGCACATTTCCACATTTTTGAAACAAAATTAAAAAACTTCAATTTGTTATTCTTTCATTTTCATTTCACCTTTGGTTCGTGGCTATCACCCATAATATATTTCGCAGCAATTTACTTTGTTTACAATCTTCTTTTGTTCAGACTTTGCTAGCTACTTGAAGGTTTTATGCGGTTATTCAATCGATGCAGTTGTAGGCCTGTTGTTCATTAGCAGTACATTCACTGCAAAATATAGAACCCGATGTCAGTTTGTCAGCACACACACACGGTTGGCGTTGGCTGGTCGCCAAAGCAGCTTCCCCCCAAACGCGCCGCACCCACTACATTACGGGTTATGAATGTAGGGGTGCGGGTTGCAGGGCGTTTTACGATCAATATTATGAACACGGACACGCAGAAAACTCCTCCCGAGTCCAATAATTGCTACGAATGCCTTCCACTTTCTTTATACCAGAGGTGTTTTAGCGATATTTCATAAAAAATTAGTGGTCAGCGTGTCTTAACTGCTGGTAGGCATTGCTCAGCCTTTTTAAAAAAGAAAAAACCTTTTTTTATTGTATTTTCGTCTTAATTTATTTTTTTCCTTTGTATTCAATGAAGTTTTTATGTGCCCATTCAAAAAAATACAAATTAACTTGTATCCTTTCTGTGAAATTGCTTTATGAAGTTGTGAAGATACGTTGGGTTGTTGTTTTTTTTGGGAATGTATGCTTTTTTTTTCGAATATACCTTTTTTTTTTCTACGTTAAAAATGGATGCAAAAAAGGGCGTGGTTTACAGAGTTTTTTTATTCTTACAAATACATTCTTTTATATACTAAATTCGCAGTCATATCAGAGGAAATTTCTGAAACCAGAGTAGACGTAAATAACAAGGAACTAACTGCATACTTTATTCATCTGTAGAATAAACTGAAGTAAATATTTTGCGTCATTTTTTTGCCCTACAGTATTGCAAAGCATTACCCTAAAGCAGTGCCACTGACTTTCTAAAGCCTCACTATGGATTTAACTTTCCGCTGAGGACAACGCATTGGATTTCAATCACTAGCTTAGGACAATGCATCGGATTCCTTCTGACGTAGACAGCATATTGGTTTTAACCTTCTGAAAAGAAGAAAAGAGTTGGATTTTAACTTCTAACCAATATTTTGGAGTTTAAATTTCTCGCTATAGTAATACTTCAAGAATTTAATTTCTAACAAACGAATAATATAATTCTGTAATACTATGAGTTTATTAAACTTCTGGCCGAAGCAATACAGTGGGTATAAATTTCTGCCCATGGCAATATTTGAGTTTTGATTTATATCAAACAATACAATCTGTCCACGGTATTGCATTAGTTTCAAACTTCTATCCACAGCAGTGTATTATTTAAACTTCTGTCCATGTCAATATATTATAGGAATACATTAAGATTAGACTTTTGTCTCGGAATATCTTAGATCTATACTTTGAATTTAAATACGTTTGAATTAAATTTAATGGTAAAGAAAATGTATTAGATTTCAATTTACAGAGCCTGGAATTTTTTATGCTGCATACAGAGCGTATAAACGAACAAAAACTACGTTAACTTATACATGGTTACTCATCATAGGCAGATTCTCCGATTACCAGGGCTAAAGAAATCCACTATCCACCCACGTTGTAACAAAGTGGATTAAATAGTTGAATAATATGGTAAATACTACATCGTAATGTAGTATTACCTATCTTCCTCTTGCTTTTCGCTCGTCATTTGTCGGTTTGTGGATTTATCGAAACAGTTGTTCCACCATATCTTTCGAACGCGATGGATAAACTTAACGATTTATGTGTCAAATGAAACCTTATGACTTGAGGAGTGTCATAGGCTATAAAAAAAACATTGGCCCTCCATGCTTTCTTCCCACCTGAAAAAGAGGAAATATGAAATCGATTGTTCTAACTCCAGAGGGCGAGTGCCGAAAGTAACAAATTATGCATCAAATGAAGGCTCTTGACGCTGGGAGTGTTATAGACTATACAAAATTGACACCCCCATGCTTTCTCCGTCCTTCCCCCGCTAAAAAAGGGGAAATTTAAAAACGAATATTCCGCTTTATCTTCGGAATTCGAGGGATGAAAGTAACAAGATACGCATCAAATGAAAGCTTATGACCTGGGGAATGTTATAGGTAAAACAAATTCCCCCTCCGTATTTCTTCTCTCCTAAAAAAGTAAATATTAAAAGTGATTGTTCTATTGTTATCTTCCGAACGCGACGACCTACAGTTACGACTTAGGTGTCAAATGAAAGCTCATATGAGGACCGTCGTAGACTGTTTCGAATTTTGACCCCCACCATTCTGATGGGCGCGAAAACCTGTTCTTCCCCAAAAAAGGAGATTTTTGCGGGAGTGAACCTTAAAGAATTATATCTCAAATTAAAGCTTGCGACGTCTCCAATGTCATGGGCTTCCTTAAACACGACTCCAAAAAACAAGAAGAAAAAATGTCGTCGCTAGATTAGAGTGACAAAGGTATTTTTTAAATTTTTTTTTTCTATCTTCCCATATGCGCTTTAAAAAGTAGAAAACTAAAGCATTCGATGGCGTAATCAGTTACTGAATTGGTATTCATTCGAAGGAAGATAGAACACCGATTTTTCTACTCAACAAGATTGCCGGCGCCCATCTCCCTTTCAAGTGAATACGAATTCAATGACTGATTACACCATCGATATGCTTTAGTTTTGTTTTCTACTTTTTAGGGCGCATATGGGATGATAGGTATTTTTTTATTTAATTTATTTATACTTTATTCCTAACTTGCAAAAACGCAAACCACGCCAGAAAACTGTTTGCGTGGTGTATTATTTTGCAAGTTAGAAAAAAAATAAAGCAGTAAAATATTTTCGGGGAAAAAGGATATCAACTTACACCATTGAATGCGCTTTTATTACTTGTGTGAAAGCTCTTTATAACTGCACATAAAAGCATGAAAAATGTTTTGTCTTTCCCTCTCACATTGGTATATTCCTTTGCTCCAGCTTGTTGTTTGAAACAATTGGCTGCTCAGATATTTTTGAATTTTCTCATCCCTGTCGTTTACCATAGAATTTTTTCTTTTAAATTATTGATAAGTTGTTTTCTTGGTTGGGCAATTATCGCACCTTAGACGAAATGTGCAAAATCACTCATCGCTCTCATTAAAAGATGATAAAAGTCGAAATAAATTTGAGATGCTGAATAGTCTCCCTAGTGGAATAGAGCTGGTTGGATTGTTTTATCTCTGAATGACGCTTTTTTCACACACTGGGCTAAATGCCCAGGTCGCAAGGAACGACAGAACTCAGAGAAGTTTGGAGGAAGCGGAACCCATTGAACAATTGTTAGGAGACTTTCATGTGTTATGACGACGAGAGGGAGATTAGTCTAAAAGAATTGTTAGAAGTCTCTCATGAAGGCCATCCAGTGTGTTTTTAATGCATAGGGTATGCTCTTCTGAACACGGTGCCACGGCTTTTCGTCCCATCCGATAGACGGAGGCCATTCCAAGTTCATTTTTGGCTCTTATCTGACCTAGTGCAAAGGTATGTTGGTTTCACGGAGATAAATGTCAATGCTGGCATGATGGAACTCGAACCTGGGTACAACAGATTTCGAGCCTGGCGCGCTACAGACTCAGCCTACACCGCCCCCAATAGTGCTAAGAAGCTTATTTACATTAAGAATTAACAAAATTATCAAAATAGTCAATATTAATGATAATTAAATTATAATAATTAATTAAGAATAATTATTTAAATTGGGGGTTCTATTTTAAATAAATAAACTGTTATTAGAAAGATTTGTAAAATAATCATAGTATTAAAGATGTTAGAAGAGTTAAATGGTCAAGTCGAATTCTCCCGTCAAGTCCAAGCAGCTTGTTCTTAATGTTCACAAGGTATGGCTCTCATACACACGGGCCCATGACTTAACGTTCCATCCGACAGACGGTGGCCTATCCAAGCTCATCTGTGGACACCAAAGAACCTGGAATTTAAAATATGGTTCTGATTTTAATAAATAAGCTCTTTTTCATTGAGGGAAGAACGGAGGAGTCAGCGGGAAAAGTTCTCAACATAGACACAGTCTGGACTCGAACATGGAATATGTTATTACGAGTTTGACATACTTCATAAAAGTTTAGATAAAGGTTAAAAAAAATTGTAGTACCAGAGTTAAATTAGATTAAGGAAATTTCCAAGACTGTTTTAGTTCATCTTCGCCATGAGAATTAACAAAATACATAAATTTCAGTCGTGTAAAGCGATCCATTAAGCCGTTCTTAAATTACTGAAGAGCGAAAACAAAGTGCAGAAAGATCCGATATCTTCTCTCGATCAACAAGTAGCTGAATATATCTGCATTGAAGGTTTGAAATAAACACGTTTTTCTTCACATAAAACATAAACGAAACACGTATCCGAAATTATTTTTTCATTACCAATTTTATAATAAATGAATTTACCTTACGACAGTTTCATGCAGTACGAGAATTCGACACACATACACACGCCTTTTTAAATAATAATGCAAATGTTTTAAAAGAAAGCCGTTCTCAATCTTCTTTTATCTACTGCTTTAACGTAAGTTTTCGCAAGCATAATTTGCATTTCTCTTCTCTCTACCTCTGTCTTCCCATCAGCAGAAAAGGATTTATAGTCTGCATAATTGCAGTTTTCCATTGTTTCTCCGTGAGTTTCACATAACAAAAGAAAAAGAGCAGCAATCTGAAAATTGAAATACGATTTTTTTTCCTCTCTGTGTCTTCTATTCTTTTAAACGTTCCACCTTTTAGGATACGATGTCGTCGAATTACAAGCGAGTAAGATGTCACGTCGACGAGAGAGAGGATCCTCTTATTGCACGTGTCGCTTCCGCTCTTACAATCCATGAGGAGATAAACTGCGCCATTATCCGAACCCGCGTAATAAGCAAAGCGACGAGGACGAGACGACTTTTCTCACAGCTTTGATCCGTCCCACGAGGCGTTATCTCCCAATTATCGCAGTCAATTTTCGCCCACTTCTCTCTGAATTCATTTGCTTCCTCATTCAAATGCGATTTTAATGAGATTTATCAGCTATAGTGGCAGCACCAATGCGAAGAAGAAGAGGAGGAAGAGGAGGAGGTGAGGAAGAAAAAAATATATCGGCAGCTTCACAATTGTTTGTTGGGAGTAAAGCATCGGCAGAGGAAATCGGTGAGAGGAAAAGAGGGAGCGACGAGAGGGAGAAAAGGGAACGGGGTGACCAATGAAAAGCAGTTCCCGAGTCGTTTCTGGCTGAGAGCTAATCAGCAAGACAATGGCACTTGGGAGAATGATGTCGTTAAGCAACAAAGCGAATGTCACATCCACGCTGCTGCCAGCATCTACTTCATCCTCGTCTTCTCTAGATATGTAAGATATACAAGGAAGAAGATGATGGGCAACGGAGGAGGCGCGACACAAGCACAAAAAAGGACGAAATGGAACTGCTTTTTCTTTCTCATCATTTCTCATTCATTTTATTCCTAGTTTTAATTTTTTTCCCTCCTTAAATATTTAGAACGGTATTTTGATTAGTCTAAAATGAAGTATGAGCTTTCAGAATCCGATTATTAATCCTCTGAATCGAGATCTTCTGAAGATCTGAGGTTCCGTTTTTCTCAGAGTTGCTTTGAATTTGTAATGAGTATTAGTCCGTCGCAGAGTTCGGATTCGTAAAAGGGTTTGTCGAATGAGACAATAAGTTTTGTGGATCTTCTGTGGAGACATATATACCGGCGAGGCTGTTAGAGACAGCTGGCAGCCTCCCGCTAAGATACGCAGCGGCACTTCATTGTCTTTGGATGAAAACTACCAGCTGCCACTAACAGCGTCTGCGGATATCCTTAACCTGATCTGGCTGATTCATGGTGTTCTTGTGACTTTGACGTTTAACCTATTGTGTTGGACTTAGCTACAGAAATGAAGCCATTTCATTCTGTAGTAGAATAATAAATTTTACCCATTGTGGGATAGAAATGCAGTGTTTGTTCATTGTGTGACAAAAAATGCGGTTTCTTTGTCAATTGTGTGACAAAAAGGCATTTTTAGCCCATTGTGTATCATAAAAATATTCAGTTTAGACCTCTAACATAAAGATGCAGTTTAGCTCATTGTATAACAGAAAATTTTCAGTTTAATCGATTAACCAAAAAAAAAAACGCTCTTGAGGCAAATTAACCAGTCAAATAACCAAAGTACTCAGCTCAGCCTGCTTAGTCTCAAAAATATAAGTTCTTAAACTATTAAAGATCCTCTCCCCCTCACACAAATGCAATCCTCTTGAAACATGATCTACATGTACCCATTCTTAGATTGTATTACCTCTAAGCGGCTCTTTTTGGCCTATTGGACTAAATGGCAAGATCACAAGGACCCCCAAGACCTCAAAGAAAGTTGGCACACGGGCACACGGCTTAACATACCATCCGATGGACGGCGGCCTTTCCAAACCCATCGTTGTCCCTATTGACCGATGGCAAGGTGCGGTTAGCGGAGATAAATCTCATTGCTGAGAACTGCAGATTACGAGCACACCAGGCAGTAGTTCCCAAGCCCAAGTCTCACCTGGGCCAGCTTTGAGATTTATCTCCGCTAAACTCCACCACTTTGCTCTTGGTCAGTAGGGGGACACCGATGGGCTTGGAAAGGCCGCCGTCCGTCGGATGGGACGTTAAGCCGTGGTACTGTGTGAAGCAGAGCCATGTCTTGTGCACAGGCGCAGACTGGTAAGGGGCGCTGTAGCATCCCGGAAAGCGAAAGTGTCGCTGGCCCCTGGGACCTCATAGGAGAAGGATTTTTTTTTAAATAATAATTGCTATTTTACAGAAATTCCCTAGAATTGGAGAAAACTTTTGATTCACGTGCGAATTCTCAAAAGAATAAGCATTGAAATCTTGAAAAAGAAACTGAATTTCTTATCGCCGCCTGGACTCCCTTACTACAGCTGCGTCCCTGACAAAAAGGATCAGTCCGCCCCTGCTTCTATACGATAAAGAACACGCTGAATGGTCTTGACGGGAAGCAACCATCTGTCTCCTAACAACTGCCCAGTTGGTCCCCTTCCCCCCAACCTTCTATGAGCCCTTGGGATCCTAGTTACATGGCCATTAACTAGTTACATGATCCTAGTTACAATGGCCATTTAACCCATTGTGTGCAAAAAGAGTGCTGCTCAGAGGTAAAAACAATCCAACCTAACTGCAGATTACGAGTGGCCATCCATACTACCGACTGCCCCATTCGTGCTCCTAAAATCATGGAACTTATGGGACACCCTGTAAATAAAACTTCACAAAAGCTATTGATTCTTGACATCCCTATTGACACTACTATGATAGTTTTCAAAGCTAGGTAAGCTTCAGGATTGTGCTTTAGGTGCTAGGCTAGATGGGTAAGATCATATTTTTGCACATTTTAAAAAGTACATGAATGTAAAGAATTCGGAAATAAAAATTAATTAAACTACTCGAAGTTCAAAAATTGTGAAAATCCTCGTTCTTGGAGCATAATAAAAATAATACTTAAAAGTAAACTCGTTAATTACATCTTATATTTGCATCTAGTGGTTATTCAAATAACAGATATTTTACAAGTCATCTAAAAGCCGAACAAAGTAAACATGACTGCAACATTTCTCTTTTACAGTAACGTCTCGTTCTGTATATTGAAGTGTGCAATATCGAACAGACTGAGTTGGAGACTAAGTTTATTATTCGTCTTCTCAAGGCCCAAGATTCGAAGCTGCTTTCATTATAAACTGTCTCCATTGTTACAAATAAGTGCGAAAACTCATTTTCTGGTAATGGATTTTAAATCCTATTAACCTATGCGGTCAGCAGGAAATGAATGACTGTTTTTCACTCTCAGGAAACAAATGTCCAGATTGTTTCCAAAGGAATTAGTGACTCTGGCGCAACTCAGTTTCCCTTTGCTTTTAATTTCATACTAAGACTAGAAAACGTTTATAAAGTTGTATGTTTAGTTTCACCATGGTAGTAGTGATTTCATAAATGCCATTAAAGTAATGAAGTTTTTATTTTAATGCCCGAATTTGTTTTTCACACTACTAGTTTGTAAATGAAAGAAACTGGAAGATTTTGAGAGTCTGTTACGAGAGATTGCGTGCGTCCACACTATTTTTAACAATATATGATGATGATGCTACAGAATACTTAATTGGAAAAGATTCATTGAAATCAAAAATATTGATGAGAATTTAGACTAGCAGTGGATTATTCTCGAAAGTATATTTTTCAACCACTAGCCCATAACTGATCTAGTTGTTAGCGTACCTGACTGTTTAACCAGCGGGAATGTCCCTATATATGTATTTGTATGAGAAGCCAGGAAGTACATTCTTCCCTTTTAAAAATTTTAAAAACTTAATTTTACGCTAACCTAATTTGAAATTGGATCGTTTCGTGATGTAGAATGACTGATTCTTTTCACTTTTTCACATTTGAAGTTAGATCGCTTCGTCATATACATTGAGAAAAAAAATCAGCATATAATGTTCACATCTACAGTTGGCTCGTTTCTTGACGTATTCTATATATGCTGATTCTTTTCAAGAGGTACAAATTTGAAGTTGGATCGTTTCGTGGCCTAGATTATACGTTGATTCTTTTCTCACTATCCAGATTTTAAATTGGGTCCTGCCTAGGTTATACGCTGCTTTTTTCCCCATAACGTCCAATTTGAAGTTGAATCGTTTTTTGACGTAAGTTAGATGCTGATTCATTTCACAATGCTCAAATTTAAAATTCGACTACTGACTTTTCACATTATTTCGCAGCGTCTGCTCTTTTCTAGTCTTCCTCTTCCCTCCTCCTGGACATTGCATGTTATTAGCAGAAACTAATAAGTTTACAACTCTTTACCCATTAACATTAAGCCGTGATCCTATTCCTGAATTAAGATATCTATCTGGACTGAAGTGATGTTGGATATCGAATCTGCGATACCAAGTAGCTTTTTGCCACCTAAATGACAAAAAAAAAATCATTGTTTCAAGATAGAAACATTTAGATTTAGCCTTCATTAATGAGCGGAGATGCGAATACAATCCTAATACAACTAAGGATGCTAGAAAAAAAGGAAACTTATTATTAACATGCAAAAAACGTTGTTTATTTTCATTTTAATAAATTAAAATAAATTATATGCTTTCGAAAACAAAAGAGAACATTAAAAAATTAAGATTACAATTCGTTAAGGTAAAAACAACATTCATTTTTGGTGCATCGATATTATTCAACATCTCACCCAGCCCCGACGCACATGGCCACCTAGTTTGGTTATTATTTGTTTGCCCTAAATTGACCATCACAATCTCCGATGAGAATCTATTTATTGTTCATAACAGTTGTGTAATATTGGTCTCGTGGCTCATTTAATTGCCTAAGTCTTTGACGTCTTTATATTGTATACTTAGTAGTTATAGTACTATTTCTTACACGTCGCCTGTTTTCAGAAAGCAGCACACAGCGTTTGTTTAATAGCTTAGGAAGGTGATAGTCGTCAAACGGCGAGAACAGCAAATTGCTCATGGTCTACGTGCTGTACTCACTCCCTTTGACTTTAGGATAGTTTATATCACTCCTGGGAGGAATCTTTTACTCAAAAGCTTCAGGACCCATTACATCCATATACGGATTGGTTCTAGAAAATGAATTCTTTTCCAAGAGAGACATTTAGTATACTCTAGAATAAGAGTTCTCAAAGTGGGGTACGCGGTAAAATTTTTTTGGCTACGCCGTGAGAGCTCAAAAGTCGCTAGATATATGTTATATATATGTGTGTGTTTTATTTTATTCCCATTGTTATACAATAACTATAATTTTATCCGTCTATACAAGGGGTACGCCAGCTACATACACATTTCCAGTGGGTACGTGAAACATAAAAGGTTGAGAACCACTGCTCTAGAATATGAAATGCAAATTCGTATGGGGTTCTCTTATAAGCACAATTTCTCTGAGGTATGATGCTGCAGTGGGCAAAGGAACTTCAAACAGTTGGGTAATATCCATTTCAAATAATTGATACGGATAGTTTGGTCCAATGAATCGAGGTTCCAACTACAACACGCCAATGGGAGGTACATGTGTAGCATAGACTACACGAGACCATGGACCCCAGCTGTCGTTGGGGTGTTCCAGGCTGGTGGAGGCGGTGTAATGCTCTGAGGGCGTGTGTACGTTGGACACCTCGGAGTCCTTGTACCTATGAGACAATCATCACAGCACAAGGCTATTTTGGTGTACTCGTCAATCATCTACACCCGTTCATGGTATCTATTTTCTCACAACTAAATACCTTCTTTCAACAAGACAACGCCCATCTGATCGCTCCCGTTTGGCAAAGGACTGATTGGAGGAGCATTCCAGTGAATTCACAACTCTCGAATGATCCTCTCACTTTCCAGATTTGGGGCGGGGGGGGCTTAGTTGCTAACGCCCCAGGCTCGTAATCTGCAGTTTCCAGGTTCGATTCCCAACTGTGCCAGCATTCAGATTTATTTCCACTAACCCCTACCCTGCCTCTCAGAAAGGGAAACACTGATGAACTTGAAAGACCATCGTCTGTCGGATGGGACATTAACCCATTCTCCTTATTTAGGAGTGTCCTACATTGTGAACGTTAAAGAACACGTTGAATGACTTTGACGGGTGGCTTCCATCTATCTTGTAACAGCTGTTCAATGGCTCCCCTTCTCCATCTTCTCTGAGCCCTTGGCGTCCTTGTGACCTGTCATTTAACCCATTGTATGAACAAAAATGCTGTTCAGAGGTAAAACAACCCAACCCTCAATCTGTAACTTCGGTATAACTTCCTCATACTGAAACTCCGCTATAACCCTCACATAAAACTCCGTTATAACTGTTAAACTAACTTCTCTTCATACCGAAGTCCCATTATAACGTTCTGTTCTTACTAAAGATCCGTTATAATCTCATACTGAAAGGCTGCAGCTCAAAGAAATCAGTTTGAGTGGTAAAAAAACATGCAGGATGAATATGACGAGCGGGACTAATAGATTTCCAGTACATCCTTTTCTCTTACCCCGCTCTAAGCACTTTCGATAGTGGTGATGGTGGTGTGATTATTTATTCTATTGCGTGCATGAAACTGCTTCTCAAAGGTAAAAGTATCCAACCCTATTTAATATTTACCTTAGCCGCTTTCGTTCATTAATCTGTACATTACTAAAACAACAGTCCCCAAACTGCATCTGTCCTCACAATTTTTTTTTAATTTATTACAAAACCTCGTCTTCTCAGTTTGTTTGCTTTTATCAAATCGCTAAAATGCCTCTTTTTTTCCTTTTGTCATTTTCTCTGTATCTCAGCTATTTCTAATACTATTAACCTCAAATTTTGCTCATAGACTTTCATTATGGTTCTCCCAAAACGCATATAAATTTTGGGTCTACTCATAGTAGAGGTCCTATTCCAGGACTCATTTTTCGTTTTCATACGTATGTGGAAGGCTGAAAAACATACATAGTTGGAGGCAAAATTCAGGGAAGAATCAAGGGACACTCAAGGTCCCATCCGATCAAGGAGTCATCACAGAGTAATTTGCATGAAAAACGTAATTAGAGAACTTTTGCGTGATGATAATGTAATATTATTCACAAAATTACATATTTTGAATAAAGATGTATAAAAGAAGATTTAATTCAATAAATATTCATTGCAAGTTTAATCAAACTAAAAATTCCTGACCCATTTCAATAGGATTAATCTGCTAATAAAAATCTCTCTATATTCAAACGATTTCAAAATTCACTATTAGCGGTGCACTAAAATTGTTGTGTAAATGGCGGCCTGCTAAAGCTTCATCTGTTCAAGTGAGACCCACTCAAACTTCATCTTTGCAAATAACGACCTATTAAAACTTCATCTTTTCAAATAATGACCTCAAATGATGATCTGTGCAAATGATAATCCACTGAAGTTACATGTATGCAAATTGTGATCCACTAAAGGACTGTATTATAGAGTACAAATTTGTTGAGAACACCGATAAGTTTGGAGTGGCCACTGTCCGTTGGATAGGACGTTAAGCCGTGGTTCGTGTGTGGGAGAGCCATACCTTGTACACGTTAAAGAACATCCTGGATGGCTTTGACGGGAGACTACCATTTGTCTCCCAACAGCTGTCCGTGGGTCCCCCCCCCCCCAACCTTCTCTGAACTCTTAGAGTCCTTGTAACCTGGCCATTTAACTGGGCGTGGGGTGGCTCATTTAGTAGTACGCAAGCTCGTAATCTCCAGTTCCGTGGTTCGAGTCCCAGCTGGGTCAGCGTTGAGATTCATCTCCGCAAAACTCCCCGCCCTGCCCACGGTCAGTAGGGGACACCGATGGGCTTGGAAAGACCGTCGTGAGACGTTAAGTCGTTAAGTTGAGGCCGTAATGAGTTAAAAGGGTCGTAAGAGTCGTCGAGGGTCGTAAGTTAAAAGAGTCGTTAAGTTCAGGTCGTAAATGAGACGTTAAGTCGTGGCCAAGTGTGGGGGAGATCCATACCCGTGCACGTTAAAGAACACACTGTTGAGAGACAAATGGTAGCCGTGCACGTTAAAGAACACAGCTGTTGAGAGACAGATGGTAGCCTCCCGTCAAGGTTGGCCTTGACGGGAGGCTACCATCTGTCTCTCAACAACTGTTCTAGTAGGTTCCTTCCCCCACCTTTTCTGAGCCTTTGGGTTCCTTGTGACCTGGCCATTTAGCCTGTTGTATGCAAAAAACTGCCGCTCAGAGGTAAAACAACCCAACCCAATAATTTGTTGTTCGTATAAAGTGCAATTTTTCTTCGTTCCTTCAAAACATAATTTAATCTTACTGACAAATTCTTCACTTGTTTCAAGTCTTACTGTTTATATTATTCGTTGTATAAACTTATTCATTTGACGTAGTCTAAAATATATTTTTTCCGAAGTTGTGCAAATTATAATAGAACCTGATTTGCGATAGCCTTACATAATTCATATCCGATCAGGTTAACGTTGTGATCATAATCATATTTCAAACAATTCTTTTCCTCTTAACCAAATAGGGGCGCAGGTGACTTAGTCGGTAGCACGCCAGGCTCGTAATCTGTAGTTCCCAGGTTCGAGTCTTAGCTGGGTCAGCGTTGAGATTTATCTCCGCAAAAATTCCCCAGTCCTGCCCACGGTCAGTAGGGGACACCGATGGGCTTGGAAAGGCCGCCAGTCGGATGGAACGTTAAGCCGTGACCCCGTGTGCGGGAGAGCCATGCCCTGTGCACGTTAAAGAACACGCTGGATGGCTTTGACGGGAGGCTACCATCTGTCTCCCAACAGCTTTTCCAGTGGGTCCCCTCCCCCAACCTTCTCTGAGCCTTCGGGTCCTTGTGACCTGGCCATTTAGCCCATGGTGTGCAAAAAAAGTGCCGCTCAGAGGTAAAACAGCCCAAAACAACAACTTAACCAAATAAAATATTTTTGATATCTTTTGCCAAAATTTTTATTTATTAAGAATTTCTTTTCACGATTTGTAAATATTCTGTGCACACAATGATACGGTAAAGATAAAAGAAACTCAATTTGAATAGAAGTAGATTTCACCTTTTTAATTTTACGCTCCATGAGGTCCATCGCTTTCGCTGATGTGCATGCGGCCTATGAATTTGTTTCCTTGATTCATGCTCCTGTTGCGTAAAATGAGTTGGACAATAAGTGTCATAAACCAAAAAAAAAATGCATGAAAAAGAGTTCAAAATATTCGAACCCAGATTTCTCTTTCATAAAACCTACCGAGTCTCATTCAATCTGTTTTCACTCTTTACCATAAAACCTCTAAAACTCTTTTACTTCATAAAAGAAAAACGCCTGAAATTTTCTTCCGATCTGCCACAACATTCTCCCCTTTCCTCATCTCTACCGAGGATGCAATAGCTACTTATTACCGCTTTTTGATTGGCTTCCCTGTATGCACCGTGACACTTTGTGAATCGTTCCGCTTTTCAATTGACTAAATGCGTCACAGTAAGAGAGGCCTCGTCGAGCGACACGTTTTCTTTTCATCACTGTGTCAACTCTTCCACTCCTGTCTCCCTCCAGCAAGCTCTTTTTTTTCCTTCTCTGCATGCGCTGAGAATAGAAGGGAACGATATTGATCCCGGGATGAAGTAATGGCGCAGTTTTCAGATCTGAAAGTAAAGCGTATTTGTTCCACTAGGTAGCGATGAATTCAATATGGATATTATCTGTCTTTCCAGGATGGAGTAAAAAGGTTCAGATTTAATGTCGTGTGGACTCTTTTTTTTTCTCTCTCTTCTTTCTGGATTTTGTTCTCCTGCTCCGTTATCGGCAGATAAAATTCTGTTCGCTAGTGGAATTTATTCCTGTGAATGGTTTCAACCAGCATTCACTCGTGTGGTTTCTGAAAACAGCTTTCGAAATGTCGGATATTTCAATCGTACAGATTTTAGGGGTTTCATTTATTCAGATTTCTTACGAAAGCAGTTCAGTAACTTGCGTTATAGAGGATGAAGAGTACGCGATTACTCTCTGATGTGATCCTTCATTGCTAGATTTGCGATGCTTATTGATTCATTATTATAGTTCAGTTGCTCAGTTGATTTTAATACCACTGAAATGATGAGGCCTTGGGTCATAAGGGCTTAATAGTTTAGGATAATTATTTTGGTTTATTGAACTAAAATTTTGATAAGGAAAATGGTGTTCTGGAAAGAGTTTTGGACTGAACTTGTCTATTTTAAGATGGTGATTTTTTTTTCTGCAAACGAGCTACAAAATAATGTTTCCGCTTTTTCTTCTATCCGTCCGGCTGTAGACATTCAACATTTTTTCAGATATAAATTAAAATGCTTTTTGGGTTGAATAAGTATAATAAAAAAGTAATAATTTATTACATAAGGACAAAACGTACATAGAAAACAATACACACAGACTATACAAAAAATACAATAACTCAACAAAAACATAATTTTGATCTCTACAATTGAGAACCAAAGGATAACTGCCTGTCCAGGTTCTCTTCAACATTGCCAATGAAAATTTCTGCAGCAGCACACTGTATCACATGGTAAACAATATTATAAAGAAAAATTGCTGTTTCTTAAAAATAAATTTTCTCATTAGAACAAATAAACCTAAATTATCTTTTAAATATCATAGGGTTATTTTCATTCCTAATATCTGAAGCGAAAGAATTAAACACAGATGGCGCAAGGTATGATATATATGTCTCTGTAAAATATTTTTTTGCTGTGATGCTGTGATTATATAGTAATCCAGTTTGTCTCGAGTTAAAAGTAAGTTTTCCGAGGTGTCGATTTTTTGATGGTATAGAAATAAAATAATTTTGTAAAAAAATAAACTTGTCTAATATTACAAAAATATCTTACAAGAAATGAAATATATATATTTAATTCTAAATACAATTTTGAAAATTCTTTAAATTATGTTGGTAATCTCACCCTCTGCCATAGATTTCTTATTATATATTTGAATATACCCATGCAAATATGATGTAATAAGAAAATGTTTTGGAACCAACTTTTAAAATATACATATTTTATATAAATTTTATTAAGTTTACCTATAGGTTTGCGTGTGATTTCCATTTTAAATTGGAATTAAGCACAACACCCAATAGTTGAACTCTTTCAATAAGTGGGCAAACGCAGTGAATACTATTTTTGCAATTTAATTCATGATATTTATTATAGGTGTTAGCGGTAACTCAAAAATATATATTTAGTTTTTCGAACATTAAGAGAGACGTTATTCAAAATGAACCATTTACAAAATTTTTTTAATCACTTCTTATAGAAATTTTTAAATCATGTATTTTGTCATGGGAATAAAGAATAGCAACATTAACAGCATAGCAAAGGAAATCACCATTTAAGTCCAATTGACATAAATCAATGATGTAAATTAAAAACAGGATTGGACCCTATATAGATCCTTATGGTACCCCTTTTGTAAATATCATGAACTCGCTTTATTCATTAGCAATTCTAACTGCTTGCCTTCTATTATGAAGGTAGCTTTCAATTCAATTGAATGCATGTCCTCATATACTATAGACATGGAGTTTTTTTAAAAAGTAAAGAAATATTCAAATACTGTATCAAATACTTTCCTTGTATTTAGAAAAAGTCTGTAATTTTTTTACTCTCATTGATATTCTTTTAAACCTTACCTGTTTAGAAATAATATACATTATTCTGGATTTTTATTTTACAGAAAACTATATTGCTTAGCAGAATTTTTTATTTTAATAATTAATGTTTTTAATTATTTTATCAATAACTTTTGATAGAACTGGGAGAACAGAAATTGGTCTATAATTATTAAATAGATTTTTATCTCCTCTTTTGTAAATAGGAAAAATTATGTCCCATTTTATTAAGGCATCATAAAATTTTCCTTATCAATATATTATCAATTATTCCTTTTCAGTATATTAAAGATTTCTGTAAGAGTTTTCAGGTGATGTTTATTGAAGAAATATTGAGATTCGCACTTTCGGAATCTCCCGATAGCTATAATCGTGCTCTCTAACGGTGTAAAAATTTGGTGGCAAATTTTTAAACGAATATTGCAAGCGATGTAATTATATTAGAAATTTACAATTTTGGTGGAGATATGTGAAGAACTCATCCTTACTTCCAAGGGGATGGGTAGGAAAAGTTTTTTTTTGTTTTAAGAAATTACTGATTACTTTTAGATATAAATTAAAAATTCCTTTGGGTTATATGAATATTGATAAATTTACGATTCACATTTTCTGTATCTCCCAAAAGTTTTAATTGCGCTCTCCAATGATGAAAAAATTTGAAAATTTTAAACGAATATTGCAAACGATCTATATGGACTAGAAATTTGATATATTTTAGTGGTGAAATGTACTGATCAAAAGGTTTACATTGGCAGAAACACTTTCTAGGTGGGTGATAAAACGACTTACAACTTTTTGTTTCAAAAGAGAAATGAAAATTATTTTTGAATAGGTGCTAACGAAATATGACGATTAATGGCTTTCAAATCCTCCCAACAACTCTAATTTGCATCGTTCAACAGAACTAAATGTCGAAAATGTAAAACTTGAAGTAATATTGCAAACGATAGGTAGCCGTCCCGTGGCCGAGTGGTTAGCGCGCCACGGGTTAGGCATGGATTTTGTGTTGTCTTTCTGCTGAGGTCCCCCCCCCCCATCCTCTCAGACCTTCTGCCATGGCGCATATACTGACAAGCTCCTATCAGACCTCTGTGGTAAGCAGCTGCTTGAGGGGGTATTTATTTTATTTATTTTATATATGCCAGAAATCATGGTAGTAGAATGTGTTGATCAAGAACCGATACCCAGATAATTTATATTCATTTGTTTAAATTAAATTACTATTGTTTAAATTTAACCGATTGCTCTTTATTTTTTAAATGTTGGTATTTTATTTTAAATTTTAATAATATTTTAATAATAAATAAATTACATTATATACACTGACAGATTTGCCTCTTAACTCTAGGGGGTGAAAGATGTAATTTTTTTCATTTTAAGTAATAAATAAGAATTTTTTTTTTTTGCTTTGTATAGAGCTAATAATATATTACTGTTTACGAAAATAAATGATTTCAATCACCATTAATTAGTATAGCTTACTACTTTTAAAGGGTGCAAAATTCAGAAAATGAAGAAAAACTTCGTTTTCTTTGAAAGCGAGCATCGCATGTTTGCCAGTGTTAATATGTTATTCTTCTAGTTAATCTTTGAATTACCAAGTGAAATGAGACACTTTTGTTGTCAGTTGTGGCCCATTTTGGAATTCAGCATGTTTTGTTTTTTCATTGTCAATACGAAACAGTTATTAAAACTTTTACGAATCATTGTGGTACGTAAAATAATATTTTAAAACTATAGTGATTACGAAACATTTTTCTCTTTTGTACTCTCTGCAAGACTAGATACAAGATATATGAAAACAAGTTTTCAAATCTCTTTGCAAGAGGTATGAAAACTGTTTAATGTCGCATAATGACGGATCGTTCTGTAGATGCGATATTAAACAGTTTCGAAACCTCTTGCAAAGAGTTCAACAGCGAAACCTAACAGGATTTGGCGACTGTGTAACTTTTGTCAAATGTATGGATACTCTATCCCTTGCCAAAGGTTTGAATACTGTACACTTCGAGGTTTGGAGACTGCTTTCTTGCCACAAGTTTGGAGACTGGATTTTTTTTACCATTATTTTGGATCCTCTTTCTTTCACTGTACCCCTTACTGTTATATAGGTTTTTCTCTTTCTTTGTGTTTAGCTCTCACTGTTTATATAGGGGAGGGATGGATCAGTCGATAGCGCGCCAAACTCGTAATCTGCAGTTCCTAGGTTCGAGTCCCAGATGGGTTAGCGTTGAGATTTATCATCGCAAAACTCCCCACCCTGCCTACGGTCAATAAGGAACACCAATTGGCTTGGAAAGACCGCCTTCCGTCGGATGGGACGTTAAGCCGTGGGCCCGTGTGCAGGAGAGCCATGCCCTGTGCACGTTAAAAAACACGCTGGATGGCCTCGACGGGAGGCTACCATCTGTCTCCCAACAGTTGGTCGAGTGGGTCCCCTCCCCCAATCTTCTCTGAGCCTTCGGGATCCTTGTAACCTGGCTATTTAGCCCATTGTATGAAGAAAATGCGCCGGTCAGAGATAAAACAACCCAACTGTTTATTTGCCAGAATTTTTGAGACTGTAATCATTGCCAATGGCTTCAAGATTGTAATTTGCATATCTTTTGGCAAGAATTTGAAAATTTTGTGTACCTCTTGCCAAGGGTTGGACATTTTGCGTAGCCTTTGCTAAGAGTTCCATATCCATAAGCAGCCAATTCCTTAATCAGTTGGGGCGGGGGTGGCTCAGTCGGTAGCGCGCCAGGCTCGTAATCTGTAGTTCCCAGGTTCGAGTCCCAGCTGGGTCAGCGTTGAGATTTATCTCCGCAAAATTCCCCGCCCTGCCCACGGTCAGTAGGGGACACCGATGGGCTTGGAAAGGCCGCCGTCCGTCGGATGGGACGTTAAGCCGTGGCCCCGTGTGCGGGAGAGTCATACCCTGTGCACGTTAAAGAACACGCTGGATGGCCTTGACGGGAGGCTACCATCTGTCTCCCAACAGCTGTTCCAGTGGGTCCCCTCCCCCAACCTTCTCTGAGCCTTCGGGGTCCATGTGACCTGGCCATTTAGCCCTTGGTGTGCAAAAAAGTGCCGCTCAGAGGTAAAACAACCCAACAACCCAACCCTTAATCAGTTCCTTAATAGTAGTTTTAAATAATACAAATTTTTCTCATGGGATAAAAACAATTCAACTCTTTTTAAGGATATACTTTTAATTTCTGTGAAAAATTATATGCGTAAAAATACTAAATAATTACTAAATCAATCAATCGATTTTATTTCATCATCATATACAATTTATAACATAGAAAAATATGAATGAACCCAAAAACCACATGGTTTGTCTTGGCCATTAAAGGAAATTAATACAAAAAACAATAACGACTTACTACAAAGATTTCAAAACAATGTGTGTCATTTTTCCGATATATGTACAATACATTTTTACTTTGCACTTGATTATTTAACATAGGTGCAACATCTTCGAAGTTATCCTTTAGTATGCAAATAAATTGAGGAAATAATATACAGCATGCTCCGAGTCAGAAGAAGAATAGCGTGTGAAAGAAATGTAGAAGGGGAGTAGGATGTCCTATATGTGGAGGGACAGAAGAGAAAATTGAGAAGAAGAATTTAAAATAAATTTAAAATGAAATTACTATAAAGCGATCTCCTTTATTGTATTCTGATTCATATTCTCCTTCTTGCACAGTGGACTTTGAAGTTTATCAATCGGTAGTACTCCAGTCTCGTCGTGTGATGTTCCCAACTGACTGTGAGATTATCTCCGCTAAGCCACGTCCGTGTGCAAAAGTGTCCTAGTTTAGAAAACATACTGAATGAGCTTGACGTGATTTCCATCTCTCCTAACAGCACTTTATTAGATTCCCATCAGCTGTTCGGTTATTACCCTTAAGATCCTTATGATCTGGCTATTTAGCCAATAATGTGCCCAAAAGTGCCGCTTAGAAGTATAATAACGGAACTGTATTTTGCACTGCGATCAATAGATGTCACCAGTCACAAATTAATGCCAATGTGAAATATTTTATCGAAAAACCCAAAGCTTTGTGGTCCGTTTCGCCGAAGAAATCTTTCCTTGCCTGGAGTGCGTTCACGAAATGCTCTAAATGTTGCCTTCTACATCCTGAGTAACCAACAGTTGTAATAATAACACAAGAGCAACAAGTCTCTGCTCCGACGCATGGCTCACATCCGCAACATGCTGAAGTGGAAGCAACTGACAGCTAAAGCGATCTAACTGCAACCACATCCACTTGGCGCTGGATGATCAGGATATTTTCATTCCTTCTCCTGAAGAGTGCTCCAGCAAGCTCTGACTAGTCTTCTTCCCCCTATCCCTAGAGGCGCTTTCTTTCTCCATATCGCGGCAGTTATGAACCATTCTCGAAGAGCAGGTGTGATTTGGAGAACGTAAGGCTCAGACTTGGGGTGATTAACGTCGCAAAGGGACATCACAGCGACACGTTTCGTTTAAATTAAATATCTCCCCTCGCTGCGCCGGAGCTAATTGAGATGACTTGGTTGGCTGTTTGGTTGGGTTGTTTTGGTGGTTGGTGTCCCTATGAGAGACTGTGGAAAGCTTTTCTATATCTTCTTTTCTCATTTCCATCCAATCGGATCTCTGTATTCGCGAAGGTGGAAAGCTTGGTGCTATATTCTTATCGTTGTTCGCTGTTGTACAGACACACTAACACACATTTCGTGCATCGTGATGAGGTTCTTCCGTTGCTCCAGTAATGAAAGGAAGGAGCTGGGTACGATACGGATGCATTACTGATGTTACCGAGAAACCACCACGCGATGGGGGAATGTAGCAGCAGCGTTCGAAGAGTTAGACTTGGATGATGGATGGTTTTGTGCGCCCTGCTCCTAATGTGAATTGCAAATCATCCTAATAGTCACTTGAAGAAACTGGGATTCCCAGAGAGAATAGGATGATGCTAAGAAAATACCAATGTTGAAAGTTCAACTTTTTTTCTTTTCGTGATGTTTTTTGGGTCATATACCCTATATGAAATGTTTTTTTTTGTGTTGAAGCTTTAAAATAGAATGTTAAAGCAAAATTATGAAACGGTTGCTTAAGAATTAAAAGTTACTTTATTAAGATAATATATTTATGCCATCAGCGAAAAAAAACAGATTTTACAATGAAGAGTATTACAGTCAAAATGGATTATTTCGATACACAGCATTGATTAGTACACATTAATGCAGATTTTATTTTAAAAATTATTAAACTGTTTACAGTTACATTATTTACAACACTTGTGAAAGCATCTTGCAGTAAACTAATTTCTCTAATATAAAGGATTCCGTCAGTGGTGCGCCAGGATCTTAATCTGCAGTTCCCGGGTTCAAGTTTTCAACTCCTTGTTTTGAGATTTATCTTCGTATCCATCACCTTGCCTCCAGTGAGAAGGGTACACTGATAGGCTTGGAAAGATTGGGATGGGGACGTTAAGGCGAGGTGTTTAGGACTTGCGCAATGCAGCCATACCTTGTGCACTGTAAAAAAACGCTTAATTGCGTTCACAGGGTATTCCAACTCCTAGCCGCTGTCCAGTGAAACCTTTTTCCAACTTTCTCTGAACCTTTGGGATTCTTGTGACTTGACCATTTAGACCACTGTATGCACAAAAGTGCCGCTAAAAGATAAAAACAATTCAACTAATCTAATACGCCTAACACTAAAGCTTACACCAGATAAAAACAAATAAACTTTTCCCTTAGGCTCCAAAGAACTAAAGTTTATTTTTATTGAATTCTGTAAAAAGCGTGTTCCAGCCCACTCTCATTGGTTGAGCCAATCTGGCTTGCGCATCAAGTTCATTGCTGAGAGTTTTACCACCTCACCGCTACCAGGTTGGGTTGTTTTCCCTCTGACCGCCACTTTGTTTGCACACAATGAACTAAATGGCCAGTCATAAAGACCCAAGGGCTCAGAGAAGGTTGGGGGGGGGGGAAGATGACACACTTGGACAACTGTTAAGAGACAGATGGTAGCCTCCCATCATGGTCATCCAGCCTGTTCTTTAACGTACACGGCTCTCCTTCATACGGGGCACGGCTTTACGTCTCATCCGACTGACGGCGGCATTTCCAAGCCCATCGGTATCCTATACTGACCGAGGGTAGGGTGGGGAATTTTTCGGAGATATATCTCAACGCTGGCACACCTGGGAACTATAGATTACGAGCTGAGGCGCTACCGACTGAGCCACTCCCGCCCCTAACTCTACCAGCGATGACAACTTCGTTATCATTTAATTAATTTCTTTTACCGGAATAGTATATTAACGATTTCCTTTCTGCACCAAAATAGACTTTAGAAAAAGAAATCAGCAGATCAAATAAGTATAAAAAACAACAGAATCACAGCCCTTTTCTCTTTAGTTCCGAAACAAAAAGAACATGAGAGGAATGTTTTTGTCATACGAGAAACTTTAAGTAAAACACATTTTTCTTTAACAAAAATCAATATTGTTCATTGTAGGTTTATTTTATTTTTCTCCAAAAGCAAAATCCTTACCAAAGGGTGAAATTAGATGCTGTTTATTATAGAACTTTCCTCCAGGAATCTGAGAAGCAGTGTTTGAATTTTAAATCTAGTGCTTTTACTGTAGCTTCTATTCAGGAGAAATTTCATTGAGACTTTGTCTTGAAATTGATAGAGAGGACAATATAGAAACACATGAGAAATATTTTCTGTATTTTTACAGATGGCACAAAGTGGAGAAGGTTTTTTGTTAAAGAAAAATTAGAATATAGAGCTACCATTTGGTGGCTTTGTATACCATACTTCCCAAGCAGCTGATTGCCACAGATCTTTGACACATTGGCAGAAGCCTGTCAATGTAATATGCCATAGATATATTTTTGTGAGGAAGGAAACACCTGCGCAGAAGACATCCGAAAATTCTTTTATTTAATATATACACTGTGATCATTGAATTATAATCATCCCACCCATGTTATGTCAATGGGACGCTAACTTCAAAGCTCTAAAAGTTTTAAAATTAGCGTTTTAGATGTAAAATGTGACTAAAGGTGAATTGAACATCTCAATCAATTCTGTTTAGATATCGATTTTCAACAATATTCCTCCAGTATTTAAAGAGTTATTTAAGTTTGAACATTTAATAACAGTAATGCTGCACATAAGAATTAACCTTTGATGTTGATTGAAACTGAAATAAAAACTATTTTTATGCACGTTTTATAAATAATTATTATGCATTTTAATAGGGTGTAAATAATTCCTTCAATATTCTTTTATTTTTTTTTGATAAATTTCTTAAAACACATTGTTGCTCTTAAATGTAAACTTCATTACCTGTTTAAATACTGAAAACATTTTAAAAAATAAAGCTTTAGATCGATTTAAGATCTTTAAAATTTATTCTGAGCCTCATAAAATGCTTATTTTAGAAGTTATAGATCTCCGAAATTAAATTCCCATTGAAAAAACATTATTGTGCAGTTGTCATTATTGAATGGCCCATTGAGTTTTTTTTAAGTTACTGCGATTGTAGTTTGCTTTTTCCATTTCAAGAGTAATAATCATTTTGACAGGCCTCATGTGTTTGAGAGACTGGCGAATAAAACCGTCCCTTTTGCAGCCTTAGAATAATGTGTTTGAAGCTAGTATAAAGAGGCGAGGTGTGGTACAAAATTTGAGGGGGATCGATTCATACCTCTCTTTGGATGATACATTAACCCATGGTCCAGTGTACGGAAGAATTGTAACCTGTGCACGTTAAAGAACACACTGGATGGCCTTAACAGGGGGCGACCATTTGTCTCCCAATAGTTGTTTCAATGTTCCCTCAAACTTCGCTGAGCCTTCTGGGGCCGTGTGATCTGGCGATTTAGCTTATTGTGTGCAAACAAAGTGCTGTTCAGAGGTAAAACACCCCGACCCATGTTTAAGAGAACAGTTCTACCCCATGGTTTCAATTTTAACTAGTTTATCCTTGCTATTTTATCAGAGCCATCGGCATAACTCTGAAAGAAGGTATGGGCTAATACAATAGCCCGGTACTTCACCCTGTCATATGATCTATGATCTCTCTCTAGCATTAGTTCATGGTTTAGAGTTTAGAAACAAGTGTTGAATTCTAGTAAACTGTTAGATTGCATGGGTAAACCCTGCTTGTTTTAAAATTTGTGGTGAAAGTTAAAAAGTATAAATTTATAAGTTCAAAGCAAAGTTAAGTTTCTGTGGCTGTAATTTATGTAAGAGTAGGGTTGTTTTATCTCTGAGGCGAACTTTTTTTGCACACAGTGGGTTCATTGGGTAGTTCACAAGGACTCCAAGAGCTCAGAGAAGGTTGAGGTTAGGGGATACACTGGGTAGCTGTCAGGATACACATCGAAGTCTCCCATGAAGGCCATCCAGAGTTAACAGTTCCTCTAACGTGCACAGGATATGTATCTCCTGCACATGAGCAACTGCTTAACATCCAATCTGAACGGACGGCGGTCTTTCCAAGCCCATCGGTGTCCCATTCCTGACCTCGAGAGCAAGGTTGGTGTTAGAGGAGATTGATCTCAACGCTGGCACAGTTGGGACTCGATTCTGGGACTTCGTATTATACGAGCCTGGAACGCTACCGTCTGGTCCCCCACCGCCCCGATAATTTATGTAAGCGTGTATTATTTCGGTGATTAGTATTTCTATCTATTTGTTACTGAGATTAATCAGTTTATGTAAATAAACTTGCAATACTCTCATTCTACCTCCTGTTTTAAATTCATAATAATATACATACACGAAAAAACAGCTGCAAAAATCTGAAATTTGAGCTTTCCCATGCATATTTACTTTAGCTCTTACAATTAAAAAAGCAAGACAGCTTATTTTTTTCGAGTGGATAGATAATTTTCTCTAAACATTTTATCCCTTGCAAAGTCGAAAAGAAACTTGTTATTGTTACGACAGATGTTATGTATTTTAATAGGGTGTAAATAATTCCTTCAATATTCGCTTAATTTTTTGACAAATTTCTTAAAACGCATTGTTGCTCTTAAATGTAAACTTTATTACCTGTAATGATGAACTTATGGTAGATGTGTCATGAACGCTCGCGTATGCTTTAGCGTGACAATTACGCGATCAACTGATTAGAACGGAGAGATACTTTAAATAATAAGAATTGTGGTGGAAAAACAAAGGTATAGTGAAGTAATAAAGAAAGAAGGATGTAGTGCGTTAAATTAATGTTGTGTGATGCTACGTAAGAAGACTGATCTTATTTGATTCAAGATGAAGTTCCGGTGATGCAAGGGAATCAACAATAAAATTTGTTCTTGGGTCCTCTATCAGGAAAGATCAATGTTAGATATTTCGCATCTATAAGGCATAAAGTATTATTAAGATAGTCTTGTATCACAAATGAAATTCAATATAAATTGGTTTATTTGTTGAATGTTACAAAGTAATAGGTTCTATTTTGTCATAGGAGGTGAATATTGACAGCACTATAGTTTAAACAGTGAAAATTAGTTAAACATAGTAAATAGTTCTTTTTATGGTTTGACATTATACTAAGAGGAAGAGAAATACTTGTGTTTAGATAAGATTGTTTTATTTGTATGATTTTGTGCCATTTGTAATAAATTACTTCATTCATACTTTGGTTTGGTAAAAATGCTTTAGAACTCATGCTCAGTTTTCATCCGTTTAAATTCATAACATTATTAATAAGTTTCATAAATAGTTTCATAATATATATAAAATTAGTCATCATTAAACACTTTTTTAAATTATTTTAAAACATTGTTAAAAAGTATTCTCCCCCCTCTTAAACTTCAAGGAATGGGAAATATAATCCAGTGAGTATCCATGCATACATATTAAAAACACACGGTAAAACTAATTTTGAAATAAGTAGGTAGAAATCGAAATCGTGCTATTAATGCAACTCTGCACCGTAGGGAATAACTTGTGTGCCACCATCGTTGATGAACTTCACTGGCACTATGCCCAGAAGGCAAGTCTCTAGAAGAGATGCCTACCAAGGTTTGGAAGTCGATTAGAATAACATTAATCACGTTAACTGATGACAGAAGCACGCATCTGGAGTATTATGACATGAGACAGCTTTTTCTGCAGCAGTGTGGAGATGTGAACGAAACAAGTTATAGAACAGAGTGCGAATTATTTTGTCTTAACTAGAAATAAAATAATTGTTTCATAAGGATTCAGATTTTATTATTTTTTTATGTTTGGGTTGGGTTGTATTGTTTTACCGTCCCATGGCCGAGTGGTTAGCACGCTTGGCTACTGATCTAAGGGACCTGGGTTCGAGCCCCGGGTAAGGCATGGCTGTGTGTGTCGTTTTTCTGCTGAGGTCCTGCCATCCTCTCAGACCTTCTACTATGGCATATAAACTGACAGGCTGCTGTCAGACCTCTGTGGCAAGCAGCTGCTTGAGGGGGTATTTATTTTTTTGTATTGTTTTAGCTATGAGCGTTACTTTTTTTGCACACAATTTGATAAATGGCGAGAGTCACAAGGATCCCAAAATCTCAGATAATGTTGGGGGAAGTGGACCCATTGGACAGCTTTTAGGAGAGCAATGGAAATCTCTCGTTCAGGCCATTCAGCGTGGCCTGAACGAGAGACAAACAACAACGTACACAAACAAGAAGCCAAGGCTTAACGTCCCATCAGAAAAATGGTGGCCTTTCCAAGCCAATCGGTGTCCTCTTTCTGACTGATGACAGGGTAGGGTTTTACGGCGATAAATCTCAACGCTGTAACAGCTGGTACTCGAACCTAGGAACTGGCGATTACGAGTCTGGCCTACTACCGAGTGAGTCAATCCCTGCCTCTAGGGGGAAGGGAATTCACTGGATAATTGTTAAGAGAATGATGGGAGTTCCCCTTCAAAGCCATTTAACGTCAGCAGAATAATACTCTCCTGAATAGTTTTTTTCGCTACACAAAGAGATAAATGACTTAAAGTCTTAGAACAAAGTCGGATTAAAAGATAATAATAGACATTAAAAATCTTTAATTATAATTCCTATTTACTCTAAACATGTTTTTTTATATGTATAATTCCTATTTACTCTAAAAATGCTATTTAGAACCTTCCTTAATGACTAAATGAAAACAATTCTTATCATGGTTTTTCTCGAACTTTGTGTAGTAACCCTTGGAAGCCGGGGGCTCGTGAGAAACTGAAACATAGCCGCTAACATCTTTTCCATGTGTAAAACGCAAACACATGTCTCCACGTTGATAAGATTGTCTTGGTACAGTTCTGTATACCTTCAGGCATTTCAGCAATAGAGAGCAAATGTCGATGAAATGCTGATGTATACCAGAAAACGAAACCGACCGTATCAAAAACGATGCTCAGGTTTAAAAATTATGCTGTAACAAGTATGCTCATCTTTCTCATTAAAAAAGTATTTATAGCTTTAAACTTCATAATATTCTATTATTCCAGTTAACCAATTTTCAACATTGTAAACATGTTAATGTAGCATTTTTTGAAAATAAGTAGGTACGAAAAAACATCTGCAAATATCTGAAAATTTTGCTCTTTCATAGTTATATTTACTTTAGCTCTTACGATTAAAAAGCAAGACAGCTTATTTTTTTAAGCGGGTTTTTCTTATATGAATGAAACACGTAATGTTACTTAGACATGAGTAGCAAAATAGACGTCATTATAAACCAATGCTGCGGTTCAGAGAATGTAAACGTCACGCTATTCCTATACCAGTGACGTTCATCAGGGCGTGAACATCACATCATTCTATGCTAATATGTCTCATCAGGACATGAAGTCATGTCATTCTATGCCAATATGGCTCAGCAGTACGTAAACGTCACCAATACCATTAAAGCAGTTCAGCAGAACTTGAATATTACTGAATTAGATGCCAATATGGCTCAGTAGCATATGAATGTTACGTCATCCTACGTCACCAGTCTACGTCAATGCTACAAGCTTCGAGGAACGTAAACGTCACATCATTCATTGTGCTCTGTGAAAAATGTCTGAGGCATTCATCTCATTACCCCTCAAGCAGCTGCTTGCCACAGAGGTCTGACAGAAGCCTGTCGGTTTATTACACCGTAAAGAAGATCTGAGAGAAAGGCGAGACCTAGCAGAAATACATCACAAACATCCATACCTTACCTGGGATTCGAATCCAGGTCCCTTTGGTCAGTAGTCAAGCAAGCTAATTACTCGGAGGATCTTTGTCAAAGAGACGATAATGTCAAAGAGACGAAATATCGATATTTTTTGTTATTGAATTAACTAACTCTACTGTAACGCTCACTTGGTATGCTAATAAAATAAAATAAATACCCCCTCAAGCAGCTGCTTGCCACAGAGGTCTGACAGGAGCCTGTCAGTTTATATGCCACAGTAGGAGATCTGAGAGGATGGCAGGACCTCAGCAGAAAAACGACACACACATCCATGCCTAATCCGGGGCTCGAACCCAGGTCCCTTAGATCAGTAGCCAAGCGTGCTAACCACTCGGCCACGGGACGGCAAAATACCCCCTCAAGCAGCTGCTTGCCACAGAGGTGTGACAGGAGCCTGTCAGTTTATATGCCACAGTAGAAGATCTGAGAGGATGGCAGGACCTCAGCAGAAAGACAACACGGACATCCTTGCCTTACCCGGGGCTCGAACCCAGATCCCTTAGATCAGATCGTATATAAAGTAAGATACTTATAAAAAGCATTACGTAACGGGGTGAAAGGGTCAAAATTTAACTAAGCAGAGTTACGAAATTTATGGACAACCTGTAATGTACCATCCAATTGAGGAACACCTTAACAAGCTCATTACCTTTGTCTTCTAGCACACCCGGATTGTAATTATGATGTTCCGAGGTTCGAGTGCCAACTGTGCCTGTGTTAAGATTAACCATCATTAACCTCGGTGAGAAAGGGGACACATATTGATTGGGAAAGGTAGCCGTGCTGGAAGTTGAGCCATAGCACCATGTGCAGGAAAGCCACATCCTGTACACTATAAAGAATACGCCAGACAGGAAGCTTCCATCTGTCTTCTAACAGCAGTTTCAAGGTATCCCCTTTCTTCAACATTTTCTGGACACTTGGGGGTCCTTGCGACCTGGCCACAAAGTGCCACTCAAGGTAAACAATTCTGGGTTCGCAACGGAAGATATTTCAATACTCCCATGATCCATCTAAAATCTAATAAGTAATTTTCAGTAACAAAACCAATCGTTATTACGACTAACTGGAAACCTATAAGGAACCACTAAAATGCTTAACTTTAAATTATAAAGTCCGAAAATGAAGTTAAATCGAGTTAATTCTAACGTAGATACTTTATACAAAGTTGGTTATGAAGAACAAAATTTAAGAATGACTATGAGAATAACTTTCACCGATTCTTTTTGTTCTGGTATTCCAATTGGATGGCTTTCCGATGTGGAAAAACAGCGACCTTTGAATTTCAAAAAACCATCTGTCTCCTAACAACTATCCAGTATACCCCCTTTCCCAAATCTTCTCTTTAGCCCATTGTGTGCAAAAAAGTGCCGCTCAGAGATAACCCAACCCAACAACTATCTATATTGTAATACTGAAACATTATAACCTCTGCAACAGGTTAAATATTTCTATGTACCTATTCTTTGCATCATTCCCGTTTACAGTGGACTTCAATCACGAAAAAAGATAATGAATATTCATGAAAGAATTACGCTCTTACAGTAGAAAAAAAATCCTCCTAATTACTTTGTTTCGAGATTTTTTTTTTTACTGTTAAGTAGAATTTTATCGTTTTCGGTATCTCCTTCATTATGCAGCACATTATGTTATATGCATTGCAGTTTTAAAATGTTTACCCTAGTTACGTAGGTAACTTCCATAATAGATTATTTTTTGCATAGTTAAATTATCAAAAACTGCATTAGTTGTTTGCTTTCTTATTCTTCTTCGTGCTGCATTATGAACGAAAAACGTATTTTTTTTTCGTATTTATTTTCTGAAACTACATTTCAATTAAAAAGTTTCTTTTATTTCTATGCTACATTTATTTTCTGTTAGCTGAAACGTTAATTAATAATCAGTGGAATTTTGTATTCTATACTTCATCCGATGTAAATATATATTGGCAATTACCAAATAGAAAAGTGTTTTCGAAAGTGTTCTTCCAGAAAATACTTTGTAAGTTAGATGGTAGAGCTAGAAAATTACTTTGTGTATTTTATCCATTATACCCATTTCAAATCATCTTTAGTTGCTAAGAACAATTTATGAATTCATAATCTTCAGAATTTCAGCTCCTTAATTGAAATCTGTTAAATGCCGACCCTTTTTTTTTCTTAGCGAATAAGGAGTAAGGGGTGGCTCAGGAGGTAGCTCTCCAAACTCGGAATTTGCTTTTCCCAGATTCGAGTCAGAGCTGTGCCTGGTTAAGAAGAGTTCCTGGGTTAACAGGCCCCCGTTGTGCCTTCTGTGAGAAAGGGAACACGACGGCCCTTGAAAAGGCACCGTCCATCGAAGGGGACCAAAGCCGCGACCCCTTGGATAGGAGAGCCTGTGCACATTAGAGAACCTGGATGGCCTTGCTACGAGTCATCTGTCTCTTAACAGCTGTCCAGTTGTTCCCTTCCTCAACCTTCTCTGAGCCTTTGATGTCCTTGTGGTCTGGCTATTTAGCCTATTGTATGCAGAAAAATGCCTATCCGAAGTAAACAACCCAACCAATACTTGGCGAATAAAGTATGTTTAACAAAACTCTGATGTTAATTGTTCGGCCAAAAACGTGCCTGAGTATTTTTTTTTCTGCTGGAAGAGGTCCACCTCACAATGACCCCATGCAATTTTGAGATAATTCAACCAACGCCATAAATTTAAACAAGATATAAAATAATATCTGTCTTCCTCTGAAATGTAAGATGAACAATAATTTGCAAAAACGTCATATTTTAGTGGCTAAGAAATTTTTCTATATATCTGTGGTGAGGTAGAAGTATTCAATCCCATCTAGAAAAAGGACGAGGGGAGCGGCAAGAAACACAATATAATCGAAAAACTTCAAAAGGAGTGCAAGAGACTGGATTTTCAATGCAGTTTAACAGGTCTTTAAAACTTTCTTGTAAAATGCATGAAGTATAAATGAGTTTCATAATTTTTTTACCCCTATTACCATTATAAGCATTCTGAAAGGGGGGGGGGCATGGTTCCCCCTTTCAGAATCTCTTGCCGCTTCTACCCTAGATCCGACCCTAGAAGTAGCTAATATGTCCATTTATTTAATGTTTCCGCAATCATTATTAAAGTTTGTTACTTTCTTAAAATCAGGATTTCTCTATATGTGAATGGCTTTTTCCATACCTGGAGGTGACGTTCTGAGTATTAATGGCACTTATGTCTCCAAGATGGAATCTCGTTTTCTACTGAAGGTTTCGCAGCCCTCAGCAGATTTGGTTTGTTAGCCAACACTTAAAGAACATCGCAACATTTACGTGAGAGAGAAGACATCAGGGAATGTATAAATCTTTCCCTTTAAAAACTTACTTTGCAAAGCACCAAACTATTTTATTTTATCCGAGTGGTTAGCCTGCTTGGCTACTGATAAAAGGGCACTTTTTTCCATACAATGGGCTAAATAGTCAGATCACAAGGGCCCGAAGGTTTCAGAGAAATTTAGAGAAGGGAACCCACTGGACCGCTCTTAGGAGTATGCGCCACACGTTGGGCAGATCTGACGGTCAAGGACATCCAGTATATGTTCTTGAACGTGCACAGGATAAAACTCTCCTGCACACGGAGCTAGAGCTCGTGTGCAGGAGAGCACCCTTTCTAACCGAGAGCAGGGTGGGGGGTTTAGCTCATTTAAATTTCAACGCTAGCACGGATGGAACTCGAATCTGGAACTGCAGATTACGAGTCTGGCGTGCTGTCGGCTGATCGATCCCGCACCACTAATCAAAATGAACCTTGTTCGTGTCCCTGATAAGACATGGATGCTTTCTTTCGTGTGTTACCTTTCTTTTGAGTTTTCACTTTCCTTGCCGATCTCTATGGAATATTAAACTGACAGACCTCTGTCAGACCTCTTGGGAAGCGGCTGTTTGAAGGGTAAATTTATTTTTTATAGTATTTGCGGGTGACAGTTTTCCATAACAATGAAAAATATATGGAAAGAAATGGACATACTAATTCTGCCTTCTCATCGCAGAAATAACCTAAATCACTACCCATAACATGTGACTAAGTGGCTACCAAGTCAACATAATTACTGTTAAATATTCTAATTTCCGTAACTCCCTAAATACTGCACAAATATTGTTGGGAACAGATATTGAAATAAATTTGATTGAAATCTTTAAATTATCTTGAGTCAGTTTTTCATAAAAGGTTCGTTTAAGAATCTATTGAGTTCTATTGATATAACATGGAACTGCACCTAATAAAGTGGCCTTTGGGCGTATATCATATATAAACTAGTTGGACGACTATTTTTACGAATCCACAAATTGTCCCACAGATAAATAGCAACTTTATCGAGTCAAGGATAAGATAAGCGAAAAAAAGTATTTAATTTTGGAAAAACAAAAACTGAAAATGCCAAAAGTTCTAATAGAATCAGACATCTGATAATTCTAATCTTGTTCCGTGATGGCACTCTACACGAATTATAAGTTGTTCCCCACTGTTTTAAGGAACTTTCTTTGTCATTACTGCGTCTAGTTACCGGATACTGATATTTACTTAACAGAAAATCGATCAAAGCTACTATTTCCCAGAACAAATTACAAACGCGGAGTACACAACGCAATCAAATTCTCAGAGAACATATTTGCGTTTAAGATATTAAATGCGACGTTCTTGGAAATGTGTCGGGTTACTTGTGATTGAAATTCGAAACAATGTTTAGCAGCAAATTTCGGCCTTTAAACCTCGATTTCAGGTTCTATAGTTTAATTAGTGGTTAGTCTTGTTTGTGTAATAACCGAATGTCGGTAGTTGCTAAAAGTGATTGCTTAGTGAGACAGTGTAAATTGCCATTGAGTTGGGTTGGGTTGTTCATTTAGAAACAGAATATTAGAATTGTTATATTAGAACGTAATTGGACGAATGCTTTTTTGAATATCAGACCTGTTTGAAAATTTTCAGTCAAATCTGGAGTGTTCTCCAAAAATTTGCTTTCTTTGTTATTAAGATGGAGAACAATTTTTTTTGTGCATATTCACTGCAATAAAAATAATTACCCCTCAAACAGCTACTTTCCACAGAGGTCTGGCAGGAGTATGTCAGTATAATAAGCCATAGAAAAGATCTGTTGAAAATTTGGGATAGCAGGAAGCCCAATGTTGAAGGGTTTCTGGCCTTCCCATCACATTTTATCACATTTTCTGTTGAAAAAGCAACAGAAGAAAGAAAACATCCGTGCCTTGCCAAGGATTCGAATCCGGTTCACTCTGATCAATAGACAAGCACGTTAACCACTCGGCCATGGGTGTTACTGTATTGTATTACCTCTGAGAGGCATTTTGTGCACACAGTTGGTTAAATAGCAAGGTCGCAATGACCCCGAGGGCTCAGAGAAAGTTAGAGGAAGGAGACCCACTGGACAGCTGTTAGGAAACAGAAGTGATCCCGGCATCAAAGCCATCCAGTGTGTTCTTTAACATACACAGAGAATGGCTCTCCTGCACATCGAGCCACGGCTTAATGCCCCATCCGACGGACGGCGGACTTTCCAAGGTCATCAGTGTCCCTTATTGACAGAGGGCAGGGTGGGTGTTAGCGGAGATAAATCTCAACGATGGCGCAGGTGGGACTCGAACCTGGCAATCGCAGATCACGAGCATGGCGTACTACTGATTGAATCAACCCCCGCCCGCTGGCCATGGTACTAGGTTAGTAGGGAACACCGATGAGCTTGGAAAAGCCGCCGTCCGTCTGATGGATGTTAAGCCGTGACTCCGTGTACCTCATCATTATCAAGCAGCCATGGGCTACGGAGGTCCAACCAGACCGTGCAATTTAGTTCTCCAAGCAAGTCTATCCTAAGTTACATCTACTGCATCTGGCCACTGCACACCAATTCTAACAAGGTCCTGTTTGACATTGTCTGCCCACCGCATCCTAGGTCTCCCCTTCTTTCTGAGGCCTTTAGGCACACTGTTCATAACCCTATTCGCCAATCTATAATTATTCATACGGGCAACATGGCCAAACCAACGGAGTCTCTCTCTGCACAATATGCTGCTTAAAGGAGGTTGCAAACTCCTTTGCCTAACCTCATCATTAGTTGCAAAGTTGAACCACCTAATGCCCAAGATACTGCGTAAGCATCTGGAATCAAAAGCATCTAGTTTCCTGTTATCTTGTTTACAAAGTGTCCAAGTTTCACTACCATAACTAACCCTAGAAAGAACCAAACTATTATACAGTCTAATTTTAGTCTTTAGGTGTATACGCCTATTTCTCCACACTCTCCATAGATTCTTAAAAGTCCCGGCAGCAATCCCAATTCGCCTGTTAATCTCATTCCGCACATCACCGTTATCTGTTACATAGCTCCCAAGATAATTAAACTTAGCTGCTCAAGACTGCAACCATTCAGATTAACTGAATCACAGCCTGTCTGACCAATTTTCATCACTTTAGTTTTCTCTCTGTTTATAACCAAACCTACTCTACTACCAGTCTCATCAACAGCTCGAATGAAAGAGTTCATCTCATCAACATCATTTGCCAAAAGGGCTAAATCATCAGCATAATCTAAATCAGAAATTTTCGTATCTCCAGTCCATTTAAGGCCAAAATCTTTCCCTTGAAGTGAATTTCGCATAACATAATCAATAACCAAGCTAAAGAGAAAAGGAGACAAAATGCACCCTTGTCGAACACCAGAAGTAATGCTAAACCAATTGCTACAAGCCTTACCAACTCTCACACACGACTCAGTGTTATTATAGAGAGCTTTCATTATGTTAACTAACTTGTCTGGTATACCATATGATCTCACAATCAACCACAAATTATGACGATCAACAGAGTCGAAAGCCTTTTGAAATCAACAAAGTTAGCAACCAAAGGTTTCTGAAACTCTAAACATTTCTCAAGAATCTGCCTAAGTAAAAATATCTGATCCACACATCCCCTACCACTTCTGAATCCACATTGCTCATCACGCAATTGAGTGTCAACCAGATTCTTAATTCTATTAAGCACAATCATGGAAAGAACTTTACCTGGAACAGAGAGTAGGCTGATACCCCTATAGTTATCATAAGAACTGCGATCACCTTTTTTTTTTCAAGACAACAATAGCTCTGGTAAAATCCTTTGGAACCATGCCTTTATCATAAAAGATATTCAGAATTTCAGTCATCCAAGTGGTAACCAAAACATTCCCAGCTCTAAGCCTTTCGGTAGTAATTTCATCTACCCCTGGGGATTTATGTAGTTTAAGTTTAGAAACAGCCAAAATAACTTCAGATTGTGTTATAGGGCCAACATTAAAGCCACCAATGCATCTATCATCATTGCAAACAATGGGAGTAGAACTAACTACATTGTTTAGAACATCACTGAAATGCTCAGCCCACCTAGCCATGACAGAATCCTCCCCTTCTATACCTTGTTTATCCTTCAATCCTTGTATACCTGTCCGTTTTCTACCACACAAAACATTAACTATCTGGTACAGCTCTCTGCTGTTGTGCTGTCTAACTGCTTCCTCAGCTTTGTCAGCCAAACCATCAAACCAAAGATTCTTATCAGCAGCTAACTGATCTTTTACACGTTTATTAAGTTCTCTGTAATGCTTTCTGTTAGGACTAGTAGGGTATTGATTAAAGACATTCCTGCAGTTTTTTCTTTCCGAAATAAGCTCAAGTGCCTTATCACTCAGATAATTCTGTCTCTTCTGCTCCTTTTTTCGTAAAAGAGTATTGTTAGTGTCCAAAAAAGCCTGTTTAAAATGATCCCATTCTTCCTCAACTTCAGTAGTAAGCAAATCATGACTGTCATAATGACTAAGTAACCTATCATGGTAAGCTTTGGTTATAACTGGATCTTTCAGAGTTTCAGTATTAAAACTAAATTTTTTAACCCTAGCACAACACTTTTTAGGTTTAAGTTGCAAGACACTTTTAACAAGGTAATGGTCAGATCCAATTTCAGCTCCCCTATATGTCCTGGTATTCCTAACAGAACTAGCCCATTTGCTGTTAATTAATATGTAATCAATCATATTCTTATGCAGCCCATCAGGTGAAAGCCATGTGTACTTATGTATGTCGCGGTGTTTGTAATAAGTGTTAGTTATTCTGAATCCATTGAGTTTACTTACCTGTAGGAGACGTTGCCCATTGCCATTGCAGCTACCAATGCAAAAGGGCCTATTATTAAATAATGTGGGGGAGGAGTAATAGGCCAAAAGGGCCTATTACTCCTCCCCACAGGTCAGAGTCAGTACCAATTTTGGCATTGAAGTCACCAAGAACAAGGGTAATATCTCCTTTCTTGACAGAATTCAAAATATCCTGAAGTTGTTCATAAAACCTATCCTTCTCATCCTCATCGGCATCCTCAGTGGGGGCATAACAGCAGATAACATTCAAGTCTTTAACGCTTGTCTGAAATTTTGCTGTAAGAAACCTTTCATTAATGCACTCATATCCTAGAAGAGCATCGCTAGCGTGTCTGCTGAGAAGCAGACCCACGCCTTGGTGATGCTTATTGTCGTCCCTCCCTGAAAAGAGAAATTTAAGATTATTTTTAAGAATCTGACCTTTATCTGTCCATCTGGTCTCTTGCAAGCCGAGAATATCTAAATTATAACTATGGAATTCTTGTGTGAGGACATCAAGAGAAAAAGCTCTGTGCAGAGTCCTCACATTCCAACTACCTATGGAGAGAAAATGGTTAGTAGTATGTTTAAAGAAACTATGTTTATTGAGAGAGGGAATGCCGACAATATCAAACGGCCCCCTAATCGCAGACATGGGGCAAAGACCCGTTCCCCCACCACTAAAGGCTGAAGCCATCTACACTGGAAGACTTCCTCCAATGTAGAATTTGACGATGCCAATAGAAGCAAAGAGTTCAGGTGCCTGCGATGACTTCTGCTCAGGATTATCCACCAGCTGATAAACATATCCTGTGAATCTATTCACTTGGGACTGTCAACCCACAAACAAACAGAAAACACAGCGGAAGATTTTCCCTCCACAGAAGCCCACCAGTGCAGCAAAATCAGGATCCATAATCAAGCTCAGAGCCATATATCTGTCCAGTCCAGTGGGTTTATATGGTCAGCACCAGGACCCTGTGTGGTTGACCACTCCTCAGCAGGGTAGAAAAAAAAGTAGCCATAGTTGTCCAGATCAGTAGGCCACACTAATCTGGCAGCCCTCCCCTTCCGTTCGCTTCCACAAGAGAGTATCTCTTTTGAAAGGTACTAACGGTCCGCACCACGAGAAGGCGGGGTCGGACATTAGGTGCTAGGCCTGGCCGGTTCTATGCATCATCACAGGGGATTGGTGCATAGCTCTCCTTCCAGTGACTACCTAGCTACCATTTACAGACCACTCCGTGTACGGGAGGACCTATATCCTTGCACGTTAATTCTGTACAGCATGTTCGCGTTAAAGAACATGCTGTATAGCCTTGACGAGAGGTTACCATCTACCTCCTAACAGCTGACCAGTCTCCGTTTCCCAACCTTCTCTGAGCCATCGGGATCCTTGTGACCTGGTCATTTAGCCTGAGTTAACATAATCCAACTTAATATAAGCTATATTTAAGAATCCATAGATATTGACACACACACATAAAAAAAAACGTTTCTAGGTATGAAAAAACAAATTCCTCACGACGTTCACGAGTTCTCGATGCCAAATTAGCCACTTCCGCTCTGAAGATGCCATAGAAGACTTCACTAAAGTGTGCTGATGACGTCGTTCGCCATTCTATTAAATAAATCACCGCCGCCGCGCATCCAGAAGTTTTTTCAAAAGCCCAACGTCGAATAAATCGCATTTCCGACGTCGAAGACAAATTACTCTTGTTTTCGGTTTTGTTATTTCTACTTCCGTATTATTTCAACATACCATTAATCTTTCGTTATTTTCGGTCACTCTGATTCAAAATTAAGGCGAATTTTTAACGCTTCACATGCTCTCTTCGAAGAAAGATTTTCAACGAGACTGTGTTTTACTCTTTAAAGCGAAGTATTTTTTTATTGTCTCTTCGAACTTCGGTTCATTTACTGCGTACAGATGTCTTAACCCTCATTCGCAAAACAATGCTATATTCTCGCTTCAAAGATTATGATTATTTGATCTCCGAATAGCACTTAATATACAAGAAGCTAAATGCCAGGTCACAAAGATCCTCAGAGCTATAGGGAAAGGTATCCACTGAACGGCTATTAGGAAATGGGTTAGAAACCTCCCGTCAAATAGTCAGTCATGCAACTTGTCCTGCCCACGATCAGTAAGGGACACCGATGGGATTGGAAAGGCCGCCGTCCGTCGGATGGGACGTTAAGCCGTGGCTCCGTGTGCGGGAGAGCCATACCCTGTGCACGTTAAAGAACACGCTGGATGGCCTTGACGGGAGGCTGCCATCTGTCTCCCAACAGCTGTTCCAGTGGGTCCCTTCCCCCAACCTTCTCTGAGCCTTCGGGGTCCATGTGACCTGGCCATTTAGCCCATGGTGTGCAAAAAAGTGCCACTCAGAGGTAAAACAACCCAACCAACGCAACTTGCCCATTAACTTGCATAGGGCTTGGCTTTCCTTCACAGGTTTTTGACTCCCCTGCAGAGTGTTTGGCTCTCCTCACAGAGTTTGGGTGTCCTGCACATAGTTTGGCTCTATTGCACAGGTTTTTAGTCTCTTTAACAGTGTTTGGCTGAAAGTGGTTTGACTCTCTTTCACGTGGACCATCTGATGGATGTTGACCATGCCTAGCCCATTTTGTTTCCCTGTCTCCTTTCTCACCAAAGACAGAGCAAAGTTTAGAGAACAAATATCAAAGTACACAGTGCGAGGACTCGAAATCGGAAATATAGCATTGCTGACCAGAGAACTCACTACCAACTGATTCAATCCCTTTCGCAATGTAAGTAGATTGATGGTAGAGCAATAATAAAAAAATTGCCTGTACGAATTGCTAGAGTATAATAGTTCATAAACTCCCTAGTTCCAGACGCAAATCTAAACATTTTTGTTGCATAAAAAAATTAGAATTGTTTTTGGATATTATCCTTTTTATAGTGCAGGAGACAAATTTATGACTCATAACATTGTAATACCTTATCTCTCAAATGCTAACTTATTGACCAATAATAGACGTAAAATTTCTTCGACAAATTTAACATTCCGCCGACCGCAAAAGTTGTAGGGAAGCCAGTTAAGTGAAACTCGAATCTTCCTCCGTCGTCTAACGTCAGCACAGAATAAAACGATTCTCCGCAGTTCATGGTTGAATGTGCGGAAGTCATTAGGAGAATACAACATGGGCCCTGGGTATCGGATCGTCATTACTTGGCGACTGACTCCGTATTAAATTTCGCGTCGCGATCGATATTTGATTATCTTTATCTGTCCTGACGTCTTTACTGCGCCGACAGACACCGAAAACGAACCACGACGAGATTAAAAAATAAGATAATTGAAGGATTTATTTCAGCAGAAATAATAGTAATATTATTCCTGTCTTTATTTTTGCAAGAATGGTTTGTCCTATGTGTTCAGAAACAATCTACCTAAAGAGTGAATTTATTTATATTGTGCTATTGTTACACTCCTGGCACTGTGCTGAATGCAATTTAACCTTTCCCAGGCGAATAGATATTTTGAAGTTCGCAAAACATAGATACGATCTCGCAGATATACATACGTATTTGGATACCAGCACAGACTGTGTTGCAGATATAGTCGGATGCTTGTTTAAGGTTACCTAGAATAGTTCGCAAAAGTATTTTTAAAAATGCTATATTTATTCTCTCTTCATGTACTCTAACTAAAACACGTTGTGATGATTATAGTTCAAAGACAAATACTCAAAAAAACTTGAAAAGAATTTCATAATGGGATGAAATCGGCTCAGTCGGAAGCGCGACAGGTTTGCAATCATTAGTTCCCAGGTTCGAGTCCTACCTATGCTTGCGTTGAAAATTTTCTCCGCTAACCTCCGTTCTGCCCTCAATGGAAAAGGGGGCACCATTGGGTTTGGAAAGTCTGCCGTCAGTCGGTTCCAAATAGTTCCCTTCCCAAAACTTTTCTCAGCCCTTGAAATCCTTCTGACCTGACCATTCATTTCATTGTATGTAAAAAAGTACTGTTCCGAGATAAAACAACCATCATAAGTAACAGTCTACTGTCTCTATAGATCCATAAAACAAACATCTCAACACCCACACAGCTACCATTAATTATGTAGAACATAAAACATTCCCATGCTCGATGCCTTTCTTCATGATCCTGCTACCTTTTCGGTTAGAATCGATATAAGAACTTTATTAGACTTTATTTTAGCACGAATAAATTCAATCCAACACAACTGTAGTACCAGTTTCATCAGGTACCGAAATTTCCGCTTTGTATTAAAATATATTAGCCATTGCTGCCCGTTTTCAAAGCCAACAAAATGATGCATTTTTCTTCACTTTCTATTACCTTTATTTGACATTTCCTCCTGGAAGAAACTTGAATTTTGACATTACTTCCTTGGAAATCCAATGAGTTTTTTAATCACCTCTCACAACAGTCTTCTGTGACACCTACTTTAAATGCAACTATCAACAGTGAAATTTTATGACATATGATCAACGTTCGTGACACTAAATTAAGCATACGGTAAACTTTCTGACAGTTGGCTACACGCATAGTGTTTCTTCGTGATGAATTACTTCGTGAACCGCTACTTCACACTGATGCGACCCAACAATTTAGAAGCAGTCATGGCAACTTCTTTCTCCTGACTTACTAGGATTACATCTCTTACTTAATGCTCACTCTATTTCCAGAAACGACAAATAGACCAAGAACATGACTTAAGAATTGAGACACTGCTAACATGTGGGCAAGCGTCAAGGAAAATAAATGTACAATACTTGATTGGACTTGATAAAAGAAGCTTATTAACACTATTTTTACACCTTAACAGTGTTAGACATTGCAATCTTATCAAGGCAACACTCAAATATTACAGTTAAATAGACTATTGTTACGACAACAAAATGCATACTATTATTACGATAGTACAAAATGTCAGCTTGCTGAGACTATTATTTGTAAACAAGAATGTTAGATTAATTGTGACTATTGTTACGACCACAACTTGTCAAGTTTATTGCAACTTATTACTGGTAAAAATGTTAGGTTTCTCTTGTTGGCTTGTTATTGTGACACTGTTCAGCATTAGGATTATTGAGAGAGTTATTGCAATAATGCAATGTTAGGTCTATTGAGACTGTATCTAATAAAGAAAGTTTGTATGTTTGTTTATGCACTCCGTCCGCTTATGCACTTCGTCCCCAGAAAAGCTAGGGATTTGTCTAGAAAAGCTAGAGATTGAACATTCCCTTCACCCAAGGGAAGAGTATAGACTATGTTTCAACACTCTGAGGCCAACTAAAACTAGAATGGACGGATTTGAATTTCTCGGAATCCCCAAAGACTTTACATTAGCGATTGTTGAAAATAAAACTTGTAATAACAATTGTTGCCTTTGAAAGGGGCTATAGTTCAATTTAATTCTCCTTATTTCATGTGATAAAGCCATTGTTTAAGAAATGATTAAATACCATGGAAGTGACACGAGCGTTCGAATGACTTTCCGTTGTTTATTAATTTTATAATTTTTTACTTTCAAGTTGTAGTATTTCAGATTTGTTTATCAGCTCTGTATGAAGCTCGGATTTTATCAAGTGAAATAACTGAAACGGCGAATCTTTGTAAATTCTTACAAAGATTCACCTTTTCAGTTATTGGCGCATTATAGCCTTAGTAGCTCATGCGCCATAAAACTCCAATCAACCAACCTTATCAGTTATTTAATAAATAGATTCTTTGTAATATCTTTATTATAGGTTAATGATTTTTTTATTTAAAGAATTTCAGTTATATATTTTTTATTCATAATCGTGATTCAAGTGTTATATTGCATGGGTACGAGTCTTCATTATGAGTTTTATGTGAAATAAAAGCTTGCGACGAGGGAGTGCCATCTACTGTATAAGTTAAATAGTTTTAGAAGAGAGTGAAAGAGTGCTTAAAAGAGAGAGTGAAACTTTTTTGGTGGGGGGAGAAGAAGGTCGAATCTGTCATATTGAGTTTTATGCGTAATAAAAACTTGCGGCGTGGAGAGTGGCAGAATTCCATCTACTCTGTATTTTAGAGTTTCAAACCCGAAAAAAGCCGGGTAAATCTGCCAGTTTTTACAATAACGCAGTGTTAGGCTTATTGAAACTTGTTAGAACCCAACAATGTGTTTTTTGAGACTTTTTGGAACACAACAATGTGCTTATTGGGACTTGTTGGAACATCACAATGTGCTTATGCAGACTTGCTGAAACACAGCAATGTGCTTATTGATACTGTTATTATAATAACAATGTTAGGCTTAATTAAACTGAGCCTGTAGTTATCACTACAGTAATTGCGCCCATTTCTTCACCATGTTTGTAATGTCAGAAGTGCAAAATTGCATTATACGCTCCATTGTGGTTTCAGTCGCCATTAATATCAGCGGAACGATAAGTGTTTTAGAAGCGAATCCTTTTCTAGACGTGAGTATAGATCTTCCCAAGTAAACTGCCAAACATTTTGACTCAACCACAGTCAATATAAACTAACTTTGCAATATTCACTGTCTCTAATAATTCGCCATTATGTTGATACATTTACAAATTTACAACCTATTCTGCAGTTGAGCCGTGCTCACCATAACATTGGCATACAAGAGTACTCAACGAAGCTACTGGAGAATTAAGAAAGGATTGAAAGCTTCTATTCTTTTGCTGCATGTTCTTCTGGATTCTTAAACCGAGATTTTCTCATTTTGTCAGTAACTTGTCTTTGGAAGAGAACAGAGTGGTGAACAAGTTTATACATTTTGATTCCACCATAGTTCTGAAGTTCGAGTCTCAATCGTGCCCAGCATTGAATCGTACAATCTCTACTCACTCAACCCTGCCCTCGATCAGAAAGGCGACACCGATGGGATTGGAAAAGCCGTTGTCCATCGGATTGGACGTTAAGCCGTAGCTCCGTGTGCAGAAGACCAAGACCCTGTACACATTGAAGAACACGCTAAGGGGCCCTTGACGGAAGGCTACCATCTGTCTCCCAACAGGTATTTAGTAGATACCCTTCCCCAACCTTCTCTGAGCTCTTGAGGTTCTTGTGACCTGCCCATTTAGAAAAAATTGTCTGTCAGAAGTAAAATAATCCATTCGATCCGGGAGAAAAACAACTTAAAAACATTTTTTAATCTAGCACTCTGAATTAAGGAAATAAGTTTGTTAGAAGAGAAACGAAGAAGAGCGCATTCAGTTAAGGGAGTTCCTTGTAAGTCTCTGGAGACTCCAGACTCGTCCTTATTCATCATTCCGCGGTTTGCACGTCACGTTAATTATTGATGTCAGAAATTATCCTCGGTCCACCTTCATTTAGTAGCAACAAAAGAGGTTTGCGTGACACCGTTCGGGAAGAAGATGAATTACTTTTGGGCAAAGAATGTATCATTAAGTGCGAATGAAACCGTTATCTTAACCAATGCCAGAAAAGTAAATCTTTGAAATGTTAAGAAGGTCAAACAATGTTAGGCTTATTGAGACTGGGACTATAGTTAGAGAATGATTGAAGGTCTTATAATGCCCCTTTTCTTTTGTTGCATTTCCTTCGGGATTCTTAATAGGAAGACGACTTTATATGGATGCAAAATGTTTTTATTTAGGGGAGAAGATTTCGGAGGGTGAAACGATTAACTTGCAAAAGGCCACAGTTTGTTCAAATGGGTCTTTAGATTGGCATAATACGGGATGAATTTTTTGCGGATGTTAAAGGATAATGTGTACATCAGAAGTAGAGAAATCTATAGTCGGGATTCGACCTCTTTAATTTCCAGCCAAACACACAGTAATAGTTGTTCTTTTAATAACAATATATATATTTATTTCACCAGTAAAGAATCATAAAATCAGTTTCAATATGTAGTGAAATATATAAACGTTTTGAAAAAGGTGAGTAGGAGAAAAAAGTTTTTCTTATACCCTCATCTCTACGTTAAATAAATATATAACATCATATAAACTGAACTTATAAAATATTAAGCAATTGAAACAGTATATAATCTAAAAAAAGAAAAGCCGTCCCATGGTCGAGTGGTTAGCACGCTTGGCTACTGATCTAAGGGATCTGTGTTCGAACCCCGGGTAAGGCATGGATGTGTGTGTTGTTTTTCTGCTGAGGTCCTGCCATCCTCACAGACCTTCTACTATAGCATATGAACTGACATGCTCTGATCTGTCAGACCTCTGTGGCAAGCAGCTGCTTGAGGGGGTATTTATTATTTTTTTTTCTGCTGAGGTCCTGCCATACTCAGATCTTCTACTACGGCATATAAACTGACAGGCTCCTGTCAGACCTCTGTGGCAAGCAGCTGCTTGAGGAGTATTTATTTTTATTTTTTTATAACATAAAAAATCAAACACTTCTTAAATGGAATTTTCTAAAAATCATATATATTTACTGCAATAAAATATTTACTGTCAAAAACAAACCTTGCTCCTTACACCTGCGATGAAAATCCTAAAATCTTTCGTAATATTTAAACTTTAAACATGTGCTTTAAGAATCGTTGACTGTTAATTAATGGTAAAAACTAAGATTTGAAATTGTGAAATCTATTTAACAGTACAAACTTGAAATCTATTATTAAATACGCAAATTATTAAAACCCAAGGAATTTTGAAAAGAAAAAAACTATTACTACTACTAACCCCAAACATAAATAAATATAATAATAATACAATGACAATGCCTGTTAAGAGTCGGGAAGTAAAATATTCATTATAATTACTCGTAAGAGTAAATGCTATTAGATCTCAGTTGAATGTAAAGAAAATTGGAATATATTACTTAACTGATAGTTTTATATAATTCATACATATAAAGTTGCCGCCCTCAGTAACTGTTCTGTACGTGGAATAGGTGTTATTGAACAACGGCAGCTACTCAAGCCACAGACATTTCCTGAGGACGAAAAACGTTATCTAGAAATTAACACTGGATATAGATAGCACTTAATATTATTAGGGTTGTTTAGTTTCTAAACGGTATTTCGTTTTTTAGCATGTAGTGGATAAATAGCCAGATAACAAGGACTCGAAAGAATCGGAGTTGGGAAGTAGATCCATTATACAGCTATTAGGGTTGAGTTGATCTGCCTCTGAGCAGCACTTATTGAGTACACGTTTGACTAAACAAACAGGTCACAATGACCCGAAAGGCTCAGGGTTGAGTAGGGGACGGGGACCACTCAACAGCTATTAGGAGATAGTCCCCCATTAAGGCCATCCTGTGTGTTCCTTAACATGCATATGGTATAGCTCTGCTGCATACGCTTTGTTTCACATCCAAAGGACTAGGGCCTTTCTTATACCAGCAGTTTCTTCTTTCTTACTGTGAGCAGGGTAGGGTTAGGCGGAGATTGAGCAATTCAACGCTGGCGCGGTTGGGACTCGAACCTCTGGGGACTGCAAGTTACGAATCTGACGTCCTATCGACTGAACTAACCCCGTGTTCCAGCTATTAGGCGATATATGAAGACTCGTCAAGACCTCTTCCTATATCGTTTTATAACGTACTCAAGGGTATAGCTCTTCTACAGCACACTGAGCCATTGCTTAATTCCAATCCGATGGACGTCGGCCTTAACATAACCATCGGTATTCCCCTTCTCACCAAATGCTGAGCGAGAGTTAGCGGAGAAAATTTTGGAGCACGCATGTTAGTGGAGAAAATTTCAGACCAGGTATCTTAGCGGAGAATTTTTTTGGAAGAGGCAATATAGTGTTAATTCGAACCTCGGAACATCAAACTTTTCCCTTGTTGTCATAGTGACTAAGCCAATCCTGTCCCTTTCTGTTGCGATATAAGTTTCGTAGTTTTTCTAGCACAGTTCAACAATCTTTACAGAAACAGTTGAAAAACTATGATATGATATCTTAATCGAAATAATTTGAATAATACGTGAAAATAAATATTACTTTAAAAAATTCCTGTATCAGCATTCCCAGGGAGTTCGGGACAAAATATTTTATATTTCCATGATTGGAGCAAATATGTGAATGTACGTATTTTTAAAGTTTATATTAAAGCTTTCAAGGTAAATATTATCCTCTTACGTCTTTTTTTTGTGTCAACCATGTGAATATAATTTCATTGATCTATTCGTATGAACGAATCCATTTAAGTATAGAAATATGCCAATTTCAGAAAGCAATTTCATATGTTAATGTGAATTAAATATCATTTGATCCTCATTTTCCTAGTTTAAGAAGCCCTTGCGATGAAATCCACATATATAAATCACCCATTTCGTTCTTCATAACTGTGCATTAACCAAATAGCATAAACTCCATTTGAGTTTGTTTTTTTTTTTGCATATATGTCTCATCCATCCGAACAGCACGTTCTCTCAGAATCAGCCTCGATTTTATTTCCTTTTCGCTCTCTGCCATTGCAGGAGTATGTACTTTCAGTTTCACCAAAAGACAAACACTTGTCGCAATCTCCATACTCGCCTCTCATTGATGCAGAGAGAGCACGAAGAAGAGAAGCTGACTTCATCCCCAGCCTCGTGCTCCTCGAAGCCTGCAGGGCAGAGATGAGATCCGCCATGCATCAGCAGAAGCAGCGCTCCTACCTCCTCGCGGATCGACACTTTGTTAATAATTCAGCTGCCGAGAGAGCCGACCCGAGGGACGACCCGGATACATAGATGAGTTACTGCCCGAGGCCAACTGGTCTTGTCCCCCGCTAAGAATAGGAACGAGCATATAGTATCACTCTTTACGGCACCGTTTGCATAATGCATTCTGTAGAAGAGATACTGTACGACGTGGCTATCGAATGGTGCTTTCGTCCTGATTGCTCCAAATCGTAAATCGTTCTACCGCTATGTTCTTTTGCTTACGTTACCCCCGAGGTAGGTTGGCGAGTTTTGTATGGGTTTTAAATTGATGCAAGGACTCCTTTGCTTTCAAAAGGTGGAAGCGATTTCGACTCGCTTATTGTTTTATTATGAGAGCTGCTTGTTCGTAATATACTATGCATGGATGATAGGAGCGTTTAAGGAACTCCGTGTTAATGTTACCGTGAAGCGACGGTCCGTAGTTCAAATGAGAAATCGATATTTCTCCAAGAACAATGAAAATCGTTGAGAAATGGCATGTTGGTATTATTTCTACAGCTCTTTAAGTTCGCTTGTAGACATAATTAGATTGTTATTGGTATGATATTTTCTGTTTATATTTCTTTCTTTTCCTGTAGTAGTCATTCAGGCAATTATCTTCTAACTCGGAATTCTTTTTAAGCTAAATGTTTTGAATATACATCTCGTTTCGCTACTCCACACCTTCTGGATGATTTGCGTTAAAAGGTTTTTATTCCAATAGCATCCTACTTCTGTTAGCAGCCTGATTAAATACCAATCACCATTTTCATTCATTTTTAATAAATGCGTCTTTGTAACATCCCTTTTTCAAAATTTTCCGCAAAACAAATGTGCGTACTATGCGTATGGAGACTCTAATCGTATGCAGGCAAAATTATATAGAAATTCGTTGTTGTTGTGTTTTTTTTTTCAAAGCTCATAGTAACATATTTTTTAACCCAGAACTGTTTTCATCGTAGAAAAACCTGTATCAATAGCGAAAAATGAAACAGAGAGGTCAGCAGGACCACAATTCTTAGAACAAGATTGAGAAAAGATACACACTGGAAATTTGTTTTGCGTTAGTGGAAACTATTAAGGTCGTTTACGGGTTTTAACCTGCATAAAATATGCGCAAAATATGCCTCTCCTTCACACATAGGATGGGTTGTTTTACTCCTGAGCGGCACTAATGCACATGATGGGCTAAATGACTAAGTCACAAAGACCCCAAGGGTTCAGAGAAAGTTTGGGGAAGGGGATTCACTTAATATCTGTTAGAAGATAGATGGAAGCCTCACGTCAAGGCTATACAGCGTGTTCTTCATTGTGCACAGAATATGGCTCCATTGTACACGGAGTCACGGCTAAGTCCCATCCGAAGAACAGCAGCCTTCCCAAGATGAAACCTTCCTCTAATCGAGGAAGAACGAGAGTTAACTGAGATACTTTCACGCAGACACAGTTCGAACATTTATCTAGGAAACAGAACCTGACGCGCAACTGGCTGATCCAATCTCGCCTACAGTGCAATAGCCGATGGTCCCGTGTGCAATAAAGCCATGCCTTACGCATATTCAAGAATTTGAAGGAAGGTTTCGATCTGTTTCCTAACAGATATCTCTTACCCTTCTATGAGCCCTGGGCCTTATGATACGTCCATTTAGTTCAAAGTGTGCAAAAAAAGTGACTCTCAGAGGTAAAACAACTTCTGCCCACAAGCCCAATGACAGATCTAAGATTTTTTAGTACATCATGTGCAGTGATATATGTATATACCTCATTAAATGTGAGAGAGGGTGTTACTTGGGCAGATCTCGAAAATTAACCTTCAGTCCTTTCCTGAGGTAAAATGTAGCTTTTTCTACGCAGAAGTTTTTCTCTTTATTTCAAATAGTTTCTCGTTTGTTTTTTTGTCTAAACACAATCCGAAGTAATCCCCACTTTTTTGGTCTTTTAACACCTAACAATCGTACCTTTTGCTTAAACCCGATTAATTGCCAGAATTTCAATCGAGATGCACACAGTTTGGATTTGTACTTCACTTCCACCCAAGTAAAAAATTGTTTTTCTTTGCTGCTGTGTTATATTTCGTACAGGTTTTTATTTGATGTCAACCATTAAAGAATTATGAATTTGGGGAAAGTGAGGCAAAGATTATGAAGTAAATTCTGAAATCAGGATTTTTAAACTTTATTATGCGAAATGTTTCCAACAGTAATTGAAATCAACTGTGTTATTACTTATCAATACGCCAGACTTATAAGGTTATTTTTCCGGCTATATTTAAATAGTCCGCTTGGGTCTTATGTAATGACCATTTAGCTCATTCTATGCAAAAAGCTCGTAGGTAAAACAACAAACTCCTGCACACTGTCGCGGTGAAAAATGAGCCCCATGCATACAGAAGTAATAAATTTACATAAAAAAAGTGTATAGATTTTGAATAAATGTCAGCTTTGTTTTATTTCTGAATAGAAGAAAAAGTGAAAACACCAGCTTTAGTATCCATACTGTAAAACTACCTCATGGATTTTCTTCATTCGTGATATATTCAACTCCAAATACTCATAAATATCAATAACAAATGCTGAGATCAAAGAACTGCTTGTTAATAGCAAAAGTTTGCGTGAGAGCGAATGGAAATGTGATTGGCCTAGAATGTATGTATGTTGGTGCCAGGCGGGTCTTTGCAATGTCATCGTGCTTGTTTAGTGAGCTTGTGGCTGTCTTTAAGTAACAGAAGAAAGTGAATGATGCTGAATGGACTAAAAGTTGTATTTATGCAAGTTTCCAGAGTGTTCTTGGCAGTTGTTTGGAGTTTCAGAGTGTATGAACAACTACACTTACAGGTCGAGAATTAATTATACAACCACAACGAAGAAAAAATGGTCAAACTAAAATTATCTACACAAGCATGACAGTATGAGAGCTATGTATCAAAAAGAAGCAACAAGAATAGAAATACGTAAAATGTGACATACACAATTAACTATATAATAATTACAATTAATTTAACTTCGGTATTACAAAATAATTTAACTTCGATATTATCTACGAGCCGGCCCTGTTTTCGAAAACAATTTCGGGGGTACCAAGTAACTGGATAGAGCCGGAACTAACCGAAATGTCATTAAAAATTTCACAGCAAACAATGTGAGACGGGGCTTGCTCAGTCAGTAACCACACCAGAATCGTAATCTGCAGTCCCAGGTTCGAGTCCCAATTTGGCCAGCGTTGAGATTTATCTCCGCTAACTCCAGTTTTCCCCTCGTGCCAAACCCAATGGTGTTCCCATCAGAAAGGGAACACCGATGTGTTTGGAAAGGCCGCCGTCCATCGGATAAAACGTTGAGCCATGATTAAATGTGCAGAAACACCTGGCCATTTAGCCCATTGGTGTTATGACCTGGTCATTTAGCCCATTGTGCAAAAAAAGTGCCACTCAGAGGTAAAACAACCCAACTAATTTCATCTATTTTTATTACTTCCATCATATATTCACATGTTTCAACCCTTTCTACTTTTGATTTTTACTTATCTTCCTACTACTTTTCACTCACCATTTGTCGATTTGTTGTTTATTTTGTTGGTTGGTTTGTCGGTTTGCGGATTTGTCGTAACAGTTGTTCCACCATATCTTTCGAACGCGACAGAACAGACAAAACTTAATGATTTTCGTCAAATATGAAAGCTTGTGACGCGGGGAGTGTCATAAGCTGTAAAGAATTAACCCCCCCATGCTTTCTTTCCCCCCCCCAATAAAGGGAAACTATTAAACCGATTGTTACACTATATCTGCGAAATGCGAGGGTCGTAAACCAACGCACTCTGCGTTAAATGAAAATATGTAGCATGTGGAATGTTCCCAGATTATAAAATCTTCCCCCCCCCTTCCCCGCCCAGAAAGGGGATATTATGTGAAGAATTGTTCCACTATATCTTTCGAACACAAAAGCCGAATTTAGCAAGTTGTTTGTCAAACTCGGTGATGTAGGGAGATTTATGGTTTTTGAAAATGTACCCCCGTGCTTTCTTCCCTCCTAAAAAAGGGAAATTTTCGAACGCGAGAGCCCTCAGTTACTACGATTTAGGTGTCAAATGAAAGCTCATATAAGTGCCATCATAGACACTTCTAATTATCCCCCATATTCACCTTTCCATCACCCCCAAAGAGGGACGGAAGTTTCTCTCTGTTGACCTCAACAAATTTTATCTCAAATTAAAGCTTGTGACGCCTACATGTTGTGTGCTTACTCAAACACCAACCCAGAAGAAAAACGGGAAAAAGAATCGTAATCAATGCTAATGAGTAATACACCAAATGAAAGTTTATGAAGTGAGGAATTTTTAGTGACAAACTAAAAAATATAAATATATAAAATACTTATATTCCTATGTGCGCCCTAAAAATTAGAAATCTGAAGCATATCAATGGTGCAATTAGTTACTGAATTCGTATTCACTTCAAAGGAAGCTAGAGCACCGATTTATTACTCAACAAGATTCTCTGTGCCTGTCTTCCTTTGAAGTGAATACGAATGCAGTGACTGAATGCTTTAGTTTTAAAATCTATTTCTTAGAGCACTATAGATATCATATTTACAGAGCTCATATACAAAGATAGGTATTTTTTTTATTTTTAAATTTATATCTACTGCCTTATCCTCTCCAAATAATCTTAGTTTTTTTATCATCTTCGCCATATTTTCCCAAGAAACATTGCTTTTATAAATTAGTATTGCTCATATTCTCACACTTCTAGTACTTCGATATTTTTATTATCTCTCGAATGTTACTACAATACTTTTTCGCGGCGTTTTATTAACTCCCTCATCTTCCCACAATAATATTATCTGTTTTTAGTCTTTCGTCAACTTCTCACAATGCTCTTCACTGCTTTTATCATCTCCCCACAATGTATTATCTACCCTTTCATCCATAGCAATTTTAAGGCAATATTTTCAAATCGTTTGATGATAGACTTTGGATAATATTTTCTCCCAAGAAGTTAGAATCCCCTAACAACATAATGCGATTGATAAATTCTTAATATTTTCATCTAGTACGTCATAAAACCTCAAACAACAAGCAAACTTAGTATTTCGCCTCGCTGCGTAAAGACCATGATTCCCAGCTCACAATCAGCGTATTGCCTCCTAAAGGTAGTTCTTGAGGTGCCTTATTCGCATTGAGACAAACCATATATTAGCCGACTGCAAAGCAAAAAACTGATTAAATGAAATGCTTTTATTCAAATACAGTAATAAGTACAATAACGTTTAAGCTTCACCCTCTTTAACTACGCAAGTATTACTAAATCCTTAGTTTTGGTGCATTATGGTGTTTTCCACATTTTTTTCGGGCTTAGTGGTATAGCGTAGGTTTATAATAACTGTAACTTCCAAGGTTGCATCCCGGGTTTGAGTCCCGGAATGGTATAGTTGTTTGCTTGCGTGCTGTGTTAGCTGTAACTGAGTCAATGGTTAGCAGTGATTCGGTCTTAGTGGGGCATGTCCTTATATAAGAAGGCCTGTACAAACTAGGGGTAGTTTCTAGGGATCTTCATCCGATTTGTTGCAAATAACAATTTTTTTTTTCAAATCTTTCCAGAAAAGTTAGGCTTCTCTATGTTTAAAAATATTCCCATTCAGAATAAAAAAAGTGAGTAAGGTTAAAAGGAAAGAAAAATGTAAGGAAATGAAAAAATATTAAAATCGATAATTTTCTTCTGGTATTTCAATTTTCTGTCTTGTTTGGCTTCCAGAAAAGAGAGATTTTCCAAAGTCTCTGAAAATAGTAGAAATTTTTGGAAGGTGCAATGTCTCAGTTGAATCTTGAGATGACAATCCATAGTCGATTTGTTTAGAGGGGTTGCATTATCTATTAAAACTGTCGAAGCTGCAACTGCTCAGTCTTTCCAGTTACTTTTTATGCTGGGGACTGATAAATATCCCATAATGGCTCCATAAATGAGGGGGAGGGAACAGCTTTAGTGCATTGTTACGTTTTTGTTGACAGTTTTTAGTGGGTCGTCATCTATCGGTAGCGCGCCAGTCGCGTAATCTGCAATTCCCAGGTTCAAATCTCAACTATTCGTGCGTTGAGCTTTATATCTGCTAATTCTCACCCTTCTCTCGGTGAGAAAACGGACATCGATGGGCTTGGAGATGCCGTCCGTCGAATACGACGTTATGCCGTGGTTCCGTATGCAGAAATTCCATACCCTGTGCATGTTAAAGAACACGCTGCCTTGACGGGAGATTACTGTCTATCGGGCAAACAGCTGTTCATTGGTCCCCTTCACCCAACCTTCTCTGAGCCTTTGGGGTCCGTATGACCTGCCTAATTGTATACAAATAATTGCCGCTCAAAAATGAAACAACCCATTTAAATGGTGTTAAAAAAGAATAAACATCTCAATCACCTGATATTAAAAAAGAAGTCTTAATAGTTCTTATACAGAATCAAGTTTTACTGAATGTTCAAATTCCTCTTAAAAAATACTAATGGAGAAAAAAAATACCTGTCATGTTGCTTTAAATCGTCTACGTTTATCGCAGGGAATAATGCATGAGCTCGCTGAAACAATTTAAATCATCGTATTCCAACTAAAGTGGGGGAAACAGAAGAAGCGAATGATTTTGTTCTTTACTTGCCCCAACCGGCGGAAGAACAACATAAATATGAAGTGGCTGCTTTATTTGCAAAGTAATTATGTGCACTAAGCTCACAAAACTGCAGGCGTAAAATGGACCGACTTGTATCATGTAGAAAACATTACTTCCGAATCCTAGTAGCAAGAAATATGGAAGCTTTCGAAGATTTGCACAAAACCTGCTGGGCTGTCTTACAAAGTCGTTAGAGTCTCTTGTTTTTTCACACTTCATTTTTCAGTAGATGAACGGAATAAGTTATTATTACTTGAGATGTTATGTAGGGTAATACTAAAAGACTTTGCTTTTCTCACATAAGATGTGTCGTAATGCAGCCTGCGAAATATAATTTATTTTGCTAGAGTGTCATTTACATGATGTTTTGAATTTCGTACAGAGTTCAGCTAAACATCGTCTTTTTCATAGTGGGTTAAAGGGGCGGGGGTGGCTCAGTCGGTAGCGCGCCAGGCTCGTAATCTGTAGTTCCCAGGTTCGAGTCCCAGCTGAGTCAGCGTTGAGATTTATCTCCGCAAAATTCCTTGCCCTGCCCACGGTCAGTAGGGGACACCGATGGGCTTGGAAAGGCTGCCGTCCGTCGGATGGGACGTTAAGCCGTGGCCCCGTGTGCGGGAGAGACATACCCTGTGCACGTTAAAGAACACGCTGGATGGCCTTGACGGGAGGCTACCATCTGTCTCCCAACAGCTGTTCCAGTGGGTCCCCTCCCCCAACCTTCTCTGAGCCTTCGGGGTCCATGTGACCTGGCCATTTAGCCCATGGTGTGCAAAAAAGTGCCGCTCAGAGGTGAAACAACCCATAGTGGGTTAAAGGCGACTTCGATTGGAAGCTTGCTCAACGTGAAAGGAACTGAAATTAATACACCGACATTGAATTATTTAATTTTTCGTATTCATATACGAATACCAAAGTTAAGTAAGGTAATCTGGTTTTGCTGCAGTAGCATGTTTTGCTGCAGAGTAAAGTGGTCTAGATTCGAATCCCGGATAAGAAACGGGTGTTTTATTTCTGTTGTACATTTTGTGTTTCTACCGAGTTCTTATTTTCACAAGAGATCTAGAGGTTTGTCTGTCGGTAGCGCTCCAAGCTCGTCATCTAGAATTTTGGATTTGAGTCAATTGTTCCTGCATTGGATTTATTTCAGCTAACCCCCACCGGGCCTTCGATGAGAAATGGAGCACATATCTTTGGAAAGCCTTGGCTCCATATGCAAGAGAACCATACTTTGTGCACGTTGAAGAACAAGCTGGATTAACTTTATTGGAGGCTTTAATATGTCTCCTAACAGCTGTCTAATGAGCAGTTAGACCTCTTTCCCCAACTGTCACTGAGCCCTTGGGCCCTTACGACTTGGCCATTGTGTGCAAAAAAGCGCCTCTCAGATGTAAAATAAACGTATGCCAGAAATCTTCTCTATGACTTGTTATATTTCTCAGACAGACCACTGTGACAAAAAATAAAATGTTCTCTTCAAAACAGAAATTTATTTTTAAGGATGATCATTGTACCCAACTGGAACATTTTTGTTTGTAGGTTCGATTCCCACGTGAGTCCCGCTTTGTGATTTTGTCCGATATCATTCACATGGGATTTCGTACGTTTACATTTTTGGCAATCGACTTCTGTAGTCCATGCTAAATGCGCCGCAAAGCTTGTATAGTATAGATATGACGATGCCAATATTAATTTTTAAAAAAGTAGCAGAAAAATAAGGCAGAAAACGAAAAAGTGGGCCATAATTGTATTAGAGATTTTAAAACGCTTTATATTTTGAAGATGAGACCTCCACAATCTGTTACCACTTTCTCAAATCACGGAGGAAGAAAAAACAAAAAAAAATCTTTGGATGTTTACATTTTTCGTTTCTAATTCGTCTAAAGTTCTGTTCAGCTTAATCATATAACACTAAAGCTCCTATTAAAAGAAAAACTAATAATGTTTTTTTCTGTAATATATAAGTGGGTCATCATTTGCATATAAAACTTTAGTGGCTCCTCATTTGCATATAAAATTTTAGTGGGTCCTCATTTGCATAGATGAAGATTTAGTGGGTCGTCATTTACATAGAGGGGCGGTGATTGCTTTAATCCTTGCATTTGCCGCCAGACTCATAATCTGTAGTTCCCAGGTTCTAGCTCCACCCTGCCCTCGGTCAAAAAGAAGATACTGATATGTAAAGACTGGCGTCAGTCGGATGGTACGTTAAGCCGTGTACAGGAGAGACGTTAAAGAACACGCAGACTGGCCGTGATTGGAGGCTTCCATCTGTCTCCTAATAGCTGTCCACTTGATCCCCTTCCCTAAACCTTCTCTGAATCTTTAGGTCCTGGCCATTTAGCCCATTGTGTTAAAAAAAGTGCCGATCAGATTTAAAACAATCCAACATTTGCATAGATGAAGTTTTAGTGCATTGCCATTTTTTACATTTTTTTAGTTTTAGTGAGTTGTCATCTGCACAAATGACTTTAAATTAGATTTAGTGGGCCGTCAGTTGCACTTCAATTGGTCTTATCAGCAAGGGAATACCTTTAATGTGATATCATTTACACAGATGAAGCATTAGTGAATGGTAATTTCTTGCAAATGAAGTTTAGTGAATAATCATTTTACAGACGAAATTTTAGTTCTATGTCGTTATTTCCCTCAGATGGAGCTTAGGGTCGTCATCTGCATAGATGGAGCTTTAGTGGGTAGTCATTTGTACATATATGGAGCTTTAGTGAGATGTCATTTGCACAGATGGAGTTTTAATTGGTCGATATTTACACAGATGAAGCTTTAACGAATTGCCATTTGCACAGATGGAGCTTTAATGGGTTGTAGTCCACAAAGACAGAACTTTAATTGGTTTCCATTCGCACAAATACAGCTTTAATGGGTCGTCATTTTCACATAAGAAACCTTACGAGTCGCCATTTGTACAGATGGAGCCTTAGTGAGTAATAATGTGCAGAGATGAACTTTAGGGGTTCCCAAACTGAAGACATTTCAAGGAGTCATGAGGATGTGATATGTTTTGTGTTTATTTTCAATTATGAATATAATTTGTTTTTAAAAAGTGAATTGGCTAACGATAAATGAGAGGTGGGTGAAACGTAAGGATTTTCCAAAAATTGAAAGGGGGCGTGAAGTTGAAAAGTCTCTATAGGATGCCTACAAATCATTGATCACGTGTTTGTATTAAAATGTTTTCAAAAAATTAATACTAACCTACGTGGTACTTCCTTATTTCTTTCGCTGTTTTCATACTCATCTCAAAGAAATCCAACTTAAGACTTCGAGCTAACCATTCATCCTACCATTAATCCTGCTTCAATTCAAAAGGGCCACGATGGCTTCCGTTTTGTACGCATTCATTTGATCTTATTGGAATTATGCCAGCTAAGTTCCGGAAGCCCTGCAAAGCCTTCCGACACCTTCCTTGCAATCTTCTTGACTAATCCTATAGAGAGTTATTACAACCGTGTGAGCTATAGAATGGGGAAGTGGACTCCTTTGTCTACCAATTCGTTCTAATCACCCTTTGCTGTTGCCGATCGAAATGCTGAAATCCCTCTTCTCTGATGTTTAGCGGAAGCTCCTTACTTAAATCAACAGCTGCCGAGACAAATGATGGATTAACGTTAGGTCTGGGAGTCATTCAGATGCGTTTGATGCTTCATTTGAGCTATTTTTGCCGTGATGATTGTAGCGTTGATAATTTAAGGAGTTTTTTTTCTTCGTCAACAAATAATGCGCACTTTATTCTGAGCTGATGTTGTTTTTCCAGCTTCTCTGCAAACTGTACCTTTCGTACTAATTCATTCTCATCTACAGACTTTTAAACTAATTCCCATTTTACAGAATTTAAAAGCATTTGTTGTTTGCAAGGGAAGAACAATCGACATTATAACTCATTGATTTCCTCTTTGAGAGAAATGTGACAACAAATTAAAAGTTTTTTTTTATAACATTGGTCAAATAAGATGTTTTTAATTATTTTTGGGGTGCAAAATTCAAATATGGCTGTGAAAAATCTGCAGCACGTACAGTTTTTTTTTTAAATTACGGATTGATGTATATCAAATTTCAATGAAACGCATGTCTGGAAAATGAAAATAAATGTGACTATTTTATTTAATTGCAACTTAAATCTCATTAATTAATTAATTTCATGATTACAGTGAAAAAAATTAGAAACATCATAGTTATAGACCACTGACTATAAAGTACAGTACTGTGCAAATTAGTTGGGACAATAGGAAAATGCAGTAACAAAGACACAACTAAAATATTTATTTGTTTAATAGTGTAGTTAATAGTGAATGTGACCCCCCCCCCCCCCTTAGCTTTAATTACTTCTTTCACCTTCTCAACCATTGATGCCACTAGCTTTTCACACATCTCCTTCACTTCAGGGTCGTGGTACCACACTTTCACGACACTTTCTATCATTTTGGTTTTCGTCGTGCAATCCATCTTAGATATGCGCGCTTTAATAATGGCCCACAAATTTTCAATGGGGTTTAGATCGGGTGAATTTCCTGGCCACTCCAATACCTTCAAATGTTGCTGGGTAAAGAAGCTCTTAGCAAGCTTAGAATTGTGGCATGGAGCCAGATCCTGTTGAAATACCCCATCGCGTTAAGAAACAGCTTCTGCAGTGTTGGGACCATTTTCGTCTCCAGAAGGCCTATGTATTTTTTGCTGTCCATCATTCCTTCAATGGTGTGAAGCGTCTGTGGCCCGGAAGCTGCACGCGCAAGTTTAGACTTGCAGCAGAAAGTTACGAACAAGTTGAGACTTGCAGCAGAAAGTTACGAACAAGTTGAGACTTGCAGCAGTTTAGACTCTGCAGCGGAAGGGACTTAGCGTTCTTTCGCTTGTCCCAACTCTTTCGCACAGTACTGTAACAAATAAAATTATAGTGAAACGCAAAATAAGAAAACATAGGTAAGGATATTTTATACTTACAAGAAGTTCATTTTTGTCTTTTATGTGTTGAAGTATCTTTCTTCTGCAAGAACCAGCAGTAGTCACCCATCATTGCTGGGTCCCACCTGCCTTGGTATCTCTCCTCCATGGTTCGGATATCCTGGTGAAATCTTTCCCCTTGCTCATCAGTGACATCTCCTAAGTTCTTGGGAAAGAAGTCGAGATGCGAGTACAAGAAATGGATCTTCGAAGACTTTCGGCAGCCAAGATTTTCATAGTTTTTGAGAAGATCTTGAATGAACTGATGTTAGTTTTCCTCTTTGTGATTCCCCAGAAAACCCTGAACCACAGACGTAAAGGATTTTCATGCAGCGCGCTCCTTCGTATTCAGTTTTTCTTCGAAGACAGTATCATTCAGTAGCTTCCTGATCTGAGGACCAACAAAGATCCCTTCTTTGAGTTTGGCATCACTTAGTTTTGGAAATTTTTCCTTTAAGTGCAAAAACCCTTTACTAGTTTTGTCCATAGTCTTTACAAAGTTTTGCATAAGCCCCGGTTTGATGTGTAGTGGTGGGTAGGAACATCAGAGGGGTGAACTAGAGGCTGATACTTCACATTACTCTTTCCAGGAATAAAAACATCTCTCTTTTGGCCAGTCTTTTGTTTTGTAGTGTAGTTTGGAGCTACTGTCCCACAAACACAGAAAACAGCAAACGTTTGCGAAGCCTCCTTCAAGTCCGAGCAAGAGAGATGACTTTTAGATCACCATATATTGTCCACTTAAAGTGGTCATATTTTATAGCAGCGAGTATTTTTTCCATGCTTTCATAAGTTTCCTTCATTCCCACAGCGTCTGTCACTGGAATGGAAGGTTTTCGGTTTCCTGTAGGCAAAAAGACAGCTTTTAAGCTGAATTTTGACGAATTTATAAATCGACGCCATTCCTTAGGGTCGTGAGCTGTTCCAATTTCTTCCATCAGCCCTGAAATATCTGTGCAGAAATATAAATCATCTTGCATCTCGTAATAAGCAGATAAAGCCAAATTTCTCTTTCTGAACAGAGAAACTCGGGTACCCTTGGCCAGAAGATTCCACTCTTGAAGTCTTGAATCTAAAACGTCAGCATGTTATTTGGAAAGTCCTATGTCTCAGCAAGATCATTTAGTTCATTTTGCTGAATCAGATTAGGCTCGTGTAACTTTTTAGGGCTGTATGTAGGATCAGGTTCTGTATGTGCCTCAAAGTCTTCCTCTGATGAATGCGAATCCATCTCCTCCCATTTGGTTGGAGGTGTTGGTATAGGAAGATCTTCTCCATGAGGAACTGGCCTTATGGCTGAAGGCACATTTGGATATTGTATTTTGCTTTGGTTCTTTTCTGAAAACCCGAGAGTTTAGTTAAACAAAAATATCAATCATGCAAGTGACTAGTTGGCTCACGCCAAACCATTGGAACTGCAAAGAGGCAACTTACCTTTCAACCATTTACTCAGGCCAACAAAGCACGAAATGCAGCACCCATGTGGAGCCCATGTTTTGTCCTGATCTCCAACATGACCTCCAAAATAGAAGTTATAGGCTTTCTTCACAATCTTTGTCAAAGAACGACCCTGGGATTTTAAAATATGATTTCCACACACGTAACAAAACTTATCTGGCACATTAACACATCCGCGACGCTGCCTTTGTGCCATTTAAACGCCAAAATTCACTCTTCAACATAAAGCACGTGTTTCTCCTACAATGAAAACAACTAGAATGGCGGTCTGAGGTTGGTTACTATTACATGCTTTCTCCCACTTGGCAATCACTGTTTCCAGCCACAAAAATAAAATATCTAGCATCCTCCCAGTTGCCTGGAGGAGTTGGTTGGTATAGGAAGATCTTAATAAGAGTCAAAATGACCATTTTTTAAGGCCAGATCCGAAATCAGCACCCGAAAAATAGTTAAAGGCAACTACAATTGTTCATGTTATAAAAACCTTGTAAACTAGTGTAATTGGATCATTGATCACCTCATGCTTTATTTATCATTTGGTTATAATAAGTAAGTATACAGGGTGTCCAAAGGTAATGGTGGGGTTTCAAGAAGTAGGAAAATAGTATACATATTCAAGAAAGTAATATTTTTTGAAAGCCTAAGCTAAACAAAATTTGAGCTAAAATTGTTTTGAACATAATTAGTGAATTTCCACATGTTTTCGTGACCCAGTTTATGCCCAATCGGTATTCCACTTCTTGCCACACACACTGAAGCAGATGCCTTGTTACTTACCTCTCATTCTTGTTATTTCTTATTCTGGCTTTCATATATTCTGGTCTCGAATATTATCCATGGAAACATAATTCTTTACAAAGAATTGTTTTATGCTCAGCTAACAACAAAATACAAAACTCGTTTGGAATAAACATGACTAGACGACCAACACATTGAACGATCGTACGATACTGCACGGGGATTGTGAGAATGGAACGGTTGCATATCGTATCTTTGGCAGCTCGTGAGACTGAGTGTGGGAATGTGAAGACACAATGTTCAATATGATGCCTTTTATGTATTGCGGGACACTGCTTCCTGAAACCTCCATCATTATTTGTCGAACACTCTGTATACTCTGCTTCGGTAGTCTTGTTTCACATAGAATCCGCGAAGCAATAATAAAGAATGATGCCCTGTCTCAAAGGTAGCACAAAGCATAGTGTTGAAAGGGGCGGGGTGGCTCAGTCGGTAGCACGCCAGGCTCGTAATCTGCAGTTCCCAGGTTCAAGTCTCAGCTGGGTCAGCATTGAGATTTATCTCCGTAAAATTCCCCGCCCTAGATCACGGTCAGTAGGGGACACCGATGGGCTTGGAAAAGCCGTCGTCCATTGGATTGGACGTTAAGCCGTGGCCCCGTGTGCGGGAGAGCCATACTCTGTGCACGTTAAAGAACACGCTGGATGACCTTGACGGGAGTTGTGACCTGGCCATTTAGCCAATGGTGTGCAAAAAAGTGGGCTAAGAGGTAAAACAACCCAACCTTGTCTCAAAGAATTATGCACAAGGAACAAATAGGACATCTATCAAATTGTTTTCAGGTACTTCCTTTAAGAGATTACCACCCATGAAATTCAGTAATATCCGATGGATATTAATTCAAAAAGTAATTAAATGTAAAACAGTACACATTCACCCTCATAATAAGCATTCCGAGCATTAATCGTATTAAATGGAAAGATCGCGTTCGTTGGATGGGGCGTTAAACCATGACACCTTATATTAGAGAGTTACATTTTGTGCACGTTAAAGAACACACTGTGGATGGTCTTGACCGGAGATTTCATACGTCTCCTAACCGCTGTCCAGTGGATCTCCTTTCCCTATCTAGCTTTGAGTCCTTGGGATTTTTGTGACTTAGCCATGTAGCCCATCGTATTAAAAAGAAAAGTGCCTCTCAGAGATAAAGCAAATAGTGGATTCAATATGACCATGTTCTAGATTGTAACCACACATAAAATTTTAATAAAGAAAATCACAAAACTTTATAATTTTTTCACTTAATCTCACAAATTTCTATACACTACTTTATATCCTATTTCAAAACGCAGCTTTTCGCGTTTCGTAAAAATCTACAAATAGAAATCCCACAAAAGACTTATATTCTAATTAATATGTGTACATCTTTTTATGGTAATAAAGCTTCATAATTATTGGAAAGTGTAAAGAACATAAATAAAACAAATAAATCTGAGACCAAATAGGAAACTGCCTATATAGCTCATTACAGACATCCTGTGCCTTAGATATTTTTCATCTTTAGTGTCCCTTTTTCAGATAAAAGAAATATCTTTGAGAAATGTTTTTCCACAGCTTCTAAGTGATTACCATCAGAATGTTGAATGAGAGATTTCCAGATGGGTTTATTAGATTTGCCGCAACTTAATGCAGCCTTGACCACACCAAAAGCTTTCATGCAAAAAAGGAAATCAGTGTAAGCACTGAGGTAATGATTAAGATTTTGGAAAAAAAAAAGGGTGGATGGTGATATTATCACACTCTTTATTCACTGCATCCAGCGGACTATAAGTAATAATGATGGTGGCTAATTAAATATATCAGTTCGGAACTTAAAAACAACAGTTTTGCAAGACTGCTCACTCTGATATGATTGGCCGACAAAGAAATCAAAACGTGGAAATCGGAACGAATCTAATCAGTAAAAGCAGAGATAATTTTCTTTTGATTCCAAGACTGTTGACGAGAAGTGGAGAAAAAAAAAGGTTGTTTTTAGCTTTCTTCCACATTGTGGTCATAAAGATTTATGTAAGTACTAACGTAATAAAATAGCTAATTGCGAAATTTTCGGGCATTTCAAAACGAGTACCGTTAACATAGTTATGTATATTGTTTCTTACGTAGTTGGCGTCTTATGCAAAGCATGTCCATTTTACATTTAAAGCCTGTTGTACAAATCTTGCAAAAAAAGAATTTATTGTTGGTTCGTTATTTTCTGATAGTTTTTGTTATTTAATGTGATTAGAATTTATGGAGTATGAGGTGACTTCAAGAACAGTTTATACTGTATTTTATTTATTTATTTTTTCAATTTCGTTGCTGGGACTTATTAGCCATTATTCTGACCACCTCCCTACTCTGTGATTCTGATGTGTCTTAAAATGTATACTTTTTGATATGTCGATAAATGAACATCTTTTACTGAGTGATAATTGCAACATATATGACAGAACAAACGTCCATGCCATACCCGGGACTCGAATCCGGACCCCGGCAGTCGCTTATGCTGTATTTGGCTCTCCACCTAATATGTATAGACGATTGTGAGTGGCTGACGGACAGACTGATAAGGATCACGTTTATTCTAACTACAATGTAGAAATAAATGGTAGAGCTCTGACGATTTTCAGTTAGGGGTAATCCTGATTGTAAAACTCGTGACAAATCCGAAATTTAACCTCCGACGTGTCCCTAAAGGTCAAAGTGAGGTCAAGTTCATGTTGAACATTGATCAACCAGTGGTATGAAAAATTGGTGTCTGGGATTGTTTCGGGTTGTATATTTCGAAAACTTCACGAAATTTCAGATCCGGAGGCGCAATCAAGGTCAAATAGAGATCGGAGTGACGGTCTAGAATAATTTTCTTGAAAACCGATTGATGTTTGGTTTATCTGTATGATTCAAAGAAGACTATGTTTCGTGATTTAATATTTCTCGTATTCATGTATCGTGATTATAATTAAATTTCGTCATCTTGTATATCGAATAACAGCAATGAATTGAAAGTTTTTACCCAAATGATGGATCGTTAATTTGTATTCCCTTTATCAATTTTGTTGATGGTAGGAGTACGTTGGTCAATTTTTTCCAGTTGCAAGTCTTCCTTGTCATTTTTTCTTTGTCAGTTTTTCCCTGGAATTTTCCTTCTCATTTGTTACACGGACACAGTCTCTTTTTTGCCACTATTTTACCTCCTGGACAGAATTTGCTTAGTCGTCTGTTGTATTTGTTTAAATTAAATTGTCAAAATTAATTTAGCTGAGAAGATGAGTTTCGAGGAGAGTACAACTCAAAATCACTTCTCACAGTTACATGCCTGATGCTATGATCGGAAATGGAAACATTTCGATATTGATCAGAAGTAGATGTAAATTGGTGTGCTATAAGTGCTTTGGAGAACAATAAATGCTTCAGTGAAATAAACAATCAATAGTAAATATACAAATTACCTGTAGACATAGAATTCGAGAAATAATTATTTATCAAATTCTACGTCTTTTTTTGGGGGGGGGGGACAAGAAGTGCATGCTGGCCTAGGTCAAGACACTGTTTTCGGTGTTGGGATTGTTGGAAAAGATCTACTTTTCATCGCACATAACAATTGCCTTGATGAAACTGTGGTTGCCTGGTTTAACACGGAGTTTCCTGAAAACTCTCATAGGGCGGTTTACTTGGTAATAGTCAATTCATGGGGAACTCTTCAGCATCTTGGGGCGGGGGTAGCTCAGTCGCGCCAGGCTCTTAATCTGTAGTTCCCAGGTTCGAGTCCCAGCTTTGTCAGCGTTGAGATTTATCTCCGCAAAACTCCCCGCCCTGCCCACGGTCAGTAGGGAACACCGATGGGTTTGGAAAGGCTGCCTTCCGTCGGATGGAACGTTGAGCCGTGGCCCCGTGTCTAGGAGACCATACCCTGTGTACGTTAAAGGACACGCTGGATGGCCTTGACGGGAGGCTACCATCTGTCTCCCAACAGCTGTTCCAATGGGTCTCCTCCCCCAACCTTCTCTAAGCCTTCGGGGTTCATGTGACCTGGCCATTTACCCCATGGTGGGCAAAAAAGTGCCGCTCAGAGGTAAAACAACCCAAACATTCAGCAACATGTGGCTACTTTACCAATGCTTTGCAGATGCCGCACTACAGTTGTTTGTGAGCAACCAAGTTCGGACGAGAACCTGCGAGTGCTTGTCGACTTGCTTGTCACTTCATTAGTGTGGCACAGAATCCCGATCGCACCTTACAACTTGTTGAATCATGTCATCACCTTAGGATTTCTTGAACGAAGCTTGAGTAGGGCGAGTGGAGGCCACTGGCTTATACTTAACATATTTCTCTGGCCGTTCGGTAGCTTTTAATAATTCATTGCAATAACGATGTAAAATTTCACGAATTTCAATACTTAACTCACTCATTGTACAACATTTCTAATGATGGACTTCAATACTTGTAATAGTTATGGATTGATGCAATGGACTTTGTACTTTCCCTTAGTACTTTCATAGGTGATGTATCTCTTGTACACATTTTGCATGGCAAAAAACGCACAGACTTTTGAATCACCCTAGTACATAATAATTGGAATTTATTCATTTTATACTTTTAAATGTTTATATAGAAGGGGATACATACAAATTCTCATACTGCCATGAGCTACTGAGGTTTAACCAGACTGTGTAATTTTATTCTTCAAACATGTCTGTCCTGGAATACAGCTGCTGCATTTGACCACTGTAGGTCCTGTTTGACATTGTCTACCCGTCGCATCCTAGGTCTCCCCCTTTTTCTGAAGCTTTTAGGCATGCTCCTCAATCCTATTCGCTAATGAAATTATGCATGCAGACAACATGACTAAACAACGCAGTCTCTCTTTGCACAATAAGCTGATCAAAGGAGGTTGTCTACTCCTTTGCATTAACTTCATCATTACTTACAAAGTGAAACCAACTGATGCTCAAGATACGCGTAAGCATTTAGAATCAACACATCAAATTTTTTGTTGCCTTGCTGACAAAGAGTGCACCTTTCATTACCATAACTAACCTTAGAAAGAATCAAAGTATTATACAGCCTAATTTTAGTCTCTTAGGTGTATACGCCTATTTTTTCCCACTCTTTAAAAATTCTTAAAGGTTTCAGCAGCTATTCATATTCTTTTATTTATCTAGTGCTTCACGTCACCAGTAAACAAATTCCAAGACTGAGACATTTGCTCAAAAGAGCAACCATTCAAACAACTGAAGCACCATTTTCCTGATCAATTTTCATCATTCTAGTTTTCTCTCTGTTTATCACCAAACCTACTCTATTACCAGTCTCATCAACAGCCGTAATGAAAAATTCATCCCATCAACATCATTAGTCAACAGGGCCAAATCATCTGCATAATCTAAATCAGAAATTTTGAAATCTCTAGACCATTTAATGCCAAAATCTTTCCCTTGCAAAGAATTTGTATAACGTAATCAATAACCAAACTAAAGAGAAAAGGTGACAAAATGCACCCTTGTCTAACTCCACTAGCATTGCTAATAAATCGCTACAAGCTTTACCAACTTTCACACACGATTTAATACTATTATAGAGAGCTTTCGTTATGCTAACTAACTTGACAGATATTCTATGTGATCTAATAATCAACCACAAACTGTGTCGATCAACAGAGTCCAAAGCCTTTTTGAAATGTATAAAGCTGTTTCTGAAACCCTAACCATTTCTCGAGAATCTGCTTAAGTGAAAAAATTTTATATATTCGTTCCGTAGCACTTCTGAATCCACACTGTTCATCACGCAGTTGTCCATCAACAAAATTCTTAATTCTGCTAGGCACAATCATGTAACTTTATCTGGAACAGAAAGTAGACTGATTCCCCTATAATTATCACAAGAACTACGATCACACTTTTTAAAAATAATGATAATAATAGCTCTGCTAAAATCCTTAGGAACAATATCTTTATCATAAAAAATTTAAAATTTCAGTCAGGCATGTGGCAACACAAACATTTCCAGCTGTAAGCATTTTAGTACTAATTTTATCTACCCCTGGGTAAGTAAATGCATATCCTCATTACAAACAATGGGAATATAACTAACCGCATTTTTTAGAACATCTCTGAAATGCTAAACCCACCTAGACGTGACAGAATCCTCACTTTCAACCTTGCCATGTTTATCCATCAATCCCTGTGTAACCTATCTGTTTCTTCCCACACTTAACTATCTGGTGTAACTCCTTGTTATTTTGCTATTTAGCTGCCACCTCTGCTTTGCCAGCCAAGCTAACCAGCCAAAGATTCTTATCAACTGTTTACTAATCCTTTACACGTTTATTAAACTCTTTATAATACTGTTAGGACTAGTAGGGGGTTGATTCAAAATATTCTTGAAATTCCTTCTTTCAGAATTAAGTTCCATAGTCTTTTCACTCAAATAACTTAGTCTTCCCTGTGCCTTTTAACCCAAAACAGTACTATTAGTTTCAAGAAAAACAGTTTAAACTGAAATCATTCTGACTCAACTGCAATAGTAAGCAAACCACGATTGTCATAATAACTAATCAGATATTGCAACATAAAGACAACATTTAAACATTAGACAAGGATAAACTAATTTTCCGCTGTAATTTTTTAAATTGCAATATAAACTTAAAAATGGGAAAATGCACGTTCTTAACTCATACAATCACAAAAACCCACAAATTGGCTCTGATACTGAAAGCTGATATGTTAATCAAGTCGTCCTTCAATTCTGAATTGTCAATTTTCTTCATTTTTCTGCCGAGAAATTCGAACTTTTCTCATTCTTAATGCATATCTAATTTATAAGTATTGTTTTTTTAATTAGACGTGAACAATATTTTTTTAAAATGGTAAACTGAAAGTAATAGTTCTCAACTTAAGCATTATTACTAAACCAAAAACATTAATTGTAGTCGTAATGATGAAGACGTTATGGAACAATTATCAAAGAAAAAAACTTAAATTTCTGAATGCCATGTATTTTTACCAAGCCTGGTTTATTCCATATATATTTTATTTGGTTATGTAAAATATAATAAATTATAATTATGTGATTTACCATGTCATAAAAGTTTACAATTTGAAATCAAAATAATTGCTCTATGTAATATTACGATGTGTAAAAAATTATATTTATTATCAGCATTAGTATTCTAAAATGACTGAAATGGTTACCATATGTAACAATGCAACTAGAATGCGAAAAATTAATACAATGATTCATTCATAATGAATAGATTAAAAATACGGGTATTATATAAGAAATACGTAAAGAGTTTTATTTATGAGCTTTAACATTACAGTGATTCAAAATTTTTAAAATGCACGAACACAGTCCCGGATCTAAAAAAATAGAGTTGGGGGCCATGTCCAGATAGAGATGAATGCCGTTTCTGTATATAATTTTTTATCAGTTTTTCTTTTTAAATTTTCTGGTAAATATTTTAATATTTTTTTCACTTCCGTTCAGTTATTAACATTCTAAAAATGGACGGGCCATGCGATTCCCTCCCCTCACCCCCTAGTTCCGATCCTTGCAATAAGGATTTTTTCCCCTTGATTTTACTAAATTTTAAAATCTTTGTGAATTAGATTAGCTACTACTAAGTATACTACAAAGTTGGCTCAAACCTAGCTAATAATTAACAAAGTTTTAAATTTATAATGATATCAATTATTTGTTTCACTAATGTTTATCGTCTTTAGTGATTTACATTTAATGTTGAAGCTTACTGTACGATAAGAAGTGCTTTGCAGTTGGTGTTTTTGTGTGTGTGTAAAGAAACTTAAAATACATCTTGCTTTTTTCTATGCGAGATAGTACCACGGTAATTAGAAAATAAAATAATGAACTATAGAAACAAAGTAAGAAGAATCCCTTCCTCCTATTTGGAAAAAGAATTAATATCACAACTAATCTTGTGTTGTGAAGCATTTTACTTGCTACGTCTTTTTAGGGATTATCAGAAGCACAGTAACAAGCAAAAATACTAGTAGAGAATGATTAATTTTTAGTAGCAGTAGGCAATATTTTTTATGCTTAGCATTCTCGTGCTCTATTAACAAAATCTGTGTCAAAATCTGTACGTCATCCCAAACGTTGTACACTATTCTGGTTTAATAATAATATTCGTTTTTTATTCAATTCATACATGTAGTTCCATACTTAACACTATTATTAAACATAAAGTCCTGTGATCTACCACATTGTTGTTGATCTATTTTATATACTTTCCGATTAAATCGTGAAAAAAAATTAACGCAGATGGCCGAAAAATAATATAATTAAAGCAAGATTAATGTGTTAAGTTTCTTTGTAGAAGTTACATAATTCTGGCTATGTTATTATTTGTGGAATTTCCTATGTTACCTGAGGTAAACAATTGCCCAGATAAGTGAATTTAGGTTGCCTTGGCAACTGCTCCTACTCATGTTCGTGTGCTGTCAATTCCAGGAGACTATTCCCAAAGAGAGTACGTCAAGTATCTGACCAGTAAGTATCTGCGAGAGTACTCCTACGGTATCGTTGCTTCTGCTGTTGATAACATTTTTGCAGCGAAACAAGATTGTGTTTTCTAGAATGCTTTTACGGGAGCACTTTTAAAATTCGATTTTCGAAAATAAAATAAAGCTCCAGAAATAGAATATTCTGAGCTATCTGAAAAATGGCGAACTTTTGCAGGGTGAAATATATTCTTATTAACAGAAATATTGCTGTCGAATTTTGGAAATCAGATTACTATCGTTTAAGAAGTTTAGAGTATGATTACTCTAATTAATGTATGATTACTCTAATCAATTTAAATGTTTTTTTTTTCTTCTCTGTATTCTGCCGTGTTTTTTATGCTATATATTTTGTCATCGTTTGTTCCGGGCGGGGGTTGGCACAGTTGGTAACGAGCCAGGCTCGTAATCTGACGTTCCCAGTTTCAAGTCTCATCTGGACCAGCTTTGAGAATTTTTCTCCTCTAACCGCCGTTCACCCTCTGCACTTTCGTGGGGGCGGGAGGGGGGGGCTAAGTCGATAGCGCATCAGATTCGTTATATGCAGTTTCCAGATTCGAGTCCCATTTGGGCCAGCATTATATATATATTCGCAAAAATACTCGCCCTGGGAACATCAGATTACGAGATCATTAGAGGGTACCGATGGGCTTGGAAAGGCTGTCGTCCGGCTCACGAGGCGTTAAGACGTGGTCCCGTGTGCAGGAGAGAGCCATACCTGTGCACATTGAAGAACATGTTGGATGGCCTTGACGAGAGGCTACAATCTGTCTCTTAACAGCTGTCCAGTGCGTCCCCTCCCTCCAGCCTTCTCTGAGCCGTTGGGGTCTTTGTGACCTGGTCATTTAGCCGATTACGCGCAAAAAAAGTGCCGCTCACAGGTAAAACAATTCAATCTTGTGCCTCTGTGAGAAAAGGTACAACATATGGTGGGAGAAGGCCGTGGGCCCGTTTGGAGGAGAATCATACCCTGTGCACGTTAAAGAACACGGATGGCCTTGACTTGAGGCTTTCATCTGTCTCCTAACAGCTGTCCAAGGGATCTACTTCACCAGCCTTCTTCGGGGCGGGGGTGACTCAGTTGGTAGCGCGCCTGGCTCGTAATTTGTAGTTCCCAGGTTCGAGTCCCAGCTGGGTCAGCGTTGAGATTTATGCACGCAAAAATTCCCCCGTCCTGCCCACGGTCAGTAGGGAACAACGATGGGCTTGGAAAGGCCGCCGTCAACGAATGGGACTTTAAGCCGTGACTCCATGCGTGGGAGAGCCATACCCTGTGAACGTTAAAGAACACGCTGGATAGCCTTGAAGGGAGGTTACCATCTGTCTCCCAACAGCTGTTCTAGTGGGTCCCCTCCCCCAACCTTCTCTGAGCCTTCGGGGTCCTTGTGACCTGGCCATTTAACCCATGGTGCGCAAAAAAGTGCCACTCAGAGGTAAAACAACCCAATCCAACCTTCTTTGAGCACTTGGGTCAGAGAGATATAGAAATTTGAAGAAATTATTCCTACTTAGCGTGTAGAGAATAATCATTGCCTGTCCATTTGGGTGCAAAAAATTCGCTCAGAGATAAAATAACCTAATCCAACTGAATTTGCCAAGAATAATTCGTTTATTCTGTCGCAGATGCTCATTATATTATTGGTCGCTCTGCCTTCAGATTCCCGAAGCGATTTTTCCCCCTCCAGTTTTTCATGTTTTCACTTAATCAGTTTCTCCAGTTTTCACTTAAAAGCACTGTTACATTTTTTTCCCTTAATAACAATAGTTGAATTTCGGGCATGATTTTTTTCCTATTCTTGAAAAATAGAAATCTGAAGAAATTATGCCTACTTAGCGTGTAGGGAATAAAATATGCAAGCCTTAGCATTGTTCTGGTTCAGCACACTCAAATGAGTGTAATTAACTTCATGTTTCCAAGAAGCCGAATCTTGACTTTTTGAATTAACAGCTCGTCAACTGGCGGCCGACTGTAACAGAGTGTAATCAAATGAAACACTATATCTTGATGAGAGATACAGTTGAAAAAAATGTCTTATATCCATCTGTTTTTTTATTTGAGACATATAGAACAGAGAAGAATCCTAGAAGCTACTCCTAGCTTCTACAGGTCTTCTCATACAAGGACATGCCGTACTAAGACCAAAGTCATTGCTGACCACTGCCTCAGTTAGAGCTAACACAGCACACGAAGTTTGCCGTGATGGAACAATGACTAGCTTCCTAACCACTTTACCAGTTAAGGCTTAAGTATTCAGATTGATTTCACTCATGTCTTTTCAAGACTGAGAGTAGTCGTAACGTTGAGTTGTTTTACCTCTGAACGGAATTTGGAACACACAATAAGCTTAATGGACAAGTCATCAGGAGGAGTAGGGATAGAGACAAAGCCCACCTCAAGACTATCCATAGTTTTCTTTAAAGCACATAATATATTGCTCTACTTCACACGTCATATGGCTTATGGGATGGATGGCGGTCTTTTCAAGCTGATCGGTGTCTCCTTTCTCACTGAAGGAACAGCGAAGATTATCGCTTCCTCCGGAAAACGTCTCAATACAAACCAACATCAAGCTACGAGACTGACGCGCTACCGACTGAGCCAACCCAGCCCATTATCTCTAAGGAGTTGTATATCAAATGAAAACTTCTGATATTAAAAATAGAGTATGTGAAAGTTATTTCTGTATAATAAATAAAATACGTTTTTTAATGACAGCATCCTCTACCGTTGCTTAAAAATGTAAAAATATATGTTTGTTATCCTATAGGTGCTATAAAAAGGAAATAAAGAAATGCCAATGATTATATCACTTATTCAAAAGTAAATAATTTCAAGTGTTCTTGTGCGTTTAAATGGGTTTCTTTCAAACCGCTGAAATGATTCGTATAGCTCCTTATCATTTTAGAAATTAGATTTTCGATTAAGCAGTATATGCTGAGAAATTACAAAGTAGATTAACAATTTCAAACCTTTATAACTACTGTATTTTTCATACGGAAGAAAAATGGATGACGTGAAAATAAAGAGATATACACGTTTGTTTTTTCATTAGTTTGCAGATTTTATGATATCCACGGAAAGCTTTCCTACATGAAAACCAGAAATGGCCGATTACCCAGACGCACGATACTTGTTTTTATTTGAGAAAACAGTAGCGCAAGTGTAGTGAATGTTTCGTGCACATTACAATATGAGTCCTCCAGTAGAACTTCAGAGTTATGAATGGCACCGAAATATTATGCAAACTGGATGTTGGATGGTTTTATCTCTGAGCACCATTTTATTTTTTGCACACTGTATTCTAAATGACCAGGTCACAAGGACTTTGAAGAGTCAGAGGATTGGAATCCACGGGACAGTTCTTAGATGAAATCTTCTCGTCAGTGCCATCCAGAGGGTTCTTTAGCGTGCACAGGGTATGGCTCTGCCCTGCACACGGAACCACAACTTAATACCTAAACCTGGGGCGGGGTTGGCACAGTCGGTAGCGCGCCAGGCTCGTAATGTGTGTTCCCTCGAGTCCCAGCTGGGTCAGCGTTGAGATTTATCTCCGCAAAATTCTCTGCCCTGCCCACGGTTAGTAGGGGACACCGATGGGCTTAGAAAGACCGCCGTCCGTCGGATGGGACGTTAAGCCGTGGCTCCGTGTGCGGGTGAACCATACCCTGTACACGTTAAATAACAAGCTGGATGGCCTTGACGGGAGGCTACCATCTGTCTCCCAACAGCTGTTCCAGTGAGTCCCCTCCCCTAACCTTCTCTGAGCCTTCGGGGTCCATGTGACCTGGCCATTTAGCTCCGCAAAATTCCCCGCCCTGCCCACGGTCAGTAGGGGGACACCGATGGGCTTGGAAAGGCCGCCGTCCGTCGGATGGGACGTTAAGCCGTGGCCCCGTGTATGGGAGAGCCATACCCTGTGCACGTTAAAGAACACGCTGGATGGCCTTGACGGGAGGCTACCATCTGTCTCCCAACAGCTGTTCCAGTGGGTCCCCTCCCCCAACCTTCTCTGAGCCTTCGGAGTGCATGTGATCTGGCCATTTAGCCCATGGTGTGCAAAAAAGTGCCGCTCAGAGGTAGAACAACCCAAACAACAACCTGGCCATTTTAGCCCATAGTGTGCAAAAAAGTGCCGCTCAGAGGTAAAACAACCCAATACCTAAACCTGACGGACGGCGGTCTTTCCATACCCATCTGTGGCTCTTTTCCCACTGAAGGCTGGGAAGGAGTTAGCGAAGATAAATCTCAACACTGGCACCGTTGGTACTCAACCTTAGGAACTGCGGATACTCATTGTGATGTCATTTTCCATGTCAGTGAAAAATAAAGTAATTTTAGATATTTCAAGTTGTTGCGCTACTATATAATTATACTGTATATAATCATTGGCAATTTTATTTATTTTCCTTTTTGCTCTCATGCTTTGGGAAAGCATAGTTTAGTTTCTTTTAATTTTTTCTTCATTCATTTTCCAGCGAATTTTGCCCCATGATTCCCGAATTCAGATACTTCGCAACTTGATCAGTCGGGTTTCTTTAACCATTCCCGCCTCTTCCTCCTCCCATTCGGATGTTGCTGCTGTGTGTGCGCATCAAGCTACTAGATAAGCGAGCTGACTTTTCGATTTATGCCTTTTAGTCAAAATCAAAATAAATCGTTTCTTCCATTCCGCGTTTCCCAAATGATTACAAATGCTTGCCTTTTTCTCTTGCATCAGCAGTGAAAGCTCCTTTGTTCCACATATGAAACTGAAAACAATTTGTGTCTTCTAAAGAATTAAACCGATCATTCTTATTGAACTCATTTGAAAGGGGGACATATTTCATATACAATGGCTCGCATAATCAAAAAATCTTAAACTTTTCAAGCTGCCTTTTTCTTTTCACTTTAAAGTGTTTCTATAAATTATAATCTGTTAGAATGAGAGTTCGAAGTTCCGGATGGGTTATAAGGACCGCAAAGGCTAGATGTGGGTGGAAGCTGAGCTGGGTAGGGGAGACAATGAGAAGATGTTAAGAGAGCGATGGAAACCTCCAGTCAGTGTCATCCACTGTTTTTTAAAGGGCGGGGATTGGCTCAATCCATAGTGCCCCAGGTCGCAATGTCCAGTTTCCAGATTCGAGTTCTAACTGCGCGCCTGTTTGAGATTTCTCTCCGCGAATCCCCATCCTATCCTCGGTGATAAAGGTGACACCGATGTTCTTGGAAATGCCGCCGTCAGTTAAATGGGACGTTAAGCTGTTTTTCTTGTGCGCAGGAGAGTGCACAGTTAAACACACGCTGAATGGCCTCGACGGGAGGCTATCACCGAAGTCAGGCGAACCTTTTCTCACCCTTTCTTACCGAAGTCAGGGAACGGTTTTTTGGGAGGGCTTAAACTTTTCGATTTCTTTAATTCATGATGAAACGAAGGTATGTACAATATTCGGATATCCTAACTCTTACCATTCAGAAGAAATTCCCGTTTTTTGGATTGGGGTGCAGGACAAATTTTGAGAAGGAAAGAAAGTGAGTAGGATCAAACCCTTATGACTCTGTAATTTATGATGAGAGGAAGCTGCATGCGGAATTCGGTGATCGTAACTCGTACCGTTTAAGAGAAATCCAAACCCTATTATTTTCCAGAGGTTGTGTTTTAGGAAGAAATAAAGATATGAGGCCAAAACCATTCGTTATTTTAAGTTATGGTTAGAGAAGACTTGATATCGAATTTGATGGTCCTAGTTCTTACCGTTTATGAGAAATTCTTGATCAAGAAAACAGAAACCAAACTCTCTCAAATTTATAATAGATTTGTAGTTAGAAAATAACAATTTTCTTTCTTTGACCAATAGTAAGTATCTGAATCCACTGAACCAGTGGCACTTTCAGTTTGTTTGCTCCTTAGTAACTCTCAAATTTTTGTAATGATTATTCACAATATGAGCAAATTGACTGATCATATCCAAATACATCTCAGATTCGGAGATGAACTAATTCTTCATCTTAGAACAAATATGGCAACTTCTTTGTCCAATTTACACTAATAACCAGTCAATAGCTAATAAATAACATTTGCTTACTTTTTTGCGATATCGTTTTATCTCGTATATGTTTATTGCAACTATCAGTTTTACTTGACTTACTACTATTCTAATTGATTGGTAAAGCAATAATTGAATTATAAAGTTTTCAAAATAAGTGCATTAACGTAAGTTTCACCAGAGCTACTGATTTGCCCTCGTAAAACCGTTTTGGTATCAATGTTGTATGCAGCCTTTAGTTGCATATAGATTGTTAAAATACACATATATATATGACATTAAACCGCACCGTACTTGACTCATGCTATAAACTTTATCTGCAAGAGAAATAAGTTTTTTTGGGGGGGGGCTCTGTAACTAATATTACGTAAATGCCAATTGTCTCAATATTGCTGTGTCTTTTCTGATTTATTCACATAATCCGTTTGTACAGTAAAGTAGAGTATCGTTTATAAATTAATACTTATATTTTGAAGTGTTATATTTTATTAAATAATTAAGAAACAAAAGTAACTGTGTGTCCAAAATGTCAAGAAACTCGAAGTTTCCTTGCTATGATGGCAAGGAGTTAGTATCACATGATCGCGTTTGTGTCACATGTAATATCTTAAACCCTGGATTAGTAGAGGTGTACCGATCGTTTGATTCCCCCCCCCCCGAGAAATCTCTTTTTCGGGGTTTCAAAAACATATTTTTATTCCGAAAAAATATAATATATAGCATTTAAAAGAAAGATTCATTGCAACTGTTGAAGGTGTTTACACCAGATATGCTGAATTGAGTGAGTATGGACGGAAGTTGGATATCTCGCCACCAGTCGCCTCCACAATTGAATTCTGTCGAACACAAAGCGAAACTTTGAGAGTTTCTGGCATTTCGTATACAACATTACTTTCGTTACTTAATTGTTTTAAAATAAGTACTTTGATATAGGAGTATTCTTTAATAATGACCATGTATTGATATATCCAAATTCTGGGTTTTCGATAGGGGTAATCGCATTCACCCCCAGCTCGAACTCCTTGCATCTGGCATTGCTTGCGTTGTTGTTGGGTTGGGTTGTTTTACCTCTGAGCGGCACTTTTTTGCACACCATGGGCTAAATGGCCAGGTCACATGAACCCCGAAGGCTCAGAGAAGGTTGGGGGAGGGGACCCACTGGAATAGCTGTTGGGAGACAGATGGTAGCCTCCCGTCAAGGCCATCCAGCGTGTTCTTTAACGTGCACAGGGTATGGCTCTCCCACACACGGGGCCACGGCTTAACGTCCCATCCGACGGACGGCGGCCTTTCCAAGCCCATCGGTGTCCCCTACTGACCGTGGGCAGGGCGGGGAATTTTGCGGAGATAAATCTCAACGCTCACCCAGCTGGGACTCGAACCTGGGAACTACAGATTACGAGCCTGGCGCGCTACCGACTGAGCCACCCCCGCCCCGCATTGCTTGCGTACTTTTAAGATGATTTGCTAAAAAAATGATTTTTCACAATTTTGATCTTTTTGTTGTAAAATGTAGAATGTTATAAATTACGCTTTGTAAAATTTTTAAATTACCATCAAGTAGCTGCTAGCCATGGAGAACTGACAAGAGCCTGTCAGTGAAATACGCGATAGAAAAGATGTGTAAGAAAGGCGAGGCCTCAACAGAAAGACAACACAAGAAGCAACCATCCCTTATCCAGGACTCGAACCTTAATTTCTTTGATCTGCAACCAAGCACCATTCCTCCGCATGACCGTCATAAATTAAACTTAGTTATTCAGAAAAAAAATTATTTACAAACTAAACCGAAAACAATCTTTGTCATACTAAATAAAAATTATTAATGTTTAATTGATAAGTTTAAAAAAAATTCCTTGCTAAATTTCATTAAATAAAAATTTAAACTGTACTGTACATGTACTATACTATACAACAGAGGTAGAAAGAAATCACACTGCAGGAGATACAATTTTTTTTATGTTTGTTCCTGCGAAAACATAAGGTTAATCGCATTTCTATATGACGGGTAAGAGCTTTGTGAAACCGAAACCACTCCAGTAATATCTAGCGATAAAAGATGATGTAGTTTTTGCTACGGATAAAGGACAGCTCAGGGCTGCAGCAGTCTCGCAAATCAGTGAGACATGGGTCAAAGGGTAGCCTGCCGATAGCGATCTGCCTTGCAGGGCCGACAATGGACTCCACCCGCCGTTGACCTCCCCAGTCTCGTCGCCGAGTACACTACCGGAAATTACAACGGGAAGGCATTTAACGGACTCGATTTGGCTCCCAGCAAAATGCCTTCTCGTCACTGTATCCGTTCCAAAAGACCTTTTCCCACCTGCGTTCGGGTCCGATACTGCCGTTTCAGCTTTGTTGAGGGGGAAGGAAGATGGTTGGTATGAAAAATCCAAGTCTTTTGTGCGATAAGTTTGCGTTTGGTGACGCCCGTCTAGGAAAAAAATTCGATGTTTACATTCTTCATATTGAAAATAAAAAGAATGGTGAAGTTCGTTTTTTTTTCGAAGTTTTTTGTTACGGCTGAATGCAATGATCATACAGTGCCATAAAAAGAATTTCACTGTTAGGTGAATTGGAATCTAACTTCGCTGCTCTATAAGTTGTAAAATATGCACTTAATGCAAAAACAAAGGGGTGGGGGATTGAAGATAAAGATCATAATTAAATCTACTATTTAAATCTCGATTTTCAACAATATTTGTTCAGTATTTAAAGAGTTGAGAAAGCTGGAATATTTCACAATTTTGTTTCATTCATAATTGTTTTCCAAAATCATAATTGTTCAGATTATTCATTCATAATTGTCTAATATTGAAATAATCATTACGCAAACTTCAAAATGTATATTGATTTTATTAAATGGTTTGAAACAGTGGTCGTGATTTAAGTTTAAATTCTGAGGTCAATTCTTTTGACGCATTACTGTTGTGAAATATTCTATCTTTCGCAAATCTTTAAATTCTGAACGATTACTGTTGAAAATCGAGATTTAAATATATTTTATTATGTTTAATTTATGTTCAGTCACATTTTTCGCATTAAATCCGTATTTTAAGAGTTATAGTGGCTCGAGGTTAGATTCCCATTGACAAAACATGGGAATTAGCTATTATTTTGGTAAGCCAGTATATATTTTATTTGAATAAAGTATTAGCCCTTCCTGAAATAGGTAAATGAACTACAGCAGTGTTTTTCATTCTGTTGTCCAAAAGTAATTGATTTTTTTACTAAACATTTTATTTTCCCCGCGGAAAGGATATAAATTTCGTGAATGTTCTGTAAAATAATTCAAACAAATTATATCTCGCACAATACTGAAAAATCTACAGTTGATTGCATTATATGGCTTCTTTACGTAACAGCAAAATATTCAGCCTCAACATTCCGGCAATTTTTTCATTATCAAACCACTAAAATGCTTATTCTATCCTTTGGTGATTATTTCTGTAAGGCTCTGGTATATACATAGCTATATCAACCATTTTAATCCTATCAACCTCAAATCTGGCATATAGACTTTCATCGTGGTCTTCACAAAACCCGTTTAGAAATTTTCGGCCCACTCATAGTAAAAGACCCTATTCTAAAACTCAATTGTTTTCATATATAGTTAGAAGGCTAAAAAACAAAGAGAAACGAGGAACACTTATAAATGATCACTTAGTAGTTACACGGAGCACTGCGATTAGAGAACTTTTGCGTGAAGATAATGCAATATTAGATTTATAAGATTTGAGATTTTGAATAAACTTTTATAAAAACAATAAAATATGATTTATTTCCTTAAATATTTACGGTAAGTTTAATCAAACCAAAAATTAATGGCCAGTTTAAATTAGCTTAATCTGCTCGAATATTAACGTTACGTAACTCAAAAAAACATGAAAACACCGAAATATTAGACTATTGTGTGGTTTTAACTAATATTCCGGATAATGAAACGAATGCTTTATTAAATTAAACTAAAAGTACATATTGTAAATATTACTTTTTTTATTACAAAGGGTGTATAATGTTAATTCAGGAAAAATCAACAAAAATTCGTTTTGATCTTATTAGAGACTAAAGTTTTGTAATTTTTTTCTGCTTAGTTTAAATTCTATTAGGTTTAAGATTCATTTTTTCCCTTTTTGTCTCAGTATTTTTTCATTTTTCTCCCACTCCTAAAGGCGATGGTGTCTCAGTCAGTAGCGCGCCAAGCTCGCAATCCTCTATTCCCAGATTACGAGCCTGGCGCGCTACCGACAGCTATGACCCAACTTTACCAGCTGGGTCAGCGTTGAGATTTTTCTCCGCAAAACTCCCCTCCGTGAGCTCTGCCCACGGTCAGTAGGGGACACCGATGGACTTGGAAAGGCCGCCGTCCGTCGGATGGAACGTTAAGTCGTGACCCCGTGTTCGGGAGAGCCATACCCTGTGCAAGCTGGATGGCTTTGACTGGAGGCTGCCATCTGTCTCCCAACAGCTCTTCCAGTGGGTTCCCTCCCCCAACCTTCTCTGAGCCTTCGGGGTTCATGTGACCTGGCCATTTAGCCGATTGTGTGCAAAAAAGTGCCGCTCAGAGGTAAAACAACCCAACCCACTCCTAATTTCTTCTGATCTATTTCTACAGGGGCGCATACTATTTATTATTAAGTTTTAAAATATTTTTGCTTCCAAACACAAAAATATTCTATTTTTAAAGTTGAAGTTTCGACCAGTTCAAGGGAAAAAAACAGGTTGTTTTCGACTCAAATCTCTGCTGAAACCAAGTTCATCTAGAAGAAGCAAAGGAGACTAAACCTTTTTTCACGCTTTTTACGGAGAAAGTAGTGCGCATGGCTCGTAATCTGCAGTTCCCAGGAGCAAACCCCCAAATTAACAGAATTGAGAATTTTTTTCCGCTAACTTCAGTTCCCCTTTCAGGAGAAGGAGACGCCGTTAAGCTTGGAACTTCCGTCGGATAGGACATTAAGACATGCACTGTGCACGTTAAAGAACACGCTCGATGGTCTTGACGGAAAGCTTCCATCTATCTCCTAACAGCTGTACAGTGGACCTTCTTCCCCAGTCTTCTTGAGTCCTTGGTGTCCCTGTGACATGACTGTTCAGCCCATTTTGCGAAAACGTGCACTCAGAGGTAAAACAATCCAAACCCTTCTAATTAGGAGAGATATGCCCAAAACAAAAAACTGAAAGCGGAAAACTGAAAGACGAAGAAAGTGATTCACACTCTGGAAACAACTATTTAGTAGAATGCTTACTGAGCAAATAATAAAAAGAAATCGGTTAAATCGATTGAAAAGCAGAAATGTGCCGAATGTTGAATTTTTCGAACACCGAACAGGCAGAACGTTCAGTTCTTGACGTTTTAGCAGAACACTGAAATATCGAACATTCGACTTCGTTCGATTGAACACGAACGATCTGTTATTAATAGTACCGCCCAATAGAATACCGAACAGGTTGATCGTTTGACCTTTGGTGTTATCTTTGCGCGTTGAACAACACGATAGATGGCTTTAACATGATACTCTCATCTGTCTCCTAATGACTATGCAGTGTATCATCCCTTCTCCAACCTTCTCCGAGTCTCTAGGGAAGGGTGTGACCTGGCCATTTAAACCATTATATTAAAAAAAAGTGCCACATCGACAACATAAGCCAAATATTACCGATACTTCAATGTCAACTTTCAGACAAGTGAATGAATAGATAAATAATGTCAGTAGTAAGTCAGATTCGAGAGTTGTTTTACCTCTGAAGTACATTTTTTTACACACAATGGACTGAATATCCAATTGAAAGAAAACTCAAGGACTCGGAGAAGGTTGTGGAAAGAATTCATCGGGCAAATATTACTAGACAGATGGAAGAAGCATCGCGTGAAAGCCATTCAGCATTTTCTTTAACTTGCGCAGGGTATAGATCTTTTGCATACGCGACCACGGTTTAACGTCCCATCCAGAGGACGATGTCGTTCTTCCCAAGCCCATTGGAAGAAGAATTTAAATGATAAAAGTTTGGCCCAACTCAAAATATGTAGTTTACGTTAAAGAACACGCTGGATGGCCTTGACTGGAGGCTAGTAGACTCCGTAGGCTCAGAGAAGGTTGGGGGAAGGGGACCTACTGGAACAGCTGTTGGGAGACAGATGGTAGCCTCCAGTCAAGACCACCCAGCGTGTTCTTTAACGTAAACCTCGATCTATACACTCGGCCAAATATATGTTCGGACAAACTGCAAATATATATGTTGGACAGAACCGAACAATTCAATATATCTCTGTTTAAAATAGGATGTTTACCTATGGTTCCCTGTGCAGGAGAGGGCCATTTCCTTTCACATGAATGAACACGCTGAATTTTTTTCACGGTAGACACCCATTCGGTCCTCCTATTTATCTATCTCCAACGTTGTTCTGACCATTGGGATTTTTGTAACTTGGTATTTAACCCTATATGGAAATAAAAAAAATGTCAGTTGGGAATAAAATAACAACCCAAATATGATAGGACCTAAAATAACCTTTTGTTAATTATTATTTTTCTTTATTTTAATTGTTTTTTTACTTTTGTAAAAGTTTTTTTTACAAAAAAATACCAAGAATGAAAGAAATATTTACTTCTGGGATTAATCTAAAAAATAACATATCTAGGGGTCACTCAAGTGTATCCTAAAAACTCTCGCATGTGATCCATTGGATTGCGTGTTTGACTTGTTCCCTAATCCAATACAGAAAATGTTCTGCAGCAGTGGTTTACCTTTGAAGAACTTCTTTTTTCTGTTTCAGCAGCAACATTCATTTTGTTGTAACGTTTCGAGACGTTGCTTCCTGCCGAATAATAGAAAGGTGCATTGACTTGACGATAAATCCCATTTCAATTACATTCTATCCTCAGGGCCATCGACCAGATGTTATTCTATGAAAGTTCCGTCACTATAGTCCATTGCATCTTTGTGACGTAGTTCACTCCGGTACCTATGGAAACAGTTCTTGTTCTTTATTTCTCCGATTAATCACATTATTTGGTGTAAATATATTTCTTAAATATTTATGGTAGTGTGGTTCGAAAGGCGTTTGCAAAGTTTCTGTTTGGTGATTATAAAGGCACACTTATGCTGATCATTACATATTGGATTGGTTGTTTTGTGTCTGAGAATTTTTTTTCACACAGTGGGCTAAATGGCCAGGTCATGAGAATACCAAAAGCTCAGAAAAGGTTGTAGAAAGGAGGACTCACTGAACAGTTGTTAGGAGATAGAATGTAGCCTTCCTTCACGTACATCCAGCTTGTTCTATAACATGTGCAGAGTATGGCTCTCCTGCACATGAAGCCACGGCTTAATCTTCCATTAAATGGACCGCGGCCTTTTCAAGACCTTCGGTGGCTCCTTTTTGACCGAAGGCAGGGTTGGTGGAGGAGATGAATCTCAACTCATACACAAATGGGACTCGAAGCTAGGAACTGCAGATTGCGAGCGCGGCGCCCTATCGACTCTGAACCAGCCCCCGCCTCCCTACCAGGTTAAGTCCTTTTTATATTCATTATCTAAAAGAATTAAGCATATGCTCAATGACAGTTTTTTTGACACTAAAAGATTAACAATGAATTTACTGAGATGAAACTATTTGTTCGACACAATCTCTATCTGAACACTCACTTTGACCTGAAAGTTTTCCATCATACAAATAAAATCAATTATACTTCAGACATCTCCACTTGCCATCCCTACAGGAGTCTCTGAGATTAATACACCACAGAGAAGAAGTAGGAGAAAGCAAGACCTCAGCAAAAAGGCAACATGGATTAATGATAAAGTATGGATGTTGTCTTTCTAATGCATGTTGCCTCTTTGCTGAGGTCTGGCTTTCTCCTACATCTCTGTGGTGTATTAGTGTCAGAGGCTCTTATAGGGATGGCAAGTAGAGATGCCTGAAGTATAATTGATTTTATTTGTATGATGGAAATATATATAATAAATGAAATGTAAGAAATAATGCTTAAATAATCTGCAAGAAGCTATTACACGTTTTGATCTCACGATCAAAACGTGTAATAGCTTCTTGCAGATTATTTGAGAAGTAGCCTTTATATGAGTAAAACGTTTTGTATCTTAATCATCATTTGCTCATTTTTTAAATAGCAGCAGAAAAATTGTCAGTGTATGAACAAACTTGCGAACATAGGGTAATGTACTTCTTGCCGGCTAGATTGCTACTATCCCGTTAGAATGACCTGTCATGAATAATAATTTAGTTCTATGCTTATTCTTACTACATCAGCCCATATCACTGAATTAAAGGAAAAACCGATCTCTTTTCTCAGCAGTTAGTTCACTGATTAAAATGGCGATCTTCTGCCTGGATTTCGTTATTATATATTTTAAGAAAGTTTGTCTGTCTTTCGAGAACTCCTCCTAAACAGTGAAACCCCTGAACACAAATTTTCGTCTGCAGTTTCATCTCATCATAGCTGTGTGCACTGTCAGAATTTCGACCCCATAAATTAGGCCCTCTCCCAAAAGTTGGCCTCGAAATCTTTGTTTATTTTCTATCCATCGATAACGTAGTACTCCATTCATAACGTAGGTGGCTGCAGTGCCTCGGAGACTTAAGACACTTGCGGCGGATTTAATCCCAATCCACCGCAGCTAGGATCTCGATCTATAATCCCTATCCAGAAAGGTGCTGGAAATGGAATCTCCACACCAAAATTGGGATCGAATGGTCAAGTATCTGCCGAATTACAAGGAGATGAAAACTTCCGCCACCAGTGACGTCACCCTGGATATAAACGAGTGTCCTCTCGCCAGTTCATAATACGCTCAGAAGCTTGCTACTCTCAGTCATTGACTTATAACATTAATGCCCTAGCAACGGTGTTGAATTCTACTAGTTTCATATATATGTAGCTGTATTTCATCCTCTTTTGCCATTGTTTACTGTACTCGCCTATATTTCATAGGGAAAGGGCTGATCTTTTGCTTCTTCAGTAGCTTATGATAATACTAATTATATTCGTCTAACTGAATTCAAATTCTACACGCACGGCGATTATATCCCAGTTCGTGTAAATCGCAATGAATTATTCTGCCGTCGGCTGATGTTGACAACACTTCAACCCCTTCCAAGTCTTTGTCGCGGGTTATGTTCTCACCTGACGAGTAACGCTATCGATCGTTGTGTTGGCTGCTGATGTCTTTCCAGGTCAGTTGTTAACTAATTTAACATTTGATTTACGAAACTGAAGATAATGATGTTATGTAAAGATCCTCTGGAAGTCCAAGAGACACTAGCCGCTCGTTTCGGTCCTAATTAGATCAAGTAACAGGATCTCTTTGTGAATGAGGAAGACCAGTTGAAGGTAATATATTGGCCCATTTGGATAATTCAAAAGACTGGGGATCAGAAACATTTTCTAGCAGTCAATAGCCTAAACGGAAAAAAAAAGCTTTAAGGGTTGTAAAGAAATAGTTATGGAAAAAATAGGATACATACTTTAGTTAATCGATCTAAGCTGAAAAAAGAATATGACTGCAAAAAAAAACGAAAAAAATACCCGATCTTTCCCAGAATTATATAGCGGGATACATATACATAGCTAGTTATACATTATAAATAAAATAATAATAAATTATCTCTCAAGCAGCTGCTTGCTAAGAGGTCTCAAAAGAGCCTATCAGTTTAATATGCCATAGAGAATAACTGAAAGGAAGGCGAGATGGGGCGCGGGGTGGCTCAGTCAGTAGCGCGTCAGGCTCGTAATCTGCAGTCCCAGGTTCGAGTCCCAGCTGGGTCAGCATTGAGATTTATCTCCTCAAAATTCCCCGCCATGTCCACGGTCAATAGGGGACACCGATGGGCTTGGAAAGGCCGCCGTCCGTCGGATGGGACGTTAAGCCGTGACCCCGTGTGCGGGAGAGCCAAACCCTGTGAACATTAAAGAACACGTTGGATGGCCTTGACGGGATGCTATCATCTGTCTCCCAACAGCTGTTCCAGTGGGTCCCCTCCCCCAACCTTCTCTGAGCCTTCGGGGCCCATGTGACCTGGCCATTTAGCCCATGGTGTGCAAAAAAGTGTCGCTCAAAGGTAAAACAACCCAACCAAAGGAAGGCGAGACCTCAACAGAAAGACATACACAAACATCCATACCTACCCGAAACTCGAACCCAGGTCTCTGATGGGGCGGGGGTGGCTCAGTCGGTAGCGCGCCAGGCTCGTAATCTGTAGTTCCCAGGTTCGAGTCCCAGCTGGGTCAGCGTTGAGATTTATCTCCGCAAAAATTCCCCGCCCTGCCCACGGTCAGTAGGGGACACCGATGGGCTTGGAAAGGCCGCCGTCCGTCGGATGGGACGTTAAGCCGTGGCCCCGCGTGCGGGAGAGCCATACCCTGTGCACGTTAAAGAACACGCTGGATGGCCTTGACGGGAGGCTACCATCTGTCTCCCAAAAGCTGTTCCAGTGGGTCCCCTCCCCCAACCTTCTCTGAGCCTTCGGGGTCCATGTGACCTGGCCATTTAGCCCATTGTGTGCAAAAAAAGTGCCGCTCAGAGGTAAAACAACCCAACCCAGGTCTCTGATCAGTAGCTAAGCGCGCTAACCACATGGCCCACCTGACGTTACATCTAAGCTTTATCCCAATGGTGTAGCGGTTGGTTCAGTCGAAAAATGTGTCAGGCTCGTAACCTGATATTTCCAGGTTTGAGTTCTTCTTGTGCCTGCGTTGAGATTTTCTCCTTACTGTCCTTGATGCGAAAAGAGACACCGATGGACATGGAAAGACCGCTGTCCGTCAGATGGAATCTTTAAGCTGCAATCCCGTGCGTAGAAAAAGTCATAGCATGTGTACCTTAAAGAACACACTAGATGGATTTGACAGGAAACTGTCCATTCGATCTCTTGGTGCCGTTTGTGACATGGCCATTTAAATCAATTTTGTGCAAGAAAAAAATGCTCTCAGGACAACGACAACAAACTGATGAAAGCGGGAAAAGAAATATCATCGTAATAAATTTAAACACAAAAAATATCTAATATCTTCCAGAGCTCATAGTTCTACTTTAAAGTTCAATCTTATAAAGAATTCGAACCGGAGTCCGTTTGCTTACATAAAGCCACTGAAACGGCCGGGATGGGAGGATGGAGACTATTCACTAATGCAATTAAATTAGTAGACGAAACCAATTCATCCTTACAGCCCGGAGAGGAAATTAGAAACAAGCCCCAAGCCGTATTCTATGTGCGAATAAAGTGCCTTTCGACGTGCAGAGTGGATTTCTGGGCGAGGTGCCGGAGGAGACATGAATTTCTGTTCGTCGCAGTGCGTGCTGGCGGTGACTTCATTCTGCTGTTCGGTCGGCAATGTCAACAAAGACGCCGTAAAAGTGCGGCCTTCCTGGTCACATGGTAAATAATGGTCTACGTAGTGTGCCGAGCCAACTGCTCAGTAGACGAAGAGGCTGCAGCCTTTTTAGACCGGTAGATTGAAGGGAAAAAAACATAAGTGTTCTAGATTACTGGTCATGTGAGCATTCAGACTGAGACTTAGCCACGGGCGATCGCTTATCTGCTGAGAAAGTAATGATTTTTTTTAGTCTGCGTTTGAGACAACTGAGGAAAATAGAAAAGAGTTGCTCTTTAATTCAGATCAATTTCTATATTAGTAATAGCACTTTTGAGATGCATAATGAATATAAGTGGCGTAAAAGGTATTAAACTTGACCGGAACGCAATAATACCACATCTAGGTAATGGAGGAAAATGAAACACAACAACTTTTGCTAAAAATAATACTACATTTCTTTTATAAATTAAAACTTGTTAGATCGAAACAGTAGGCGTTAAATTATTTACAGTAAGAAATTTCCGATGAATAATACAGAACTTTTATTTTTTGTAACTCAATATACTCAAACTTAATCCAAGTAACGTATTAGGAAGGTTCGAGCCGCAGCTGAGTCAACGTTGAGATTTATTTCCGCAAAACTCTCCGCCCTGCCCACAGTCTGTAGGGGACATCGATGGGCTTGGAAAGGCCGCCGTCCGTGGGATGGAACGTTAAGCTCCGTGTGTGGGAGAGCCATACCCTGTGCACTTTAAAGAACACGCTGGATGGCCTTGACGGGAGTCTACCATCTGTCTTCCAACAGCTGTTCCATGGGTTCCCTCCTCCAACCTTCTCTGAGCCTTCGGGGTCCTTGTGACCTGACCATTTAGCCCATGGTGTGCAAAAAAAGTGCCGCTCAAAAGTAAAACAACTCAACGTATTAGGACCATTTTTAGTTGTTTTCAGAAAAAGAACTATTTGTTTTCTCTTGGTCGTCTGCCTTTTCGGCTGTATATAATTGAATTTATTTCGTTTTAAGAGATAGTTGAAAGTTCTTTTTTTGATTTAGTTGTTGGATAGTTTTACTTCTAAGCGGCACTTTTTTTTCCACTCAATAGGCTAAATGACCAGATTACAAGAATCCCAAAGGTTCAGAGAAAGTTGGGGGAAGGAGGACCAGTGAACAGCTGTCTAGGTCTCATTCTAGGTCATCCGGCATTTTCTTTAACGTGCACAGGGTATGGTTCTCCTGTACCAAAGGGATCTGCACTTAACTCCCCATCTGACGGACGGTGGCCTCGTTCTGACCGAGGGCAGGGTTGGGGTTTACAGGAGATAAATCTCAACTTTTGGGACACGGACGTGAGAACTGTAGATCACGAACTTGACACGTTATCAAACCTATCCTCGTCCCTGTTTAATTAGGAAAACTGTTTATTTGATATGGAAATGGGTTTAAGAAAGGTTTTTGCCTCTAATTACCTTGCGCAAGAAGTGTCCAACTCGAATCATGTCCAACTCAAAATGTACCTATTTCCAATATTCATTTATCGTTACTCTGAGCCGTAGCCCCACATACTCCGGTCTGTTTCATGTCCCCCTTTAGAAAGTGAAACAGCTGTGGAGGACCATTATCACCTCCATTAAATAATACTTTTAAATATTTCTTCCAGTACCGTGAACAACAAAATTTTCACTTTCTGTCTATTAATGTTAAGTTTCATTCTTTCCAGAAGAAAGCCTTAGTGCTGTAAGGGGGGAGGATATCATCAGAAACAACAAGACACTTATATAGTTGCCATAGAAACCATTATTATAATTATTCCTTCAACCTTTCTTTAGTAAATACAAATTTATTAGATCGATATTTCTGTTCTTCTCGATTCAGAATTGGTGAACTCTAGGATCAGTTTATTTGTTACAACCAAAACGTTAAATACACTATCCTCCAAAGTGTATTGGAACTCATCCATGTTAAATAAATGGAAGGCTGCCTCCAAAGCTCCTTAAATTTTTAAATAAACTGCTTATGGAAAATTATCATTGGAAATAATCTGAAGATCTCAATCAAATCTGTTTAAATCAGGATAAACGTTTATATATGTATAGAGTTATTGAAGCTGGAACTTTTAAAATTATAAGGTGCATACATATTCGTCATAAACAATTTTCATCAAGATTGACAAAAACTGAAAGAATCGTTACAGAAAAATTTTAAAATGTATTTATGTCAGTAAACGATTTGGTTATAACAGTTATTTGCTTTAATATTTCAGTATGCATGTACCCATGTGAACATTAACTGTAAAATTATTTTTAATTAATATGAAACTGTTAAAATGCATATTTCAAAGTTGTTTCCTATATGAGAACATGTGATTTATTTCAAATTCAAAAAGGAATGCTGCCAATCCATCTGAAATCTCAGTTACCCTTTTCTTAGCTTAATATAGTAGTCAGGGAGTCTGGCTGTTGTCTAAATTATCAAGTCATTGTATTAGTATCTGAAGAAAGTGGTGTAGTCCTAATAAAAAATAATACCTGTGCTTTCATTAGTGGGCTCAAATAGTACCAGCATACGCCGGATTAAAAACAAATTAGGGACTAAGTGACTGAATTGAAATGGAAAGGACCAGAAAAACATTCGGGTATTTTTTATCAAAATTATTCTCACTGAATAGGGCCAACACTTTTTTTCCCTCCGTTTTAGAGAGTGATGATTGGCTCAGTTGGTAATGAACTAGGCTCGTAATCTGATGCTTCCAGGTTTGAGTCTCAACTGTGCCAGTGTTGACATTTATCTCCATTAACCCCCATCATGCCTCGGTGAGAATTGGCTTGGAAAGGTCGCCGTCCGTCGGATTGGACGTTAAGTTGTGACCCTGTGTGATGAGGAGAGCGTTATCCTTGCAGGTTAAAGAACATGTTAAGTGGCCTTGACGGAAGTCTTCCATTGATCTTCCCAACCTTTCTGAATCTTTAAGCTTCTTCACGTTTAGCCAATTGAGCTCCTCTCAAAATTAAAACAGGCAACCTTTCCGTTTCAGTGATTGGCATTTTTTTTCCCTTCTCTGTATCGGTTAAAGTTCTCCAGAAAGGAACGAATAGGGCCTACTTTGAATCCGGCACTATACGTAATTAAAACAGGTATGAAACGTTTCTTAACAATGTAAGTTGTTCCCCGGATCGAGTCCCAGCTGGGTTAAGCGTTGAGCTTTATCTCCGTAAAACTCCCCGCCCTGCCCACGGTCAGTAGGGGACACCAATGGGCTTGGAAAGACCACCGTCCGTCGGATAGAACGTTAAGCCGTGGCCCCGGGAGAGTTATACCCTATGTTACACGGAAACGGGAGAGTTATACCCTGTGTTACATTAAATAACACGCTGGATGGCCTGACGAGAGGCTAACATCTGTCTCCAAGCAGCTGTTCCAGTGGGTCCCCTCCCTCAACCTTCTCTGAGACTTAATAGTCCTTGTGACCTGGCCATTTAGCACATGGTGCACTAAAAAGTACCGCTCAGAGTTAAAACAACCCAATCCAACTGTACAATGTAAGACGAGTAGAACTTAAAGACCATTTAGACACACACGAATCTTAAATTCACGCAACAAAACTCGATTGAACTAGAAATGGAATCGAATATATGTTTTTCTTTTTTTTTTTGTTTTCATCTGAATGATTTCAGTCATTTAAAAACCAATCAAAACTGCGGAATCGAGAAACAGTAAAAGATTGAAAAGAGAAATAATAATCTCATTTCAACGGTTCGATTTAAGAGAGAATTTTCTCTTTTTCGCCTTCAATTTATCTTCCTATTGCATTCTGTTTTATTACATTTAAATAAAGGCCATCTTCGTGCGCGTCAGCACGTGCGTAATGTTTATAATGACAACACGATGCAAATGGCAACTTGCAAGGTGCGATCTCCTTGAAATGCGCCTCACAGAAATGGAGGACAAAGCTCCTACCGGAATCGAGAAGTTTACGAAACTACCTCTGACGTGACGCGGAAGCCAAATGCCAGGAATGAAAGGTTGTTGTAATTGATTTCGGGTCAGTAACTCGATTCAAGGAGATTCTTCGGAATTTCTAGGGCCGCTACAGTTTATTAGAGGCGATTCAGCCTCTTCAAAGGAAGAACTAGGGAGAACGGTGTGGTCGAGATAAAAAAAAAATATTTTTATTGAGTAAATACATACAAAAAGGTTCTCGTTAGAACTTTCTTTTTACCTCCATTTTGGAAGTTTTGAGAAACTTTAGATTTTTTGTTGTATTTTTTTAATATCCGTGCAGGAGGGAAAGTCGATAGATTGATAAGTTTGGATCTCGAGGTGATCCGATTAGAGTCTTTTCCAGTATCTGTATTTTTCCATTTTGTATATTATACAGGGTGTCCCTGAATTCATGGCCCAAACGTGAGGGGATGGTAGTGCACACCGAACCCACCAATATTCGTCATAAAATATGCGGCCGCAAACGCAGCCCGGTGCCGGTAGGAGGTGCAGACGAGGCGGCGCGGCTTAAAAGCGCTGGATCGGCCAAACCCCAGCATTCTCAGCGTCGACCGAACACGAGTTGGAGCAGTTTACGAACGCAGAGAAGGCCGATATGCACCTGATGTACGGCGTAGCCGAGGGCAATGATGGAGAGACGCAAAGACTCTACCATGAGCAATATCCTATGCGCCGTGTGTCCGATCATGAAATGTTTACGCGACTGCACCGCCAGCTGTCTGAGGCAGGCACTTCCACGTCAGTCGACACGATGCCGGACAAGCACGAACGGTCAGAACGCCAGCTACGAGCGAGGACATCTTGCGTATGCTGATAGATAACCCAGGTACAAGCACGCGATCCGCCGCCCAGAGCCTGGGTGTGCATCGGAACAGTGTCTGGCGAGTACTGCATGAAGAAGGGCTACACTCCTATCACTTGCAGCAAGTGCAGGCATTGACAGCTGTTGATTATCCCCTGCGCACTGATTTCGCCCTGTGGTTCCTGCAGCAAAGTGCCGCACATCCCGATTTCCCTGCGCATGTGCTCTTTACGGATGAATCAACATTCTCACATGAAGGCATAGTGAATGTCCATGATGCGCATTTGTGGGCGGCCCAGACCCCATGGTACACGTCCAAATTCGAACTAGCAACGGTTCGCCTTCAGTGTCTGGGCAGGGATCGTGCATGACTACTTAATTGGACCCTACCTACTACCTTTTAGCGAACGTATCGTAATTTTCTGCAACAGGTTTTTCTGGAATTGCTTCAGGATGTTCCAGCCGCAATCCGCACCCTTATGTGGTTCCAGCACGATGGGGCACCCGCCCATTTCATCATGGACATGCGTCAGCATCTTCATACCACATTTGGGAACTGCTGGATTGGGCGTGGTGATCCCATCCCGTGCCCCCCCCCCCCCCAGATTTTCCGATCTTTCTTGCATCGATTTCTTTCTGTGGGGACATTTGAAGAGTGTCGTGTACGAGACGCCCCTGAAGTCTACGGAGGATCTGGTAGTCCAACTGTCTGTCGCAGCCGCCGATGTGTTGTGTGCGACAAGCCCAGTGTTTACGAGCAGGTACGCCGATCACTACTCTGCCGTTGTGCCGCCTGTATCAATGTTGGTGGGAGGTTTGAGCATTTGTTGTAATGATCTCCAATAAATGTCACTCTGGAAACCTGTGTCTATCCTACATTTCCGAATCCTCACTGCATTTGCGGCCGCATATTCTATGACGAATATTGGTGGGTTCGGTGGATTCTACCATCCCCTCACGTTTGGGCCATGAATTCAGGGACACCCTGTATATAATAGTAATGTTTGATTCCATGTGTAGAAGAGCTATTCTATGGCGTGTTTCCAGGGAACGTTGCAATCAAGTTCCTGACTCGCACAGTTCCAGAAATAAAAAGCTCTCATAAGTGAAATATGTATTTCGACATTTTTGTTTATATCTCAAATCTGCGGTGTAAGAATAAATCATGCATGAGCACTGCAAATGAGCTGAAGGGTTAGGTTTCAACTTTTTTTTGCTACAAAATGGACCTAATGGAAAAGTCACTAGGTTCTTGACACTCACTACAGGTTACAGAAACAAAAGTCATGGTTTGACTTCAAAATCATGAAGTCAAAAATCACCACCACCATCATTCCCACACACAAAATCAAAGCATCAAATTGTTTTGTTTGGAGCAGACATGGCTGTATGTCTGCTCCAAACAACTCTCGGTTCTCATCAAAAAGCTCTTAGTATCAAAAATAGATCTCATTTGTCCCGAAATCTCTCTCAGACAGCTGATTTTTCCGGAACAGCCCGCACCTTTCATAAATAGATAGTGGTGTGAATTCTTTCGGTAGCCTGTCGTGAGAGTCAAGGACCTAGTGACTTTACCATTTGGTCCATTTTGTAGCAAATAAAGTTGAAACTTAACCCAACCCCTCAGTTCATTTGCAGTGCTTCTGCATGATTATTATTACACCGCTGATTTAAGATATCCCCACAGAAAGATACCCAATGTCAAACTCAATGGACGACATTTTAATCTCTACCCTCTCCCATTGTCTTCAAATATAATGAGAAAAATTGTTTTATATGATAAATACCGAAACAAATCAGTTTTATTGACGGAACGAAACGAAAGTCTGATTTTGGAAATAATCAGTTTATTGATGAATGTCACTGGAGATGAAAATGAAGATCTCAATCGAATTTATTCAAATCTCTATTTTCAATAGCATTCGTTTAATATTTAAAGAGTTATGAAAGCTGAACATGTAACAGCATCTTTGCTCTGATAACAAGAATTTGCCTTAGAAGGTAATGTAATTATTATTTTATATTCATATATAAACACAATAACGATTGTTATAACAAATCGTATACTGAAACAAAAACGTAATTTAGACGTTTGTAATGACTCCGTTATCATCTGTTTTGAAGAATAGGATGAGTAAGTATAACGCAGAGTGATTCAAAATTCGCGCAAGCCATATTAGAAAATTTCATTTATTCTCAATTTACGTTTACAAATTTTTAAGAAATAATTACAATAGATGTTAAAAGTGAATCAGAAAACTGTTCATTGAAGTCAACTTAAACAGTTAAAAAACATTTGTGTTAAATAACGTTCGACTATGTATTATACGTTCGGCCCCGGAAAACTGCATTATGGGCAACTAGTACAATATACGTCACCAACAAACAACTGACGGCGTGAGAATTAAACAGTGTTGCATATGTCAGTAACTACAGGGTTTCCAACGTTAGCCAGTGTTAGAATCGGTGTTTTAATCCGTTCAGTTAGAGCTAAATAATAAGCATTTACATTTTGGTTTGCGCGGATTTTGAATCACTCTGTAGTATGTCATTAACCCTTAAAGGGTCAGGTTCCACATATTTGTGGTCGAGATAATTTTTAACTTTTTTTAAGTAGAAAAACAAGAGAACTTCAGAACTTTATCCTGCTGTATGCTGACTAGCAGAAATATATAGGTCGAAATCAAAAGGCATTTCGAACTGAATAATAAAAGTCTTAGTGATATTTTTTATTTTAAAAAAAATTGTTGAAGAAAAAAAATAATAATTATCCTTCTAGCAGCCGCTTGTTACAAAGATCTGACAGAAGACTGTCAGTATAATTTCACCACAGAAAAGATCTGTGGAAAAGGCGAGATCTCAGCAAAATGACCACTCAGAAAAGCATTTATTATTACTATTATTATACTAATCTTTATACCAATGTTTATTTACAAATATACCTTTTTAGAAGGAAAATTATTCGTATTTATTAGCGTTATCATAATGCTAATACTTACGAATAATTTTGTTCTAAATAATATATATTTATAAATAAACATTAGTATAAAGTGCGTTTGGCTGCTGATCAACGGGATCTTGGTTCGAACCCCGGGTAAGGTACGGATATTCGTGTTGTTTTTCTGCTGAGGTCCTGCCATCCTCTCAGACCTTCTATGGCATGTAAACTGACACGCTCCTGAGTCAGACCTCTGTGGCAAGCAGCCGCTTGAGGGGATTTTTTTTAATAAAGATAGTAAATTTTCCAGTAATAATAATCGAAATAAATATATAATTTCTAGATTGAGGACTACCTTGAAATTTTATTTCATGCTGACGTCATAACTCAGTTATACAGTTGAAATGTTGATCCGGGCTCTAATACAGGTCTCTTTGATCAGTAACCAAGTGCGCTAATCATTCGACCGTAGAGAGCCTTAAATACGATTTTCTGTTCGCTTAAACATGGCAATGTTATAATTAATTCTATTACACACCAGATGGAAGAATCTGGAGGTTAAAAATTTGTTAACGTATATCACTAACACTTCAAAGTACCTTTTATGATCTGGGTATATTTAAAATATAATTAATTTGCAGATTATCTTTGTGAGCACGATAATCGATGTTTTCAGTTCTTGTTTCAGTTGCGTACTTCTCTACCAACGGTTCGCAGTCTTTTTGGTACCGCGTGCCCTTTTTTTGGACCTTTATGGAAATCTTCGTTGGAATCTTCGTTGAAAATCTTAGTTGGAAAAATTTTACCGCTCATGCAAATTTACCAGTATTTTGATCCATGAATTTCAAAGGTTTGCTGTCAAAATTAAGTAAGCATAACTATATTAATTCAAGAAATATTCGATATTCTGAAGGAAAACTCAAGAAAACGCCCCAACAGATTTCTCTAAATGTTCCCATTGTAAACCATTTTTCTATATAGGAGAACCTTTGCAGTATACTTCTGTCGTAAACAGTTTAATTTCTCAAGGGGAAAGACAGTGTTCGCCCTTCTGTATCTAAGAGCAAAAAAAATACATCTCATCCAACTTGTGTGTAGAGATTGCGCAATTACCAATTTACTGTGACCATGAATGACTTACAAACGCAGTGACGCATTAGTTGCAGTTGTTCATCATTTAACCGGAAGAGGCTCTCTCCCTCAATATGGTGGAGTTGGCTTTTCTCACGTGTGCGAATCACAGGAGAGGGAGTGAAGGCAATCTGTCTGAGAGATAGAATGATAGCAGAATCCTGTACCAGGCAACCTAGCCCAACACCGTCGCCTTGAGCAGTCGCTAAAAGTGACGCAAGGAAGAGCGAACCAAGTAAAAAGTGATAAATTTATATTACGAAGAATGAAGACGGATGTCCTCTGGCTGTCGGCTCTAGAAGAAAGCGTCGAGCGGATCGCGCAGATGGGATGCCCGAGAGGAAGAAGAGGAAAGAGTAAAATGATGCGGAGCGTTGGAGAGAGAGATGTCAGGCTCGATAGTGCATGTTTTCTCACTCCATCCGCTTCCTTATACCGCTTAAGGTGACGTCATAGTGCTAGGGCTACAGATCATTTTCTGGATTTTCTTTCCCGCAATCCTGTGCGCTTTATTCTACAGGTTTTAAAGCCAAATCCCAGTGAAGATTAGGGATACTTAAGAATTCGATTCAAGGTATTTTTCAAGGTTTATTTACCTTACTTTCAGGTGCCGTCAATATAAATAAATTTTGTAAGCCATCTTAATATAAAGGTAATTTTAAGATGAGGAAGGATTTTGTAAGCATATTGTTAGTACTTGCTGCAGTTAGATGATGAATGCCAGGAATAACGTATAAAGCTCGTAGAAATGAAAAGCGGAAAAGTCGGAAATGAAGCGTAAATCATTTATTTATCTCTTAAAATTCACTATTGTTATTGCCATAGTGTCTCAATATGAAATTAGCAACGAGATATTCTCTTTCCTAGAGGGACTTTTACTCTTGCGTGAGGACGTCTGTGACAGTGCACTGCGTCTCTTCGTCCATCTTCAACCTCCTTCTCTTCATGTCGTTTTTAAAGGTCCAGAGATGTGAAAATATGAAAGGGGAGATGCCAAGACTACAGGGAGGATGTTCCAGAAATCCGAAACCATACTTGTTCACTGTTGTTATTGTTACCTAGGTTATGTTGTCATTGTTACTTGGGGGTTTATTGTTGTATGGGAACAGACGTTGTCAGACAACAAGTTTTTTCTCAAAAGTCCTGGGTGCTTCGATTTCATTGTCTTCCTTTAAACTTCCATAGTTTCGCAATACCGTTGCAAGTTGATGGTGTCATCATGGTCCAGAAACCCGGTCCAAATACCGCACATTGTTCAACTTTGTATGCTTCCATGCGAGTTTTGTCTGTAATCCACACACCTATTGCTTTCAAGTTGATGCCTTTGATTCTTATGTTGATGATTTCCATATACGTTGATCCATTTCCCTGTGTGAGGGCAGTCATTACCCAAGCATAGGGGTTGACTTTCACTTTTCATTTGAACGACCCCTATAAATAAGAACAGTTTCTAATCTCTTTGAGATGTGAGAGACAATTCGCTTACCCGGGAATACGATCCGTGGTGTCTGTGAAACCCATTTTTGGTGCTCATAGAAGCGATCTATACTTGTACGTAGAAACGGTCCGCAGTGTTCATGGTGACGATTCACAATATGTATGATTCTTTATATTTTTTCCCGTTTAATCGTTCCAAGAATTATCACAATCGTGCTTTTCGATCAATAAAGAATAATCTCAATAAACACCATAACTACTTCTCACGTTTTATCTTTCTATCCATGGATCACAAGTGATGTTAGTGTAATCAAACGCCATGACTGCCAAATTTAATTATCCAATTCCCTTCCTACCAAATTAAATTATTCAATCCCCATTAATAATCTCGATACGCATGATTTGGTGCCACTTTTCCTTTAATTTTGGCAACCTGTTTCTCCGGAGGGTGCTGTCTTCAATCCTGACCACGGATCCTCTCTCACCGATCTATTTTACAATTTTCTAAGATTTGTGCATTCCTACAACTGCTATTTATTGTCACTTTCGCAAAGTCAAAACTACGCTGGTCGTCAAAATTAAAGCTTACTTACATGACTTAACACGAAACCATGCGCATTGGGATTATTAACGGAAAAATTAAATTTGTTAGGACGATGCAGTTATGGTCTTATACCCCCGAATGCAAAAACGGGGGGCTGTGAACCTCCCTAAGGCAATTAATAGATATTTTATGGGATTAAATGAGGAGAGCTGTTTCTCTGTGTGAACTGTGGCCAGTACACAAATTGAATATATTGATGAGTCGATCTCGGTTCCACTAAGACAAATTCGTGCAACTGCATAGGTTTTAACAAAATTGTTTAAAAATTTCATTAAAGGATATTAATGGAACAACTGTTTATTGAACAAAAGTGGCACATCTCATCTGTATGCTCTCTTACATAAAACCCAGCCTACATTGTCAGACCTCTACCAACATAAGCTTTCCTCTCCATATTGTTGTGGAACCGTTTTTTTTAACGTAGATAATATATTTATTCATCATCATCTCATAAAACACAGATATAGAGGAACTTTTTGATCCGCAAAGCTAGTAGCTTATTTGCAGGAAATATATAGATGAGCATTATTTTTCATAAATAAAATGTTATAACATTAGTATATACATATATAAAATATAATGACATTAACTCATATATCGAAATAGAACAATTTGAAATTTTTGATAATCAAACTGTGCACAACAGCTAAAACAAATTGTGCAGAAATAGAAATGAACATTGTAATACATCTAACGTCTCTCCATACTCTGTTTTACATAAGTAATGGAGCGGCAAATCCATGTCAAAAGGATTCTTCTCTAATCGTCGTAAACTGTTAACCCTTTCAGGACCATAAAGTTTCTAAGAGTAAATATTAGTATGCAACTGTTTATTTTAGTTTGTTTAGGCGTAAAATAAATAAAAATCATAAGAAAAATACATAACAATGTGGAGTTTTTTTGGAATTTTATGGGAAATATTTTTCCCAATGGACTATAAAGGCAACACAAATTATAGTTAGGCTTATTATGCAATGTCTTTTATTTATTGGTTTATTAGAACAAAATGTTAACTAAAATAATACAAAATTATGAAATAAAATTACTATACAAAATGATGTGCTAATTATGATATTCTGCGAAACAATTTCTTTTGGTAGTGAGGCAAAGATCGACATTGCACATAGTACATATATTATGCGTCCTGACAGTTCTGTTTTTGTTTTCTAAACGTTCCCGTTTACGTAATTGCGTTCGGCATACGTTCTATTTTGACATTCTGTATAAAAAATGCAGATAAGGTTATAATTAAATACGACAATCACCAATTTAAAAATGGGAAAAATGTTTCCCTTAGTCGTGAAAGGATTAACCACGAAAGTCAATGAAAAGTAAGATGTGACGCTAGAAGATGTATGAATCGTCAACTCCTTAGGTAAATTGGGGCGGGGAGTGGCTCAGTCGGTAGCGCGCCAGGCTCGTAATCTGCATTTCCCAGGTTCGAGTAAGCTGAGCCAGCATTCAGATTTGTCTCGGCAAAACTCCCCACCTTGCCCACAGTCAGTAGGGGATACCGATAGGCTTGGAAAGGCTGCCGTCGAAGATCGGATGGGACGTTACGACGTGACCCATATGCGAGAGTATCATACCCTGTACACGTTAAAAAAACACGTTGGATGGCCTTGACGGAAAGCTACCATCTGTCGCCCAATAGCTGTTCCAGTGGGTCTCCTCCCCTAACCTTCTCTGAGCCCTCGAGGTCTTTGGGACCTGGCATTTAGCCCATTGTGTGCAAAAAATGCCACAGATACATATATTTATTCTCATCTCACAAAACACAGATGTAGAGAGATTTTTTACATTTGATCAGCAAAATTAATAGCTTATCTGCAAGAAATGTAGATGAGCATTATTTTTCAACCTGTGCCAGCCTTGAGCTTTATTTCTGCTAAATCCCCACCTCCCCTTGGTCAGTAGAGAAAACCGATTCCTCGGAAAGTCCGCCGCCCCCATTTTTAGCAAAAATATAGTCCATTGTGTGCAGAAAAAGTGCCTCTCACAAATATAACAACCCAATTTTTATTCCTTAGTTTCTCAAGCAAATTCACAATTAACAGTATCTTAGACGCCATTAAAGATTTCTATGGCTTATTTATAAAATCCCTTTTCAAGAATGTTTTCCTAAAAATCGAAAAAACAATCCAATTACTCTATCTAATCACACTTTGAGGCGAAGCAACAAACTGTTCCATATGACATGGAAAACACGTTTAACATAATTACACCATCAATAAGCTTTTGTTCGAAGTTAGGTGGAACGGGCTCTTCATCTAACATTGTCCCATTTTGTACGTAATTACAAATCCTTTATTTGTTTCCTGCCCTGGTATTGTCCTTAGCACTCAGCAAGCATACATCAGAGGCTGTTTAACAGATCCATTAGCATGCTATCAGCCACTCCATGCTTTCGGTGTCGCTATTAAGAGAGTAAGCTATCCAAAAGATTATAGCGGTAGGAAACCTTTACATCGCTACAGTCCTTATAACAAACGTTTTACTGCAGTGTTGGGGCGGGGGTGGCTCAGTCGGTAGCGCGCCAGGCTCGTAATCTGTAGTTCCCAGGTTCGAGTCCCAGATGGGTCAGCGTTGAGATTTATCTGCGCAAAATTCCCTGCCCTGCCCACGGTCAATAGGGGGCACCGATGGGCTTGGAAAGACCGCCGTCCGTCGGATGGGACGTTAAGCTGTGGCCCCGTGTGCGGGAGAGCCATACCCTGTGCAGTTTAAAGAACACGCTGGATGGCCTTGACGGGAGGCTACCATCTGTCTGTCTCCCAACAGCTGTTCCAGTGGGTCCCCTCCCCAAACCTTCTCTGAGCCTACGGGGTCCATGTGACCTGGCCATTTAGCTCATGGTGTGCAAAAAAAGTGCCGCTCAGAGGTAAAATAACCCAACTGCAGTGTCGCTAGATATAAATGCTTTTGACCATATATATATAATGCTTTTGGCCATAGTTATAATATTTGAATGGTAGTGAATTTTTATTTTTTCATGAAGAGGAAGTACGAAAGCTCATATTCATTACATTTCGAGTTACGTTCTCAGATTTAATTTTACATGACATTCTGCATTCGCTGGTTACAGAAACCAAAATCGTATTGCCATGATCACGGTCCGTCGAATGAGATTCGAATTGAGCTGAGATTCAGTGTGAAAGCAGTCTTATTATGTACATATCCGAAAAAACACATTGGCTGGTTTTTACAGGAGTAACTAGATGGACAGTAAGTAGGTGGTGAATGTTTGGAGCTATAACGCTTTAGCCTTAGGATTGTTTTAACTTTACCATTTGTCGTATTGTAAGAAATAAAATGTAAGGAGTTCGGGGGAAAAAGTGCAATACTTGACAGAAAATACAATATCAGTTTTAAAATGTTTTATGTAACGTAACACAATAATGATATACGATATTATGGAACAACTACTAATTAACGACAATGGTGTGTGTGTTTTTTATTTTAGCTCAAATGGTTCGATGAAGTCTTAAAGGAAAGAATAAAAATACTTTCTTTCCGAAAAGAAAGCAATTTTTTTTTCTTTTTAGAGAACAAAATGAAAATTTTTCACCCAGGAAAGGGAAACAAGAAAAAATACTTCTCAATGAGGAAAAAACAAGTAGTTGAAAAAGCAATCAACACCGAAGTGGCGACAACAAAAAACTTTCTCACCGAAGCAAGGACAAAAAAAAGCATTTGCACTAGAAAGAGTAAGAAGAAACACATTTTCACCAAGAAAGTGCAAGAAGAAGAAAATGCTTTCTTCACCGAATAAATTGCAACATAAAAAAATTCACACCAAAAAACATTTTCTCACCCGACGAATGTGCAGCAAAACAACTTTCTCACTGACAAAAGGACGTCAATTAAAGAAAAATATTTTCTCACCAAAGGAAAGCCAATAAGATATATCCTCACTGACGAAAGGACAGCAGGGAAAAAATTCTCCCCAACGAAAGGGCAGAAAAAAATTAATTTCTCACCGATGAAAGAAAGTAAAAAAAAATTATTTCAGCGACGCGCATTAAGAGAAAAATAATTTTCCCCGACGGGGAAGGACCACAAAATGAATTATTTTCTCACGTACGAAAGGACAACCAGAGAAAAATTATTTCCTCACTTACGAAAGGGCATCAAGAAAAAATATTTTCTTCAACCAAAAAATTATTTTCTCACCGATGCAAAATGCATCAAGAAAAGAAATATTTGAAATATTTTCTCACCGACGAAAGGGCATCAAGAAAAGAGATATTTTATCATCGACGAAAAAGGAGCAAGAAAAAATGTTCTCTTCGACGAAAAGGGAGGAAGCGAAAAATTCTTCTTCTTCGAAAGGACAACAAATAAAAGAATGCAAGACACGGACAAGAGAAAACAACTTTGACGCTGCTATGGTTGGAAATTCGAAGCTTAAGTCTCATGATACAAAGCAGACTACCAACTATGCTCTATTTTTATAGTTCGAGCAAAACAATTTCTTCATCCTTTTAAAATTATTTTTGTCTGTTTTTTTTTTGCCTCTCTACCTCTTTTAAGCTGAGAGTTATCTTAATCTCTTGACACATTTTTCTCACTTCTTAGGCGCTTTCATCAACCAAAAAGGAAAAAGGATTAAGATGAAAAACATTTGTGGTTTCTGACAATGGTTAAAAGAATCATTCTTTTTTTCTCGATCAAAGTTTGGAGCTGACTTACATTATCTAACCTCTACATCTTCCGTGTACTTTCTTGAAGTTCTCATTCCTATTGGCTTGCGTGTGCCTAGAACAAGAGGTGGACATTGCCACTTAAAACTATTTATAACCCTAAGAGGAAATGAAAAGCTTATTATGCCGATAAGAAAGATTATATCCGTGAAAAAAAAAGCAAAAAGGAAGTATATTAATTCAAAGCGCCTAGGAAATGATTGCTCCTGATTTAATCATTGAGGCTCTTTTTAATTACCTACTCTTCCATCGCTTATTGTAAAAAGAAAGCAGCGACTTTTTTTGCATATTCGCGAGATTATTTGGCTTTTCTTCCCTGTTGAATTTCACTCTAACGGAATCTCCATGTGTAAATCGATGATATAGGCAGTCTTCTGAACAATGAGTCTGTTTCATGATAGAAATTTATATCTCTAAGTTTCAAAAGATAATAATTGATTTCTTCTCAGACATCTCACCGTTGATTTTTCGGTGTTCCTGGATATTAGCTTATTCAAACTCTTTATTGTTCAAGTTTAATTATTACAGAAGAATAACATATCATTTTCAAATAAAATGAAGTTTTTCATTTTCCGAATTTTGCACCCTTTAACAGTATTAATTTGTACTAATAGTTAATTGGAAAATGTAAATAATATATTATTAGCATTATACAACGCAAAAAGAATTTCTCATATATCCCTTTAAAATGGCAGTTTCCTCTTTGTCATTCCCTAGGTTAAGGGGCAAGCAAAAAATAAGTCAGTGTATATAAAATAAAACGAAATTATTCATTATTAATATATTAAAATATTATTGAAAATATGAAATTAAATACTAACTTTCTAAAAATAAAGTGCTACCGGTTGAATTTTAAACCAATTGTAATTTAATTGAAACACATCTGAAAATAAACTATAAGGCCTCGGTCTATTCTGCTTGATTTTGGAATATCCCAAATTCATTTTCAATGCTCATAAACTTGTTTTTCGGATGATGTACAGTGGTAATTTCACCACCCAAAGCCATTCTGGCTCATTTTGTATGGTTTATATTTTAATTTTGTTCTGAATTCGTCACTCGTTATGCCTAAAGGCACAAGATTTTCCAGTTCTGAAATGGAGGTAAGGATTCTTTCCATCACCCGACACTCCGTTCAATTGTTAATTATGATCTCTGACCTCTCTGGTAAACTATATGGGGCGGGGGTGGCTCAGTCGGTAGCGCGCCAGGTTCGAGTCCCAGCTGGGTCAGCGTTGAGATTTATCTCCGCAAAAATTCCCCGCCCTGCCCACGGTCAGTAGGGGACACCGATGGGCTTGGAAAGGCCGCCGTCCGTCGGATGGGACGTTAAGCCGTGGCCCCGTGTGCTGGAGAGCCACACCCTGTGCACGTTAAAGAACACGCTGGATGGCCTTGAGGGAGGCTACCATCTGTCTCCCAACAGCTGTTCCAGTGGGTCCCCTCCCCCAACCTTCTCTGGTCCTTCGGGGTCCATGTGACCTGGCCATTTAGCCCATGGTGTGCAAAAGAGTGCCGCTCAGAGGTAAAACAACCCAACCCAACTGGTAAACTATATTTCTGTTAATACGTTATCTGGATATCAAGATGTTTTACTACCATTCTGTCATAAATATGTCGTTTGCAATATTACTTTAAGTTTTACGCTTTCGCATTTAGCGTCCTCTAACGATGTAAATTAAAGCCCTTTGGGGGATTTATAAACTATGAATCACTTTTGTTTCGTTATTATCTTTTCAACTCAAAACTTCGGGCGGACGACGAATCTAAGTGCGAGTTTAGTGATACCATTTTAACCACTAAGCACATTTTAATCGATTGTCCCGCTTTTACTATAGAACGTCGTTTTTATTTTATCTCAGTGTCTCGCAAACTTTTTTACTCTGCGGCACACTGAATCTAATTTTTTTTCCGCGGCACACCTAAAAAATAAAAGCAAATTCTATATAATCGTCATTATATTTGCGCTTTGTTGAAGTCATCAGCCTGGTTTTACTTGAAGATTTGCTCTCGTTCTTTAATTCATAACTCGGTGTTTGTTTTAAATATTTGTCCATTCTATGGCTTGAAATAATAAAAAATTAATACCAAAATTTGGAAAAACCTTGATAAATACATACAAGATTCCAGTTGATAAAATCTGAAAGATTTTTATTAAAGCACGTCGATAGCACGTCGATATTAAAGCACGTCGATAACACAAGTCAAGTCAAAATGAAATCTGGAATATCTAGTATCAATTTGAAAATCTCTCGCGGCACACAGTTTGCGAGACACTGTTTTAGCTATTTGATTTTACGTCCGAGCCTCTTACACTCGGACATCTTTTATCTGATGCATCTCTTTTAACTCCTGTATTCGATTTTTTACGTTGTACAGGTTATTTTACTAGATTGTAATTTTATGGCTTTTTTATACACTATCCAATCTGGGTCTTTTTCACCTGGGTTGGTTTTATTTTGTATCTTTTTATCTAATGCTTTATACATATTTTTTATGCCTCTTTATATCTGTTGGTTTTGTCCTTTACCCTTTACTGTATTGCCTTTTAACTTTGGTTGTGGGTTACTGTGTCTTTTACCCTTTTACGTGCCTCGTTTTGTGCATTTTGGCCTAACTGCCAATGCGCCATAAAATCCTAAACAACCAACCAACCAATTTCAACTCAAAAAGAATTTCTCGTTGATCTCTTAAAACAAAAAGTTGCGTTTTCCCTTTCCCCTGGGAGGGAAGAGTCAAATTGTTGCTACCAATGTAAACTCCTTGATCATCATACTTCACCAGTAAAATATTAAAATTCTTGCCCAAATAGTGCGTTTGCAATGTTCGTTTAAATTTTGAAATTTTCAAAGTTTTCCACCGCCAGAGGGCGCAGTTAAAACCTTTTGCAGATTCGAAGAATGTGATTATCAATACTTATCCAACCCAAAAAGAATTTTTAATTTTTTTCTCAAAGCAAATAATTATCTCTTAAAAAATACGTTTTTCCACTTCCTGGGAGTTAGGGTGAAAATGATTGTTCTCAATGCAAATTTCGTTACTTTCACATTTTTCCAACAAAATTTCAAATTTCTAACATAATTATATCGCTTTCAATATTCCCTTTTTTTATATTGCCCACCGTTAGAGGACAAAATATTTATAGCTATTGGAAGATTCCAAAAGTGCGAAACGTAATATTTCATCAATACCTATCCAACCCGAAAAGAAATTTTATCTCTAAAAACAAAGATATTGAATGTCTACAGACAGACGACAACGTGAAAACATTAGCTCGTTTTTTCAGAAAACGAGCTAAAATGGAAACACGATTGTGATTCAACACTAAGTTACATGTAGATGTTAGTCTTGATAAAGGGCATTCTCGCTAGCAAACGCTCAGATTTGTTTTTAAAATCATACGTTATATATGAATTGCAAATAGGTTCACAAAATGCTTTCTAGTTAATATAAGCTAAGGTCTGATTCAATTTACAAGCTATATATAAATGAAAAATAGGATGTATAAAATTAATTCTGATTAGCCTAATCGAAAGATTAGATTAGGTTGTTTCTACCTCTGAATGGCTTTAGTTTTTTTTTTTGCATTCAGTGTACTTAATGTGTTTAAATTTTTGCATTCAATGTGCTCAGAAGAACTTTAGAACTGAGCTGGGAAGGAAATCCACTCGACAACTGTTACGAGACGAAAGACTTCTTCAAAGCCATCCAACCCGTTTTCTAAAATAAAAGGGTAAGGCACTCCTGCACACGGAGCAGCGGCATAACATCCCGCACACGGCGCCACGACTTAACATCCCACACACGGCGTCACCTCTTAACATCCCACACAATGGACTGCAGCTTTTCACGAAATTGTTTTTGTAAATAGCGATGAAACAGTAGAAACCAGCTAAGAGCTACTATTTAAAAAAATATGGATCGATTGGGAGGATTAAAAAATATGTAAATCAACAAACTTTGATAAATTTATATTATGCATTAGTGTACCCACATTTAATATATGGAATTAGTGTTTGGGGAGATACTAGTTCAGCCAATTTGAATAGTTTATTTTGTCTGCAAAAGAGAATTATGAGATATATTCTAAGATTAAATTACAGAAATCCGGTACAACACTTGATGGCAGAAAATGGAATACTAAATATATATAATATTTACAAGTATGTTATCTGGAATTTTGTATACAGAGTGAAGAATAAAATGACAGAGTACTCGGAACTTTACTGCTGCTTAGAAAGAACGAAGACTTTCAGTTATGATACTCGACTTAAGAACAAGATCATGTTGCCCCTTTATAAGAAATCTATAGGCCAGAGATCAATACGGTACATTGGCATTAAGATTTGGAATGACGAGATACCAGAGGATACTGCTGCAATGGAACATTATAGAACTTTTAAATATAAATATAAACTACACTTATTATCAAGTCAATGATAGAGTCAGACCACAAATATTCATGTGCTCAAATAAATGTATAAATGTTAAATTAAGGTCACCTGCAATGTTTTAATTGCAAGTTTTGCAATGTTTAATTTAAGTGTATTTCAGGAAACATTTATTCAAAAGCTACGGCTTATTATGTTCTCCTTTTTCACCTGTGAACTTGTCTGTGTTTTATCTACCAATATATGTATGTTTGGGTGAAATAAACTTATTCAATTCAATTCAAAATTGAAAAGAAAAATTCTTAATGATTAAATCACGAGCATCATTTCCTAGGCACTTGGAATTAATATACATCTTTTTCTAATCTTTTTGACTTTTCTCACTGAATTTGAAATCATCGAAATCAAGATTTCCTGTTCCTGATATTGAGTTATGAAATAAATGAAAAGTTAGTTGTATTTATGTCACTCTGACCAACATTTCTTTTACAAAAACTCGATGATGAAATCACAATACTCATGCGAAGCAAGAGGGGGTAAAGAGATCATTGAAGACTGATTTGTGGAAGAGATCTAACCTCTAACGCGTGGTTTCTAAACCAAGATGACGTGCCATTATCTAGATAAGAAAGGTAAAACTTGAGCAACTGATTATTACTTAAAAATTAATTGTATTTTCAACTATTATAGAATTCAGTCATCATTTTGCAATATTAATATCATTTAAAAACAGTCCCCTCAAGCAGCTGCTTGCCACAAAAATCTGACAGGAGCCTGTTAGTTTATGCGCCATAAAGAAGATCTATGAAGAAGACAAGACATCAGCAGAAAGACAACACAAAGAAAGAAATATGCATGCCTTATCCGGGATTCGAAACAGGTCCCTTTTATCAGTAGCCATGTGCTTATTAAATTCTAGTTGCTGCCAATGCTCTGGATAGCTGGATTTAGAAGTTTGATTCAACCATTGTAACCTCTGGCAGCGCGAGGATTTTATACATACTCATACTTATTAGATACTGAATATACTTATATATCAATCTTTTCATCCTCTGAAGCAATGCAAGCTTATAATATGCACACTACCTGATATTTTCAGTCAACGTTTTCATTTTTATCAGCTTTTCCGCGCATTATGATCTGTTTCTAAATTATCGCTTCCAGTTATTTATTCATCGCTTAATTACTTTCGAACCTACAACTCTCATTTGATAGCTTAGTTGAATTGTAATCACCATTCTTAAAAACGAGTTTCGGAACCAACCCCTTTTTCGATCGGCGCTTCAAAGCTTGAGTGTATCTCAGGTGAAGGAGCATCTCGTCGCAGCTGATTCATTTTCTAATAAAGAAATGATACATCTCCCATTTGAATCAATCGATAAGCAGTAGGATATAAATCTACATTTTTTGCAGAAAGTCTCGCTGCTATGATTGCGTGACGGAGTAGAAAAAGTCGATGTGAACAAATCCGGTTAACCTATTTATGAATATAGAAGGAAATGGAATGGTTATTCTCTTGAAGGCTAAAGCTGCTGCTGCAAGAAATGGTGAATAAAAATAGGGCAAGATTTAAGCAAAATGAGCAGAATAATCATTTCTAATATTACTGGTGAGAGAAACGTTTTCTGGGATTATAGATTTTCTTTTTGTATAATTTATTCGTGTTAATCATTATGAATTAATTAGATAATGGCTTGATAATAAACTCGAACAAGATTTTATGTGTTTTCTCTCCTAGTTTTAAAACTAGGCTTTTGTTTAACTCTTTTCATCTATTACCATAAATACGTCAACTTTTCTCTTGCAATTATATTTTGTGATTTATTGATAAGTTCCTTTACCATAAAAAATTGCAGTAAATTTCCAGAAAAGGCATGGACGTAAAAACAGATTTATCATCCAATGGGAAAGTTTTTTGAAAGTGCCTTTTTTTTATTTAGAATTTGGATATTGATGTTATTGTTCCATATTTTTAGTTTAGGGTTATTTTTTATTTAAGATTTTTAACTTTATAATTTAACTCTGTGTAAAAATTAATGACTTGATAACATGTCACATTGTTAAACAGGTTTATATTTTTATGTTCGTTAGGTGATTTTTTACCGCTGAAAGGTTTTTTCTGGTATCCAATAACTAAATGCCCAGGTTACAAAAAACCCAAAGTATAACATAAGGAGTCGAAGGGTACCCATTGCACAACAGTTAAAGAGGAAATAGGAAAATAGTTTATTTTAGGATGGAGGCAATTTCAATATTTATTGAAAATCTTTCTCACACAGAACTAAAATAAGGTATCGTCACTTTCCTATGAATTATTTATCGTAATCTTATAAATAATTTCGTTCCCTGTTCTCCTGAGAATGGTGCTGATAAGATCAGCGTAAATTAAAATTCTGCATCAAGTGATAACAGCAGTGTCTAATCAAGGCTTTGCATTTTGCGTGTTTTTTTTTCTTACCATGACTGCAAGGAATTTGTCTTAACCTGCAAAACTGCCTCGTCATAAGAGAACGAGAAACAAAATTAAGAACCAGAAGTAGGAGGAAAAAATGCAAAAGGGGGAAATGAAGCTAAGGTTGAAATAATGGAAAATATATTTCATCCTGTTTTCGGTGTACTTAAAATGTAATTTGCTTTCGTTGATAGCAGGAGTTATATCTGTTCGAAATTCCGAAGGGAGCAAGAGTAAAAAGCACTTTAAATCAGCGCCACTGTTTCAAAGATGTTCGAGTCGTAAAATGCAAGTTTGTCGACGCCAGATCTCTTCCATGCCCCATAAACTATCATCTAAAGATGCCGCTCCTTCAAAGCAGCGTCGTGTATGTAATAGTGCTGCAAGAGCAACAGTATCGTGGAACCGTGAGCTCTTGAGGCATGCAGATTCCTGGCTCATCAACTATTCATGTCCTGCCTAATGCATCTTCAACAGCCTAGAGAAGCAGCAGAGGTAGAAGAAGACGGGCTGACCTACAGAGAATGGAAGATGACTCCTCCGTTAGGTATGATGGCAGCACGTGTGCGATGGTCTGCGCATCAGTGCGTGTGTTATGTATGTATAAAGCCTGTATTCACAAAAAAAGAAAGGAGAGAAAAAATTGAGATTTCGTAGCCGTACTTTGAGCAGTATGGAATGAAACATTGCACATGATGATACCTCCTTTTCTTTCGGCTGTGTGTTCATGATGATGCCCCGAGCTGTTAGTTTTAAAATCTTTGTTTGCTAACCTGCAGAAAAAAACAAAAATTGGCGTTTGAACGCGGTAAATCTTTTTTCTCTTGCATTGGTTTTTTTTATATGAATGAGATAAAGTGCCGGTAGCAAGTTTAGAGAGGAAATGATGGGTTTTGAGAATATACATTCTTGCTTTCATGACTAGCTGCTTCGAAATGCTTTTTTATTATTATTTTTGTTATTCTAAGTATGTGTGTTTTCTTTTTTGTAGCTTTTAGAGATATTTTGAAAATTTCCAAAGAGAATATGTATCACAAAATAAAGTTAGAAACTCAGCAATATAATGAACATTTGCAAACTATTGATAATATGTGTGTTGATTTTGTTTAATCTGTAACATTTCTGTCGGTTTGCATCACTTCCTATCTATATTGTGCCCAATAAAAAAAGGAAGATACATACTTTAACTTCATTGATGATAGCTTTAATAAGTGATATTCAACTAGTTTAATAGGTAGCCTTTGGACAATAAGAAATTGTGATTTATGCACATTACGAGCCTGGTGTGGTACCAACTGAGCCGCTGCACCATATGCAAGAGAAAACCATAACTTGTGCACCATAAAGAACATGCTGGATGGCTTCAACTGGTGTCTACCATCTATCTCCTAACAGCTATCCAGTGGGTCTCCTTTCCTCAACCTTCTGTGATCCCTTGGGGTGCATGAGACCTGGCTATTTAGCCCATTGTATACAAAAAAGGTGCCCCTCATATGTAAGGCAACACAATAACAAACAGATGTCGTAGTACAAAACTGTTGTCAGTTGGTTCTTATGGTGGTGGGGATGGCTCAGTCGGTAGCGCGCGGCTCGTAATCTGCATTTCCCAGGTTCGAGTCCCGCCTGGGCCAGCGTTGAAATTTATCCTAACAAAACTCCCCGGCTTGGAAAGGCCGCCTTCCGTCGGATAGGACGTTAAGCCGTGACTTGTGTGTGGGTGAGCTATGCCCTGTGCACGTTAACGAACACGCTGGATGGCCTTGACGGGAGACTACCATCTGTCTCCTAACAGCTGTCCAGTGAGTCACCTTCCCCCAAACTTCTCTAAGCCCTCGGGGGCCCTTGTGACCTGGCCAATGTGTGCAAAAAAGCGCTGCTCATAGGTAAAACAATCCAACCTGTGCGATATATTCAAAATTTCTGCCATTAGTGTCGAAACATGTTATGGTAGGATACAGATGGTAGCCTCTCGTCAAGGACATTCAAGCGTGCACAGGGTATTACTCTCCTGCATATGGAGTCACAGCTGAATGTCCCTTTTCCAAGCCCCATAGGTGTTTGAAACGGGTGAATCCATTCTATTGAATTGAACTTACTGAAATACCAATTTATTCTGAATTTGGTAATAAGAAAATTCCCACTTGAAATGTTAGGCTTTTGCTACTTGTTTTAGCCTGTATTCTCCACTCGAAATTTTAGTGCCTAGATTTCACGTTTGGGATAAACGAGACTTCGAAATATCACAGCTTGGTTTAAAGAAATCACTCTGCATTTTAAAATGCGTCTTATCTTTTTGATTATTATACAATAGCTTGAGTTTGAAATCGATAACCTACGTTCGTTCTTGCGCAAGCTTTGAAATATTACTCGGAAGAAACGCGTTACGGCATTTTCAGTTTTTCAACAGCAACGAGGGGGAAAAAATCCACCATTTAAGCATTTTTTCTATCTATTCTGAGTTGTGCACTTCTTTTTTTTGCCCCTTTATTCTTTTTCCAACTTTTCTTTGCAATGAACATCTCACTCCTTTTTCTAAGTCAGCACGTTGCCAGTGCGTGTAAAGAGCATTAGGTCAGCATTAAGCTCCATGGCAGAGTCCTGCGCGTGTTTGCGCAGCAGTCCATGCAGTACCATGTGATGACATTTGTCCTTTGTGTCGGCGCTTAGCCCACCGTTCCCTTCGTCCTCGAAGCCGCCACTGAACCCGTCTTCGTTCACCTGTCTTCCAGCATCAGCGTTGCCTGGCCGGCCGAGAAGAATGGTGGGCCTTTGCTCTTCCGATAGCTGTCCTCCTTCCTTTAGATCAAAAATACTTGGCTCTGTTTACCCTCTCAGGTCTTGAGCTTCTTTCTCCTCCGCTGCAACTTTATCCGCGTCAGACATTTGTTCTCTCCTTTTCCATCTGTGCGAGGACTGGCTGCAAAGTATCGTTGTTGAACTCCTGAGGATTAGTGACCTAAGATAGGATTGCAGTGAAACTCCTAATGTTGTTTTGTACTTTGTTTCTTTCTCATCTAAGTGAGGTATTATTCTTGTTTTCGTGTTGAAAACCCCCAAACGAGGTTTTTTTAAAAAAATATACAAATCAAATGTTAATCGTTTAAGGATCATGTTCCCATTTTGGGAACATACGACACCTATCAAATGGGAACGTCAGTTCTTAAATGGTTAGCTTTAGAGTTCTTATGGGTAATTCTATGATAAACATATTTTCCTGATCTAACCAGCTTATGTTAAAGATTACGCCCCTTATTTTAAGACAAGCCTGGCAATAAGGTTTTAAAATATAAAGGTGTAAGCGAAATCAATATGGAAACCCAAGTCAATCAAGAAATCCCAACCAATATTATATGCTAGCAGAATTACCGAGCGTTGCTCGGATCTTAATAAAATAACTCAAAGTAAGAAGCTTCCAGGCGTATTTCGAACAATGTGCGGGACATTTGCTTACGTCCGGAAACGAACTCACTGGTGGCTGGTGGAAACATCACTGGTGGCATCACCCTGCTCTTCAGCTTCCTGTAATTCGGCAGATACTCGACCAATCGGTCCCAAATTTGGTGTGATGGAGAGAACTCGCCTGCGTCTTTCCGCATAGAATTTAGAGATCGGTTTCCTATCTGCGGTGGGTCGGGATTCAACCTGCGGCAAGCATACGAGATCTCTGCGGGCGATTCCGTCGCCTACTTCATGAATGGAGAGTTCAGATATGTGAATACAGTAGTGCGTTTCTGATGATAAAAGTTATCAGTGGAAAAACGTTTTGCGTCCACATTTTGAGAATGGCCTAATTTCATGGAGTCGAAACCCTAACAGTGCATTAAGTTACGGTGAGATGAAGCTGTAGACTAAGTTTGATGGTTCTAGCTCTGACATTTTAAAAAGGAATTTCCAACAGACAAAAAAACTCTATCTTCACTCTACCCCTCCCCCAAACGCATGCAGGTTGAGGAAGAGGACAGCTGGTATTAAACAGATCGAAACCTTCCGTTAATGCCATCTAGTATGTTCGCCAACGTTTTCACACTATTCTGCACCAGAGACACTGCTTAACGCCCATTGGGCAGACGAGGACTTTTTCAAGCTTATCGACGTCCTCTTCCTCACTTAGGACAGACCATAGCTTAGCAGTGAAAATGTAAATACAATCACAATTAGGATTCGAACCTGGAGCGCTACAGACTGAGCCAACTCCCGCCAAATATTGAAGACATCCGTGTAAAGCAGTATTACAATATGTTAATCGATATTGTAACATTGCTCTATGTTACATACTCTATACTAATACATACTCTATGATCTATACTAATACATACTCACTCTATATTAATCGATAGTGAAATAGTATTGATCTGATGTTAACTCTACTGGATAATTCCGTATTTTAATAATTCTCAGTCCTCTGTATTTCTTATACATAAATCAATCTCCAAGAGATTAGTAATAATAATCCTAAAACCATCGAATATTCTCTGACTCTTTTCGTATCAGATACTCTAGCATCATCATTATTAACCCCATTGTTTTTACTTTCACAACAGACCCGCCAAGAATAGAGACGGCTCCTCATGACCAGACGGTGTTGACGAACGGTATCGCAAGCTTCGTGTGTACAGCAGTAGGTAACCCGAAACCCCAGATCGAGTGGCGAAAGAACGGCAAGAGAGTCACTACACAGAGATACACCGTACAGGAGATGCCAAATGGTTCAGTACTTCGCATCGACCCCGTCCGCGCAGGCAGGGATGATGCCACTTATGAATGCGTCGCCGAGAACGGAGTTGGTGAGCCCGTTAGAGCTTTGGCTGCATTGACAGTGCTGGGAGGTAAGTGATGAACTATTTTATGATCTACTGTTCGTTGTTGTTTTCAGCATTGTGCAGAAACTCATACGATGGGAACTAGCTATGAAAGAAGACCGTATAGAAAAAGATTTTTTCTTACACTGCACTACCAAATTATTAAAATATTTATTTAATGGGGAAATGTGACTGAAGATAAAGAGATATTTAAATTTAAAGAGCTATTAAAAAATACCGTCTCGTAAAGGAGTGAGATGTTCATGCCATGTCTGGTCGTGTGCACTGACCTAGATGTGCCCTCTAGAGCAGAGACTTCAATTATAGTCAAACTATAATAACTAACTACATAGTATAATGCTTAAAGCCACCAGTAGAAGAGATATTTACCAGCTGCCGATAGCTCAGCGGTCAGAGCATCTGACATGTTATCAGGAGGTTATGGATTCGAAACTCACCCTGCTAATCTAATAATAATGACGGTTTTTCCTTTGCACTCGTTTAATGTATACAGTCTACAGGTGTGATTGCCTGTTATTATATTGTTTTTTTAAGTCATTCATAATTGTCTACTACTGAAATAATCATTACGCCAACTTCTAAAATGTATATCTATTTTATTAAATTATTTGATACAATACTTATATGGCAATTAAAATTTAAATAATGAGGAAAATTCTTACAATGCAATGCGTTGTGAAATATTCTAGTGTCCATAACTTTTTAAATACTGAATGAATAATGTTGAAAGTCGAGATTAAAATACGTATGATTATGATCTTTGTCTTCAGTCGCTTTTTTTCTATTAAAATGCATATTTTAGAAGTTATAGAGCCTCGAAGGTTAGATTCTCATTAACATAACATGGAAATTCTCTGATATTTCGGAAGGGCAGTGTATACACAGATTAGTCACAGTTAAGATACATAAGTGACCACCTAGGAGGACAGCAAAGTTGTGCAACTAGTAATGGGTTAGGTTGTTTTACCTCTGAGCAGCACTTTTTTGCACACCATGGGCTAAATGGCCAGGTCACATGGACCCCGAAGGCTCAGAGAATGTTGGGGGAGGGGACCCACTGGAACAGCTGTTGGGAGACAGATGGTAGCCTCCCGTCAAGGCCATCCAGCGTGTTCTTTAACGTGCACAGGGTATGACTCTCCCACACACGGAGCCACGGCTTAACGTCCCATCCGACGGACGGCGGCCTTTCCAAGCCCATCGGTGTCCCCTACTGACCGTGGGCAGGGCGGGGAGTCTTGCGGAGATAAATCTCAACGCTAACCCAGCTGGGACTCGAACCTGGGAACTACAGATTACGAGCCTGGCGCGCTACCGACTGAGCCACCCCCGCCCCGCAACTAGTAATGGTCTAAGCTCATAATTATACAGGGTAACTGCAAAGTAGCATTAGTTTCAAAAATTATATAACTATTTTTTATACGAAAGAAAATAAATGTCATTGCAGTGAAGAGATGGATTGCTCTGGAAGTCTTGATTACTAGCATACTCCAGAGGAGTGCGTTAAAACCATTAAACTCAAAGAGGAGGGGCGCAACGTAAAAAGTTTGATAACCACTTATTTTAGGATTTAATATGTTTATAAATATTGCTGATGTGTTTGGTTTTTCACAACAAAATCGATCTGCAGTTGTTATGTTACAAAGAACAACTTTGAAGTCATAATGGAAAAAAATAATGCGTATCATTTGAAGAATAAATGAGTTGTAGCTTATACTCAAGTTGTGTTCGACTGTTTTATTATTAGCGTCTGACCAAATTATTATGATAATTGCGTCATGCACGAAGTCCTATAAAAGCCATAAAGGCATGGTGGAAAGCAAAGTTAAGTGCGACTTGGGTAAAAAGGCTGAACTGACTGACTTCGAAAGGGGCCTCATTGCTGATGGCGATGGATTAGAGTATCCGTGACTATTGCGCGATGGGTAAGAGTATCCGTAACTGAAGTGATGGAACTCAGCGAAAAATCACGGGCACAGTATCTCTAAAAACGTCCATCAATTGTGGCAAATGCAGTACCAAAATGGCTCTGACAGACAGGAGTTTTCTGTCATGAACTGTAGGTCAGAACAGAGTCCTATAGTTCAGCAGCTGAGAGAGATGAAAGCAAGCAGTACACTTCAAAACCTATTTCAACAAGAACTACGCACTGATGATTGAAAACTTTAAAATTAAAGATCTTTACCATGATACAGTGTTCACAATAATTTGGCCAGGCATGATATAATCCTCACTGAATATTCCGCTTATGTGTTAGGTATTTTAGATGTGCACTCTTTAATTCGAATTCATCTAAATCTGGTTGATAATAATGGCAGAAGGCATCGAACCTTTAAAGAAATAAAAACGACCATTTAACAAAAAAAGTTCAAAACTCTCCCTTTACTCTTTTCATTTTAAGAGTACAGTTCGTGACATCGTTTTTATTTCCTTTGAACGAAAGATATATAAATAATATATTATTTATTTTGCTCCTCTTTCAACAAAACTGTTAAATGGCAAGAAAGATTGTTTCTTCTCCAGAATTTTTTTTCGACACTGAATTCGGTTTTTGTTATTTCGATTGCATCTAATACAATTTCTCTAGAATTTCTTTTACTGATTCAGTAAATTTTTCTTTAAACATTCCCCCCCACCTTCTTACCTTCGCGTGTATAATTTCATTCGGTCGAAATCGTAAAACACTATAAATATCCATCAATTATTCTCAGGGTATATCTATCAGCCCTTCCATCAAAACGCTGATGAATTGCATCCATGATTATCTCTCTGTTCCTAGCACACACAATACACACCAAATATCGCCTTTGGTGGTGATGGTGGGAGTGTTACCGAACTGATGAAATTAGGTTAGAGTCCTCTGCTGCATCCATGGAATAAGAGAGAGGGAGGAGGGGAGATTGCAAGGCTCCAGGATGGAGGATCTCTGCCGGGAAAAGAGAGCAGAGAGCAGCGAACGCCTCACGGAGCCCGAGACAAAAGGCAGTGAGCAGTGAGGCTAGTCGTGTCTCCGGTGACGACTTCTAAATGAGTTTGAACTAATTAAATCTCATCTGGAAGAGCCTGCGCTTTGATTAGGTGGGAACGGACGCCAGCGGTTTTGTGGCCGTTACTAGGGGAAACAATAGTGACAGGCTATCGTGCCGTTGCAGCTAATTGTCGAAATTCTGGCAGCCTTTCATTCCTGTGGGAGAGTTTGCTTTCAACATCCACACACTGCAGCTGTATCAAATATCTCATTGAGGCAAGTCGATCTTAGCACAAGTTATACTGTGTAGTGTTAAATAAAGTGTTGCCTGAAACTTCGGTAAGTTCATAATTTATCATCGGGAAATCTCAAAGAAACCGAAGGAGTAATTCCTCTAATTATTTTTTGCGTAGGTTTTGTAATACAATGCCATTCGGAAGAGGAATATAATACTTCGTGGCGAAATTCGGTTTTTTCTGCTTCTTTAATATTTAATGAATAGAATTTTTTTAGCTAGACTCTGCGATCACAGTTTATGAAAGGAAATTATTATACGTCATCGGATTATTCTCTAAGGGTTGTAAAAGGTTTCTGCTTTCTTTCCTTCATAAAACCAAATCCCTGTCCTGGATAAGTGGTTTTTCCATGCAAAGTACACGCTTTGGGTTTTTGTTTTTTTCGTTGTTAACATCACACCAAGTACGAACTAGTAAACCTCTTGTAGTTGCATAGAATGTATAATTCATGTTTGGGGCAGTTAACTATAAGAGTATCTTTAGAAATGATAACACTGTTGATACTCTTAAAAAACTTGTTTTTATCTCTTTCAAAAAGTGGTTTCTTCAACAAGTCATGAAGAGATGTGAAAAAATAGAGTTATAACCAGAAGAATTAGCATTTCGCCTCTGGATAATATACGATGCTCATTTTCAGAGTAAAGTATTTTGTTTTTTCCGCTTTTAAAAACCTTTAATAGCGGTTCGTTTGTTGGTTGTTTAGGGATATTTGTCGTATGAAGTCATTATGCGCCAAACCAAAGACAAAATAAACGATAAATGACATGAAAACCCACAACCAAATTTTAAAATAACACAGAATACAAAAACACTAATATTGGAAAAAATGTAAAATAAAAAACACCGAGTGTAACCCAAACTATGAACTACCCCTCAGGACAGATTAGACATTTCTCTTCAAATATCAAAGCACATCACCCCACTCCCACAGACATCAGCTCGCCACCAGCCAGATAAAGAAACAGGAAACTACACTGAATCCCTCCCTAAGCAAAGAACCACTATCTATGGATTGCCTTCATCGCCAAGCCACACAGTATATACTCAAAAGTTAAGGGAAACTAGATACGATATCAAATAGAAATGCGAAAAATTTTAGGAATAAAAAAATATTGAAAAGAGAAAAATTGAAGAAATAACTTAAAATAATATTACAAAACATGGACTCAGAACCCAAAGATGCTCAAAATACGAAGAGCATGAAAAACTAACACAACTTTCCAAAACAATACACAAAAAATCATGAACTCTGAACAAAATTGGCAACCCTCTTTTCTTCTTTTTACTTTCTCTTAAACTGTTACTAAATTTTCAAAAATTCTAGTTTTCATTTCTTTATTTTCAGTTTGAGATAGAAGAAATAGCAACTTAAATGTCGGTCCGGAAATATGGTTAAAAAAAAAAGTTGCCAGTGTGCATGACAAAGTGTTACCAAACACATGTCCGAATAGCTTTTGAGGACCCTTCGGAATGAAGGGGTAAGGACCAGATGACCTTTGTTGCCAAACCCTTTAATAGTGGAAACTTGAACTGATGGATGTTTGGCAAAATGACGATAGTAATATTTTTTTAGTATCTATACAACACTAAAAGAATTTTTCGTTACCTCTTAAAGCAAAAAAAAAGGCTTTTTTCCAGCCACTCACCACCCAGCCTGGGATAAGTGGGGATATCATTTCTGCCAATGTAAACCGATTGATTTTGGCATTCTACCACCAAAATTTTAAATTTCGGGCGTAGTTAGATTGTGTGTAATATTCGTTTACGGTTTTGCCATTTTTTATGTTTTTCAATATTAAGGGACTATTGGAAGCTTTCGAAAGTGCGAATTATAATATTTTAACAATATCTATCCAACCCAGAAAAAATTTTTACCTTTAAAACAAAAAACGTTGAATGTCTGCAGACGGACAGACAGACGGTAAAGTGAAAACATTAGCTCTTTTTGTTGTTGTTGTTGTTTTTTGTGGGGGGGGACAACGACCTAAAAACGTATAGATAAATTATAACTTGTTCAGGTAACAGCTCTTTCACGAAAATATTGTTTTAAAGAAACCATCAGTGTGAAAATAAATTTCAAAAAAAGTGACTAATATAGTATTGCGCGAACTGTTGCTGTGACCTTCTGCATTTTTGTTACATAATATTTCCACTGTTTTTCATCTCTGCCAACCGCTTAGACTTCAAATACGTTACAAATACACAACTGTGAGAAAGTAATGATTTCAATTCCTGTTTTCCCCCGCCCTGCCCACGGTCAGTAGGGGACACCGATGGGCTTGGAAAGGCCGCCGTCCGTCGGATGGGAGGTTAAGCCGTGGCCCCGTGTGCGAGAGAGTCATACCCTGTGCACGTTAAAGAACACGCTGGATGGCCTTGACGGAAGGCTACCATCTGTCTCCCAACAGCTGTTCCAGTGGGTCCCCTCCCCCAACTTTCTCTGAGACTTCGGGATTCTTGTGACCTGGCCATTTAGCCCATGGTGTGCAAAAAAAGTGCCGCTCAGAGGTAAAACATCCCAATCCAAATCCTGTTTTCCTTAAGTACAAAAAAAAAAGCTTCGCCTAAGTTACCAAGTGGGCCAATTAATTAAATTCGATTTTCTGTTCAATAAAATTGGTAAGTACGGAAGTCAACAACAGACTCAAACATCATATAATAAAAAAGTATTAAATTGCGTCGTCTACATTAAAGACCGTCATCTATATAAAAATGCCATTGATTTATTGTAATATAAAATACAGTAGTGGACAAAAGTTACAACCCTATGCTACGTCAATGCGAAGCTAACGTCGAAAATCTATAACTTCTAAAATATTTTTGTTTTTTGAAAAATACGATGGATAAAGATCTCAATCAAATATATGAATATCTCGATTTTCAACTATACGCGTTCAATATTTAATGAGTTTGGAAGTTTGAATATTTAGTAATTACAATGCCTGTCCTAAGAATTATACCAAATTGATGAATATTGAAAGATTAATTCGCACAAACTTCTACAATATTCACTTATTTTAAATAATTAAAACGTTTCAAATAATAATACTTATTAAATATTAGGTGTGAGATAACTTCTTATGACTGGCATTGTTATTGTTTAATATTCAGACTTCCATAACTCATTAAATACTGAATGAATATTGTTGAAAATCCAGATATTGATATATTTGAGATATTTATCTATCATATTTAAAAAAAAAATAGAAGTTATAGATCATCGACGTTAGCTTCCCTTTTACATAACACAAGGTTATGACAAATTTTGTCCACCATTTTACATATTAAATAGAGGTAGATCCCTGTAGCCGAGTTGTAGTATGTTTGGCCGTGTAACACAGATCCCGATTTCGAATCCGCAGTATAGATATCTTGTGCTTCTTCTTTTCAGTTCCTGCTTACAGATCTTGCAGCGAAATATATTCACAGATCTTATAGCAAAATGTACTTCCATGAGTTATATCCATATATTCAGTCTCCTTATAGTCGTATACTCAGTCTTTTATAGCAAACTATTGACGATTATCTGGGGCGGGGGAGGGGTTCAGTCGGTAGCGTACCAGGCTCATAATTTGCAGTTCCCAGATTCGAGTCCCGCCTCGGTCAGGGTTAAATTTATCTCCGCATTCAGTTTTAACCTGGTTGAGATTTATCTCCACAAAAATCCCCGCCCTGTCCGCAGTCAGTAGAGGACACCTATGGGCTTGGAAAGCCCGCCGTCCATCGGATGGGACATTAGGCCGTGGTTCCATGTGTGGGAGAGACATATCCTGCGAACATTAAAGAACACGTTGGATGGACTTGAAAGAAGGCTACCATTTGCTGTCCAGTGGGTTCCCTTCCCCCAACCTTCTCTGGACTCTCGGGGTCCTTTTGACGTGCCATTTAGTTCATTGGGTACAAAACAGTTCAGAAGTAAAACAACCCAACTCATTGAGGGTTATCTCTTACAGCAAAATACGATCAGAGTTGTTCTATACCAAATTTAGTCACAGGCTTCTGTCATATTTTTACGATAGGCGGCTGCATGAGTAGAAATTCTTTCCAATTATTAATCATAAGTAGGACTTCATTATGAAATGGCAGTAGGGTGCAATGGCACTCGAGGTAAATCTAAAAACTGAACTAAGTTCTTACTCAGTTCTTTCCTTACGATAAGTCCTGTGTGCAATTTTAAGAAACCTGCTGAACGCATTGATGGGAGATTTCTATCTCTGTCCCCTAACAGTTGTTCAGTAGTTGTCCAACCTTCTCTGAATCTTTGTGGTCCTTGCGTTCTGGTCATTTACACCGTCTTATGCAAAATGGTACCGCTCAGATGCAAAATAACCAACTTATTGACATGTACCATTTAGCATTATTCAAGGAGAGCCATAGTCTAAATAATTTTGAAAAGAAGTTTCTGCTTCAAACAACTTTCCGATGTGTTTCTTTGCTCCACCCACATATACCTTTTAGCCTTGTTTATGGAACCGTACTGTTTGCATTAGAAAACAAGCTGAAAGGCCTTCAAGTAAGGATTTGTTTCTGATATATTGGCTTTTGTTTCTGATATCTTGACTTCTATTTCTCACACAGATTTCTAATGTCTTTATTTACTCCATCCACATATATAGTATCTCAAATCGCTATTATTCAATTTAAAATTCAAAGCAGTTTTTCCTCTGCAATTAAAGCAAAACTTGTAGCTCAATAGTGATTCAATTGAACTTAAATCATTGGAATTTGGATTTCTGGTGATTGAGAACGGAAGCGAAATTAAGCGTAGTTATTTTAATTCTAACCCTTGACTGATTGTGAGTGTGACTTGTCAGTTCTGAGTTTAGGAGAATAAAAAACAGAATGCTGATCGAAATTTGAATCCTCTGAAATATTTCTCATGCAAGCATGGATTTGGTGATATACTAAACCCATTCATGCACTGACGTATTCCTTTAACGGAATTCGTTACGCAGTCTTAATAAGAGACCTAATGCAAGGGAGTTAAATGCAACTTACGCTAAATGAATAAATTAGTTTAATTTTTTTCCCCAAACTTTCTTATGATTTGTTTACTCCAAACGAATATTCTGATACTACCACTGATAGACTATATCATCGCAATTTGCTAGGAGGTCCAAATTTCTCAAAGTTTTGCTATTCCTTTCCAATGTTAAGCCTTTGTCCACCTAATAATCTGTGCACTAACTTCTTCACTTATTGCAATTTTTTGATGGAATATAAATGAACATAGACTCCTTTTTATTATAGATGCCTAAAAACTTGGAGCAGGGGCTGCTCAGTCGGTAGCGTGCCAAGATCGTAATCTGCAGTTTCCAGGTTCGAATCCCACCTCTGCCAGCCTCGAGATTTACCTCTTCTAAACCCCACCCTCCCCTCTGTCAGAAAGGGGATACCGATGGCTTGTTGACCTTCATCCATCCGAAGAGAGGTTTTGTCATTGCCCCGTATGCAGGAGAGTTTATACCTTGTGCACGTTAGAATACGCTAGATGGCCACCTCAAGCATCCATCTGTATTCTAGCAGCTGTCCAATGGGTCCCTTCCCTAGCCTTCTCTCAGCCCTCGGGGTACTTGTGACCTGGCCATTCAGCCCTTGTGTGCAAAAAAGTACTGCTCAGAAATAAAACAACCCAAACCTGACTGTAATTTCAGAAATCCGAAAATAAATACAACGTTTGCTTACTTCCGTTTTATATTTCTGCTCTTACAGGAAGCAGGAGCAAGCATTACTTACCCCTGTTCTATTAGTTTTCCTGCAACCTCACCCTTGCTTCCGAGAAACAAACATTACACACTACCATTTCTCGTTTGTAATTCTGCTTGTTTTATGCATATTGCTTGTGGGCTGCATTCGAACAGCTAGCCACTCACGATTTATATATTTAATCATAGAAAACGTATAAAACTACTAGTGCCTACTTACCTAAATAATATAGATCCTTCAACTTTAAGCGCATTTGATAATTTTTTTTCAAAATTAGCTTTTCTTCAGTTCACATTTAATTCAAAACTAAGTACTCTTCTTTTTGCAACATTTTTACCGAAGAGCGACTATAAATGATTAACTATCGAAAAAACATTGTCAAAAGGGACTTTAATAATTCCGCAGCAGCCTACCACTGTCTATCTGAGGATGAATATCACCCATCTGAGTGAAAGACACTACCCGGTCTCCTCCATTATGGGAAATTTCTGTTCTATATGAATTTCAAATTCTATGAGCTGTCCCGCGACTTATCCAAAGGAAGTTCGCCCAAAGGCGAACGAATTGAAAAGATGGATCATTAATAAAATATTTCTTGATGTGATGAAAGGAAGAATCAGTATTAACAGAAAATAAAAAAATAAGAATGTTTTTAAATTTTACCTTTATATAGTATGTCACGTATGTCACGCGGATGCATTTAAAATTCAGTAATCAACCTCACCTTGAAAATTGTACGCATTTGCTTTCCTAAAATAATATAAAATGCAAGTCATGCTGTGGTACAAAGCAATGATCCAATCTCTGATCCAGGTAGCATCATTATCGAGGAAACCAGAAAAATTCGTTCGATCTCCTAAGGTTGATTTACCTCTGAGGGCATTTTATGCACATAATGGGATAAATGGCCAGACCACAAAGACCCCAAGGGATCAGAGAAGGTTGGGGGAATGGAACCCAATGGACACTGTTAGGAGACAGATGAAAGTCTCCCGTAAAGTCGATCCAATGTGTTCCTTAACGTATGGCTTCCTGCACACGGAGCCACAGTTTAACATCCCATCCGATGGATAGCGGTCTTTGCAAGCCAATGTCCCTTTTGTGAAATTAGAACGGGGTTACCGGTAGCTGAGAAAATTCTCAATGTTAGGACTTGAACCTTGGAACATCAGATTTGGTGCCAGGCGCGCTATCCACTGAGCCAACCCCCGCCTCTCTCAACTAGACGAAGTGGAAAAGAGGAATCATTGGGTATCAAATAATGTCATAGAGATGCTTTTGCTTCTTATTTGTAATGAATGTAAACTTATCGATCGTTTATGGCTCTAAACGTTCCGTTTGTGTACGTATTTTGAATGCTGAAGCATGCAATTTGCGCAAGTTAGCGAATGTAGATTAAACATAATTTCTCTGCCTATAGTCACGATTAATCCACTTAACACGATTCTGCGCTTCTCCAAGCAGCTTATATTTTGCGTCCTCGAATAGCTCTCAATTATCGACTTTTACAACTCACTGCGTACAATGGATTTAGAATTGGTCGTTGAGATGCTAGACAGTACAACACTTATCTCCCTGATGGCGTGTGTGGAGATTACAGTACTCGTCAAGCTTCTCTTTCTGTTCAAGCTATCGTATCCTGATCCTGGAGTTTGATTTCGTGAGGGAGAAATGATTCCTTTTTTATGTAAGATTCTTTGTATACGCCCTCAATTTTATATAGTTGACTCGCAAATGAAATGCAAATTTCGGTTTCACCACTTTATTGTAGATGGGGTGGCTCGATGATGAGCGCGCAGGGCTCCTAATCTTCAGTTTCCCCATGTTCGAGTCCTAACTGTGTCAACGTTCAGATTTATATCCTGTAACCCCCCCCCCCCCTGCCCTCGATCATAAAGGGGACATCGATGGGCCTGGAAAGGCTGCCATCCTTCGAATGAGACGTATAACTGTGGTCCTTTGTACAGGAGAGCTATACCCTATCTACATTAAAGAACACGCTGAAAGACATAGACGGGATACTTCCATTTGTTTTCTAACAGCTGTCCAGTGGATCCCCTTCTTTAACCCTCTCTGTGCCCTTAGAGTCTTTGTGATCTGACCATTTAATTTTTGTGTGCAAAATGCCTCGCTCAGAGGTAAAATACACAATCCCTGCCAAGCATACTAACTGCTCGGCCCCTGGGACAGCTCCTAATTAAAGTCGTTCTTGATGAGTTACGATTAACGAAATACGTATATTCAGAAAAGAGAATGTTAGCAGAGACACGTTAGCTCTCGGAGCACGTGGGTTGGCGGGATTCTCTGGCGTTTTTCCAAAACCGTTGACCGAACACTTTGTCTTCGCACTTTTGGATGCCAAAGTACCAGTGTTGTGTTTTCCAGGAAAGGCACGGAACTAGGAAATCGTGACCCTCTTGCCATTTCCGTCATCCGTTATTAACTGATGTTGCTAAGGTACTTGTCTGATGCAGCTGGTTCTGACATCTTAGTACGATACTTTCGACCCTTTTGAGGTGTGATGTATAATTAATTGCTTTGTAATCGTTTGAAATATCATATGGAACTGACTTCCTTCGCAGACTGAGAGTTGGCTTAATAAGCGCATAAGGTTCGTAACCATATATTCCCAGGTTTCAGTCCCAACTGTGGTTACGTTGAAATTTTCTCGATTATTAATTGACTTTAAAATTCCTCTTAAAAGACCTTTTAAAATTCCTTGGATGTTAATTCGGGGCAGCGTGTGCAAGAGAACTATACGATATGCACGTTAAGGATCATGCTGATGGTTATGGTATGATTATGAATCATGAAGATCATGCTGATCAATTTTGATGGATGGTTCCTCTTTCTTTCCTAACATCTACGTAAGCGGTGCTCCCCCTCTCCTATGAGCGAGGGTTAGCTCAGTCAGTAGCGCGCAAGGCTCGTTATCTACAGTTCCCAGGTTCGAGTTTTGATATTTATATTGACAGCTTTGATATTTATATCCGCTAAACCCTCATCCTGCCCTTATAAAGGGGACACTAATGGATTTGGAAAGGTCATCCGTCAGTCGGATGGGATGTAAAGCCGTGAGTCCGTGTGCAGGAAAGCCATACCCTGTACACGTTAAAGAATATTCTGGATGGCCGTGACGGAAGGATTCCATCTGTCTCCTAACATCCGCCCAGTGGATTCTCTACCATCTACCTTCTCTGAGCCCTTGAGGTTTTTATGACCATACACATGTGACATTTGTGTACATTTAGTGATTTTATGTAAAAAGTGCCGCTCAGAGTTAAACAACCCAGCTCTAAACTCTTGGTGGTCCTAGTGACTTAGCAGTTTATCACACTATATGAGAACATTTCGCTCAGAAATAAAACCATGCCATCGCCCCTGCCACCACAACCAAAATTCTACTACTAAAATAGATGCTAATAAAGCATATACAATAATAAAATAATAGATACTCAACACACATCTACTGCTGTGGGGCAATTAATAGTCACCTTGTGTGTTGATCTGGATATTTATGCGCTTATGAACACTTAAAATATGCACCAGAAAGTATTTCGCCATTAGGTGCGTAAAGAATCATCACAATACGATACTATACTTTCCACAGTTTTTATGTTAAACATCATCTGTTAACTGTGAGGGTGATGATGTTATCTCCGAAAAGTGTTTCACGATGTCAACTGAATGGATTGTTCTTTTTGGTACAGCAAAAACAATAATCGTATAAAGTTAAAGCTTAAAAATGTAGGGATATTCCTGTGGACTAAAGTGTTGGGTGAAAGAAAAAGATGCTTCCATTGTTGTCTCTCACATAACTCCACAATGGATGGGACACATGGTCTAATGAAATAATCATCTCGAAATGATCTCCCCAATAAATCACTGACTATACCACCAGAACAGATTCACCGAAGTAGCATAGACGACCAATCAGAAGAAGGCCAGTACGAAAATTCTGCGAGCCTTGCCGTTGAATGAAAAACAGATCCTCAACTCGGCGATTAACATCGTGCAGAGATGTCAGTTATTTATTCTGAGTCTTTTGAATTAAAAGGTAGTCTGAGTTTTAAAAACATCTTGTAAGAATCCTAATTGGGTTTTAACTATGTCCCTTTTACTGTTATAGTAGTGTTTGAGTCAGTTTCTGGTGTTTAGGTTCCTGACCTAATGCACCTTGTCCTAGTTCTTAATATGCCTGCTTCGACATTGTCTCCGCTTTCCCATACTCACCCGCTGTGAGAAAAAGAATATCGTTGGCTTGGAAAGGCACCTCGGCGTCGAATGTGGCTTTGGTTGTTTTAGGATTGTTTTACCTCTGAATGGCACTTTCTTTTTCTTTTTTCACACAATGGGTTAACTGGCCACGTCGACTCCAAATGTTCAAACTCTGGCAGGGACTCCAAATATTCAGAGAAGGTTGGGGTAAGGGAATCTATTGAGCGACAGTTAAGAGATAGATGATACCTCCCGTCAAGGCCATCCAGTGTATTCCTTAACGTTTATATATTACGACTCTCCTTAGCATCCCATTCGACGAACAGCGGCCTTTCCAAGCCTCGGTATTCCTTTTCTTACCGAGAACAGGATTGGAGTGAGCGTATATAAATCTCAAAGCAGGAACAGGACCAGGTTGGGACTCGAACCTGAGAATTGCAGATTACGAGAGTGACGCGCTACCGACTGAGACAACTCCCTTCCCAAATGTGTCTTTAAGAGAATGTGTGCAAGAGATGCATACCGCAAATTAAAGAACATAGACGGTATTGTCAAAAGGTTTTCATATGTCTACAGTGCATACACTATCCAACTGTGGCCCTTGAAGTTCTTGAGATTAGGCCATTCAGTCCACATGCAAAACTAATTTCTGCTCAGAGGTAAAACAACCCATCCTCACGTCTTTAAGACATCATCTTCGCCCTCCGAAATGTTTTCAGGTAATGCAACTGGTAAATATTCTATATGTTTGCTTGACACTAGAAAATGAAGTCTGAAACTATTGTTCTTTCAATGAAAAGAAGTTTATTTCGGTTTGAATTGAAGCCAGCCCGTCCTTCTTTCCCACTGACTTCCAAAGTGACTGCAGCGAAATACGGGAGGAAAATGGGACAAGAAAATGCGTCTCTCCGCACGCATAGCAATCGCGGTCTCCATTAGCGGCTCAGGTTTTCCACAATTAGGATTACTCTCCACTTAGCCAATACGGCTTCCGCGTCGACGCACCCGATTGGTTGATTTTCGCGGGAAGTGCGACACAACCGTGTCAGTACCGCCACAACCATTCCTGTGTTTGCTCGGTAATCCCAAACGGCATCGTGGCCGTGACTTCTGTCGCTATGGCAACCTCCAGATCAATATCCAGGTGCAAAAGCTTCATTGTTTGGACGGTGCCGTGAACGAGGGAAAAGCTGCTTCCCTTGTTGTTTCTTTTTTATTATTTTCGCCTCCATCCCACCCCCCTTCTACCTCTTTTTATTTTTATTTATCTATTTATTTGATGTATTTGGAGCAGTTTATGCCAGGAAGTCATCCAAGAGAGAAAGCGAAATGGTTGAAGACCAACTTCCTTCTTTCTCTAGCTGATACACCTTTACTGTCTCTCCTCACAGTAAAGTGCCTTGCAGTGAAAAAACTTCGCTGTCACTCATGGGAAAGCAAAGAGCCATCAATGGTATCTTTATCTGGAAACTTTTTTCGTTCTCTCTCTCACTCCCTTTTGCTCCTCTATTCTACGCTTTCTCTTTGGTGGCTTCTTTTTCCAAAGGCGAAGTTTCCTGTGCAGCCCTAGCACCATCCGCTTCTCACCGGTCCACACGCCCCAGCAGCAGTCATGTTGTCTTGATTGAAGTGTCTCCAGCCAGCCATGCTCTAAGTGGTAGCGAAAGCAACGCCGCATGCCTGTTATGTAATGGGGAACGGTGTCGCGCTCTAACGCTGCTGCCACCGAGCGCGAAGACGGTTTAGCTTCCTAGCTATCTAACCGGGCCCGAGCGTGCTGACAGTTTATGGCAATGTACTTTGTCTCTTTCTCGTAACGTCTGCCTGTAACTACGTCACGCTTTTGAAAATCCAGGCTTTCCCTTGAAGACTGAAAAAGTAACTGCAAAATATGCCTTTCTACTTGCTGTTCAAGGTGTTGTTTATTGATGCCTTGCGCTGTTTTGACAATACATTGTTTGTCGTATTGAATATTCCAGGAGATTTCTCTAGAAATGCTTGTTAATATATGCTTTTAGGGAAGCAAGCTATTTTGTAGTTGTAGCTTTTACAAAGCGTGTTATATTAGCTTATTATTTTAGGTTCTAGTTTACGAAACAGAACAATGGTAAATATCCCTATTATAAATATATGTATTGTAGATTTGAATGTTGACTATTTCAGTTGAAATGAAAACAGGTTTTTGTTGCTTGTTATATTTATCTGTATTTTGTTGCATAGCTTTCAACAACTTAGCGAAAATTTTAATGGCATTTTGTTTTTGTCTAAAATAGTCCTTTAGTTGTATTTTTGCTGATTTCTTTTTTTTTGCTTTTTGTTTTGATCAAAGTAACTGAAGGGAGTAAAACCTGTAATTCGGACTTAAGAGATAATCTTTTGACGTTTTTTCTCACAAGATCTTGTAAACATACAAGAAAAATTAATAAGTTCAAAAAATGTTTCAAAATAATTGATAACTTGTTAATATATTAATTTGCGAGAATTTAAAATATATAAAAGCCAAATTCTTTTCGAGTCCCAGCTGAGTCAGCTTTGAGATTTATCTCCGCAAAACTCCCCTCCCTACTCACGGTCAGTAGGGGATACTGATGGGCTTGGAAAGGCCACCGTCCGTCGGATGGGACGTTAAACGGTGTCCACGTGTGCGGGAGAGCCATACCCTGTACACGTTAAAGAACACACTGGATGGCTTTGACGGGAGGCTACCATCTGTCTCCAAAAGATGTTCCCGTGGGTCCTCTCCCCCAACCTTCTCTGAGCCTTAGGGGTCCTTGTGATCTGGCCATTTACATTTAGCCCATTGTATGTAAAAAAGTGGCACTCAGAGGTATTCTTCTGGATATTAGCATCTGGAAGGAAATGAAGTTCAGTTTTTTTCATATCTTTTTATTCAACATCCAGTACAATCTCGTTAGAGGTAATGAATAAATCAACTTTCGCAATTCGATTCACTGATGAGAATGCGGTATTTTTGATACTCTTGATATTCTGTCACTTCCAAATCATTGAGAGTTGCTACTTAGAGTACTAAGTAGCAACTCTCAATGAGAGAAAAATTTTAATGTTTTTTTTTCATTCGTATATTTAATGTTTCGGTGAATGTCGGATGATAGTATAAACTATATTACAAAAAGTAACAGGACACTTTCATGTTATGTGAATGAAAATCCGTAATCAAAGCTCCCTAACTTTGAAAATAAGCTTTTTACAGAAAACTATCACTAGAGATAAATTGAAGATTTCACTCAAATCAACGCAAAACTCCGCGCCCTGCCCACGGTCGGTAGGGGATACCGATGGGGTTGGAAAGATTGGGACTTCGGATGCGACGTTAAGCCATGGCCCCGTGTAAGGGAGAGTCATACCCTTTTTCACGATAAAGAACACGTTGGATGGCTTTGACGGGAAGCTACTCTGTCTCCCAACAGTTTTCCAGTGGGTCCCCTCCCCTAATTTCTCTGAGCCTTCGGGGTCCTTGTGACCTTACCGTTTAGCTCATGGTGTGCAACAAAGTGCCGCTCAGAGGTGAAACAACCCAACTCCTACTCAAATCTCTCTAAATCTCTATTATCAACAATATTCACTTAATGTTTAAAGAGTTATTGAAGCTGGAACATTTAACAGCCGACTCTGCAGTCGCACTCTTCCCAAACAATTTTCACCAAAATTGACGAAAACTGAAAATATCGTTACACAAATTTCAAATGTTACATTTATGTTAATGAACGATTTGTTATTATAACAGTTGTGTTTTATCTTTTGAACTAAATTTTCACGAGTAGAAAAAGTTACAGTTAAATGTTTCAGTTTCCATAATTTTTTTAAATATTAAACGAATATTGCTGAAGGAACCTGGTTTCGAGCCCCGGGTAAGTCAGGGATGTTTGTGTTTTTTTTCTACTGAGGTGCTGATATCCTCACAGACCTTCTACTATGGCATATAAATTTACAGGATCCTGTCAGACCTCTATGACAAGCAGCTTCTTGAGAGAGTATTTATTTTTTTATTTATTTTGTTTATTGCGGAAAATAGATATTTAGGGAGATTTGAGTGAGATCTTCAATTTATCTACAGTGACATTTTTTCTGTAAAAAGCTTGAAAAGTTAGGGAGGTTTGAATGTGGCTTTCAATTCACATAACATGAGTCTTATTTTGCATTCTAGACTTTATAGCCATTTTGTGTACATGCTTGTAACTTCGAATCACATTCTAAGCAACATTCCTGTTTGGAAACACTTGCATTCTTACCAATAGCAACTGCCTGACATTTGTAATCTCTCTCGTAATTGTTAGCATGTGTGCAATTATAAGAACAATTTAGAAGCCGTTCTTTCCCCAACGCCAACCGAATTTTATCAACAATAAATGCTAATTTCGAGAGGAAATAGCCTTTACAAGATAAACGGCAACGTTCTGCTTATCCTCCATTGTGTATCCTTGCCAAAAACAACAACTTATTTTCAGGAATTCATTCTCTTTATGAACGTAGATTTCTCAGTGCATTGTCCTGCCGATATATACTATTGTCTAATAATAAGCAATTACGGCCTGAAGCTAAAATGGAAAATAATAGAGGCGTTCTCATCGTAAAGCCTTTGCGAATAGAAATCCATAACTAGAATGAAGTGTTGCACTTGCAGGTAGTGCCTCGATTCAAAATGTAGACAGATTCGACATGATCTGTCTACAAAAGAACGTGTGAATATCCTCGACAGAAAGTTCTACATAAATCGTAGAGCAGGACATCAAACTCTAAATTGTTGTTCAGTTGTGTGATTTATGGTTATGTCATTTAAGTTGTGTTAATCTATTTGGAATTTAGTTTGTGTTAAGTGATTGTTGTTTGACTAATGAATTGTGCACAATCTGATTTATTTAAATTCCTTAATTTTGAAGCCCTCTGATTTCCATAATTGTTTTAACCACCAAATAAAATGATGTCTGAATGAATGCTCGTGTTTAGAAAGCACAACAGTAACAATACTAACCTTCAAAAATATACACTATATTGCCGACATTTCCATGTTATTTGAATGGAAAGTCACATTTAGAGTTCCGTAACTTTTCAAGCTTTTTATGGAAAAATGTCACTAGAGATAAATTGAAGATCCCACTCAAATCTCTCTAAATATCTATTTTCCGCAATAAATGGAAAAATAAATACCCTCTCAAGCTTCGAAATTCAACTTTTATGGAAAAATATCACTGGAGATAAATTAAAGATCTCGCTCAAATATTTCTAATTTTCAGTAATATTCGTCTAATATTTGAAGAGTTATGAATCCAGAAGCATTTAAAAACAGCGTACGGATAGTAACAATTTACTTCAAAAGCTACGGAGGCGCAAATTATAATTGTTACTATAAAATGCTCGCTAAAATAAAATGCAAATTTAGAAGTTTGGGTGATAATTATACTGATTAATTTCCAAAATATTTGCAACGAGTATAAAAGCAGCGTTTCGCTGTTAAATATTTCCAACTTAATAATTACATAGATATTAAAGAATTTCGTTGAAAATCGAGAATTCGAAAGATTTTTGAATGAGATCTTCAATTCGACATGTGTAAAAAAAAGCCTTCTACGGGTATTATTTTATTATTTGTCAGATAAAACAAAAATTGTAAATTACGTTGTTATCGATATCTGTATATAAATAACTCCAATAATATATAATTCTTAAAATAATTGCCGTCTTTGAACTGCTAAATGCTTGAAGGTTTGATGATAACCTCGATGATGGCTGCGATGAAGCGTTCACGGCATATTTGCATCCATTATTTCGGAGAAAATGTCGCTTTGAAATATAACAAAAATACAGAGGGATTCATAGACGCACAATAACAGAAATCCGTGATAAAAGAAATACGTAATAAGATACTTGGATATTGTGCGAATCTATATGATGCTAGGACTAAATTAGTGCCTACGTATCGTAGGAGGAAGCGGTCGAAGTTTTCGTGAAAGTTATTGCATTCAGGGAGAATTTTTATTGCGCCAAGTGTCTGCCGACGAAGCCGCCGATTCAACAAGTAGCCAATAATGTGTTATCACCATGCCTTAGGTGGGTTTTCAAATCAGATCGTCGTGGAGCGCTCTCGCCTAAGGTGCCTTCTCCATGTATGCAGAGAGCCTAGTTCTGTTGCTAGGCTACGAATTTCTCTGCATCTTCAACGAAGACTCTATTGCCATTTGACGCTGGCTAAGCGACCAATTTCCTCCATCCGTTATCTGTTTTTATACTTTTCACTTTTTTAAGCGGGATGGGGGATCCAGATGGTTTGCAAAGACATGATGGACTTTTATTTCCTATAGCTGCGAATGGGGAAATGTTTGCGTTAATATCTATTATTAAAAACATAAAATGTAATTCTTTTATGAATACCCATAATCAGAATATTTTTTACTGATAATTTTTTTATAAATAATCAGAATATTTTGTTCTGTTTTACTGATATTTTGAGCTAGTTGGTAATATATTGTATTCATTTGTTTTATATATCACTAGTCACTCGTTTCGTTGCATTAGTAATTGTTGTCCCCATGCATTTTACCGTATTCATTTCTCTATATTAATACCGAAGAGCCATAACATTATGACCACCTGCCAAATATGATGTTGATCCTCTACGTGCCGCCAAAACAGCTCTTACCCGGCGAGACATGGACGCTACAAGATTTCTAAAGGTGTCTTGTGGTATCTGGTACCAACACGTTACCAGCAGATCCTTTAGTTCTTGTAAGTTACGTGGTTGAGCCGCCTCAGATCGAATATGTTGTTCCAACACAAACCACAGATGTTCGATTGGATTGATATCTGGGGAATTTGGAGGCCAGAGCAATACCTTCTCATGTTCCACGAACCATTCTAGAACAATTCCAGCAGTATGGCATGGCGCATTATCCTGCTGAAAGAAGGCACTACTTGAGGGGTATGAAATATATATATATGGCAAATACATATATATATTTCATACAAATATTTATATATATTTGCCATGAAAGGATGTACCTTATCTGCAATGATGTTTAGGTAGGTGGTAGAGTCATAGTTTCCTGCACATGAATGATTGGACCCAGGGTTTCCCAGCAGAACATTGTCCGAAGCATTACACTTCCTCCACCTACTTGTTTTTGTCCCACAATGCATCCTGGTGCCAACACTTCCCCAAGTAAACGATGCATACGTACCTGGCCGTCCACATAGTGCTACAGGAAACGAGATTCATCGGAACAGACTACCTTCTTCCATTCATTCAAGGTCCAGTTTTGATTCTTGCGTGCCCATTGTAGGGGCTTTCGAGGTTAGCATGGGCACTCGGAGCGGCCTGTTGCGGCTACACAGCCCCATTTCCAGAAGGGTTCGATGTACTGCATGTTGTGACACATTACTCCATCACTCACCAGCATTCAAATTATGGTTGAGTTGCACCACAACCTCCCTTCTGTTGGCTCGTACCATACGGGATAGCCTTCGCTCACTTCTAGCATCGATGAATCGTGGTCGGCCCACATCTTGCCCAGCGGTTCGTGCTTTTTCCCTCCTCGGACCACTTTTTGAAGGTACTAACCACGACTGACCGTGAGCACCCCGCAAACCTTGCCTTCTCGGAAATGCCCTGATCCAGTCGTCTGGTCATTACAATTAAGCCTTTGTCAAACTCACTTAAGTCTTCTGCCTTCCCCATCTGAAGAACAAGAATAACACTGATTAACAAAGCTCAGTATCAGGTTTTATTTATACCATTTCATCACCTTCACACGCGCCGTCGTTTAACTGCAGTTACTTCGATTTGCATAAAGACGCGCTGGTCATAATGTTTTGGCTCTTCGGTGTATGCTCGATTCTGCAGTCATTCGCCTCACATTACATTATTGCTCCAGGTGGTAATGATAAATCGTATTATCTTTTCACAGATAATCAACTGTTCATTGTGTATATACACTCAGTAGGCAATGAATTATGATCACTCCACCCATATGTTGTCAATGGTGTCAAAGTCTATTTCGGTCAAAGTCTATTTCAGAATCTATAACTTCTAAAAAAGCGTTTTATAATAAAATATAACAGGATAATTTAAAGATCTCAATCAAATCTATCTAAACCTTGATTTTTCACAGTATTCTTTCGGTATTTCAACAGGTATGAAGCCGTCCCGTGGCCGAGTGGTTAGCACGCTTGGCTACTGATCTAAGGGACCTGGGTTCGAGCCCCGGGTAAGGCATGGATGTGTGTGTCGTTTTTCTGCTGAGGTCCTGCCATTCTCTCAGATCTCCTACTGTGGCATATAAACTGACAGGCTCCTGTCAGACCTCTGTGGCAAGCAGCTGCTTCAGGGGGTATTTATTTTTTTTATTTATGAAGGTTTAAACATTTTAAAGCAGCAGTGTTTTCTAAGAAATTTATCAAAAAGTTAAAAGAATATTGAAGGAATTATTTACACACTTTTAAATTATGTAGTTGTTTATGAAACGGTTTCTAATTATACTTCGTATTTAAGATTTAATTAACTTCAAAGGTAAATTCTTTCGTCTAGCATTTGCTATTGTTTAATGTTCACATTTCCATAACTCTTTAAATACTGAAGATTGGTTTATTTTACCTTTGAGCAGCACCTTTTTCTCACGTAATAGGCTAAATGACCAGTCGCAAGGACCCAAGGGTTTAGAGAAAGTTGGGGGAAGGGGATCCATTGGACAGCTGTTAGGAGACAAATGTATGTCTCATGTCAAGGTCATGCAGCGTATAGCTCTCCTGTGCACGGGCCATCCTTTACGTCACATCCGATGTACGGCGGCATTTCCAAGTCCATTGTTGTCCTATTTCTGAACGAGGGCAGTGAGGGGGTTTTAGCAGAAATAAGTCTCAACGTTGTCGCAGGTGGAACTCGAATCTGGGAACTTCAGACTCCGCAGTTCTCAGGTTCGAGTTCCACTACTGCCAACTCCTCCCCAATACTAAAGCAATATTGTAGAAAATCAATATTCAAATAGTATTAATTGACATTTTTTATTAACTATTACTCGCATTTTCCATAAAATCCTTATTTTAAAAGTTACAGAACTGCGAAGTTAGCGTCCCATTGACATAAAATGGGGGGCGGGGGTGGCTCAGTCGGTAGCGCGCCAGACTCGTAATCTGTAGTTCCCAGGTTCGAGTACCAGCTGGGTCAGCGTTGAGATTTATCTCCGCAAAATTCCCCGCCCTGCCCACGATCAGTAGGGGCCACCGATGGGCTTGGAAAGGCCGCCGTCCGTCGGATGGGACTTTAAGCCGTGGCCCCGTGTGCGGGAGAGACATACCCTGTGCACGTTAAAGAACACGCTGGATGGCCTTGACGGGGGGCTACCATCTGTCTCCCAACAGCTGTTCCAGTGGGTCCCCTCCCCCAACCTTCTCTGAGCCTTCGGGGTCCATATAACCTGGCCATTTAGCCCATGGTGTGCAAAAAAGTGCCGCTCAGCGGTGAAACAACCCAACCCGACATAAAATGTGGTGGAGCTGTTCATAATTCAATGAACTCTCAGTGTATATCAATCTCCGCCTATGGTAAATTTACATTCAGTGATCATTTTATTAGAATCATCCCCATTTTATGTCAAAATTCGAAACTCAGCATCTTCCTAAATGAAAATTGAGTCATATTTTCCGTAAAAGGATAAATTAAGGTTCTCAATCAAATCTTTTTAAATCTCGATTTTCAATAATATGCATTCACTGTTTAAGAACTTTACCAACTAATATTGTTGAAAATCGACGTTCAGGTAATTTGGTTGAGATTATTAATTTTTCCTCAAAAATATTTCTCCATAAAAATCTGATTTAAAAGTTGATGAAGCTACGAATTGGACACTATTAACATAAACGGGAATGTTTCTAATAAAGTGGACATCAAATGTATTATACGTGTTTCCACTTTATAGAGAAAAGCAGAAATATATCCTTAACCCTTTCCATTCATATGTTGGGCTTGGACCAGACATTTCAGTTCCTGGTGGAGTGCTGGTTCTGGTGGATTCAGCTGGAGTGAACATTTCCCTTCTTCCAAAATTTCGCTCCTTTCAACTTGTCTTTGGTATTCTCTTTAGTTAGTTCCCCCTCTCATACCTGAAACAATCACGTATCATTTTTTGTGCGTAGTTTTCTTCTTCAAAACTTATCATATTTAGGACTTTGTTTCAAACGTAATTTGTTTTCCTCATAACATATCCAAACCATCGCGACCTATTTCTGGATTCAGTGTTGGTAAGTCGGTAGAGCTCCAGGCTCGTAATCTGTAATTCCCGGGTTCGACTCCCACTGGGGCCACCTTTGAGAATAAATTGGGAAACCCATAATAATTGGATTATTCCGGGAACTCCATAATAAATTGGCCTGATAAACTCCATCCTGCCAATTTACTATGGTTTTATAACCTTTCAGCTTTGTCGACATTTCCTTATTACACCTCATTCCACTAACTGCATCCATTTTAAAATACCATTTTTATTCCTCTATTAATTTCTGTTTCAACATTCTCATCCTCCTGTATAATAGATACGTGTACTTTAAATTTTCTTTCTTATAATAGATTGATTTCCTAAATGTATAATCTCATCTGTTGCGTCTTCCACTTCCCTAAAATACAATATATAAAGAGTTTAACTTCCACTGATTTTTATGGCCATATTTTACCTGTCCATTAAACCCATTGCATTCACAAGAGTGCAATTTAGAGGTAAAACAACCTAACCTAGATTGTAATTTATAAGAAAGATTGAAGCTACTTACTGATGGAACTCATTATTAAGGGCTCAGAGTAAGTTGGGGAAGGGGATCCACTGGACAGTTGTTACGAAACAGATGGTAGCCATCTATCAAGGTCATCCAGCGTGTTCGATAACGTGCACAGGGCATGGCTCTCCTGCACCTGAAGCCAAAACTTGCCCCATTCGACGGACGGGATCTTTGCAAGCCCTTTGGTGTTACCTTTCTGACCGAAGGCAGGGTGGGATTTAACGGAAATAAATCAAAACTCTGAGATATGTGGGACTCGAATATGGGAAAGGTAGATTATGAGCCTGACTCACCTCCATCTGAGCTAACTTCGCCTCCTCTCAAATCTTAAAATATCACTTTACTGATCGAAACAAACCTGTCTTTAGCCTGGTTGATAAAAAAAACCTTCAAAAATGATACCATTGAACAACGTTTCGCACCGTCTATTATCCCACGACAGTACAGATACTATAATCATTTAATCGCAGAAACAGCATACTGAAGAGCTGCTCTTAACGCTAAGCAGACACGCTGTGCGATACACGTATAAGAAATGCCGTCAGGAAGATAGTGCTCAAAAAAGAAAGGCATCGCAGCGTTCATCTCCGTTCCTGCTCTCTGTCTTCTCTCCCAGTGTATCAAAGCTAATAAACGCATTCCCTCTGCCGGCAGATAGAGACCGTCTCTCTTTCCCACTGACTGGCGACGGTTCGCTGCCATCGTCATTGCTGTTGCTCGCCGTAGCTGCCTTCTGCATAATTCATAACACAGTTCTTATCAGCTCGGGACTGACGGCTCGAACAGCAGGGACTCACGTCGGACACGTGTGCACTGGGAGATGGGTCGCTTGTCGCTTGCATTTTGTACAGTCACTTGCTCCTTAAGTTTCATTGTCCCGTAAACGAATTAAGACGTGGTAGCCTGGCTCTGCTGTCTCCATTTTTTTTTGCTGTTGTGCGGATAGGTGCAAGCTGTAGATGCGTTTGTTTTTTTCCTTTGTCTTTAAGTCCGTCTGTCATTTTTTATTTAGAGCACTGGATGGTTGTACTGGTTCGCAAATAGATCCATCCGTTTCCCCCTTTTAAGTGCGCTCGTTTTATTGTTGTTTTTAACTAGTTTAAAACGCGTATCTGAGTTCTTATTCTAATTTCATGGAAAGATTTTTGGAGTTAAATTCAATTTAGGAAATGTAGCTGTTGGTGGTTTTATTTCAGGATTCTTCTTCTATAATTTATAAATAGTGTATGTTTCATGTGCCTTTCATGCACAAAAGAATGTATTTGTTTTGTTCGCGAACTGCACATGTTTTTTGCTGCTAAATGTAGCTACTAGTAGTTTTTCTTTCAGGATTCTTTGATATTTTTTGAAGAGTGTATCATGTGTCTGTTTCTTTAATTCATGCATAAAATACATTTGTTTTATTCTCGATCTGTAGCATTCTTGCTGCTAAATGTCACGAACAAAATGTTAAAGTATATGTCTATAGCTAATATATTCTATTGTGCTAAACTCCTTAATCTTTTTATCTTCTTTGTTAAATTAAGCTTCCGATGTGTAGAAATATTTCTCTTTATGCATATAAAATAAATTCGATCACATTGATGATTTAGATTTATCATTTTATGTAGCTTTTCTTTTGCCATTTATCGGTTTCTTTCAACGTATCTTTTTGAAACAGCCAGACAGTCGTTGTGTTGTTTAACCTCTGAGCGTCACTTTGGTACGCACACACAATGGTCTAAATCGCGGTCACGATGACCCCAAGGTCTAAGAGAAGATTGGGGAAGGGAATCCGGTGAATAGCAGTTAGGAGACAGATGGAAGCCTCCTTGCAAAGCCATCCAGCATGTTCTTTAATGGTATGGCTCCCTGTGCACAGAGCCACAATTTAACATCCCATCCGACCATCTGTGACCTTTCCAAGTTTTCTAGTGTCACCTTTCTCACCGAGAGCAGAATGAGGGTCGGTAGAGATAAATCTCAACGCAGGCACAATTGAGACTCGAACGTGGGAACTGCAGATTACGAGGGTGGCGTACCGAAATCTGAGCCAACCTCCGTTCCCCGGGATCAGTCGTAATGAGTTTGAAATTTATTCTAATCGTCTTGTTTTAATTACAAAGAAATTTAGGTCTTCGAAAACGAGTTGCTCTGATAGATTAAAAAAACTCTAGCTCTTTTATTTCCTTCCGAAACTGATTTAAGTGAATGATATAATCATTACTTTTTTTATTCATTTTTTCTGTAGTTCTTCCATTATATTGCTATTTTCATCTCAGAATCAGATTAGAGATGAAGTATGGTATCTTCTCTGGGACAACATAGAATAGGGAATAAGCAGCCTCCATGTGGGCCCCATCCCATCTCTCTGGCAATTCACATCTGAAAAAGTTTATTCTGATCCCAATGTCAGATGAGTCTATTAGCATAAATATTCCTTTATCCTCTAATGATCTCCGCTAATCCTCACCCTCGGTTAGAAATAAGACACCGATGGACTTGGAAATGACTCCGCCTCCCATTGGATGGGACATAAAGCCGTATGTGCAGGAGAACCATCCCTGTGAACGTTAAAGAACGGTATGCCTGGCCTTGACGGCAGGCTTCCATCTGCCTCCTAGCAGCTACCCAGTGGATCCCCTTCACCAACCTCCTTCTCTAAACTTTTGGGGTTCTTGTGACCTGACCATTTTAGTCCACTGTGTGCAACAAAATGCCCTGAGATGTAAAACATCCTAACTTCCCATATATTTTCATCTATAATACATTCCATGTAACCACTGTGCCATAAGCCAGTAAATTCCCACCACTATAGTTTCTAATTCTATCCCTAACTGTAAACTCTCACGGAGCAAGCCTAGTTACAGAAAGTCGAACATTGAATCTAGTTCCCTTCCATTTTCACTAACCTAATCATCAACTCTCCATTGGGTGGTACTAAACATACTCTCTCTCTTTGACAGCGTATAAAGACCGTGACTATTCACTCCCAGCATGATGATGCCCACTCCCTTGCCCTGTAGAACATATCCATTGGCTGTTACATATAAATACATACCCACACAACAGTGGATACTAGGACTTCACTAGATCACAGACAGATTCCTTCATGCAGAAAACTGTGGGCACGGCTCTCTTCGTTTTCCATTATTAATGAGTTCATTAAATAAATGGATTGCAGCCATTTGATCCCCCCGAGTCTCTTAATGGTTTGTATTTCTGCTCTCTTCTTGTGGTAGGTACGCATAGCCTGAATAAATTAATCTGAGAGCAGAAATTCTGCGTTGCCAAAAATATTCTCACTCTGTGTATCGATTCTACATAACTTGGGTTTTATAATGATCTAATGGGGTTTTTTGTACTCTTTCTTTTTGCTGACTTCCATGTTTTTTACATGAGAACAAAACTGGACAACTCTATGATTTTTATTATTTACCTTCTTTTTTCCCAATATTTAGGAAACTCCAAATGTTTGCCTTTTCATATTAATTTTATATGTTTTAGCGCACACGCACGACTTCCGTCTTTCTTCATCATTACGTTCTGCTTCCTGCTGCAACTTTCTTCCCCCTCCCCTTTGATCTTCCTCCCTCCTTTCCTCCTTGTTATTTTTCTTTATTTTTTTATTCATTCGGAGTAACCTCTGAAAAGAAACTGAAACGAGTAATTTTTCAGACATTTCTTAATATATGCAAACTTTTTTCATATTCCCTCTTGCATTTATAACGCCAGTAAATAATGTTTCCTAAATCAGAAATTCAGAAATTTGAATTAGACTCGAGCAGTTAATGAGCCGTAAGAAAAGGAAAAAGAACATTAAGTTTTCCATTATGTAAATCAAGAAGAAACTACGAAATGCATCCTACTTCCTTTCTTTTTTTTTAAACTTCCAAGCATTCCCCGCTCCATGTTCACCACTGGTTTCAAAGCTTGTTTGCCACGGCTATTGAGACATAAATTTACATTCTTTAGAAGACGCGCGTAAAAGCAAATGTAATTTGAGTATATCACACACAAGAAGATGGGAGGGGTAAAGGAATGTAGACGTGTAGGTGATTTTGCACCGAGAACCGAAAGCAGGCATGCTTCAGCAAATGTTTCCGTCGAATTATTATTTATGTTTCGGATTCGGTACTTGCTTCAGAATGGAAGTTATCTTAATTCGAAAAGGGAGAAATAATTTTTTTCTATTTCATGCTTTTAACGATGTTGAGGACTTTGGAGGAGTAATAATAGTATTGCGATAAAACAGCGAAGATAAAATTAATAAATGTTTAAAATGACATTTTTGTAATCAAAAGAGGAATAATAAATTGTAATAAAGAAGTATAATTTGTTAAAAAAGTTCCTTATGCATTAAATCCCTTTTATATATATATATACCAATTAAACTTTTAAGAGTTTTTGTGAGTAATTATTCGTTTTACGTTTGATTTGCTTTTTTTAATTGAATGATGAATTCTTTAATGATGATGAATGTTATTTATTTAACGAGATCAAATTCTCTCACTCCATTAAAGAATAAATAAATTTGCCATACTAATCAAATTGTGCATGTATATTGTATGCTTTTTAATGTCCTCATTGAGATAAATTCGCATCGCAATGATTATATTAGTTAATGAAAGTTTAAAAAGTTTAAAGGGAAAGATCAAAAAAAATTTCTACACTAAAAAAAGACATGCAAAAAAAATATATTTTCAGCTATATGAAAAATATTTAAAAACTTTTTATTCAAATTTGTTAAATTTCGTATCATTCTTGATTATATCGATCCTCTATTTGACCAAATAATGCAATTGTTCTGTTTCTTTTAGTAATTAAGTTGGGTTGTTTTACCTTTAGGAGGCTTTTTGTACGCAACGGGCTAAATAACCAAGTCACAAAGACCCCTAGGGCTCATAGAAGGTTGTGGGAAGGAGACCCACTGGACAGCTGTTAGGAGACAAATGGTAGCCTCCCGTCAAGTCCATCCTGAGTGTGCTTTACGTCCTATCCGAAGGATGGCGGCCTTTCCAAGCCCATCGGTGTCCCCCTACTGATCGAGAGCATAGTTTTGCGGATATAAATCTTAACGCTGGCCCAACTGATTTAATAATTAAGATTTGTATAATAGTTTGTTCTGAAAAATTCTTGAACGTTTGCATGCTGTGACATAGCATGTTGGGGAGACTATGAGACTGCGCAGTTAAAGTTATAGAGCTTGGAAACTAGATTCTCATTGACATAACATGGAAATTCTCTAATATTTTGGTAGGAAAGCATATAATGAGGTTACTAGAAAAATATTCTGAGACAGTAAGTAAATAATTAAATATTGTAACGTTCTGAATAATCTACCAATTGTTGATGAAACAAAATCCATTTTAATCCTATTTTTAGTTCGACTCTCAGTTGCACCTGTTTTGAGATTTTCCCCACTATCAGCGTTAGGCTCTCTTTTAGGAAGTGTGACACTGATGGGCTTAGAAAGTTTGCCGTCCTTATGAATGTTTAACCCTGAAAATGTGCAGGAGAGCTATACCCTGTGCACATAAAGGAACACATTGAATGGACTTGATAGTCTTCCATCTGTCTCCTAACAGTGTTCCTCAACCTTCTTGGAACTTTTGGGGTCCTTATGACTGGACATTTAGCTCACTGTATTCATAAAAGTTCTGCTTAGAGATTAAATAACTCAACCCAAGTAACTGTTTTCTTCCTTTAGGTAGCTTATAATCATGCGTTTTTAGCTGATAAGTTTATCTATAATCAAATACCCAAATCACAATATTTTCTCCATATATCTCCAATTTATAAGTAAATAAATATCTAAACAGTAACAAATTTAAAGATAAATATGTCTGATAACCTATATCACATTCTTGTAATCGAAACCTCCCCCTCTGCTCTCGGTCAGTAGGGGACGCTGATGAGCTTTGAAATGCCGACTTCCGTCGATGGGACGTTAAGCCGTGTCTCTGTGTGCGTGAGAGCCATATCCTGTGCACGTTAAATAACGCGATGGAGGGTCTTGGCGGGAGGCTACCATTTGTCTCCTAACAGCTATTCAGTGGGTTCCATCCTTCACCCGACTTTCTCTGAGTCCTCGAGGTATTTGTGTCGTAGATATTTTAGCCCATTGTGTGCAAAAAGTGCCTCTTAGAGGTAAAACAACCCAGCATTCCCCATATTTCTTGGAGTCTGTGCTTTTTCCATGTAGTCCATTGTATGCACAAAAGTTGCGCTCAGAGATAAAACAATAACAAAACATCGTCTGCTACCAATTGTAAGATTTTTGATAGTTCTGTTTTAAATTTACATAATTCGTTTTAAAATGTGATTATATCAATTTACTTTCCTATTCCATATCTAATAAAGTATTTTATGTGTTTCGTTACAGAGGATGTGGTGCCTTTTGGGTTTCCTCGGTTTACCGTTCAACCTCAGATCCAAGGCGTAGAGAAAGGACGGAATGCCCTTTTGCCATGCAGAGCCGAAGGAAGTCCACCTCCAAGTATCCGATGGCTCAAAAGCTTCGTTCCCGTTGACTTGAGTGAACTCCGGTACTCGCTTGTGCAAGGATGTAAGTCTGAGAAAAAAACTCTTGTTATTTTTTTATCAGAAAATGAAACTTTTGAGTGATTAGTCTTTAATAATCGTATATTTATCTTGATTCTTGCACTTTGATAAATGTCCCCACTTTTACTGCATCTTTGGACATTTTGAGTTCATAAGTGTTCTTCTTAGTGTAGTTGTGGTTGTCGCTTTTAATAATTAAATTCGTTTAAAAATGCGTCAATTTAACTATGAGCTAAATCCTCTTCTTTAAATATAGTGACGTCATTCAACCTAGTGACTCAACAACAGTCAATGGATGATAAATAAAACTTTAAAACAAATACGCATTTTATTACCAAAGGTATTAGAACACTTCTATGTTTTGTGAATGCAAAGTTACATTCAAACACGATAACCTAATTTTTGAAAATAAGCATCTTTTTTAAAGAAAAACATCACAGAAGATGAATTGAAGGTCTCAGATCTCCCAAAATTTCGATTTTCAACAATATTCTTTTAATGTTTAAAGAGTTACGGAGACTGCAATATTTAACACCTGTTTGCTATCGTTCGTTCTAAATGCTTTTTTAAGTAGTGAAAACCAGAAGAATAATTTCACAAATTTCTAAAATTAGATTTATTCTAATACATGATTTGCCATGTTATTTTTTTTTGCTTTCATTAGTTTTAAATGAATTCTTTACCACTACTGCTATTAATTGTTTCAGCTACAATTAATCCCAGACTAAACATAAGAGACACGTTCTTCAAAAAATTCGTGTAAGATGAAATCGTATTAATCGTACAAGAATTTCTCATAAGAAATAATTTAAATAGGGGGATCAACACGTGACAAGTTATAATCTTTAACCAATTAGGGTGGATTTATATATGCACACATTGTCATCGATCAGCCAACAATTAAAATGTGATTGATTGAAATTGTTTTTTTCGTTTACAATAAATAATATAGCACAACTTTACAATCGTTAAGTGAAAGCAGGAAACCTAAGAAAGCCAAAGCATTTAGAACAATGTTTCCTATAAAGAATAAAATTTTCTGTTTTCTTTATAAATATACTACGTGTTATAACTCTTTAAATACACTGTATAGGGAAATGGAAAAACGCTTTGGAAGTGCTGAAGGATAAGTCAGATAGGTGAGACAAGGAAAGTATACAAGGTTTCTTCTTATATGGGAAATGCAATAATTTTAAAAGATCATAGAGAAGTAGTTAAGCAATCACGTTAAATACGACGACCAGTCGTGTTGGTCAAAAACCAATCCTACTTTATAAACTGTGTTAAACCAAAATTGTGTTGGTAAAATTTAGCGTTACTCAGAGATATAGGATATATTACTGAAAATTGAGATTTTTAATAAATTAAAATTACGATATTTAGTTTATCTCTGGTGACTTTTTTTTTACTACAGAAAGCATATTTCCAAAGTTAAGGGTTGGTTTACCTGTGAGCGACACTTTTTTTGCACACAACAGGCAGCCAGGTCACAAGGACTCCGAAGGCTCAGAGAACATTGGAGAAAGGGACTCACTGCACAGCTGTTAGGAGATGGTATCATCCCGTTAAGGTCATCCAGTGCGTTCTTAACGTTCATGTGGAATGGCTCTCCCGTACATGGGGCCTCAGCTTTTCCTTCCATCCAATGGGCGGCGGTCCTTCTAAGCCCATCGGTGTCCCTTACAGACCCAGGGCAGGGAGTTTTGCGGAAGTAAATCTCAACACTAGCCCAGGTGGGACCGAACCTAGGAACTGCAGATTACGAGCCACCCATTCTTTCTAATTGATTTTTCATTCACCTAGCATAGAAAGTCGGTAGCGCGCCAGGCTCGTAATCTGTAGTTCCCAGGTTCGAGTCCCGGCTGGGTCGGCGTTGAGATTCTCCGCAAAATTCTCCGCCCTGCCCACGGTCAGTAGGGGACACCGATGGGCTTGGAAAGGCCGCCGTCCGTCGGATGGGACGTTAAGCCGTGTGCGGGAGAGCCATACCCTGTGCACGTTAAAGAACACGCTGGATGGCTTTGATGGGAGGCTACCATCTGTCTCCCAACAGCTGTTCCAGTGGGTCCCCTCCCCCAACCTTCTCTGAGCCTTCGGGGTCCATGTGACCTGGCCATTTAGCCCATGGTGTGCAAAAAAGTGCCGCTCAGAGGTAAAACAACCCAAACCCTAGCATAGAAGTATCATATTACTTTTGATGATGTAGTGTATTTAAGAAATATTTCTTTATTCGTACATATTTTGTCCATCTATAATTGTTTACCGAATACTTCGAATAGAATAGATGTTAAGGCAATAATGAAAGTCCTCAAAGTTAAGTATTGATGCAAAATAATTTTCACGATGTCTATTCGTTGTATTAATGCAATAGTGAATGTATTCCATAAATGTATATTACCGTCAACAATTCAATGCATTCTTTAACTTTTTCCAAAGCATTAAAACAGTATTTTGAATAACTATCTAACTTCTCAACTTAGCAGAAAGTACGACGTTGCGAAATAAATGCGAAATAATTAAATTTTAAAGTACACTGTTTGCCATTCTATTCTTTAGTGAGTTCTTCCTTTTCTTCAGCGATCCGCCTGTATGGGCCCTGATGTTTTTAAAGAGGATTGATGAACTGTCCGGAAAAATTCGTATGGAGGAGAGAGAGAAAAAAACCGGAATGGTTCAAGTCATTCATCATCATTACGTGTGGTTTTAAGTGAAGAGGGTGTTTCACCCCACATCGGATGTCTTGTCCTATTCCGTCTAGTGGTTTTTCTATTCCGCGGTTTCTTTTTGTTGCAGGTTTTAGTAACTGTCTTTTTGAAAGTGGTCCTCTCCAGCTAAGAGGAAACAGATTTTCTTCGCAACACTTTCTGACTTGCTCTCATTTATATCATTAGATTTGACGGCCTACTCTTTTGCCGAGCGCAATCCAATAGAAGGAATGAAAATAAAAAGAGGTTTTGAGTAGGACGGGATAGAAAAAAAAATGGAACCAATTAGGAACTGGCATTTATCGCAAGTCAATATCAAAACAAGTCCTTTTTTCGTTCTCAGCTGCAGCTTTCTTCATATCGAGTGTTCCTGCGGATGTGAGATTTTCGCATTCATTTCTTTGTTGCGTATTAAGAGTGGACTGTTGTTGTTACTTCTTTTCTATGCGAGAAGCATTTCCTTAAATAAATGATTTGGTAGATAAATAACCTGGTCGTTTGGAGTGCAGTGTTATTTTTTCCCCAGAGCTTAAAAGACACCGCGCTGCACCTTAGTTCTCTTAGAAGTCTTTTTTTCTTGGTCTTCAATCCAGGCGTTTCCGTTTTTCTAGAAGTAACTTAAAGATTGTGTGTGGAAGAAATGGTTCCTACTTAATATAGGTTTAAAAAACTGAGAATTATCTCTGATAGACAAAAAACAATGTAGACTGCCTAGACAAAAATTTAGGGAATTTATATATTATGTTAGAGAAAAAACAAATTCGATGCTGCATAATTTCTAAAATAAACATTCTATTGAAAAAAGATGACTCAGGATAAGTTTAAAATCTCAAATGTATTTAAATCTCGATTTTCAAAGATATTCTTCAGTATTAAAAGTTACGAAAGTTTCAATATTTAACATCAGCAATGCCAGTCACAAGAATTTGCTTCAGGAATTAAATAAATGTAAATAAGAAGTAAAAAATGTAATAAATAGAAAATAAACCACTCCAATGCTGGATTCGTATTAACTTTAGTGCAAAATTGGAGGCGGGGATTGGCTCATTTGATAGTGCACCAGATTCATAACAGATTCATAACAGATGCTCCCAGGTTCGAACCCCAACTATGCATGTCTTGAAAATTATTACCTTAACCCACGCTCTGCCCTCGATGAGAAAAAGGACATCTATGGGCTTGGAAAGGCCACAGCCTTCTGATGGGACGTTAAGCTGCGCAAGATAACATGCTCACGTTAAAGAACATGCTGATAGCATTAATGGGAGTCTTTCATTCATCTCCTAACAGCTGCCCAGTGGGTCCCCTTTTCCACCTTTCTCTGAGCTCTTGGGGTCCTTGTGACCTTCCTTATTCACAAAAGTGCTACTTAGAGGTAAAACGACCTCATTTTTTTCCTAGTTTTATTCGATGAATATTCTAAACTATATATTATAATATCCTGCTTAATCGTCCCAGTGACCGAACGATTGGCTTGGAAAAGGAACCTTGTTTTTTCACATAATTCGATGACATTATTTTAAACTATATCTTATGTATTTTCATGTAACGTTATTATTATTCTTCTCTCCTTCAGATAAGCAGATGCTTTGTGGGTCATTTGTTTAAACTCTTGTATAACTAACAGGAATATGAATAAAGACTATTAAAAATAATCCGAAATTTCTTTTTCAATCTATGTTGTCTTTCTGTTGTGTCGTCTTCCTCATAGATTGCATCTATGAATGTCTGCCTATGAATATTGCATCTATTAATCTGTGATCTATTTTGCTGGCAAGGTATTTTCAGACCTCAAGGGTAATTTTATTCGCTTCTTCAGGAATAATTTATATACGCTGCCAGTCCAAAATATTAGAGAATTTCCCTATTACATGAAGAATGGGAATCACTTCAAAAGTCTATAACTTGTAAAATATGCATTTAATGAAATCATCTGACTGAAGTTTATCTTCAATATCAAATCTATCATTTTCAAATATCAGATCATTATCAAATATTTAACAATAAATTATCTTGTTTCATAAAAAATCATTAATTGTTTAATATTGTAATAATTCTTACGCAAGCTTCTGAAATATATGTTTATTTTCTTAAATAGTTTCAAACAATATTTATTATTAAGTTTTAATTAATTTTTAAGGTAAAGTCTTATAACTCATTATTGTTATGAAATACTTTAGCTTTCATAACACTTTAAATACTGAATGAATATTATGAAAGTCGAGATTTATGTAGATTTAATTGTAATCTTTATCATAAGTCACGTTTTTCCATTAAATACGTATTTTAGAAGTTATATAACTTCGAAGTTAGATTTCCATTGACATAAAAGGAAAATTCTGTAATATTTTGGTAGGGCTGTGTACATATTTATGTAATTCCTTATACAATGCGTTCATAAAGTCCCACAGCAATGAACATGCTAGGTTATATTTATTGTTAAAATGTAAAGTTTTATTAAAATAAAAATATGGGTGTTTTCCATTAAATATAACTAGTACGTTCACTGCGGTGGGACTTTCTGAAAGCACTGTATTTTAATTATATATATTTAATATTATTTTTGACTTCAGGAGTAATGTATTTATTTTTAATATATACTGCTCCGAATGGTTTTTATTTTACCCATCAATGGCACTTTTTTGGACTGTAACTGGACCCCAGATATAAAGAAAATGTTCATGTCACAAGAACCTCAATGTTCATGCGTTGTTTTTACCTCTGAGCGGCAAGTTTTTGCACACAAAGTGATAAGTTACAGGAACTCATGACAGCTGTTAGGAAACAGATGTCGTACATCTTGGGGCGGGGGTGGCTCAGTCGGTAGCGCGCCAGTCTCGTAATCTGCAGTTCCCAGGTTCGAGTCCCAGCTTGGTCAGCGTTGAGATTTATCTCCGCAAAATTCTCCGCTCTGCCCACGGTCAGTAGGGGACACCGATGGGCTTGGAAAGACCGCCGTCCGTCGGATGGGACATTAAGCCGTGGCTCCGTGTGCAGGAGAGCCATACCCTGTGCACGTCAAAGAACACGCTGGATGGCCTTGACGGGAGGCTACCATCTGTCTCCCAACAGCTGTTCCAGTGGGTCCCCTTCCCCAACTTTCTCTGAGCTTTCGGGGTCCTTGTGACCTGGCGATTTAGCCCATGGTGTGCAAAAAAGTGCCGCTCAGAGATAAAACAACCCAAAGTCGTACATCTTATTAACGTATTATTTACCATTTTGTGCTGCACACGGAGCCACGGCTTAAGGTTCCAACAAACGGACTTCCGCCTCTCCAAGCCTATCGATGACCTCTTTCTCACCGAATGCAGAAATGGGGATTAGCAGAGAAAATCAACGCAATCGCAATGGGGACTTGAACCTTGGAGCATCAGCATGCAAGCCAAGTACTCTACGGACTGAATCATCCTCCCTTTTTCACTTATCGGTAGAGAAGATGGTAAGTTAGTAACACTTCAGTGCTCTCCAAGTCATGGAATTTGCAAAAATAAAACTGAACGAGGTCCACGACCATCGACCCACTACTGAAAAATGCAAATTCCCTTTTTTAAGACAGCAACCAGAATTGTGGTAACGAAACACGATTTCAACCATTGTGATTCAATATTTTAGCAGGTAATATCAGCAACTCATTACTCTCCATTCTCTCTGTTCCCACTTCCCCGGTTTATCACAATCCCTCTCCAATATTCACGGCCCTCTTTTTTTTCTTCTCGATCCTTACGTTTTTTACTCCTTTACATTGTGATCTATAAACCAAGTTTATGCTTTCCATTTTTCTACTCATGCCTTGTCTTTTTAAGCAGTTCAGAATGAGCTGAAAAATGAGCCCCAGATAGGAGTATCTGCGCTTCACTATTGACTTTCTGCCAGACACGATTAAGATTTATGGTGCTGTGGGTTTAATCTTCTCGCTATGGTAATGGAGTCACAAAGCCCACGAACAGATTTCATTAACGAACGTCGTTTACCATTTACCGGGTCTCCCTTAAAACGCTGACACATTTGTATTTCTGACTTCTTCCGCTACTTATGCATCTGTCTTTTTCTCCCTACTTCTAACATCCTCTCGCTTCCTCTCTGTGTTCTTCGGCAGTCGCCGTCTTCTCTCTCGCTCCGAGTGTCTTTTCTCTTTTGTGCTTTAACATCAACTACTTTTAGTTGCTCAGGTAATCTGTTAATTGTATGGCTGTGCGCAGGACACTTGACTCCTGGCGGCGAGAATCGCAGTGAAAGGGTTTGTCACAAATTGCATCATCGAGGGGATTAGCCAGCATCTACAGCCGACGAAACTTGTTTAGCATCTCGTAGTAGTTGAAATTAGCTCCTCCTTTGATTAAGGAAACGCGTTTCGTGACTTTAATCCCATTGCTGCTTCTGCTGGACGAATCGCAGCCTGTGTTTCAAAGATTAAAGGTACTTTATTTTCAGTTTCCAGCTCTTTCTGCCTACGTATGGCGGGAACTATGAGTCACAGATCAGGTCGGTGAAATAAAATTTGTGCTCTCTATTCGCTATATGAGCATTTCCCTCTCTTACGTTGATGTTTTCGAAAATAAATCTTATTTATGTCCCTAGTGGAACATAAATAAGTGTGCATACATGGCTCTTTATTAAAACTCATTTAATCAGCGATGCGCTTTTAAAGGGGTGCGGGAAATCATAAACGCTCTTTAAATTGGGTTAGTGTGTGCTTTTAGTTCGTTTTCAAAACACAAAAAAATATTGTTCTCCCTTTAGCGTTCGTATGTAGATAACTCGACTTTTTTTAATAGATAAATTGTTCTTGAGATGGATGGATACCAATAATATAAAGGGTCATGACAATCAAATGCCCATTTTAGTGCTACATTTTATTAGCAAATTAAATAACAAAAATAATTATGTACAACATATCAAGAGACTCTTGACATTGAATCTCACATTTAACGTAATCCGTACCCGGCAGAGTTGTGTTGTTTTCCTCAGAGCGGTACTTTTTTTGCACACAGTTGGCTAAATAGCCAGGTCAAATGCCCCGAGGGCTCAGAGAAGGTTGGGGGAAGGGGTCCCACTGGATAGGTACTAGGAGATAGATGGTAGCCTCCCATCAAGGTCCTCCAGCATGTTCTTTAACGTGTGCAGAATATGACTCTCCCGCACACGGAGTCAAGATTTAACGTTCCACCCGACGGACGGCGGCCTTTCCAAGCCATCGGGGAATCCCATACTGACCGAGGGCAGGGCGGTGAGTTTTGCGGAGATAAATCTCAATTCTGGCCCAGCTGGGACTCGAACCTAGGAACTGCAGATTACGAGCCTGGCGTGGTACCAATTAAGCCCCCCCCCCTCCCTAATTATTGAATGGAAGGCAGAATGAAATTTGCAGATATATCAGTAGTAAAGAATCATTATTTCATGCAGATATGTATGTCTCGCCTTCTTCACAGATCGAGAGTCAACAGCACGCCAGGTTCGTAATCTGATGTTTCCAGGTTCGAGTCCTACCTGTGCCAGTGTTGTGATTTATCTCCGCTATCCCCAACCCTGCCTTCGGAGAGAAAAGGGATACTGATGGTTTTGAAAATGCTGTCATCCGTCGGGTGCTAGGTTAAGTTGTGGTTCTGTGTGCAGAGAAGCTATACCTTCCATGCTAAAGAACACGTTCGATGGCCTTGATGAGATGTGTCCATCTGTCTCCTGGCAATTGTCCAGTAAATTCCCAACCTTTTCTGAGTCTTTGGGATCCTTGTGATCTGGCCATTCAGCCCATTATGTACAAAGAAGTGCCGCTCAGCGCTAAAACAACCCAAATCCTATCATCTTTCGAAATTTATTTGAGTTGTGTAAATGATGAAATTATTAGTAGCAATCTTACTTATTTTTGCTTTTTATATTTCATACAGGAAGATATAATAGTTTGTTTTTCTTATTTATTTTTTTTTCTTAATTTTCAAGTGAGGGAAAACATTTTATTTCTAATCCTTATTATTCACTTAAATATCCCATTTCAAATAGCAATTCTCTAAGCCTCTCCACAAATTCTTGTTTCCATTCTACCTTGCGCCTTAACAAAATGTGACGATGTCGTAGATCACTTTAGGTCCTCGCCGACGACACCTTGGCCTAAATTGTACAATATCTCTCGTTACTGAGCATTATTAATTAAGTGAGCGAAATGTTAAAGACTGCCGCGTTTCAAAATAAAACGAATTTTGCATCAATTCTTAATGTCAATTAGTGTTGGAAGCATTGAAGGACGCTCCCATATAGACTACATGTTGTGACTTGAGCTTGCATGAATAATGTAAGCTTCAAGATACAAGCGCTTTGCATTCCAAATTGAAGCATACCTACCGCGGGCTCCTGTCTCCAACACCATTAAGTAAGCCACTCTAGTGCCATATGTGACCCTTGCAATATTTATTAATGTAATTTTCCTTAAGCACAGTCCATATCACGTCATGCTTATAAATAATTTTCTCGCCTTCTCACAATCAACACGACGAAACGCAACAAGCAAGTGTAAAGCTTCTTGTTTAGTGGGATAAATTACCCCTGTGGGTTACTTCTTCCTCGCTACCGCTTGGTTACGGTTTAAAACGTTTTTCCTCGCAATTTTCGTTTGTTAGAAATAATTTTCAAAAAGGTGGAACAATTGTTCGATTCTTGATGACAAAAGAACGCCGAATGCATAAATGATAGTCATCAGTGCTTTACTTATTTTCAGCAAATGCTCTTAGTTATATTTATTACTAGTTTATTTATTATTTCTTCTACTTATTTATTTTCTTCTTTGTGTTTTGTCTCGTAGTTAAAAGAAAAATATTGTGCTAGTTAATAAATGCTCTGTAATTAAGTTTGTTCTTAGAAATAAAATATTCCCTGTATTTTTCGTTTTCTGTAATGTTCGTGCATGTAGAGATTTATATCAGTTGATCTCGAACTTCTGTTGGCCGAGTGGTTAGCGTGCTTGGCTATAGATTAGAGCTACCCGGGTTTGAATCCCCGATAAAGTATGGGTGTTTTCTTTCTTCTGTTGTCTCTATGCTGAGGTCTTGCCTTCCTCACAAATGGCATATTATGCTGAAAGGCTCTTGTCAGATCTCTATGGCAAGCAACTGCTTGAGGAGTAATTTCTTTTTTTTTTTGTTGATGTTAGAATAGCTGCGCCACCAGACTTTCGTAAACCTGGGATCAATGACAATGAGTTATCTATCAAATGATAGCTTACGATGTAAAGAATGTGATAATTTATAATCCCCTCACACACACACTTCCAAAATAGAAGTGAAAGATATTTTTTCTAGTCGCAAAGCCTCTTATGAAGTTGTCACTAATAATTAATAAAAATTTATTCAAAATTCTCTTTCCGTAAACTGCTGGTAACTATAATTCGTCGTTCTGTAATTTAACCTGGGCGAAAAGATAACACCAGGTGCTTAGACTAATCTCCATCAATTCATTGATTTGAATTCGCCGAACAGCAATTCACCCTCAGAAGTAAATGCTTTAAACCGTCTCTCGTCGATAAAGGAGGTACTAGTTTCTTAGATCAATTCATCCCTTAAACACCGTTTGCCAACTGTGTTATATTATTAGCATTACTTCTTTATTTCGACCAGGTAAAGCTTCGATCTTTCCCTTGCAGTGTTTTCTTCATATAACATAATCGATCAGTAAGCTAAACATAAAGGTGACAAAATGCAGCCATGTCTGACCAACTACTCTGACTGAAATAAAAGCTCCGCGCGGATGCGGGATTTATCTCCGCAAAATTCCCCGCCCAGCAGTAGGTGAGTAAAGGACACCAATAGGCTTGGAAGGTCCCTTCCGATGGATGGGACGTTAAGCCATTACCTCGAGTGCGGGAGTGCCATACCCTGTGCACCTTAAAGAACACGCTGGATGGAAAGATGTCCATATGTGGTAGCCTCCCATGGACTCCAATATTCTGGCCCAGCTTACAGCTAACTAGTGAGTCTACTTCCCCCAACTTTCTCTGATCCTTCTGGTCATTGTGACTTGCCTAATTAGTCAATTGTGTGCAAAAAAAGTGCCGCTCACAGATAAGACAATGCAATCCTGTGCTGATGCGTATATTCTCATGCAAATGAACTCCACGAATGAAAGATCAATGGTAACGCGGGTAGCGGATAAAATCGCAGATATGACAAAAATCTGAAATGATAGGGGTAAACATTACTGCATTGTTGATGGCTGACATGAGTAAAAGCAAAACTACTTGAGCTAATGGGAAAAAAACTGATTTGGAAATTCAATAATGATATTCACTTTAAACAGGGAAAAAAATGCATTGAGATTAAAACACAAATTAAAAGAAACTCTTATGTGAAAGAACGAGAGATTTTGTCTGAGAAACAAAATATAAGTTCTAAAAATTGTCTGTGTTGTATAAAAACTTGGAATTAAAATCTGGAAAATTTTCAGTCGTGGAGATCACGAAGTTTGCCTAGTGAAATGTTTAAAATTGCAAAGTTAATCCAGAAGAATTTACAGAATTTCAAATATGTAATGTTAATTTCAAATATGTAAATATTTAGTAACATATGTTTTTGTGAAATAGAGGCTTTTTTTAATCATAGTACCGGAGTCCCACCTGTGCCAGCATTGAGATATACAGTCGCTAAAGCTAAACCGCCACCAACCTCGGTCAGGAAGGGGATACCGATGGGCTTCGAAAGGCCAATACCTGTCGAATGTACCGTACCATTCGACAGGTATTGGCTATGGTTCCCTGTGCAGGAGAGCCATACACTATGCATGTTAAAGAACACGCTGGATGGCTTGACGGGAGGCTGCCATCTGGCTCCCAAAGCTGTCGGGTGGGTTCCCTTCCCCTGACATTCTCTGAGCCCTTCGGGGTCCTTGTGACCTGGCCATTTAGCTTATTATGTGCAAAAGAAATGCTTTCAGAGTTCTAACAACCCAACACTCTCAATTATCTTCCGCTGTCTGTATAATTCTTTATTTCTGAATTTATACATTCTTCCGTTCACATCTTCTCCGGAAATCTATTTCGACTGCTATTAGATAATAATATTAGTAAATATAATCCGTCAATGTCTCTGCTCCATATGTTAAAATACATCCCTATAACTGTACGAAAATCTTTTATTGGTATATTTCTATGCCATAAAACTGATTTTAGCGTTCTTATTGCTTCCTTTACTTGTTTTCTCTTCAGTTTTTCCAAGGATAACCATCCGTCTAGAAAACAGATCTCAAATACTTATTAAACGTATTCATCTTTCTTACAATTTCTCTGCCCATTTCAAGGCTTTAAATACAGACAGACCCGCCGGCGCATCCACTAAGGGCCCAGTCTTCCCTTTAAAATTAACTCGTCATTATGTAATCAGTATCCAAACAGAAAGGAAAAGGTGACAAAATGCAGCCTTATCGAACTCAAGTAGTAATGCTAAACCAATCACTACAAGTTTGAACCAACTCGCGACTCCGTTTTATTACAAAGAGTAATTATAATGTTAACTTACTTTTCCGGTACATATGCCATCTCACAGTCAACCACAAAGTATGGCAGTTAAGTGAATCGAAAGCCTTTCCGAAATCTACAAAACAACTAAACAAATACATTTGAAATTGTATATTTTTCTGAAAAATATGTCTTAAAAAATGTGCTACTACATTTGAATTGTTACTATTCATCCTGAAATTGACTATCAACCCAAATATTTAATTATGATAATACACAGAACTTTGCTTGTAACAAAGAGCAGACTAATATTCCTGTAATTATCGCATGAACTACGATCACTTATTTTGAATATAAGAATAACTCTAGTAAAATCCTTATAAACATCTTTATTATTAAAAAAACTATTAAATTTTTCAATCAGCCATGTGATAACAGAAACTAACTAACCCAATTGTAACCATTACAGGTGCGATTTCATCTACATCTGAGGATTTGTGTAGTTTTGATTTACAGACAGCCAGTGTAACTCCAAATTGTGGTACAGGGCTAACATTAAATCCAATAATTCATCTATCATCATTACAATAGGAGTAGAATTTACATTGAAACATTGAATTACATTGAAAATACATTGTACAGAATATTTGTGAAATACTCAGCCCATCGAGCAATGGCAGAAACCTCACCTTCGATAAATTTGTCATCGTATGTCTCAATCCCTAGGGGCGGGGGTGGCTCAGTCGGTAGCGCACCAGGCTCGTAATCTGTAGTTCCCTGGTTCGAGTCCCAGCTGGGTCAGCGTTGAGGTTTATCTCCGCAAAATTCCCCGCCCTGCCCACGGTCAGTAGGGGACACCGATGTGCTTGTAAAGGCCGCCGTCCGTCGGATGGGACGTTAAGCCGTGGCACCGTGTGCGGGAGAGCCATACCCTGTGCACGTTAAAGAACACGCTGGATGGCCTTGACGGGAGGCTACCATCTGTCTCCCAACAGCTGTTCCAGTGGGTCCCCTCCCCCAACCTTCTCTGAGCCTTCGGGGTCCTTGTGGCCTGGCCATTTAGCCCATGGTGTGCAAAAAAGTGCCGCTCAGAGGTAAAACAACCCAACCCAACTCAATCCCTATATATTATTCTTTTTATTATCACACAAAATATTTACTATCCAACACTTATGTTTTCAACGCAGGGTTTTTCAAACCTTTTCCTTGTCCCTCCCCCAAAGAAAAAGCACTGTCCAAGGCCTTGAAAAAACAAGATGGCAACCTAGGTGCACTAAATATGAGACAAAATTTTAGTATTCATACATTTTATTTAATAATACATTTGCTATTTAATATCATTAGATTTAATTTCAACGAGGTATTCTCAATGATGAGTGAATTGGTCTATAAAATAAAATATGAATTTCAACATTCGTAAAAAAAATAGTTTTCTTTAAACTTTCATTAAATCGAGTTATATAACTATTCATTTATTAAAATTAATCTATGGCATGAATGCATTTTAAAACATAAAATTATTATTCTTTTACTTACAGTACAAAACTCCAAAGTTAAAATTTAATGTGCTGTGGCTCGTTTCAAAGATTTTGTGGCTCACAGTATAAGGAACTCAGTTCTAACAGTTTTTTCTGCTTTGTCAGCCAGGCTATCAAGCCAAAGATTCTTTTCAGTATTCAACTGATCATTTATACATTTATTAAGTTTTCTGTAATGCTGTTTGTTAAGATCAGTAGGTATTGATTCAACTCAGCCTTGCATTCCCTGCTTTCACAAATTAACTGCATACCCATATCACTAAAATGCCTGTGTCTCTTACGCTCCTTTTTAACCGGAAGAGTGCGGTTCGTTTTAAAAATAGACTGAAATGATTCCATTCTCAACCACAGTTGATTTTTTCTCAACCCAGAACAAATCAGGATTCTAAACTTCCATTCTCAACTTCCATTCTCAACCCAGAACAAATCAGGATTTAAGTAGTGAATGTTGTGAAAGGGGGCTAATCTAAAGGGAGTGATGGGTTCACTTGCCCCCCTTGCCCCCCCCCCCTCCTTAGAATCTTTGTCTTTCAGAATGCTAGAAGGGTAATACAGGATAAACATTATTAAACTTATTTATATTTCTCGAATTTTCCGAGAAATTTTTTAAATACCTGTAAAGCGAAGGAGGAAATGTTATACTTCATTGGAAATCCAGTCTCTTTCCTCTCCCCTTCTTTACATTCCCCGAATAGTCACTTTTAACAAGGTAATGATGTTCAGTTCTTCAAAATTTATTTTTCCCCCATTTTATATACACTATGTTACAAAAAGTGCCCCGACACTTTCATGTTAAGTGAACGAATAGCCACATTCAAATCTATCTAACTTTGATAAAAGGTTTTTTACGGAAAAAAGTCACTGGATATAAATTGAAGATCTCGGTCAGAGCTCTCTAAATCTCTATTTTCTATAATATTAATCTAATTAGTTAAAGAGTTATGACGCTATAATATTTAACAACAGATGTTATCACACACCACACTTTCAAAATATTTTCCCTCCAAATTGATGAAAACTTCAAAAATCCTTACACAAAATTCAAATATCGCATTTATGTTGCGAACAACTTGTTATAACAGTTGTGATTTAACTTTTTGAAGTGGATTTTCAAAACTAACAAAAGTTTCACTTAAATGTTTAAGCTTCCATAACTCTTTAAATATTAGATTAATATTATAGAAAATAGGGATTTAGAGAGCTCTGACCGAGATCTTCAATTTATGTCTAGTGATTTTTTCCGTAAAAAGCTTATTTTCAAAGTTAGGTAGATTTGAATGTGGCTATTCGTTCACTTAACATGAAAGTGTCCGGACACTTTTTGCAATATAGTGTATATTTCCTTTGTTTTCTTCATTATATATTCTAAGTCACCTTTATCTTATGCAGGAGCATTAAATACTTCTATAAAGTTTGTGTTCATACAAAAAGTGTTAAAGCCCACCTCGTTGGTTAAAACGTTCAACAACAAATAATTTAGTGTGATGAAAAACTCTGATTGTTTTGCGTTTTACTCAGAAATTGCAACTTTAACTACAGTTTATTCAGGTAGAAAGGAGTCCACCAAGTGATTAAAATCGGGGATCGATTTAGGTAATATTTTTTCTATGAAATAACGAGAGAAGAATATGCAGCTCGCGTAAAACGTAGCGAAATCAATGGTGGGCATATTGAAATTACAGCTGTAAGCGAAACACAAACTCAGAATTTTTGTGTTTTTGAAAATTTCTCCGTCAAATGAGTTACAGGGAATGCAAGTCTGTCAGTTGATGCTAGGACCCCGGAAGAAAAATGATTTCTGCTAGTGGTAATACAGTATTTTAATTGAATTTCAAAATGAAAGCTTTCCTGGGTGATTTCAGAATCTAAGCGGCTTATTTTTCAGCACGTTTCCAGTTAATTAGGTCATAATTCCTGAAGAGTCAAGCATGGGAAAGTTATTAATGACTGAAGAACCATTGCACTGCTTCACATGGGCTATAGCTAACAGAGCAAAGTTGCGCATAATCATCCTACACTCGCGGGTCACTTGAAATCGTTCCACGTGTTATATCAATAGGAAGATAGATTCAGAGCTGAGTAATTTCTTACTAAGCTTTTAATCGAAAAATGTGGTTTGAGGTAAAGATCTCAATTCAAAATTCCCGAATTTTGTTAATAATTAAGATAAAAATCTTAAAGAGTATAAAGTGCCGGAGATCTTCAACCAGTTACCAAGAAAAATCATATATCTAACTAATTTTAATGAGATTAAGTTAAAGGTTAAAAACTATTTAAAGAATGTCTTTTAATCTGTAATCCTGAGAAAACCTGTATCTATATGACTTTAGTGTTCTCTTTTAATATGTTCACTTATGTATGATGCCCACGGTCAGTAGGGGACACCGATGGGCTTAAAAAGGTCGCCGTCCGTCGGATGGGACGTTAAGCCGTGGCCCCGTGTGCGGGAGAGCCATACCCTGTGCACGTTAAAGAACACGCTGGATGGCCTTGACGGGAGGCTACCATCTGTCTCCCAACAGCTGTTCCAGTGGGTCCCCTCCCCCAACCTTCTCTGAGCCTTCGGGGTTCATGTGACCTGGCCATTTAGCCCATGGTGTGCAAAAAAGTGCCGCTCAGAGGTAAAACAACCCAACCCAACTTATGTATGAAAACTAATGCTCATCAATATTTCCTGCAGATAAGCTATTAGCTTTGCGGGTCAAATGCATAAAATCTCTCTACATCTGTGTTTTGTGAGATCACGATGATGATGAATAAATATTATTATTAAAAAAAATCTATTGAAATTTTTATTTACAATATTTGTTGAATATTTAAAGCACCAGGCTCGTAATCTAGTTTCCAGGTTCGAATCCCAGCTGGGTCAGTGTTGAGATTTATCTTCACAAAATTCCTCTCCCTGCCCACGGTCAGTAGGGGACACCAATGGGCTTGTAAAGGCCGCCGTCCGTCGGATGGGACATTAAGCCGTGGCCCTATGTGCGGGAGTGCCATACCCTGCGCACATTAAAGAACACACTGGATGGTCTTGACGGGAGGCTACCATCTGTCTCCCAGCTGTTCCAGTGGGTCCCTTCTCCCAAACTTCCCTGAGCCTTCGGGGTCCTTGTGACCTGGCCATTTACCAATAGTGTACAAAAAAATGCCGCCCAGAGGTGAAACAACCCCACCCATCCCAGGTTCGAGCCCTAACTGTGCCAGTGGTGAAATTTATCTCCATTAACCCCAACACCTTCCCTCGGTCAGAAAGGGGACACCAATTGGCATGAAGATGCCGCCGTCAGTCTAATAGGTCGTTAACCCTGGCACCGTGTTCAGGAGCGTTGGGCCATTTTACCTCTGAGTTGCACTTTTTGCACATAATGGGCTAAGTAGCCAGGCCACAAAGACCTCGAGAGTTCGGAGAAGGTTAGGGGGGGGACCCAATAGACAGCTGTTAGGACACATTTGGTAGCCTCCCTTCACGGCCATCCAGCGTGTTCTTTAACGTGCACAGGGTATGACTCTCCCGCATACGGAACCACGGTTTAACGTCCTATCCGATGAGCGGCGGCCTTTCAGTTTCTAAGCCCATTGGTATCCCGCACTAACCGAGGGAGGGTGGGGGTTTAGCGGAGATAAATCTGAACGCTGGCCCAGATGGCACTCTGTGCACGTTAAAGAATACCACTGGATGGCCTTGACCAGATGCTTCCGTCTCTTTCCTAAAGCTGTACAGTGGGTCCTTTTCTTTAACCTTCTCTTAGCCCAGACAAAAAGTAAAAGGTGAGCAAAAAAACTGAAATTCCGTTACAGAATAACATTTTCCCCTCCGTTTTAAGAGGTCTTCAAAAAATTATAAAAAATGCATTAAATATACATAATTTAATAATTTTTGCTTTCATTATCCACACCATCACTTCCAAAAGAGGAGCCATGGCCCCTTGCACCCCCCCCCCTAGATCCGGCCTTATCTGAGTTCTTGGGGTTCTTGTGACCTGCAAATTTAGCCCATTATGTGCAAAAACTATGCTCCTCGGAGGTAAAACAATCCAATTCAATACATAAAGTGTTATGGAGGCTGCAATATTTAGAAATAACTTAGCTCGTTAGAAAGTGGAAACGATTATTGCCCAAACCGCTAAAAATGTGCTTATACATTTAAGTAAAGTTTAATATAACGGTTATTTATTTCCTTTTAACCTGTTTGAATTAAGTTTTCAGATTAATTATTTTAATTAATTTAATATTGACTTAGTTTCAACTGTAGTTCAGTTATTCAATCTCCCTGCATAGTCGAGATGAAGGACTACTATATTACTTAATTATATCTTTTAATTGCCTTATAACCCGAAAAGTCTCTAAATTGTTCTGTGTATTTTAATGAGGAAAATTAGTTCTTTCATCCCTCATGTCTCCATAAGGAAACATTAACTGTAAAACTTTTTTTATTAACATAAACTTCTTAACGTACTTTTTTTTTTAAAAATATTTCCTATATAAGAATATATAATAAATTTTCAATTAATAAGGGGTTCTTAATTTCTATTTACTACTTTTTTCATTTCCATTATTTTTCTTGGTAGAAGTTTATTTGGGTACAAATAACAATAATATCGTGGTCCGAACGTTATTAAATATGCCAAATTAATTCGGGGTTGAATGGGTTAAATCATTTATTAAAATTCTTGTGTTTGTTCTCTTTAGTGATAATGGTTTCGCTTGAAAAGGGGGAGGGGTTGGTTCAGTCGGGATCCTGTCAGATTTCGTAGTCTGATGTCCTCAGGTTCGATTCTCAACTAAGTCTATATTAAAAGTTTTCTCCGCTAACCCCGTTCTGTCATCCGTGAGAGAGGGGACACCAATGAGTTTGGTATGGCAGCCGTCCCTCAGATGGGACGTTAAGCCTGGAATCCGTGTGCAGGAAATCCATACCTTGTGCACTTTAAAGAACACACTGGATGGGCTTGACTAGACTTCCATCTGTCTTCTTAACTGCTCTCCAGTGGATTCCCTTCCGCAGCTCTCTAATCCCTTGGAATCTTTTGTGACCAGACCATATATCTCGTAGTGTACCAAAAACCGCTCCTCAGAGGAAAACCAACCAAAAAACTCTAGCTTGAAAAACATTTCTATTAGTTTTTTCAATCGTATTTTATAATTATAAAGCTTGAAAATCAAGAACTTTTGAACTTTGCCACGGAATAAACTCACAACATAAGTATTAATCGATCCTCAGACTTATATGGCAAGTAATTATCATCATCTCACCAGGTGATATTGGTTTTGTAATTAACGACACTGAAGAGTTTTTTGTTCCCTCCCCAAATATTTCCTCCTTTTCGTATTAACAAGAAATATACATCAGTGCGAGACAAAGTCCTTAGACCTTTTTTTTACTAAAGGTTTTTATGTTACTCCATAAACAAAACTTTTTTTAAAAAATCTTGTAGTTGATTGTCGTAGTGTTTGTTTGTAGAAATTGAGTGTCTCTTTTTGAATATTTGAAATAATAATATCATAAATGTGAAAGCTTTCCTTTGGGAATTAAAGATGGTTCATCAGTTAGGTGTAATATTCTGTGAACTTTTCAGTTGTATTAATAATAATTTTTTTTAGAAAGGAAGAAGGTACTTCCCTACACAAAGGGCCGAGATAACCTAAAAACTATATTATGCTTGTCCTGGTTTTTCATACAACACTTAGGGGCGGAGGTGGCTCAGTCGGTAGCGCGCCAGGCTCGTAATCTGTAGTTCCCAGGCTCGAGTCCCAGCTGGGTTAGCGTTGAGATTTATCTCCGCAAAACTCCCCGCCCTGCCCACGGTCAGTAGGGGACACCGATGGGCTTGGAAAGGCCGTCGTCCGTCGGATGGGACGTTAAGCCGTGGCTCCGTGTGCGGGAGAGCCATACTCTGTGCACGTTAAAGAACACGCTGGATGGCCTTGACGGGAGCCTACCATCTGTCTCCCAACAGCTGTTCCAGTGAGTCCCCTCCCCCAACCTTCTCTGAGCCTTCGGGGTCCATGTGACCTGGCCATTTAGCCCTTGGTGTGCAAAAAAGTGCCGCTCAGAGGTAAAACAACCCAACTCATACAACACTTACAGAAGGTCATTCCCCGCTGGTCTTAGTAATAAGATGCGCTAACCAGGTAGGGTCTCATTAAGAATGAGTCCATACCTGGTCTTTTATCTTCTTCTTAATCTTCAAGTTTATTACATCAAATGCCTCAATACAAGAGAATTCCTTACATCGCTGCCACCACACACACCCAATCCGAATTCTTTAAATCACCTGTTGTGATTAATATTTATACAAAGTGTTGTCGATTTAGTTATTTTCATCCCTTAGAGTGCCTCCTTGAATAATGGATTCTGCTTAAAATTTTAAACATGCCCTTTAAAGTTTCTTCCAAAAAAACTTTTGAACTTGAATTTGCGTAAAAAAGGAAATTTCGCTGTTGTCTCATCAAAGAAGGCAGTTGAGTTTAAGAACAAAAATCGCGATTGTGCCAAAGAAGATAGTCGAAATGTTAACATCTCTCTTAAAGTCACATTTGTACCCCCACCCCCCAAATGTCATAATAGGCCATTGTCTTAATCCTTCAAAATACATAAAGTATGTCTGGCCAACCATCGGCTCATTGCAAAAGAACTTGCGCTCATAAATGATCAATATACTGAATCTGGGCTCATTTCTTCCAACTTAACGATTTTGCAAATTTATGGTGCTTATTAAAAATGCATATTTTTGTTTTTCAATCAAGATATTTTCTTTATTCCTTAAAACTATAGTTGCTTTTTTTAGTTCATTTCTCATTATAAATAATGCATGTTTTCATTTTTAGTGGATGTTTTCCTGCGGCTATTTAAGAGTGTTTTTTTTTAGTAGTCGCACTTTGCTAATTTAGGTTGGCGACTCCTAAAAGAGTAGGATGGGCTTCATCAATTTCCCTCAACTTGTCTGCTGTTTTTCCACTCATGTCTGCGATTAATTTTGCTAAAACATTTCCTCGTTTGTCGACTTCCGTATAATTTGCGAATACTTCTTGTTTGAAATGTCATTTACATATATCTCTCTTTTCTAGCATCTCTGCAAATTGTGGAAGCTGAGGAAGAAGATCAAGGCACCTATGAATGTGTTGCAGAGAACTCCAAAGGCACTGCTGTATCCGGACCAGCAACGTTATATGTGAGAGGTGAGACATTGTTCAACTGAATAGCGATGTATTTATTCTTTCTTGACCTAATTTCTCTTCGCTAAACTTCTACCTTGCCCTCAGTCTGAAAAGGAAACCGATGGACTTGGAAAGGCGGCCATCCGACGGACGAGACGTAGAGCCTTGGTCCCATTTGCAAGTTAAAGACATGCTGGATGGGCTTTAATCTGTCTCCTTACAGGTGCCCAGTGTCTCCTTTTCCTAACCAACTCCGAGCTCTCGGGGTTATGATTACCATTTACCTCTGCACAAAAATGGTGCTCACAGGTAAAACAACCCAACTGATGATGCTTGGTTCGTAGCGAGCCAGGCACGTTATCTGATGTTCCCATATTCGAGCCCCCACTGTCTCTGCATTGAGATTCTCTCTATTAACGCCAACGTGCTTTCGGTGAGAAAGACGACCCCGATGGGTTTAAAAAGATAGCTCTCCGCCTGTATGGAATAGGACAGGAGGTGGATTGTTTTATCTCTGAGCAACACTTTTTTTGCGCATACTCGGGTGAAAATAGCCAGGGCAAAAGGATCCCAAGGATTCAGAGAAGATTGGGGAAGGGGACCACTGGACAGCTGTTAGGATACCGATGGAAGCCTCTCCTCAAGGCTATCCAGCGTGTTCTTTGACTTTCACAGGGTACAGCTCTTCTACATACTGTGCCACGGCTTACCGTCCCATCAGACGAACGGTAAATTCGTCGGATTTTCAAGCCATCGGTAACCCTTTTGTCACCGAGGTCAGGGTGGAGTATAATGGCGACAAATCTGAGAACTACAGATTACGAGCCTGGGCCGATACCGACTGAACCAACACCCGTCCCCTAGGGGGAGGGATTAACTTCGTGAATTAGTCTGCAAGCGCAATTTCCAGTTCCTTGCTTTTCATCTTCACTTTATCTGAAGAGATACCCTTTAAAGAAAATATATAAAAGCAATGAAACATCACCTAATTTCCATGATCCCCATAAGTAAAATGAAAAAAATTCGCGAATCCTCAGTAACAATAAAGTTTAATTCAAGGACTAAATACGTAGTCAAATGTACAGTATAAAGCGATCACAGTAGATTACAGTGACAGTTTAGCATAAACGGTTAATGTTTTTTACCAATAATTTATGGCCAGTTTGATTCCCTTGTTATAATTTATCCCCCATAGATGTTAATGACATGAGTTTATCAGAATCAAAACGATTAACAGCAAATTTTGTATATTTCCGTTAATACTATCAGTATATCATAGAACTGTTATATTAAGGATTTTAGAGTAAATTTGTTTGAAAATCTTGAGTGATTCAATTGTCTAACTAAAGATGTTTTCAATGGAAAATTTATTCAGAAATAGTTATACAGATGTATTTTTAAGAATGTTCTCTGGAGTTCACAGATTTAGTTTTTGATTAACACATAATAATCCCACTTGAGCATAAAACTTCTTTGTTGTTTTTAAATAGTGCAATTGGTTACGGTCTGATATATAGATCCTGCAGCATAGGAGCGGGATAGCTCGGTCGGTAGCATGCCAGGCTCGTAATCTGAAGTTCCCAGGTTCGAGTCCTACCTGGGCAAGCGTTGAGATTTATCTCCCAAAACCATCCACCCTGCCCTCGGCCAGTAGGGGACACCGCCGTCCGTCGTATGGGATGTAAGGCCGTGGCCCCGTGCTGGAGATCCATACCCTGTGCACTTGAAGCACATGCTTAATGGCCCTTGGCAAAAGGCAACCACTGGTCTCCCAGTAGTTATTCAGTGGGTCCCCTCCCCCCAACTTTCTTTGAACCCTCGGAGTCTTTGTAACATGGCCATTTAGCCCATTGTGTGCAAAAAAATGCCTCTCGGAGGTAAAACAACCCAACCTGCAGCATATAACCTTACTTAAACAAGGGTGAATATCCGTAGTCTTAACTCAAATGCTACAGATCTCACGTCTATATGCAGAGGATCATTGGGTGAGTTTTTCACATTTCCTTGAGTCCTTTTTAATGCATACATTTTTAATACACAGTATAGGTACACTTTTATAACAACTGAAGACAGCATTAATCAGAAACGCTTTCAATTCAAATTATCAACCATGTCAGGTTCGTACCTTAAAAAAAATGCCTCTGCATTCTATATATACATATATAAAAAGCACTGCACAGGCTTAGAAAGGTTTACTTTCTAACCTGTGCAGTGCCTTTTATATATGTATATATAGAATGCAGAGGCATAATACAGCCTAGAAATGTTTGTTTTGCCTACGGGTACCCCAAAGCGTCACTGATAAAAATTGACATTTTCATATTGCAAAAAGTAGCAAAGTGAGATTTCTCACTCTCTTGCAAGAGTCTGCATTGAATTTCCTAAAAGCGATATTTGAAATTTATCTTTTTTAATACACAGAGTGCTGCACTTTTAAAGCAACTAAAGGCAACATTAATCAGAACTCTAACCTACTCTAATTATCATCCAGATAAGCTCGTATCTTAAAAAAACACTAAGACTCTACTCTATAAAAAAAACATAGCACAGGCATAGAACGTTTTTCTGCTATGACTACGGATACCCCAAAGTGTCACTAATAAAAACAGAAACTTCCATATTGCAAAGCACTTACATAGCAAAGTGAGATATTTCTTGTAAGAGTTTACTTAAATTGAGTTTTCTAAAACATATCATTGTGGTTTAATTTATACATTTTAATACGCAGAAGGCTGTATTTTTGGAGCAACTGAAGACAATATTAATCAGAAGCTCTGTCGACTCGAATTATCAACAGGATCAAATTCATATCATAAGAAACACTAAGCCTCTGCACTCTGAAAAAAACACTGCACCGGCTTAGAAACGTTTCTCCGTTTTGCCTTCGAAAACCCCAAAGTGACCCATAAAAATAGAAACTTTCATATTACAAAACACTCACATAGCAAAGAGAGATCTCTCTTGTAAGAGTCTACAGTGAGTTTTCTAAAAGAGATCTTTGCGGAACAATACGCATCAAAGAGGGGAAAAAAAGAGCGTAAATAGAATGTGCGCGAACAAACCGACCATCGGTATGTTCCTTTTCAGTTGGTCGGGATTAATCAAACCACTTAGCATGGCCTCCGTACAGGCTCCGGGACTTCCTGCTCCCTGTAGCCGATGCAGAGAAATGCGCAAGTTGTGTTTTCAGCAGCTCATCGCTAACATCAACTCCGTTGCTCCGACTGCCGCTGCTGCAGCTTCTGGCCGCCCGGGGCGCCATACCATTTGCCTTCGCCGTCCACACAAGGCCTCCTCGAAGCCCAAGTGGCGCTCATGAATTTTCATTGCCTCTAGATCAAAGTCCATCTGGATTTAAAAGCGATCGAAAAGACTGGTGGAGCTTAGAATTCGAGTAGTGTAGGTCGTTACTTTCGGAAGATCAGCAAGGAAAAAAAAAAGTGTGGGGAGAGAGAAAAAAAAGTGGGGGTTATGGAGCTCAGCCAATAGGGAGATAGAGAAGGTTTGGAGCGTTCATAGTGTATCGAGAGTGTGTGAGATTCTAGTTCCATCACCATGATCGCTTTGAGATCCTTGCGAAAGGTAGACGTAGGCGAAAATTGATATTACCTGTCTGTTTTATCTCCCTAATCATTATTCTGACGGATTTTTTTTTTCTCTCGTTGTTGGTGCTTTTGGCTTTCAGGCTTTGCGAAAGGTTGTTTGTTTGATGTTTTGCATTATTGAAGAAAGAAATGTCGGCAGTCTGCACTGTTGTTATTTGTTGGGAACTGAGCATCAATTTCTTATTCTTTGCAATACTATTCGCCGTGTACGAGAGCGACAGATGACTTCAGTTCTGTATTGCTTGCGAATGTTGAAGATGACTGTTCGAATAAGTCTTTGGGAGGTTTTGATGACTTCGCTCGCTACTGTGAGAGTGAGACATTAAGAAGAGAATAGCTTTTGTGTGTGAAATATGTTTTTTGATTTTGCTCGAAATAGAAACGCGTGATGTGTATTGTTATCCATGTAAATCAGGAAAGAGATAGAAAAATATAAATGCGTTTTGTGATATACGTGTAGCGTTTTCGATTGTCGTATCGGTAAGAATAGGCTACAAACCCGGTGTAGGCTTAAAATAAGACTTAGAAATGGAGTTGAAAGTCTGGCTAGTATATCAGATGTTGAGCAAAATCGACAATAAACAAAAAAGGCTTGACTGAAGATAGGAAGGGAAAGCTTTTCGAAGACACTGGCTTAGTTGAGGAAATGTAATTTACTCTAAGTGCTGCCTGAAGCGTTTGTCTGGATTGCTTGTGACTGGAACTAGGCGTGGAAATAAGAGCACTGGTAAGAAAACGAAGAGAATAGAAACATTATCAGTCACTGCTTTAGGAGTTTAATTCTAATTAGTAAGATAGATTTTGTTCACGACGTTTTTTTAGACGAATTTAAACTGGGCACTCTTTCTAATTAGAGTTAACCATTGCAAAGCGTGTTTCTGAAAAATTATTTTTTCACTCTTTACTGCGTTTAAGAAGAAAATGTTTTGTTCGCTTTTTTTTTAATTTCTTTCCTTATAAATTTTTTTTGTATTTCTTTTTTTTTGAAACAATTTATTTTAAACGAACGCAAAAATCAGCTAGTTTCGTGGCTAGTATATTTGTCTCTGACAAAATGGTCAGAGAATCTGACTAACATTTCTACCAGCATGGTTTTGTGTGTTGCCTCTAACTGATAGAGTGATCAGAGAACTTGGGTACTGTTTTATTAGCAAACTCTTATATATGTTTGTTCTAACTGGCACAGTGGTAAACTACTTGTTTACTGTTTTAACGTGCATATCCTTGTTTTAGCTGATACAGTATCGGACTCCTGTTTCAGAAAACACAATCTAGTATGTTATCATTAACTGATACAACGATCAGAGACTACTTTTAAAACCGATGTATTCTATTATGTTACATTAAACTAATACAATGGTAAGGTAACTGGCAATTGTTTCATTTGACATTCCCTTATATAAGAGCGGAGACTGACTCAGTTGCTAGTGCGCCAGACTCATAATCTACAGTCCCCAGGTTCGAGCTCCAACGGTGCCAGCTTACAGATATATCATCGCTCTCCCCTACCCTACCTACGGTGCGAAAAGGGACACTGATGGGCTTGCAAAGGCCGTCCGTTGCATGGAACGTTAAGCGGTCACTCTTGTGCGAAACAGCCATGTGCTGTGCACGATAAAGAACACGTTGGATGGACTTGACGAAAGGTTTAAGTCTGTCTCCTAATAGCTCTTCAAATGGATCCCCTTCCCCAACCTTCTCCATGGCCAGTAGCCTCAGCGGACAGAGCACCTAGCATATTGTCAGGAAGTCGTGGGTTCAGATCAAGACAATTTAACCTGGGCTAATGTTGAGATTTATCTCCACATAACTCTCTGGTTTTCCCTCGGTCAATCCCTCGGCCGCCATCCGTCGGATGGGACATTAAGTCATCGCACCATGTGAGGAAGAGCCATAATCCGTGCACGTTACAGAACACGCTGGATTGTCTTAATGGGAGGCTACCATCTGTCTCCTAACGGCTATCCAATGGGTGCCCTTTCCCAACTTTCTCCGAACCCTCGGGGTCCTTGTGATCTGACCATTTAACCCATTGTGCGCGAAAAAAGTGCTGATCACAGTTAAAAGAACCCATCCAACATTCTCCCATCCAACATTCTCCCAGTCCTTGGGTCCTTGTGATCTGGTTATTTAGCGCATTGCGCAGAGGTAAAACAACCAAATTATTATGAATTGCTATGAGATTTTCTTCGTTAATCCCAACTATATCTTCGGTATGAAATAGGACAGCGGCTTGGAAAGGCCGCCATCCGTAAGATGAAATGTTACTATATGACTCATTGTGCAGATAAATCACACTCTTTCGCGTAAAATAACACGCTGGTTAAATCCCCCCTTCTCCTAGCAGCTATCCAGTGAATCTTACTCTCCTACCAAATCAGTATTCTTGGGGCCATTGAGGCTTGATCATTTAGCTCGTTGTGTGAACAAAATTGCCGCTCAGAGGTAAAAGCAACCAAAGAGTCCCCATAGTTACCTAGTTGTCATTGCAATCCTCCATTGCAGTAATTTATAACCTAAAGTTTCAAAATGTTGTTGATATTATTATTTTGTTTATATCAGAGATAAAAGTTGAATTTCTTCTTTCGTCACAGTGCGTCGTGTGCCCCCTTATTTCTCAATCCCCCCAGAGGAACTGTATGAAGTGATGCCTGGTTCAGGTCTAAACATAACTTGTGTTGCCGTTGGATCGCCAATGCCTTACGTGAAATGGAGGAAAGGACTTCTCGACATAACTCCTGAACATGATATTCCCATTGGCAAGAACGTTCTCTCGCTAACCAATATACGTGAATCAGCCAATTATACCTGTGTGGCTGCATCGAAACTCGGAAACATCGATGCTGTTGCTCAAGTTGTTGTTCAAGGTAAGCGGTAATAGATATTTTTATATGAAACTCCTTTTTTTTAAGTCTCTGTATATATCGACCCGCTGTCATTTCCTCAAAGTATTGTGCGAGTCTTGATGTAATTTATATCATTCCCAAAGAGTAGGACATAAGCCTAATAATATAATAGTTGCCTGAAGAAGAGATAAGAAGTTCCTGCCGATGATAGCCATGTCTCTGTACCTGAAAGATCGCGCATTTCTGGTGAAACTGTTTTATAAGAACCGAATCATTTCAAACAAGCATTAAAGGTACATCGAAGGAGGAAAGAATTGAAAAGAGTTCTTCTGACACACAAGGGCCTCAGAAAAATTATGACCATATTTGGAATACGGAAAACTTCGGTGTCATAGTGGACGAGGTCGAAACCCATTGCTCCAGATGTTGCAGGAATAAGTCTATTATTTCTATTATCAGTGAAGTCTCATTATTATATTTATCAGTGAAGTCTTATTATTCTATAAAGTGAAATCTATATCAGTGAAGTCTTATTATTCTAAGGTAAACTTCACTGATAATAGAATGACAAATAGCGGATTTCGACTTCGTGACCACTATGTTCCCTAAATTTAAACCCCTATTATCCATCACGCTACATGCAATGGTTGGCGCACATGGAAGCAACAGCGCTAAGCACGTTGCACGACGATGGTCTTTGCCCAATACAATAGTTCATCAAGTGAGAAAAAGTGCTTCATCATTATCAATACAAGATCTAGGGTTCGCACCAGCTGCGACTGGCGATAACGCGAGTGGCCTGCTCAGGACTTTCTTGCAGGAATGGGGATGGAGAACGTATGGGCATGGAAAGTTTTATGGTGTAATGAGGCTCATTTTAATTTGAATGGAGCAGTGAATAACCACAACTGTCCAATATGAGCCACAGCCAATCAATCTGCAAAAAAAGGAACGAAAAGTGCATTCACGTAAAGTGATTATATGGGTCACTTTACGGCTGAATTTATAATTGGTCCTCTTTGAAGAATTTCCTGCGACAGAACCATGTTCTGCCACTGGTCAGCACTTACATAGACGTTTATATGATAATGTCATTCTGCCCCTACGACAACATGGATGTCTTCAGATAGCAATCTTTAAGCAGGATGGAGCACCTCCGCATACACGAACATTGAAGAATTTGTTGCTTAAACTTCACTGATAATAGAATGACAAATAGCGTATTCCGACTTCGTGACCACTACGTTCCCTAGAGGGGCGGGGTGGCTCAGTCGGTAGCGCGCCGGCCTCGAAATCTGTATTTCCCAGGTTCGAGTCGTTGAGACATCTCCGCAAAATTCCCCTCCCTGCCCACGGTCAGTAGGGGACACCGATGAGCTTGGAAAGGCCGCCGTCCATCGGATGGGACGTTAAGCCGTGGCCCGTGTGCGGGAGAGACATACCCTGTGCACGTTAAAGAACACGCTGGATGGCCTTGACGGGAGGCTACCATCTGTCTCCCAACAGCTGTTCCAGTGGGTCCCCTCCCCCAACCTTCTCTGAGCCTTCGGGGTCCATGTGACCTGGCCATTTAGCCCATGGTGTGCAAAAAAGTGCCGCTCAGAGGTAAAACAACCCAACGTTCCCTAGATTTAAACCCCTGCTACTTTTGGCTTGTGAACTTAAAAAAAAATCCGACTTGTGACAAATATTTCGTCGGATATACCGCGTTCCCCATCGACAATGTTATCCTTTGATTTCAACACATTGTGGCCAATGAAAGGCACCACACAGAACATATTTTGTCCTGATAGTATGCTATAACGATCCCTTGCCCCAAGATCTGAAAATATGTCTGATAATGGAGAACAGGCGTAACATTGTGCCGATAAATACTTTTATTTTCTGTGGAAATCAAATCTTTACTCTTAGAGGTCACAGAGACTTTAGTCGGGTCACTCTAGATGCACCCAAAGAAAATTATGGTAATTTTTGTGCCTTAAATTTCGCCGCAAAAGCGATTAAGTGCTAAAAAAAATGAGAGTCGAGTGCCTAGACTGAACAAATATACAAGTGCAAAAATACAAAATGATATTATTAGGCTTATAACACTCTCATCTTAGAGATTTTTGGTTGAGCAGATTAATGCATCCAGCTGTTTATCTGTTCTGGTCGACAACAGATATTGCGGGCATTGAGCAAATGTCCTCATGTGCTCGTTATGTCCGATCCAAAGCAACGTTCTATCAATGAGATATTTATGCAGTTTCTACTTATTATGATAGAGAAGAAAAAAGCACTGCTAGAACTATTGTTGAAATAATGCAATTTTATGGTGTGGACATAAGTAAAAAGCAACAAAGTAAATCAAGTCTATTACGGGCTGCATTTATTTTTTTTGCAATGATACATAATATTGAAATACGTGGAATTATTCCATGATGATGATAACAATCAAGATGAGAACAACTGCTAGAGATGGGTGCCCTGCCCTAACATTATTGTGAATATAGCTGCTCCCAGGGTTAAATTACTAACCTGGAGAATCTAGCTACTAGCTTGTACAATTCAGATTTTCACCTTTCATTCTATTATTCACTCTTTCAAATACTAATATTAGTTAGCTCTTTGGAAGCTTTTATATTAAGATATAGGTATATTGTTATTTACTTATTTGCATAGGGCGACAGTTGGCTCAGTAGGTAGCACACCCGGCTGGTAATCTGAAGTTCCCAGGTTCGAGTCCAACTTCCCAACTATGCCAGCTTTTAGATTTATCTCCGTTAGATATCCACCCTGCCCTCGGTGAAAAAGGGGACACCGATGGGATTGCAAAGGCCGCCGTCATTCAGATAGGACGTAAAGTGCAGGAGAGATATATCTTGTCCATATTAAAGAACATGCTGGATAGCCTTAAGGAGAGGCATCCATTTGTCTCTTAACAGCTATCCAATGGGTCCCCTTCCCCCAACGTTCTCTGAGCCCTTGGGGTCCTTGTGACCGACCACTTAGTCCATTGTGCGCAAAAAAGTACCATTCAGAGGTAAAAGAAGCCATACCCTACTTGCATTACTCATACATGATTATCCTTTTATTTAATAAGTTTGATTCTTACAGTAATGAAACTTTGAATACGTTAATGAAATGCAACATTTTGTTAATTGTATGATAACGTAATTTCTACCATAACATAAAATTTAAGAAATCATAAATTAAAAATTTGTTTTAAAATTTCATTCCTATTTTTTTAGCATTTTTCTCATTTTTTTTTAATTCACTATGTTGGTGTCAATTCATTATAATTAAATTTCATTCACAACTCTGCTTTAATCCTTTCCAGAGATAAACATTTTATATATATATTGTAAGCATTAAAATTTTGCGTTACATTAAGATACCCGAAGAAAAATCTGAATTCTGAAATCTGTATTGTACACTGGTGTCCAGAAGTTAAGCATAGTTGACAAAACGGATAAAATGAAAAATACGAGATGATAGAATGACATGGGCAATATCATGCAGATGGAATATGGAAGGAAGAAACAAATGCGCGATATAACTGATATAAAATACAGTATAAACTGGAGCAATGCATTGTATCACAGTTCAATAGATGGTAATTGCAGAAGTTACCTGGAGACACATTCGCCCCTGCAGGAGAGTTCAATAAGGTGTCTGGTAACCCTTTCCAGCGGGGGGGGGGGGGGGGGGGCTCAGTCGGTAGCGCGCCAGACTCGTAATCTACAGTTCCCAGGTTCGAGTCCCAGCTGGGTCAGTGTTGAGATTTATTTCCGCAAAATTCCCCGCCCTGCCCACGGTCAGTAGGGGACACCGATGGACTTGGAAGGCCACTGTCCATCGGATGGGACGTTAAGCCGTGGCTCCGTGTGCGGGAGAGCCAAACCCTGTGCACGTTAAAGAACACGCTGGATGTCCTTGACGGGAGGTTACTATCTGTCTCCTAACAGCTGTTCCGGTAGGTTCCCTCCCACAACCTTCTCTGAGCCTTCGGGGTCCATGTGACCTGGCCATTTAGCCCATGGTGTGCAAAAAAGTGCCGCTCAGAGGTAAAATAACTCAACCCTTTCCAGCGATACAAGTCGATCACATCGACATTGACGAGGGCATAATAAGGTCCTGCAGCATTAAATTCCACTCCTGTTTAAAAGCAGATAGGAACTCAAAGATAGTTCTGGGAGGAGGTTGATGAGCTGAAGTCTGTCTTCCCAATGCATCCCACACATGCTTTTTATGATTCAGGTCCGGCGAATATGTTGTCCATGGCATACGCTGAATGTCTTCATTTTCAAGGAAATCATCCACTAAAACTGTCCTATGTGGACGCACGTTATCATGCATAAAGAGGAATTGTGGGTCAACAGCACCCCGAAAAAGCCTCACGTGTAGGGTTCAAGGATTTAGTCTCTCTATCTAAGGCCAGTCAATGTTCCTTCAGAAAAGACATGGAGAGGTGTGTGGCAATTTGACATAATGCCACTCCAGACCAGTAAACCACCATGGTGCATTCTCTGATGTTTGAGGGATGATAGCGGATTCTCTCCGCAAGACATGATACACATGTCCAGAATTATTGCCCTGGCAACATCACTCTGTGTTCGGCCGGCATGACAGCCCCACAACATGTAAGGACATCCATATGCTATGTGTATGAAATATTGTTGCAGCAACAAATCGGTTCAAATACAAACAGAATGCGCAAGCCACAAGAAATGAGGTTTTCCAGGTGATCCACTGGCCAGCTTTTAAAGGCAAATGGCAGCCCTGGTTCTGTACTTTGGAATCATTGTGACTTGCCCATTAGTACATATCGAAATAAAAAATTAATCTCGGGCATGAAAACAAACACAGATGAGCTTGAAAAGGCGCCGCCCGTTGAATGGGACATTAAGCGTGTACTGGGGGCCATACTCTGTACACGTTAAAGAACACACTGGATGTCCTTGACTGGAAGCTACCATCTGTATCCCAATAGCTGTTCAGTGGATCCTCTTCTCCCAATCTTCTCTGGGACCTCGGGGTCCTTGTGACCTGGCCATTTAACCCATTGTGTGCAAAAATGTGCTGTTCAAAGGTGAAACAACACAACGCATGAAAACAGTATAACCCAAAACAATAAATGATACCTTTTTAAACAATTTTAACTCATCTAATAACCAACTTTTTAGTCTCTTTTTTCATCATCAGTGTTCCATTGATTTTATAAAATCACGATATTACTTTTGTTCCAGCTCTTCCCCGACCTCCAAGCAACGTACAGATATCTGACGTCACTGCTACCTCGGTAAGGATATCATGGACCTACGACATTGGTGCTGAGAATATAATTTACTACGTCATACAGTACAAGCCAAAGCATGCCAATCAAGAGTACAGCGAGCTTAGCGGCATTAACACCATGTTCTACACTGTGCGTGATCTTACACCGTACACAGAGTACGAGTTTTATGTGATTGCTGTTAATGCAATTGGTCGAGGTACTCCCAGCTCCCCTGCTGTAGTCACAACTGGAGAAACAGGTAGGTTTCTATAAATTGAGTTTTAAGCTTAGGTGTAAAAATTTTACTGATTTCAAGGTTGAGCATGGATGGTAGTGCCATTTCCGTTTTAAGAAGCCTAAATGCGGAAACATACATAACTGTATAAGCATCCATAGGCTACTGAAATACAGCCAGCCTACATTAGTTCTCGAAGTGCATCGATTCCGAGTAGGAACAGTTGCATTTGGCGATTGCAGGCCCATTCCAATGAGATCATATATGACAGTGTCCTCTCTTAAGTCTGCTCCTTTGCCTCAAGCATTTCGATATTATTCATAACTGCTTTTGTTATTCTGTTATCTCTAAGGACAACATGGCTAATTCAACGCAATTACTCCCAAAATTAGATTCAGCTCAAAGGTGGTTAATAACACATTTGCCTAAATTCATCTTAATTTGCTTAATCACTTCATCTAAAACCCAGGATGCTTCGTAAACATCAGGAGTCAAAAGCATTAAGCTTCCTGTTATCTTGTTTAAAAAAAGGCACAATTTTCCAAGAAAAAAAAACTTTTTTTAGTATATAAGCTTCCTATTATTAGTTGATATAAGTAACATTATTTGAGTATTGAGGTTTCATCCCTTAAAAGAAGTATGAGATTAAACTGATTACAAACAGCACAAGTGCCTACCACAGTTTAATAATAGCATCGAATTAATAAATGACCCCTTAAGCAGCTGCTTTCCATAGATGTCTGAAGGAGACTGTGATTATGATATGCCATAGATCTCAGCAGGAGTACACACGAGAAGGAAAACAAGACTCAAACCCAGGCCCCTTTGATTAGTAGCCAAGCATGCTAATCACTCAATCAGCATGACATTGCATGAGGAAATGAGCAATAAGTTTTGCTTATTGTTCGCGATCATTATATCTGAAGAGGAATTTGATGCATTTCAAAAATTTAATAACACTTAATCAGTATAGTGCATAAATGTTCTGGCCTACTATTTACCTCCTTATTGAAAATAGATCCATCTTTGCTTCCACTTTAAAAATTGTCCAGTTGTGAAAAAAGTTGAACTCTCCTTAGATATGGAATCAATAAGGTTAAGTAAAATAATAGTAAAGTATGCATATAAAAAGTTCATGCCTGGGCCCTAAAGTTCGTATACTGCGTCATTTCCAGCTTTCATTGCTGGCGCACAAATGATGTAATCTCGACTAGTTTAGTCAAATTCTCTATTACATTCTCTGCCCTGCTGCATTTCATCCCAATAACATCATAACTCGCTTCTTCATCTGATTAGCCACCTCATCACCACGTAAATGTGCATGTAATATTTAAATAGGTAGCTGTATAGTTTATTGTATTTATCCTATTCTTCTCTTTTTAGTTACATAGTATATTTTTATTTTTTTTCGAATTCATTTTCCTCCAATAACAAATATTTTTCCTTTTTATGAAATTGTATTTGTTAGACCTTAGATACGGAGTTGGTTTGGGTTTTTACCTCTGAGCGGCACTTTTTTGGCACACAATAGGCTAAATGGCCAGGTCACAAGGACCCCGAGAGCTAGAGAAGGTTATGGGAGAAGACCCACTGACAGCTGTTACGACAGATAGAAGCCTCCTGTCAAGACCATCCAGTGTGTTCTTAACTGTCCTGCACACAGGACCACTGCTTTACGTCCCATCTAACGGATGGCTACTTTTCCAAGTTCATCTTTGTCCCCTACTGACTGAGGGAAGGGCGGGGAGTTTTACGGGGATAAATCTCACTCTGGCCCCAGGTGGGATTCGAGCTTGGAATGATTCCGAGTCACCCCTGCCCCTAGATGAGTAACATGGTCATTTGTACAAAAATGCCACTCAGACCTAAAACCAATCTAAGATTCGGAGTAATCGAGCGCAGGAATGTATATTAGATATTTTAGTGGTTTCTTTTAGAAAATTAGAATTATGGGAATTTCGCCTTCTGTCGATTTGCATCGCCTTTTCTGGAAACGTAATCGCGGCGCAAATTGTAAGCCCAACTATTTTCAGCAAGAGGCCATATATTGTGTTGCAATTACAAGCTTTGGCCACCCAAGGGCGGATCGAATTTGGAAGATTAAAAAATACGGTAGTCGTGCCCTGACAAGAAATGCGCGTTCAGCAGTTGGCCACCCCTAGAATAGGTATTAATAACATACAGTATTACTATTCACATTTTCTGGCATATTCCTGTAGATTAATTTGCATTTGGAAAATGATTTTAAAAAATGTCTTTTGGAACGAACATTGCACGTTCATCAGATGTTATTAATCTTTCTTGTTATATCTTCTTAAAGCAGTGGAAAAAGTGTAATTTGAAATATAGGCTTCAGTGAATTGAATTCAATTGTTTGAATGTGAAACTAAATCAGTGTTTTGTTTCACATTAAAATACAATTTTTAAACAAATTATCTTTAAAAGGCTAACAGTGAAGCATATAAAAACATGAATTAACCAATAACGAAAAAAATCAAGGATAATTAAGTGTGTCAAATGTTTTAGATGCAAAATTATGATATTTGTGTTTTATGCAAATTGAGTACACTGAAGAGTTAATTATCTTCGAGTTAAAAATAATAGCAGGCTCATTTTAAAACGGATAGGTAAGACGAAGTTTTAGAACAATAGCATTATTTGCAAAATGTAATTGGTCTTGGTTCTTAAGAAATGCGTAAAATGGGAATAATGTTTGTAAAAGTGTTTCTACCACACAAGGCAATAAGTCGAACATAACGAATGTTGTTTGTAATAATATATAAACAGCATTCGTATACATATCCTTTTTTCTCTTCTTTTTGTCCTTTACACCTTTGTGAATTCCTTCCAGACGAGTTGTGCTTTATAAATAATGCTATTTTTCGAAACAAACTGACATTACATGTTATCTTATGCGTTCACAGTAGGGTTTAAAAAATAGCATTTGTGTCGTTAATGTATGCAAATGTTTATATTACATATGAAAAATCATTTCATTTGCGTTTACAAAAGTATAAAAAAGTTATTTCCAGAATTTGCCATTTTTTCACATTTTTAAAAGAAATTTTTAACTTCTTTTTAACCTTCTTTTTTACAAAACAAGGCGCTATTGTTTTTGCTTTGTTGTCTGTTTGTCGACAATCAGCCTTTTTTTATTTTAGACGAAAAATTCTTTTTGGATTCGATAGGTGCTGATGGTATTTTGCTCTTCACGTTTGTTCAAATTTCCACCGTTTAGAGTCTAAAACGTCGGCAGGAATTTTTCTCAAGGGGGCTCAAAGCCAAGAAATAAATCAGTGTTTCATGATAGAAATATTTAAGTCGCTCATTAATAAGCACATTTAAGAATACAGCAATCGTACTGTTATACAACTAAGGATGCCTGAAAACAAAACGAAAACCAAAAAGAAACTTATTATTAAAAAAGCATGTAAAAAAATATTTTAATAGAAATAATTGATGAGCTTCCGCAAATTATTATTGAAAATACATGTAAAAAATATCTTACGTATTAATAGAAATAACTAATGGGCTTCCGAAAATGGGGCGAGGGGGGGTGTTCAGTCGATAGCACGCTAAGTTCGCAATCTGTAGTTCCCAGGTTCGAGTCCCAGCTGGGTCAGCGTTGAGATTTATCTCCGCAAAATTCCCCGCCCTGCTCACGGTCAGTAGGGGACACCGATGGGCTTGGAAAGGACGTCGTCCGTCGGATGGGACGTTAAGCCGTGCCCCGTGTGTGGAGAGCCATAACCTGTGCATGTTATAGAACACACTGAATGGCCTTGACGGGAGGCTACCATATGTCTCCCAACAGCGGTTCCAGTGGGTCTTGTCCCTCAACCTTCTCTGAGCCTTCGGGGTCCTTGTGACCTGGCCATTTAGCCCACTGTGTGCAAAAAAGTGCCGCTCAGAGGTAAGACAACCCAAAGCTTCCGAAAATAAGGGAAAATAGTTTTTTAAATCAAAATTACATTTTGTTAAGGAGAAAACGATATTAATTTTTGGTATCCCTGATATAATTCAACATAATTTTTTTTTTCGATGAACTTTTCCAGAAGGGGGCAAATTCCCCACTTGCCCATGGGAGTCAGCAGGGAGGACCCTGCTGACTCCCATGGTTAGAGGTGGAATTCCACATGTTGGAGGTGGTTTTTCACCGTTTGTGGTAACAGTGCAGTATCTAGATTTTTGACGCTCTTCGCAAATTCTTGACTCAAAGCTCTTCTCATTTTGATAATTGACATTAAATTCTTTTTTACGCCTTTGAGGTCAATGGATAATGGATCTTGAGCTTATTTTTGAGCTTAATTTTTATTGTTGGATAATGAGCTTAATTTTTATTGAAACGGCATTCCATATTTGCCAGAGGCGATATAGATTTTTTTTTAATTTTTCTTAATGAAATGTAGTAGGTTATTTATTTTTTTCAAACAATTGCTAATATCTGTTCATATAGTATTCCATCAAATCTGCATACTTCAGAAGACCAAGAAGATTTGAACTGTGTGGCCGGGTATCATCGCCTATAAAACAATTATGATATCGAATATCAGAACTACTTATAATTCAGAATTCAGAAGAGTATGTAATGAAAACCTAAATCATAACTTAGCGAAATGTTTGCTCGAACCCGACTTCAACTGATTGATCATATTCGGATATAGAAATTCTTAGTGATTTCCTTGGCCATTTTTAACTAGAAGAAAAATATAACCTCTCTGGTAAATATGGAATGTTCATTTTTAAAGAGAATGAATTCTGTTAATTTTTCGGTTTTCGCACTCTCTAACAATGGAAATTCGATCTAATAAATTAATAGGAAAATGCAAATAGTAATATTTCATTGGTGCCTATACAACCCCAAAAGAAAATTTTCATTTATCTCTTAAAACAAAAACGTTACATTTTATCACTCTTCTGGAAGTGTATTCAAATCGATGCTGTCAGTGTAAACTCTTTAACCACCACACTCTACCACCCAAACGTCATAAATAGAAGATTCAAACACATGAATAGATTGTTTATAATGGTCGTTTAAAATCTGGCATTTTCCACGTTTAACCACACCTAACGGTGGAATTTAAAACCGTTGGAGGATTCGAATGATGTGAAGCCCAATATTTCATTAGTACCTACTAATCCAAAGAAAATTTTTCATTTATCTGTAAAAATAAAAAAAGGCTGCATTTTGTCTCATCCCACCCCCAACTTCTTGGAGGGCAAGTCGATGCAACACTCCTGACGACAATACTATCCGAATTTCAATTTTCTAGCATGAATAAATCATTTATAATCGTCGTTAGAAAATTTTGCCATTTTTCCAACTTTAGCTCATACTGATGATGGAATGCCTTCCGGTGACCGAGTTGGGAACACAATGTATTTTAATTTAATTAACACATAAAGCCAAGCACGCTTGGTTTTGATTTACGGGACCTGGGTTCGAGCCCCGTATAAGGCATGGATATATGTGTCGTTTTTCTGCTGAGGTCCTGCCATCCTCTCAGACCTTCTACTCTGGCATATAAACTGACAGGCTCCTGTCAGACCTCTGTGGCAAGCAACTGCTTGAGAGGGTATTTATTTTTTTTTATTAATAATGGAAGATAAGACTATTAGAATATTCGGAACATGCAAATTCTAATATTTCATTAGCACCTATTCAACCCCACAAGAATTTTTCACTTGTCTCTCAAAGCATTTAAAAAAAAATCTCTATAGATGGATGGACGACAAACGAAAACAAGAGCAGGTTTTGAAAACGATCTAAAAATGCAGGGAAATTGTATTTTCAAAATTGTTATAATTCTGATATGATCTCATCGGAATGGGCAAAAACGTCTTTATCTTTAAAGACTTTTTATCTTGTTTAATTAAATACATGAATGATACGAGAATTGCAATTGCATAGTCAGGATTTTGTTGCATGCAAATTCCGCATTGCAGCTATCAATTGCCATGCTTAAAAACGTCACTTCTTTCCGTTTAGTGTCGGTTCAGTCGGTAATGCGCCAGACTCGTAATCTGCAATTCCCAAGTTCAAATCCCATCTGAACCAGAGATGAAATTTTCTCCGCAAAACCCCCACCCTGCGCTCGGTCAGTAGGGTCATCGATTGGTTTCGAAAGGCCGCCGTCCGTCATATGGTGCATTGATCCGTTTCCCCGTGAGCGGAAGAGCCATATCCTATGCACTTTAGAGAATAAGCTGGATGACCTAGATGGGAGGATGCCATTTGTCTCCCAACAGCTACTCAGTGGGTACCCTCCCCCCCAACCTTCTCTGAACCGTCGGAGTGCTTGCGTCCTGGCCTCTCAGTCCATTATATGCAAAAAAGTGCCTCTCAGAGGTAAAACATCCAATCAACTTCCGCGTGATGTTTTACAAGAAGTATTCTGATATTTATGCTCAAAAGCTCTTCTTAGAGATGCTTGGTAGTTACTACTTTTTACTCGAAGAGACTAAAATGAGAATGTGAAAAAGGTCTTTAAAAAATGCAAAAATCATATTCACATTGAAGAACACGCGTAGTTAACGGGAGTCTTCCATCTGTATCCTAACAGTATCCAATGGATCCTTTTCTCTCAACCTTCTCTGAGCCCTTGGGATCATATGTTTGCGAAAAGGCCGCTCAGAGGTAAAACGGTTATTGTGAAATATCCCTGATTCGACTACAACGATGTATCACGTGTACAATAATATCTTAAAAGTTTTGAAACGAACTTAGATATTCGAGACAACTACGTATAATGCATAATTTTTTCATAGTCTGTTAAATATATAATACATGTAGCAAAATTAACACGTAATTTCTATGTTATAATATGTCATCCTTTTATCTCTTTGTCCGCTTATAGTGGAACCTCCGGGAAGCAGTAAGTGTTTTAGTGCTATGTCTGTCTTTTTTTTTTTCTTTAACTCCATGTGTAGGGTCTTGTCATGTGTGTCCTCTTTAAATGTTGTAGTGTCATTTGTGTCCTTTATCATAAATGTATGTTATCGTCTTTAAATTCCCTGTAGCTAAATATTATAGTACCATCTTTATTTCTTAATTCGTTTGAATGTTATAGTACCATTTTTGCCTTTTAATTCTCGTTAATTGAATGCCAATCTTTCTACTTTAACATTCTGTAACGAAAATTTGTTCCTTCACAGCCTGACTTTGATAGTGAATACATGTAATATGTGTGCACATATTAAATATATCATTATTACTCAGATCTTTATTTTCAAACCTTAAACTACTAGTTATTTATTTTGCTATTAAGCTAATAAACTATTAAACATAAAACTATTAAATTTTACAACTGACACTTCATTGAATAATGACAATTTATATATTTGATATGTATAATATTTAAAATATTCTCTTGTTTTTCCTCATACTTTATGTATTGTTTTTAAATGAACCTGGTGTAGAAGGGCCTGGCCTAACACCATGGTTTGTTAGGTGTATAAATAAATAACAACTCTGCCTTTAATTGTTCTTAATGTTCATATTTGCACGATTTGTATTGTCATCTTTCCAAAACTGTTTAACGTTTGTTTCCATTGTGGATTTTTAAATCTGCATGCTTTTATATATCGTAGCGTTGTCTATGGTCCCAGTAAAATAATAAAAGTTATGTATAATTGATAAGTTTAATAATTACTCTCGATTTAATTGTGCCACACCAGAAGAACGTGTTAGCAGACCATCCATAACACTTCGTGGAGTAAGTATTTGTTCAGGTTTACTTTAGCTGGTAATATATATTTTATTCGGGTATAATCAAGCTGAGAGTGAATTTCTTTAAACTCATTCTTAAAATCTATATTAACTGTTAAAAGTCATACGCCAACAACTGTACTGCGTGAAACAGAAAATGAACAATGTATTTTTAGGACAAATACTCCTGTGGACCATATTGAACTTCTCATCACAGATTCGTGTGTTTGGATGAAGAACTATCACTCCCCAGTCATTTCTCCAAGCTTTTATCACTAGCACATCAGAATGGATCAACGTCGAAACTCTTTTTGACGATAAGCTCAGGGATATTTTTGGACTCCTAATGTCACAGAAGAATCATTACATGGTGTCCCGCAGATGGTTTTCTCTGGTGTATAAATAGATTTACTAATTAGTAGATAACACTTAACGACAGAAGAGCTACCCTGCAGAGAAATGATTTTATGTAAGAGAATAAATGTGTGACAATAAATAGTCATATCGAGCTCTACCTAATCTAAAAACATTTCAGTAATTACAACTATGCATTGAAGAAGATGGCTGTATCACGAGGCAAAGTAATAGTTATCTTTATTATGGGTATGTAGTAGCCATTGATAGAGAACTTGAGTGATTTAGGAATCAACACTTTGGAAGTTTTATTTTACGATTATTTCTTGTATATGCTCTTAAAGAATCTGGAAGGCTGAAATTTATCATTAGGTCAATATTAGGCTCTCTAATTATAATTAAAATGACTGAGAAACCTTAATTAGAAAGGTATCAAAAATGTATAAGGAAAAATATAAAACACTGGAAGGTATGAAATTTATTTTCTTAATAGATTTTTCAATTCATTTTAGTTTAGGTAAATCGTCATAACACTCCTCCCTGATATAATTATTTACCTCTTGACTAGAAAGGAGATTAATTATTATTCATAAACAAGGTTTTGATTGTTTTATGCAGTGACAGTAGGTGTTTTAGCCTAACAAGCACTTTGCGGGAATGCATCGTGATATTCTGAATCGGTTTTTTTTTATCGTTTGTAAAATTATTTACATCAAGAACAGCCATGACGCCACCCGTCTTTATTAAATCCACCACATTCAGGGTTCTAAACCCGTCTTATCACATGTAGCAATCGAATTTTTAACCAAGCACGGAGTTGCACAGGAGGAACCTTCGTACCAAATTTGGGACCCATAGGTTAGGTATCTGGGAACCACAAGGAGCCGAAACGAATATAAAACTATCTCAGTAGTTTATGTAGTAAGGAAGCTATCGGCAATGAGAGCGCAAGCTGACGTCAGCGCGGAGTAGAAGAAGCATTCACGATGTCAGCCAATTCGTTCTTCAAAATACATTTATTTTATATGATAGAACAGAGGGAGGAACTAGTTATAACATAATCTTCCCACTTTCCTCATTTCCAGGGAGAAGTAGCAGAGAATATTTTCAGATTTTTTCTGCTCGCCATCTCCTTACCCTCGTGAGAATGAAGTCACCAATAAAATCTGAAAAGCCGTCTACTGAAACGTTAAGCCGTGGTTTCGTATATAACCTTTATCGATTTGCCCTTAACAATGTCCAGTAGATTCCTTTATTTTCTAATCTGCCTCGGCTCTTTGTGACTCATTCTCTAACTCTCTGTGAAAGATATAATACCAGGTCAATGCAACTTTCAATCAGGATTTGAGTAACTCATTGTGTAACGCACGAGACGTGCAACCTGAGGTTAAGATCGAGTCGCAGTTTTGCCAGCATTGAGAATTCTTTTTCTTGTCCATCTGCCATTTTCGAAAAATAACCACTGCTGCATACACTGAGAATAGTGAATTACCATAATGGAAGACTGTTTATCTTTATCCTCTACCAATTTTCCAGCAGAAAAGTGAATCCCAAATCCTGGCTTTACCAATACTTATATTTTCTGCCATTGTTCGCGCCTTGCTGCCGTGAAAGTGTGCAAGAGCAACTACGGATGAAACGTCGTATTAATATATAATACTACCTGAAAATCTTTCCTTATCGCTTTTTCTTTGAAGAACCAGCGGAATATCTTAACAGATGCTTCCCATCTGCATCTAATCCAGCCTACCTTTATTAGGAGCGGTGTTTCTGGCAGGTTTTAATTTATTTTTCAACAAAAATCATTCACTTATGTTTAAAATAATAGAAATCAAACTTCATGTATATACTTAAACGCATTGTACACCTGCCAGCCAGGGGGGCGGGGGTGGCTCAGTCGGTAGCGCGCCAGGCTCATAATCTGTAGTTCCCAGGTTCGAGTCCCAGCTGGATCAGCGTTGAGATTTATCTCCACAAAATTCCCCGCCCTGCCCACGTTAGTAGGGGACACCGATGGGCTTGGAAAGTTCGCCGTCCGTTGGATGGGACGTTAAGCTGTGATTCCGTGTGCTAGAGATCCATATCCTGTGCACGTTAAAGAATACGCTGGATGGCCTTGACGGGAGGCTACCATCTGTCTCCCAACAGCTGTTCCAGTAGGTACCCTCACCCAACCTTTTCTGAGCCTTCGGGGTCCATGTGACCTGGCCATTTAGCCCATAGTGTGCAAAAAAAGTGCCGCTCAGAGGCAAAACAACCCAACCTGCCATCCAGGAGTGGGTTAGCTCAGTTGGTAGTGCACCATTTTCTAAATCTCATTTCCCAGATTCGAGTGCCTACGTTGAGATTTTTCCCACTAGACTCTATATGAGGAAGGAGGCACCGATGTGCTGGAAGGATGTCGTTCGTCAGATGGGATTTTATACCGTTGCATCGTGCACAAGAGAGCGATACATTGTGTATCTTAAAAAACATATTGAATGACCTTACGGTAGCTTCCATCTGTCTCCTAACATCTATCCATTGGATTCATTTATGCTCCCCAGCTCTCTGCCCTTGGAGTTTTACACTTCCTGACATTAAGTCCTTGTGACCTAGTCATTTATACCATTGTGTGTAAAAAGTGCCGTCCAGATGTAAAACAACAGGGGCAGTGCTACCGTACGGTTGACCGGACCTGGCAGCATTTTTAAGGGCGACAAATTTTCAAAGAAACTAGTGAACATAGTAAGGTTGACCGGAGTAAATATGACATATTTCTCAAAAGATGATTTCTAACTGCTTTAAAAGAGGATATTAAATTTAGTTAAATTAATCATTAAGAGCAGACTTGGAGAAAGAGACGTCAGATATCCAAGTTCTCTCCGGGCGACAAAATAGCTAGTGCCTGCCCTGTTAAACAACCTAACATTGCATCAGTCAATAGACCATAAAGTGAAATAATATGATTTCTGAATATCTTAGATGGTTTATTAAGATTAGCCCCAGCGTCTTAACTAACTAAAAGTATAAATCACAGAACTCTAACTTTTATTCATTTTTGTAGAGCCAGGTAGTGCCCCACGAAATGTTCAAGCAACTCCACTAAGTTCGAGCACAGTCGTCATTCAATGGGATCCTCCCAAAGAACCTAACGGACAAGTGACTGTAAGTATACATAGAGTTGTTCTTTAAACGATAAATTTTTCTGTTGGTGTTTTATACGTATATAACAAGTCATAATCAAGTTCTTCATCCTTTCTGAGAATTATTAAATACTTCTATCGCAAAATAAGATTCAATAATCTGTTAACTTGTAAAATCAAGGTGTCTTATATCTAAACTTCATACTGAAGTGCTTTTCTTTCGGCATTTTCTTCTGCATTTTATTTTGAGTGATAAATTGGAATGCTTAATTATTAGAAGAGCGAATGAGATGCATTGTTTTAAAATATATTGTTATGAACTTAAACAGATGAAAACAGCGTGAGTTCTAAAGTATATTTACCAAACCAAAGTATGGAATGAAGTGATTTATTACAAAGGCACAAAATCATACAAATAAAACAATCTTATCTAAACACAAGTATTTCTCTTCCTCTTATTATAAAGTCAAACCATGAAAAGAACGATTTACTGTGCTTAACTAATTTTCAATGTTTAAACTACAGTGCTATCAATATTTACCTTTTATTACAAAACAGAACCTATTACCTTGTTTAGCTTGTAACATTCAACAAACAAACCAATTTATATTGAATTTCATTTATGATACACTGAAATGCCATTGAATTAGTGATAGCAACCTTGTAACGTGTTGGACTCCCTCCGGCCCTGATAACGGCCGCCACATGATGAGGCAAGGACTCCACAAGCTTACGTAAATGTTCCACAGGTATGACGACCCATGCATCCTCCAGAGCTGCCCACAATTCTCAAGGTCATCGCTGGTGGGACATGGCTCGACAGTATCCCAAAGATTTTCGATGGGATTTAAATCTGAGCTTCTAGGTGGCCAATTCATTATTTCAAAGTCAGCAGAATACTCCTGCAAACATCAGTAGCTAACCTGGACCTGTGAGATGAACAGTTAACTTGCTGGTAGACGCCATCTCCATTGGAATACATGATGGCCATAAATGGGTTTAAATGAGTTCTACGTACCGAGATACATTGAGAGTCGTTGGTACACGTACCAAAGGTCCCACAGACGTCCAACTGAAGACACCCCAGGCCATCACTGAGCCACCATCAGCTTGTACTGATCCGATCTGACATGCAGGATCCATGGCTTCATGGGGTTGGCGCCATACCCTCAGTCTCCCATCGGCGTGATGAAGTTTAAATCAGGATTCGTCACTCCAGGCTATCCGTTGCCAATTTTCGATGGTCCAGTTTCGATGTTCTTTAGCCCAGGTAAGGCGTTGAGCCCAGTGTTGTGCCGTTAGAAGGAGAAGTGGGACTCTCATAAGTTGGCGGCTCCCGAAGTCGAGACGATGAAGTGAGCGTTGCACTGTCCGTGCATTGACTTCCTGGCTGGAACCCGCGTTCAGATGGGAGGTGATTTCAAATAACGTCTGGCCCCTATTGGTCCGTATTATGCAGGTCAGATGGCGAAGCCCAAAATCATTCAAGGCTGGTTGTCCTTTGTAGTTTGTTCGCATGCTTGTTTTTTGCCAGAATTTTCATATTCCTGGAAACTGTCATACGAGAAAATCCAAGTTCGTTCACAATTTCGGAGATCGAGTGCCACATCCGTTGGGCACCTACGATCTGCCCTCTGTCAAATGTATCTAAATCCCGTGCCTTTCCCATTGCACTTCTCACGACGAATGCTTGGGGAAACCAAAGCTGACAGCTATATATGACAGGAGTTTCAGCCAATGCATGCACGCAAATCGGGACTTGCGGTACTGAATTTGGATAGCGACTCCTATCCCAAATTCAATGGCACTTCAGTGCACAAGAATACCTTAAAAATACTTTATACCTTATAGATGCGAACCACTAGCATCAATCTCCCCTGATAGAGGACCCAAAAACAAACTTTACTATTGATGCCTTTCACCACCGGAACCAGGCTTCATCTTGAATCAAATAAAAGCAGTCTTCTTACGTAGCATCACACAACACTAATTTAACACACTATATCCTTCTTTTTTTATTACTTCACTATACCTTTCGTTTTTCCTCCACAATTCTTCTTATTCAAAGCGTCTCTCCGTTTTAATCAATTGATCGCATAATTGTCACGCTGTAGGATATGCGAGTGTTCATGACACATCCACCATAAGTTCATTGTAGCACTTCATCTGTCGTAACAATATATACTGATCCCTAGCAAATCATTATGGAAATTCCATGTAAAAAAAAAGACAAATTAGAAAATATCTTATCCTTTTCATGGGGATAAGACTAAAAATAAAATAAAAGATCTGAATCTTAAATTTCAAAAATATTCTATCGTATATTTAAATATATATTTAATGTGTTATGGAAGGTGGAATATTTAACATCAAAATTTACAGAATTTTTCTCAAATGCTGATGAAAGCATAAGAACTGTTATATCAAACCGTTTAAAAATATTTGCATATTTTTAAGATCGTCTAATCTAATATCGTCATTTTTAGAAGAATTACTGGGCTCTTAAATATTCCATTTGCCATTGCTCTATAAATAGGTACTGGGGAAATATACTACTCACAAAAATTAGGGGATATATTATCGCTTCATATTCATTTTGAAATATCCCCTAATTTTTGTAAGCAGTATATTCCTGAACTTTTGAAAAAGACTATCATTTGCATAAAAATATCATTCCTCAAGAGTTTCTAATTTTTGGCTTCTTAATGGCCTAATATAAAAAATATTCTCTGATCATTGGTGCTGTTGTTTAGATATGGAATAGCAGAATTATGTAACTCTCTTAGCTGCCTTTAAACATTACTAGATTTTAAACTGTTAACTTCATTTTGCTCTCTATAGCAGGCCCGTCCAAATCTTAGTGAAAAGCCACTAAAAATATTTTTTAAAGCCGCAAGAAAGCTTGTCTACTTATAGATGCTTCTAATGAACAATGAAATGGGGAAAAAAACTATATTTTTAAATAAACAAAGAAATATCTTGATTAAAAAAGAAAACTATTCGCTTTTAATGAGTATTATGATTTGGCAAAATCATTTAGTTATGCACCTAAAAATGTTTGGCAAAAAATTGGAACAAATTAGCCAGATTTAGTATATTGATCACTTGTTTTGGGGCCAAAAGTTCTTTCGCCTTTTTTTTTTAATTCTTTGTAGCAAAGAACCAAAAGAATAAAGGTTTGATAAATCATATTGAACTATTTGTAAAATTTTATTTATCACTCTATAACATTGAATTTCTAATAATAATCATTTCTTGATGATATAATGCCATGAGGGAGATATTTGAAATATAATGTTCTTATGAAATGAATTAATGTATAAATTTTAACAACAAGAAAAATTAAGAACATTTTTAATATACTTTTGAAAATTTTACTTGATTGGACTCTAGGTATCTGGATGAAGTCTTTTATTTTTTTTCAGGAAAAAACAACTCGTTTTCCTGTTAATTGCGGCAGAATTTCTCTTTTTTTTTCTGTCTCTCTTAAAAAACTGAGTGAAAATTCTGATTTGATAGTATTTAGAAAACTTATGCCCGACTCAAATAGTGGCAAAAGAATTAATTTTGTTGAGAGTGTTTTGCCAGATTTTACTCATTTTTCGGAAACATCATAGATTTGGAGGGTCGACTGTACTCGGAAAAAAATTATAGCATCGTATACAAAGGATATTATTGTTAAACTTTTTTCTTTATATAGTAGATCAGTGTGAAGGAGAGCAATACTCAGTATACGCTAAAGAATACACTGAATGGTCTCTGCAAAAAAACTATGCTAACAATTCTTCTTCTATCTAAATCTTAGCTCTTTGAGGCCCTTGTAACCTGGCAATTTAGATTTCTTGCACACACGTAGGCGCCGTTCACATAGTAGGTCAGATATTTATAATTTTTTTATTTATTATCTTTTATCTTCAACGTACAACTCGGAATACATTCAAGGGTTGAACCAAATAAAGCTAAGGTTACATCAGACTCGAACTTTGAAGTGTACACTATTATTGGTTCAAATTCTCATTATCTCGCATATTATCCATGTTTAACCCTTAACTACTATGCGCCATATTTAGTCCGTTCGTACTAGGCGAGGGTCCAAGGACCCAATGAAAAGAAACAACAATGTACAGAAACAAAATGAAATTAAAATTTTATTCTTATAAAAAGTATTCAATAATATAATAAAAAAAACGTTGAATGGCAATATTTACTACTCAAAACAATCCGGACATACTTTTTTTTGCACATGTCATGCAAAGTGACATCTTGCATTGGGCACTTGACATGTTACATTTTGTCTTTCCTAAGGGGGCAAAAAGTGCATCTCTTTCTCTTGGATGTGGAAATATCTTTTTCAGGGACTTTCAACCGGTAGTGAGATAACAAGCTTACATTAAGAAAATACATGGATGCGTAGCGCACCCACTCATACGTCGGTCAAGTTATGCAAAAATTAGTAGCGCTTGGGTCCCTAGGACTCTTGCATAGTAGTTAAGAGTTAACACTCATATCGTACTGTGTTCATGCTTTTTACGAATTTAACATTTACATCATTAGCACTGTCGTATATTGAGTATATCCTATTTTAAACCTCTAATTGTTTCTAGGGATACAAAGTGTATTATACAACACGAACAAACTTGCCCACCCAAGCATGGCAAAGCCAAACGGTGGATAACAATCAGCTCACAACAATCAGTGATCTTACTCCTCATGTCATCTATACGATAAGAGTCCAGGCATTTACTAGCAGAGGACCTGGACCTCTGTCTTCGCCAGTGCAAATGAAAACGCAGCAAGGAGGTAAGTATTTTTCCCTAACTGAATTTAAATATTGAATAATTGAATTTTTGTATCGGTGTGATATTAAAGATTCAGAAATTAATTATTTCGCACTTTTGATTTCCCATTTGCAGCTGAGGACTGAGTGCAACAATGGGCTAACACACTTCTAATCGAAAACGAGAGATGCCATAAAACCCAATAAACGATGACGAAAAGTCAAGGTGTTAAGTTTTACAGTAACCGTGACCAGAAATCCAGTATACGCGTTTTCGGCCCTATATTAATATAATGTTCTTACAGTATGTGTATGTTATCCCACATATACAACATGATAAAAGGAGCAAGTGAAGAACGGTATCGAGAAAAATATTTAGGAGAGGAAGTGAGTGGAGTAAGCCGAAACGAAGAGAATGCCATTCCAGTGTGACTTTTCTGTCAGAAATCATTCAATCCGAATATGTTTTTCACCTCAGCTTTAGAACCACACTTTAGACTACCCTCAGTGAGAAAATGAAACCTATTGGCTTAGAAAGCCTTCACCCATCTGATTGGGTATTGACTTAGCTCTGTCTGCAGGAGTACCATACTCTGTGCACATTAAAGAACATGCTTGATGGCCTTGACGGTAGGTTTCCATCTTCTAACAGCTGTAATGTAGGCTGATCCAGGTCTGAGCCCTTGGCGTCCTTGTAACGTGGCCATTTGCCCATTGTGTGCAAAAAAGCGTCGCTCAAAGTTAAAACAATCTTAAAAGCAGCACCTAGTAGCATCTTTGGGGCGGGACTGGGTTGGCTCAGTGGCCGTCTGTCAAGCTCTTAATCTGCTATTCACATGTTCGAATTCTAATTGTGCCAGCCTTGAGATTTATCTCTACTGAAACCTACCATGCCCTCGGAAAGAAAGGGAACACCGATGTGCTTAAAAAGGCCGTTGTCGTCAGATGAGACATTAAGCTGTGTGCCCCGTATGAAGGAGAGCATTACCTTTTGCACGTTAAGGAACATGCTGGATTGCTTCGACGGGAGACTTTTATCTGTCTCCTAATAGCTGTCCAGAGTATCACCTTCCCCTACCTCCTCGAGTCTTGTGGCCTGGCTATTTATTCCATTTTGTGGAAAAAACATTCGCTCACTTGTAAAACAACAACTAATCCTAGGTTGTTCTCTCTCTCTCCTATGTACCCTGTAAAACAGTAAACAAATTTTCTGACTACTATATCAGAATTAATACAAGGATCTGCTGCTGAAACAATAGTAAGATGCTTTGACCAGTGTAGAAGTTAGAGTTAACATATAAGGATATGACTTCCGAAATAATGTCACTGCACAGGTTAGGATTTTTTATTATATATATTATTTAAAATATTTTTCCACATTTCAGAGAAACAACTTCTTCTATCCACCTATAGATGCCATGAAGGAAAGAAATCGTTTTAATATCAGTTCTATTTTTCGAGCTTTCGTAAGAACTCACCAAGCTTGAAAAAATTCCAAAATCTTATTTTAATTGAAGCTACATTATTATTATTGTACACGATAAAAATACAATACTGAATTTAGTAATATTCTCTTCGCATTTATATTGGTCAATTTTAGTGGATCGCATACAATGTAACCACTATTAGAATACTGTTATAAGACAGAATTTTCTTTATCAGAATAGAATTCAAAGAAACATTCTGTTTCTCAATTACTTCATAAGATAATGTATTCACTCTTTTTCTTAACAGTACCAAGTCAGCCTACAAACCTGCGTGCACTCCCTACCTCGTCTACAACGGTGCTATTAACCTGGACACGGCCAGCCCACACTGGAGAAAGCATCGTGGGCTACGAATTATATTGGAACGACACTTTCACTCAACACGAATATCATCGAGAGATCCCTGATGTGGAGACTTACACTCTAGGAGAGCTGTATCCGGATACCCTTTATTACGTATGGGTGGCAGCCAAATCAAGACGAGGCGAAGGCGCAGCCACACCTCCAGAACATGTTCGAACCGAACAATACAGTAAGAATTAGCCTTTTATTCTCATGTAATAATGGAGCTACATTTATAGCATCTGATAAAAGTATCCATTTCTGAATGTGACCTATTGTTTCTTGATTGAGCAAACACTAGACCAGAGGTTCACAACCTTTTTTTTATCTCAACGCCCCCTTTTGCTAAGTGTTATCTTCTAACCTTCTTTCATCAAGAATTATTTTCTAATTTCCCATTTCACCACGAATTATTATCCATATCCCATTTATCAAGAATTAGTTTCTTTCTATTGGGGCGGGGGTGGCTCAGTCGGTAGCGCGCCAGGCTCGTAATCTGTAGTTCCCAGGTTCGAGTCCCACCTGGGTCAGCGTTGAGATTTATCTCCGCAAAATTCCCTGCCCTGCCCACGTTCATTAGGGGACACCGATGGGCTTGGAAAGGCCGCCGTCCGTCGGATGGGACGTTAAGCCGTGGCCCCGTGTGCGGGAGAGCCATACCCTGTGCACGTTAAAGAACACGCTGGCTGGCCTTGACGGGAGGCTACCATCTGTCTCCCAACAGCTGTTCTAGTGGGTCCCCTCCCCCAACCTTCTCTGAGCCTTCGGGGGCCATGTGACCTGGCCATTTAGCCCATGGTGTGCAAAAAAGTGCCGCTCAGAGGTTAAACAACCCAACTTTCTATCACCCCGTTATCAAGAACTATTTTCAAACGCCTCCTTTAATCAATTATTATTTTCTAACGACCCTTTTCACCAATAATTGCTTTCTAATTCCTCCTTTTATTAAGAATTATTCTCTAATGCCCCTTTTTTACCAAAAATATTTTTTCTAACGATCCCTTTTATCAAGAATTATTTTCGAATCTCCCTTTTTACCAAAAAATATTTTCTAATACCCCTTGCATCAAGAATTATTTTCTAATTTCCCATTCATGGAAAAATAATTTCCTTAATAAAACTAGTGGTAAACTAGACTGATGTTAGGTCCCCGTTATTGGCTTTGCAAACCAGATACCCCGTTGGGAACAATTGAACTACACCTTTCAGTATGATTCACTCTTATTCTGCAATAATTTCCACACAATTGCACGGATCATTCACATTTTAAGTAGAAAAATTATTTGTAGAAAATTATATTTGAACTTGGAAGAGCTAGATTCGGTTCATGGACCATATTAGCGACAATTAGCGTATTGATACACAACAAATAGTATTTAATCAATTTGTTTTACTCCATCGGTAACGTGCCAGGTTCGAATCCCAGCCCGCCCTGCCCACGGTCAGTAGGGGACACCGATGGGCTTGGAAAGGGCGCCGTCCGTCGGATGGGACGTTAAGCCGTGGCCCCGTGTGCGGGAGAGTCATACCCTGTGCACGTTAAAGAACACGCTGGATGGCCTTGACGGGAGGCTACCATCTGTCTCCCAACAGCTGTTCCAGTGGGTCCCCCTCCCCCAACCTTCTCTGAGCCTTCGGGGTCCATGTGACCTGACCATTTAGCCCATGGTGTGCAAAAAAGTGCCGCTCAGAGGTAAAACAATAACAAAAACAATCGAATCCCAGCTGGGTCAGCATTGAGATTTATCTCCGTAAAACTCTCTGCCCTGCCCACGGTCAGTAGAGGACACCGATGGGTTTGTAAAGGCCGCCGTCCATGGGATGGGACGTTAAGCCGTGACCCCGTATGCGGGAGAGCCATACCTGTGCACGTTAAAGAACACGCTGGATGGCCTTGACGGGAGGCTATCTGTCTTCCAACAGCTGTCCAGTGGATCCCCTTCCCCAAACTTCTCCTGAGCCTTTGGGGTCCTTGTGACCTGGCCATTTAGCACATGGTGTGCAAAAAAGTGCCGCTCAGAGGTAAAACAACCCGAGTTATGAGGGAAAGTCTGGAAAATAACTGGCAAAGCCCCTCCGATTCGCCATTTTTTTTAAACAGCTTTTTGGCTTCATAGAACATGAGTTCTAGCATCTGATAATATTTGTTTATAAACGTTCAGTCCATAGAAACTTCGTTATGGCAAGTACTATACAGTAATATACACTGTCGTATCAGAATACTATGACCACCCAAGGAATCACAGTGTACCTGCCCAGGCACATCACAGAATGCACATGATAAAGTCGACCACAAGGAGGTAGAAGTGGCCAGCCAGGACAGATGAGTCATAGTGTGTAACGTGAGCACAATGGGCAGAGGTATTGATTCGATGGACGTTCAAAAAGAAATGATCATCAGCTACCTTGCCCAGGGTGGAAGCATCTCGGAAACAGCAGACTTCGTGGGCTGTTCACAAGGTGCTGTAATAAGGGTGTACCAAGAATGGACCACTGGCACACTGATTACCACCAGACATCATAACTGTGGAGCCCCAAAGGTCATCGACCCCAGATGAGAATGTCGCCTCTGTCGTAAAGAGCAATCGACGCACAACAGTGCAGCAATTGACCACTCAAATGAACGTTGGGGCACCCAGATACGTGTCCCCGATAACAGTAGAGCGAACCCTGTTACGCATGGGTCTCCAGAATCGACGCTGCCTAAAGGCGCCCATCTTAACCAACATCGAATCGCAGTTCACACGGGACTACCGTCATTGGAGAGTGGAAGAATGGAGAAAGGTTGCCTTCTCCAACGAATCGAGGTTTGTACTCCACAGAAGTGACAGGCGGTGGCAGATACAGCGTCAGAGACACGAGAACCAACACCACGGACACACTTGTCAGTCAAGTACAGGCCAGCGGTGCAGTGTGCATGTCTGGGGGATGTTTTCCTGGTATGACCTGGGACCGCTGGTACCACTGGATGGGTCTCTGAACGCCAATGGCTACCTGGTGGTGATGGTGTCTACCAACAGGACAATGCGCCCTGCCATGTCGCTAAGGTCGTTACTAGTTCCCTGTATAGGTCGTGTCCCTGGAACTAGTCATTGTGACTAGTTCCAGGGACACGACAGCGACGTCTCCGTTCTCCCTTGGCTGACGAAATCGCTTGACCTCAATCCCATAGAGCACTTGTGGGACCATTTGGATCGACAGGCTCGGCGTGCAGACCCACAACCATGTCATCTCCAGAACCTCCGTGCTCTGCCGGAGTCCGAATGGGCACGTGTGCCTCTGGCAACCTTACAGGGCCTGATTATGAGGATGGACAGGTAGCCATTGCGTCCATGCCACGCCGTCTCGCCGCTGTCATCCAGGCCAAGGGTGGTTAGTCCCATTATTAGGTAGGTGGTTATATTATTCTTATACGACTGTGATATTCATTTTTATAGAGTTATAATATTTATTCCCCCTTTCTATTTTCCATATATTTATTCATACATGTAGGTCCAGGCCTAGAAAACATTGGACTGTCTTCTTCTAGTGGACAAATTTATTGCACCGTAACTTGTAAAATAAACTTTATTGTTTGGAAAAATATGACTATAACGATAAAGATCTTGCTCAAATCTAAATCTCGATTTTTGAACAATATTCGTTCAGTGTTAAAAAATTCCAGGAGATTGAATATTTAACAACTGCAATGCCAGTCGTAAGAATTGAATATTTAACAACTGCAATGCCAGTCGTAAGAATTTACTCAGCAGTTAATTAAAAATAATTTGTAGCTCGTTTTAAAAAACCGAGCTGCTGTTTTCACTTTGTTGTCTCTCCATCTGTAAAGAATAAACTTTTTGTTTTTAGAGATAAAAGAAAAATTCTTCAAGGAAAGAAATATAAACAAAATATTTACAATTAATAAAAAATATTTCTTTAAAGTGTTTTAACAAATTTCGAAAAATACATTTAATTATTTCCTATTAATTGGAAATAGTTTTACAGTTAGTGTTCCCATATGCGCCTCATGGGGACTGAAAGGCTTAAAGCTTTTTTTTGAATTTCTATTACTTCAAGCAGTAGCAGATCACCACACAGGCTCAAGAAGCGCGCGCTTAGGGCTTCAATATCGCAGGGACCTCAACCAAAAAGAAAAATAGACTTTATTTTTAACGTTTTTTTAATTGGTAAAAAATATATGATAATAATAACGATAATAAAGGCGTTTTTTTTTTCAATTCATGCATTTTTGTTTAACATCCTTAAAAAAACATTTTAAATTTTTAGACGCGGGCCTCAAAATCATATTGAGCTTGGGGCCTCCAAATGCTTAATCCGCTGCTGTTTTCAAGATATAAATTTTCATTCTGTATACTAACTATGGATTTCGAATTAGAATAAGTTCGTCTTAACTGTATACCTGAAAGAATAGATTTTCGTTTCTTGCACCGCATGCTAAAAGTCATAAATTTTAACTGAAGGACTAGAAATTATATATTTGACCCCAACTTATTAAACTATTTGCTTTTTTTTAACAATGGTTGCCACTCTTTATTATGTGCTGGTATATATTTCTCTACACTCCCCATTTTCTTTCATGGTATGAGCATTAATTTTATTTTTCTTTAATTTCTGTGCTCCAAAAATATTTTATGTGATAGGACAAGGTTTTTATAAACTTGTTTTTGGCTTTCTGGCCCATTTAAGTTTTAGGGAATCCCGTAGAAAATATTAGATATAAAGGATAATTACCGACTAAAAACCAATTTTTAAAATGAAGATGAAATATAAAAAGTATTTTATTATTTATTCACAAAGTATTCGAATTTGAAATGGCGACAGAGTAAGAAAGAATATATAAAATATCAAAGTTTGAATGGTACTTGTTTTTAATTGCTAAAGACTTATAAATTGTTGAAACTAATAATTAAAAAAATATTTTTTATTAAGTACTTTTTTTCATAATTCACTAAGAATTAAATTTAAATTATTTCCAAGCCCGAATTCATTGCTGTTTTCCACGTTTGTTTGCACACGTGAACAGTGGCAACCAGTTTTCTAACACATTTATTTTTTAGTCTTTGCATCAGTACTTTTATTATTTTTGTTTGTGCTTTTTTTTTATGTTGGTGCAATATATATATATTCAGTTTTTATTTTTTGCTATTTTTATTTTATATGTTTTGAGCTCTTTTTTTCTGTTTCCTTTTTTTGTTTTTCTTTGTGTGTGCTGTTGTTTTACACTCACCCAGTTCCGAGTGCACCTCCCCAAGACGTAAAAAGCAAAACCGTCAATTCTCACTCCATCCATATTTCGTGGTTGCCTCCGCCAGAGGATCAGCAGAATGGCCGAATTTCGTACTACAAAATCAAATACATGAAAGCCGAAGGGGGAATCGATCCTACAAATGCTGCCGAGGTGAAAACTGACGCCAGTAAAAATGAGTATGAGCTAAGTGGACTCGATACGTGGACAGAATACAGGATATGGGTCCTTGCTGGAACATCCGTTGGTGACGGACCATTGTCACTTCCTTTGCTTATCCGCACTGATGAAGGAGGTACGTATTTTTGTATGGTATTTGATTGATTGTCATTTGAGTTTGATTGATTTACACCTCAGCAACTTCTTATTTTTAGGGTACATACTGTCAAGCCTAAATCTGAAAATAAAGGGGATGGGGGAGGGGGGTGACAAGCTGACCTTGTGGAAGAGGGCAAGATCGAGCCGGAATGCCATTCCGGTATTAAAAAAAATTCTCTCCGTTTTAGTCGTTTTTAAAACTTTTCTTGAAAAATACGTGTAATATATATTTTCATATTTTTCACCCCCATTCCAGTTACTAAATTTCACAAGAAGGGGGGGGGGTGCAGGTCTCCTTCCCTCCCCCCTCCCCTGCATACTGTATTTATGAGCGTAATAGCATAACTTCTATAAATGACTCCTAATGACTATGTTGAGACGTCATTTATAGTTAAGCTGACCATTTTTTCCAGAGGTAAAAACAGGGCCATTTTCCTAAATGTCAGTTGTTGTTGTTTTTTGTGAGCATTTTTTTTTTCGAAATACCCTTTGAGCGCATCCTCCATGTTGCATTGACCCTGATTTCGAACAATCAGGTAACACCATTGATTTAAAATATACCGTAAAATTCACACTAAAATTACTAGTCGTTGTAAAAACGTTCATTTCTTATCAGATTTGTTTCACAAAATACAAGTGATATCAGTTGAAGGAAGCTAGGCATGTACATCACGCGTTCAAACCATATGTAAATAGACAAGCTGGACATTGTTATTAACAAGTCATTGTTGTCCTTGAACTGTACATGGTTAAAAATAATATCACGTCTTATTTCTCATTCTACGTTATTGTAACGCACGATTGAAATTATATTTTTTTAACACTGCAAATTTTAAAACCGTCTCAACTTATTTTGCAACCTTGCAATTCTAACATTCTTTAAAATTTTTACCTATGATCACCTTCTTTATAGTAGGAGATGACTACGTCTCTTTGCTGGTTGGGCGAATGTTGGCTCAGTTGCTAGCACTCCAGTGTCGTAACCATCAGCTCGAGTCGTACCTTGGCCAGCGTTAATATTTGTCCGTTAAACACCCACCTTTTTCTCGGTTAGAAAGGGTGCTTGTGAGCTTGGAAATGTCACCTTCCTTCGGATGGGACGTTGAGTCGTGGATCCCTATGCACGTTAAAGAACATGCTGGATGACCTTGACGGAAGGTTTCCATCTGTCTCCTGTCGAGTGGGTCCCCTACCCCAAATTTCGTTGAGATCTGGCCATTTAGCCAAGTATGTGAAAAGAATGTGCCTCTCAGAGGTAAAGCAACCAATCATTGCTGGTGGTTTCTCAAGATGAGACTTCATTGAATAAACCGAACGAGACATTATTACTAATGTTCAGGACTGAATCTAAGTGGGGGAAAAGGGGGCTATGCTTCCCACCAAGCGCCAGCCCTAAGACATTTGGTCACCTCGAGCAATCCGCCCAAAGCATATTTTTACTATTTCAAGGGTTCTTGTGACCTAGCCATTTAGCCCGTTGTGTGCAAAAAAAAAGTGCCGAGTTAGAGGTAAAACAACCCTACTACTATAAACTTTTTAAAACAATTTTATAGATATTCCCAGCATTTGTAGGATCCAGCATTTGTAGGATCGATCCAAGGATCGGTTAGAACGCGTACTCGAGTCTCAACCGTGTCTGCATCATTAAGCTATATAGGGAACTGGAGAGACTGCTTTACTTAGAATGAGTGAGGTCGCTTATCGATTACATTTAGTCCAGTTGGTAAAAGAGACTTACCTTAATGATAACCTATGGGGAAACTCAGGATTTAATCAGAAAAATAATAAATCATAATAGCTTTCTTTCGTGTCCCCATTAGTTGCATGAATAATAACTATAAAGGATAGCCTTCAGAAGTATTTTACCTAAAACAATTATCAAACCTTTTTTTTCCCCGCAATCAAATAATGTTCAGATCCGGGATCAGTCATAAACACTCAATAGAAGAAACTGCTTCAAAGTTTTCAAACCTTGAACTACCAGTAAAATATGCATTTTTTTTGTGAGAAATCAAAAATAATAAAGACTGATATATATAGATATTGATACCCTTTGAAAGGTTAATTTTAGATACTTTTATTCTGTCTTTTTCATCTAAAGGTTTTTTTATATTGAAAAATTTCTTGATTCATTCTAATGATATTTTTTTCATATTTTATATATTAAAAAAAATTATATATCAAAAATGGCTTTTTTTTTTATATTAAAATTTTTTTATTCATTCTAATGATTTTTTTTCATGTTTTATATATTAATTTTTTTTATTAAAAATATTTTATTTGTGTTTGGCAAATGTTGAATTTTAATTCGCAAATAAATAAATTAATTTGATCAAAAATCGCCTAATATCATTTTTTTAAAACAATTTTATATATTTTAAATATAGTAAAAAAAATTTAATTTATGTAGACATTATAATTTATCGTAATTGCGTTTTATTGCTTTATAGTATGTTCCTATAATTTCATGCAGTTAAAGCGTAAGACTCAACGTATGTATTTTCGCATTTGGAAACCGTAGGATTTCGAATTAATGTTCCACTGTTAATAAATATTTTGAACCAAAAATAAATAAATTCTAAGATTATATTCTTAATATTGATAAATCAAGACTTTCTGTCCTTTTTTAAACTCTTGTTTGAAATACTTCTGTGCATATCATTTTGGCTAGCATTGATACATTTCCTTATTGACAAAAAAATATATTTTGTGATTACCTGCGAAATATCATTAATTCACAATCTTTTTCGCAATGATTGGTAGAGGCCAAATCAACAAAAGCTTCTCCCATAATTAAATTTTATTACAAATAAATCTAATATAAAATACGACGATTTTACGTAGATTAACACATAGAGCAGACCTGTTTTGCCACCTGGGCTCGTAGAAACTAAGCCACACTTTTACACCGGCAAATTATTAGAAGCAGTCTCTCCAGTTCCATGTATAGCTCAATAGTCTGCATTGAGATTTGTCTACCCTAACCCAGTCCTTGGGGCAGAAGGAGTTATCGATGAGTTTGGAAAGGCTGCCGTCCATCGGAGTCGACGTAAGTGTGCAGGAGAGCGTTATCCCTGCACTTTAAAGAACACGTTGGATGCGCTTTGTAGGAAGCTTTCATCTGCTTTCTAACAACTGTCCGATGTATCCCTTGTCCCACTCGCCCTGCCCACTGTTAGTAGGGGAAACCTATGGACTTGGAAAGGCCGCCGTCCGTCAGATGGAACGTTAAACCGTGACCCCGTTTGCGGGAGAGCCATACCCTGTGCACGTTAAAGAACGCGCTGGATGGTCTTGACGGGAGGCTACCATCTGTCTCCCAACAGCCGTTCCAGTGGGTCCCCTCCCCCAACCTTCTCTTTGCCTTCGGGGTTCTTGTGACTTGGCCATTTAGCCCACTGTGTGCAAAAAAGTGCCGCACAGAGGTAAAACAACAACCAATTCCCATCTTCCACCTTCTCTGAGCCTTTGGTGTCCTTATGACCTGGCCGTTTAGCTAACTATGTGCAAAAGAATGCCACTTAGAGATAAACAACCCAAACAAACTGAATCCTCAATATAATGGCCATCTTCATGGTTTCAGTTGCCGGTGTCCCACATACACAAAGACCCAATTCGCGACCCTGCATACGAAAAGAAAAATTACTTCTTATTTCACGTTTCTGAGCGTCGGTTTTAATCATTATCATAATTAACATTTGACCACCTTTAAAACTATTTAAGTGTCTGTAGAAGACAATAAATCGTTGGCAGATTTAAAGGATTTCCAAATTTTATTAGTTTACTTAAGTTCTCTAATTTAAATTTTCATTAACGTTGCTATGTTAGCAGAATAACGGATTTCCAGTTATTGAGTAAATTCTGAAAACTTGCGTATTAATGAAGAAAAAGTTCTGGGTAACTGATTTAAAGGCCTTCCAAGCAGTTTTTTCGGTTTCACTCAAGACTTCATCAAAAGAACATTCATCAACTCAGTTGTTTGCGTCCTTAAAAAAATGCCTTCCTTTCATTTTGGCGTCACTGACTCTAGTAATTTTTTTGTGTCAAATATTGGAATTCATCCTCATCTTTTATTCATTGCTTTCAGGAAATTTTGCATCAGTACAGGTTTCATGTGTAGAGTTGGCAAGTCAACTTTTTTGAGACTAATCAATGCATGCTGTGCCTTTCTTTACGTAGGTATTAAAGCTGTCCAGCAAGCCAATCGTTAACAACATAATGAGTTTTTTCTTTTCTATTCCATTCACTAAAGGAAACATCGATATTTTTTCTATATACGCCGCAAAAAGAGAAGCAGACCAATGACTTTCAGATCTTTTCAGTTTTTATTAAAGTTTATTAAAATTCTCTATATTTGCTTATGATTTAAGCTAGAGATTCCGGAATGAAAAGGACGAGGGTTCTCAATTAATAGAGCTTCAAGCTCGTAAGTTTATGTTCCCAGGTTCGAGTCGCTCTTCGGTTAAGATTCTGGTTTAACCGGGACGTGGGGGGGGGGGGGGGGTTACTTAGTCGGTAGCTCTCCAGGCTCGTAATCTGAAGTTCTCAAGTTAGAGTCCCACCTGTGCCAGCATTGAAATTTATCTCCGCTAAAACCTCACCATGCCTTTGGTCAAAAAGGGGACACCGATGGGTTTGGGGATGGCTCAATCAATACCCTGCCAATCTCATAATCTGCAGTTCCCAGGTTCGAGTCCCAACTGGGTCTGTGTTGAGATTTATCTCCGCAAAGCTCCATGCCCTGCCCACAGTCAGTAGGGGACACCAATAGGCTTGGAAAGGCCGCCGTCCATCGGATGGAACGTTAAGCAGTGGCTCCGTGTGCGGTAGAGCCATATCTTGTGCACGTTAAAGAACACGCTGGGTGGTCTCGACAGGAGGCTATCATCTGTCTCCCAACAGCTGTCCAGTGGGTCCCCTCCCCCAATCTTCTCTGAATCTATGGGGTCCTTGGGACCTGCTGGGCTTGAAAAGGCAGCCTTTCCTCAGGCGAGACGTTTTTAGCTGGGGAGTATTGATGTAATATTACAATTCAAATTTTCATCTCCCAGAGACTGAATAGCATCCTTTAACAGTGAAAATATCGGGGGGGAAATGAAAGCTTTAAGCGAATATTGCAACAGATCTATTTATCCTAGAAATCTTAAATTTTGATAGTAGAATATGATTCTTTTGAAATTTACATTCAGGCGCGGACTGGTAAGGGACCCTTAGTGTCACTGGCTTCTGGGACCTCATAAGAGCAGAATTTTTTTAATAATAATAATAGTAATTTTACAGAAATTCTACAGAATTTTTTAAAAGTTGTTGAAAATGTTTTAAGCTTCACGTATGAACTCTTAAAAAGAATAAGTATTGAAATCTTGAAAATGGAACTGAATTTTTTATCGTACCCAGTTTGCATTATTCCATTTTTTCACCATGTGCTTTGAGACATAATTGCATACATAATTGCAAGTTCAATATTAACAGGATATTTATTTATACAATTTTTGTATACGACTACAAAAAATTAATAAAATAAATACATTGTCATTAATAACATTAGTGATGTATATTAGCGGATTAGATATATGGCCAAAATGGACCACTAAATGAGGGTAATCAACTCCTTGTAATTACGCCTCCCCCTAAAATAATCTTTATGGATTTATTAACAAAATTGCATAGTAATACCTATATTTACTATACAAATAGCGTAACTGCAAAGAAAATTTTACCTATGAAACGTAATCAAAAGAAAAACATATCAGTTTGTAAAAAGCAAAAAAAATTGGAAAAAAATAACATATTTTGAAATTTTTATATATTGAAAATATTATATATCCATGAATTAAATACAGAATCTAACGTATGTTGTAATAAGTCATTCAGTGCATAATATAAAAATTGATTCTCGAAGAACATGGAGAAAATCGGATTAGAAGCAATTAAAACAAAATGATATTTCATATTTGGAATAGGGTAAACTTTCACTAACTGTATCAAAACTAACTTTTCAAGAAATATTACGTGAAAGATCGCAGTCTTTCTTGAGTTGACACTATAGATTTAGTTTTGTTCATTCCGATGGCAAAAGATAAAATACAAACCAACGAAAAGCTTGCTCACTTCTGCTATAATACTGATTTGCTTCTAAATGAAACAAAATAATATAACTAACAAAGAAACTGCTTCGGGATAAAAACACGTCAGCTGAAATACAAGAGGGAGACATTACCAAATTTGAAACACAAGGCACCTAGCCATAATGCACAATGGGTAAAAATAGTTCTTCAGTCCGACGTGTGTGGCGCTATTAATTGCCAAAAAAGAACACTCTAGTGCTTCAAAATTTGACAGAATGTTTTTACTTATTGCCCAAATTTCAGTAAGCAATTTTAAGTACAAAAGAAGGAAGAAAATCCAAAACGGGGGCGTGATATAGGCAAAAATATTTTCCATACTATTCCTATGAGGAATCTAATCGCTGCCAGATCCATTGTTACCAATGCCGGTATGGATTTATGTGCATTTGTTTCTCAATAACTCTGAAACAGTTGATCGTAATATTTGGTACACTGATTCTTCATATATATATAAGACGACGCATCATATTCAAAGATTAAATAGATCCATTGATTAGAACAAAAATCATAATAGCAATCGTCTGAACGAAATACCAAACATAAAAAATAATAGATCATTCTTACTGTTAGCATTTGTATGAAAATTCTGCATGAGCTGGTGGCTTAAAATAACTTGTAAAATTGATGGTGTGACAGGCAATGCATTTGAAACAAAACATATGTGCAGTTAGAACACGAAATTTTTGGCCTATTGCTACGTAGCATATTTGATTAGATAGCCCTATAGGGTAATCGGTTGAAACGATCAGAAAAGAGCGAAATATTCCTTAGAGAAAAGCCGTTTTCAAATATCTGTATTGATTCTAGCATTTAGAGTCAAGCAAATTATATTATGAATTTTTGATTCTGTCTGATGATTACCGCTGTCGTTTTTGCTCTAATCAACGGATGTATTCATCCCCAAACAGGACACACAATACACGCACACAAACTCATACCTGCAATTGAAATAATGAGTTGAAAAAAATTGGTTGTCCTGACTAGGATTCGGCCCTCTCACCCAACCTTCTCTGAGCCTTTGGGGTCCATGTGATCTGGCCATTTAGCCCATGGTATGCAAAAAAGTGCCGCTCAGAGGTAAAACAATCCAATCCAAATCCTGACTGGGATTTAAACCCATGTCTCCCGAAGCAAGCCGGGCTTCTTAACCACTAGACCACCAAGGAACTGACCATTTCTTCTACTAAGAGACATATAAGCCTTCCTGTTGTAGCGCCATCTGTTATCAGGAGTTGGGCAGCCAAGCCACCATATTTTTGATGGTAGTAATATTTGTCACTCATGCTCATAGCGTTATATAAACTATTCAGTAATAAATTATCAAGGAAAAGTCCTGTAGAGAAGGAAAACATCCTACGGGACTTTTTCTGTTATTTTTGTTATTTTTGTTATTTTTTTAATTTATTGCATCATACCTACAATGTCTTTTCTAGCCCCAAGATTACCTAATCGAAATCAGTATATATACGTGTTAAATTTGTGCTAAAGGATTGGGGGAACAGGAGATGATACAAACTAACCTTTACGCAATGAAACTCGGAATTTACAGATTGCATATTAGAAGTGAGACCCGGGCAGCACGGAACATGAAGGTTAAAATTATTTCTGAATGGAATAAGATTTATATTTTTTAGGTTGATTTTTAATGTCGAACAACATAAAATATTGGGCTAAAAATTATACGATTTTGTAATAATCTAGAACTTTATGTGAAATCTCAAACTTGTCTACCTGTTTTGAATTTCAAAACAGGTAGACAAGTTTGAGAGAAATTAGTGTCCGTGGCGCCCGGACACTAATTTATTCCTCTTACGGCATGGTGACGTCAATGTGTGTTCTAGTTTCAAACTGTTGAAAAACGCTTATCAGCGATTAATGGATCCCTATACTTCCCCAGATGCTTAACTGACTGCCCCAAATATTGTACGTGGGTGTGCCCCTTGTGTGGCTCTGAATTGGTTGAAAAAGGTCTGGTTGGCGAATATCGGGGATTGGGAAGAAGGGGCACTGGCGTCACCTACGATATGAAAGTTGCGAATGAAAAATTATGTACCAAGCATTTTTTGGAAAAAGTTATCACAGGAGATCGCTTTGGTTTGTGCCAAATTTGGCACATTGTAACTAGTATATATTTATAACAGAAATTATTCTTGCCGAATAGACGATATATTTCTTTCTTCATTCATTTTCCAGGCACTCCCCACCTTTATCTATAGTCTTTCTAAATGTCAGATATTTAAAGTAAAAGTAAATCTTCTTTTCAGTTCATCATTGTCTCATGTGCTTGAAGGAGGGAGGCGATTAAAATTTCTAAACAACCTGAAGAAATAAAAACATTCATTCTCGCAACATGCAAAAATCTGTAAGAATCTTCAGATTTCAATGAAGAAATCAAAAGAAATTCAAATATTTTTGTTTACTGTTATATTTACACGAGCACGATTCAATATTTATCTGTTTTTTAGTCGAGAAGAACATCATCAGATTGGAATATTAGCAATGCAAATCGATGAATATATTTGCATTTCTTGATGACATGACCGAATTTCCAGCTTCCGTTTTTGCCTGCAAAAACTTACGAAAAATGAATCTGTAAGAACTGAATAATGAAGTAGGAATTTTTTAAAGAGGTTACTGCAGGAAATGTCGAAAACTTGTTGCAAGTTATTTTGTATACTCGCGTTATTTTCAGAAATTGTAAATGATGATGATGATGAATGTAAATACAAATTCCCAAAAGATTACTGCATTTCTTAAGACTTTTTTAGAACAGCGTGGAACATTCAACAAAAACTTTTTTCATTATGAAAATTCTTACTTAGTTACAAATGTGTATTTTTGCATGTATGAAAGAAATCAATTTTAGCACACCAAGGATTGATCTTGGAAAGGAAGATCTTCCTGTAATAAGGAATAATACACCAAGGAAGATCTTCCTGTAATAAAAGTAGGAATGCGTATTCTTCGGTGAGAATAAAAGTACTGGTAGCCCTCATTTCCCAATTATGAAAAAATTGTAACAGTCAGTCATGCAATGGATAATTTTCACTGAAACGCTCCATAGAATGACTGAAAAAAATGACTCCATAGAATCGCCGAAAACACTGAATTTCATCGTACTTATCGTTTATACCTGTTCGCTGTAATAACAGTTATTTCATTGAGCAACTATTTGCTGTCCGTGTTATAAAAAAAAACACCATAAGGAAATAAAGTATATAATTCTGGAGGTTTTTTTTATAAAATGCCGTGGACTGTATCTTAGAAATGCAAAAATCGATAGGAATATAAAAAACGCTTCAGATGCTACCTGCTGATGGCGACCATTTTCCATATTTTCATGACCGTCAATTTGTGTTTTCAAGGCCCTCGTTGATTTTAACAATTATCCGACTGCCGCATTATTAAAAAAAGCTCCAGAAGATAATAAATCATTTGTTTTTGAGTGTTTTTTTTTATAATGTGGCCATGCAAGTGTCATAGGCAAGTCATATATGGTCATGTTAGTTTTCAATTGAGCAAAGACAACTAATGGATAGGTTTTACCTTTCGTGCTTGGACTGATGTGCCACGACCTTCGAAATGAAACTCCCACATGCGTTCTCACTTTTATGGAACAGCTGGACTGACACACACTGTGTGGCTTAAGGAAACATCAGTGTTCTAAGGCAAACGTTCCTTTTGGGTTTGTCTCAAATTACCATCACGGATTTGCTCTTCTGCTGGTTCTTTCTCCATCTTTCCAATTCTGCTGATCATCAGGAGATAATGGTTTTCTTGTTAACAGGAGATGCATTATATTTCTTTAGTATGGAACCATTTTCAGTAGCAACCTCAAAAGATCTTAGTGCTATTTTATGCATTACTCAAGCTTTAATTGGCCAGTGCTTATCCGTTTGTATCCTAATTGTATTATCTGGATGCAGATCTTTCAATTCTCTTCCTTTGTATACATTTTTTATGCTTGTATATGTTATTTTTTTCACTTTAAGCGATGGAAGTATCATTTTTATGCTCTATCAGATGATCAGCTGATGATTTACCATCTCCTAGTGGTGCGCTGCGATAATTTAACAATCCAAGTTTTCAATCAATTCTAGAGTCTGTAGCTTTTTTGAATAATCGTTTAACTGTTTGTACACCTTTTTTCTGATAGTTTCTTTGGCCTTTGATAATGAGGTTAGTGACTGCGATCGCTCCAGATGTGCCCTGAACTTGCCACACACGTTCAATTTTCAACTGTCAAACTTCTGAATTCCATTGCTTCGTATTATGGGCCATTATCAAACATGGCATATACCATGTTTTCCAAATATTCTTTTTAGTGCCACAGTCACGCTTTTGAACAATGTACCGTATAAGATTTCAACTTCTGGGTAGTTATATAGTCCTTATAGATTCATATTCTAACTCTTCCACGCATATTGGAATAAATGTTTTCCACATGAGACCAAGATGCATTGTAGTTCTCTGAATCAATGGCTCGTTTGGGTGTTTAAAATGGAACTTTTGATACGTGGAGCATTCTTTCACTATTCTCAATATCAGTATACTGGGCCAGTACAATAAATGTTTAGTTCTCTTTTTGCACTGTGCCTAAATGTCCTTCATGAATTCTAATTATTATTTCTTGTTTAAGTGTTTGTGATATTAAAGTTCTGGTACCTTTCAGTGAAAGACCATTTGCAAATGTTAGCTCTTTATAAGATTTAGTTTTGCATTCTGATCATTTGTCTATTCTTGAAATATCCAATCATTGACAACTTGCAATTGTTCATCTTTATTCGTTTTTACTTTTATGTAACGTTGTATCACTAAATAAAAATAAATAAATACCCCCTCAAGCAGCTGCTTGCCACAGAGGTCTGACAGGAGCCTGTCAGTTTATATGCCAGAGTAGAAGGTCTGAGAGGATGGCAGGCCCTCAGCAGAAAAACGACACAAACAGCCATGCCTTACCCGGGGCTCGAACCCAGGTCCCGTAGATCAGTAGCCAAGCGCACTAACCACTCGGCCACGGGCTAATAGGCATATAATTTACAATGGAATATACATAGATCTGCATCATTCATCTATTGAGCTAATTTCAGTACTTGGAATTATTGCTCTTAAAATTGTAACAAGTATAGGCATGTAATTTACAATGGAATTTATATGGATCTGCACCATTCATCTATTGGGCTACTTTCAATACCTGGAATTATTGCTCTTGAAACTAACAAGTATAACCAGTTATTTTCCTGGAACATACTGGGGATCAATTGATATTTTAATAGTTTCAAAAACAACCTTTGTAATCTTAATGGTACATCTGATATTCAATCTTTATTTATCATTATCTTCATTGCTTGTAGTTACCTATTCTATAGTATATATGGCCTTGAATTCTTTCATAGATTAGAACTAAGCGTAGAGCTTCCTTTTCGATTTAGACATATATTGTTTTAATCTCTATTAGAACTCTTGATGTATATGTCACTTGTTTACATTCGTTTGATGCAACTGTAGCAAAACTGCTCCTAATCCATTTCTGGACACTTCAGTAGATATTTTAATATCATCTTTACTCTCAAAATATTTTAAAATGGGTTTATTTGTTAGCATATTTGTTGTATATATATATATCCATTCTTTAAAATGCATAGCATTCTATTGCATCTTATTATGATTCTTTATTTAACTTCTTAATGATAATCTTCTTTTTCTGATAATTGTGGTAGATACTTTCCTAGGTATGTAATCATATAAAATATTCTATGAACTTCAAATGTTTTCTTCGGAGGTGGCATATTCAACTTTTGCAGGATTGGACATTATTCCATTTCCAGACAGTATCTCTTAAGACAATTATTTCTTTTACACGTAATTGACATTTTTTCTTTTTTTAATCCTGTCACTCTGTGGCAAGCGGCTGCTTGAGGGGGTATTTTTTTTTCATATTCCACTGGACAGGAAATGTTAAAATGATATTCTATATGGAATAAAATTTTATTTTTTTTAATCTATTTTTAGGGTCAGACATAAAATATGGGTCTAAAATTAAATTATACAAAGATAACTTTTGGATTTCAAAGCAGGTAGATAAGTTTGAGATTTCATATAAGACGACCAGATTTATTTCATCTCGTTGGCGTAAAATGTCGGTATAACGAATGCCAAATTAAGAAAAGCTTTTATAATGGCATTCATTCCCTCCCCATTATGTATGAAATGAAACTGTATGTAACAAGTATTTCTGTTTGATATAGACATGAAGTATAACAGAATATCAATCAACAAGAGATGTAAAACAAAGACTTGACAGACACAAGATTCTAACTTCTTCACAGCAACAGTAGCCAATTTAATAAATTTCGCTAAATGAATATAAAAATGTATTGAGTGTGTAATCAATTTAAAATCATGACTAAACCAAAATTTTCATTTCCTCTGGGGACAAGAAATCTACTACTCTGTGTTGAGTTGCCATGAAGTGTTGAAATAGCAGGAAACAGTAATGCTATTAATCACTTTTTAAAGCTTTTCAGCTGTTCTATAATAAAATATTAATATTTAATTTCAGCACTGTAATCAACAAGCAGTCCATAGTGTAAGTTCTGTAAACTTGTAAATAATACCTTACCTGTAAGAAAGCAGAAAAATTCCGAGTTATGTTGCAGGAAGTCTTTAAAAGTAGCCTAAAATTATTGCTATTGGACTTTAATAAAATAAATAAATAAATACCTCCTCCAAGCAGCTGCTTTCCACAGAGGTCTAACAGGAGCCTGTCAGTTTATATGCCACAGTAGAAGATCTGAGAGGATGGCAGGACCTCAGCAGAAAACAACACGAACATCCATGCCTTACCCGGGGCTCGAACCCAGGTCCCATATTACACAGGAATTTTCTCTCTCGTCACGATAAGTGGTAATGAAAATGGGCCCAAGCATTTGCCTCTTCCAAAAGATGGCTCTGCCTTCTAGCCCGTTATGAATTTGGCTTACTTGTTTAACAGAAAATCTCTTACGGGAGACCTAGAAGACAATATCAAAGGATGTAGTAAAGGCATATAATTTGGAAAGTTTTTGATTTAAAGATAATGTAATCCAGAATTTGCATCAAGTTTTGAAAAATATTTCGCACTTGCAATTTCAGATTCAATTTCTTGTCATTTAAATGTTGAAGTGTTCACATTTTTATTATTCAAATGATCTTTTACTGTATGCATACTCTTAATGAACTACCTTTCTTTTCTGCTGTTACCAATAAACTAACCCAGTCAGTAGTTTCATCTGTTTTCCTTATTATTACTTTAAACCTTTTATGCTTCACGTACCCCCTGGAAATGTGTATGCAACTGGCATACCCCTTGTATAGATAGATAAAACTATAGTTATAGTATAACAATGATTAATTTTACTTTGTTACTAGATCTAGCAACTTTTGAACTCTCACGGCATACCCCAAAAAATTTTACCGCGTACCCCACGTTGAGAACCCCTATTTTAGCGCAAATGGAACTCTTTATAACGGTTGTATAACTGGTATATAATCTTCTTTAAATCTACAGTATAGATGCTGAAACGATTGATAAATATTATATTAAAAATTGAGATAATTTCATTATGAATTTGTGCTTTCAATTGATTTAGCAATAGCTTAATATAATTTGCAAACTTTTAAAAAATATTCGGAAAATATTTTACTTGGAACACACTAGTTCTTATTCTATTCTGTATTACATTAAAAAGCTAAGAAACTGTATTTTCCTTGTTAATATGCTGGTTTTGATTTGCGGTCAAGACAATTACAATAAGTAAGAAATTGTTGTGAATTTAATTTCTTTCCTGTTTCGAAAAATAAATGTTAGCCTTTTTTTTGTTATTCCTTTATTTTTTCCTTTCCCTTATAGTTGTTTCTCGTTAATTTTTGTATTGTTTTTTTCAGTTCCTGGTGAGCCACGAAATGTTAAGGTCACAACTATTAATAGTACAACAATCAATGTGCAATGGAAACCCCCAGCTAATCGGGATCGTAATGGGTTAATCCGAGGTTATCAGATTCATGTGCAGGAAATGAATAAGGATGGCGACCTAGTCAATGAGCCTATGAGGTATGACGTAGCTGAAGAAGATGCGGAAGAATATAATGTTACAAGTCTTCAGCCTGATACAGACTATTCAGTTCAAGTGGCAGCTGTCACAAGAAAGGGGGATGGCACTCGAAGTCGTGCAAAAACTGTGAAGACACTTGGAGGAGGTAAGTTTCTTTAATCATTCCCTAAGATATGGGTAACATAACATTCATTGTGAATTAGTGTAAAGCTGGTTGTCCCCGAATAAAGCGATAGTTGCGTTTCTGAGAAAATTCATGCTATTTGGTGGTAATTTCCTCATAAAATAGCAGAACAATTGAGTAAGTAATTAGGGGTTATGTTTCAAACACCCTCAAACGACACTGATTTATTCTTACTAACTGAAAATGCCTAGGATTTCGTTTTTTTTTTGTTTTTTGGGGGTGGGGGTCTGAGAAAAAGAGAGTAGGTTATCCCACTTACTAAATTCATGAAATAATTTGATGAAAATGAAAATTTATGGAATAAAATCATATAGTTTTTTTTTTAATATAGCTTTGGTGTCAGACATATATATTTGGGCTAAAATTAGTTGATACAAAGACGACTGTTTTGTATTTAAAAGCAGGTAGAAAAGTTAGAGACTGCATATAACTGGATTTTTTGGGGGGAACATAGCATTTTAACTCATTTTCAAAAAACGAAACTAATTATTTGCACTAAGTTGTTTTTTTAACTTTGTTGTCTATTATCTATCCATCTGTAGATGGTAACTTTTCTTTTATTTAAAAATTCTTTTTGTGTTGAATAAGTATTGAGGAAGTATTAGAATTGACATTTTGCAAATCACCCCATAGTTTTAATACTGCCTCATAATGATCTATCTGTGCCAAAACTTCTGGTGGTGGAATGCAGTACCAGATCAAGGGGGGAGCAGAGCCAGGCATACATATAAGCTAACTAAGTTACAGTTTAGGGCTTGCAATATGAGGGGGCCTCAAAGAAATGCATTTCACATTTTACTGTGTTATGAAATAATAATTTTAATATTTAAATTAATCTAATTGTGCAAACACTGTTCTAGCAACTTACCATTGCTAGAATAATGCTTTCACCACATCAATTTTGAGTTCATTTTTCAGTTTTACTTTAATCAGAATATATATTTCAACTTTCGAATTTTTGTGGCCTCTTATATATGTATAGCTTAGGGCCTCTCAAATTTGCCATAGCTTAGGGCCTCAGAAGGTCAAAGTCTGGCCCTGGGGGGGAGGAATCTCCCTTGTCCCACATTTGAAAATGCTTGTAACCAAAACAGAGGTGAAGAAAAATGAAACTTGAAATTTTCAAGAAATTTATTAAAGATCAATAGAGCATACAGAACAAATTTATACCAGAGCAGCATTTCAATTCATTGTGACCCTTTGTCCCACTCTTTATTGTTTTCCAGATCTGGGAATCACAGAGTGTAACAGTTATGAGGTTTACATTGACAGCAACAATTTTTTTCCCTTATTCCCAAAGGTGTTGGGAAAACTATTTTTTTTTTTTTTGGGGGGGGGGAGGTTTAAGAGATAAATTAAAAATTCTTTTAAGTTGGATTGGTTGGATATAATGAAACACTGTGATTAACATTTTTTGAATTTTCCATTGATTTTTATCTTTAGAGGGAGCTAAACTTGTAAAATGGCAAATTTTTAAATGGCAATTACCAAATGATCTATGCAAGAAATTTTGATGGTATCAAAATGAGAAAGAAGTTTATACCAATAGTGGTATAAACTTCCTTAAACCTAGAGGGTGGAAAACCCCAACTTTTTGAAGAGATAAATGAAAAGTTTTCTTGGTTGTCTAGTTACTAATAAAATATTATTATTTGTTTTCCCAAATCGCCCATTAATTTGAATTTATACTGTTAGAGGATAATTTTGTTTTGTTTGAAATAGAGCATCCTATATTTGGCCAAGCTGATATGTTATTCTTTTAATTCATTGCTGTATTATGCTATGTAATTTTTATATATGTTATTTGTTAATCATATACTTAAAAAGAAAAACAAATCAAAAATTGAAATTAATTTTATAGATACAGACTGTAGCATTAAGATCACATTTGAATATGAGGCAAATGGGAAGAAAAAAAAAGGAGATGACACAAGGCAGAGAGTGGCAAAGTCTCAGTTCATTTCACCTATAGGAATTTTAACAATTTTATATGGGTTTTAATATTGCATTCAACATCATATGTACTAATTGTTTTCATGCCATTTTATTTCACTGTTTTCCTGCTCTGTTTAGTTACAGCATTAAAACTTTCACATCCACACTTTTGTCCTTTGTCACTCATTGTTGCCCATTAAATTATTCACAAATACCTCAAAGACATGGGAAAACAAAAACTGATACAAAGTGTAGCTTTTGCTGTAGTATGCTGGGAATCATCCTACACATGATTGCCATGTGAAAAGTATGTTAGAGATTGTAGTATTTGCAATGTTACCCTTATGTATGACTCAAATCAAAACAAATTTTTGTTGCTTGGATTCACATTATATGGGAAGTACTTCTATACTGAAATACAAAGACTGCTGAGACTGCTTATGAAGGGGGTTTTCAGATTTCTTTAATTAATGTGCACAGGGTATGGTTCTTTTGTATGTGAATGCTACAGCTTTATGTCCCAGGAACAGATGACAGCCTTTTGTATGTAGCCCATTGATATCCCCTTTCAGACTTACAGCACTGTATGGATTAGGCTGTTGGAAACAACAGATTACACTACTGACTGAGCCACCTCCACCTTAGAGATAACTTTGTAGTAAACCTTGCATCTTTTTATAATTTTCAGGTCTATTCATAGAGCTTAAATTTATGTAGTGGCCAGTTTTAAATATTTATGACACAAAAGTATTGGAAATAAACTTGTTTGAAATAGAATCCATTGCTAATAGGTCCACACAAGTCCTGCATATCCTAGGTCCAATTCTGATAATGAATTTTTTTTATTAGTGTTTTAATACTGCTTAACTCTGTGCACTAAGAAGATGAAATAAAATAGCATTACCATTAACCATTCCAGGGTCTAGCCTAAAATACTGGTCTACATCCAGAGCCCTGTTATTTTTTTCACTATGTTCAGTCCAAAAAATTAACTTGGGAACCTTTTTTTTTTGCTAAATAATTAATGAAAGGAATTATGGTGTATTATATACCAAATTAATCAGCATTTAATTTTGGATTTTACTGAAAATGAAATATTTGATGAAAACGACTAGTTTTAAGGATTGAGTAATAATGCATGTTTTAATTCCTGCAGTTCCCACCCGACCAGAAATGGGTGTCCAACTGATGCAAGAAGAACCTCAGTTGGTTGTTCAGATTCAGTGGTCTCGTCCCCAGCATACATATGGCCAATTACTCAGCTATCGTTTACGCTATGGGCGAACAGATGGTGGACATGTGGAGGAAACAGAGATCAACCCTCTAGATCAGCATACAAGTGTTCGCAACCTTGGTAAGTTAAATAACATAAAGTAAATTTGTAACTATAAATTATCTTTCATTAAAATTTTATTTCCTGTCACAAAAAAAGTTCTAAAACTTATTTGATGGATTAAAATGAATAAATATAACTATTTCCAGCTCTAACTTAATTTTATCATATCTATGTTAATCTAGTCATCTTTAATGAGGAACCAATGATTTTTCATTTACACTCCATATTTATTGAACTAATGTGCTTCAGGGATATTGCATTGGCCCATGGGGACATTGCTGCTGCTGCTGAGGTCTGGGTTTGAGTCCCACAATGGCATGGTTGTGTGTTCATGTTTGTGTTCATATATTGGATGAAAAACAAGGAGAAGCCTTAGAGGGCAAATGGGTCATCTCCATCCTTTGTGTACGGAACTACCTTCTTCCCTACTTAAAAAATTAAATGTTTATTGTTTCAATCCTGGAGTATTTATGTAAGCCAAGCTGCAGTGAGCCACAAGATTTGTCACTTTCATCAATAATTCACTTATTAATTATACACCATACTAATTTATGACAAGTATATGCCGTCCCATGGCCAAGTGGTTATCACGCTTGGCTACTGATCTAAGGGACCTGGGTTCGAGCCCCGGGTTAAGGCATGGCTGTTTGTGTTGTTTTTCTGCTGAGGGCCTGCCATCCTCTCGGACCTTCTACTATGGCATATAAACTGGCAGGCTCCTGTCAGACATCTGTGGCAAGCAGCTGCTTGAGGGGGTATATATATATGTCAATGATTATGAAAATTGCATTTTTGTGTTTCATACTGGTTTCATATTAAGCTTTTTCCCTTCCTTTGTTCAAACTTTTCCTACACTTATCCAAATCAGACCAAACCACAATTTCAGCTGTTACACCAAGAACTGGGCAGCATGAATAGAAGAGATTTCTGTATCTTAACCACCATTAGCAGCCTTTATATTTTGGCTAAAATCTATCTCTTTTGTGGGGCAGGGGTGGCTCAGTTGGTAGCGCACCTGGCTCGTAATCTGCAGTTCCCAGGTTTGAGTCCCAGCTGGGTCAGCGTTGAGATTTATCTTTGCAAAATTCTCCACCCTGCCCGCAGTCAGTAGGGGATACCGATGGGCTTGGAAAGGCCGCCGTCCGTCAGATGGGACGTTAAGCCGTGGCCCCGTGTGTGGGAGAGCCATACCCTGTGCACGTTAAAGAACACGCTGGATGGCCTTGACAGGAGGCTACCATCTGTCTCCCAACAGCTGTTCCAGTGGGTCCCCTCCCCCAACATTCTCTGAGCCTTCGGGGTCCATGTGACCTGGCCATTTAGCCCATGGTGTGCAAAAAAGTGCCGCTCAGAGGTAAAACAACCCAACAACCCCGTGTGTGGGAGAGCCATACCCTGTGCACTCTAAAGAACACACTGGATGGCCTTGATGGGAGGCTACCATCTGTGTCCTAACAGCTCTTCCAGTGGGTCCCCTTCCCCAACCTTCTCTGAGCCTTCGGGGTCCTTGTGGCTTGGCCATTTAGCCCATGGTGTGCAAAAAAGTGCCGCTCAGAGGTAAAACAACCCAACCTATATCTTTTGTTGTCAGCAGTTGTTCTTACAGTCAGATATAGAATTATGTTTCCCACCATTTATTGTGTTCCTACATCTGCTGGATTAACTTTTTCCCACTTGTCAATTCGAACGTCAGCTGTCACTTGAGAGTTTCTTCTGTTCTAAAGTGCTTAAAATTTTTAACTACTGAAAATTTAATAATAGGTAATAAAATTCATTTAAGTAAAATCATATTTGACAGCAACACTGTTGATTTATTCTTCAGCAGTTTATATTTTTTATGTAAATTAATAATGTATATAAAATGTTGCTAATTTTAAAATATTCCTGTTTTTCAGACAAAGGAGCAAAATATGAATTTCGCCTTGCTGGAAGGAATGCATTAGGTTGGGGTCAGGAATTCATAACCTACTTGGATACTCCTGAAGGAGGTAAGTTTCCTAATATATACCCATTCTTCACATCCCCTCAGTAACAGTCTGATTTTGGAGACTCCAAACACATCAGCCTTGTAGTGCCATTTTTCTGAAAACTTGAGGTTTTTGAGACTCCAAACAAGAGGAATTTTGTAAGTCCTTATTTCGAGATTATTGTTAAATTTGTTAAATCTATGGAAACATATTACAGCAGGCTGAGACCAAAGTTTGGTGACCAGATGCAAACTGTGAGAAATTTGTTTTGAAATTACATTTTCATTTTTCACAATTGATGCATTTTATTTAATGTTAAAAAATCGGTGATTTGGCTTAAATGATAACATTTTCAAATATTGATAAACTTGTTGAACTGTTAATTGAATTACAAGGTAGCAATAAGTCAAATGACTTTTACACATTTTCACTTTGATGTTTTGAGTACTAAATTTTCAGCCCAAATCCTGTAGTAATTTTAAAAAATAAACAATGAGAACTTGTTGCAGAGCCCAAAGTAGTAGCTTGCATATTTGAAACCACTATTGCTGGTATGTAACTAGAAAATATTTTTGAAAGGGGGAAAACAAAATTTTGGTTGAGGCTGGAAATGAAAAAACTTGATATAGGTGCAGTATTTTTGAACTTTCTGCTGGTAAAGTATATAATCACATGTAAATGCAATATAATGTATAGCACATGGGTTAAAAACAAACAAATGCACATAAAAATATTCATTATCTTTTTCCTTTTAGGGAGTGGTGACTATGTGATGCACTACTGCATCTTTTCTATTTTTATTTATAGTTAGAGCTGTTATGAAGCCCTAACGTCATCACATAGTGTCATTTCACTGAAGACAGAGCACTGTCCTTGCTCTGAAAAGCTTCTGAGTTTGCTCCTAAATAGTTTGAAGGTTAAACTTCAAAATTTTATTGCTCAATGAAAGAGAACTTTAAGTCATTTTAATTACTACATTCACCTCTGGAATCCTAAGAAAAAAATGCATTTCAGTAGCTTTAATTACAGCAATGTTAGATTAAATGTAAAATTCCCAAATTGATTAATTAACAAATGTTAACTAACTAATTAGCCACAGGTCATGGTAGAAAAAAAGAATAGAGCAAGGTAGTTGTTAAATGATAAAGTGCTTATTAACACTCATATTAATAAACTTCATTGAGCTCTAACATCTACATATTAATCATTCTTAAATCAAAGGGTATCATTATGATAGCTTGTAAGTGCAAACTAATAATCCATGCTTGTTACAGGGTCAATATCAGTGCATTTTTTTAAATTTGCTTCATTGGTACTCTTTCCAAAAATTTTAACATAAGTTGAAAAGGAAAACTGTAGAATCAGTTGCAAGTTTTCTTTTCATACATATACACTGATTGTGCAGACTCACCTGCACAATCAGTATACTTGTATGAAAAGTATTTACATACAATTTTGTATTTACAGATACCAATTGTGTAGGTGAGCCTGCAATCAATATCTGTAAATGTTAATGCGGGCTCTGTAAATTACTAATTGAAAAACAATGGTATTTTTTACCCTTGAACTGCTGGATTAATTATTTCCTTTCAACATGAAAATTTAAAGAGCTCTAGAATTTTATCCTGAAGTAAGAAACTGGCAGAACTTGGTCATGTTGTTGTACACAGTGACAATTTGCTATTCACATGTTAATTTTAAAAAACGTTTGAAAAAAAATTATTTTAGCAAAAATATAAAAATTTGCAGAAAGTTCTCCAGAAACTGTAATGTCTCTTGGCACCTTAAGTATTAATAATGGGAGGGAGTAAATGTTGAAATTTATGCAGAATTCTTTATTTCAAGTTTTAAAAGAATTAGTTTTCTTGTGAATCAGATTACTTAAATACACCACCAACTTCTTATAAAAAACAATGCCATAGAAACTTGCATTTTTACTATGAAAATATTCTGAGTGTAATAGTTGTATTTTAATGCCTAATTTAATATATATAACGAATTTTTTTCTTTCCTTCAGTACCCACAGCACCACCTCAGAATCTTAGTCATAAGCTGCAAAGTCCAACAACAATGGCAGTTAGTTGGGATCCACCAATTCCTCAATATCGCAATGGGCATGTTATTTACTATGGCTTACAGTTTCATAAAGCTTCTGATCACTCCCCTATAGAACGAAATACTACTGTCACTCGCCAAGTATTCAGGTAAGAAATATGAAAGAATTGTATCTGTATAAAGTTGTTCTATAAATTTTTAAATTATAGCTCAGAAATTCCTAATTTACATATCCCTATTCTGCTATATTCTTCGTTTTGCAATACAAGAATATAGAATTACCTTTCCTCTGCAATCCAACCCTCTAAATCCAAATCTTTGGACAAAGTAAGATCATGATTTATAGTGTTAATGTGTCTTAAAACCACGGGTTCTATGATACTAATTAGTTTGCAAAAAAGATAAATTGAAAAAAAGTGCCATTAATTAAAATAAAAAAACTTATATCCATTCATTATTAAAGAGGGTTCTGAAAGAAGTTTAGCCAGAAAGTCATTTTCTATAAGTGTTTTCCTTTTTTTGAGTAACAATGAATATAATTATTGCTTAAGTGCTTCCACTATTACTCACCAAGACAATAAACAAAACAATGTTTTTTTCTTGTAATATCAGAAAGCAAATGCACTAACTAGAGAAAATATCTGGAATTTCCTATCATTTTGTACTTTACTAAATTCTTTTAAAATGTTTTAACTTCTAGAAATCCTAATAATTTTTCTTGTAATCAATAGCTAAAATTTGTTCAATTCAATCCGTATTTCGCAAACTACTCTTGTAGATTGCTAAATACAGATGTATTTTCAAATATTAAAGGGCTGGGAGATATGCAGGATATTTTACTATGGTGTCTTTTAAAAGTTAAAAGTATATTTACTCAGAGCAATATGGAATACATTTAATTTTCACGATTTTTGCTGTATTTACAATCCAAAATTTAACTTGAGTAAAGTCTAAATTAGCATTTTCACTACATTCTTTCCATTGCTACCATGCAATGTGATTAGCGATTTTAAATTTTCAACATTCAAAACTGTTTGTTTTGTTTTTTTAAGTACAAAGTCCTAAATTTGATATTACTGTTCAATGTAATGATGATAGCTAGCTCAGGTGTTGCATTCTCAGCTCTGGTTGATGATGTCTTCTTCTGCACCAGTATGAAAGAAATGAGTGGTATACAAAGCAACAATAACATCGAACTGTTCCCAAACTGTGAAGCAAGTTCAATACCAGCGCAGGAGGAGATATCATCCAGAGCCAAGAATGCAACATCTGAGTCAGCTGTCTCATTACATTGAATGGTAATATCAATCAAATTTAAAACTTTGTACTCTTTTTCTAAAAAAAAAAGCACTTTATGTTTTGAATGTTGAAAATCAAAAATCGTTAAGCACGTTGCATTGTAGCAATGGAAAGAATGTAGCGAAAATGCTAATTTAGACCTTACTCTAGTTAAACCTTCAATTGTAAATACAACAAAAATTGTGAAAATTTAATGTGTGGTGTATTATGGTTATTGTATTTAAGGGTAATTGTGAGCAAATGAAATAGATTTATTTGTAAATTTGTTTTAAAAGTAAAATAATTTTTTCCTAAGGTATATATAATTCCTTAACAAGGAACACAAAAAACAAAAATAAGATTAAGGAAAAACACCCATTAGAGTAATAACCTGTCTGTGGATCCAAATAACATGAAATATATAAAAATATGCAACAGCAATCATTTATATATGACATGTTTCACTCATTTGTGGAATTCAGAATGTAAATTCAGTGTTATCGAGTTTTTGAATCCAGTTTCTAATCTTAATGCTGTATATTCTAAAACTAATTTCATTCTTTATGTTATCAAGTTATCAATGAAACAGATCAACAGATAGTGTATTTGGCAAATACACCATCTGTTAAAAAATGTATTTGCCAAATAAGTTATGCAATTTTTTTAAACCCAGTTCCTAATTTTAACTCAATACATCTTAAAATTAGGTCATTAATTACTTCATCTCATGGATTATTAAAAATTTAATTGCCAACTTAATGCTTTGTTATAAAACTTTTGAAAGTTCTGACTTGAATTGAAGCAAGATTACCTGCATGCAGATCTCATTTTTCTACTTATTCATATTTTCAATATTTTTAAGTATGTAAAATGGCAAAGTTTTCCTAAAGTAAAATTTCCAATTTAATATATTCATTTATTACATGATAAAATTTTCTCGTTTAAATGCATCTAACTACCTAATTTTGTGTACATTTAATTAATTTCAGTTTAGAGAGATATGCCCCTCCCCTCACTTAGAGATCACTTGGAGACTATATTTTTTTGAACCCAGTTTCTTTTTTGTTTTTCCAGTTTATGTAGGATATTTTACTATGATGTCTAAAATAACCCACTAAGATTTTACCAAGCATTATACATAATTTTTATGCACAAAATTTCTAATGTGATAAAACTTGGAAATGGCTGAATTTTTAATGCATCATTTACATAACACCTCAAAATAATTTACTGTTGATAAAATCTCGAAGTATTTAATGTTGTCAGTGCTGTAAATCTTCCCACATAAACAAAATTCTTATAAGCAGTTTAATTCATGATGCATCATTTTATAATTTGGAAAATTTACTACACCTGATTCCAAAATTAATATTAACCAAAATTATCTATGTTTAAAATTAATCTGTTAGGTATAAAAAAAATTTTTTTACTGCAACCTGATACTAAGAGTAGTTTATTTACCTGTAGTCTTCTGGGCAAGCTTATCTTTTATTGTTATTAATGCATAATACTGCAGTATGATTTGCAATACATTTTGGCAGGCTGAGGAAGAAAAAAAGCATGAATGAAGTGCAGAGCTTGTTTTTCACTTATTAATATCTGAAATATTTTCTTCAGATTTCAAATCTCCCTCACAATTCCATTGGCAATGTTGTTTCAAACTAATCAATTTAATAATTGTTGTATAGGTAATTATTTTGTCTTAGTTAACCACAATACTTTATATATATATATACCAATTAACCGACTTAAAATTGTATGCTATACAGAAAGTATAATAATATTAAATGTTACACACTTATTAAGGAAGATATCACTCTGAAGTTAATGTCGATCAGTTTTAGAGGAAAAATTGTCTTGAGCCAGGTGGGATACGAACCCACGACCTCCTAATAACATTTCAGGTGCTCTGGACCACTGAGCTACTGGCCACCAATCAAGATCTCCTCTAATTGATGCTATGAACTTTCTACCCACAGTACACAATTCTCCATGTCTCATGAAGGCATTTGCCTCAACCTCAAGAAACAATGACAAACATGTCATGAAGATGGTAAGTACATTCTGAGTGTGCAATTGGTTAAATGGACACAATAATAGTTACACAATTGTACCACATTTTAGGGTGTAAAATAATTTATATAAATTTTGTATTCTTTGGCATTGTCATCTATCATTCTACTGAATAATTATTCAATTGTCATGATTTTGTTTCATATCAAGAGTCTACTTAATAGCTACCATGAAATGGCATCCAAATGTATTAAGATGCAAATATTGTGATATTAATATAAATTTTTACAAAATCTATAAATATAATTAATAAATATATTTATTAAATTAATTAATATAAAATAATAAAATATACAGTGTATTGGAATTTTGTTTCAAAAAAGTATGCAAATATTTATATTTGGATTAATTTAGTATCAGAAATATGTGTTGTACAACAGTGGTTCTTTACTCATAAAAGATGTTTGCTTGATTAGTTCACTGGATGAGAATACAGAATATGTATTTAGAGTTCGAGCTTACACTGTAAGAGGAGCTGGGCCATGGAGCAGTAGAATCACAGTACATACACCTGGTGATGTTCCTCCAGCACCAACAAATGTGCAAGCGATGGCAACATCAGATCAAACAGTAGAAGTGTGGTGGGATCAAGTGCCATATTTTCTGGATATTTTAGGATACCAGGTAAATTAAATTTATTTTGAACTTCTCATATTTTGTTCTCTACCTTATTGGTTGTTTAAAATGTACTGTTCCTATAAGAAAGTTTATGAAAGTGTTTCTTTTTTATTATTCATTCATTGTGTAATTTTTTCACAACTCATTCCTTATGTTAAGAGTTGAAATAATGAGTTGAAAAAAATTGGTTGTCCTGACGGATTCGAACCCAAGTCTCCCTAAAACAAGACACCAAGTAAGCTTCTGGGAGACCTGGCTTCGAATCCCAGTCAGGACAACCATTTCTTTCAACTCATTATTTCAAGTTTCCTTGTCTATAGGACTTTTCATGTGATAATTTATTACTGATTATGTTAAGAGAACTTGCTTTAAAAGAATTACTAAGATCGCTAAATAAATAACTAATAATTTAAAAGAATAACTAAATATTTTGACAGAAATTTGTTGAAAGTTTGACAGGATAAACTACCACAGAACAAACCAGTGGGGGTACTCAAGACCTTAGCAGAACTTCTATACAATTTTCATGGCTTGACTGAAATCTAAATCTAGCCCACTTTTTACTACAGTTCAGTAAATAAAATATCAATTGCTGATATCAGAATATTTAAAACAAAGTGCCATTCATATGTAACAAGATACTAAATTTATATCAACAAAGTAATTATAGTATGTGGCCATTGCCAATATTCCAATTATCAATAATGATATAAAATATTCCTAATCTAATGCAAGATGTTCATTGATACACAAGCCAGTCTTATAAATTTAGTAAACCTAGGCAAAATCTGAAACACATTAAATAAATATTCACTTATATTTTGCACTAAGTTGCATTTTTTTGTTTTGCTCATTTTCAAAAAATTTAGGCAGTTCACCAGTTTTGTTTTAGGAGATAAATGAAAAATTATTTTTATGTTGAATAGATATTAATAAAATATTATGATTCACTTTTTATTAAATTTTTCTATTGTTTTATTCCCACTGGTATAGGGTGTTAAACTAGGAAAATTGTAAAACTTCAAACTGATATTCTAAACTCTTGAAATTTGAAATTAAAATAGTAAGGTATGGCAATCAAGAGGTTTACATTGACAGCAACAATATCTTCCTACCCCTAATTAGGTGATGGGAAAACTCAATCTTTTTGCTTTATGAGATAAATGAAAAGTTCCTCTTTGTTTAGATAGGTACAATATTACTATTCACGTTTTCTGAATTTTCCATTAATTTGAATTTCGACCATTACAGGAATCTATCAGAGGCAATTGGTTTTTCTAGTTAACCTTTCAGTAGGTGCAGGGTTACAAGATATATGATTGGGCAACTGGTCTACATTTATTTTTTAATTAGCTGGAGTCTTTCTAACATTTTTTAAATATAAATATGAGATAATGTAAAATTTTGTAATGCAAAACACAAAAACATGTATCAGTATGCAGTGTAATTTTTTTTTTTTTGATTATATTTCGTTCAGCCATTGCAGCCACACTTCTGAATCACAGTTATGATCAGTTTGTTGTCTTTTTGGAGTAGATGTGAAATTTTTTTCTCTCTATCAGCCTAAAAATAAAGTGAAATGAAAAGATTAAAAAATAAAGCAGTTGACCAGTTGTGAAAAAGTTTTAAGTGTCACAATAAATAAGAAAATCAACAAAATAAATGAAAATCAGTTGCATGTTTAGGCTTATATATTAGGCTACTTGTAGACCATTCAGAATAAAAATTGCATTGTGTAAAACCTGATATACAATGCAAAGTCTATTAAACAGCTACTGAGAAGGATGCATGGGTTAAGAGTTGGATTGTTTTACCTCTGAGCAGCACTTTTTGCACACTATGGGCTAAATTTGCCAGGTCAAAAAGATCCCAAGGACTCAGAAAAAGATGGGAGGAAGGGACCCACTGGGCAGCTGTTGGGAAATAGATGGTAACCTCCCATCAAAGCCATCCAGTATATTCTTTAATGTGCACAAGTTTTGTTCTCCCACACATGGGATCACAGCTTAATGTCCCATCTGATGGAGAGCAGTCTTTCCAAGCCCATCTGTGTCCCCTACTGACTGGGGGCAGCGTGAAGTTTTATTGAGATAAATCTCAACCCTGGCCCAGGTGGAACTTGAACCTGGGAACTGCAGATTATGAACCTGACTTGCTACCAACTGAGCCATCCCCACCCCATGGGTTAAGATGTCTAAACGAGAAACATGTCACAAGAATGTACAGTCTGTACCTGTAGATCACATTGTTACTGAAGGATTAAAGAATAAATATTGAATAAACTCAACATATTCAGTATACACATGGAATTTCCACTTTGTAAGTCGATTGAAATTTTTAGAGGAAAAACAATTTTTCCTCTAAAAATTTCAATTAACTTGATAAAGCTGGAACAATTTTAATTCAATTGACTTGAGCTTTTCAATTTTTTCCAACTGACTTGAGCTGGGTAGGATATGAACCCACGATCTCCTGTTATCAGGAGATCGTGGGTTTGTATCCCAGCTCAAAAGATCAGAGAAGGTTGGGAGGAAAGGACTCGCGATCTCCTGTTATCAGGAGGTTGTGGGTTCGTATTCTACCTGATTCAAGACAATTTTTCCTCTAAAAATTTCAGTTGACTTACAAAGTGGAAATTCCTTGGTGGATTAAAGAATATAATTTAAAATTGTGATTCATTATAGTTTTAGCTTCATGCATTATGCACCATGAACAATAAATTTGTAGACTTTTGAACTCAGTCCTAGTCTGGTGTCTAGCTGGTCTGTTCATAAGATGATCCAAGTAATACAACAAAGCTAATACATTTAAATGGCATCTCTTTTATAGCTGTGTCAAGGCTTAATTGATTGCTTAAAACTTTCTAATTAACTGCTTAAAAATTAACTAAAAAAAGTACAAATATAGGCCACAATTGGCAGAACCATACAATAGTAATATAGAACCCATATGCATTTAGCCAAAGATTTCCCATTTTATGAACTTTTTCTTTATTAAAAATTGAGAAATAGGAGCAAAATATGTGTAGTCCTACAATAAAAATTAAAGTATTTTCCTTTTCTGTATTTTTGGCAAAAATATTTTACTTATATAAAAAAGTGTTTTTTTAGGGTCCCTTTTTATGGCACCTATTTCCACCCTCCCATCCACTTCTGCACAGTTCTGACAACTGCTACAGTGTCAAAGACCTTACTGTTTCAGTGATCATGTCTTTGTATCACAAAAATCATACATGCTAAGAGTATTTTCTAGGTATTAAAAAGAGAGAGATTAGATTCAACAAAGCAGACCTAATAAAAGTTACCTAAACTAAAAATTTATTCCAAGTATTTAAAGTATTACACACTAATTTTTGTAGACGAGTATTTCGTTTCATAAAAATAAAGATATATATCCAACTCATGTCTCAAGGATAACATTTACTAATTTGAAGTCACCAACTGAATATTTAAATGTTGCTCTCTTTTAGGTTCTGTATATACAGACAGCTGTGGAAGATTTAGATGAGTGGAGCTTTCGAAGAGTGCCTCTTACTTGGTCAGCAGAACTAACTGGGCTTGACAGCCATGCCATGTATGCTATAAGAGTGGCAGCTTTTACTAGGCAAGGGCTTGGCCGTCTTTCAGAACTCATTTCAGTCAGAGTTACTCCCACAGGTAAGAACATCTTACTAGTTTCATAGTTAATGAATATTAAATAAAAGGACTTATACTTTTAGCATTTCTTTTTGATATCATTAATTAATAAAGAAAATAATTTTTATGTGTATATTTCAGGGTGGTAATTTCATGTTAAAGTTGCTTTACATGGCATTAATGTCACTAATATTCATTTGCAAAATCAGATACTCTAAACACATTAAAAATTTCAGTTGATTACTTAGGGGGTCGCCTAGCATTGATAAATTCATGGAGTCCATAAAAATTAACTAAAATTTGACATGTCCTTATATATATATATCAGCAAACATTTTCAGGTGTCTGTAAAAAAATGCTAACATTTTGCAAAAAAAAAAATTGTTATTTTTGACAAACTTAAACATGGTGTTCTTCAGTGATGCACAAAAATTATATCTGTGTTTGTAGTTTTATTTTGTGAAACAGAGTAATGTAGTAGATTATGAAGATCTGGTTTTTAGTAGTATAATTAACATTTTCTTTTATCACTGTCAACAATATGCCACATATTGGTCTAAGTTTTCTTTGATGCATATTAATTTAATATTAGATTTTTAAAAAATTTCTTGTGCTCTCTTTTAATATATTTTTCTTTAGAACCTTCAGAAATTAACACTTTTTATACGGAAATATGTTTTTGTCAAAAGTACAGAAAAGAAACACATTTTTTATTTTTATCCTTTGACTATATATTTTATTTTGCTCCTATCCTTACACCCAAAAAAGTTTTTCAAAATAGCCATATAACAAAAGAGTTCATCATGTTGTAGAGTGATTGTTCTTGGCATGAATAGGCCTGAATAAAAGTTACCTAAACTGAAAATATATCAAAATATTACAAACTAGTTACTTATAATATATAACTTATATCTGAAACACACAACTAGATTTTGACTAAATATTATTACAATGGGGATAATCCTTTATTAAATAAAATGTTAACTCTTTTTAAATGCTAAAAAAAATATAATTTTAGCCATACTTCACAAATTTTTCTACAAACACACAGCAGACAGAAAAATTTATTATTATAAAATTATGAATACAGGATCTTGATTAAAATGACTATAGTTTGTCAAAAAATTCATGGTTATGCAAAATTAAACGTTATTTTTGTCAAGGTTTTGGAAGTAATATAAAAACTAAATCATTTCTTATATTTCTGCAAATCTTTATCATGTAAAATGCATTAATGTAATATTTTTAGATGTCCCAACTCAGCTACGTGCTCAGGATGTAACAACTCATGGAATGATGCTAATGTGGAAGGCTCCCACAAAATTGGATCCCATAAAGTATAAAGTAAGATTTTATTCACATTAGCAGTTTAAATGATTAATAGTAATATAGTTTTTAGAAAATTAGTATGCCTGTAGTTGTCCTTATTTGTGTTTTTATGTTGTATAAGAAATCATGACAAGCTTGGATAAAACTTTAAGATACATCTTTTGTGTTAAAATTCTTTGCTTTCTTTTAAAACAAAAAAACTTTAGAGTTAATATACAGACATCTCAATAGGCTTTTTTCACTAGTGCCATTGTAATCCCTATTTATATGCAAAGTTGGTATACATTTTTCTTTAACAAACGTGATTAATTTTTTTAATATTCTATATTTGGACAAATTTAATCAAATGTCACAGGAAGATACAAAGATAATGTGATAAATCATGAAAAATTGGTCCAAAATACCTTATATATATATACACACACATCATAAAAACACAAAAGAAAATTCATAAAAATGTGGGGGGATGAATACAGAATATATAATCAATAGGAGATGTAGCCCCCTCTAGAAGTAATGCAGGCCTAAAAATGCCATTCCATGTCCTCAATAAGATAATCAAGAGAATGGGCACCATGTTTGCACCTACTGCACCACTTTGTACAGTTCCTTTTCACAATAAGACCTGAAGACAGAGATGTTGTTGTTACTCTGAAGTTCCATTGGGACAGTAGTTCAAAATAAAATTCATCTTGAGGGGTTGTAATGATAAGACATCTTTGAACAGGGGCATATCACTTTCAGCTTTGGCCCTAATGCAACATTTCTTTATGGGGCCTCCAGAGTCACTTTTTATCACATTTTTAAAAAACAACAGATAATGTGTTCATTTTGTCATCTCTGCCTGTAGACATTGAAATATTTATTTTCAGAAAGGAACTAAAAATGCTTTATGTATTGAATAGGTATTGATGAACTATTATGATATGCACTTTCCGAATCACTTTAAAGCTATAATTGTGCCATCTAATGGTGTAAAAAGTGAAAATATCAAAATTTTTAACAAATATTGCAAACAATGTATTTATGCTAAAAATTTGAAATTTTGATGGTGGAATGTGAAGTTTATGAAGTTTTTATTGGGAGCATTGAGTTGACCCCTTATGCCAGGGTTGGTGGGAAACAAGCTGTTTTGTTTTAAGAGAGAAGTGGGAATTCTTTTTTCAGTTAGGTAGATATTAATGAAATGTTATGAGTCACATTTTTCAAATCATTGGGTAGTTTTTAATTTACATCATTAGAGGGCACTAAATATGGAAAATGCAAAACTTTTTATGAATATTGCAAGCAATCTGCTTATGGTAGAAATTCGAAATTTCAGTGGTAGAGTGTCGAGATATTCTACTGACAGCAAATTTGCTCCCTTTTCTCAGAGAAGGTGTGAGAAAAGCAATATTTAAAATTGAAGGAATAAAAAACAAATATTTTGTATTTTGTATAATTACTAATAAAATGCACCCATTCCTTGATTTATACAGTAGATGGGTTCTAAAAAATCACCATGTAAATCAAAACCATGCAAATCGAAACTAACAATATATGGGGGGAAAAAAAGAGGGATAAGTTCTGAAAAAAATCATTGTCATGAATAAAACATACTTTGAAGTTTTATTTATAAAATTTATCGCAAATGTCAGTTAAGCAGTAATAATAAACTTTAACATAGCATTATTTTGTACTTTATTTGTACTAAATCGATAAGCTTAGATTAATTTCTCATTTCAACTTTTTGGTCACGAAAAATACTCATTGGTAATGTAGACATACACGAATTTTAAGACAAAGTTTGAAAGAAGGAAATTTATGAACTGGATATAAGTTCAAATTTAAGCATTTGTACTAACACTTAGTGTCTTTATTTTGTAAAATTAATATTTATATGCTATTTTATGAAACAGTGTACTTAGGAATCAGCTGTATTTAACCTATATAATAGTCTACAAAGTTAAACTTGTTGCTAAAAATGAGATGATAATTATCTCATTTTTAGCAACAAAAAAGCAACAAGAAATTTTAGCAACAAGAAATAAATTTACTAGTCTGAAAAATTCAATGTTGAAAAAACAGATCTCACTGCTGTTTTAAACCAGGCTTCATTTCATTAAGTGTTGCAAGACAGAATGCATTTTTAGTGAAAGAATATAAATATAACTTGTTACAGATGATGAATTCATTAATACAGAAATTTAGTATTATCTATTTATTCCTGAAAATAAATGATATCAACTAAAATCACTTAATTGATTTTTACTTTGGGATGCAGTCTAATTGATGTCTCCTAATGACATCTCCCTTGACACCATACCACTGCTACTTCATAATATGTGTTATACTACACATATAAAAAAAAACTCGCTCCATACCATGTAAAACCGAGTCTATAATTATGTAAAATGAAACTGGTTGCAGTTTCTTGACTGTGTGTAAAACCATGTAAATCAAATACTGTGTAAATCAAGAGCTAGATGTACTACTGTTTGCATTTCTTCCCCATGATTAGTTCAAATTGACTCTTAAACCAGTGGGTATATCCCTGTGTATCTGTTTGTTTGTTGCATGAGAAATCAGAGCAAGCATACTAGTTTCACAACAGAGAACAGAAAATTTTAAGTTGTTAAAAGTTTTTAGGAGAAAACTCAAAATATACTAGTTTCTATTCTATCTCCACCCTTTGCGTAGGGGAATACCTTCTTCCCTTTAAAAAAAAACTTTTAAGGAGTGAAAAAAGGTAGATAAATGAAAAACTTTTTGAAAATAAAATTCTCACATGCCAAAGGTGATATATGCTTTCTTGTCTATAGATAAAAAAAATCATGATAACCTTTCTGTCGTTTAACTTACGAGATAATTTTTTTATCAATTTTAATTTTGAAAATGGGTGTTTACTGTTTGTGTAGTTACCAGTAGCTTTTAAAAAAAAGGGAAGAAAGCAGTATAAAAATCTTGAAAAGATAAAATAAGAGAGTAGTTTTGAATAATCAATTAGGCACTTATGGTAAAAATGTTTGTTCTTTCTTGGTATCATTATCTAAATGACAGAAGCTGAGCACCAAATGAAGATGCTAAATTGGATTTATATTCCCTGTTAGGAAGTGCTGCAGCATTGTTTACTTCTCATAAAGTTTTTTGGATGCAGGGCAAGACATTGTCAATGATCTCATTTAAACTCTTAAAATGCCTTTTTAGTACCATAATGGCTCGTTTGAAAGTAACATTCATTGCCTCGATTTTGAAGCCATTTTGTTCATTCTTAAGCCTCTGATACTCAACATATTTATAAAATATATGGATAGGTTTCTTATACGTTTGATTTTAGGCATCCAAGAAGTCTGAAATCTTGGTTCTACGCCTACATCAATGCCATCAAAAGATGGCATTTTCATTGAATTTATTAAAATTGTTCCCCAATTCCTGCAAGCCTAATAACAATGTGTGAAGCAAATTTGGGGGGGGGGGGGGATTTTGAGAGGTCAACATCTGGAGATTGCAGAAATTTAATGACATCATCTATTGATTTCAGAATTTTTAATAGTATTTCTATGAGAAAGCTATGATAAAATATCTATCTTTTTCTTAAATTCTGTTTTCTGGACACTACCTCTGCTGCTTAATCGATCTTTGCTATTTATTTCATACATCAGAAATGTAAAATTGCTTTTTTTTTTCCTTTTTTCAAGTGTTTCCCCTGCTCTGGAAACTGATATGTAAAAAGATATCTGCTATTAGCACTCATACTTTTTTTAAGTGAACTTTCTTTTTATGTACTGTTTCAAGATTCTGCATTGTCACTATCAAATGCATTTGTAGTGTTATTAAATATTCTAGTTGATTTACCATACTGAATTACACCATGATCTATTAAAATTTGTCCCCATGCTGGAAACACAAAACTATTGAACATTTTAGATGTTCTTTTATGAAAATAAATATCTCCAGCTTTCAATGAATTAACACTAATTCAGTGAATTTTTTAGCATTAAAGACTTTATTAATTGCATTCTAAAAGGCATTATATATATATATTTTTTTTTCACATATACAGTTCCATCTTATAACATTTATGCACTTAAGGCACAATCTTGTATCTCTAATGTTTTCATAACAACAATTACAGTAGAGCTTCACAGTGCAGTAATTAAAATTAAATTAGCATCTTTAATTTTCTGTACACTGTTAACTGTTTTAAAGCACTTTCACAAATGTTCTATGCTATCATGTATCAAAAGTTATTAAGGAGATTTTACATACTGTACCATAGAGGATGGATAGTGAGAGGAGCTTCCGGGATGCTAGCAAGTGAAAAGTTTATTTTTTAATGTTCTGCCAGCAAGTGACAATTGAGTAGAATTTCAGAAGGTGATATGGGATGCTGTTAATTATTTTCATCAAAGTTTTGTGATTGCAGTAGTATCAAATGTAATTAATAATACTTTTGTTAGCATAGGGTGCTTAAAAACTTTGAAGTCCACAACACACATTTCATGCCCTTACTTTGGGTGCATCATCAGGTGGCAAATGAGCAGCTTTGGGCATTGCATGAGAGGCAATTGGTTGTTGAGTCCATGGGAGGGATGAGGTGCTAATTGCATTGTCAGTGGCTCAACTCCAAGGTTTGGAGTGGTGCAATGCAATCTGCATGTGAAGGAGATTGGAAAGAGGGTGTGTAGTTATGGGAAAAACAAAACTCGAAACTCACGAATCTTGGAGAGTTCCCATAATTCCACACCCTCTTATCAACCTCCTTCCCATGCAGATAACATTACAGCCACCCGTACATTGGTTGGCCATTCCAAACTCAGAGCTGAGCCACTAACAATAATTTATGACACCCCACTCGCCCGCATTCAACAACCAACTCCCTCTCATGCAATGCCTAAAGCTGCTCACTTGCCACCTGATGATGCATAAGTAAGTAAAGGCATGAAAAAGTAAGGGTACAAAATGTGCATCACGGACCTCGGAAGTTTTTAAGCACTCTGTGCTACCAAAAGTATTATTAGTTACTTCTGACACTACTGCAGTCTCGAACGTTGATCAAATAAATTATCAGCATCCCACATCACCTTCTGAATTTCTACTGAGTCGTCACTTGCCAACAAAGAACATCGGAAATAAACTTGTCACTCGCTAGCATCATGGGAGCTCCTCTCACTACCCATCATCTAAAATATTTAAAATCTCCTTTATAACTTTTGATACTTGATAGCATAGAATATTTGTTAAAATGCTTAAAACAGTTAAGTGTCATAGAGAATTAAATTAAAAATGTTAATTTAATTTTAATACTTCCATATTAAAATTTAAATAGGAAAATTAAACTTATTACAAAATATATGTAGTATGTTTGACTAAACCAATAGTGCATGCCAAACAGAATGTAAAACATCTATTACATATTAAAAAAATTAACAAAAAATTTTAGCAGAAACATTTTCTGTATAGATAACAGAATATTATCAGAAGTACTACCTCTCAGAGGACTTCTTACTGACCATGTTGTGGAAAATAACTTTTAATAGTCTGATAACTGAAATGATTTAAAAAATGTTTTATTAATAACAGGAAATAGCATAGCCTCATTATCCATGGGCATTTTTTCAAATTTGTTTCAGTCCTAAACCCAAACTCTTTTCTGACTTTTTTTTAAACAGTTGATTTAATATTAAGTTGCATTAAGCATTCCCAATAGATATATGAAGGCAAAAACGAATGAAAATACAGGCTTTTTTTTAGACTGACCGAAAGCAGAGAAAATTAAAAGAGAAATGAGACATTGTGGGTTTTTTATTGTTTCATATTTTTGTGCTCATTTAAATGAAGATTCGAACTTAGAAACCAAAGCTGTGACTTCTGGGGATCTGGATGTTGAAGGAGTTGTTTCTTCTGATGAAGATTCAAAGTTGCTGGTAAGGTCTAAAAGTTGAAGTTTTAAAAATAAAGTTTACTGAGATAAGGTGCATTTGTAAGTATGTATGATATAAAGTTTGGTAAAGAAGAATAAACTATAGTTAAGGAAAACCACATTGATAAATCAGCAAATAATGAAACTTCTCTGTAATTTCACCAAATATCAGTTGTCTGTTTTTGAATACTACTCATGGTATTATAGACTTTATCAATGAAAATTCAGTTTACATCTCTGATCAGATTTATTATTGAATCACCAAAATAATATTTTTTGTTAATTAAGGAAGCTACTGCTGAAAAAATACCCACTGCTTAAAAATTGTTATATCAAACTAATTAAAATTCAATTCTGAGAAAGTATGATATGAAAAAGCATTTTATAATAGGGTTGTTGTTTAAACACTGAAATTACCTTAGCTCATTCATTATCATACTGGCCCAAAAACAGCTGAAATTTTAAATGAACTTGTCTGATCAATGCTATTCCTTCGTCTTCACTACCCACTACCTGCAGTTGGGCTGTTTTGAGCTGGCATGGTAGTGAAAGGATTAAGCATACTCTTACATCAGAAAGTGCCCATTAGCTTTATAATTTTAGCATTATTATTATTAATGAAATAAAGCTATTCTATATTTGTTTTCAGATTTCGTATAGTGCTCATAAAGAATTTTATGACAGTCATGGAGTGCTTCAGGAGTTACCAATCCCTCCACAAGTTCTTCTTGTGGATTTTAAAGTGTCAGAATATAGAGTGGATAATCTGCTGCCTTTCACCAGCTATCAAGTCAATATCACAGCCATTCCTCATGATGAAAGCTTCAGGCCACCTGCAAAGATAACTGTAACCACAGCCATGGCAGGTATTGTCATTTTGTGATTAACAATCCTTCATAATTTCTTTAAATATTAGTTTCATTACTTTTTTTAATGCATCTGAACTTTTATTAAGTGTTTTCATTCAAATCATAACTTATATTATGCAGAAAGTGCACTGACATATATTAATATAAACTAAATAGATCTGACAGTGTTCGAAGCAGTTGTTTAGTGCTTTAACTCTGTTACTAAATTGTGTCATTTATTAAAAAATTGTGTCGTATTGCAATAAGAGTAATTTTGGTTGAATAGTATTCACTAATTTTGACTTGGGAAATCAGATAACACATTGGGCTTTCTCCTGAATAGTTGATATTTTTATTCGACCTTCTACTGACCTCATGTAAATAATCCCATTGTAACCTGTAAATCAGAAATAAAACAGTTAAGCAACAAGATCCAAAAAGGATCCCACATTCTGCATTTTTCCACTTCCTTGTAATAAACTTTTAAAACTGGAAAAGAACTTTGTGGGTGCCCAATATTTAAGTGTAAGTTAATTGTCTTTGAAATATAAAGGGTTGAAAACAAGGTTGAAAAAAAGTTGGGTTGAAAAAGGTTGAAAAAAGTAAATCTGCTGCTATACATGTATATATGTGTGCATGTTTAATTTTACTTAGTCAATACTATGAATATAATTATTTACAAAAAAATGTATATTATATGTATATATTCTAATAGAAAAAGTCACATTTATTTGTAATGTACTTAAAATCATTTATGGTATATTTTCATTAGAAAAACGAAAATAAATTTTTAAAATCATCACCAATTAGAAATTAAAATATTTGAATTCTACTGGTAACAATTTCTCTCTCAAACATTGTTGTCCACAGAAAACCTTTCCTATCTGTTAAATTTAAATATTGTTCAGCATTATGAGTATGTTATATTATTTTTATTGTATTTTTGAACCATTATATATTTATTGAATATAGTTCATAACATATCTACAAAATAAATTGGCATTATTATTATATTTTTAAATCAGCTCTTTATAAGCCTATGACACAGATGTTTAAAAACGCCATTAATTTTATTGCTTTTCACTCATCATTTGATGGCTTATATCTTTGTCAAGACATTGTTCCAGAATTCAAGGGCTGAGAGTAAAGATGTTATGCATCAACTGAAAACTTTTGACATTGGGAGTGTTACGGATTATAAACAATATGCATTCCTTGTTTTCTCGGGGCAGGGGTGGCTCAGTCTGTAGCTTGCCAGGCTCGTAATCTGTAGTTCCCAGGTTCGAGTCCCAGCTGGGTCAGCATTGAGATTTATCTCTGCAAAATTCCCTGCCCTACCCATGGTCAGTAAGGGACACTGATGGGCTTGGGAAGGCTGTCGTCTATTGGATGGGACATTAAGCCGTGGCCCTGTGCATGGGAGAGCCATACCCTGTGCATGTTAAAGAACACGCTGGATGGCCTTGACAGGAGGCTACCATCTGCCACCCAACAGCTGTTCCAGTGGGTCTCCTCCACCAACCTTCTCTGAGCCTTCGGGGTCCATGTGACCTGGCCATTTAGCCCATGGTGTGCAAAAAAGTGCCGCTCAGAGGTAAAACAACCCAACCCTTGTTTTCTCCCCTTCCCTCAAAAGGGAGAAATGTTCAAGCAATTGTTTTACTTTGTCTTTCAAAGTGAGTTAATGTGTGAAATGAAAGCTCTTGATAAGGGGATTGTAACAGATTATAGAAATCTCGAGCTTTCTTTCCCCCCACAGAAAAGATGGAAATGGTGTAAATTATTCTTACATTGTCTTTTTAAAGTGAGGTCTCAGAGTAATGAATTACATGTCAAATGAAAGCATGTAATGAGTATCATAGGCTATAAAAAATTTATCCCCATAATATATTTCAAATGCATGGGGCAACAGTAGTCATGTATCAAGTTAAAGTTTGTGGCATGGGGAGTGTCATAGGCAACTTCAATTCCTCCCCACTCCCTTTCCCCAAAGAATAGGAGGAAAATTTCGCAAAGGTCAATCTCAACAAATTATATTTGAAATGGAAGCTTGTGAAGTCTAGAATACTTCACAAGGGTGGAGGTTCGGTTACCTTAAATTATGCACCCCTCCCCCCCAAAAAAAGAAAGATAGGTTGTTTTTAGCAACAAATTTTCTTGTGAAATTTCCATTAAAAAGCAAAAAATATAATTAAAATTAAAAAACTTTCTATATGTGTTCTAAAAAAATTCAGGAATACCAATGATAAAATTATTTACTAGTTTCATCACTAGTATTCTTTATTTTTTACTTTTTAAGGCACACATAGGAAAACAGTGTTTAAAAAAAATTATTTTTTAGAACTTGACTAACAATAATTATAGCAAATCATGTAAAAACCAAAATTATAAAAAAACACTTGTCACATGTACAACAATATAAGTATTAACATTCTGTATACTGCAAGCAAACTAATCACAAAATTAATTTTAGCAAAAACTCTTTGGAATACATTTTCATTTTCCTTAATAGTACCGTGAATTTAAAGCATTAAGGTCCATAGATTTGTTTTAAATTGAAACTTTTTAGCTGAATCTTCCAATGGTTTTAATATCTACCATCAGAGAGTACTGAAGTTGAAAAATGGCAAAACTTTAATATAATATTGTAAATGATCTATTAACTCTGGGAATCTGAAAAATGGTGGCTAAGGGATTTACATTGACAGCAGCAGTTTGTACCCTTATTCCCAAGGAGGAGAGTTTTTTTTTTTTCTTCTTGTTGTTGTTTTGAGAGGAGCAAGAGGGGTTTTTTTTAGTGAGCTAAGGTGGATGTGTTACTATTCCTGTTTTCTGAATTATCCATTATTTTGAATTTCCACTATTAGAAGGCATTAAATTTAGCAAATGATAAACTTCATTCTATTTTGTGATTATGGAATGCTCATTTTCAAAGCCAATTTATAGTTTTATATAAAAAGAGCTATAAAACAATTTTTTTTGTGTGAAACACAAATTGCTTTATAGCTTGTAGTGTTCATGTTAAAAATTGTATGGGGAAAATATATCTCCATATTCAACTGAGTTTTTCATTTAGCTCCCAAACCTATTGTAAAGCCTGATTCACTTGGAGTGCAAAACAATATGGAGATCACTGTAGTGCTGCCTCAAGCATCAGAAGAATATGGTCCAATTAGTCATTATTTTCTTGTTATAGTACCAGATGAATATGCTACTCAGGAGCCTGATGATTTTACCATAGAGGAGGTAAGTTTTAAAGGTTCTCCATACTGTATTAGTTCTATTTTGTAAAATTATTTTTTGTTATATGTGACCATCTAATTGTCTTTAAACACGAAAATAAATTTTCCTAAAACACCACTCCCTGAATCTAGAACATTATTTGTTTAAACTATTTAAACATTTTTGTATGTGAGAAAACTAAATGTCATCCAACGTTTAACAAGTAATCAAATGAAAAGCATCTTATATTCCCTCACAAAATTATTCTGTTCCTCTGCTGTATGCTGCCTACATTAATATGTCCTCAGAAATTTAATATGCTGTGCATCAATAATTAATTTTATACCTTAATAATAATGTAGCTGAATTATTCATGCAACAACTTTGTATCAATTTGAAATTAAAAATACATTTTTGAAACAAAATTTTCTTGGATGTTACTCATTAAACCAGTTTTTGCATTTTTTTTTCTTTCTTTAAAAAAATGTTTAAAATATTTCTTCTCTTTCATAAGAAATATAACCATGGCAAAAACTTGAATTGTGTAATTGATGCTTAGGAAAATGTTTGAGAAGTCCCTAAATTTGTAAATGTTTTCACAATGTCATCTGTCTGTGCATGCCACTATAGCACCTGAATAGTTCAAGCTGTAAGTTGACGTTTCATATTAAGCATATTTTCATCCAGACTACTAGCCTTAAAATATGTGAACCTTGAAACATTACACAATAATTAAGGGTAGTTATCATAAAGCAGTTTTATGAAATAGTTAGTTTTGCAAAGATGGTACTAGCGATTTATATCAAATTTCATCGTTTTAGGGAATTCAATCAAAAATATTATTAGTTGTGTGATTCCAATATAACTATATACACTGAAGAGCCAAAACATTATGACCACCTATCTAATATGATGTTGGTCCTTCACATGCCACCAAAACAGCTCTTACCCAACGAGACATGAATGCTGCAAAATTTCTGGTGTGGTACCTGGTATAAATTGTGGCATCTGGTATAAATTGGTATAAATTGTGGCATTCTGTACATTCATATATAATTGTGGCACTTGGTATAAATTGTGGCATCTGGTACCAACACGTTGCCAGCAGATCCTTTAATTCTTGTAATATGTGGTTGAGCTGAAACAGATCAAATATGCTGTTCCAACACAAACCACAGATGCTAAATTGATGTCTGGGGAATTTGGAGGCCAGGGCAATACCTGGAAGTCGTCCTCATGTTCCACAAACTATTCTTGAACAATCCAGGCAGTGTGGCATGGTGCATTATCCTGCTGAAAGAAAGCACTACTAGAAGGGATTACCGTTGCCATGAAAGGATGTACGTGGTCTGCAATGATGTTTAGGTAGGTAGTAGACGTCATAGTTTCCTGCACATGAATGACTGGACCCAGGGTTTCCCAGCAGAACATTGCCCAAAGCATTACACTTCCTCCACTAGCTTGTTTTCATCCCACAGTGCATCCTGGTGCCACACTTCTCCAGGTAAATGACACACATGTACCCGGCCATCCACATGGTGCAACAAGAAACGATATTCATTGAACCAGACAACCTTCTTCCAATCATTCAAGGTTCAATTTTGATGCTTGCATGCCCATTGTAGGCACTTTCAGTGGTGAACTGAAGTTAGCATGGGCACTCAGAGCGGCATGTGGCTACAAAGTCCCATTTTCAGCAGGGTTTGATGTACTGTGTGTTGTGACACATTACTCCCATCACCAGCATTCAAATTACAGGCAAGTTGCACCAGTATCCCTTCTGTTTGCTCATACCATATGGAATAGCCTTCGCTCACATCTAGCATCAATGAGCAGTGCTTGGCCCACACCTTGCCAGCAGTTCGTGGTTTTTTCCTCCTCAAACCACTTTTTGAAGATACTAATTATGGCTGACCGTGAGCACTCCACAAGCCTTGCCATCTCATAAATGCTCTGACCCAGTCATCATTACAGTTTGGCCTTTGCCAAACTCACTTAGTCCACTGCTTTTTCCATCTGAAGAACAGGAATAACACTGATTAACAGTGTTATCAGTGTTATCAGCTCAGTATCAGGTGTTATTTATATCATTTCATGACCTTCACACATGCCATTGTTTACCTGCAGTTGCTCCAATTTGCATAGAGATGCACTGGTCATAATATTTTGGCTCTTCGGTGTACATTTATGAAATATGAAAAATTGAGTAATAGTCAAAGTGCAAAAACTAATTGTTTAATTCACTCTGTCACTGCTGTTATCAATTAAAAAAATTACTCCCAGCCACTTTGTGTGCCACAGAGATTTGATTAGAGCATGTCGATAGAATACGCCATAGAAAAGGTCTATGAGGAAGACAGCAAGACGACACATACATGCATTATCTGGAGCTCAAACCCAAGTCCTTTGATACACAGCAAAGCACACTAACCACTTTGCCAATAGATATGTCATTGTTAAAAACAATTAAAAACACCTATACTGGTGTAGGGAGCTCCACATTGGAGGCTAATTTCACCATGAACTTACAACATCTTGAACTTTGGAAACACCTATAACTTAAACATTTTTGCTACAAATGCATTAATAAACTTATTGCATTTGCCTCAAGCTTCACAATAAATCAGTATACCATGAGATATTTTAATTTTAGTTTATAGGAAAATCATGAAGGAATAACTGTCCTCAGCTAGTAAGTGGATCTGTTGGATGGGACATTAAGCCATTTCATCTTAAATAAGAGCCATACCCTGTTAAAGAACACACTGGATGGCCTTGATGGGAGGCTACCATCTGTCTCCCAACAGCTGTCCAGTGGGTCCTCTTCCCCCATCTTTTCTGATCCTGGGGTTTTTCTGATCTAACCATTTGGTCCACTATGCACAAAAAAACTGCTGCTCAGAGGTAAAATAACCTAACCTATCTAGTCCAAAACTAGTGATAGTGAAAATTTTTACTATTAAGAATGTTGATTATCAGTCTAAGTATTTGGTAAAGTTTGTGCAGGTAATTTTACCTCTGTGCATAATTTAAATGAGGCTTTTATGATTTTGATGTTTAAATTAGACATTAAATTCATGGATTGATCCACTGGTAAGTCCCTTAGCAGCTCACTCTATGCTTGTCTAACAAGTGCATACACTGCAAGAAAAAAGTATATTAAAAAATTTATACTTAAAACAGCAAAGGCTTATATAATTAAGCCAGATACAAATTCTCTTAATTTAAAACCGATTATGTTTTGAATTGGCAGTAAAATAGTGATTGTTGTTTGTTTTTACATATATTTCTAGAAAGTTCTAATTGTATAAAGAATTAAGACCATGGAGAATAAATATTTGCAAATAATTTATTGATTATAGAAATAATGAATAAATAAATTGATTATAGAAATAATGAATAGAAATAATTAATAATTTATTACTGACCCAGAGAGAACTCGAATCTCAAAGCATTTGTTACATGCTAGCTGCTCTTACCACTTGAGCTACTGAACCCCCAATCATTTTCTTTTTTAATTTGGATGTAAAAAGTCTTAAGGTAATCGTTTTTTTTTTATTATTGATCAGTATAATAATGATTATATGGTTGGAAAATAACTATATGCATCCATTAAGTATGAAAAACTAATTAAAATATATAATTCATTCTGGATAGGTGGACTAATACAATGTGATGTGTTATGTCCTTGAAGAAAAATTCCTAACTTCAGTACTTTCCCAGCACTATTCAAGCATCTATATGGCAGAGATAACATCTTAGTTAATGTGAACTTTTGGAAAAGTAAAACTCCTTCCATTGTTGGACATACTCATTAACACTAGACATGAACTTTGCATGGGGAGTGGAAGTTAAGTAGATAAGTCAATAAAACCCTTGGAATTTGAGGTCAATAACAAAAATTACCAAAAAAATAAACTGCCAGTTCTTGCTTATTAAATATTAATACTCTAACCCTTCCAGAAATTATAATTTTATTTCTTGTGTTACTCTATGTATCTTGTATTATTCTCCTGTGTTTAAATATGCCCTGGTAGTGTAACACTAGTACATATAGTTAACATCACACAGTATTCAGTTAGCATTAAACACCTTGTTTTCTGTATTTTTGTTTTTATGCAGCAAGAACAATATAATAAATGTTAAAAGCTGTTTTGCAATATTGTCTTCTTTAGTTAACCGCTACACCACCAGACAGGACAGGACCTTATATAGCTGCCAAATTCCTTCGTCGGACAATGCCAGAAAATTTTGCATTGGGTGATGGAAAACTTTATCTTGGCTTCGTGAATCGTCAATTGCTTCATGGTGTACATTATAGAGTTTTTGTTCGAGCTGTTGTTGATACTCCACATAAGGTAAAAAGTAAACAAATTCTTTGAAATACTTTTATAACCATTCTTGTTGTATAAAATTTCAACCTATTTTTGGTGCACTAGCTAAAATTAATAACAAATTTTACATTATTAACTCTCCTGGTGTTACATATTTATCCTCTCTATAAGCATCACAGTAAGGCTTAAGCAACAGTTGTGTGGTGATAGTGCCACATCAGTACCATTAGATGATCACTTAGCTGTGGTGAGGAGAACATTTTCAAGCACTTAGAAGGTTAAGCTGAAATTATAGTTCTTACCTAAATAACTTAAATTGAAACTTCAATGAATTTTTTTTTTATATTCTATGTGACATTTTCTGTAGAGACATTTTTGATGAAGGAGGTTAATTAAATCAAATGATTAGATATAAGTTTATTATTCTGTAAAGTGTTATAGAATGTGTAGTCCTATGTTGGCCATAAAGCATATATGATTAGTAATATTTAACTTCATATAGATTGATTTGATAAATAACATTATTTAGAATTTATTAAGAAAGTGATTTGAAACATAATGGAGTTATTTTCAAACCACTATGGGAGAGGGTCTTTATGGTTCTGACCAGTCCCTGATCTAGAAAAAAATTCGAGGTGGAAGGTGGGGGGCACTCTCCCCCTATCAATCAGTTAGTGGATGCCACTGATTGGAATGTACTTTACATCCAATGCACTTTTGTTAAGAGTTAAAATACTTCACAATAATATGTGTATGGTATTATAATGTGATAAACTAAAATCCAGGTTAATCATGAAATATTTAGAAAGATTAGTGGAAACAAGGAATGCCATTTTAAAAATTTTCTGAATTAAAATAATTGGAACTTTTAGATGTCATGTCAAACATTAATTAATAGATTCTGAAAAAAATTCATCACCAACACAGAAAGATGTGGGTTTGATTCCCGCCGTGTCGGAGATGAATTTTTTTCAGAATCTATTAATTAATGTTTGATGTCTATCTTAACAGGGAATACTGTGCATTCACTATGGTTGATTTTGAAACTTTTAGTTTGGTTTATTGTACATTTTAACAGCTAATTTGTTCATAATAAATTGTCATATTTTAATAATATTATTAAATCCTCTGTCAATTCCATTCCCCAGTGGACTACTGCCTATATAAATATGTACTATGGATTAAATTAATGGTGACCTCTGGTATAGAATTTATGAATTCACCCTGCACATCTCTAGACTGCAATCCCATAGAGTTGTTGGAATACATTTGGGAGATAGAAAGCCAGCTTCAACTTTTCCACATCAGAAAACTTCAGTGAGTGTAGGACTGCTCTTTTGCAAGAGTGGAATTTCTCCATCTCTGTTACGTGGCCTTGTTTACAATATAAAAAGGAATTTCATCATGCGTGCTCTCAGTTTCTCACTTCATTATTTAATTTCTCATTCTGTTTCTCAAGGTCACTTCTTTTTATTTGTTGACCCTTCTCATGTTTATTGAAGAGCAGTTTAATAATATTCATAGTTATGTATATTCTTTAAGCATATATATTTTCTGTCAAAATTTCCATGCAAATTTCTTGATATTTTTTTCTGTAATTTGAGTTTGTTCTTCAATTTTTACTAGTGTATTAAGGATGATGTTCATAGTTTTATTTCAGAAGTATATTTCCTTATCAGGATTTAATTTCAGCCAGGGCCTAACTCTGACACTTCTTTTAATGATGCAGCTAGGTTTCCAGTTCATTATATGGGGCGGGGGTGGCTCAGTCGGTAGCGCGCCAGGCTCGTAATCTGTAGTTCCCAGGTTCGAGTCCCAGCGGGGTCAGCGTTGAGATTTATCTCCGCAAAATTCCCCTCCCAGCCCACGGTCAGTAGGGGACACCGAAGGGCTTGGAAAGGCTGCCGTCCGTCGGATGGGACGTTAAGCCGTGGCCCCGTGTGCGGGAGAGCCATACCCTGTGCACGTTAAAGAACACGCTGGATGGCCTTGACAGGAGGCTACCATCTGTCTCCCAACAGCTGTTCCAGTGGGTCCCCTCCCCCAACCTTCTCTGAGCCTTCGGGGTCCTTATGACCTGGCCATTTAGCCCATGGTGTGCAAAAAAGTGCCGCTCAGAGGTAAAACAACCCAACCCAACCCAAGTTCATTATATTGTAGAAATTACAAATATGCTTCTTTTTTACCATTATGTATGGATGAAAAGCAATATAATCAGTTCATGGTTAAGTGATTTATTTTAGTTTTACAAGTTATAATTTATTAGTATCATTATTTGTTAATTAATAATAACTGGTTGTAAACAGTTTATTCCACCCAAGTATGTAGTTTAACTTAATTTTTTGTAATGATCAATTAAGAGTAATGTTCTCTCGAGGAATTTAAATCACATGTTGCATTGCAATTTTCAAGGGGGCTGTTGTAGTTCATAAGGAGATGTAATGGGTATGAAAATAACTATGTTGATAACACTATATATAAGATTTGATCACTAGAGGGATGTTAAAACAATTCATGAGAAGATTTCCACCTACCCACCAAAAAAGAAAGAAAAAATATGTGCATACTCCAGATGATTGCAGAAAAATTCCTGAACACAGTTCTACTTTTTATGTTAGAAATTAAGCCCTGTTTTTAACGAAAAAAAAATTACAGTATATGCATAAAGTCTTAATTTCACCACTAATATTAGCTTACTCTTTTGCTTTGTGTAGGTTATAGCATAAATATTCTTTTACCAGTGTTTTACTGTTACTTTATTATTGATATTTACTGTATCCTTATATTTCTCAGAGTCTATACACAAGTAGTCCATTCTCTGACAGCCTTAGCTTGGACATGGCACCTGCTTCAGGGCATCCAGCACTTGGAGTAGGAATCTGGGACAAAACTGACAGGCCAGATATTCCTTATATTGAAAATAGTGTTGAAGAAGCTGGTGTTATTTGGATTGTTGGACCTGTTATTGTTCTTCTTCTCATTGTGCTGTCTATAGTAGTAATTTTTCTTCTAAGAAGGTATCACAAAATATTTTGTATTTTTTCATTATGTACAGGGGTTTATCAAAATAATAGAAACACTGATGGTGACTGGAGTACACGCAATATGTACCCGCGATATGATGTATATAAAGGGGAGAAGTATGATATCAGCTATCACATAGCAGTGCCACAGGCCCAGGTGAAACAGTTGTTGTGGTGTAATAGTCGACAATGTCAGATCTCATTGACCTCCAAAAATGCATGATCATTGGTGGGCATCTTGCAGGAGCTTCAGTAACCAGAATGACGGAAATATCAGGTGCAACACGAGGAACTGTATCGAAGATTATGACTTCCTATCGAAAAGGACAGGTTGTTGCCTCCAAACATGTAAATTGTTGGACACTGTATGAAGTTGTCAGATAGGGATAGGCAAACTTTGGTGTGAATTGTACAATGGAAGCACAAGATCACTGCACCGCAAATAACAGTAGAGTTGAACATCAGACGGAATGATCCCATTTCCTTCATAACAGTTCATCAGGAACTTCATCATGCCAGTATTTATGGCCATGATGCAATCCACAAATATCTGATTGCCAACATCAATGCAGAAAAATGTATGTAAAGCACATAAAAACTGGGATGCTAAAGACTGGCAAAATGCCATCTGGTCTGATGAATCATGCTACACATTGTTTCCCACCTCTGGTAGAGTGAATGTCTGGCAAAAACCTGCAGAAGCGTACCACCTTGACTGTTTGGTTCCAACTGTGAAGCATGGAGGTGGATAGCATGGCATTCCTTAGGGCTGTTAGTTATTCTGCAGGGTCATGTCAGGTCCGCAATGTATGAATATATTCTCAGGGACTACCTGCACCCAATTTTGTTGGCATTGTTCTCTAATGACCATCCTTGGTTTCAAGCAGATAATGCACCCATGCATTGTGTAAAACATGTCAAGTTGTGATTTGCAGAACATGAGGATGAGGTACAGCAGCAATCCTGGGCACCTCAATCTCTAGACCTCAGTATTATTGAACACTTGTGGGAATATCTGAAGCACAAGGTCAGATCACACTTTCCACCTCCAGCATCACTATCATGGTTGGGCCATATTTTACGGGAAGAATGGTCCCATATTCTATTGCTGTATGTACACGACTTGTATAAGTCTATTCTACGTCAAATTGCATCTGTTCTGAATGCCGAAGATGTTCTACAATTTATAAATAAAATGTTCTCCACAAACAGTACACATTTTCATTATTTTGATAAACCCCTGTAGATATCATTATATTTATAACAGTAATAACTGTCTTGCAAGTTTTATATATACTTTTATCACTTTTGGAAAGCCAAAACGATTCTTATTGCCCTTAATAGAGCCTGAAGTCTCTATCTGAGCTCTCAGACATGACTGGTTTTTTAGCTGATAGCAACACACCTCATCCAATATTAATAACCTTTCTGGCTTACTAAAATATAATACTTTCAACTACAGAAGAAATTTTCTGCATAGTTATAACCAATTTTATCATTTTGCATATTTTGTTTCCCTTGCAAGAACTTAGAAGATAACCTCAGGCACCTTGGTTCTTTCGTTTTGGGTGAGAAGAATTTTGAGAGTTAATGTAGTCCAATTTGTAATATGCCAGATTATAAAAAAATTAACATTTACAGTGAAAGCTCAGGATTGGGGAAAAGTAAGCAAATTAACAATATTAATATTTCAAGAATACAGAAAATAATGAAATCTAGGTGTTCTGGGAAGTGGAATTGATTGCTTTTAAAAGCATTTCTTTTTTTTTTTGTCAAATTTAACCATTGTCAATTTTGTCAAAAGAATACTCTTGCCATATGCAGATTAAACACTAGTTCTCAAAAACTTTAACAATATATGTTTAAGTTACAAAAAATAGATCTGAGCATAGTGAAACAAAAAATTTTATCCATTCTGGCTGCATCTGCCTATGATATGTTATTCTTTAGGAAAATCAAAAAAAAAGTAAAATAAATGAAATGCTGAGTGATATAATTATTTATTCCCTTAAAACAAATGACATGTGAGCCAAATGTTAAATAAACAGAAGCATTCAGAAAATTTGTAATGGAATAAAGTTGGCTTCTGTTGCCATCAATCTTCAAAGCAGTACTGGTTAGCAGATAATAATACACTGAAAGCAATTCACTTTGCCTGCAGTTTGAAATAAATATCGTGAATTTCACAGTTAAGGTTTTTGCTAAATGAGCTTTAAAGATCTAAACCAATTCATATCCTTCTAAGGTATCTCAGATTTGCTAATAATAGGTGCTTTTGCCATAATTATCTTTAAATGTTGAAGTAGATATCTGAGATAATGATCATCTGATAAGAATGCTGAAATTTAACTAATTTGAATGATGAAAAAATGAAATGTTATTTAAGATGAAAACAGTATTTATTAAAATGCTTAAAAATATATACTGAGCATAGAAAATGAAGAAAAAGTATATGATTTCTTATAATGCAGTTTCACCTATTTCTTATATATCTAATTTTATCCAATCAGAGCTAAACTGCTAAGTAAAAAACACAAAAAAATTTTAATTTTACTTGCAATATGTCGAGACGATGAAAGGTTTCTTGAGGTATTTAAAATTTTTGGTAAGGAACACTTTGAAACACTTTGAATGGAAGGCAACAGAACACATTAGTACTCTCTTTTTCTTTCTTCATACACTAGGCAGTCTCAGATTCTTCTTTAAAGGGTGGGGAGAGATAAATCTTATAAATTGGGCCCACTGTAATCTTGCTGACAATGTTTCCCAATTTTGCCAACTTTTATAATGCAACTGCATCTGATAATTTCAACTGATTGCCAAGACAATCACTTTTCTATCTGTGTGGAATGGTTATCAGACATCTCACGCCATCTATTGACGAAGAAGAATGTCACAGAAATGACTACAGCTGCTCAAACATCTGGGAGACTTATGTATGAATGGGCTTCATTGTCTCATACATCTGATAAACATCATTATAAGCTAAAAGGTTAATTAAATTATGTGAATAGTTTTATCAAAATAATATTAAAACATAATTCATTGTCAGAAAAATGTCATTCAATGTCTTTACATTTGAGTATAGAGTTATGTAGAATTAGCACATGTATTACAGTGTGAGATGTTTCAAATCAATCTAATATAATCAGGAGGTCACGAGTTCACATACCTCCTGGCTCAAGACCATTTTTCTTTTAAACTTAAGATTTGAGATGTGATTTCTGAGATCTATTAATACAGTAAGCAACATTTGTTTCACTTACTTTATTTCTAACAAAGTTCTTAGAGGCTCCCAAAGAGTTTGACAGTTTTATTTCTTGCTGACTTTGTTTAATGGGTGATTTTCATCCAAATCATTGGAGTCAGCATCATATATAATGATATAACAGTGCTTTTCTTAATAGCAAATCCTTTGGTTTAGATGAGGAGGAAAGAAGCTGTAAAAACCTTTAGAAGTCAATAAAACAAATCATTAGGAATTAAGCAAAAACCAATCATATCTGCCATTCGAGTCATACTGAGAATGCAACATAGTGGAAACATCTAAAAAATTAAGACACACTAAAGTTATTTTTCAATAATGAATATTAAATATAACAGTGGAAGAAACTATTGTAATTTTATATTTTAAAATTACAATTAGTTACAATAGGTAATAGGAAATTAAGTAATAACAAATTTGTAACTCGAATTAAAAATTATACACATTCTCTAAATCTAGCTAAAGGAGAAAAAATATATTTTGAGACAATGTTATTACTATTGGATTAAAACAACTAAAATAGAATATTTTTTCCCATTTTTCCTTTAAAAATATGTTTTATTGAAGAAAAATATTATTTTTTTTCTCCTCATCATTTTGGCAGTGCAATGGATGTGATACATATTTCAGAATTTGGCAAGTAAAGTTATGCCATTCAGCAATAATGATGAAATGTGAATAATGAAAAGGTTATCGAACATTCCAAACTTTTTCCTAAATATAACAGTGGTTGTATAATTTAAACTAGAAGGAAAATGTTTAAGTTTAATGCATTGTGAGACAATTTTAAATTTATTTGCTCTCAGAAAGTTTTCAAATGGAAAACAGTTCACATAAATAAATGGCAATACAGATTTGTAATGAAACACCATTAATTATAAAAGAGTTTCATTAATAGTATAATTGATAACACATACCTCAACATATATCCTATATATTGCATATGCTCAGATGATAGTGTCTTTTGTTGTTTGGCAATTATTGTTTCAAATTATACTTAGGAATTTCCTTACAGAACATTTAATTATAATGAAAAAAAATGCACATGAAAATATAAAGTAGAAGAATGAACAATTAGTATTGTGCACTTTATAACTTGAAATTTTATCACGAAATATTTAAGGTTTTTCCCCCTGTATATGTATATTAATGTTACTAATTAAAAGCTATTACCAACCTCGCCTTAGAGCAAATATAATAATGTACTTATTCTTTAACAATTCAGAGACAATTGCCAGTGGGTCAAAGTACAATTTTAAGTAAGCAAAAATTGTCTTGCTGTAACAGGCCTAAGAATTTATAATACTTTTAAAGTTTGGACCCTTTGTCTGATCCAATAATTATTCAAGCTCCGGAGAGCTAAGTCAGGCGCCAGGCAAAAATTAACTAATTGCCAAAATTAGGGTTCGAATACCAGCGAGCGTTACTTAACGAGTAAGAATTCAAAAATTAAATGATTGTCAAACTTCTATTTTTACTTATAATCAAAACAATTAACGTTGCTCAAGAGAAAAAAAAGGGTTTATATAACAAACAAATTTATTTCCAAAATTATTTCAAACACTCACCAAACTTCAATGAAGAAGATACTGCATTATTTCTATCTCACTACAAACTGACAACTAACCAACAACTCTATCAACTCTTCTCAAAAAACTCTGACTCCAACTCCTCACCAACTACTTCTGACTACTCAAAAACTCAACTAACTCCTGTGACTAACATATCACGGTTTTAACAAGCATACAGGCTTAGCAACATGTGACTGTTGCACCGGTAAATACATTTGCATGAAACAACGAGCGTGCAAGCTATGACGCAAGAGTGGCCGTGTCCTTGTACACACACTTTAGCGGGTGACAATCAAAAGTTCGGAGTTGCGCATGCGCAACTCCTATGCTCTTGGAAATGAGCGCTGTGATGCCAAAAATGAAATAAAAATCACCAAAATGATAAATATAATGTAAATTAAGCAAAACTGGTTAAAGTAAAGTAAAAGTGAATGAGGGGGCATCACATTGCTCTGGGTGGAATAAGCTTGCAACCTCCTGATAACTTGTCAGCAGCTCTGTCTACTGATGTACAGGTCAGATTTCTCCTAATAAGGGCAGTGAAAGATCGATCAGCAGAAGCATCACATGATTTAAAATCTATTTTTAATGCATTTAATTTCACCTTAAAAGATAATGTTTTTATAGCCTACTATAATAATTCAGCATTATAAGTGAAAAAAAATTGCCATTAATAACTCATGGGCCTGTAATTTGTAGCAATAGTATATTCTAAGTGTCATCAAATGTGTTCTATATGATGTTTCTATTAATGGATCCCCTTCATAATCTTGTTTGGTAACTAGTAACTAGTACTTGGACCAGTGCCATAGCTAGGTTTTTGGTTCTCTTGGCAATTGCCCCACTGCCAATGCCTTGTTACACCATGCTCACAGCAGTTAATAAGTTATTAGGAGACCATAGATTCATATCACTTGACTCAAGACAGTTATTTCATTAAAAATTGTAATTATTATGTATTGAGTTTATCTTAAAATAAAGCAGTAATACCTTATAAGTTAACATGAATCTAACATTTGTGATTAACTAAACATAATAAATTACTTCCTTACTTGAACACCAAAGCTTTAAGACATAAACTTATTTTGAATAACTTTCCAAAGCTTAAAAAACTTCACAACTATCCCTAATTTAGTGTTCATAATGCTACAGTTACAGCCATTAAATTTAGTCAATGTCATTTCTTTGCATGGCAAATGAACATTTTAAGTGAGCAGCATTATTACAGGCCTTTCCCTGCCCTTCACAGACGTCAGCAAATGGCAAAAACTCCTGCTGGAGAAACCACAATGAAGCTTCTGATGAATCCTGCAGATCGAGACATGGCCACTCATCCGACAGATCCAGTGGAGATGCGAAGACTGAATTACCAGACACCTGCCATGATGAGTCATCCTCCTATTACTGTTTCAGAACTCACTAATCATATAGAGAGGTTAAAATCTAATGATAACATAAAGTTTTCACAGGAATATGAGGTAAATAATTATTGTATTTTATGCTGTTTTTATCATATTAAATGTAGACCTGCATAAAAATTTAAAAAATAACTTAAATATATTTTATCATCATTTCATATGAAAAGAATATTTGAACCCACATTTATATTTAAAGAATTTTTGTTATTGATAGCATTTAAAATATGCTTAACTTTGTAAGAGAGTTATTACTATTTATCCCATGGCCGAGCAGTTAGTGCACTTGGCTACTGATCTAAGGGACCTGGGTTCAAGCCCTGGGTAAGGCATGGATGTATGTGTCGTTTTTCTGCTGAGGTCCTGCCATCCTCACAGATCTTCTACTATGGCATATAAATTGACAGGCTCCTGTCAGACTTCTGTGGCAAGCAGCTGCTTGAGGGGATGTTTTTTTTATCATTTATTTCAGTTTTTAATTTAAACCTAGGAGGAGGAAATCAAATTTCAAATAACCTCCTCCCTTCAAGAAAAGAAGAAAGCAGATACATGCAGTTTCTCATTTTTTATAACTCACTGGGGTCAACCTAAACTGGTGTGGACTGTTTGAATTTCTGAAAATCCTCATAGACTTTAACAATTAAAAAGCAATGTCTCTTGCAGACTTTATATTAGCGATTATTCAAAATAACTGTTTCACCAATAAATTTAAAAGAAAAAATGCATCAATTACTTTTCTACTTTTGTGTGATAAAGCCATTGTTTAGAAGTGGATAAAGAGCATTAGCATTTCTGTGGAAATTTAGGTCATTCTATTTAAGCATGAGCAAAACATGGTATTCTTTGTTGAAATGAAGGCTCCATAAACTAAGGATTCATCTATAATGTTGATTGACTTAATTTGAAAAATATGTAAAAGTTATAAAAGTACATCACATAAAATATGTTAACTAATAAATGTACTGAAAAATATGTTAAGTATTAAATAATGTTTTTGTTTTTCATTGCACATTAGTAGTAAATACAGATTTTTGTACAACTTAGATAATATTTAATTTTATTTTGCCATAAAGTTACTTGCAACATGGGGAGTGCCATCTACTCTATAATTTAGAGAGTTTCAGACTTACCCTAAAAGAAGGGGAGAAAAATTTTACTTGGTAGGGGTGGAGGTCAATCATAATGAGTTTTATGCCAAATGAAAGCTTGCAACTGGGGAATGCCATCTACTCTATACTTTAGAGAGTTTCAGACTCAACCAATACCAGGTAAATTTGATAGTATTTTATATACATCATAATAAGAATGAATCCAAGGAATTAGTTTCATAGGTGAGTTTACTAAATTAGGTATACAGTGTACATTAGCCCATCTGTTTACCTCAGTGTCATAGAGATGACCTCAGTATACTGGATCTCAACTGACTATACCAAAAAAATATTTTAAGTGAAGATTTTCAAGATTATAACATTTACAATGCAAGTATAAGTATATTGGAATAGAAGTACATTTATGAGGGAAAAAAATATCTAAACCCGTGATATGAATTTATTGAATGGGACATGTTAATGGTAAAAAAATGGTAAGTTGATGAATTAAATTATGCTACAGGTTGTGTTTTATTGATTTTTAGGAGTTTAATTCCTCTCAGCTAAAAATAAAATTTTTAATAAAGTACTTTGAAATTTATCCATGCGTGGTGTAGGATATCCTTTATAAAATATTGTATAAAGTGCATTATGGAAAATTCACTTAACATTTTCTTCTAGTCCATAGAACCTGGCCAGCAGTTTACTTGGGAGAACTCAAACCTTGATGTCAACAAACCTAAAAATCGCTATGCCAATGTTATAGCCTATGATCACAGTCGAGTGGTGCTACAACCATTAGATGGAATTCCTGGATCTGACTATATCAATGCTAATTATTGTGATGGTTATCGCAAGCAGAATGCATACATTGCAACTCAAGGACCATTACCTGAAACATTTGGAGATTTTTGGAGAATGGTTTGGGAACAACGAAGTGCAACAATTGTTATGATGACTAAGCTTGAAGAAAGAACAAGAATAAAAGTAAGATAATTGTTTTTCTAAAGAAGTTTACAAAAACGGATTTATTTGTTTAGGATATATTAAGCACAATCTTGTTTCAAAACACTTAATGTAAAAAGAAAATGCTTAGAAACTGAACTACAAATTATGGAATTAATTAGAAACAGAAATAGCTTGCATTATATACCAAAAAAAAGCATTTAATTCCAAACAATAGTATAAATTCAGAGAACAAAGGTTAGGCCCAAATAGTGCTATTCCATTGTCTTTAATACCCTCTACCCTTTTCTGAAAATTTCTGGGTAAAGGGTTAAAGAGCATATTGGGCAGAAAAAGGCAACATTGGTTTGGTCATATTTCCAAACAACAGATCAGCAAAAAGCATACTAGTCATAGATTTGTCAAGGATTTTGTATAAATATGAAAAAATATTATCATTGTTATTACAATCCATACAAACCATATGGATTTAAAATATGCAAATAGTGTTTGGATTCTTCTATCAAGCATTTATTGCCACTTAGGAATATTTTTTGAAATTTCTGTTGATTTTATATTGTTGACTCAAGAAGTTTGTCGTAAAAGCAGAATTCTTTCTTTATGAATAACTTCTATTGCACCTATGTGTTGAACCTAAAGTATGATTAAGATCAAGAAAATAATAGAATATTAATGGTTATTTTGAAATGACTCTTATCATTTCTTAAGCTTGGAAACATCTTTTTACTAGTTATTCCTTCACTTTTTTTTCGTTGTCTTTTAAAAACTACTGGTATGTATATAAAATGTTTTCATCCAATTTGTTATCTGATGATCTCAAAAGATTAATAGCTCATCAGCAAGCAAATGGGATAAAAATGCAGCATTATTCAATGAATAACATTTGAGAAGTTTGCCAATACTAGATTAGCCAGGTTTTTGTGCTCTCCTTAATTCTTTTACCACCATCAGCATCATTTTTAAGCCTGTTTTCTAAAATTTTTAGTTTGTTTCCTTAAAAAATGAGCTATTGTTTCACTTTGGCATCTGTATCCCTGTCTGTCCATATGTAGAACAATTTATTTTGTTTCAAAAGATAAATGACAAACTCATTTTGTATTGGATAGGTACTAGAAAAGTTTATAATCCACATGTTCAGAGTCTTTCACTATTTTGAATTCCCACAGTTAGTGATTGCTAAAATTGAATTTTTTTTCATTTAATTATTATTGCTTACAAGTGTATTCATGCTAGACTTTTGAAATTTAAATGTTAGATTAAAAGGTCAAGGGTTTTGCACTGATAGCATCATTGCCCCCTTTACCACAGGGTGGTGGGATAATACAACTTTTCTGTTATAACAGATAAATGGAGAATGCTTTCTGTGGTTGGATAGGTGCCAATACAATTCACAATTTTTAATATTCCATTAGGATGCATTTCCTCCATTTAGAAGATGCTCAAGTTGCAAAATGTCAAAGCATTTTTGCTTAAAAACTAGCATTTCATATTCACCAGAGGTGATTGGACTGTAGTTAATATATATAAGTATCATTAAAAGTGAACCTTTTTTTTCTGTATAAGCATTTAGTAATTAGAGTTTGTTGTTTAATATATTCTGTCCATCTGAGGCAGGTAACTGTTCTGACCCTTCAAGCAATTATCCATATATCCAATCTGCTCCTGCATGTCAGCTGCAATAGATCTCTGCTTGTTTGTTAATGTCTCTAACTATATTATTGAGTTTTGACTTATGGACAAATTTAACTACTGTAGCATGTAGCTGTAACTGTAGCATTTTCTAATTGTGTACAAGATGTTTTGTTTTTTATTTACATTTTAACTTTTTATTTTTCAGTGTGATCAGTATTGGCCATCTAGGGGAACAGATACTTATGGAGTGATGTATGTAACACTAGCAGACATACAAGAATTAGCAACTTATTGCATTAGGACATTTCATTTGCAAAGGGTAAGAAAATAAAACAAAGGAAGTAAGCAATAATTAATAATGTATTTTAGTGTATTGAAAATAGATTGTACTGCAAGTTAAAATTAATTACAGTTAACTTTTTTTACATAAAACGATTTTTTATTGATTAGGCTGGAAATTGGTTGCAAAATAGACTAATCTCTTCAGCAGCTATGGTAACATTAACGTAAACATTTCCAACATATTTTTTGGGTTAAATTTTTAATAGTAGCAAAATTTGTTGAGTTTTTTAAAAAAAATTGCTGAGTATTTAAAATATATTACTGTGAATTTAAAATGCTACTGTGTACACTAACTTTTAACCTTAAAATTTATACAATAGTTGACACTGGGTTACCTTATCTATATATGTTACTACTTATTTCCTGTGAAGTATTACTATTTCTGGTCACCAGAGTATAAAGTAAATAATTTTAAACTGAAAGCTATACCATGACCTATAGATTTGAACTTTTTTAAAGGTAATTATTAAATGAAAGAACATAAAACCTATAGGAATAAGGATCCAAACCATGCTTTCAGACCTCCTTATGTCAAATTAACACATAACAGCCCAAGTTGTTAACGTCCACGGAAAATACAATCAAGCCAAGTAAACTTACATCAAAGCATTTTAACAACTGGATAAAAAAAGTCATCAGTTACCCTCTCCTAGTTTTCAAAGTGTAATAAGTTCTTACGATATGCTTTAGCATTAATAAAACAGTGCATATTCTGGTGCAAATGGTTTCTTGAAACATGATGAAGGGAAACTAGAATGAGTCTTTAAGAAAAAGAATTGCAAGTGTAAAAAATAAATATAAATGCTTTGAATAATATGAAAGAATCCTACACATATTTTTCAATTTGGGAAGAAAATTATTTCATTGATAGTTATTTTTCATTTTTATCAGTAATTGAATTGAATCAAAACCAAAAAAAAAATCATTCAATATAAACCGTGCATAAATGCCAAAATTAACTGTCTAAACAATAATATATACAAAATAACATTTCTTATAAAATGAAAGCTAATTAATTAGTAGACCCTTTCTAAACAAATCTGTATAGGAGTGTGCGCATGTTAATCTAGATAATTAAATGCAGGAAATCTTAATACAATTAAACTCTAAATTATTCTAGGTCTATATGACATTTTAAAAAGCTGCTAAATTCTCTTAAATCATAAATACAATCTCAAGAAAATAGTCAACTTCTGTAAGGTGTCTGCAGATCTCATGTGCTTAATGCTGTATTAAAAAAAAGTCTAAATGCTGTCATTCATATCCTGTAAAGCATCATATTTGAAAGCTCTTATTTAAGGAAGCATATTGTACTAAAAAAGTACAACTTTAAAAGAGAGTATTGAAGCATATTGTACTAGAAAAGTAGTACAACTTTAAAGTACTGAGTTAATTTGAAGAGTTTTTCAACATGAAAATTAAGAGAACTATTATACAATCTTATCCTGAAGTAAATAACTAACAAAACTTGGTCATATTATTGTGCAGAATGTAATTTGTTAATTTTCATGGTTAATTTGAAAGTAGTAACTGCACAGATTACCTGTAGATAAATAATTAAATAAATAATTATTTGAAAAAATTATTGCTGATGGTGCAGGATTTGAACCATTATTGTCCAATGGTTGGTTTAGCTGGTAGAGCACTTCAGCATGTATCTAGAGAGTCGTAAATTCAAGTCCCACATCATCACCAATAATTTTTTTTTCAAATAATTTGAAAGTACTTTTAAAAATGCAATTTCTTTACACAAAAATACTTACAGTAAAATTCTCCAAAAACTATAATGTTTTCCAGCACTTTAAGGGTTAATGTAGTTTTGTTTCTATTCATATTAAATATATATTAAGTATTTATAATCTTTGTACTTGAAATGTCATACTAGTAATTTTTAACATTTTCACAGATAATATAGTATTCAAAAATATATTTGTTAGCTTGAATGATCATTTTCATTTTTTTTTCTTGAAATCAATTGTATTAGATGGGTTTTCCAGAGAAGCGTGAAGTTCGTCAATTTCAGTTCACAGCTTGGCCTGATCATGGTGTACCAGATCACCCAACTCCTTTCTTAATGTTCCTTAGAAGAGTACAAGCTATGAATCCTCCAGATATGGGGCCAGTAATTGTTCATTGTAGGTCAGTATATGTAGAGTTTGCTAAATTTATAACAAAATAGTTTTTCCATTTCTTAATTTCTTTGAGTAATGCATTGGATGTTATATGAGAGAAAATTCTAAAATAAATTCAGTAAGTTAAACAAAATTGTATACAGCATGAAAACTACATGAAGTTGAAAAAAACTATAACAAATAAATAATAACCAAATGTTTTGAAAAAAAGGAGAAAGGATTTTAAAAGAGTTAAAAAAATAATGATTGAGAAGAAGCAAATAAGTTTTGCAAACTTTAAAATTATGGTTTGCACTGACAAAAAAAAAATTATATTCTCATCTACATACAGAATCCTCACTATCAGTTTTCCATACCCCATGCAAATGTGTGTTTTTCATGAATGAAAAAACAAGGATAACTTTGCAATAGTTAATAGATTAATTTAATGTTCATTAATGAGAAGTATTAAATAACTCTGTGTAGAAAATAAAGTTTATCTTATGTCTTAAGATTATAGTCAATGGTGGTTCATGACTTTTCACGAGTAAGAGTAAGTATAAAAGCATATTATTGCAAAATGTGGAAAGCAATTTTTTAAAAAACTGGAATATAAGTGACTATACAAAAATTATATTTTCTTTACTACTAATCTAAGGGACCCTGGTTCGAGCCCAGGTTAAGGCATGGATGTATGTGTCATTTTTCTGCTGAGGCCCTGCCATCCTCTCTGACCTTCTACTATGGCATATAAACTGACAGGCTTCTGTCAGACCTCTGTGGCAAGCAGCTGTTTGAGGCGGTATTTATTTTTATTTATTTTAATGTTTTTGCTTAAAAATATCATCTTAAATGTGTCCTAAAAGCAAAAAAATTGCCAATCATTAAGTCATTTACTTAAATCCGATAATTTCAAAGGAAATATGTTATTTCAGTAATAATCAACTAGTTTGACTCTCAGACAAGGGGTAAAATAACAGTTATGATTAATGAATTATGTGCAAAAAGTTTTAAAATATATAAAAAACTTATGGGGATAAAACAAAATGAGGATAAAAACAATTATAACTAGGAACTTGACACCAAATGGTAATCACACTTAAGTAGAGAGAATGCATGCTGTTTCAGAACACAAATTAAGTAGCTAGCACAGATAGACAACTTCCATTGAAGCCAACAAAAAAAATGATGCTAGCACTCCTATTGAGCTTCCAGCTAAATTTGTTCCATATAATAATGTATGATTATAATTTTAAAATTATACAGGTAGGGTACTGTTTTCTAAAAAGCCAGCAGTTAATTTAGATTTTTCTATAGTTTTCTTTTACAATCTTAATAAATTTTTCAATTTCCTATTTTTTTTTTGTAAAAGACAATAAAAAAAGCAAATAACAGTCAGATACAAACTGAAAAGCAAGATATCCACACAATGTGAAAGTTAGCTGGAAAATGAGAATTGTGGATGAATAAGGTGGTGCTGCAAGCTGTTGTCTTAAGTCTTCTATCTGTGCTAGCTAGTTATTCTGGGGTTTCAGAATAGCTTCTTACACCAAAAAATTATATATATGTCTATCACAGCGTCTTAATATTTGATAATTAGAAACCACTGTTTACACTTCAGTTAAACCTAAAGCCCTGTTCTGCAATAACAATTTATGCCTGAATACCAATAGTTACCATCATTTTACTATCAACTTATTGAATTGTTGTTACTATCAACTTGTTGAACTGTTGCAGGTATACATAACCAGGATGCATGCTGCTTTCCTCTGATATTTGTAGTCTTCTGGTTGCTATTGCCTGCCAAACCTGGCAATCTAAAATTTCTCACTGGTAAAGAATTAGGTAAAAGCACAAACACAAGTATATGAGACAATAATACTGGTGTAGTTTTAATCTTTCAGTAGTAAAGTGTCTGCGCTATGAACATGGATTGTCATTTCATCTGCTTATGTTTGTTCTAATACCTAATTATTTATCAGTGAGGAAATTCTAACTGCCAAGTATTGGTTCAGGCAGCCAACAGCAACCAGAGGATGACAAATATCAAAGGGGATGGTAACATGGATCCTAGTTGTTCATACTTGCCATAGCAAACTGATATAAAATGATGGCAACTATTCATATTTAGGCATAAACTGTTACTGCAGAATAAGGTACTAGGCTTAACTACTGTTTAGATATTGGTTTTCAAATATCAATTGTGAAATATTTCTCTCTATATGTATTATTTATCTTATGCATTTTCCACTTCTCACGTTCATATTAACAGTACAGAACATAAAATTAATGTTTATATTCTGTAAAATTTCATATGTAGTGCTGGTGTTGGAAGAACAGGATGCTACATTGTGATAGATTCAATGCTGGAACGACTGAAACATGAAACCACTGTTGACATATATGGTCATGTAACTTGCCTACGTGCACAAAGGAACTACATGGTACAAACAGAAGACCAGTATGTCTTCACACATGATGCTGTTTTAGAAGCTGTGATAGCAGGAGTTACAGAAGTGCCTGCACGTAGTCTGTACACACATATTCAGCAGTTAATGCAGATCTTAATTGGAGAGAACTGTACAGGCATGGAGGTTGAATTTAAGGTAAGTAAATAACTAATCTTTTTATTATACTGTATTTCATATTTCTTAAATATTCTAATTTATATGAATTACATTTACTAACTCTGAAGAAAATCCCATGAATAACAATAGAAATAAAACATGTGATTCAATCTTATACCAAATACATTTTATTTCTTATTACAAATTGTAATCACATCCAAAATAACCTTTATTATTAAAAGTTTCAGCTAATATTTACTCTCAGTACTTTTATAGATAATGAGCTTATTTTAACGTATATATTTTTACTTTTGATGTTCTTTGTATTCAAATTTTATTTGTGCTGCCAAGGTTTTAGCAAAAAAGATTATAATTAAAATGTTTAATATCTATTAAAGTATAAAAATAATATTTTCTTTTAATTTTGTCAGGGTTAAATATTCTTTTTCTAAAATATCCTCTTTTCATTTTCAGAAATTAAGTATTGTGAATAGCAAAGCTAGTAAATTTGTTAGTGCCAACCTTCCTGTCAACAAATTTAAAAACAGATTAATGAATATACTTCCATGTAAGTTTAAGCTTTTTTGGCTACTTAAAGTAATTCAGTGTATTTAATGCATAATAGAACCTCACTTGTCTGATATCCCACCTGGGAGTGATCACACATTGGTGTTTTAGCTAACCTGTATGCATTTTTAGATTGCCACACAACATTGTGACAGTCATCCCCACAAATCAATTAATCTCATTACATTTCATCTCATTATCCAGCTTAGGGTGTCACCAAACTGTAGATGGGAATACCTCTTAAAATTCTTACTAGCTCAAATCCTGCAATGTAGAAATTAGTTTGTGTGTTTGTTAAAACTGTTGTTCCACAATATATTCCTAACTTGGTGGCCGATTGTAAAATGTTATTTACCAAATGAACACATGATATGGGAAATGTCACAATTCTACTTATATACCTTCTCCACACCTCTAAAAAAGAATACAAATGTAAACAATTATTCCACTCTATCCTCCAAACATGAAGGCCACGTGTTACAAATTATGTGTCAAATGAAAGTTTGTGGTTTGGGAATTTCATAGGTTATATGTAATTTAACAAAAATTTACAGTAGAGGTACACAGTGCAGTAATTAAAGTAAAGTAATTTAATTCTCTATGACACTGTTAAATGTTTTCAAGCACTTCGACACATGGACTATGCTATCATGTATCAATAATTATTAAAGAGAGATTTACATGCCAATGCCGTGGAGGATGGGAAGTAACGGGAGCTTCTTGGAATGCTTTTGGTGAGAAATTTAAAATTCGACTTTCTTGCCAGCAAGTGACGTCTCAGTGGATTTTAAAATAATGAAGACAGCTGCCAATGGTCTACCTGCATTGGCAAATGAAATAATTATTTATACTTTTTCATAGCATAGAGTGCTTAAAAAAAGTTTTAGATCCACGATGCACGTTTCGCGCCGTTCCTATCAGCACTTCATCAGGTGGGAAGTGAGGAACTTAATGCAGGAGAGGCAGTTGGTTGGTGATTGCGGGGGAGGAATGGGGTGCCATGCTATCAAAAAGTATAAATAATTATTTCATTTGCCAATGCGGTAGACCATTGGCAGCCATCATCATTATTTTAAAATCCACTGAGACGTCACTTGCCAGCAAGAACATCGAATTTTAAATTTCTCACCAAATGCATTCCAAGAAGCTCCCATTACTTCCCATCCTCCACGGCATTGGTATGTAAATCTCTCTTTAATAATTATTGATACTTGATAGCATAGTCCATGTGTCAAAGTGCTTAAAAACATTTAACAATGTCATAGAGAATTAAATTACTTTATATGTAATTTATTCTCATGATTCCACCTATCCAAAAAAAAACAGGAAAGCTATAAACTATTTTTTCACTATTTCTTCTAAATGCAAGGGCCAAGCATAAAGAATAATGTGCCAAATGGAAGCTTATGACATGGGAAGTGTAATACACTACCTCAAGCCATGCACCTCACATAAACTTGTTTTCCCCCAAAAAAAGGGGGAGTGAAATTTCATAGAGTGGTTTATCATAATGAGTTATATTTCGTATGAAAGCTTTGGATGTTAAGAATGTTGTGGGCTATCTCAAATTTTAACCTGTCTTTCAAACACAAAAAAATGGCAGAGGGGAGTTTAACAGGGAACAATCATAACAAATTATATATCAAATGAAAGTTTAAAACATAGAGTAGCATATGAAAGCTAACATTTTCTCCTCTAAAGCCAGTGTTTTTAATCATAGATAACAATCACAGTGTTACCTGGTGCTCTTTGGCATTGATAAATCAATAAATATTTTGCGAAAAAAATTTTTGCTGACATACGGGATTTGAAATCCCATATGTTGACGAAAATTTTTTCCGCAAAATATTTAGTGTTTTTAATGGCACAGTTCCCTGCAAAAGTTGCCCTAAAAAGCAAAAAAAATATATAAATACCTATTCCCCATACATGTCCTAAATTGTAAAAAATAAAAGTAAAATATGCCAATGATCAAATAATTTGCTCAATTTTTTTTAGCTTCAATGATAAAGTGTCAAAATTGGTTTCTTTTCAAATTAAACAAAAATTGATGATATCCTATCTCCCTTTAAAGTTATAAATATAATTCAGTAAATGTAATAAATAAAATACTAATTAGGTGATTTCATCAATGGCATGTTTTATTTTTAAAGCACAAATAAGAAAAGTGTTTTTAAAATATTTTAATTATTGCTTTTAACCAGGGAATCAAACAGTAAAAAAAATGACAGGTTTTTTTTTACATGGAGGGAAGAGTCAATGTATTTGTCATATTTATAACTGGTACAACATATAAAAAATCACTGAACATTTGAAATCATTAGAAACAGTTAAAAAGTGATAATATTTGCTAGTACCAGAAGATATCTTGATATCTAGTACCATGTTGCATTTCAGGATGATGAAGTAGTATAGCAGTACTGTGCAGTTTATAATTAATTAAATTCATAACTAGGTAAGATTAAATTTTTAAATGTAATCTGTTTTTAGTTACCTATTAAGGATTTTGCAAAACTGTGAGAAGATAATTATGAATGAGCTTCAACACTCTCTCTCTCTCCAATCATCTCTAAAGCCCCGTCTCTCCCTTGTAATGAATTTCTCATATAATCTATAACTAGTTAATCAATACAGAGCCTGCATTAGTTTAGTGGTCTTAGAACACTTTAGCATGAATCTGGAGAGACATGAGTTCATATCCCACATGTTGGCAAAACTCATTTTTTCTATAAAACTATATATAACCATTTAAAAAGAGAAGAGGACAAAATGGAGCCTCATTAAAGGAACTAAACTTTTAAATATGTAACTTGATCTCACAATCAGCTGCAAATTATGACAATCAATGACATTTAAAATCTTATTAAAATCTAGAAAATATTAACCACAGAAAGTTCATATCATTGAAAAAGGTAATGTAGTATTTTCACTGTTCATAAGGCATTCTTTCATTGCCATTCGGGGTTTGGCAAAAATTATTTTTCTTCTTTTTGACCCTTATTAATAGGTGTAGTCAGCCAAGGAACTATAAGAATAATGCAGCATATTTAGAAAATAAAGTTCAAAAGACTTTTTTTGCAAGCAGCATCCTGGGCAATTATTCTTGTCTTCCAGTCACCATTTTCATAGGCTGGGGGAAGGGCAGGTGTAACTGTTGCTACTGTATGTCCTTAGGCTTACATTAACCTCTACATGTTTCGAAGCATGTTGCTTCATCCTTGAAAGGCGTTGGAAAGGCTAGGCTGACATTGGCAGAGGTTACATGATGCTTTTCCAGATATTCTGACATTGTCCAGATATTAGTTGTGTGCTCTTTCCTGTCATTGGTTTCTATTATTATATTTTGTTTTGTGTTGTATTGCTGAGAGTACGCTTCATTGGTATTGCTTTTTTTGTGCTAAAACTTGTTTATGTTCATCAATTAGCAGTTTTCTGGTGCTGGTGGGATATAAATTTCATCATTACAGCATGCTTCAAAACATGTAGAGATTAACATAAGCATGTGGACATCAATGGGCCTTATTATTCTCAAACCTTATTATTTTCACATATTAAAAATTTGTTACCGTATAATCTTCCCCATACAGGATTGGGTTGTTTTACCTCTGAGTGGCACTTTTTTACACACAATGGGCTAAATGGCCAGGTCACAAGGACCCGAAGGCTCAGAGAAGGATGGAGGAAGGGACCCTCTGGACAGCTATTGGGAAAGCCAGCATTATATAGTCATTATTCTTATAGTTCCTTGGCTGACTACACCTATTAATAAGGGTCAAAAAGAAGAAAAATCATTTTTGCCAAACCCCGAATGGCAATGAAAGAATGCCTTATGAACAGTGAAAATAGTACACTACCTTTTTCAATGATATGAACTTTCTGTGGTTAATATTTTCTAGCCTCCCACAATGCCATCCATTGTGTTCTTTAGCATGCACAGGATATGGCTCTCCCACATATGGGTCCATGGCTTGACATTCCATCTGATGGATGATGGCATTTCCAAGCCTATTGGTATCCCCTACTGACTGTGAACAGCGAGAGGACCAGGGAGAGCAATGTGAGCTGCAGATAAATCTCAGTGCTGACCCAGCTACGACTCAAACCTGGGAACTGCAGATTATGAGCTTGTCCTACTACCGACTGAGCCACCCCTCCCCAGACAGTATAATTTTCACGTATTAATGTAATTTATGCATTACATTTGCTAAGGTTCATTTACTGTTATCATACTTTTTCAATATGTCAAAATAGCTACATTTAAAAAGATATATACACAATAAAACAGGAATGATTTTTTTTATTGAACCTCAAAACTACCAAGTTTTTTGTTTTCTGGAGAAAAGACTGTAGTTCATAATAACATGATTTTTAGAAAAGTGAAAAATTATAAAAATGGGCCATCTGCAGGAGCAAATCAGGTCTCTGATCCTCCAATTCGAAAGTTTTAATGGCAATCAGATTGATTTCACTTAAATAATGTTGCAACTGGCACAGAAATACTCATTAATAAAAACATTTCATACAATAATCTTTAAATGAATTGATAGTACCGTATTTCATTTCACCTCAGAATATTTGGAATTGGTATTTCAAAAGAAAGTTTGCAGTCTTAGTTCAGATTTATTGAGAATAATTATTAGATAGTTGATTGATAAAGGGGAAATTAGTGAATTTTGAAACATTTTCATTTTTACGAATTTCAATAGTACTTGGAAGACTGTTATTTATATTTCAATAAGCATGTGTAAAGCTGCATTAATTAGTAATAGTTTTAGTTGATGAGTATTTTAATTAAAGTAATGAAAAATAAATGTCTTTTACTTGTCTTTCATACCAGCAAATTTGTCATAAAACTAAACAGTTGTATCAGAATAATATTACCACCTACCTAATAATGGGAATAACCACCCTTGGTCCGAATGACAGGGTTGAGATGGCATGGCATGGATGCAATGAGGCCCTGAAAGGTTGCCAGAGGCAGACGTGCCCATTTGGACCCCAGCAGAGCACAGAGGTTCTGGAGATGACGTGCTTGTGGATCTGCACGTCGAACCTGTCGATCCACATGGTCCCACGTGCTCTGAGATTGAGGTTGGGTGATTTTGCTGGCCAAAGGAGAATGGAGACATCACTGTCATGTTCCTGGAACCAGTCACGCACCACCTTAGCGACATGGCAGGGCGCACTGTCCTGTTGGTAGACACCATCAGCACCAGAGTAAACGTCCAATATGATGGGATGCATGTGGTCAGCAAGGATGGACAGGTAGCCATTGGCATTCAGGGACCCATCCAGTGGTACCAGCAGCCCCAGGTCATACCAGGAAAACATCCCCCAGACATGCACACTGCCACCGCCGGCCTGTACTTGACCAACAAGCATGTCCGGGTGTTTGTTCCCTTGTGTCTGACACCATATCCGCCACTGCCCATCACTTCTGTGGAGTAGAAACCTCGATTCGTCAGAGAAGGCAACCTTTTTCCACTCTTCCACTGTCCAATGATAGTAGTCCCATGCAAACTGCAGGCGTCGTTGCCAATGGACCTTGGTTAACATGGGTGCCTTTACACAGCATTTACTTTGGAGACTCATGCATAACAGGGTTCACTCTACTGTTATCGGGGACATGTACCTGGGTGCCCCAGCATTCATTTGAGTGGTCAATTGCTGCACTAACAGCCCACGAAGTCTGCTGTTTCCGAGATGCTTCCACCGTTGGTGCAGTAACCGATGATCATTCCTTTTTGAACATCTATCAAATCAATACCTCTGCCCATTGTGCTCATGTTACGCACTATGGCTCATCTGTCCTGGCCGGCTGCTTATATCTCCGTGTGGCTGACCTTGTCATGTGCACTCTGTGACGTGCCTGGATGGGTACACTGTGATTCCATGAGTGGTCATATTATTCTGATATCACTGTGTATATAAACATTCATTTCAAACTCTCATTTTATTTTTACATGTAGATGAAACCACACGTGTGTGCCTACAGCCAATCAGAGGAGTAGACGGGTCAGATTATATAAATGGTAACTTTATAGATGTGAGTATATTAATTATTGCTAAATGGTTTCTTTATTTAGATATAAACAAATTTCGTGGATTTATTTCTTTAAAACATTTGAATGCTTCCCTCAATTTTATTCATAATATATATGTAATTTATTACAGTGATAAAGAGTCAAGTGTGTTGCAGTAGGCTCAATCAGGTTTGGGTTAGTGCATCATTAAATTTTTGCTGGTTCACCAACTCCATTGTTAAAACCAGAAGTAATTTAAAGATATTTAATTTTAATTAAAATGTTAAGCATATTAGTACTATTTAATATGAACTTAACTAAAAACATGTAATTAAAATCGAATTTGATAATTTGACGCAATAAAAAGCTGCAATGCAAGTTCATTATTACTCTAACTCATTTTGCTTACATATAGTGAAAACCAGTTTTAAAAGTAACTGATGCGCTTGCTGTTAACTGACTAGAAGCACACTCCTATAGAGATATATTTTTGTGACTATTTTAATGGAAATTTTTGCTTGGTAATTAAAAATATTTTGTTTGACTATTGGTAGAGCCTGTGAAGCAAGGTAAATGTAGATTACCTGTGATGACCATAAATAGTAACTATGATAAAAATCTATGATTTTAATTTCAACTGATCTATAACAGCTTAAGTCTTTCACTGCAGAATTTTTTAACATGATGTTTCCTTTATGTAGAATTAGTTTGATGAAAAAAGTGACAACTGTTGTATCAAATAAGAGTTGGTGATCATCCCAAAACTGCCTTTCGATCATTGGAAATAGTTGAAAAAACATTTAAATATATAACAATTTGTGTACAAAATAAATTTAAACACCTATGAAATTATTTTTATATCATTCACTTCAAAGCATTGGTAAATGTAGAGTTCTACCTTTGCATTCCTTACACTTGTATGAGCTCTCTTTCCAATTCTGTCACTGATTTATTGTGTTGGAACATACTACACATTTCTTCATTGCATAATTCCATCAATGCAATAATTACAAAAAAAAAACATCAAAATTCAGGTGTTCAGTTAATGGGGCAGGAGAGGGAAAATGCTTTTCAATAAGATTCAAAGGATTCTCTGAGAGGTACTTGGCCAACCGCTTTTTTGTATCAAAAGGTGCTCCTTGATGATCTGATGTATTCTAAACTGAAAATTCCAGATTTATTACTTTGTTTACAATGCATGTGTCATATTAGAGAAATACAGACAAGTAGAAGAACCAAAAATTTTTATACTACTTTATGCTCTTTCATGCAGATTCAACAAAATAATGAAATTTGTTTTATATATCAAATTTGCCCACTGCATCCATGTTCAAATTATATTCACTATACTTATATTCTTCTGTTTCTCTTTTGCTATTAAAATGTTAATGTTATATTCCCTTGAAATAGTTTAAAATATCCATGTCAAATAGGCATGGGGGTGGCACAGTTGGTAGCACGCCAGGCTTGTAATCTGTAGTTCCTAGGTTCGAGTCCCAACTGGGTCAACATTGAGATTTATCTCCGCAAAATTCCTCACCCTGCCCACAGTCAATAGGGAACACCGATGGGCTTGGAAAGGCTGCCGTCCATCGGATGGGACATAAAGCCATGGCCCCATGTGCGAGAGAGCCATATCCTGTGCACATTAAAGAACACGCTGGATGGCCTTCACGGGAGGCAACAATCTGTCTCCCAACAGCTGTTCCAGTGGGTCCCCTCCCCCAACCTTCCCTGAGCCTTCGAGGTCCATGCGATCTGGCCATTTAGCCCATGGTGTGCAAAAAAGTGCCGCTCAGAGGTAAAACAACCCAACCCATGTCAAATATCTTGTGCTAGGCTCATCTCTGTTTACATAGCACCCATGTGGCATGGCCATTTTTCTTTCCATTTTTCTCAGTAACTATTAGATGGTAGCACCCATCCTAGTTTTCCCAAACATGCTACTCATTTATACAACAGTTGTAGTGATCAATGAAACATACATTCATATACATAACCAGACCAGGAACTACAAAAAAAAAATTCAGATGGGGGGCATAAGAATGGATCAAGCTGGAATGAATAAAAACATCATTCCAGTATATAATTTCACCTCCATTTTAGTTGTCTTTCAAAATTTCCTATCAAAATATGTGTAATATATACATATATTTAATATTTTTTGCAGCAATTTTCATTATATGTAAAAGGGGAGGGTGGGTCATGTCCCTCCACTGCCATCCACAACAACCATAGAAAAGGGCAAGACATTATCTTTACATATATATGCAGTTTCCACAGTGAAGGGGTTAAATTCTCCTAAAATTGATATATGAAATATTTTACTAAAATTCATATTACATAACTTTTTTATCCTTTGTAATAAATATTTATTGAAGAAATGAAATACTTAAAGATATTAAAATACTGAACATACAAAGAGCACCTGACATAAATTTAAGTGTTGGTAAATTTAATTCATTTATCATTTTTGCTATTATATAATAGAAAAGTTGAACTAGATATTTTTAATATTTTTTTCTTCAAAACAGAAAGTAGTTTTAATCAATATTTCTATTTACAACAATTCCATTTGAGTTAAAAAAAATTAAAAGATATTCATATTTCAATTATCTTTGAAATTTATAGTTTAGTTCTTTAGTTAATGTTCTAAATAATGCATAATTTATCAGGGCTACAGGTATAGGAATGCATATATTGCTACTCAAGGCCCACTAGCAGAAACCACAGAAGATTTCTGGAGAATGCTGTGGGAACACAATTGTAACATTGTAGTTATGCTAACAAAACTGAAAGAAATTGGCAGAGTAAGTTCTCTTTTTTTTATTCATTTATATCAAATATTTATTATGAGTTACATATCAAATATACATAGATACTTCAAACTATCATAAGTATTGCTTAAATCTTTTACTGCAATGCACATCTTTGATTTGCCTCTATCTTCCTCTTTGTTTGGAATTGTTTCTCTCTTCTGGTGGATGTTTCAGACACTGATATATCCTGTGACATTATGCAAAGGGTTGTGTTGAGTTTTTTCTGAGCAGTAGTTTTTCAGACACAATGGGCTAATGGCCAGGTCACAAGAACTCCATAGGCTAAGAGAAAGTTGGAGAATGAAATCCACTGGACAGCTATTAGAAGATAGATGGAAGCCTTCTGTCAAGACCACCCAGCATGTTTTTTAATGTGCATAAGGTGTGGTTTTCCTGTGCATAGGACCACTGCTTAACATACTATCAAATATATTGATATATGAATAAAGATAGCAGCCTTTTAAAACCCATTAGTGTCTCCTTGCTCACCATATGCAGAATGGGAGTTAGCAAAAAAAAATTCCAATGAAGATGTTTGCGACTTGAATTTGGGAATAGCAGATTGCAAGTCTGGCTTGCTATTGATTATACTGTTATAAATTCAAAGAGATGAAAGCTTAGAGTGAGTTCATAAATAGCAGATATGTATACCACTAAAGTATGAATTATGTAATTTATTACAATGACACAAAATTATTACAAATTAATCAATTTTATCTAAACACAAGTATTTCTATTTCTCTTAGCATAAAGACAAACCACTTTGTATTGAATCTCATTTGTAACACTAAATAACCTTAAAAATACTTTATACCTTATACATGTGAAATTTTTAACTTTGATCTCCCCTGATAGAGGACCCAATAAAAACTTTACTGTTGATTCCTCTTTTCCACCCGAACCAGGCTTCATCTTAAATCAAATAAGAGCAGTCCTTTTACATAGCATTACACAGCACTAATTTAATACACTATATCCTTCTTCCTTTTACTACTCCACTATATCTTTTTGCTTTCTTTCACAATTCTTACTATTTCAAAAGCATCCTCATTCTAAACAGTTAATAGTGTAAATCATCACGCTAAGCATAGACGAGCGTTCATGGTACACCTGTCGCAAGCCATTGTTGCACGTTCATCTGTTGTAACAATACTAACCTCCATGTCCAAAGGATTAGAAATTGGAGATCAGATTTAGAGATTAATCAGTTAATCATATTAAATATTAGCTGATGATGTATTCATTGTATTTTAAATTACTCATTTTACTTTAATTATATAAATAATCATTAATTAACTTTATTTATAATATGCAATCATAGTAAATTAATTCCAGTGTAATTCAATAGCTTGTAGATTAAAACCTCTTAATTCATCACAATCACAGCCCAAATAGCTTATAGAAAAATATAAGGAGCAAACTATTTTACATAAAGAATTAACATAATTGAAGTAGGCTCTGAGTGATCTTTTTCAGCTATTTTACCTGTTATCAGATACTTTTTGGTAAGAATTCTAAATTTACAGTATGGTATTAGTAGGGAGGGGCTTGGACACCTTTGCCCAAGAACCGTAAACAGCTTTTTTTATGGAAACAATTTTCAAAAATTGGAATGTAAGAAAAAATTTTTATATAAGTTTAAAATATTTTATTTACTGTTGGTAAAGTATACTACTAAAATGACAGAAGAAAATTCTTTTCCTAATCTTCCTTTTTTGGGGGGAGAGAATGTTAAATATACATTTTGCTTTTACAAATGAATATCCTTTCAACTTCAGGATTGGATTATTTTACCTCGAGTAACACTGAAAACATCAGGTTACAAGCCTGGCACCCTATTGACTCAACCAATCCTCAGCCTTTTCATATTTAACCCTTCCAGGGTCCCCACCTGAAAAACTGGTTCACATTCAGAGGTCCAGCTATTTTTCACTATGATGAGCCCAAAAAATTTACTTTAAAACTTTTGCCAAATAACTAATGAGAGGTATTATAGCATGTTGTTATATGCCAAATTAATCAGCATTTAATTCTGGATTTTTGAAAATAAAATATTTTAAAATCAAGATTACTAGTTTTATTTCAGTTAGGCTTTTGTAAAGTCACATAGTAAAAAATGCATCTGGCAATGCAATAAAAATTTATTAAAAAAAACTAATAGACAGAAATGATTAAAATGCACATGAATAAAAAGGCTTTTTTTAGCAACACGAAAATTACTCTCGTTTTGTAATTTTTTTCTTGGTGCCATATTTTGAGAGAAGTACAGGCTTTCTGCCAACTGTGCTGAATCAAATAAACAAGTCAACTTTAGATTCTTTTTTAAAAATAGCCAATTAACTAAAATAGGTCATGTTATATACCAAATTAAACAGAATTTAATTCCAAATTTTATGAAAATTAGAAATTTTAACAAATTTATAAACATTTTAATAAGACTTTTTTTACTGTGATATAGTGAAAAAAAGTAGATCAGACTATACAATTAAGGCTTAATTTTAGAAAACCTGATGAATAAAAACAGTTAAATTATATATTAATCGAAAGGAAATTTCTTCCTAAATAATATAATACACTGCCGGTCATTAAAAGTGCAACACCAGGAAAGACAAGATATATCAAAGCCATATTTAGTAAATACATATTTTATGTTACAAGGTGCAAATGATTACAATACAACTTGGTTAGATTTATGGAATACAAAGAAATCAGTATCTTGTGTAACCACCACGAGTGGCAATAACTGCTGCTACATGGTCCAGCATTGAGAGATGTCGTATGTGTGTTTGGGGAATGTCAATCCATGCAATTTCGATACATAGCCAAAGTTCATCTGTTGTAGCAGCTGCTGGTGTCTGGTGTGCTAATTGTCATGAGATCATGGACCAGACATGTTCAATTGGGGACAGTTCCAGTGAACACACAGGCCAAGGCAGAAGTATCACATGGTGGCTATTCAGGAATTGTTGTACGATGCATGCCACATGTGGTCAGGTATTGTCCTATTTGTAAATGGCACCAGAGAGCCCCTGAAGATAAGATACGACCACAGGCTCCAACACCTCAGTGATGTAACACTGGCTGTTCAAAGTACTGGTAATGCGTATGAGGCGTGTGTGAGTGGAGTCCAATAGCACCCCATACCATAACACCAGGGACCGGTCCTGTATGGCACTGCATCATCCTGAGCCTGTCGCCATGGTACTGCCAGACATACACTCATCCATCATGGTGCTGCATACTGAAGTGGGATTCGTCTGAAAAGATGATATGATGCCATTCCCACATCCATGCGCAATCTTCTTGGCACCATTGCATTGCATATGCTTGTGTTGTAGAGTCAATTGTAGCTGAAGCAATGGCCGCCTAGCAAATATGCCCAATGCTCCAGACAATGTCAAACCGTATGCGCAGACACTGGTTGATGTGCAACACACACTAACTGTTGAGCTAAGGTGTTTGATGTGGCTGTATGATTACTCCCTGCCCTGCCCATGGTCAGTGAGGGAACCGATGGGCTTGGAAAGGCTGCTGTCCATCAGATGGGATGTTAAACCATGGCTGCATGTACAGGAGAGTCATACCCTGTGCACATTAAAGAATATGCTGGATGGCCTTGACGGGAGGCTACCATCTGTCTCCCAACAGCTGTTCCAGTGAGTCCTCTCCCCAAACCTTCTCTGAGCCTTCGGGGTCCTTGTGATCTGGCCATTTAGCCCATTGTGTGCAAAAAAAGTGCCGTTCAGAGGTAAAATAGCCAACCAAGCTGTATGATCATTCAAAGCTATGCACATGAGCTGTCTGTCCTCTCATTTGTTTGTGTGGCAGGGCCATTGAGATCCCTCACATTGGTGAGTTCATTCCTCCTCTACACATTGATGCCATATTCTCATCACTGAGGCAGCATTCCATCCAACATGAGCACCGATATCTTGGTACAATAATCTGCCTTCTCGTAATCCCACAATTCTCCCTCGATCAAAGTCGGAAACTTGGTCTTATGGATGCCATGTTCTTCGATGGGGCATACTTGATCCTTTAGTGTGCAAGAACTGCAAGCAAACACAATTCCAGTGCTTTACACTAGCTCTTTGTTAATCTCCTCTTATACCACTTCCAGGGGGTTTACTGTCACCCATGATGTGCATATGTGCTGCACTTTGAATCATATACATAGTCTCACATGGGCTACCCATCTAGCATATTTCAGGACAATCTGATGAATTCTTCCTGATGTTGCACTTTTAATTGCCAGCAGTGTATATGTATGAAACATGACTTATTTCTTTTAATGATTCTTTGCAGTGTGGTATATTTTAAAACACATGACAGTGTTATACAAGATGATTTGGATTGTTCACATTAATGGGATTTTCTGTCCTACTTATGAAATGGAAAAATACTTTCTTGGTTCCATTGTTTACTAAACATTATTAATTTTTTTCTTTGGGTGTTGAAGTTTGGCAATCTTGATAAGTGGCAAAAGGTTTGTGTACTAAGGGAGAAAAAGCAAACGTCTATATTGTCAGAATGGCACAACCAATATATTGAGGGGGAAGGAGTTAACTCTTTTGAAATCATTGAAAATAAACTTAAAAACTTATAATTTAAAAAACAAAGTTTTCCAAGGTTGGAATAAAACTCCCTAAATGTGCCTACCTTTGCCAAAATTGCCCTCCCTCAGGAGAACTGATTTCCATGTGAAGGAAGTCCCTTTTGCTTCCATATCCAAGATTGGAATATTATTATTCCAATATATATATACATATCCATTCATTTTCAGGAAGTGATGAAAGATCAAAGTTTTTTACTTGAAAACAAAGAAATAATAAAATGAAAAATAATTTATACCTAATGCAATATTAAATAAAATATCCACAGCAACAAGATGTAAGCCAGCCATTTAATGTAGCATAACTCTGAAAAAAATTGATAATAAACAATCGATAGATCAACCGACTGATTGATAATTCATGGAAATAAAATAAATCTACAGAAACGAAATTTATGGTTTAATTATTAAAAAAATTCTTAACTTTGCACAGGGAGCATCTTTGTGTAAGTGTTTGTATTGTTACGAGAAGCCATCACAAACCAAAAGCTTACTGGTTATCTCAGTCCCTTTTAAAAAAAAATTAAGAGTTTCTTAAAACCATTATTGATTGAATTTATTATTGTGTTCTTCAGCATCAATAATGGAAAAAAAAACAATTCATTCACTTTTTCAATTCATTTCCACAAGTTCAGTATTTTAAAGCAGTTTAGTCATATACATTTTAGAAACAAAACTGCTTTAAAATACTGAACTTGTTGCAAAAGATTCTTGCAAAAAATCTGATTTCCAACTTATTGCCCTAGAGTAACAATGTGCCATTCAAGATCTCAGGATGCTAAATAATTCTTTTAAATATTTTTTCAGGAGAAATGCCACCAGTATTGGCCTAATGAGAGATCTCAACGCTATCTGTATTATGTAGTGGATCCCATTACAGAATATAATATGCCACAATATATCTTGAGAGAATTCAAAGTCACAGATGCAAGGGTATGTTCATATTGTATGATTTGCAATTATGTATTCATATATTGTGTAATGGATTTCACTAAATATTTTCAAGCAAAACAAGATATTCAAACTTTTTTACAAAAAACGATGCAAAATATTTGGTAGATCATGTAATTTGTGAACTGCCATTACAAAAATCAGCAGCTTTTTCTATGAGTTAATACATTATATTTGACAACACTGCAATTCTTCATGGATACGAAGCAGTGTTTACAAATTGAAACACGTGATACAATTGCAAGTAACAGCAGAAGAGTATGCAATCAATTGCTGTCATTTCCTCCCTTTGGAAAGGTGTTAGTTTTTGTTTGTTCGATTTATTTTTTGAAGGCTATGGCTGATCTGGAAACTAAGTAACAGTATGTGATATTGTGTTCATTATGTCTTAGGCGTTGCACAGTCACAAACAAATCAAGTGTAACAGCATTTGAAGCACAAATTTCAAGTTGCACAAATGCTTCACAGATAAATGCAATTCCATGGAGGATGACCTAAGATCTGGGCAACCAATCACTGTTCTCTATACACTTGAGTCATTTTTGCAACTGTCTGTGCACCACTTAAGCTTTACCAAATACAGTAACATATACTGCAGCTCAGTTTGCAGATCAACCATATGCTGCAAAAAATCTCACAAACAAAATGAACACCTTTCCAAAGCAAGAAAATGACAGAGACTGACTGTGTGCTGTTACTTTTAACCATATTGCAACATGTGTCAACTTTTACACACTGCTTGAAGAGTCGCACATATCATGTATTAACTCATATGAAAAACTGCTAATTGTTGGAAACAGCAGTCCACAAATTAAATGCTCCATCCTCATATTTAAAATATTTTCAGCCACATATTTTCCATATTGTTTTCATTTAGCAATTTTTTAACAGTTAAGACATATTTTTAGTTTGTTGCAATTTATTTTTAATAATGATAAATTTATTTGAAGCTGTTTCAAGTATACACTGATTACCTTTCCAGTTACGGCTTGAAAAACTGGAATGAAACCACAGACTAAGCTATATTTTCACTCTGGCTCAGCCAAAATAATCTCATTCATTCTTAGGAAATAATAAAAGATCAAAATTTTTGATTGAAAAATCAAGGAATTATAATAATAGACAACAAATAGCCTAAAGCAATGTTACAAGGGTGAATCAGATGAAAACCTTAAAAGTGGAAAAGAGTTGAGAACCTACAGTGTGCAGCTGTAGGCACAGTTGGTCATCAGCAAAGGTTAAATGTATGTACTCTATACAGTAGATATAGCAACCAGGCTGCCTGACATCAGCAGAGCAGTGCAAGATGGCTGCTCCCTTGGACAGCATTTTGAACAGAGAAGAGGAATAGCATTCTGTCCTCTGTTTCTTGGTTAGCAAGGGTGTAAAACCCATCAAAATCCATCCCTGTATCAATTTGCAGTATGATAATGCATGTTTATCACTGCAACAGGTGTACGAATGGTGTACCATGTCTAGTATGACAGATGTTCCTTGACCAGGCGAGGCCAACAGTCATAACACCACTAGCAGTTTCAGAGGTTGAATGTGTCATCAGAGAAAACCATCACATTACATTGCACAATGTAGCCACCATATTGGATATTTCGCACTTTCACTAACCAAGTAATGGATGTCAGAATGTTATTTGTCTTTGTACATGCTTCAAAGGGATCAGATATTTGCACTGCTCTGCTGGTTCTCTTGGTTCCATTGTTTGCTCTCGTACTGTGCCATCTTGCAGCCCACACTGGTAGAGCTACTGTACACACAGTACATTCCTCTAACCCTTGCTGATGATTTACTGTGCCTTCAGCTGCATACCATAGGTTCTCCATTTTTTCTGCCATTTTTAAGGTTTACATTTGATTACCCTCATAAAAAAATATTTGCAGCAACAAATTGTAAGACTTCCTTATCAGAAAAAAATGGCAAAAGGTAGTGATAACTTTAAAAGATCAATAATTATATATAAATATATGAAAATGTAATCAAAACACATCTATGAAACCAACTGATTGATTTGTTGTGCTGTTGATATTGACTAGTGCCTATTCTCTGATCTGCAGAAATCTGGCATGTTATGGCACTGATTGCCCTAGAAAGAGCACCAGAGAAATATATTTAGTTAATGCTTTTGTATTATTTATTGATGATCAGTTGCTTAAAAATTAAAATATGGTATATCCCAATAAAGAAATGATTTTAATTTGCTGTTTATACATAAAAGCTAACAAATTACGATAGATTTAAAAGAAAGTACATCACTTAACATGTTCATAAAAGCATAATTAATATTTCATCTATACAGGATGGGCAATCAAGGACAATACGACAGTTCCATTTTACAGACTGGCCCGAACAAGGAGTGCCTAAATCAGGGGAAGGGTTTATAGATTTCATAGGCCAGGTACATAAAACTAAGGAACAGTTTGGTCAAGAAGGTCCTATTACAGTTCATTGTAGGTGAGTACCAACATGATATCTTAAACGTATATGTGCATAACTCTTCCTATTATTCAGGCAATTACAAATAGAAAAGTTTAATTTTCAAGCAATTAATCATGTACAATATAGAAGGAAAATGCAGCTGTACATGGATGTTTCACATACTTTCTACTATAATTGCTACAGCTAATACCAGTACCCACTTGGGGCATGAAACTTATTTAAGATTATAATATGAATTGTTTTTCATGCATTGATGTCATACACAGTTATTTTTAGCAGTATCAGCTTCCATTAAGTCAATAGATTTTCTCCACTAACTCTATTCTGCACTTGTTAAGGAGTCACCACTATATTTTGGAATCAGAATTTTAAGAGCGCCAGTGTGTTTTTGGAATCTTGAATGGCCCTCTCCACACACACATTCCAAAAATCATGGCTATGCTACATGGTGTGCAAAAAAGTGCCGCTCAGAGGTAAAACAACCCGACCCAAAACTATGCTACATGTGACTAGAGTACAGGTTTAAATTGGGAGATTGTAAATCTCTTTGCATAATATAATACTCATTACAATGGTGAGTATTGGGACATGTGGAAAAACAGTGGTGTGGCCTGGGCAGGAGTTGGCTGATCACCATGAAAGGATCTGCTGTTTGTTCCATAGGAATTTTGTTGAGAAACTTAAGTGCAATGTAATGGTTATTATGAACAGCAAACACACTCCTATCTTCATCTGACCAATTTAATCACAATTAAAAGACTTTATTGCTCAAAAAATAAGAAATGGGAGCAATACACCACTGCTAGCCCATGGATCAACTGTCTACTGAACCATCATCTATGAGGCAACTGAGATAATCTCTCCCATCCCCATCTGCAACCAGGACATTGAAATCACCCTTTATGATGTGGAAGTTTTAAACAGCCTAGCATCACCACTGACATTGTCACTCACTTAAGACAGACTAATGTCCTAAAGGGCCCCATCCACTTGTCAGAATGCATGTCTGCTAAAATGTGCCATGCATCCTTGCCTGCTGTTCACACCAAGCTTCTACAGTACTTCGTCAAAAGTTTTCAACGAATCGGCCATCCATCTGTCAGTTTTCTTGCATGGAGAAATTGCTGCCATCTGGTGGACAATTAGTTCATTAATATAAAATGGCTCCTTTTTCTAATAAGAATAGAATTACGTGTTTAAGAATTATTCTGTCCTATTTTATGAAAAAAAGATGGGTAAACACAGATTTTGGGGTCGGAAATGGCTACAAGAGAAGGAATTCACATATGAATTTTTTAAATGAACTGCGTTTTGATGATTCACACAACTATCGCAAATATTTGCATATGAGAAGAAACGTATATTACATTAAAAGGGCCACAGTTCAGTTCACGGGACAACACGGTGCTACGGAATAAATGTAACGTATGACATAATTGAATAGAAAATATCATCTCCTGATGAGATTTGCAGTGATATGTTAATATCACATTTCAATATTTTTTAGATTTATGAAGCGGCTAGGTATGATCTGAAATGAATATAGTTTTTTTTAACTATCATGTGGAGGTGGGGGTCCCGTGAATTTTAGAATGTTACAAATTAAAAATGTTTTTAGTAATGCAGAGTATCTACGTATACCTCCTAAGAACCTAAATTTCTGGATATTTAGGCTTTTACAAGTAAGCGTTTTATGTGTGTTTATCCTTTGTTTTTTGGGGGATTTGTTTCTAAGTATGAAATGAAAGTATGTTATTTAGTGATATGCTGCAGTCGAAATAGTTGTCTTCAACAAGAATATTTACTTTGGGGAGGGGGAGCTTTTGTAAAGTGTGAAACCCAAATTTGTTGTTTTGGTAGAAGTTCTGGCTCAAATAGTTACCTCTGATGTGGATTTTTTTTGGGGGGAGGGAGGAACTTTTTATATGTGTGAAGTGAAAATTCTTTCCTAAATGATATGTGTAGATTAAAATTGTTATCTCGTACAAGATATTATATATTTTGGGCTTTGGTTTTTTCATGTGGAACAAAAATCTGTTGTTTAGCGTTATGATCTAGTTGAAATTATTGTCACTGATGAGATTATATACTTTTAGGGTTTTTTTAATAGTGTGTAATGAAAGTGTGCTATTGAGCAATATGTGTAGTTGTTACTATATACCCTAGGTAAAGTTAATTTCACTAATTTTTTTATATGCTAAGCAAAATTTTACGTTCGTAAATAAGCATTTATCATTAAATTCTTGTTCGTGTATTCTCGTTGTACTTTTCCTGGTAATGCAAGTTTTAAGTCCTTATCTGTACAACAGTTGAATACTCTTGATAATTTTCTATTTTTGAAGTGTATTTATTATGTTGTATATTTAGTAATAATTTTCTTTATAGAAGTAAATTAGACTTTTTTTTATTAAGTGCAAAAACTTTTTCCGTTTTCATCGGTAATCGTAGGGGCCATGAGTTACGTAAAAGTATAACATAGCAATACATTGCATCAAAAACAAAATGGCAGTCATTATACTGCGAACTGCACTACAACGTATATCGTAATATCACAATGTTGGAGTATAAATATCATCTGTTCCAGTACCAGTTCGCCTTGTATCAGTCACACTCTTGTGTTCTTTATGTAAAGTAGTCGGAATTAATTTTTTTTTCACCACGAAATCTCTTTGTTGGTTTGGGTTCGACTTCGCGACACATATCTACAATTTCATACTACAACTACATGTTCTTCTTTTCTCGATTTCTGTAATCATTGTCACAGATTTTATTTTCCACAGACATGGCATGGAAATATATGCATTTAAGAAACTTTTTGACCTATTTCAAATACAGCGCCACGAGCTATCGATGTATACGAGAGATCACAGACACTGACCATGGTTCATGCAAGTGCACTAGTCAGATCCAGGAACACTTCAGCTAAATTATCTATCATGATCATCACAAGCCTCTAATCATGCAAGTTCTCGGTGAGCAGCACTGAGCCAGCTTGTTCTTGTTGACATTCACGCACAGTTTGGATTGGAGTAAACTTGTCTTTACCGTACTTGACATGCATTCTGATAAATAGATGGAGCCCTTTACTCTAAAAAGCTTTTGAGTTTGTACCTAATAATGTTTTACTAAGCAAATAGATTGACAATAAGTTTTTAAGTTTTATTGTTCAGTGACAGAGAATTTTTAGTTATTCTTAATAAAATCAACATAAATATACCAAATGTGCTAAAATATTATATGTAGCAAAATCTTTATATGGTATGCTTCTTAAAGTGTTCTTATTTCATGGCTTTTTTAATACTTGTAATATGGTTACTACAGCTTATTTTAAGTAATATGAATATTATTTAACTGATAATTAATATTTCATTAATGTCAGCTGAATTAATTTTATATAGAGTCATGTATATTTAGAAAAGGAAATAACTATATTTAATTTATTTAATAATTTTATATCACGATAATGCTGCGGTACAAAAGTTAAAAAAGTTAAAAAACATTCTTCCAGGGAGAAGTTTTCAAGCCAAGGGAAGTGCTGTACATTTCCATCATTAACTATGGAATATACTTAAATTACACCTTAAATTACCCCAATTTTATATTTTTACTCAGAGTTAACTCTTCTAATCAGAGACCAACTAGAGTTACATATAAAATGAACATATTTGCCGATTTTGCTGGTACAATTGCATTTTCAGCGACGATGTCATGCTGCAGATGGTGATTATAAATGCTACCAGTCCTTAAATGTTCTTCTTGTAGTTATACAATGTGTGCATATAGGTTATGAATTGACGAAGTTCTTTATTTTCCACATCCAGGTCAGAAACTTCATTTGACACTGATACTTGAAATGTGATTTTTGACCACATCATGGTTATACTTTTTTAACTTTTGTACCACAGCATTATCGTGATATAAAATTATTAAAGAATTCTAGTTGTGTTTTATATTATTATTATAACTATATTTAATGTATATTAAAAGAAACAAAAATGACTTGAATAGCATATATGCTGCTAATGGTTATAGTTATTGGCTAATTTTGAAGATTAGCCATACTTTTCAGCTAAGGTTGAGGAATGATTAAATCATTCACCATTTTGATTAGTTACCTTAACATTGTACACATATGTCTTGCTCATTGTTTCCCAAAAACCTTGACATTTGCCACATATGTCTTGCTCATTTTTTTCCCAAAGTGTGGTCCAGGCCCAGTCCTTAGAAAATATACAAATAATAGCATGATCCTATTATTATACAACATTCATGATGGCAGCAAGGTACAACTGGTTCCACCATATATTTCATATTTTCTTCTTAGTTATTTAAATGGTATAAAGTGCACACATAATAAATGAATTATTGTTATAAGATTAAATAAAGAGTAAAAATTTGTTCTTTATTAATGTTTTTACATGGGTTTTTCTTTTTTATGGGCCATAAAAGAAGGTACTGAAAATAAAAATGTTTCCCAGCTTAAAAGGTGTGGAAAACCCTGGCCTAGCTAATACTGATGGGGGGGGGGGGAGTATTATTTTCAATTGTTACATTCTTCAGATGCACATGAGCAAATCTATGCCAACTAAGCTTCTACAAAATTGGCAAGTACTAAAAAAAGGTATTGTGTAGCTACAACATAGGACACAAGAACCTGGATACTACTACTATTTTGTACAGGTTTTTTGGTCACTGCCTCAATTATAACTAACAAAATATGCCTGCTCAAACATTAGTTAGCTACCTAACTATTATGCCATTTAATTTTTATTGCTCCTTTTGTATTGTTATTTTTATTTATTTTTATGGTCTCCTTCCAGAGCTTAGTAGCTTTATTCTAAACCATTCAAATAATTTAACAACTTACAGAAAAATCTTGAATTGCAACTTTTATTAGTTGAAATGTAATAAAAAAATCACCTACATTTGATATTAATAAGAGAGTAATGTCAACATTAGCTCAAATCTAGAAAAATAAAGGGAGGGATAGGGCAGTAAGTAATTCAAATGAAGTGGGGGCAAAATCAAACTGAAATGAACTTGAATGCCATCCCAATATAATTTTTTTTTCCCTGTTTCTTTGGTTTTTAGCAAATTTCTTGAAAAATACATAATATATATGTTTAATATTTTTCACCTTCATTCCAGTTGCATTCTCAAAGAGAATGGACAAGGGACTTTCTCTTAGCCCTGGCTCTAATATATATAATGCATAAGTCTCCAGCTTATTAAGTATGAAGCATGTGTTATGAAAATGAATATATAAAGAGTAAAATTCTTTTGCATATCAAATTAGTAATTGCATGTTATTTTGTCCATAGTGCTGGAGTAGGTAGAACAGGAGTGTTCATCACACTAAGTATAGTATTAGAGAGGATGCAATATGAAGGTGTGGTGGATCTTTTCCAGACTGTCCGTATTTTACGCACACAAAGGCCAGGAATGGTTCAAACTGAGGTAATAGTTTCTGAAATATATTATTCAAACATTGTAAGTAATACACTGCCTAAGTAAAAATGAAAGAATTTCCATATTTTATCACTAAAAAGCTGAATTCATTGTTCACAACTTCTAAAATAAACACTTTGTGGAAAATGTTACTGAAGATAAGCAGATCTATCTAAAAATAAATTTTCAGCAATTTTTGCTTTGTATTGAAGTTATGGACACTGCAGTCTTTAATAGCAGCAATACCAGTTCTAAAAAACGTTATAGAGAATTGATGAATATAGAAAGAATTAAACTTTTAAAATATACACCTATTAAATAATCAATAAATAATATCCAGAGACCTGTTGACTTTAAAGTCAGTAAATCAATATATAGTTTTGTGGAAAAAAAGTTTCGTCAGCAAAACTTTTTCCACAAAACTATTTATTGACATTAAATAATTTGAAATAACAGTTATTGTTTAAGTTTTAATTAACTTCTGAGGTAAATTCTTTTGACACTTTGCTGTTGTTAAATATTCAGACTTGTATAACGCTTTGAATAATTAATGAATATTATTGAAATTCAAGATTTAGAAAGAATGTAGTTCTTTGATTTATTTTAAGTAACAATTTTCAATAAAAAGCTTATTGTAGAAGTTATGAAGCTCCAAATCTGACTTGTCATTGACATAACATGGAGTATCTTTAATTATTGTAAACCTTTTAATATTTGTAAAACTCATTAACAGCTTTGCCATTTCCATATTAGTGATTTGTAAAGATACATACACAGTCGTATCAGAATAATATGACCACCTACCATAGTATATGTATGGTAGGTGGTCATATTATTCTGATATGATTGTGTATATTAAAACCACCTAAGTATTTCAAAAATGCAAATTATAATGTTTCATTAGTACCAATCCACCTAAAATAGTTTTCTAATAATCACTTTCATTATTTCCAATGGAAACATCATAATATTCACATTCCATCTCCAAAATTTTTCATTTCTATCGTTAATATATCATTATAATATTGGTTTGAAATTTTGGAATTTGCAGCATTTTTCACTGTTAGAGGGTGCAATTAGAGTATTTGAAAATTTTTGAAAGTGAAAAACCATAATATTTTATCAATTCCCATCTAACCCAAAAAATAATTTTTCAATTATCTGCTAAAACAAAAAAATTGTGTTTTGCCACCCCCTCCCCCTGGGTCTAAGGTGCCAACTCATTGTTGGCAATAAAAATTCTGTGACCTTCACATTCCACCACCAAAATCTCAAATTTCTAGCATAAATACATAATTTGCAATATTCATTTCAAATTTTGAAATTTTCAGCTTTTTCCACCATTAGAGGGTACAATTATAGTTTTCGGAAGATTCCAAAAGAGTGAATCATAATATTTCATTAGTTCGTATCTAACCTGAAAAAGAATTTTTCATTTATCTCTAAAAACAAATAATTATCTGCTGAAACAAAAAAGTTTTGTTTTCCCACTCCCCTGGTTCTAAAGCCCAACTCATTGTTCATGGTGGAAATTTCATGACATTCACATTCCACCATCAAAATTCGTTTGAAATTTTGGAATTTTCAACTTTTTCTACAGCTAAAGGTTGTAATTATAGTTTTAGAGAGATTCAGAAAGTGCATATCATAATATTTCATCAATGCCTATGCAACACAAAAAGAATGTTTAATTTATCTCTGTAAACAAAAAAAAGTTTGATGTCTAGAGATTGATAGACAGACAGATGACAAAGCGAAACTATTGTCTCATTTTCTTTGAAAACGAGATAAAAAAAGAGTCATTCTTCAGGGCCTTTACTTTTCTTCGCTCCTAACAGAGATCATCGTAGTTAAGCTATGTAGTATGTTTTCTTCCCCTACCAAACTCTGAGCCCATGGGATCCTTGTAACCTAGCCATTTAACCCATTGTGTGTACAGAAGCACTGATCAGGGGTAAAATAACCTAATAGATATTAGTATCAGATGAGCATCCACTAGCATCTCCTGGATCACTTGCATTTACAAGCTGTTTGTAACTCTGGCAAAGTTTAAATGTAATAGCTGCATACTACATATACATCTCTACCCACCACATCTACAATATTGTGGGGTATTGCAAAATGTTGGCAAGATAGGTATCCAAGTAACTAGCTTCAGAGCATAAGGCATTATTGTGAATGGACCTCAGTCTTACACATCTGCAAAGCTACTCAGGAGAAGTTGACAAGTTCTTTAATCACATCGTCACCAGTGATGACATATGGGTCTTCACCCTGAAATTTAAAGCAGCATCAATCAAGAATTTAATAGAGCAGTTTTACTCATTACAGCTTAACAGCAAACAGGTCATTAAAGTTTCCAAAAAGTGTAAATATTCTTATAAGCATCAGAATGGGGAATATAGGGTGATTATAAAAGAATACTCATATTTTAGAGTGTTTTATTTTATTAAATAATTAAGTAAATTATATGTCCAAAATGTCGAGAAACTCTCAATGTTTCTTTGTTATAATTACGTGGAATTAGTATCTCATGGTGACACTAATATTACATGTAATGCCATCTCAAAATGTAGTGGAACATGTGCATGATAGTCCAAAGGTGAATATTTGGTGTGAACTGATGCATAATTCCATTATTAGAGCTTTCTCTTTTGCCTGGAAAAAATACCAGCCAAATTTAAACAAAAGAATCACTACTGATTACTCTACCAAATTACCAAAAGTAAACAAAACTTTTTACTACCAAATTTAAACAAAAGAATCACTGTTACAAGTGTTACACCAGATATATACTGAGCCAAGTATGGATGGAGTTGAATATCACATGGATATTTGCCACACCACCCACATTGAAATCTGTTGAACATAAAATGAAACTTTGACATTTTTTGACATTATTTTACTTAATTATTTAATAAGATAAAGCATTTTAAAATATGGTTTTTTTTATAATGAGCCTGTATTTAACTGGAATTATATCACATTCATTTCTTTCAACATCCTAAAATTATTTTTGAGTTATACAAATAGTTGATAATGGTGAAGGTGTTTAGTTTTGTTTTTCACAGTGAGCCATCAGAGTCACTCATCCATCATCCAGTTCAGAGGTAAATAATTTAACCTTATAGTAGAGTATTTAAAAAAAAATTCTTGCGATCACTGTCACAACTAATGGTCAACTTGCATGTAGCCAATGCTGTATTTCTATTTCAACTAATAGTTCATGAAGAGGTAGAAGGAAGTGTCTGAGATGCCTGGAAATCTCTGGTAGGTATCATGGAAACTGCTCCAAAATATAATTTGTTATGAAATGTAAAACAACAAAATAAACTGAGTCCATAAGGATGGAGATAAATTAACTACTTAATATAACTTATACGATTTTAAGAAATGGTTTTCATAAATTGAACAGAACTGAATCCAATACAAAGGAAATGAATAAATTTGTGTGATTAGCCATTGCAATTTCTTTTTGGCAAAGCAAAACTAATAATCAATTAGATAACTTTCCCAAAGAATAAAAAGGGGGGACATTTTCCTTCCTCCCCCCATGAATTTAAAACAAAATTAAATATATATTATTCAATAATAAAAGCTGTGAGCTCCAAAGTCATGAAATTGATGTATAATGTTTTAAGCTTATTATTAAGTAAGGAAAAAAAAAATATTTTTTTTTACTTCCTGACAAAAATTCTGAAACTTCCTTAATTGAATAATTAATTTAGTAAACGTTTTCTTTTATTCTGCTCTAAACTCATTATAAATTAGATTCTTGATGTAGGGATGGAATGAAAGAGGAACATTTTTTAAGAAACATACTCCCCAAGCAGCTCATTTGCCATGATGATCTGACAGGATCTTGCCAAATAAGCTATAGAGAGATCTGTTAAGAAGGTCAAGACTTCAACTGAAAGATAACATATCTCAGAAGGAAAACCTTTTCTGGCATTCGAAACTAGATTCCTTATGTGCAGCTAAGACATTAACTATTCAGCCACTATCTTACAAAAAAATATATATATAAGTGCTTATTACACAGTGAATATATGAAATCTACTCTCCTCTCTTCTCAAACAAAATTTTTAAAAGCTGTCATACATATTCCAAATATTGTACCCAGAGTATTAAAAAGGATCACATATCTATTAGTTCCTGACACAGATATAACACATATGCTAGAGATGATACCTGCAAAAGATCTGAGTGCAACAGCTTTATTATTGCATTATTTTGATTTTTGTTGTTTTGGAAAATCATAGAAAATCTAGGCAAACTAAAAAGACTACATGATTCATATGATTATTATTTCTTACAGTTGTAGATTATCAGTGATATATCTAAGCTTATGAAACAAAATTCAAATATTAAATATGGCACACTAATTCTGCTGAATAAGGTCCTTTGATGATTTTTACCATTTCTTAATATGTTTTTCTTTCCTCATAGACCCTCTCTGTGGCATATGAACCAACTGGTTCCTGTCAGATCTTTGTGACAAGCAGCTGCTTGAGGGGTATTAAATATGTTTGAACATTCTTGCCTTAGAAATTTACCAAAAAGTATTACTTACATCATTAATTTTTTATATACATGTTACACAAGAAAAGAAATTTGTGAAGTAAAATGTACATAATATTGTTGAAAGTATAATTGTTTTTTTTTATAGTAAATTAATTTTTTATTATTCTGTTCCAGGACCAGTACCAGTTCTGTTATAGAGCAGCTCTGGAATACTTAGGCTCTTTTGACCACTATGCAAACTGAGCTAGATTGATTGGTGCTGTAAAGAAAACTTTCAGTCCAGCATTTCCAGTGAAAATGGGTTTGCCATGGAAATGTTGACCAACAGACTGAATAGCCTCAGACATGGCTTATTCTGGTCATGAAAACTACATTTGCACAATCAACTTATTTACATGGCAACCACTGGGAAGCTGTCAGCTCAGCCTGTGTGGAAAAGGCTCATGATTAGTTTGGCCCTTCTGTGATTGGGGCTGCTTCTGTTCCCTCCATAAGGTGTGATGCCACAGTATAGGCCTTGTCAAGTTCCTTACATCTATTCCTCAAGCACAATTCCAGGCTTTATCACTTGAACTAAAGTGAATCTTTTTGCCAACACGATGTAATGTGCTAACATTCCATTAACAAGACTTATTAATCAATTAATGTGGTGCTCCAGCTATCTCAGTATATTGAGATATGTTATAGTCACTTCTATACCAAAGACAGTACTACACAGTATTGAGCAACTGTGGTAAAGTTCGTCCTCATCCAAAGCTCAAGAGCTGCTCCATATCTCAGGAAGCACAATGCCAGAAGCCTCCTGCTTCCAGAACAATCACAGTGGGATCACTGGACCACCAATAATAAGACCAGAAACATTATAAGTGATTTTTTTTTTCTTTTTCTCGTGTGAAAAGTCTGACAAAGTGCTTGAAAGGGTGGCTGTTACACAGACTATAAGAAGGTTACGTGTATGAGAGACATAAAATTTTCTAGGTTTATCAAATCTTTTTTCTACGGCCTCTCTCATGAGGGAAATAGGTGATCATTTTTAACCACAAGTTGCATTTACAATGTTAACATTTTGATTTATCATGGGCAGTTGTAAAAGCTTCAGATATTTCATCACTGCCACAAGGTTGCTCTCCTCATTCCTGTGTGGTTTTGTCACAGTGCTCTTAAGTACTAAAATTTCATCTGATAGTGTAAAAGAAATATATATAATATTGTATAATACCATATTAAATACATAAAAATCAACGACTAATCCAAGCTTCATGTGTGATAGCAAGTTTTTAATGATGTCCCTTAAAATATATCAGACATTGAGTTTTACAATTAAATTTATTTTTGTGACTATCTCAATATTTTTTTCACTAATAATAGAATGTTTTTTTAATGTTTCCAACTGTTACAATTGTTGTATCTTTTTCCTTACAAAAATCTTAGCCTATTGTCAACAGCAGTGTTAGGAGTGCAGAAAAGTTCTCAAATCCCATATGAGAGTACTATGTCATTTTCAGAATGGTTTGCCTGTATATGTGTAATAAATAGTTTTAGTCAGAAGAATTATTCACCTGATAAGTATTAATTTGCACTTGAGTATTGTTGAGAAATAAGTTCATATATGTCAAAATAGTCGTTTTTACAATTAGCTGACAATCAAGGATCGTTATCAGCACAAATATTTTAATAATAAAAATCATAAAATGTTTAGAATGGAAAAATCAAACTATACTGGCAGTTTTTTTTTAAAATATCAGGCAAAGCAGTCATCATGTATTGTTACATTTATTATTGTTGAGGTAATACATTTCCAAAATACGCTCTTTACATTCATTATTGTTGAGAGCAATAAAATGATGGAAACATATTACTAGAAATGCATACTGTATAGTTTAGCTTGTGAGATTTTTATTATTTAGGTCAGTGTTTTTAGAGAATGATATTCCATCAAAAAAATTTATTTTGTTGTTAACTAACAGTTGTAACAAGCAACATATCATTCACTTTATATCTTTAAAAACGTTCTAAGAGAGCTATAGTACAAACAAACTGCTTATCTATCCTACAATATTTTCTGCTGATTTGACTTGTATTAATCTTACCAGTAGAAGAAATATTTTTTTCCTCACTTTTGGTTATTCTTTTGAATAATATAAAATTTAAGGTACTTTATTGCACATTCATAAGAGAAGACAGATGTATCTTCTCAATAAACTAATACTTTTAAATGAGAATACAGAAAAGGAAAACACAGCTAGATTAATGGTTATAGTGATTAGAGCCACAGCTAGCTTTCATGATGTATGGAAAAAATGCTGTTCTTGAATATCTCCAGCACCACAAATGCAAAAAAGAAATTTGAAACCCCTTACTCTCTGCAATCATAGAATAATTGCTCCTTTTGCTCCTTTGTAGCACTGAAAAAATTGCCATTTTTCTGAAAAGAAATGTCTTAATTTTGTGCACAAATGATAAGCTATTATGTATTATGTTTTTTTTCTAAAGTTTGAAGTTTAATTGCAAGTAAAAATTTAGTTCATTCATAAATTTCAAAAAAGAAGATTAATTTTTAAAAAGCTATAAATAATGAATAAAATTATATCTTTATTTGAATTTTTTGGAACATTCATTTAAAGATTCAGGAATTATTTACTTTAATTCATTAAAAACTATTTACAAGTTTTAGGTAATTTAAATATCTTAAAAGATTCAAATTGTTTAACATTTGTCAGCAGGAAAAGCTCGTTGTTTCATAATAATTTTTATTTTATTTTTCCAATCATTGTTTACCAATGTGTTTCAACTTTTTAAAAATGAATAATGTATATTAGATGCAGACATATCTTGATGATTTACAATGAAATAAAAGTTCAACATTTAAAAAAATTATAATTAATTTGCAAAATATACTTTGCATCAGACCTCTGTGACAAGCAGCTGCTTGAGGGGGTATTTATTTATTTATATACTAAAAAGCATTAAATTAATTTTTACCACAGTTTTCATAACTAATGTTAGAAAATATCTGAGATATATAAAAAAAAAGTTTAAAATAAATTCCTTTGAAAATACACATTTGTAGTCAATAATCAATCAAAGAAACAAGTTATCCTGGTAAATAAATGTATGAAGTATGCATATTAAGCTCCTCACTAGGGATAGTGCACCAGGCTCACAATCTTCAGTTTCCATGTTCAATCCCCACCTTGCCCTCAATAAGAAGGGCAAGGTGGGGATAAGAAGGGCAAGCTGATGAGCTTATAAAAGCCACCATCCATTAGATGGGATGTTAAACTGTGGCCCTGTGTATAGAAGAGCCATACCCTGTGCACATTAAAGAACACAAAATGTCCTTGATGGGAGGCTTCCATCATCTTCTAACAGCTGTCCACTAGGTTCCCTTTCCCTAACCTTCTCTGATCCTTTAGGGTCTTTGTGATCTGGCCATTTAGTCCATTTGCAAAAATGTGCTGCTCAAAAGTAAAACAACCCAAACATCAATCAAACCCTCACTAGATCTTTAATTACTTTAAATTGAAATCTCGTGTACATAGTAAATACATTCATAATTGCTTCAAATGAAGTTTAGTAAGTTTGGCATTGCTTAAAAGCAGCAGGGGTGACTCAGTCAGTAGTGCACCAGGCTCATAAACAGCTGTTCCCAGGTTTGAGTCCTGCCTGGGCCAGAATTGAGATTTATCTCCACAAAACTCCAGCATTCGGATTTATCCCTGCCCTCGGTCAGTAGGGGAGACAGATGGACTTAGAAAGGCCATCGTCCATCGGATGGGATGTAAAGCCATGGCCTTGTGTGCAGGAGAGCCATACCCTGTGCATGTTAAAGAACACACTGGATGGTCTTGATCAGAGGCTACCATCTAGTCCCAACAACTGTCCAGTGAGTCCCCTCTCCCCATCTTCTCTGAGCCCTCAGAGTCCTTGTGACCTGGTCATTTAGCCCATTGTATGCAAAAAAGTGCTACTCAGAAGTAAAACAATCCAACCCATTGCTTAAAAATTTGCATAAATTTTATGAAAGCAGAGCATTTTAAACTGAACAAGATAACTTGTTTTCAACATTTGGTAATCTGTAATAGTAATAAGTCAGATTTCATTTACACCAAAAGTTTAATAATGTCATAAGTAATATCCTTTCCTTTTTTTTGGTTTCACAGCTGTGTTGATGTGAAATTGTGTTTTTTATTAAAGCAGGTTAAAATGTAGGCAGAAGGTGTTGTTGGTTAGTTACCATATCACTTATCAAAAGTTTTTATCATGGGCAGCATAAAGCACCATTTATATTACCAGAAAAGACAAATTTTAGAGTTTAAATGTGCATATAGTTGTATTTCTTTAATTCACTGAACACCAAGTATGCAAAATAACAAGCATTAAATGGTTCATAATAATCAATTAGTGAATGTGAAAAATCAGCAAAATGATGCAAATGAAAACTAAATGTATCAGTTAATAATACTTTAAAACTTACTCCATTAATTTCTCTTAATGAAACAATATATGAAAGAACCCTGCTGAAATGGAACCCAGTGGGGTAAATTTCTAGATAGGGCAGAAAGATTTCATTACAGAAGCAAAATCAATTGAAAGGAAATAGTTTTGGTTAAATGAATCTGACAGGAATATGGCCAAAACACAATATCAAAATATTGTCCTGTATTAACATATTGCCACAATACCAGATGTTTTACAGGTTTCCTTCATTTACACTGAATTCAATAATACCAAATTCATCATTACAATTTATTACCACCCAGTTTCATTTATGCTGAAAAAAGGTTTCACCTGTATTTAACTGCACTTTGTAGTATTTTACTTTTTCTTGAAGGTCTTCAGAAATAAAGTAATTAAAAAAAACCATAAATAGGTTTTTATGCCACTGTTTTTTATGTCATCAAACTAAAATTACAGCACACTCCATAAACAGTATGTTGTAACTAAACCCAAATTTCTATACTTTCCCATCTCAAACCACCCATGTGTAATTCATTATTACACTTACAAGTTGCCTAAAAGTGTTACAAAGAATGCTTCACAGAGTCCATTAAAGAACATACTGGATGGCCTTAATGGGAGACTACCCATCTGTCTCCTAACAGCTGTTCCAGTGGGTTCTCTCCCCCAATCTTCTCTGAGCCTTCAGGGTCCTTGTGATCTGACCATTTAACCATTGTGTGAAAAAAGTACCACTCAGGGGTAAAACAACCCAACCCAAAACTCGTCACAAAAAAAGTTACTTTAGCCACATAACTATGTATAGAATTTTCTACAATAATATTCCTTTTTTCAAACATAAAATTTTGAGATGTTAATTGCCTAAACATGTACAAATATGCATTCTGTTAAATGCACAATAAAAAATGTATGGCTATAAATAGTGAAAAAAAAGTAAGTTCAAATGAATTAGTCTGAGTAGGGTTCCACTGTATTTACAAAGGTTTGTTTTTTTTTTCTTGAACATGGAATAATTTAATTATTATGTAATTATTTTAATTCATGACATTAAAATAAATCAATAGATATCACATTCCAAAATTTATATACATAATAAAGTTGTTTCATTAAAAATTTGAATAAAGAAACTTAAACTTTGTGTAATATTAGTGGGGAAAACCCAAATTAAAATCCAAGTAAAAATATTTAAAATTCCAGTGCACCTGAAAAGCCAAATCATTTCATTCACAATCAGTTAATATTTTTCAGTGTATTTAAAACTATTTTAGCACTCTGAATTTTTACATCAATATTTAAACCTTACTTGTATGTCTTCCGTTACAGCACAATTAAATTTCATCTTCGTTAATTTATGTCGTAACACTAAAAGTTATTGTGACCCTGCTACTCAAAGTAGAGTTGTCTAGCACTGCCAATTAAGTTCTACGGTCACAATCTATGGCCCGTTCTCTTTTATCATTCTCTTTATTGGTCAACTGCAGATCTAAAAGTTAGATTTTCAGTTATGTAATTCACATATGTTTTTCGGTTTGTCTTCTATTTCGTATTTCCCTTTGTATTGTACTATCTCTGTTTTCCTTCTGCGTCATAATTGTGACAATAATGTTACATATCCACTACAAATGTGATTATAGATCATCTTTTCTAAAAGCTATTATCAAGTCTTGTACATTGGTGTTGCTGTTCTAATGTTTCACATTAAAAGGGAAAAATGTATTCATGCATTATTACTGTTGTGGAGTTTAGGAAAAACCATAAAACTATAATTTGTTGTACTTAAAAATTCTTTAGTCCAGTATTAGGAATATTTAGCTTTTTTTATTCTTGTGTGTTACATTCTAATTATTGCAATGTTTAGAATTCTGTTTTAAAAATTTTAAGGTTTTAAATGCTCTGTACAATTTAAGATGTTTAAGAATTGTTTTTGCTCAAATTGCATATATGGACCATATAATTATCAGTTTTTATTAATTTTTTATGGATTTTTTTAAAGCACAAAAAGAACACCACTTTACCTTGTTATATAATTATATTGACTTTATTGTACCATATATATTTTTAGTACTCAACATTCTATTAGAAATTTTGCTAACTTATACTTTAGCTTATTAAATCTAAAATGTCATTGATTCCAGAAAATGATTCTAAAAGCTTTCTGTTTAAAAGTGAAATGTATGAAACTAAAAACTTTTTAAACATTTTGAAAATCGAATATCATTAACATATCTAAATATACTGCGAATGTCAAATGCTATTACATCATTTTTTGCTGTGCAACCAATCTTAAAATATTTCAGGATAAAAAAATTTTTGGTTTTAAAATTTAGACATAATACAATCAATACATAGTCAACATTAAGGTAGAGAAATGATTTGCTCAATAACTGAGATGATAAGAACATTTGACATGTAAGCAAGAGCTCATTGGTTTAAGGACCCACTCAGACCACTATTTCTGGCTTCCTAAAATATTGTTTCTGCCATAAGAGCAGGAGCAGCTCATCCATTAGGCCACCTGGGGCACTGCCCTACCAAAAATAATCACAAAAAATAATAAACGAATTTAAAATTAGTATTCATAATTTGTCATATCTAAATCAACATAATATCCTTTTTGTATTCTTTTTGTAATCATTATTTGCCACGTTATGTAGACAATCACAGCATTTAGTTAGCAAGTCAGGCAGTGTTTGGCTGCTTTAGTTTATACAATACGAATTTTAACGTTACGACCACCACCGGAATCTTAGCATTATCATGACACAAATGTGCATGCACTGAAAAACAATAGTGATGAACTGCAGGAGGTGGGTCACCATTTTGAAGTGGTTTGTGACACTTGATTGGCTGATTCTACCAAAGTACCAATAATTGAATATCTTTTTACTTAGTGAATATCATCATTAGACTCTGCTAGGCTCAACAGGCTTAAATTTTCCTGTCAAGATATGTTTGAACTAGGTTGCCAAATTTTTATTTTCCCATAGTAGGATATTTGTGTATGAAGACTAAGGAAAACCAATGGATATGAAAATATAAAACATGTTAAACATTTGGCCTACTAGAGGATACTAATAATATATTTTAACATACTATCTTGATATCAGAGTTTGGCTAAATATACAATATTTCGAGGTGCAACCAACTCAAAGGTCTCTGGTTCAATCGTAGTTGCTGTCATATTTCTTTTTATAATTCATTTTATTGCCACGTCACTTTATTTACAATATTTTATAAAATAAATTAATATAGTTAATAATATATATAATAAATTAATAACGAAAATAGACAACTATTCAAGTGTTAATTTACTATGAGTAACATAGTTTAAAATAATACATTTATAATCAGAACAGAGTCAAAAAAATAGCATACCTATATACGACATATTTTTCATGAAAACCTTTTAAAATACCACTAGAGCAGAGAAGAAATATACATGTACATAGGTAATTATTACATTTGAGGAGCAAAATACTGAATTTAAGTAAAAAAATAAGGACACCTTTCAGAGTTTTTTTTTCCCAAAATTTTTTGGTTAAAAAATGCAGGGCAGTATTCTTTTCCTTTTAATGCACAAAATAAATAAATATCCCCCTCAAGCAGCTGCTTGCCACAGAGGTCTGACAGGAGCCTGTCAGTTTACATGCCAATGTAGAAGGTCTGAGAGGATGGCAGGACCTCAGCAGAAAAACGGCACATACATCGATGCCTTTCCCGGGGTTCGAACCCAGGTCCCTTAGATCGGTAGCCAAGCGTGCTAACCACTCGGCCACGGGACTACAATATAAAAAAAGAAGTTTATATCAATAGATATATTTCACATCAGATTTACCAATGATAACCAAACAAATGTAAAGAATTAAAATACAAAGTGAATGCACAGTATTCCCTGTTAAGAAACATTAATAGATTCTGAAAAAAATTCATCGCCGCCACGGCGGGAATCGAACCCGCATCTCTCCAGATTCATGCCAGAGCGCACTAACCATTGCACCACGCGTCGGAAAGCGAATATTTTCAGAATATGACCTTATAACTTTTCTTCTTGAGACGTGACTGAGACAGCGCCATCTATACTCAAGGAGATGCAACGTTTTCAGTCGTTGCATTTGATTATCAGATGTTAATGAGAAGGTCGCTAACGCTACCGCGTTAAATATATAATTAAAATCCAAAGTGAATGCACAGTATTCCCTGTTAAGAAACATTAATTAATAGATTCTGAAAAAAATTCATCGCCACCACGGAGGGAATCGAACCCGTATCTCTCCAGATTCATGCCAGAGCGCGCTAACCATCTGGAGAGATGTGGGTTCCATTCCCGCCGTGGCGGCGATGATTTTTTTTCAGAATCTATTAATAAATGTAAAGAAATTTGTGTCATGAAAATAGTGGAAGCAACTCCATTTGACTTTGGCAGTCGCTTTCAAATGTATTTCACATCATGAAGATTGTGTAAACTATCATTATTTCACCATCTTTTATTATCTTCCTGTGAATTCTAGCTATGCAGTCAACATAGGTCTGAGGTGCTCTTGTTAAACTCATTCAATGGCAAACACAACCTTCATAGTTTGAAATTCATTAAATAGTTTCTGTACATCACACAATCATTTAAGCAGTTTTCCTATATCTAAATGCATCAATATCACATGAAACCAATATGACTATAAAAGATGCTAATTATGGCGAATACCTATTCTATAAAGTTTAACATCAGTCTACCCCCACATAGGTGTAGTTAGAAATCTCACTTCCAGGCATATACCCATTGAGAGCATCAGGGGCGGGGGTAGCTCAGTCGGTAGCGTGCCAGACTTGTAATCTGCAGTTCCCAGGTTCGAGTCCCAGCTGGGTCAGCATCGGGATTTATCTCCGCAAAACTCCCCGCCCTACCCACGGTCAGTAGGGGACACCAATGGGCTTGGAAAGGCCGCCGTCTGTCGGATGGAACGTTAAGCCATTGCCCCATGTGCAGGAGAGCCATACCCTGTGCACGTTAAAGAACCCGCTAGATGGCCTTGACAGGAGGTTATCATCTGTCTCCCAACAGCTGTTCCAGTGAGTCCCCTCTCCCAACCTTCTCTGAGCCTTCAGAGGGTCTTTGTGACCTGACCATTTAGCCCATAGTGTGCAAAAAAGTGCCGCTCAGAGGTAAAACAACCCAACCCAAAATTGAGAGCATCCAAGGACACAGCACATTATTTTATTTATCTATAAGCACGTCCATTTTTAAAGTAGGTTATATATATATATTTTAAAATAGCATTTTATGGGTAGGGAGAAAATATTTCATGCCTTGGAATACACGTGTCCTGGTGCTTCCCCTCCTCCCCCATTCCTACCAACTTCCCTACACAGAGGATGTAGATAACCTAAAAGCTATATTAGGCTTGTTCTGGTTTCTCATACAACCTACAAACACACAAGGACATGCACTGCTGGTCTTAGCCATCAGGTACACTAACCACTAGTTCAGGTAGGGTCCACTAGAGTGGATACTGTCTCCTCTTCAAATGGTTAGTTGACAGCCTTACAAAGTGCCAACAATTCATCATTTGTTGATGTGACTTAAAAACCTCAAATCACTATGTTGGGAAAAAAATGCTCTAATTATCTCTTAAATGTATCCACCTTTATCATCTACACTCAAATGTTTTATAGAGTATACCTTTACAGCTTATTGTGGCATGTAATTCTAACAAACTTAACAGGTGAAATGCGTTATTACATTATTGACAACATTTTCAGAAAGACAGCACAGAGGGAAAAAAAGCTGATAATATTTATTGTAATATAGCAAGCAAAGAAAAAGATTCAATAAATTGAGTTTTACCCAAATAAAATATCAAAAGTAAAGCAAATAGCATGTTTCAAGTGATCTGTTGTTGAAATCTCTTGTGTGTTTTTACTTCATGAATTTCCTATACTTGATAATCAGATAAACACGAATTTTCAAATTTGTGATACCTAAAAATAATACATAAATTTAAACTCATCTGCAAACCATCTTAAAACTCATTTAAAAGGAATTATCAAAATTCTGAACTGTAGAATACTTTAAAGTCCTGGTGCTTGCCCGCCCCCTCATTCCTCTTGGATTAGGGGGGGGGGGAGTATTCAACTTGAAGAGGATAATGTCTCCTCTTCAAGTTGAAGAATAAAACTTTAATAAACACCCCTGAAGCAATGTATGCCTCACGACAATGTTTCATGCTGTTAATGAAATTATCCAGGCAAGTTAGTTTCGGGTCAGGCGTCTGAGATTAATTATTAAGTAGGTTTCCCAATTACTAAACTATTCCACCGGACAGGAAGGATTAAAATGGTATTCTATATGTAATTAAACTTTTATAGGATTTTCTAAATCTGTTTTTAGTGTCAGACATATACTATGGGGCTAAAATAAAATTATGGAAAAAACACCTGCTTTGGGTTTCAAAGCAAAACAGACAAGTTTGAAATTTCGTATATGACGATCCGATTTTCGGGGGGGGGGGGGAGTGTTGTAGCACACCATCCCCGAGTACTTGCCTGATGTGCACTACGAAATGAAAGTGTTAAAAAAATATATTGTTTTGAGCCCTCTTGCACCTGTGGAGGATCGTTCTAATTACATTTCTTGTACAGCCTATTTCACAACTGATAGCTTTATGCATAAAACGATTAATGTTACTTTTTATTCATTTTGTTGCCAAAGGACACAATGTGTGGAAGTGCTTACGAAATTAGCCAAATAGATATAAGAGTTACAAATTCACATAAAAGTAATAATTATTGAATTAGGTTGGATTTCTTACCTGTAGTCAAAATTTACGTGCACACAATGAGCTAAATGACCCAAGGGCTCAGAGAAGAAGAGACACAGAAACTCCTGTCGGAAGCCATCAACGTATTCTTTAATGTGCAAGAGGTTTGCCTTCCCTTCACACCAAGCCACTGTTAATGTCCCATCCGATGGTCGATGATCTTTTTAAGCCCACCAGTGCCCCCTCTCTCCCATTGTGAATTAATTTAGGTAATTAAGATAAGTATTTGAGTTAAAATTGCATCATGTTAAAGTTACTGAATTATTTTACTCCCTATTTTTCTCTATCTGCTAATAGCATCATACTAGCAAGTAGTCAAAAATAAATTTTGGGGGTATTAAATGAATTATTTCTGTGATCACTTCTCATCCCCGATAAGCAGCTGCATCACATATAGGTTTAACTTATTGATTGATCCTTTGGTATATGTCATTCAGTGGCAAAAAAAGACTTTGGTCTCATTCTCGGTATTGGAGATATTTGGATGGTTTAGTGTTTATTCCAAGTTATTTGTTCTAATATTTCGTTTTCTGTTGTTTATATGAAATCTTTTGAGACATTCCACTCAAATATAATATTGTGTGAAAATATATATCACCAGGGATTTTGTCTTGCACCATAAAACCCCTGACAACCATCATGGATTTCCTAACGCCCCAGAGGATATCATCTACATAGTTACATGCAGTGTTATCAATTTAGTCATTTTCATCCATCTCTTACAGCATTAATAATATAAAAATAATAATAAAAATTCCCTCAAACAATTGGTTTGCCACAGAGGTCTGACAGGAGCCTGTCAGTTTAATACGCCATAGAGAAGATCTGTGAGGAAGGCAGAAAGACAACACGAACATCCATGTCTTACCCGAGGTTCGAACCCAGGTCTCTTTGATCAGCAGCCAAGCGCACTAGGCATAAAAATCCCTCATTAAAAAGGGGAGCACTGATTTTAATTCCTGGGGAAAACAATAGCCATCACCAGGGCCGAATCGAGGGGGTGCCACCCTCCCCTCCCTTTGAGAATATCAATATTTTTGCCTCCATTACTAAAGTTGTGCATATTTCATGCATTTTTCAGGAGGAAATGTTTTAAACATCTCTATAACAATGGGAAAAAATGTTATAGTGCAATGCAAATCTCCAATACCAAATATTTTCTAAATATATCTCGTGGCAAGCAAACCTAGAAACTGTTTTGTATTTTTTACAGATTTACTCGTACAAAACCATTAAAGTGGTAAAAGTTTACTAATCATTATATCAATATAAATACAATAACAAGATATTTATTATTTTCATTCACCCATAAAATATTAAATCAATGCAGAAACAGCATAAAATAACACCACATGGCTTTCAAGGCCTTAATATCAATGTTCCTCTGAACCTATAGAAAAGTTTCCCACCATCCATTATTTTATTTCTTTATCATAGGTTTAAGTTTGGTTTACATTTCAATGCGACATTTTATATATTATACTATCAGCTACAGTAAGAATCTTCAATTAATTAAGTTCTAGCAAATGTATGCATTATCTGTATAGAATAGCATTATTTAAAAGACTTAAAATTACATTAGTAGGTTTCAAACATTTTACGATTAACAAAAGTTTAAATTTAGGGTTAGAATGAAATATTTTGTTTTTACTTATTAAGAAAAAATATATGTTAGCAAATAGTTATTTGTATGTTAATTCTTTAGCTTGTGCATATTAAACAAATTTTTGTATTTTGCACAACAGGCTTTCACTAATACTTCAAAAATTCGTATCACCAATTTATGAGAAGTGCTATCCAGTCTCTGTGCTCAAAAGTGCGAGTGAACTCCATAGCACTGCTATCATATCAATTTTTGCATAGCAATATTCAATATTAATGTACTGTTATTGCCACTTGTGGAAATCAGATTTGTTGTACACTATGTTGTCACTCAATTCTAAATGAAGCTCGCCAGATTACAGAACAGCATTCTCATCCAATGGCCTTCATAGTTTTGTAAAAAAATATATATATAAATTGAAAAAAAAAATTGGTGTCATTTTACATCTTTTGCTGCTTCTTGTAATGTATATATTACAGAAGTGTAAATAGGTGATACTGTTAATTGTTAGTCCTGTTGAACAAACATTTATGGAGCAGAGATACCTTAGCTGCTCTCCACTTGTTCATTGACCACTTCAGTTTACCACGTCTGTCAAATTTTTTATTTTTACTGCTCTTACAGGAGCTTATGTTGCAAGTGTGAATCTTTGATACTTGAATGAGTTGTTTGAATTTTGTGTGATGAATTCAGAATGGATTATTTCCCTTGTTTGTATGTTGCGTGAAAAAAATAAAATATATAAGATTAGAATTTAAACAAATTGGTTCAAGTGTACATTATTTATGTGAGATGTAACTTTGACACTCTGGGTTACCTCTGAGCGGCCCTGTTTTTGCACACAGTGGACTAAATGGCCAGATCACAAAGAAACAGAAAACGTTGAGGGAAGGATACCCACTGGACAACTGTTAGGAGACATGGAAGCCTCCTATCAAGGCCATCCAGTGTGTTCTTGAACATCCACAATGACTCTCTTGCACATAGGATCATGGCTGTACATCCCATCCGACAGACACTGGATTTTACAAACACATCGGTATGATCTTTCTGACCGAAGACAGGGTGGAAGTTGAGAGATAAGTCTTTTCAAAGGAGTCGAGATTTTCTTCATTTCCCTTGTCAAAATCTGTGGAAAAGAGGAGAGGGAAAGGACACCATCCATCAGATGGGTTGTTAAGTCGTATTGCGACATGAGAGCCAAATCTTGTGCACGTGGAAAACGCTAGATTGTGTTAGAGCAGATTCATTAGCCAGTGTACCTCTTCCTCAAATCTACAATATTCTCAGCTTCAGTGTCTTTGTGACTTCATTTCATTTAGCCTCAGCAAAGGACGTTTTTGGAAGTTAAACACTATTTTCTAACTCTAGGTTCGAGTCCCAGCTGTGTCAGCGTTGAGATTTATCTCCACAAAATTCCCCGCCCTGCCCACGGTCAATAGAGAACACCGATGGGCTTGGAAAGGCCGCCGTCCGTCGGATAGGACGTTATGCCGTGGCTCCGTGTGCGGTAGAGCCATACCCTGTGAACATTAAAGAACACGTTGGATAGCCTTGACGGGAGGCTACCATCTGTCTCCCAACAGCTGTTCCAATGGGACCCCTCCCCCAACCTTCTCTGAGCCTTCGGTGTCCATGTGACCTGGCCATTTTAGCCCATGATGTGCAAAAAAGTACCGCTCAGAGGTAAAACAACCCAACCCTGGAAGTAAGGGGGGAAAATCATTGCTGCCAATGTAAACCTTTTGTCCATAATACTCTATCAGCAAAATTTCTTTCTTAAAATAGATCGTTTACAATACTCATTAATTTTTTTGTAGTCAGTAGAATTCTGTTCTATCGTCAGAAGACACTATTAAAGCTATTGGGTGATACGGCGAAAGGCGAATTGTAATATTTTATCAATACCTATCCAACAGAAAAAGAATTTTTATATCTGAAAACAAAAATAATTGCATTTTTACAGACGACAAATTGAAAACATTAGCTCGCTTAAAAAAACGCCCTAACTTGATGTTCTATTTACTCCTTTTAGGCCTCCTTCTCCACCCACAGACTTTTATACACACCACTGATTTAGATCATTATAGCTAAAAGTAATGCCTTCGTAATAAAATAACCCAAGTTGATGCAGAGATAAACATGTTTTGAATTATATATACAGGGTGAATCTGAAAAAGTGGGCAAAACTTTACGGGGTGGTAGAACGCAGCTATACGAGCAATATTCGTCATAGAATGTATGGTCGGAACGCAAGCGGTGAGAAGTTAAAAGGTAGTTTTTCACTGTCACATTTAAAGAATGAACACAAGAAGGAGAGGAGGCCGCCAGCTGTAATGCAGGCTTCACACCTGCGGGATAGGGACCGACGCACATTTGCGAATACACCAGGCATTTCCCGAACCATTTCCAACGCCACCTAGCGGCTCGCGTTTGCGTTCCGCCCATACTTTCTATGACGAATATTGCTCGTATAGCTGCGTTCTACCACCCCGTAAAGTTTTGCCCACTTTTTCAGATTCACCCTGTATATTGATATAAATCAGGACATAATATGATTGGAAGTACTTGCTATTGGGGGTATTGGTTACAAGAGACTGCCGCAAATACGGAACCTATAAAACTTACATACTGCCTATTGGAACCCTTGTTTCAACCTTCATTATTAGGACTGTTTTAGCTCTGGGTGGCACTTTTTTGTCACTCGGACTAAATAGCCAGATTAAAGACTTAATTTTTTTAGAGAAGATTGGGAAAGGGGATCCACTTGACATTTGTTAGGAGACAGTGGTAGCCTCCTATCAAGGCCATCCAGCAGGTTCTATAACGTGTGTGCTCAGGTTATGGCTTTCTTGCACACAAACAGTGGCCTTTCCAAGATCATCTGTGTCCCCTCTCACCAAGAGCAGGGTGGTGGATAGCAAAGATTTCAACACTGGCACAATCGGTAGTAGAACCTGGGAACTGGAGGTTATGAGCTTGGCACACTACCGTGTCAACCCCCACTTTACCATTTAAAAGCTTCACAAAGTGGTCTTTATGTTTACTGACCAATACATTGTGTGTCGCCCCACGGAAGGGAATACCTGAAGTGTGACAATCTCATAATTACACTGAGGATCAATGATGCTCATTGCTCTTTATTGATGAATCCAAATTTACCCAGCAGAGTAACTCAAGACTGAACGAATGACCAAGGGATGTTCCCATCATCGAGAGAGACATTCATGGAGTTAGCTGTTGTTGTGATATGGACAGGTATTTCACCATGGTTTCACTGGGTGGTTGCACAGCTCTCTATGTGGTTCTTACCAGCATGATAACAGCTCAGAGGTACAAAGATGAGGTCCTCCACACTTGCCCGAGACCTTACATAGGGACAGGGTAAGGACAATGCCTGTAGCCACAAAGCATAATTGGTCGACCAATAACGGGAAGTAAACGCATAAACTGTATGGAATGATCAACATGTTTCCCTGATTCCCGTCCCACAAAGACTGCTAGAAAGGCATGTCGCATCCCTCGATATCCCCACGAGCTACAAATGGCCCTTTTATCTGAATGTCATCTCATAGCTACCATATTTTCAAACACGTATGGAGGGACGATTCTGAAGTTTCTAGTGTGAGAGGTGATTATACACGTTATTAGACCACACCAACCAATTGAAATGTGACTTTTGGCATCCTTGTGACATTTTCGGGGATAGGCTGATGGAACATTTGTTATTCTTTCAATATTAATTCAACACGTCTGGACACTTCCTTACAAACTTTCTTGCAAATTGGTCGAACGATATTTCTTTTACATCCTTGCTGTAATTGCCAAAAGTTAAAGTTGCAACCGTCCCGTGGCTACTGATCTAATAGGGCTACTGATTTAATAGGGCTACTGATTTAATAGGCATAATAGGGATACGGGCTGATCTAAGGGACCTGGGTTCAAGCCCCGGGTAAGTCATGGATGTATGTGTCGTTTTTCTGCTGAGGTCCTGCCGTCCTCTCGGACCTTCTATTATGGCATATAAACTGACAGGCTCCTGTTAAACTCTATGGCAAGCAGCTGCTTAAGGGGGTATTTTTTTTAAGTTGCATCCAGTATTGTACTCAACTGGGCGACTTTGCCCACGATTCTGCTAATCAAAGATTCAGTTCCAAAAACTTGAAATTTGATGTACGTTTTACCCATCAGAGAATCGACTCTTTTTTTTTATCCTATCCATTTAAAAAGTACCATTGATGTATCTAGAAACTTCGTATAGGGGAACATTGACAAGTTTAAATCTCACAAACTTTAATCTCTGTTTTTCGAGACTATCTTAGAAAATATGATCTTACGATACTGAAGCCATCAATGTGAGGGATGGTTATAATCTACTTATCCCCTTGGGAATTTTAAATACTACTTAAGCCCTTTAATATTTTTTCAAATAATGGAAATAAATTCCCAAATCACCTAACAAAAATATCGTGTTAATGGCCAAAAAATCTTAGCACAAGCAAGTTCAAGTTAATATAAATCATGATGAAATTTGCCTCGAATAAGAGGCTCACTACACCATAGCACTAGCAGAAACTGAACAATCATTGCAAAATAACCTCAGGTTCAAGATGTAAATCATGGTGAAATTAGCCTCCAATTAGGGGCTCCCTATAGTTAGCCTCTTGACCACATTGTCATGCTTACTCATCAGTGGTCTCTTCTATTTAAGCTCTACTGAGCTTTATATGAAATGTCATCCTTTGCGAGAGTTCACGAGAGGTGAAAAGGTTGGCGCACTGGAAAATGATCTGCATAATATTCTTCAGAAAGCGCGACTGCATCTAGGCCAATAATAGATCGCCTACATGCTACCACTATCCTTCCAACTATTAGGGCCGTGTGCCCTGTGGGCAGCAGCCCACAGGGAGTGGTGAAGTTGCTTAACCCTTTAACGCAGTGTCTCGCAAACTATGTGCCGCGGCACAGTAGTGTGCCGCGAGAGATTTTCAAATTGACACTAGATATTCCAAAGATTTCATTTTGACTTGACTTGTGTTATCAACGTGCTTTAATAAAAAACTTTCAGATTTTATCAACTGGGATCTTGTAAGTATTTATCAAGCTTTTTCCAAATTTTGGTATTAATTTTTGATTATTTCAAGTCATAGAATGGACAAATATTTAAAACAAACACCGAATTATGAATTAAAGAACGAGAGCAAACCTTCAAGTAAAACCAGGCTGATGACTTCAACAAAGCGCAAATATAATGACGATTATATAGAGTTTGCTTTTATTCTTTTTTAGGTGTGCCGCGGAAAAAAAATTAGATTCAGTGTGCCGCAGAGTAAAAAAGTTTGCGAGACACTGCTTTAACGCTTGAGAAATCTCAAAAAAGGGTAGAATAGTAAAAACAAAGGAAGATCACTAGACTGGTTCTTTTCAAATATCGGCCGTTTTGGGCGTTCATTGGGTTAAATCAGGGAGCAAGATAACATAATCGACAGTGATGTTACCAACATCAGTTTCAACTTCACCTGTCATCTATGTCCAATGTTATTAATTGGTGTTAAAAAAAAAATACATGAAAACACTCAAAAACATAATCCTAATTGTATAAGCAGAGGTTCTCAAAGTGTGTGTCATGAAAAGTGAATAAACCATGTGAAAAAAGCAGTATATAGTAATAAGAGTGTTGGGTTTTGGGTTGTTTTACCTCTGAGCGGCACTTTTTTGCACACCATGGGCTAAATGGCCAGGTCACATGGACCCCGAAGGCTCAGAGAAGGTTGGGGGAGGGGACCCACTGGAACAGCTGTTGGGAGACAGATGGTACCTCCCGTCAAGGCCATCCAGCGTGTTCTTTAACGTGCACAGGGTATGGCTCTCCCGCACACGGGGCCACGGCTTAACGTCCCATCCGACGGACGGCGGCCTTTCCAAGCCCATCGGTGTCCCCTACTGACCGTGGGCAAGGCGGGGAATTTTTGCGGAGATAAATCTCAACGCTGACCCAGCTGGGACTCGAACCTGGGAACTACAGATTACGAGCCTGGCGCGCTACCGACTGAGCCACCCCCGCAGTAATAAGAGTGAAATAACCATCCTCCTGGTGATTGGCGCTTGCCTGTCCTGAACCTCCTCATACCATATGGACCACTCCGACAGTATTCCACTATCTTTGCCGTCCATTCCTTAGTTTACCAGAACTTTCTCGTGCTATACCGTATACTTTTGTCTGGATCATTCAGTTCTAAGAATGTTTTTTTTCAGATTACTTTCTTCAATGGTAAGGGAATGTGTGGACCAAATTCCGTCAATGGTGTTTGCGAATGAAAATTTTAATCATTGGCAAAAGGGAGCTCCGAAAATGATGGCATAAAAAATTCCATCAACAGTAAGGAGGGTGCGACCATTGAAAAAAAAAAGTTTTAGAATCACTGATCTAGGCAGACGGCCCCTACTGCATCACGCCTTACAAGCATCGTCATTTGTTGTGCAACACGTGTTACGTAAGAAAGGAATAGTATCAAACTACGGGTAAAAGATCATACTAGGAATGCTGAGATTATACGAAACTATAAGCGAGACATCTGGTTGAGAAAAGGTAAAAAAATTAAAGATTGAGAAAATAAAAAGATGCAATCTTCGCAGCAATATACCAAATCTTAAGAAAAAAAGTTTATCGTGATTATTAAGATCGTATTCATAGTTTTCTGTTACTTTCATTTCACATCTGCTGTCGTATATCTTTTCCATTTTTATTGCAATTGCATTAAAAAAAAATGATATTCACTGGACGGAATTTTTCACTTTGAAAAAGAAGGAATCATACAGGCATTCGCTACTACCCTAAATAAAATTAACATATCAATATAAAAATCCAGTATTACTAATGACCAGATGAGAGGGGAAGTGGATGTACAATAACCAGGCCCGCAATTCTTCAAGATACTCTGCAGAGTTCATTAAATTTTAACTATACTGCTCACAAAAATTAGGGGATATTTCAAAATGAATATGAAGTGACAAAAATATTCCCTAATTTTTGTGAGCAGTATATTTAAGATTAACGTTCTTTTTTTCAATAAATATTTTTGCCAGAAACGACTTGTTACTCTTTAACCCTCATAATGCATCCGGACACACATATTAGCCCCCCCCCCCGGTCATATACTTTCCTGCGGGGGCCCACGTTCTCTCTCGACACCTCTGACTTATTGGTTAGTTATTTTAATACTCATATCTAATAAAATTCTGAAAAGAAATTTTATCTCCAAAGTTTATTTTTCCCCTTCACAATAATTTTCCTTCCTGAACCACTGTTTTACCAATCATTCATAATGGAAAATCTAGCCCTAAATTCAGGGCTAGATTTCCCATAAAGTCCAGGATTCAAGTGTTACATTTGAAACAGTAAGAAAATTATGCCTTTTTCAATCCCTAAAAAAGAATAAAAAAAAACTAGTAAAACTCCATATCCATGGTTCAAAGAACTCTCTTCCCTGTTAATCGTAAAAGAATTTTATAAAAGGATATGAAGTTTAAGAACACACATTGTATTATCAAATCTACTGGGACTTTTTCTAGTTATCTAAATGGAAAACCACCTTTACTACTTCATAACATTAAGCATTTTAAAGAAAATGCCACAGGAGATATAGATCTCAATGAAATTTACCAAAATCTTGATTTTAAAATACTCGTTTAATATTTCAAAAATTATTGAAGCTGAAATACTTGACAACACACGTCCTCAACACTGTTTCAAGATTGATGGAAACTAAAACATCATTACATAAACTTCTAAAATCATCATAACATTTTAGTCAAGGATTTGTCATAACTTTTGGGGAAATTCTTATGACTAACAACGATGCCGTTAAACGTTTCAACTTCCAGAATAGAATTCTTAATGCTACTCAAAAACGATATTTGAAAACTTTTCTACAGATTTTCAACTTATTTCCTGTGACACTTTGCTACAAGAAGTTTATTTCATAGTTAGGAAGCGTTGAATATAGCTTTTCATTCACGCAACGTGCACAAATACCAATACTTTCGATAATTTGTGCAATTTATTTACACAGTAGAAAAAGTAGGGCAAAAAAAAAATGTTTAAATTCGAAAATGAATAATTTGATTTTAAATGTTACTGCATATTGATCATTATAAATTGTATGCTTTGCAAAATTTTACTTTTTACATTATTTGGTTATAAAATATTATTACTTATGATTGAAAATCTCTCATCCATTTCTGCTCGGCTCAGCTTAGGTCATTCGTTTCTTCTACGGCCGGAAGACGTACCAAAGTGAGTTTTGCGACACTATATTAACTATCAAACACATTTTAATCTCATGCCCATGTTTTACCTTTGAAAGGCAATATGTTTTTTAACCATCATGATTTTACGTCCGAGCCCCTTACACTCGGACATGTTATCTGATGACTGTTGTTTTACCCGTCTTTAAATTTTTACAATATACCGGATATTTTACTCGACTTTGATTTTACCACCTTATACATTGTATATATATATACACACACACCAGGTCGCTTACACCTGGGATTATTTTGTTTCACTTTGTACTTATACACTTGTTATTTGTTGTTTTACCATTTTACAATATTGCTTCTTTTAAATTTGGTTCCGGGTTACACGGCTTTTATCTTTTATATTGTCTTTCTTTTGGCGCATTATGGCCTAGTCGCCCATGCGCCATAAAACCCGAAACAACCAACCAACCAAATCTCATCCATTTCGATTACATCAATTTTTTTATCCATCTTTGTGGAAGTAAAAAATAATTGCCTTCTCCAAAAGCTGGGGGAGAAAAAAAAGGTGTGTGTGAAAAAAAAAAAACGTGGACTACCACTTTGCAAGCCTAGGGGCGGGTGAAATGTACTCCCGGCGCTCGTCTTTAGCAGTCAAACTTCCCACACCTGAATCGAACCAAGGTCACCTATATAAGACCGGGCAAAGACAATTGTCGAAAATAGGGAAATTAAAGGTGTTATCCAATGAATTTATCACATGAGCTAGGTGTTATCAGGGGCGGACTGGCACTTGTTTTAAGGAGCGCAGCTCCTTAAACAGCAGGTAGCCCGTACTGCGATAGGTGTTGTATAGGTGTATTGCGATAGATATTGTACTTGTGATAGGTGTGTTGTAGCAGGTAGCCCGTACTGTGATAAAAAAATTCGGTTTCCTTTTCAAAATTTCAATACTTATTATTTCAAGATTTTCGATAATAATAAAAAAAATAAAATAAATACCCCCTCAAGCAACTGCTTGCCACAGATACTTATTATTTAAGTACGTGAAGCTTAAAATATATGTTTTTCCCAATTCTGTGAAATTTTTGTAAAATAACAATCATTATTAAAAAAATTCTGGTCCTATAAGGTTCAGGACGCTAAAGCGCTCCCTACTTCATAGGTAGGTAGCGCTGTAATTAGTACCTCATAGCTATGGGGCTGGGAACAGATAAAGGATAATCTGTGGGGACCGGGACGCTACAGCGCTCCTTATCAGTCCATGCCTGGCTGTGACAATTTGCTGCCATCCTCACAGACCTTCTACTACGGCGTATAGTAATGGCTATGAGGCGATAGTAATGGCTAGCGATAATAGTAATGGCTATACGGAGTATAGTAATGGCTAGCGATAGCTAAGAGGTACTACTTACAGTGGTACCCATAGCTCTGGATTAGATAACACATTGGATAACACCCTTAATTTCTCTATTTTCGACAATTGTCTTGCCCTGTCTTATATAGGTGGCCCTGGTTCAAGTGTGGGAAGTTCGACCGCTAAAGACTTGAGCGCCGGGAGTATATTTCACCACCCATAGGCTCGCAAAGTGGTAGTCCACGCTTTTTTTTTACACACACCCTTTTTTTCTCCCCCAGCTTTTGGAGAAGGCAATTGTTTTTTACTTTCACAAAAATGGATAAAAAAATTGATGTAATCGAAATTATCATTATAAATTGTATATCATTAGTAATAATATTTTATAACCAAATAATGTAAAAATTAAAATTATCAGACCGTTGTGGCAAGGACCTGCTTTGGATGGGGTATTTTATTTATATATTATCTGTAGCACTATCCTTTTTTATTAAATATACCATTAGCAACCAGAACCCAAACCCTATAATGGAGAGAAAAAACGCAGACTTGGGCAATTTAAAGGTAATTCGCAATGTTAATCTTATGAATATTGCAACGTAGCTATTTTATATAAAGGGTTTTCCAAAAGGGGCTTCAGGATTTTGAATGCCGTTAACTTGAAATGTTTTTTTTTTCAGGTGGAATTTCATATACCCTAACTTCAGTCATATACAAGTCGAACTATGGCGTCGCTCTCACAAGAACAACGCATTGAAATCGTTAAAACTTATTATGGAAATAGATGTTCAATAAAAGAAACACATCGCAAAATTCGTGATTTTTTCGGCGCATTCAATCGTCCTACTGAACATTTTCACGTTAAATGGAAGTGTCAATAAACAAAACTGTCGACTTTAGGGGGAAGAAAATCCTCGATTTATTCACGAACAATCACTTCATGCACAAAAATGTACGTTTTGGTGTGGTTTGTGGTCTGGAGGAATCATTGGCCCATTTTTCTTTGAAAATGATCGTGGCAATGCTGTTACGGTGAATGCAGAGCGTTATAATGCGATGATTACAGAATTTTTGTGGCTTCAAATTGATGCAATTGACATTTCTGATGTTTATTTTCAACAAGATGGTGCTACGAGCCATACACGAGCGAACATAACAGTTATTACGCACGAAATTCCCTGGACGTGTAATTTCACGAAATGGAGATGTGAATTGGCCGCCAAGATCTTGCGACTTAACACCATTGGATTTTTTTCTTTGGGGCTATTTGAAAAGTAAAGTTTACGTCAACAAACCAGACTTAAAAGATAACATCCGAGCAGTCATAAGAGAGATTAATGTCTCAATGATCGAGAATATCTTACAAAATTATGATGTTCGTATCGATGCCTGTAAACGTAGCCGTGGTGGATATTTAAATGACATCATCTTTCAAGTTTAATTGTAATCGATGAAACTTTAATTTACAATAAACAAATCAGATATATTCCATGTGTTTTCCTCTTTATTACAAAACAACATCCTAAAGTCCCTTTGGAAAACCCCATATAAAAGTTTGAGAATAAAACGTTTCATGAAAATTTTCTGCGGATTCGGTTGGTTTGCTTTACCTCTGAGCGGCACTTTTTTGCACACCATGGGCTAAATGGTCAGATTACAAGGACCCCGAAGGCTCAGAGAAGGTTGGGGGAGGGGACCCACTGGAACAGCTGTTGGGAGACAGATGGTAGCCTCCCGTCAAGGTCATCCAGCGTGTTCTTTAGCGTGCACAGGGTATGGCTCTCCCGCACAAGGAAACTTATGCTTTAGATTAGGGGTTCTCAACGTGGGGTACGCGGTAAAATTTTTTGGGGTAAGCAGTGAGAGCTCAAAAGTCGCTAGATCTAGTAACAAAGTTTTATTCCCGTTGTTATACTATAACTATAGTTTTATCTATCTATACAAGGGGTACGCCAGTTACATACACATTTCCAGGGGGTATGTGAAGCATAAAAGGTTGAGAACCACTGCTTTTGATTATTTATTTAATCCTATAATAAAAAAATATTCTTCTCTCTGAAACTGAATATTTAGCCTGTTAACACATATTTTGTTTAGAGTACAAAATTTATTGAAACATATTTGAGTCATACAAAGTATTTTACATAAATGTAACAAAATATTTGTGCATTAAGTTCTTTTAATACATTAATAATTCTGAAACATTTTTGTATTACAGCAATACGACTTAACACAGTATTCTTGATTGAATAAAATCATATCTACAGTTTTATCAATTTACATTGTGGAATTGATTGTACAATGATGATCACTAATTACAAAATAAATATTGCACCGAAGCTAAGGACACTAAATTATCAAAACTCATATTAAGGCACTACATAATGCATTAATTGCTCACAAATAAAAGTTTAATACAGATTCCTTCAAATTCTACCCGCTTAATTCTCAGAATACAATTCATATTTGTCAATTCAGCCTATATAAAAATGTGAGTTATTAAATATTTTTCATCCGAAAATATATCAGTTTACTTCTGCTTCAATAACCTTTATTCTCTATTAGAAAAACATTTCATTATTATTAGAAAAGCATTCTTTTTTTATTCACATTTGCTTGAACTATTGTTTCTTTCCATTACATTAGTCATATAGCAATATATAAATAATGTTCAAAGAGGTCGGCTCCATTCTTCCTTAATTTCTTTCACAAAATATATTTATGAGGATATATTGTTTTTGCCATTAAAAAAGCTTAATGATTGTAGCAAAGCACAAACTTTGTAACTAATGAGGGAGTAGCTCTATTTTTCCCAAAATTGCACATCAAAGCGTTAAGTTTAAGATGAAAGTTTAAATTTTTTGCTTCTTTGTCAGAATTTTTTAATTACAACCATTTCTTTACAAAATTGCTTCTTTGATATTTATAAATAATATCATAATCACTTATTAGCATCAGTGTAATTGTAATAAAAATATTGGAATTGCGTTCAAATATTTTATAAAACCTATATCTTAATTCCCCCCCCCCATTTAGAAGTGTTCTCAATACTGATATCAAGACTACGTATTCTCAGCAGCCCAGTGATACACCAACCATAATTTCATATGTGGAAATATATTCCATAATACATGTAGACGTTTAGTGAGCTTAACGATGACAGATTTCTTTATCAAAGTTTCGTTTCAAGTTTAGCTCATTGCACTAAACACTTTAATTAATTGCACTTTTACTATATTGAATCCAATTATTCATGCTACTTATGACAAAGAGACAGGGCACACCGGGTTGCTTGCAAAAGTATTGGAACAAGGACCTTGTGCTCCTTGATTCAACTAAACCACTATTAGTTTTCAAGAATATAATCTACTAAGTGACATATTAGATTTAATTGCATCAGTTGTTGTTCTTCATCTTAATATGAATAATTCCCAAGATATTTTTCTTGTTATTCTACTATTATGCAAAGCTCATGTTTTTCTATATTTAGAAATGGCATAAAGGTAATATTATAAATGCAGTCATATGCTTTAACAAATAGCATTATTTCATTAACAATATAATGAGTACTCTATGGTCTTGCAAATGTATTAAGCCTAGTAGACAAAGACAGGGCACTGGTAACTAGTAGGTATGTAGTTTGATTTTCTCTTAGGTTAGGTTCTTATACGTTTTCATTGTTTAAAAATAATTTAAAATATTATCACCTTTCTCAGTGAGGGTGTGGAACAAAGAAATAACATTAGAAAAGTTGAACTTGCAAGCTTCACCTAATGAGCTGACTAATGTGATACTTTACTATTCAGCTGTGCAGAGCATAAAATCATGTTTAATTGTACATTTTCTAAATATTTCGCCATAATTTCTTCAGAAAAAAAATATGATTTAAACTACAATCATTTTTATCACTATAGCACAGATGCAATATGAAATGTATTTACTCGAGTGGTTAGCGTGCTTGGCTACTGATCTACGGACCTGGGTTCGAGCCCCGGGTAAGGCATAGATGTCCGTGTTGTTTTCTGCTGAGGTCCTGCCATCCTCTCAGATCTTCTACTGTGGCATATAAACTGACAGGCTCCTGTTCAGACCTCTGTGGCAAGCAGCTGCTTGAGGGGGTATTTAATTTATTTTTTAATTTTTAATGGTGCAAGAGTTAGAATTTAGGAAAAATAAATATACTTTTTAGATTTGACCATGAGTAGGGTTCAAATTATATCTAATATGGTAAAAAATCAAATTTTAGTGTTATTTGTAATGGCATCAGGATGCGGTATGGAGGGGGAGGGGGGGCTGAAGAGACCGTTACATCTGTCCATAGTATTCCCTCTTCAAACAACTATTTCGTGACAAGGGCTAAGCTTTATCGTCTAAAGATTTTCCATACCCGTGATCTGCAGAAGACCCAACAATTGGCCAAAATCTTACATGCAGCCCCTACCATACAGGTCCAGATCTAGAAATAAAAAAAGAAGGGGGAAAACTTGAGGAGCCACCAAGCTCTTTAGCTTGTTGGCTATCTTTAGGTTGGCGTTCAGTTGGGGGAAAGGAACCCACCGGGCAGTTGTTAGCAGACAGTAGTAGCCTCCCATCAAGGCCATCCAGTGCGTTCTTTAATATGCACAGGGTATGGCTTTCCTTCACACAGGGTCAAGCTTAACATCCCATCTGATGGATGCTGGCCTTCCCAAGACCATTGGTTCCCTCTACTGACTGAGGGCAGGATGGGAATTTTCAGAGATTGATCTCAATTGGCTCAGATGGAACTTGAACCTGAGAACTTCAGATTATGAGCCTTGCACACTATTGACTGAGGCACCCCCACTCCTTCTATAAAAAGGAAGTGTACATATAGAATACCTGTGTCAGCTATGAACAAAGCTATCAGCATCCTAATTTAAATAATTTTTTAATTACACTCCTATTCACAATCCATTGTTTGGCGGTCTTTTACATCTTTAAAAGGGCATATATTTCAGTCTTGTAGATAATGTGAAAACCAACAAGTGAACTATCGAACTAGCAATGGGATTCAGACTTAATGACCCTTTATAGTAGAAAGTACAAAAAAGTTTTAAAGAAGTGTTTAAAAGGAAATTTTGTTATTAGTATGAGGATAACAAAAAATTGATCTTAAAATTCCTAATAATCTAAAAAAAAATAAAAACTATTGTTAATATCAGTGATGGTCTTTTAAGAAGAAAAAAAAAGTATCCTAAGGACTAAAACTCTGTTACAAAAGGAAAAAGTTATTTAAAGAGAAGTCTAGAAGAGGGTTTACACCACTTTTTGAAATACTGCAAAAAGCAAAGATGCCTTCCTTCCTATACAATACTTTGCTACACAATATGTTACTTTTTGGCTAATTTACAAAATTTTGCAAATATTTGTTCTTTGAACTAACAAAGATTATTAAATTTTAATAAAACAGCTGAAAAGTTTAAAAAAAATTTCACAATACATAACAAAGTAGAAAACAAATTATATTGCAAACTTTGCTACTTGCTAATGAGAAGCCACAAAGCCTGAAACAAGTTTAATATTGATTCTCCTTTTACTCTAGGTTAGGGGTTCTCAACATGGGGTACATGGTAAAATTTTTTGGGGTACACCATGAGAGCTCAAAAGTCACTAGATCTAGTAACAAAGTCAGTGTTTTATTTTATTCCCATTTTTATACTATAACTACAGTTTTATCTATATATACAAGGGGTATGCCAGTTATATACACATTTCCAGGGGGTAAGCAAAGCATAAAAGGTTGAGGACCACTGCTCTAGGTGATTCACTAAAGAGAAGTTATTAAATGTTTTTTTCTTAAAATATGTTTGGAGTTACAACTGTTCAAAAAGGCTCTATATCAACTGTATTTATATTGGTTTCAAACTTTGTGAACATCTGTAGTCAACAATACATTTTTTTAATAGAAAAAATATATGGAAGCAAAAGGAAAAGATAGGATTACAGATACAAGGAAAATACAACATATGATCACAATAAAATTATTTTGGCCTTTAAAAACACTTCAAAATATATTAAAATGTATGAATATTGCCCTATAAAAATACATACATGAAAATTAAGAAGTCAGAGCTATAATAAATTCATTTAAAATATTGCATGGTTAACACAGCTACTGCCATATGATATACATTCATTACGTTTAAACAGATATATATATACAGACCAATGTGTAAAGTCTTTCTCCAAGGCAATACTTCAGGACAAAGCGATCCCATGTGTGTAAAAGTGACACTGATGCATATAGGGAAGTGTGTGTGTGTGTGGGGGGGGGGGGGTACTCTTCCTGATGAGCATTGTTGTGGCATCCCCTAGCAGTGAAGTGTGGAACTTAGGGAGTTTTACTTTGGAAATAGTGCAGAAAACATCAAAATTCCAATGGCGAATTTTAGAGCCACACTGATTATGTACAAATACATCATTACCACCAATGAAATTGGATTAATGGCAGTTGAGAACAGCAGCAAGGGGTTATCCAGAACTAACCACTACTGACTCTTCAACAACTACATGTGAGTCGTGGTCTCAAATATCCATCAGGAAAGGTTACTTCCTGCCTGAATGTTATCATACATGTTCCTCGGAATGTGCTTAACAATGGAGTGCTGCTCATGTTACATGCAGAGATAATCAAATGACCACACTGGTTATTCAGGTGATGCAAAAGGACAGACTGTGCATTGTGGAGTTGAATATAAAACTTTAAGCAAAACATTAGCCATTATTCAATGGGAGTGAGCATCATCCTGTACTGAGTCTATACAGATCACAGCAAATAGTTGTGCAGCAGCACAGGCTGTGGTATGTTCCACTGACACACCATACAAAATCACCATCTTCCAATACTTAACATGTGGGTATGTAGGCACGATGCTTGCTCCCAAATGAAGAACCATTGCTTATGTAGAATGGTGGTGAGGGGTTTTATAGTAAACTCCTACTTTGCAAGTGTCTTCTATACACAACTGTAGTCTGTACATTTGCATCACCTGAATAACTGCTAACTGGCATGGCCATTTGCATATTGCTATGTACAGTACTCTGCCGGGTGCGAGCTGAGGAATATGCTTCCGCAATATCATTCAGGCACAGACCAACCATTCCTGGTGGGCATATGACACTGCTTGACACACACTAGGCTATAAAATTGTCAGCAATGGTTAGTTTGGATAATCTTCCATTGCACTTCTCAATAATTATTAATACAATTTCACTGGTGGCAATGACATATTTGTACAGAATCAGTGCTATTCTACAACTTTGCTTTTGGAAGTTTGGTGCTGTTTGCAATATTTCCAAAGTTAACCTTGCAATGTTTTGCAATTTGACACCAGGAGTGCTGTATCAATGACCATCAGGAAGAACACCCCCATGTTCCTATATGCATTCATCATTTCTAAATATATGGGATTGCTTAGTTCTGGTTATCACCCTGGAGGAATTTTTTTTATAGTACCACCTTGCATAAGGGTCATCCAAATGAAAAATGGAAATCCATATACCTGGTAATGGACTGAATGATCTTTGTGCCCTCACACAGAATACAGGTATACTCAGGTATATACTGAAAGAACTCGTCAGCATCAGAATCAGTTTGAATAGAAATTGTGTGGATTCCAGATAAGCTTCATATGGAAGCATCCAAACTTGAACAATGTGAGGCATATTGATGATGATGTTTTGACCATCAGGATCCACTGTCAACCGAATTTGTGGACTGTAGTGCCTGTAAAACTTGCAATGATACTGCAAAACATTAAGCCATTTAAGCCCTGACTTTTGAATAGGAAGATTGTTCTGTTGCATGACAATGTGCACTCCCATACTGTCCAATTAACAGTAATTAACAGGTATTTTTTTGAAATGTCTGGAATACACTTCTTACAGTCCAGACCTCCCCACATGTGATTTTCACATTTTTAATCCTATAAGCCACAAAAAGAAGTTCGATCCAGACAAAGAAGTGAAATGGCTTCACAATAGGACAAATGTTTTACAGGCATAGACAATGTCAATAGATAAATAAAAAAATATATCCATTATGCTTTATTTCTGATTTGTCTACTTTTCATTTGAACAACCCTTACATTTTAGAGTTGATCTGATCAGTAACTTACTACTGCTTTCCACAAATTCTAAGATGTTTGAGCAACACTAGTTATGAAAACAAAGACCTTAAGAAGAAACTAAATTATATCATGACACATTCAGAAATAAAATAGACTGCATCTTAAATATATCATGATGTTTGGTTTACCTCTGAGCGGCACTTTTTTGCACACCATGGGCTAAATGGCCAGGTCACATGGACCCCGAAGGCTCAGAGAAGGTTGGGGGAGGGGACCCACTGGAACAGCTGTTGGGAGACAGATGGTAGCCTCCCATCAAAGGCCATCCAGCGTGTTCTTTAACGTGCATAGGATATGGCTCTCCCGCACACGGGGCCACGGCTTAACGTCCCGTCCCAACCGGCGGACGGCGGCCTTTCCAAGCCCATCGGTGTCCCCTACTGACCATGGGCAGGGCGGGGAATTTTATATCATGATGTATTTGGGAATAAGTGTGTTTAAGGACAACTACTTGTGCTGCAACATTTATCATACACATTCCTTGTGATCTCTCTTCTGTGCACTGAGGTATCATTGTTTGCAGAAATGTTGAATAAAGTCCCAACTTAATAATGTGGCAAATAATTTAAAATATTAAATGTGGAAAACCATAACATTTATATATTTAAAAGTATGTTAAATTTATCACTGATTTACTTATTAATTATCACATTTAGAAATCATAAGTACTAGAGTAAAACTATAATATTCTAACACAGAAATTGCACCCAAACTAAAAGGTCCTGTAGTACAAAAATAAAACACAAAATACAAAGCAAAACTGCAAAAGCCAGAAGATGATCAATCATTATTGTGTCATTTATTGAATCCAGATTTTCCAGCTGAAGCTTTAAAATAATTAATTTTGGTTTTCCTAAATTATTAATTTTGCTGTTTCTCTCAACAAATGAATTTTAAAATTCCAATATTTCCAAAACTATATCTGCTCAATTTTTTTACCTAATTTAACAGAAAAAAAAACCAGTACAAACTGATGATAACTTGTCAATTAAAATTATAATAAATAAATAAATACCCCCTCAAGCAGCTGCTTGCCACAGAGGTCTGACAGGAGCCTGTCAGTTTATATGCCAGAGTAAAAGGTCTGTGAGGATGGTAGGACTCAGCAGAAAAACGACACATACATCCATGCCTTACCCAGGGCTTGAACCCAGGTCCCTTAGATCAGTAGCCAATTGCGCTAACCACTCGGCCATACTATCCTGCAATACTACCACAGATTCAATAGCAGGATATCGCTATCTGATATTATCAAACTTCAAAATATTTGTGCATATTGTGTAAACTGCATTGTTCCAATCACCAATTATTGGTCGCTTCTCTAAATATATGCACAAAAATAAGAAATCACAACTCTTTTAACAAGCTCAAATGCTAATAAATGGCAACATATTTCCAGATAATTATCTCTAGTTAACATTTTTGTCAATAGGTGCAAGCTGAGTGATCGGTATCCTTGACTACAAAGTAATAGGATTATATCTATGGGATAAATAAGTAATAGATTATACCAACCAACCAGGATGGTTGGTTGGGGTTTCATGGTGCAACAGAAACTTGGACCATGCTATGCCTCATCCTGAATAAAGAATATGAATTTTATTTCTGATTATGTTGTCTGTCTGCTAAGGTCTTGCCTTCACAGATCTACTCTAAGGCAGATTATATTGACAGATAGTATTAGACTTCCATGGCAACCAGGCTGTTTGAAGATTTAGCATTATACAAAAATAGCTAACAGTTTGTAGTAACTGAAAAATGATTCTTCCAAAACTGCTAAGGGTTATTTTTAATTAGGAAATTTTTCCTAGATATTCTTCCTTGTAAATATAAATATTTAGATATTTTCAAAAGTACTTCTGATATAAATATTATAATAGTTCTGTATATAACAGATTTATATTGATAATATTTTAAAATACTTTTAATCATTAACCAATAAATAGGGAAATTTTACTATTGTTGATTATTATTTTCTCCCTCATGCCAATAACAGTAAAAATCACAAAGCTTCATTTTTTAACTATGGGAAAAATTATAGACATTCTGTTTTCAATATAGAATTACACAAATAAATAACATTAATGAATTATTTTATTAGCCAACCATTCATTATAATTCAGATGTTGGCCCTGGTAATAACTAAATACTGAGGCATCAAATATATTATTCAATTACTGCAGTTGGACAATAATTTTTTAATCGATACTGTTTTACAACATTGTAAAATTAGTAAGTATTAATGTCTATTATATGCTTCAATGTGTCAAGTCTTTAAAGTACTTAAAAAATCCTTTTATTTTTTCTCAAAACTATCTTGATCTTTTACATTTAATGTTTTTATGAAATTATTATTTGTCACATTTAGGTGAAAATAGTTTAAACAAATTCAGTTTATATAAAATAATGTATTATTTGAATTAAATCAGTTGGTACAATTGCTATACTACAGCCATATTTTAAACATGTTTTTTGTACTAGTCAAGGTAAGGGGGAAACTCCAATAAGTAATTTTTTTTAATAATAATAATTTTTATTCACATTCATGTTAGTTATACAAAATTTTGAACAAATGACCCGCAAAGCATCTGCTTATCTGCAGGAGAGAAGAATAAAGACATTACATGAAAAAACATAAGATATAGTTTAAAAACAATATCATCGAATTATGTGAATTTCAGTGGAAGCTTCACTGTGGTTGCTCAAATTTTTATATTGAATTTAGTGCCTAGAAGAAAATTTTTAGTCTTATTCTTAAAAAGAAAAACCAAGAACAATCATTGAGACTGACTGTGTTAATATGTTGGCATAAGCCAATGTTTGGCATGAGCAATTGTATATTTTGATGTCCAGAACCCTGTATTTTGATGGCTACTACACTGAAACTGATATAATTTATAAACAAATATTGTTCATTAGAAATTATGGAATTAAGAAAACTTGATTCATAAAAGTAATTTATTTTCATGATTATGCTTTTTTACATTTAGGATGTTCTTTTTAATTTAATGCTTTGAAATTACGGTGCAGTATAGTTAATAATGCAGCTTGTTGCACTATTAGTATACTGCACACAGTGCTCTTGTCGTGCTCACATTTCTTCCATCTTTCTCTCCAACGCTTGTGCCGGTGAAGAGATCCAGTCTGCAGGCTCTGGATACTAGGAGTTGGTACCAGCTAAGGGTGCCATCTGGGAAGAAGTTCCCAGCAAAAGCAAATAACAAGTTCAGCAACGTGGTGAACTCCAAGCCATACATGACATCAGTGAACTAATCACCAAGTCCCACGCAAACCCAGACTCCACGCCACAGGCTCATGCTAGGAGAGCACACACAGACAAAAATTCAGACCTTGTTTCTGGCTTGCAAATGTTCAGTGGTGTGTGGAGGTGTCTCATGGTACCCCAATGAAGAGCAAGGATGATGGCACGGGATGGAATGACCTGGCCCCAAGTTTATTTTTGAGAGCCTGGTACGAGAACCAAGAAAACTGAGGACAATTTTCCCTCCAAGTCACAGATTTTTGAGCCGCTAAGATCACCCTGGCACAAGTGGAGTGAGAGTCTCACCGTTTCCTTCACAGCAAAAGGAAAGAGGTACTGTCACATTTCTCCTATTCTGGTCTCCCCCTCTTAGAAATATAGTGTATGACTTTTGAGACAAATTGAATCTCCACCACTGCTTAGACCTCCCAAATGGTCACTCAGGAGGTCCCAGTACCTATGTCATGCAGGAAAATGTTTTGCTGTGCATAAATAAATGTGTTTACCTGGAAAAGTTGTTCATACTGCACTAATTCGGCATTGTCCTCATTGAATTCAATTAACAGCGATTGAGGCACCAGGCCCACTTTCTCCAGAATGTCAAACTTGGTGAAAATAACATGTTTTGATTTATCCCTTTGCTCTCATTTATATTAATTCTCAAAGCTAGATATTCAACCATTAACTGTTATCAAACTCTAAACCAACAAACTCCAGACTTCAAAGCGAGAAGGAAAAAAATGAGGATAAATCATTTATTTCCTTCTCGCAACCTTCACCTTCAATTATGATAATGTATATGAGCATAAAAATTTATTATATCTGTTCATTTCACCTTCAATTATGATATTATCATTAAGAGAGAATTCTCATTATCACATTTTAAACTATGGCTACTTGCATTACATATGAGTGACTAAAAGAATGAAAATAAATGACTACACCTAAAACATCATCTATACACTAAAAAAAATACATTTTCATGTAAAAAGTTTACCAACCAAAGCCAGAAAAAGTGGGATTTCTTCCTTCAAAAACCTTCTTTCGGTATTAATTCACTGAAGAATACATTTGAAAACAATGGCAGCATATTACAATACAGAATATATAATTGATTAAAATTGAAACTACAATGTGCAGTTTGAAAGATAATTAACATCTGTAAATGATGTTCTTCATTAAATAATACTCAACACTGGATTGTTTCCAATGACAAAATAAAAAACTTCATAAATGTTTCGCAGGTCTACTGTCAATTTTAATGCACAATTTAAGTTCACAATGTAAGATTTGCAAGTCACACAAATATTTCACAGCTGAAATTAAATTACTGTAAATGTAGGTTAATCAAAGCATTTTTTTTATTTTAATATTTTGAGTCTACACTCCAGGATGTGCAAATTACATTGAGGAAATTTTTCCTATTATGTTTTAGGAAGTGGAAAATTTTCTCAGAGTAGGTGGATCTTTTCTAACTTCTATGAAAGTGTTTTACAGTGTGATATTCAGCACAATGTAGATAAAGCTATTATTTCTTGTTAACCATTCAAGTTAACCTTTACACACAATAGACAAATGTATAACATTGTATAGCATTATTTTAGCAAAGCTGCTTAAAGAGTGTAATTTCTTATGCAGCAACACCTCCACTCAGGAATGCTGTGCATGGTGCAGATCTATGTAGTACTTAATTCAAATTTTCTTGCATGCAAAATAATTTTATCTGTCGTAAATTATGATCTCAAAAACTTTTCTCTGATGTTGAAAGGGTTAATGATATTAACACCAAATGATGTCACTAACTATAACAACCTGAAAATTATTTGGGGATGTTACATCATAGAACTGTTACATATGTTAAAGGGAGTTATATTTGCTGTTCTTCTTTCATAAGAAAAAAAGCTTTCTTATATGACTGTTCATTTTTCATAAGAATATAGTGGACGGAACTGGATTTCACTGTTTCTAGGCTTTCAGATAATTCACAATTCATGTTACTGTCAGAACTGGCCCAATGGTTTTATAAAATGTCTTGATGTGTAGAATATATGAGAATATCAGAATCTAAAAATATATATGAGCATAAAAATTTATGATATCTGTTCCATGAATTACAAAATGAAATTCCAAAGATACCTTATTTAACAGTTTTCTATATATATTTTTGGAGGAAATAATATAAACTATAGCTTAAATATAGAATGAAAAGATTATTTACAAATATATCAACAGTAGCAATCCACTTTATATCCAGATTTAACCAAGTCTGATAAATAACAAAAGAAAAAAAAAATCTGTTCTTAACCAAAACACACCACAGAATATTCTTGTTGATAGTTTCGTTCAAATGAATATACCTTCAAGATAACATCTTAGATCAAATTATAATAAGAAATACTGAAAAACTAAGTTTTTTTTTCTACATACAGTATATTACCACACAAATGCTGTAAACAATACTGTTTAAACTAATACTAGACAATGATTTACAAATGTATATTGAGAAAAATGATATTGAACAGAAGATAGAGCCAAAATAAAGATCATCACATTGCGACTTACAAAAGGTCACCAAATAATTGCTTCTTTTCAGAGAAAAGGTAAATCCCGAGGCACTGAAAAAGAATAAAAGCTTAAATGAAATAAATTCTGTTTGAAGAACATTTTCATATTTTTTCATTACACACACACACAATTCTCCAGCTATGGATGCCAACTAGACATTGTAATTTAGTTTCCTGAACATATCAACCATGAACAGCAATAGTTGCATTTAGCCATTGCAGGCAATTCTAATAAGATAAAGTTCAATATTATGCTCCATCTCATTTTAGGACTGCCTTTCTTTCTACAGTCTTTAGACACAATGTTCATAACTATTCATCAAATTATAATACTGCATATAGACAACATGCAGAACTAGGGCACATTTTACATATGATAACTATTTAAATACTCATAATGCCCTGCAACATCAGAAATCAAAAGCATCAAGCTTCTTGTTATCTTACTTAAAAAAAGATCAAGAATCACTACCATCACAAACTTTACAGTGAGTTGAGTTATTTTATTTCTGAGCAGCAGTTCTGTGCACACAATGTCTTTGGTTTGGTTTGTTTTACCTCTGAGCGGCACTTTTGTGCACACCATGGGCTAAATGGCCAGGTCACATGGACCCCGAAGGCTCAGAGAAGGTTGGGGGAGGGGACCCACTGGAACAGCTGTTGGGAGACAGATGGTAGCCTCCCGTCAAGGCCATCCAGCGTGTTCTTTAACGTGCACAGGGTATGGCTCTCCCGTACACGGGGGCACGGCTTAACGTCCCATCCGACGGACGGTGGCCTTTCCAAGCCCATCGGTGTCCCCTACTGACCGTAGGCAGAGCGGGGAATTTTGCGGAGATAAATCTCAACGCTGACCCAGCTGGGACTCGAACCTGGGAACTACAGATTACGAGCCTGGCGCGCTACCGACTGAGCCCCCCCCCCCATCAAGGTCATCTAGCATGCTCTTTAATGTGTGTAAGTTATGGCTCTCCTGCACATAAGGCCATATCTTAACGTCCCTTATCTCATCAACCCCAAAATAGGAGTTAGAAGAGAAAATTCTTGATGCAGACACTCCTGGGACTTGAACCTGGGAAATGCAGATTATAAGCCTGGTGTGTTCAGGCTGACTGTAACATTGTGCAGGTTAACACAACAGTGGTCAACTATAAAGGTATTTCAAAACCCTAACAAATTTTGCAGGTGAACTTCTCACACCAAAACAAGAAAAACATCTATATGAACCTTTGTTTTATCTCACATAGCTTCATCTGAGGGCACTTTACATACAAACATGACTGTCAAATACACACTGGCCAAACAGTGTGTTTGGTATGGAGCCAGATCTAGAGGCGGGCCAAGGCTATCTACCCTCCCTCAAGAATACCAGTAGATGGAGGCAAACAACAGTAAACTTTTACCCTGAGATGCCAGTTTATTAGAGCACCACCCCTTGTCATATAAATCGTTCATTCCAACACATGTCATGTGATGGCAGTGTGCAGTATAAATCAGGCAATTACCTGCCCATTGTGCTTCAGGATTGATAATGAGTGGGATATGCAGTTCCCACCCATCTTCCGGATTTTATCCCATACAACATTAGAACTGGTTGTGCAGGTGATCAAAGACATATATACTACAGGAAAAAAAATTGCAATACCTGGAAGGATAAATGCCATTTTATTGAAATTTCCTGAAATTTAGAACACTAAATAGCACAAAGTCACTGTTCCATTTCAGTCACAGTGGTTGGCACACCTCTTGGGTGCTATTGGAGCTGTCAGCCCATCATGTCCCAGACATGTTCAATAGATGAAAGGTCCAGTGAGCATACTGACCATGGTAGAACCTGAACATTTTGCTCATGAAGATACTGCAGACTAATGTGGGCTGTGTGGGGATGGGCATTATCTTGCTGGTGAACAAATGGGACAGCCACTGGCTACAGAATGTTGGTAACATATCTTGGGCAGTTAGAGATCCCCTTATGATGACCAGTTCTGACTGAAAATGTCTGACTAATGGCACCCCATACCAAGAAACCAGGGTGCTGGAGCTGTGTAATGATGTTGCACGCATCGGGTGGCATTCGTTTCCCCTGGATGACAGCGAACACATTGTCTACTGTCGTGCTGACCAAGACAAAAACAAGATTCGTCACCAAACACCACGGTACTCCACTCTTGTTTGTTCCAGTTCCGTCTGAGGCAACACCAAAAAAGACATGCTTGCATGTGGGCAGATGTGAGGGACAAATGCAGTGCCGGATGATAGGCTCACAATGAAAACTGTAAAAGCCTGTTGTTTACAATCCACCTGGTAGGTATTTGATGTATTACCTATTGCAGTCCCTCGCAGTTACATTGTAGTCGTGAATCTGTCACGTAATGTCATGCATTGCAAATGGCTGTCCTGTTGTTCTGGGGGCAAGGGTGGCTCAGTCGGTAGCGTGCCAGGTAATTTGGTAAGCGTGTCGGTAGCGCAGTCGTAATTTGCAGTTCCCAGGTTCGAGTCCCAGCTGGATCAGCGTTGAGATTTATCTCCGCAAAATTCCCCGCTCTGCCCACTGTCAGTAGAGGACACCGATGGACTTAGAAAGGCCGCCGTCCGTCGGATGAGACGTTAAGTCGTGGCCCCGTGTGCGGGAGAGCCATACCCTGTGCACGTTAAAGAACACGCTGGATGGCCTTGACGGGAGGCTACCATCTGTCTCCCAACAGCTGTTCCAGTGGGTCCCCTCCCCCAACCTTCTCTGAGCCTTCGGGGTCCTTGTGACCTGGCCATTTAGCCCATGGTGTGCAAAAAAGTGCCGCTCAGAGGTAAAACAACCTAACCCAACCCTGTTGTTCTGTGGTCATATATTGTCTTCCTGATCCTTGTTGGCGTTGCTGGATCCTTCTTGAACACTAGCATCATATCTGTATGATGGTGCTGGTACAAGGTTGACCACATCTCTATATGACAAACCAGATTCTTTAAGGCCAATGATTCTTCCATGCTCAATTCTATTAACTGTTGGAACAGCTGTCGACATCTGCATAAGGGCATCTTTAATGGTTTAGAACAATTTCCACAATGTTTTGTCAACCAGGGAGTTTTGGTTACCTTTATCTGTGTTTCACTGCTCTACACCTGTGACACAAGCTCGTGCTTTCCAATCATTTCGATCGTCCTGAAAACCTAGATCATTTCCATGCATTCCGATATACTACTGTCTCCCTAAATTTCGCCACATTTTTCAAGTTTCGCCACTTCTTCAAAGTAAATTTCGCCACTTCTTGCAAGTGTTGCATTTTTTATTTCCTGTAATTTTATCCAAAATTCCTTTTAGCTCTGGTGCCAGACAAAATGGGCTTTCACCACACTTGAAAGCTTCAAGGTTTGAGGATATCAGATATCCCAGAAACACTCCCCAAGCCTTGTTCTGAGCCTTGCAGATCAGTATGCAGTATTTTTGCCATTTTTCAATGGATATATCCATCAGTGACACAGGAAGTATTGAAAAGAAAAAAATATTGTATTATTTCTAAAAATTGGATTATACAGAAAAAAAATCAAAGTTAGAATCTGCTCAGATCTGTTTCGATTGTTCTACAGGGTTAAATTTGTTCACACTGAAATACACTTTCAATCATGAGTACTTTCAAAATAGCTTTAATCATGATGTTATGAGCAGTGTACCTACAAAGGCTGAAAATTGTTACCATAACATTGTTCTAATTATGTGAAGCCTTTTATTTGATGCTTTTATTGGATCAGATACCAAAAGAATTTGTAAGGAATTAAAAAAAGTGCTTCATAATCCTAAGCATTAAGCTCTTAAAAAAACGAAATCAACTAAATCTTGCAAATATATTTCTATAACTAACTATAGCAGTAGGATCAACATCATAAGGAAATGAAGAAATATGCTAAATTTTGCAAACAAAATGATAATTACTGATTGTTCAGTAATTTTCTCAAGAAATATAAATTATATATGCATTTAAATTATCAAGAAATAAAGAATCTTCATTGGTATTGCCTAAGACAGAACTGGAATGAACAAGAGTGGAGTACCGTGGTGTTTAGTGCATATATAATTCTTATTTCTTGATAATTTAAGTTCTTGATAATTTAAATGCACATATTTTTTGCTTTATTTCTTTATTTCTATATTTTTCCTATATTAATATATAAAGTTTTCAATAAAAGTTATGGATATAAAGTTATTAAGTATATTATAATATGGATAAAAAATTACGGATACTAATTGTTCAACATGATTTTAACGATGTAAATGAGCTAGAGGACAGTCATAACACATAAGTACTTAACTTTACAATAAATAACCAAAAAGTTACACTTGCTACATAACTTATCCATAAGGACAAAGAGGACTGCCACCAAGAAAAATTAGAGAAATTTGCTTTTTGTTTAAAGCTTTCTCTAAGAACATTTGATCTCTAGTCTAGACAGAATTATAAAAAGACCACAGTTATAAAAGCTAATAATAATAAGAGCAGAAAAAATTAAATGTAAACACTAAGTATTAAAGAAATAACTTTCAATTGTGGTATTACTTTTTGGCTTTTACTATACTTTATTACAAGCAAACAAATGCCCTAATTTTATATTTGAAAATTTATGCTAATTCCACAACAAACAGTCTTTAATAGTTATGACAATTTTACAAATAAAAAGCATGTTAATTGATGATTTGCATGCATACACAACAATTAACAACTTACCTGAATTAGTTTTAGGCATAGTGTGAATTCTAGTAAAATATATGTCTGAGTCTGTTTCTTCTATGGCAGTATCACACTTCCTCGTAGAAAATGCTGCTAAAGGATCCTTCAACAATGATAAATGGTGGTATGAACAAAAAAAATGAATAATTTTATAGCAGCAAAAACTTTCATTATGCAGCATTGAGTTCAAATCAAAATATGAAATTTCCAATAAAAATAATTGCATAATTATTGTATTTTTCTTTTTTGTAATGTTTATTCTTCATTAGCAAACTTACTCTTAACTAAGCTATTTTCAAGTAAATGAAGATTAATTTTTTTAAACATTCAGTGCTGCACCTGAGTAAACTCAGATTAACAGGCTGGTTTCTCAGCAGCAAGCATGAATTTACTATAAGATTGTAGCTAAACAATGGAATTATTTGCTCAAGCATTTAGGCTAAAATGACATTATTAGAAATAATGATAAACTTTACACCAGGACTGGGCTACCCCAACTTAGCACATATATTTTTAATGTGTAATGATTGTGAGAAAACTATATTTTTAAGAAATCAAAAACTATCTTGATTAAATAAAAACAAAAATATATATGGATTTTTGATAAGTAATATGAATTAAAAATAAAAAAACCATCTTCCTATATGTGCCCTAAAAAGTAAAAAATAAGCCTAAGCATTTCAATGGTGCAATCAATCACTGAGTTCATATTCACTTCAAAGGAAAATAGGGCATCAGTAATCTTGTTGAGTAGGTAAATCAGCACCCTATCTTCCTTTAAAGTGACTATGAACTCAGTGATTGATCACCCCACTGATATAATTAGGTTCATTTCTACATTTTAGAGTGCATATAGGAAAAAATAAGTATTTTTAAAATTTTTTTCTTTGCCACTCACATTAACCACATTTTTCATCTCTTTTAGATCCATGTTTGAGGTAGCCAATGGCACTGGAGACATCACAAGCTTTAATTTTAGGTATGACAGGTTATTCAACCCCAAGCAAATCTGCCTGCCCCCCCCCCCCTCTTTTATCAGGTGAGAAAATGCTGGGGGCAAAATTCGAAAGAAGTTTATGGATGGTAATGGAAGGGGAGAACTACCAGATTAGTAGTGTGGCCTACTGTTCTGTACAACTATGGCTACTCTTTTTTTTCTATCCTGCTGAGGAGTGGTCAGCCAAACAGGGTCCTGGTGCTGACCATATAAACTTACTGGACTTGAATAAGGCTCTGAGCTTGATTATGGATCCTGAATTTGCTGTACTGGTAGGCTTCTGTGGAGGGAAAATCTTCCGCTGTGTTTTCTGTTTGTTTGTGGGTTGACAGCCCCAAAACAAAAATATATATGCATTTTAGACAAAAATATATGTTCATCCAAGTGAATAGATTCACAGAATATGTTTTAACAGCTGGTGGATAATCCTGAGCAGAGGTCATCGCAGGCACCTGACTCTTGCTTCTATGGGTATCATCACATTCTACATTGGACGAAGTCTTCCAGTGTAGATGGCTTCAGCCTTTGGTGGTGGAGGAACGAGTCTTTGAACAATGAAGTGAGCGTTGCACAGTCCATGCACTGATTTCCCAGCTGGAACCCGCATTCAGATGGAAGGTGATTTCAGATAATGTCTGGCCCCTATCAGTCCATACAATGTGGGTCAGATGACAAAGCCCATGATCATTCAAGGCTGGTTGTCCTTTGCAGTTTGTCTGGGTGCTTGTTTTTTTACCAGAATTTTCATAATCCCGGAACACTCTTGAAACTGTCATACAAGAAAATACAAATTCGTTGATAATTTCAGAGATCAAGTGTCCCATCTGTTGGGCACCTATGATCTGCCCTCTGTCAAATGTATCTAAATCTTGTGCCTTTCCCATTATGCTTCTCACGATGAATGCTTGGGGAAGCCAAAGCTTAAAGCTATATATGACCAGAGTTTCAGCCACACATGCACGCAAATGCATGACTTGCAGTACTGAATTTGGATAATGTCTCCTATCACTAATTCAATGGCACTTCAATGTTTGAAATTTCACCAGTTTCAAAAAATCGCAAATTTGAAAAATAAGGATATTTCTCTCATAAATTGTGCAAAATATATTCAAAATGCAGCAAAATACATACTCTATGCTATTAAAAAATAAATAAATACCCCCTCAAGCTGCTCACCACAGAGGTCTGATAAAAGCATATCAGTTTATATGCCATAGTAGAAGGATCTATGAGGTAGGAGAGACCTCAGCAGACAAACAACACAGACATCCATGCCTTACCCAGTGCTTGAACCCTGGTTCCTTTATTCAAAATAACCTTTACCTTTAATAAAAATTAGTTTAATTTTTCTTTTTCAGTCACACTCCCATGCACTATAGTGATCATGAAGCTGTGAAAAGTGCTACACAGCTCCATGATCAATCTCCCTTTAAATTTGCCTATCATAATTTAGAAGACCTTAAGGATTTGGATCCCCACGTTTTCTTTCCAACTCAATGGGAAGAATTTCTCCTAAACTGTAAGAGCTAGGATAACTAAATGCAATATACAGCTTCCTCTTTCATAAAGCAATGTAAGGATTTAGAACATTGTTTCTTCTTCTCCACCCCCCCCCCCCCCCCCCAAAAAAAAATAATGGATGGGCGAGATTTTCTTTTAAATGCTAAGAGCTGGAGCCATCAAATTTGGTTTTAAAAAAAAACCTTGTCCTTTTCACAATTTAAAACAATGTAAAGGTTTAGGCCCCCAACCTTTCTTCTTCCCTCCTCCCAAAAAGGGGGAAATTTCTGCTAAACAGAAAGAGCTAGGATCATTAAACTCAGTACACAGCTGCCTCTATCATAACTTAAAGCAGTGCAAAACTGGTACTCTTCCAATCCATTCTTTCCCACCCCCAAAAAAGTGCCCCCAAGAAAACAAGCAAGAAATCTTTCCTAAATAGCAAGAGCTAGAACTTCCAAATTATGTGTACAGCTTCTTCTTACCATAACTTGAAACAATGATTAATTAAACTCCTCCCAAATAGAGGAACTGTGTAAATGACTGCTGAGCATAATGAGTTAAATTTCAAATGAAAGTTCTTATATGGGGGAAGAATAACAGATTATTAAAATTATTCCCCCTCCTTTCTGCACCCCCTAAAAAAGGGATAAGGAAAATTTCAGTGTAGCAAATCATAATGAGCAATAAGCCAAATGAAGCTTGCAATGTGCAGAGTGTCATCTACATATTTTAAAGCGTTTAATCTAATTGTGTAAAGGATCTAAGCAACACTGGGTAAATCTACTAGTTAACACATTCACTGATGCTTGGCCTATCTATGCATCATACTGCTCATGCTCTAGGTGCCTTGTGACATGGCTGTCATCAAGTATCAGCAGTCCCTCCCATCTGAACCAACTGGCTCTAGCCATGTCCCCTCACCCCAATGGAACTCAGATTGAAATTAAACTTATTTTTGTGTGAAGCCCATGTCCCAGTGACCCTCCAATTAAGGGTATTAAGGCAGTAAACATGTCAATACTATATTTGAAAAACAAATTAATATTTTATATCATTTATTAAAACAGTTTAGTTTACATTCCTTATTTCTACAGTGATGCTTAAAAATATGTGGAATATAATTTTTTTAAATTAAAATATCATATAGTTGGTAACCATTAGGATAAAGTTAAACTGCAAAAAAAAAAACATTCAATTACCATTATACTATTTTTACTTGGATGGGGAAAAAAAATATCAGAAAAAAATTGTGCTTGCCAAATCCATCTTATATACACTGGTGATTTTTCAAAATAAACCCTAGAGTATGTACTACTTGAAATAAGTACATTACAGCCAGTCAGAAATAGCCATTATTTCCATCAACATTTTTGAGACACTAGAAGATTATTACAAGTTACAGAATCACAATATAAAAAACGTGTCAATCAGTAATTTAATCCTGAGTTTGGAAGGAATAAAACAATTGATTTATGCATCATCTTAAAAATTAGGTCTTTGTAATCCACAGCAGTATGATGCATTGTGCTTTCAATTTTGCATCTTTTTTGGATACATTAATCATCCATTATATATTATCTAATTTGTAAATTTTCAAGATTAATTATAAAAAAGTTTTAAAATATTTTTAAATAATCTTTTTAATGGAAAAAAATAAAAACTTGTAGCATATTATTTTGGGAACTGTAATGTCTCACAAATATGCCACTGCATTTGGCTAAGAGTCTTTTGGTACATTAAGAGTTAAAGTAGCTTATTTAGCAAATTTCCTAGTAAATATATGTTGAAAATCCTATTTTTATAATACTAACATACTTAAACAGCTTCAGGAAATGCACCTGTTTTTTGAAGCATCATCAATCAACCTCTTCTACAACATAATCTAAAACAGAGGCATTCAACCTTTACTGGTGGGCAAATTTCATAACTAGAAGCAATATGTGGGTCACTTTTCCTAATGGAGGAAAGTTGCAGTCAGAGCATTAATGCACCACACTGATTAAGTGGTAAAAAATTTCTTTAATAAGGGTTCAACTTTTCATTTACAAACAATTATCATGAAACATAAGTAAAGAAATTCTGTATCTACAATGTACTGAATTAAACTCAAAGGCTTTCCTATAATTTCAGAATAAACTGCTTCAAGCTGAATTCCATCTTCTATACTATCAAATATTAACACCCTTCTATATTCCCTCAGTGGGCTATAGGTTGATAATTCCTAGTCTAAAATATCACAAACTTTTATATCTTCATGTTCATAATCATTCATTTTCAACAATTAAAAATTAAACAGCAACAAAAAATATAACTGCACTACTCACAAGGGGTGAAATCTGCACAGAGAAAAAAAAGTGTGCCAACTGCAAATTTATACTTGTGACAGATATAGATTTGAGAAAATCTTCAAAGGTACTAAGACTGCTAAAAAAATACAAAAATTCTTATCAAAAGAAGTACAAGAAAAAGCATGTGGAGAGTTTTCCTAGCATCAGTGTTCAGTTGTTAAATATTCACTTTATTCAGCCTATAAAATGATTTTTTTTTTCTTTGTTACACGTTTTCATAGTTATTTTACAAATAATATACTGAGCTAAAACTACATAATTGTGGAACGAAGCAATATAAAATGTAAGATGAACTCTTTGTGACCTTGTAACACTGAACTCAGTCAACATACTAAAGGGAATATTCAGTGCAGGAAGCAGTAATGCACATGCATAGGTGAGAAATGAAGAGGAAAATTAAATCAAATAACAGATGTATATAATATTTTATTCAAATCATTATATGTGCAGTACATATCTACATACATATGTTATACAGGAAAAAAGAAACAGTTGCTTTAGTTTCATTATTGAATCTCTGTTCTTTATAAAAAACATGTATAGAAGTATGAGAAAAAAACTAATCTATTAGCTATACTATATAAATTCAGAAAATCAAAGTTCTACTACATAATGCAAATAAGTAAAACTACCATTTTTTGCAATAAAAATAAAAAAATCTTTTCAATAACAATAAATTTCAATAAGGGGTAAAAATGGCATACCTTTCCAGTCATTTTTAAGATCTTTGCTTGTAAGATTTTCAATTTTACTCTTTGGTACTCATAACTGAAACACAGTATTAGTGATTGATATTTCAAAATACATAGGAAGATAACTTAAATATATAAATGTATAATGAAAGATTAAAGGAATAAGTAAGTTAATTAAAGGAATAGTAACCATTTCATATTGCCACAAAACTTGAAAAATTTAAAAATGAAATTGACTTTATTTTTACAATATGCAAAAATACTAGATGTTCTATATCCAGAAATATTTGAAAGTCAAATATAAATTATGCCAAAAATTCAAATAAAAAATATACAACTTCCAATCATATAGTTAGACGATTGTATCACCCATTGTGCTTAGAAACCCATGCCAACATGTAAGCTGGCCACACTAGAGAGAAGACGCAATATGCACAAAAATAAATGCTTGGATTTTTTTAATTTGTATATTTATTATTACAAAACTATTTATATGTACATGCATATCTTTATGATTATATATTAAATACTATTTGATATAAACAAACAAAAAATAATTTGCCAATTTAGTAAAATCAACTTCAAAGCTAGTAGTACTAGCCTTATGTTGAATGCAAATGTTTCTTTGTCATCTGTGATCAAAATTTGTTTTTGATAAAATTCGTTCCAGAAAATGTTGGTTTCCAAATATTGGTGCTAGCAAACACAGTTTATCATGCTATGTGAGAATCATTTGAGAAGAGGAAATGCAGAATTTTAAAACCTTACATAAATTTACACTAGTTCCACAGACTTAAATGACTCTCTCAATATGCTGTTCATTAGTAAATCAAATTTGTTGCCACATAAAATTATTTTACATTATTATTTAAAAATTTATTCATTACCAATATTGCTGATGGGACAATTTTGCATTATGTCAAGCCCAAATTATCCACTGGCTGCATGTGGCCCATGGACCACTCAGAAAATCAAAGTTCTACTCTATAATGCAAATGAGTAAAACTACCATTTTTTGCAATAAAAATAAAAAAATATTTTCAATAACAATACATTTGAATTAGGGGTAAAAACGGCATACCTTCCCAGTCATTTTCAAGATCTTTGCTTGTAAGATTTTCAATTTACTCTTTGGTACTCATAACTGAAACACAGTATGAGTTTCAGTATGAGATTGACAGACCCTGGTGTATGTTATATTGCCCTTAACAGATTGCAAGAAAACCTAAAATATCTAATGTGACTTCTTTTACCTTATGTTTAAATTCATGCTTGTTATATACAATATATCAATTTCTAAACAAGAATAAACAGCTTAGAAATGCTAAAACTAAATTCATTTTAATTAAAAGGATGAAAAAGAGAAATAAAAATAACTTGCAAATGTTATCTGCAGTGTATTACTACATATCAAACCCCAACCTTGTATAGTTTGCAAATGCATGAAGCAATGCTAAACATGGCACCCAAATTATTGAAAGACCTCAAAGAAAACAAACGAAAATCAAAACCTCCTAATTACATAATAAAAGGTAGTTTTCATACCTAATATGTTCATCCTATTTGTATCTTTTTGTAAACTTATTAACTTGGTCTTTCCCTACAGCAGAAAACACATTTTGGAATGGTCTTATGTTTATTCTAAAGGCACTGCTGACTTATATTAACTCCTTATGTGTTTAAATTTATAGTAATTTGTATGATAATACATCTTTTACAAAAGCCTAATCAACTATCTTTTGTGTTTAAAAGTAAAATCTGAAAACATCTAAATTTTTTTGCTATTTTACTTTATGTAGATCACTTTTTCTATCATTTGATCATTTCATTAATTTCTAAGGAACTGGTAATTTTTTCATTTCTTTGTCCTAATAATGGTATTTTTTTATTAATATATTCTAACAGGAAAAATGCTATTTAATACTACCTTTTGTAAACTTTTAAAAACTCCATCAATACAAAAAAAAGCAAAATATTCCGTAATATTCCACATAAGATTTTGTGCTTAAAGACACTTGTATCAATTAATCAGCAGTGGTAAGACTATCAACCAATTACATTCATCAATGACATTTTTGTTATATAGATGTGATTATCTGATAGACTACAAAGTGTAGTACTAACAAAGTACCCATAATTTATAGTCTATCATTAAACCCTAATTATATAGGAAACTTAATTCAAGCTTTAGAAAAATTCTAGTTGAAAGTAATGAGTCTTGTATACACCTCTGCATCAAACGTGAATATAAGCCTTCTAAACTATTAGCAACACAGTAAGCAGAAAATGCACAAAATTCAAATAAAGTTTTAACATAAACACCATAACCTACTAGCAGCAACATAAGGAACAAGAATATATATATATGCTTATTCTTGTTCCCAGATACTATTAGCACAACCGATACCTCTAATATTGCAAATTTGAAATTTATATTTTTGATTCAACAATCAATTTGATTCCCAGTGCCCTAGCATACCATAGAAAAAAAACTTTGTGATGGTTTTCCCATAATTTTCAAAAGCCAATATCAAGTTCCATATCTACAACTTTATCTTTGCAACTCTTAAGCAGTACCTACAGCACAAAAGCTTTTAAATACATTACTAAAATCAAATAAGAAGTGTAGGAGGAGTTTGATGCAATGGCACACAGAAAGATAAAGATTAAGCAACTAGAGACATCTGCAGAATTTTGGCCAGTGGAGTGGAGAAGCAATATAAGGGACTGTTTTAGCTTGGGGTTGGGGAGATAAAGCATAAATTTGAGTTAAAAGCTTATATCTTTTATCAGCAAAGTTCATATTAAGGACCTCATTTCCTCATCCCACACATATTAGCATAAGACCAATTATTTGAAATAGTTCTTGAATTATCACTTTATTTACATTTCATTATGCTCTGAAAAGTAGATAATTCAATGGTCAATATGACATGAATAAGTATGTCTCACCTAGCTTCTTTAAGAATGTTTATCCATTCATCACAATGCCTTTTTGATGGGCATCCAAAATAATGCCTTTTCTCCAAGTCACCAGCAAATGCTACAAGAGTTCAGTAAGAACATCAGTATTTTGAAGAATTATTGTTTGTTATACATATATACACTCAATGCTCACTGAGTTATGACCACCTCCCTCCATGTCAGTGGAAGCTAACTGCGAAGTTCTATAACTTCTAAACTAACTGTTTTATGAGAAAATGTAAAGGAAGATAAATTAAAGATCTTAATCAAATCTATCTAAATCTCGATTTTCAATATTGTTTGCTTTGTATTTAAATAGTTATGGACTTTGAATATTTAACAGCAACAATGCATATCTTAAGAAAAAGTTAATAAAAACAAAACAAAAAGCAATAATCATTAAATTAAACTTTACTAACACAAGTAAGAGTATTTTTATCAGTACATGCAATAATTATTTCAACTTTGTCCAATTTTGAATTTTTTTTCCACAATGAATTAATTTGTTAAACATTTCAACTTCCACAACTCTCTAAATACCAAGCATCATTGGAAATTGAGATTTAAAAAGATCTGATTCAGATCTTTAAATTATTTTCATTTGCATTTTTTCATAAAAAAAAGTTTATTTCAGAAATTACCGAGTTACTATTGACATAACATGGAACTGCACATAATAAAGTGGCTGGTGAGTGTATATGTACACACACAAAAATACAAGACAAAATACAATTATCTACCAAACTTGCAATGCTAAAATGATTGATTAAAATAAAACATCAGCAATGCTAAAAAATGAAGTACTTGTCACTTTTAAAATATTTGTGAGATTAAAAAGTACACATTTTCTACCTCAATCCAACACAAAATATTCAGTTAAATTCAGTGATATGACTTAAGTGGATCTAGATTCAAATATTTAGAATGCAGGTAACCTGTATTCTAAACACAAAGTCTGTGTAGATGATTGTAAATATGTCCAATGCAAGAGTTTTCCAGAAAAATTTGCAAGCCACAACAAAGCAAATTATTTTCAATTGTTTTTGTCAAGTGCGAATCCCTGTTTGGCAAATGTAATTAGAATTCTTGGCCTGTGATGGACAGATAGTGAATTTGGTCTGATACACAACGTACTGCACAAGGGTCTACTAGTAATATTTACTAGCAGCCATCACAGAACAGTGCATTTATAGAAGACAGCAGCCAAGCAGACACTGTTCATGCAAACATTGATGTGGCATGATGATTAGGGTATCATTTGGCTACAGCTTGGGTTTGTTTTATCTCTGAGTGTCACATTTTTTTTTTGGCACACAGTAGGCTAAATGGTCAGGTCACAAGGGCTCAAATTTGAATAAAGGAAACCAATTCATTAACAGATTCATAGGAGACAGACTTCCCATCAAGACTATCAAGCATGCTCTTTAACATTCACAGGCTATGGATTGTTTTACCTCTGAGTAGAACTTTTCACCACATGTTTTCAACAAAAAACAAGATAATGTGTTCACCCTGCATGCTTGCCTGCCTATATTGAACTTTTTTATCTTCAGAGATAAATAAAAAAATTCTTTTTGGGTCAGATAGGTATTGATGAAATATTACGATTCACACTTTCTGAATCTCCGAAAAGCTAAATTACATTTAAGAGTAGCTGTGTTTGTATCAGTTAAGAGTATCAGTGTTTGTATCAGTTTGAAAAAAAAATCACTACATAAAATTCCTAAAATTAAATTTATTTTTAGTGAATTACTCTAGTGGAGGAATTTTTTGAAAATTCCAAAAATGTAAACAAATATTTCAAATGATGTATTTATGCTAGAAATTTGAAATGCTGGTGGTGGAATGTGAAGGTCATGAAGTTTTCATCAGTTGCAATGAGTTGACCTCTTATCCCTGAGGAGTGGGAAAAATGGCCTTTTTGTTTTAAGAGATAACTGTTTGTTCTTAGAGATAAATTAATAATTCTTTTTGGGTTGGATAGGTAGTGATGAAATATTATGATTCATACTTTTAGAATCTCCCAAAAAACTATAATTGTGCCCTCTAATAGTGGAAAATTTGAAAATTGTAAAAATTTTTATGACTATTACAATGTATTTATGCTAAAAATTTGAAATTTTAGTGGTATAATCAATAAATAGTATTCACAGAGTTACCTGTTGACTTTGAAGTCAATGAAATCAATAAATAGTTCTGTGGAAAAGTTTTGCCGACATGGAGGAATTTAACCCTTTCTCCCCAGATACATGCCAGAGTGTGAGAGAGACCATTAAACTAATGCCAACTCCATCTATTTTCCACTGTCTTTTGTGTTTGTATCAGTTTGAAAAAAATGTGACTTATTTCCACAAAACTATTTATTGATTTTGGTGGTAGAATGTGAATGTCATGAAATTTCCTTTGGGAACAATAACTTGACCCTTTACCCCCTGAGGGTTGGGAAAATGCCACTTTTTTGTTTTAAGTGATAAATGTTTGTTTTTAGAAATAAATAAAAAATCTTTTTGGGTTGGCTAGGCTATTCACACTTTGCAAGTCTCCCAAAAGCTATAATTGTGCCCTCTAACAGTAGAAAAAGTCGAAAATTCCAAAACTTTAAATGAATATTGCAAACATTCAAATTTATGGTGGAAATTTTAAAATTTAGTGGCAGATGTGACTGTCTTCAAGATTCCACTGGCAATAATTGAGATTCTAATTAACAATCACCTAACATGAACCCAATTGAATATACACTACATTATTAAAAGTACACAGATACTTCCACGTTATTTAAATGGAACAAAGTGTTTAAAAAAAATCAAGCTTCCTAACTTTGAAAATAGGATTTATATGGAAAATGTCCCTGAAGATAAATTGTAGATCTCTTTCAAATTTCTAACATTCGATTTTCAACAATATTTAATATTAGGAGAGTTATGGAATCTGGAACATTTAAGGGTAGCTGTGTTTGTATCAGTTTGAAAAAAAAATCACTACATAAAATTCCTAAAATTACATTTATTTTTAGTGAATTACTCTTGTGACAGTTATTATTTATGTTTTAACCAAATTTTTTTTTCTTTCAAACTGATACAAACACATCTGTTGTTTAATATTTCAGCATCAATAATTCTTTACATATTATATTAATATTGTTAAAAATAAAGGTTCAGAGAAATTTGAGTGAGATCTTCATTTCCAGTGACATTTTTAAAATATCCTCATACAAAATAAGCCATAAAAAGCTTATTTTCAAAGTTAGTGAGCTTTGAATTTGGCTTTCCATTCAAACATAACATGGAAGTGTCCAAACACTTCAGGAAATATAATTTAATACCAATACCTATGGTTCATTACTGATCACACTCTGCACAAATATAAATATCAAATCTGTTTCATAGTTCAAGAGCACATAAATGATCACTTTTACCACTGATTGTAGCACAGGTAAAATCGTTTTAACAGTTTGGATGTTATTGTAATAAAATTATTGTACAAATTGAATAAATACAGTAGAAAAGTCATAACATCATTAGGAATAGTTGCATGACAATAATTTATTTGCTGTGATGCATACAGTTTACAAAGAATTATCAAATTTATCAGCAAAAATATGAAAATAAATCCCTAATCCCTAAATCCTAATAAATAATATCCATATCCCCAATAACAGCTCTATAAAAAGAATATGCTGCATCATCATAATCATCAATTAGCTGATAAATTTCTACTGTACAGTTGATCAACATGATGCCATGTGTGTTGTACTGTCAATAGGCAACATGTAATTAACAGTATAATACACAGGTGTTTTCCAAATAAACTGCAAATGGTGGTCTGTTTATTCACAATCAGTCTCTGTAAAGTTGAGCTTGTGAATGTTTCTATTTACTCAATGAAGAAATATTTCGATATCAGCCATTGGAAGGAAAAGGGTGAGAAAGTTATCACTGATGAGCATTGCAAACTTCCTCAAATCATCCTGTAAACAACGGGATGATCTGAGTTATACACAATGTTATGTGGAATAAATATTGAAAATAATCTATGCAATATCTGATTAGTTTAGAGCATTTCAATGAAAGTGAAATGTCAGAGAGGATAGCAAATAAAACTAAGAATAATGAGGTGCTGTAATAGTAGTGGATCTACTATTATATCATCAAGAGTAACATTTTTCTGATTTGATAAACAATGACTGCTCATTGCACTCTCACAGGTGCTCTGCTCTTAGGGTTGTTGGCGGGGCTGTATTTTTCATAAGGAATTCAGCACTTACTTAGGGATGGAAGTATTCCAGTGTTACATTTACTGAAGTAAAAAATTACATCTTTTTCAACTTTTAGAAGAATAATGTTTTGATTAAGCCATGCCTTAATGTTAGCAGGGTTATCTATTTATTTGATGAACATATTTAGAAGGTCAAAATGAGTGTTTTACACTCTATTTAGGTATTCTATATTAATTACTTTTTCCATTACCTCGAAATACTTTGACAGTACCCTTAATGAATCTTAATGATTTTTTGATCTTATGAATTTTTAAGACTTAGTTTCACAAAATAACTTCAATGCCTTGTTGAGGAATATACCATTTTAGTTTCTTTTTTCAAACATGAAAAAAAAATTCATTTTCATGCTATTTGAAAGTCAATTTGTTAATTTCCAATGGTTTTCTGTAATCTAGATGTGAACAAATGTACTGAGCTAGTTAATATTTGATATTTTTTAGATAATCTAATAATGTGGGTATAAAAATTCATGCCCAAAAGTTAAAATTTTTTACTATGGTTAAGATCCAAATGCATGCTAAATGTGCTGATAAATTTTATATCATTCATTCTCAACATAAATTGTAAAACCATTATACTTATTTTTTTTATCACAATACTGTATGAATTTTCAAAATATGAACAACGAACACCTAAACAATAATCATATAAAATACACTATTTTTCTGAAAATCTTATACAACTTATAATACAAACTAATGCAATTTCGAATGTGAAAAGCACTAACCAAATTTCTTTTGTTGAAATACTGTTGATACACTTACTTATTGAAAATGTATAAGGCAATTCAGCATACTCCTCATGTTGGACCCTACACTGTTCTATGACCAAAACACCAACAGGCTAATAAAGATTAAAACAGAACTAATGTAAGCAAAAAGATAGAAATGTTGATTTTCAAATAAGCAGTAATAAAACTGACACAAAATAATTTTTTTTCATTATCATAAATATACAGTTGTATAAGAATAATATGATCATCTACCATACATATACTATGGTAGGTGGTCATATTATCCTGATATGACTGTGTATATTACTTTCACTTTGAAAATATAACTAAAATATTAACATTAAATTTGTCTTGTTCAACATGAAGAAATCGTGTTGAATGAAAAGATGAATTTCTTCCACTGAAGAAATATAACTGGATTAGGAATGCACACCTTTAACTCTTTCTATATTGGAACAAGGTTAACTATTTTCACTTTTTCAATTCCAATGGCTTGAAAATTATTAATCATTCCATAACATATGATTGTAATTTTTTTATTCAAAACTGAAAAAAAATTATTTTTTAAAATCTTCACAATTTTTTTTACCAGTTGACTTCAATTGAGAATATAAGTAAATTTTAAATTTTTAAAACTACCTATCTTCCTATAAGATCCTGAAAAGAACAAAATAGACCTAAAACACATCAATGGTGCAATCAATCACTGAATTTGAATCACTTCAAAGAAAGATAGGATGCCAGAAATCTTGTTGAGGAGGTAATTTGGTGCTCTATCTTCTTTGAAGTGAATGTGACTTCAGTGACTGACTGCACAATTGATATGTTTTAGGTTTATTTTCTAGTTTTTAGGGCACATATAGTAAGACAAGTATTTCAAAATTTATTTATATTTTTTTGCCACTAAAAAACACCTACTGTCAGCAACTTTCATTTTCATTGTAGTGACTTTTGTCACTATAATCATATTTTCTAATATATTAAAAATAAAAGTATTACTTATTAACTTTGAAACATATTATTTTTGAGTATACATTGTTACGACAGATGAATGTGCTACAGTGAATTTATGATAGACATGACATGAATGCTCATGTATGCTTCTGCATGAGATTTATTTTAACCAACGAATTGGAATACAGAACTGATCTGAAAAATGGAAATGATAGAATTGTAATGTTGGAGTTGTGAATATCCGAAAGGAGGCAAATTAGTTTCAGTATGTACATAATGGGTGTAAAAAGTGAAGAAGCATTTTATATGGTGAGTGCACAGAAGGTAGTTTTAGTTTATTGGTGTTGATTGTATTAGAAAGCTAGTAAAGGAAACAAAGAATTCATCGTCTTGTGCATGGTGATCAATGCCTGAAATGGTTCTGAGAAACCAGTACATTTAGCCACAGTATTGGAATACTTGAGGATTAAAACCTAAGAAGGAAGTCATTTTTGTATATAGTTATTTAGTTATTTAGGAATTGGTAAGACTATTCTCGAGATATTGCAAGTATTCACATATTCTTGTTAGATTAAAAATTTGTTCACACATAAGATAAACATTGGTATCTTTAGTTTATGTACATGTTGTTTTCTTCTGTTTTGAATTCGTATCAATATTTTCTAATATATTAAAAAAAGGGATCACTTATTAACTTTGAAATATATTATTTTTGAGTATATACATAGTTTACATAAGCTAAAGAAAAACCTGAAAACCCATTTAATCAACCAGATGTAAACTGTAAGATAGTTGTATATAAACACTGTGTGTAAGAATAACAGTTGGAAAATGGAATAATACTTTTTAATTCACAAAATTATATACAAATACAGACACACAGTAAAAAGGTGAAGGTCAACATAGGTGAAGAGACCCAATCAATATGGACCTGTCACTTCTATGAAGGACTCATAGCAATATCTAAGAATGGTGCAATTGCTGTTGATATGAATGTCCAGCAGCACTGTGGGTAGTAGTCTCCATTGGCCCTCTAAAGCACTTTGATGCTCCAAGAAGCTTGCAGGAGCACGATTCTGGCAAACAACCTGTCTCCAAAGAGCAACCCATGCATGTTGCATCAGATTTAGGTTGAGAGACCAGGTTGCCACTCCATACAGTTAATAGTGCTATTCCCCACAGCAACTAACAATGGTGCAGGCAGGCATTATCATCCTGTAGGAAGAAGGAATCACCTATTGCATCCACATAGGGTTGCATGAAGGGGTCAAAGATTTCATCCCTGTATCTGTGGTCATTTGGGTCATTTTACCTCTGAGTGACACTCTTTTGCACACAATGGGCTAAATGGCCAGATCGCAAGGATTTGAAGGGCTCAGAGAAGGTTGGAAAAGGGGGCCCACAGGACAGCTGTTAGGAAACAAATGGATCCTCCCTGCAAGGCCATCCAGTATGTTCTTTAACATGACCTGGATATGGCTCTCCCTCACATGTGACCACAACTTAATGTCCCAACTGATGGCTGGCAGCCTTTCCAAACCTATCAGTGTCCTCTACTGACCAAGAGCAGGGTAGGGGTTTAGCAGAGATAAATCTCAACACTGGAACAGGTGTGACTTGAACATGGGAACTTCAGATTTCAAGCCTGGTATGCTACAGACTTAACCACACCTGACCCCTCTGTAACCAGTGATGTAAACTGTTGTTGATACAGATCTGTATGGCTACCCAAAACGATTTCTCCCCCAAACCATAACACTGCCAGCACCATAGGTGTCCAATTGACAGAAATTTGTGTTATGATAGAGTGTTCCTGGTTCCCTCTATATTAACAGATGACACAAATTGTTGCAGAGAGCATCTCAATCCATTACAGCATGGACTGATATTGCTCCTGGGTCCAGTTGTTATGTCTGTACCAATTCAGATGGTCATTCCTATGATATCAAGTCAGGCGTAAGCACACCACTGGCCACCTAGCATACAGGCACAACTCATGAAATCTTCGGTGTATGGTAGTAGCAATATCTGGTGTAACTTTGGTATATGGTGGCCACACTGATCTGTATATGCTTCCAAACAGGCTACATCATTGGTCACACATACCAAGATGGACTGCTTCATGTGACAATTCCACTCACTGCTGAAAGGTCCAATCAAAGTTGACATCCTGCTCCTCCAGGAACATAACACCAGTCATGCTCCCTTGGGGTTGTTGCCATTAAATTTCCCACTACTGAATCATCTGGGTGCACTCTAACCTTGTTGGAATCTCTCCCAAAGCATATGCATCACTGAACAACTCACATTAAGCCATCTGGCAATATCTGCTCGACTTAAGATTGCCTTGAGCCAACCTATAACTTGCCACCATACTACTTCCATTAAATGTTGTCTAAGAGACATATCCAACAAATATGCTACCTGAAAAACTTAACCTTGCACTTTGCAAAAGGACTTGAAGGATAGCTTTGAAACATTCAACACATTTGCATATAGCACTGACAGCACAATTCACTTGCATACCATACCCTATCCTGTATCATATTTTATATTCTATGACTTTCATGCATTTCTATCACTGATGCTTTATGATATTGCATTTGTTTCTTTTGTTACTTAATTTATGAAAACCAGTATATATATATAAACTTTAAAGCAGATATTTAAATTTTAACCCCTTCAGACTTGAAATTTTTCTTATAGAAGAAAAATATTCATTTAAATGTGCATTTGATAAAAAAACAAGAATATACAAAAATTATATTTTTTAACATTTTACTAAAATTCAGCATGTGTGATATAATGTAAAAACAATCTGAAAAGTTACAAAATCCTGGACTCAGGAAGCAGTAAAAAACACATAAAAGAAAAGAATTATATGCACTTTGTCATGATAAACACATTAAATGAACGCCACCTGTAAAATGTAATAGCTTTTGTGGTTTCCCATGAAATGTAGCAAAACTGTTTTTGTTGTGTATCAGGCACAGTTATCCTCAATGTTATTGTATGTAGTTTCTATTATATCCATAGATAGCACCAAATTTCAGCCCATTCCTGTATAATAAAAAACTAGTCTACACTTGCAAATATTGCAAGATCACAAGCATTTCTTCCCATGTTTAAAAATATTCTAAAAACGTTATGTACATTGTAACATATACAGGATCTGAAGGGGTTTAAAAAAATAGTGTGTTGCAGTGAAAACAACTGTTTCTAGTCTGTAATTTCATGATTTATCAATATGTGCAGATAATGGGGACAATGAAAGGGTTAATAACCAAACTTTTTTAATATATACTAAGTGGGTGGTTCATAGTATATTCTACCAAGATCTTATGGTATTCAGTATTGATAGCAATTATTCTACTGTAAATTAAAATTAACTAAAATAGGTTTAACTTTCATCAACTCTTTGTTCTGAAATATCTAAAAATATGCTTACTTCTTTCTCAAATACAGCTCCATGTTCATTTAGTCTAAAGTAAAATAGTAGGTTTCCTTTCAATTTAAACCATCTTTCTTTATAAGCTGCAACATTAATGCATATATTAGAGGATAGAAATACAATTTTAAGTAATTTACACAAATGTCAACAAAGCATAATTGAAAAAAGAAATATTGCTCATTGTCAATTACTCTGAACTAGGCCTGGGCAAACTTTTTAGCTGAAAGGCTGCATAGAAAACTAAAATGGTGGCCCCATAGAAATCTGCCTTTATGTTAAAACAATTAAGTAACTGCCAACTGATAATACTTACTGTTCAATTAAACACAACAAACAAAGCAAACATACACATTTTTAAAAACTGGGTGATAAATGATAATACAGACATATTAAAGCTTACAAGGGGTGTAGCCCTCAACATCTAATCTATTGTAATTGTGGTTCTCAAATTTAAAAAGTTCAGACTTCTGTTTTGAAAGTATATGGCACTGAAAATAAAAATTAGAATATGTAGATATAACCTACAATTGCCCCTTTATCTTCAATTAATACAACAGTAAACAAACATTGGTCCTTTTGCAGCCACGTGTGCCTTTTGCAGCCACGTGTGCTTTTTTAGAGTCATGTAGTAAAAAAATGCATCTGGCAACAGAAATAAAAAATTATTAAAAAAAAACTAATAGACAGAAATGATTATAATGTACATGAATAGAAATGCTATTTATTTCTGAATAACGAAAAATTTATTTTTTTGGTTTCAAGTAAATATTTCTCTTGTAATTTTTTTTCTTAGCACCATACTTTGAGAAAATCCCAGGCTTTTAGCCAATTGTGCTGAGTCAGATAAGCAAGTCAATTTCAGAATGGGGCGGGGGTGGCTCAGTCGATAGCGTGCCAGGCTTGTAATCTGTAGTTCCCAGGTTTGAGTCTTAGCTGGGTCAGCGTTGAGATTTATCTCCGCAAAATTCCCCGCCTTGCCCACGGTCAGTAGGGGACACCGATGGGCTTGGAAAGGCCGCCGTCCGTCGGATGGGACGTTAAGCCGTGGCCTCGTGTGCAGGAGAGACATACCCTGTGCACGTTAAAGAACATGCTGGATGGCCTTGACGGGAGGCTACCATCTGTCTCCCAACAGCTGTTCCAGTGGGTCCCCTCCCCCAACCTTCTCTGAGCCTTTGGGGTCCATGTGACCTGGCCATTTAGCCCATGGTGTGCAAAAACGTGCCGCTCAGAGGTAAAACAACCCAACCCAAACCAATTTTAGAATTTTTTTACAAAATAACCAATCAACAAAAATAGGTCATGTTATATACCAAATTAAACAGAATTTAATTATGAGTTTTATGAAAGTAAATAATATAAACAAATTTACAAACATATTGATTTTAATAAGCCTTTTTCAATGTGACATGGTGAAAAAAAAGATTGCACTATACAATTAAGGCTTTAATTTGGGAAACCTAATGAATAAAAATAGATAAATTATATATTTATCGAAAGGAAATTTCCTCCCAAATAATGTAATATTTAACCTGAAAATTTATTTTTATTTCTTTTATGATTCTTTTCAGTATCGCATATTTAAACACGACCAGTGTTATACAAAGTGACTTGGACTTCTCACATTCACGGGATTTTCTGAACTGGTTATGAAATAGAAAAAACTTCCTTAGCTGCTTTTTTTTGCTAAACATTATGATTTTTTTTCTTTGGGTGTTGAAGTTTGGTGATCTTGGCTAAGTGCAGAAAGGTTTTTGCACCAAAGCAAAAAAAAAAACAGCATTATATCATCTGTGTGGCACAGTCAGGGTACTGAGGGGGGGGGGGGGGGGGTTGCCCTTAAAATCATTCAATATAAATATAAAAACTCATAATTGAAGAAAAAAAATTGAATTCATAATTTAAAAAAAAAATGAAAAACTGAACTGTAGTTGGGAGAATGGTAACCTCCCATCAAGGCCATCCAGCGTGTTCTTTAACATGCACAGGGTATGGCTCTCCCACACATAGGACCATGTCTTAATGTCCCATTCGATGGACAACAGCCTTTCCAAGCCCATCGGTTCTCCTTCTGACCAAGGGTAAGGAGTTTTGCGGAGATATATCTCAACACTGGCCTAGGTGTGACTTGAACCTGAGAATTGCAGATTATGAACCATCCCACTCAGTATAAATGATGAAAGGCAAAAAAAAAAAACTTAAATTTCATATACAGTTTTTGTTATGATTATACTACCATTCCCAAAAGCATTATTATAGTAAAGCAGGGTCGGACTTACGCATAAGCTAACTAAGCTACAGCTTAGGGCCTCACGATATGAGGGGCCTCAAAGAAATGTATTTCAAGTTTTACTACATTATGAAATTTTTTTTAAACATTTAATCTATTGTGCAGACACTTTATTATTGCTTACCAATGCTAGAAAAATGTTTTCACCACATCAGTTTTGTGTTGATTTTTCAATGTTCCCCTCAATCACAATAATTACATATATATTTCAACTTTCCATTTTTGGGGGCCTTATTTTTATTTATTTTACTTAAATATGCCTTAGTTAGGGCCTCAGAAGATCAAAGTCTGGCTCTGTAGTAATGTCTACCATTATTAAGACTTCCAGTCATATTTCCGTAATTTGTTTCATCTACTGATTTTATCGTATCAAACTGGTATTATCATATACATTGTATGTCTATAGTTGCATATACACTGTGTTCTGTATGCAACTACACACAATTTACATCTCTCACCTCGTGATTTTAAACTTTAAAATGTCCTGAGAACTGTTATAAATTCACCTACAGTGTCACTGATTATTAAACTCTAGTTTCTTTTTAATAAGCAGTTCAAAGGTAAAAATGATTAAAGAAAAAAATAATATAAATTTCATATACAATCCTTGCTATGATTATTGGTTAGAATATATGATATTAATTGTTAATCATAAAAAGGCAAAAAAAACCTACTTTCTCTAAAGCCTGTACTTTTATAATGAATCCTTCCTTCTTTATCAGCTATTTCATTAGCAACAGGAATTAATTCTTTATCATTGAACCTCATATTATACTTTTCCTCGAACTAGAATTTTTAAACATTGACTAAAATGAGAAAAAAATTATTTAAATACATTCAAAAATAAACTTACAATTGAATGCACAAAAATGCATATCTATAATAACAAAAGAATAACGTCTGTGTGTCTATCTGTGAGACATAACTCGTTGGAAAATCATAATAGATTCTTCAAAATTTCACAGTGTTTCTGGTTGACATAACTCATTGGAAAATCATAATAGATTCTTCAAAATTTCACAAAGTATTTCTGGTTGTCATCTGAGTTGCAGTGCTGAATTTCAAGTCAAAATTTCCAAAGATGGGCTTGCTACAAGCAAAAATATTCACCATGCTATTCCTAAGGGAAACTGAAGTCACTGACAAATCCATTGTTGCCATTTACTGTTCCCTAAGAACATATGAGTCATAATAACATATATGAGTCATAATAATGCTGTTGTGAGAACCCCTACATTCCCAAAGGCAATATTAGTGTATACCATTGCAGGTGGGACCAGCTTTTTTAATCCAACATGGAGTCATGCAGGAGGAACACACGTACGAAATTTGGGACCATTTGATCAAGTATCTGAGGATTTGGGTTGTTTTACCTCTGAGCAGCACTTTTTTTGCACACAATGGGTTAAGTGGCCAGGTCATAAGGACCCTAGGGCTCAGAGAAGGTTGGTGGAGGGGACCCATTGGTACGGCTGTTAGGAGACAGATGGTAGCCTCTTATCAAGGCCATCCAGCATGTTCTGTAACATGCACAAAGTATGGTCCTCCCCACATAAGGGACCACGGTTTAACGTCACAGCCAACAGACGGCAGCCTTTCCAAACCCATCGGTGTCCCCTACTGACTGAGGGCAGGAAGTTTTGTGGAGATAAATCTCAATGCTGGCCTAGCTGGGTCTCGAACCTGGGAAACTGCAGATTATGAACCTGATGCACTATTGATTGAGCCACCCCCGCCTGTCAAGTATCTCAAGAACCACAGAGTACCAAATCTGGCAAAATGGAAATAAAAATCTGGATAGTTTGCAATGAAGCCACAGGCTACAAAAGCAAATGCTGATGCCAGTAATGCCAGCCAATTTGTGTTGAATCTGTGCTAAAGGCTGGGGTATGGGGAGTAGAACTCATAAAACTAACCTTTAGTACTGTGAAAAATCAGAATATACAGAATAAAAGTGAAACCCAGGTAATATCAGCTGCTGTTCAGGTAGTAAAAATTGACTCTTTTGTCTAATTTACTTAATGTGCATTAAAAGTAGAAATCAAAACTATCTTTTACAAATGCTTTGCTTTCCAATAATTTTTTTAGAGATAATGTTAAAATTGCTATTATGTGTACACTGCAAAAATGAATATAATTTTCATTATAAATTTTTAATTTACTATAACAATATTAATTACAACTTTCCTTTTCAGTTCAAAATTAATTAGATTAATCTAACAGTGTTCATAGAATGCTATTATTGCTATTCAGACCCAATATTTTTTTTCAAAAACAATATTGAAATTACAGCATTAGAGTACAAATAAAAAAACTTTTAATAATTGCAAATATATTATATGTTCTCATATCAGAAGAAAGTTTTGAAAGAACATTTTAAGTTTTGTATTAACAGAAAATAGTTTTATGGTTAGTGTTCCCTAAGGCCCCATAAAGACTGAAAGGGTTAAAATAACACATTACATGTTTTCTTATTCCAGTTCTACATCAATAAATGCGCAATGTCTGACTGAAAAAAGCACATTTTTAAGTAATGTATGTATGTTTTCATCAAATATCTGAACCTAGGGTATTCAAAATTTTCAAGTTCTCCCCAATACTTCCAACCAAGAATGAAAAGGTAATTTGCACAATTCAATTATAGCAATATGACCACAAAATTAAAGAAAAAAAAACTAATACCCTCTCAAGCAGCTGCTTGCCACAGAGAAGAGAAAAATAATTATGGTTTTATATTTTTTCATACATTTGGTGCATTTTATGAAACTGCTTATTTTGTAGGAAACATGATTTTTGTTTTTAATGCTATAGTTGAACAGGGATTTTCAAATTTCCTGAAGCCATGCAACCATTATGTTTAAAGCTAAAGTTTTTAAAATAAAAAAAAATCACACTTATCTAATAAGAATTTTATACACACACACACCCAAAAAAAAATTTCTGCAGCTATGGATTATGGAGGTAATACCAGACTAATTTTCCTCTACAGACATGTCTCTCCTGAGCTATAGCTGTTGCATTTGGCCACTACAGACCAATTCTAGCAAGGTCATGCATTTTGGCATTGTCTGCCCATCACATTCTAGGTCTCCCCCCTTTTTCTGAAGCCATTAGGCACACTGTTCATAATAGTATTTGCCAATCTGCAGCTATGCATATGGGTGACATGACTAAACCAATATAGTCTCTCTCTATACAAAATGCTGCTCAAAGGAGGTGACCCCTTTATCTAACCACATCGTTATTTACAAAGTCAATTCACCTAATGTCCTAGATACTGAGGAAACCTCTAGAATCAAAGGTATCAAATTTCTTGTTATCCTGCTTACAAAGGTTCCAAGTTTCACTAGCATAATTAACATTAGAAAGAACCAAACTATTATACAGCCTAATTTTATTCTTTAGGTGTATACACCAATTTTCTACACTCTTTATAGATTCCTAAAGTAGCTAGCAGAAATCTCTATTCTTCTATCAGGTAACCAAATAAGTTCATGTGGTTTTTCAATGTTATCATATCAATGAAAAGTATATAAGCACAACTGCAAGTGGTGTGCATGCATCAATTCAGCCAAAAGCACATGGCGCACTGAGTTGATATGTAGCAAGCATGAAAAGAGGTTCAGTGAAATTGGGAAGAGTGATGAAAACATGTCAGCATCGAATAGTTATTTGAGTGTGCTTATTTTATGAGTTTAAACTGGGAACTAAAGTGGAGCAAGCTACCTGCAAGATATGCACAGCATTTGGAGAGAACACAATGAGGAAATGGACAGCCAAAAGTGGTTGAGAAAATTTTTGTCAGGCAATGAGACACTTGAAGCATCGAATTCACATCAAACATGCCAAGAGCTTGTAGAAAGGTTCCATGTAAGTGATGAAACCATTCATTTACATTTACATCACCTAGGAAAAATTTGGAAGCTGAGAAAATGGGCTCCACATGAACTGTCTGCTAACAACAAACTACTTGTTGCTGCTTTCACGCCACACAAGAATGAGCCATTTTTGGACAGGTTGCTGATGTATGATGAAATATGGATTGTTTATAAGAATATGAAATGTTTGTAACATTGGTTTCCATCCAGTGAACCTGTACTGTACACAACAAAGCCCAGGATCCACCAACAGAAAAATTTGTTGTGTGTCTGGTGGACTACAGCCGGCATTGTCCATTATGAGCTTCTTGCTATTGGTCAAACAATTATTGCAGACATCTACTCGACAGAGCTACAATGGGTTGCAGATTCACTACTCCAAAAACAGCCTGCACTTGTTCATGGCAAAGGCATTGTGATCCTTCAGGACAATGCTCACACAGCACAACTGATCTGAGACAAGCGCCATAGCTTTGGTTATCATCTTTTGATCTGACTATCATCTTTTCTTGGTGCTGGACAATCATATGCACAACCAACAATTTCAAAACCAAGCACAGGAAATGGAGTTAGCTGTTTCCTTCACTTCTAAACTTCGGGAGTTCTACCAGAGTGGCATTTACAAACTTTTATTTCTTTGGGAAAAGGTTATAGATTGTGCTGATGCTTACCTTCCTGAATATCTTTATTAACTTTTTTTTTTATATGGTTTAATTTTACCCTCAAAAACCACACAAATGTTTTTGGCTTCCTGATATTTATCTCATCTGCACATCACCAGTTATCAGTTAAACAGCTCCCAAGATAATTAAACTGAGACACTTGGTCAAAGGCACAACCATTCAAAGCAACTAAAGCATTATTTCCCTGACCAATTTTCATCACTTTAGTTTTTTTTCTATGTTTATCACCAAACCTACTCTATTACCAGTCTCACCAACAGCCCTAATGACAGTTCATCTCATTAACATCATTAGCCAATAAGGCCAAATCATCTGCATAATCTAAATCGGAAATTTTGAAATCTCTAGCCATTTAAGACCAAAAGCTTTCCCTTGTAAAGAATTCTGCATAACCATTAACCAAACTAATGAGAAAAGGAGATAAAAATGCACCCTTGTCAAACTAAGAATTTTAGTCAATAGAATAAAATTGACAAAACTTAAGGCTATCATAAATACACAAAAACAATGAAAATAGGTTGGGTTGGGTTGTTTTACCTCTGAGCGGCACTTTTTTGCACACCATGGGCTAAATGGCCAGGTCACATGGACCCCGAAGGCTCAGAGAAGGTTGGGGGAGGGGACCCACTGGAACAGCTGTTGGGAGACAGATGGTAGCCTCCCGTCAAGGCCATCCAGCGTGTTCTTTAACGTGCACAGGGTATGGCTCTCCCACACATGGGGCCACGGCTTAATGTCCCATCTGACGGACGGCAGCCTTTTCAAGCCCATCGGTGTCCCCTACTGACCGTGGGCAGGGCAGGGAATTTTGCGGAGATAAATCTCAACGCTGACCCAGCTGGGACTCGAACCTGGGAACTACAGATTACGAGCCTGGCGCGCTACCGACTGAGCCACCCCCACCCCATGAAAATAGGTAATAAGAACATAAATTCCTTTCCTGCATAATACTTTGTCACTTGAAACTTCCAAATTCTTAAAGTTTTGATGATGGGGCACTGCTATGTATTATGATTGTTTTATGATATTATTGTATTATGATAATCTCATTTTTCATTTCCAGCCTAATTAAAATTCTTGCATATTCTAATGACAAAAAGGGGGGATTACCCCCTTTTTTGCATATTTTACACAGGAAAAAAAGGGGGGGGGGATTACCACAAATGAGAAATAACTCATTTTTACTATACCAGTTAACACATAAAAATACTGCAGATCCACAGCATTTAATAAATTTGAAATACTTCTAAAGACTAGTAATCTGAGGCCACAACCAAGTTCAGCAACACACAATATGTTAACCATTGAAATCTACAAACATCAGACATTTTACATTGCTTTTTACATGTTACATCTGTCTTGCATAACATCATTTGATCCAGTTCTACCTTTAAACTGCTGACTAATCCACAAGCTTCCCCCAAGGAAAAAAATTAATGGCATATTGTAGCTGAATTTATTTTATTGAAACCTTGATGAAAAATAAGTCAAAAACTTCCAAAATTCCTTTACTCCTTTATTAAAAACCATCCTGATGACTAAGTGGTTATGAGTTACTTATATAAAAGGGGCCTTGGCTGGAACCCGAGATAACGCATATATGCTTCTTTTCTGCATAGATCTTCTCTTTAGCATATGATATTGGTAGGCTCCTGACATACATCTATGGCAAGCAGCTGTTTCAGGGGAAAATTGTTTTTTTTATAAACAATTCCTTGGATATTGTCACTGATAGAACAGAACCACCACAACAGTATCTGTTACTAACACAACAGCATGATAGAGAACTTGACCAACAAGTTAAAAGCATCACCAGACATGTGGAAGCCTTAGCACCAGCCCACAAAGAAAGGCACACATTCTGAAATTTACAATACCGTACAGAGCGGTAGGCTTAACCTTAAAAAAAAAAAGTGGATATAGTTTCCTTTATTTATGCAACATCATGCTAACATAAATGACTATTTAACCTTGAGCTTCTCTTTTTTTTTTCTTATACCATTGAAAAGTATAGCATCTACAGTGTATATAAACTTTATAATTTAACTCTGCACATTGTTTTTTACCTCTGATATATAAATCATCTGGGTTTAAGCCATAACTATATGGATGTTCCTTTTCTGTATCTTCCTTTCCATTGAAGTTTGGCCTTCCTTGCATCTTTATGGGGTATTTAAATGACAGGTTCCTGCCATATCTCTGTGGCAAGCAGCTACTTGAGGAGTAATTTTTGAGTAATTTTTAATTTTAAAAAAAAGTGAAATTTTCTTTACCAATATAACATTTATTACTATAGATATCCCCAAATGAAAATATATTAGAGAAATGTAGTAGAATATTGTTGTATACAAAGTATAATGCAGGAGAACTTAGAGCTTAAAATGCATTACAGTAATTGTTTTAAGCAGTTTTGCTACTGACGGCAGCAAATGCGTTCAAAATGGTTTTAGGCAGTTTAGGTTTCCATCTGCATTTCTTCAGTTGTGACGAGTCTGTAATCGTGGTAACTTAGGAGCGTTGTTGTAGTGTTAAAATTTTAATAAAATACATTTAGATATTTGTTTTTTCTACATCAAATTTAAAAGCCATACCTTTTAATTTAACAGCGTATTTCCATTGGGTAACAACAATCATGTATACTTCCTTTCTATCCGAACTTCATAATATTATTTCCAAAAAGAAAAAGAACTATGCGTAGTAATTGTCGCAATCAGCATTTGCCAAATGCTTATTATTTTGGCTAATAGTGGTTGCTTTACAGCGTTCTATATCGGGATCTCAGTTATGAAAAGCAAATAACTTTTATTTCTTTATCAAAGAATTTAAATTTTAAAGAAATTTCCCATGAAAGTAGGAACTGGTGAAGGAGCCCTTTCAGGTGAAAACAGCAGCCAAGCGTTGCCATTTTGCTCCTAATCATAAATGTACAATCTATCCCAGTTATCCAACTCGATGCAACAACTGCCCACTAGCTATTTCAATTAGGGTTTCAAAATTTTGTGGAGTGAGATAGTCAAAAGATTTATTTTGACAGCAAGCTTACTGCTTACCTCCAGGGTTAGTGGCAGATCTATGAAGATAGAAGGGGGGGGGATCGATTGAGAACTATAGCCCCCCCCCCTGGAGCCCAAAAAAGAATGAAGATATAATTAATTCACATTTACGAATCTATTGAATGTGTTATTTATACTCTCGTCAGTGCACAAAGTTTGGATCAGGAAGGTTAAAATACATCATCGAAAAACGATCAGGAGGCATAATGTATTTGGTCATTTGATTTCCGAAAATGAGATTTTCAGGACAATAATCTTTTAAGCGAGGAAGTTTTGAACTTCTCATAATTAAAGAATGCTAAAGAATTCCCACATTTCATTATTATTATCGATAGGATTCTAATTTATATTCGTATTTATTTTGTTTGCTTTTAGATCAGTACTATTATCGAAGAAGAACTAAAAAGAATATATTCTAAGAGAGCCGCAAGGGAAAATTCTCAAAAGCAAAATCATACATTTCAGAGGAATTAGAAAAAAAAACGTTTTTTTAGAATCATGGAAATATTTCGATTAGAAACAAAAATATACATTTTTAATTAATATTAGGAATGGGTAAAATTTAGTTATGTACGTAAAGATGTTTGGTAGAATAATTGGAAGAAATGCTCCATATTCAATATTTGTGTGCGTGTATGTGAGCCGCAGATTGATAGAGTGGTCTGCTTTAAGATAGTCAGTATATCAGTTCGAAATCAATTCAAGCATGTTGCCACTCAGCAATAATTTTAAATTCCAAAGGGTTCCGATCCTACCGAATTTGGTTGGACTATGAAATGTCACTTAAAGTACATTGTTACAACAGATGAACATGCTACAATGAATTTATGAAAAACTCATCATGGACGTTCGCATATGCTTCAGCATGAGAGTTAAGTTACCAACATGCAACGAGATCGAACAAACTTGACTTCTAGAAGAAAAGAAGTTGTTGGAATTAAGAAGAATTATAGTGTGAAGGAACAATTAGTTTGTCTTTGTCTGTGCACTAAACTTTGGAGAAGAAATGATTTTATTTGGCGTGTTTGTGGGAGATTGAACAAATACATTTAGCTGCAGTTTTAGAGTACTTGAAATCTAAAACCTTAGGAAGAAATCATTTGATGTATAAATATTTAGTTATTTAGGAATTGGTAAGGTTATATTTGAGATATTTAAAGTATTATTGATGTATCAAGTATGTATTTTTATTATTGATGTATCAAGTTACATTAAGAATTGAATGTTATTCCCATTATTAGTTGCCTAGAGTTTTAATATGATATTGGTAGTTAAAACGGAACATGGACGGCAGTTTAGCCCCTTGGTTTCGGCACGAAATTACTAAAATTATGTGTGTGGTTTTATTTTTTTTTGCTAATTTTTTGTTCATTTTATGTATTTGTGTTTTCCACCATTGTTATTGTTACATATATGAAAATTTGTGACATATATATATGTATGGATTATGAGTGGAAAATAAATGCTACTAGTACTATTCACATATATGATTCGCGTTAGATTGAAAATTTGTTCACACATAAGATAAACATTGGTATCTTTAGTTTATGTACATGTTTTTATCAATACTTTTGTATTAAAATCACATTATTTTAGATTTATTGTTACTAGTTGCTATTTTTGAACTCACACTCATTATCTATTGTTTTAATTTGCAACAATATTAATCTTCTCTCATAATATTTTATGGTTGAAATATCCTTCCATCCCACCATTCAGTGCAGTTGAATATTCTTGGTCGATTGCGATCGAATCCTCGTTCTCTTTAGATAATCTGAATTCATTGACTTCATTCTCTAAACTATCAGTAACAAATAAAATGTTCATAATTTCTTCCTTCAAAATTTTCAGTTTAGGGAAAGCTATCTCAAATAACATAACAAATAAAACAAATACGAAAATTTAACTCAACTCCAAATTTATATCAGGGAATTTTAATAGCTGTAGAATTTTAAACGCCTTTATGAACGTTTTATTCATAGCAAGTATTTTTTAAGGAACCAATCACCAATCCCCATTTTTTCCATAACTTGTTGGTTTCGATTTTTACGGTTTCGATTTACACGGTGATGGCCGAGTGGTTAACACGCTTGGCTACTGATCTAAGAGACCTGGGTTCGAGCCCTGGGTAAGGCATGGAAGTTTGTGTTGTTTTTCTCCTGAGGTCCTGCCATCCTCTCAGACTTTCTACTGTGACATATAAACTGACAGGCTGCTGTCAGACCTCTGTGGCAAGCAGCTGCTTGAGGGGGTATTTATTTATTTTTTTTATCCCAAATGCCTGGAACCTATCTGCACTGTTATGAACTATCAATCTTGTAACTCGAGGGATGGGTGTATCTTATTTTATTAAGTTTCTTTTGTATCCAAAAGAAAAAATTTAGAAAAAAGAACAGCCTGTTTTTCTGCCAAAAGGCCTAGTATAGTCGAAAATTCCAATTTTTCGCCAGCAGATGTCTTAATTCAAAAGGATCCCTACCTCGTATATTGTTCCGCTTCCCTAAAGACAGTTTATGGATCTGTCCCTGTCCAGGGTGTGGTAAGAAACTACTCTTATTTTATTTTAAGAACAAAATGAAAAATTATTTTTGCCTTCGAAAACTTCACTTTTTTTGTAAATGATTATTTTATATTTCCCAGGGGATATATATTATTCTGCTTGTTATAATATACAAGCAATTTAAAAATAATAAAATATTTCAAGCACAAATGTGCTTAAAGCCTGTGGGAGGCAAAATGATAGTTTTGTCTCTGATCATCTCTGATACCTTAAAATATTGGAGTGGGTATCGTCTACATCTAGTAGATTTTATGGTAAGTACGTTATCTTCTGTTGTCATCATGCCTATGAGACCACAGCCGACGGAAGGCGTAGTCGGTTGTAATGAGACTAATTTTCTAGTTCAGTGGTCCTCAAACTTTTATGTTTCATATAACTCCTGGAAATGTGTATGTAACTGGTGTACCCCTTGTATAGATAGATAAAATTATAGTTATAGTATAACTATGGTTATTTTTACTTTGTTACTAGATCTAGCGACTTTTGAGCTCTCACGGCGTACCCAAAATATTCTACCGCGTGCCCCACGTTGAGAACCCCTATTCTAGATGACTTCCATTTCCTTTGTTTTATAAAGCTTTTGTTATATTGCAGTGATTTTCAACCATATCTAAGTCACATTCATTTAGGTAGTAATGATGTGCCTGCAGACTGCTTAAGGAGGCAAGAATATCCGTGATGCTTTGTGAATGACTGGTAAACGACGATGAGAATGCTGTTAAATAATGCCTACTAAATGACTGAAATGAAACAGAACTTTCCTGCTTTTTGTTTTTTTATTTCATTGATTTTTTTCCAATGTAGTAATTAACATAAGAAAATTGATTTAATTAATGCACATTTATCGATTTATATCGGATGAAAAGCGAAGGTGCTGGAAACTGCTTCTCTTTGAAATTGTGGTTTTGTACCGAAAATTTAGAAAAATTTTATATGCTCTTGTTGTGTGGTTAAAGATGAACGAAATTGACTATAAACTTAGCAGACTCTACTTTGAACCTGTTTAAAACAGGAACAATGGTAAACATGTTTTAAAATCTAATACATGATCAAATCTTTTAGCTTAAACAAAAGTCGACAAAATTTATAAATCTTAATTGTGAAAATCCACACCTCATTCAAAAAATATAAATTTTTATTAGTATTATAATAATATTTATTTATATACTACTTATATTATTATTATTTTGTCTTACCTGAAGGAAAAGTTGAAATAAAATATAAAACTGGGATTAAAAAGGAACTGCTTTAGTAATTCATTACAAAATTTACAACACAAGTATATGACATAAGTGAAATTTCTTGATGTAAAAGAAATTACCAACTAGTGTAAACTTTTTTTTTTCAATTCAGCTGAGACCGAAATCAATTCGCCCCCCTTCCAACAAATGACATAATTAAATTTCATATTCTAAAAAAACACCAAATATTGTAAGCTTATTATTTCAGTTGAGGCAGAAAGAAACCTAAGCCTTCCACCCAACTCCCCACAAACACACATATGATTTAATTCAAATTTCATTCAATGAAAAAAAACCCAATAATATTGAAAACTAATTTTTTTTCAGCTGAGGCAGAAGGAAAGCCAAGTCACACACACACATGACATAATTGAAATATCGTGCTATAAAGAATAAATATTGTAAACTTTTTCTCAATTAAATTGAAGCAATAGGAAAGCCAAGTCGGCATATACACACACAAAAATGACAAATGACATGATTGAAATTTCATGCTATGAAAGAATAAATATAAAGTTTTATTTCAGCTAAGACAAAAGGAAATCCATAGTCACACACACAAATGACATAATTGAAATTTCATGCTATAAAAAAAAAAATTCTAAACTATTTTCATTTCGGATGAGACAGTAGGAAACCCTAACACACACAACATACAATAGAAGAAATAAAGTTACTACAAAATATAATTTTGTCTGTAATTGTGTTTTATGCAAATTTAAATGTTTGCTCTGAAATTGATGCCTTTTAATTTTTCTGTCATTTGTATCTCTAAATGGTGAAGTCTAATTTTAGCATATTCTTTAGTAATGTTCCTTTTTCATATTATAAACATGATTGTCAACTTCAACATCCAATTCCCTATTAGCGATATGACTATCTAGTGATTTGATCACCAACATGCATTGAAGCCTATGTAGAACATTACACTGAATTTTTTAATCAGGTATGAAATGGATGTTGTTCCGAATATAAAATGTTATCCTGGAAGGCACTGTTCAGTAATTTCTGCAATTGCACACACATACTGTGAGAAGGGCGAGCAAGCCTGCATTTTTAATATTAGCATTTAAAATGACAGAAGCTGATTAATCAGTTTCAAAAATCATTACAAATGAGCCTGCAACATGCCTTTTTTTATGTTCCTAACCATTTTTTCCTTTTTGTTATTATTTTTCCAGAATTATATGCTGTTTCTTTTGATATGTAATGTGGACTATTTCATTCATTAGTTTTTCATAATAAAGACCAAAAGTTGTTTCTTAAAGAAAAGAAAAATTATCCCAATAGGGGTTAATAAGTGCAAACACAGAAGACTCAATTACCGCAGAGCCAATTAATGCTAATTTACATTCTGTGCAAGAAATCTTTTCACAGCATTCTCTTATCCAATTTCCTATATACTATTTTGACCTGAAAGTTTTCTCTTTCAACATCAAGGTTATTTTGTTTAATCACTGACTCAATAACTTCCTTATCTTCTAGATTTTCAACATCCTCAGCATTTACTCTGTGAATGGTTATTCTCGGAAATTTCTTTGCAGGAATAATTACTTCATATTTATTTCCAAAAACTTTAGCTGCTTTACATTTAGATTTTTCGGGACCCACCTTATCTATATAGGCAATCATCATTCTCCCCCCTGAAATAGCTCTGATCGTTGAAACACCAATTTCGAGATCCCTAGGAGATATTATCCTTGTTCTACATGACTTCAATGGCAAAGTTTGTACTGACTCTGACCTTTGAGGAGGAGTGATAGGCTCTTTGGTATTGGTAGCTGCAATGGCAATTGGCAACGTCTCCTACACGTAAGTAAACTCAATGGTTTCAGAATAACTAACACTTATTACAAACACCACAACATACCTAGGTACACATAGGTTTCACCTGATGGGCAGCATAAGAATACGATTGATTATATATTAATTAACAGCAAATGGACTAGGAATACTGGGTCATACAGCGGAGCTGAAATTGGATCTGACCTTTACCTTGTTTACTTGACCTTTACTTTGTCTTGCAACTTAAACCTAAAAAGTGTTGTGCTAAAGTTAAAAAATTTACCTTTAATACTGAAGCTCTGAAAGACCCAGTTATAGCTAAAGCTTACCATGATAGGTTACTTAGTCATTATGACAGTTATTGTTTGCTTACTACTGAAGTTGAGGAAGAATGGGGCTGTTTTAAACAGGCTTTTTTGGAAATTAACAGTACTCTTTTAGGAAAAAAGAAGCAGAAGGGCCAGAATTATCTGAGTGATAAGGCACTTGAGCTTATTTCTGAAAGAAGGAATTGCAGGAATGTCCTTAATCAGTACCCTACTAGTCCTAATAGAAAGCATTACAGAGAGCTTAATAAACGTGTAAAGGATCAGTTTGCTACTGATAAGAATCTTTGACTTGATGGCTTGGCTGACAAAGCTGAGGAAGCAGTTAGATAGCACAACAGCAGAGAGCTGTACCAGATAGTTAATGTTTTATGTGGTAGAAAACGGACAGGCATACAAGGATTGAAGGATAAACAAGGTAAGGTTATAGAAGGTGAGGATTCTGTCATGGCTAGGTGGACTGAGCATTTCAGTGATGTTCTAAACAATCTGGTTAGTTCTACTCCCATTGTTTGCAATGATGATAGATGCATTAATGGCTTTAATGTTGGCCCTATAACGCAATCTGAAGTTATTTTGGCTGTTTCTAAACTTAAACTTCGTAAATCCCCAGGGGTGGATGAAATTACTGCAGAAATGCTTAGAGCTGGGAATATTTCGGTTACCACTTGGATGACTGATTTTATGATAAAGGCATGGTTCCTAAGGATTTTACCAAAGCTATTGTTATCCCTATTTTCAAAAAAGGTGATCGCAGTTCTTGTGATAACTATAGGGGTATCAGCCTACTCTCTGTTCCAGGTAAAGTTCTTTCCTTGATTGTGCTTAATAGAATTAAGAATCTGGTTGACAGTCAAATGCGTGATGAGCAATGTGGATTCAGAAGTGGTAGGGGATGTGTGGATCAAATATTTTCACTTAGGCAGATTCTTGAGAAATGTTTAGAGTTTCAGAAACCTTTGGTTGCTAGCTTTGTTGATTTCAAAAAGGCTTTCGACTCTGTTGGTCACCATAATTTGTGGTTGATTGTGAGATCATATGGTATACCAGACAAGTTAGTTAACATAATGAAAGCTCTCTATAATAACACTGAGTCGTGTGTGAGAGTTGGTAAGGCTTGTAGCAATTGGTTTAGCATTACTTCTGGTGTTCGACAAGGGTGCATTTTGTCTCCTTTTCTCTTTAGTTTGGTAATTGATTATGCTATGCGAAATTCAATGCAAGGGAAAGATTTTGGCCTTAAATGGTCTGGAGATATGAAAATTTCTAAGTTAGATTATGCTGATGATTTAGCCCTTTTGGCAAATGATTTTGATGAGATGAACGCTTTCATTCGAGCTGCTGCTGAGACTGGTAGTAGAGTAGGTTTGGTTATAAACAGAGAGAAAACTAAAGTGATGAAAATTGGTCAGGCAGGCTGTGATTCAGTTAATCTGAATGGTTGCAGTCTTGAGCAGGTGTCACAGTTTAATTTTCTTGGGAGCTATGTAACAGATAATGGTGATGTGCGGCATGAGATTAGCAGACGAATAGGGATTGCTGCCTGGACTTTTAATAATCTATGGAGAGTGTGGAGAAATAGGCGTATACACCTAAAGACTAAAATTAGACTGTATAATAGTTTGGTTCTTTCTGGGGTTAGTTATAGTAGTGAAACTTGGACACTTTGTAAACAACATAACAAGAAACTAGATGCTTTTGATTCTAGATGCTTACGCAGTATCTTGGGCATTTGGTGGTTCAACTTTATAACTAATGATGAGGTTAGACAAAGGAGTCGGCAACCTCCTTTAAGCAGCATATTGTGCAGAGAGAGACTCCGTTGGTTTGGCCATGTTGCCCATATGGATAATTATAGATTGGCGAATAGGGTTATGAACAGTCTATCTAAAGGCCTCAGAAAGAGGGGGAGACCTGGGATGCGGTGGGCAGATAATGTCAAACAGGACCTTATTAGAATTAGTGTGCAGTGGTCAGACCCAGCAGATGTAGCTCAGAACAGACTTTCTTGGAGAACTAAATTACACGATCTGGTTGGACCTCCGTAGCCTATGGCTGCTTGAGGAGGATGATGATTATGATGATGAGGTTTCAAATTATCTTTTATTTCCTTTTTAGACGTTTCACTGTCCTGAGTAGCTGATGGCTTCAGAAATATCATATTAGTGGAGTGATTCAAATTAGATTTCAAAATCGTAGCTTAGCTGGTCCCACAGAAGAACGAAGTGTAAACTTGTGCTATGTGTGCTGAAATTATCTTTCCTTTGAATCTTCTGCTCGTCATTTCTACTTTCAATCTTATTGTGGATTTCTCTTATTTCTCGTTCCAAAACCCAGATAGATTCTTTTATTGCTTCTCTTTCCTTAGAAAACAGACCGGATAGATCGAGTTTTTGTTTAAACGAGTAGCACTCTTTACACATCCACATCACGTTTTCTATCTTACAAATGACTTTCTACAGAGTTTCTACGGCAGCTTACTTCGTCTTTGCATTTCCTGCAATCGGAACCTCCCTAAACAATTAACAGGCTAGAAATAGCCACCACTCCCTGACTTACGGCGTGGCATCTTGTACGTCAGGCGAGTCCCAAGCAAGGGCCAGCAGAGTTCAAGGTCAACCGACCGGTCACGTGACAATACAAAGAGTAAACAAAATAGAAGTAAAACATTTATAAATGGAAATTTACACTCTAAAAATAAAACATTCAGTATCAAACTAAGGGAAAAAGATATAAAGCACTTCCCTCGATTGTCAGTACTAACTCTAGTAACATTACCTCGATGGTCACATTCTAACATAGGCACAGCTGCTTGAGGATAATCAATGGGATAATCGTTGCGGATAATATACAACTGAAGCACAAAGACTGTAACCGTGAGGTATAAGCAAACGTGGATTAATATGATAGAAACAGATGTTTGAAAAGCGTTGGATGTATTTTTGCCGCTGCTATACATATTTTTATTTAAAGTTTGAGATTCCAGTTGACAAGTATATCACGAGCTGTATATTATAAATATAATAAGTGACTAAATGTTCTGAAGAATGGGAGAGTGAACCTTCGAATTTTAGTACTAACGTAAAATTGCCAAGAGAAACTAATTTTTCAACCTTTTACTAGAATGCGACGAACACACACAAGTAAGGGTTAAGGATTTTCTTTGAAGGCTAATCTTTAGTAGCTGACAATAGAGGTTAAGACAAAAATTACTTTAGATTATCGTTGGATTAATAGTGAATTATGGTTAGAGTGCTCGACTCTAGTGTGTTTGGATTTAATTGATTGAGATTTATTTTCTAATTACTACATATTGCATTTCTTTTACCGTCAATTCTTTGTGAGAGCAGTTGGTGGCTCAGTTGCTAACATGCCTGGCTTGTAACTCTATTATCCCAGGTTCGGCTTACAATTTTGGAACTGTTCAGATTTTCTCTGCTATCTTTAATCCTACCCTGGATGAGAAAGGGTACACCAATGAGGTTATAAGGCCACCATCGATGGTCATAAGTCTCAAGCCTAGAGGGCCATTTAGGGATGTATGAAAGATTCTGTGGTCTAGAAAGGACACTTAGTTTTACTAATGTATTATTTAGTACTTAAGATCTTTTAGTAGTTTGTCATTTGACATCTGTGGTGCTGTAAGAGCATCATTTTGCTCCTGGAAAGGAAAATGGTGATCAAATCCCGGGCAGCTCTTCCCTTATAAATAAAATAATTACTCCCTCAAGCAGCTGCTTCCCACAGAGATCTGACAGTTTATATGTCATAGTAGAAGGTCTGTGAAGATGGCAGGACCTTAGCAGAAAAACATGAACATCCATACCTTACTCAGGGCCCGAACCCAGGTCCTTAAGATCAGTAGTGAAGCATGCAAACCACAGGATAGGAAGCAAAAATCATTGGGATGTTAAAAAAAAAAATACTTGTAAGCCTCTTGCAGGGAGTCATGGCTGTCTCATGACCACCACTGAAGGCCACCATCTGTTGATTAGGGTGCTAAGTTATGGCCCTTTTTCCAGGAGACATATCCTGTGCATGTTAAAAAAAGACACTGGTCATTATTAGATGTTTACATCTGTATTCTAATAGCTGTCAAGTAGATATTCTTGCTGTATTGTTATATAACTATTTTATATCTGATCATCTGGCCTCTATATTTGGTACACAAAAGTGCTGCTTAGAGAAAACAACTCAGATGTTGGAGGAATTTGGTTTTTTGAAAATTGTGTGAATTAACAGAAAGAATACCCTGTGTAATGAGATTAACCTTCGATTGCCAGTCTTAGAAGTCTTATTTATAATTACACTTTTATAAACAGGGCCAGATGGTATGTGTGTAAAAATGAAATTTTAAGCATTTTTTACCACTAACTTTACTAAGTCAGTTCCACTGTTATCTTGTATTTTTTGCTGGTGTTTTTTATAAGGCTGCTGGTGAATTCATGTGAAATGAGAACATTATCCTAATTTTTTTTCTCAAATTATGTGTCATTGTAATTAATGTGTAATAATAATAAATAATAATCATAAATAAATAATTTTCCCTTCAAGTAGTTACTTGCTTGAGAGATTTGACAAGAGCCTGAGTTAATTAAAATGCATAGGAAAATTTAATAGCAAAGCAGAAATTTTCTTGAATGCATTTCTCAAAATGCACTGGTGGATATTGAAAAAAGAACACCCAGAAGGAATTCCTTTAGGAATGTCATATAATATGTTAACAGTTAAGGGCAGCAGAAACTGTGATCCAAGATTGAAAGTCATTGGATGAAATAATGATGTCACTGAGGATGACAACATGAAAATGTACGCAGCGCATATTTAAGGACTAGGACGTGAAGAAAGAAGTTATTCATCTCGTGTCATGTTGTTCAGTGCTCTTTGAAGAAGCTACCATGTCTGGACAATGAAGGTGTACAACATTTTTTCAGTTAGTTTGAGTGATGTTGTATAGTCGGTCTTTGGGTAGCAGGTTCGCCTTTTCATCAAATTACACACCGCGTTGGACGAGAGGTGTTGACAGTGGTACGATGGTGGCATCGATGACCAGAAGAACATTCACACACTTGCAGACGTTGTTCCAGGCAGCACAGAGTTACAGTGTATGAGAGGATCGACATATCAGAAGGGTGGCGATAGCAGAGTGGATGGCTACAGCATTACAAATTCGATCCTCTGTTGTACCAAGAGTGTCTACAAGAATGATACAAAATCATCTTTTGGAAGCAGGACTACGGGCACGCGTGCCGCTGGCATTGGAGGGAAAAATAGATTGCCATTCTTTCTTCCAATGAACTCGTTCTTGACACCACTGCAAATGTGCTTGACAATAGTATTGTTGAGCTGCAAATGTGCTTGACAGTTACCACTGTCACCTCATCACTGTCGAGCACGTTTGCAGTGGTGTCAAGAACAAGTTCATTGGTGGGAATAATGGCAATCTGTGGTCTTCAGTGATGAAAGCTGATTCTGCTTAGGAGCATCTGATGGCCGTTTACGTGTCTGAAGGCAACAAGGTGAGCAGCTTCTTCCATCGTGCATCCGCCAGCAACACACAGGTCCCACACTGGACATCATGGTGTTGGGAGCAATTAGGTATCACTCTCGTACATGTCTGGTGTTTGTACAGGGTACACTGAATAGCAGTACGTAAGTCGGCAACGTCATACAGCCAGTTGTCCTGCCACATTTGAGTGTAATCCCAAATGTGATATTCCAGCAGGATAATACCTGCCCACACTGTCCAGGCAACTCAACATGCTCTTCAGGCAGTGCACTAACTCCCTTGGCCAGCACACTCTCTGGACTTGTCTTCAATCAAGTATGTCTGGGACTGGATCAGACAAAGACTTCTGCAGACCATGGAAGGCAACGACCATTGCTGAATTATGCATCTAAGTTGAAAGCACATGGAATGATATTCCCCAGCGTGATATCCAGCATTTGTATGACCGATTGCATGCCAGATTGGAAGCTTGTATTGCTGCTTGAGGAGGTTCAACACCTTATTAAAATGTGCCTTCTGTAAGATGTAATACTCATTAAAAGGTAAAATAAACATTGATTCACTTCACACATGTGATCACTGCCCTTTCTCACCAATTTGTTTCTACTAAGGCTACTGATCTAAGGGATCTGGGTTCGAGCCCCGGTAAGGCATGGTTGTGTGTGTTGTTTTTCTGCTGAGGTCCTGCCATCCTCTGAGACCTTCTACTATGGTATATAAACTGACAGACTCCTGTCAGACCTCTGTGGCAAGCAGCTGCTTGAGGGGATATTTATTTATTTATTTTAAATCTCATAGGTTATGCTTCAATTGTTAATGATGTTCTTTTTGCAATTTCTGCCAGTGTAGAAACTAAATATAAGCAAAGGCAGCTGAAATTTTTGAATGAAAACAGACAGAGTAAACGTTTAATGTATTTATGCATCAAAGGGTGGTAATAATGTAAAACTGAACATAGACACTCACCAAAATGAAAAACTTGGATATTAGGCAATAGAAATATGATTTATCTATCCCCCCCCCCCCAATAATAAAATCCCAGCAATTTGAACTATAAAGTTTTTTTATGTCTTTTCAGTATTTGTTTGATAATGCATGAAATATATCTCGTATAGCCTCTGGGGGGGGGGATATGTGGTCCCCATTTCAAAACCAGTCATAGATCTTTGAATATGCAGGATGATGATCACTCTTTGTAGTTTGTGCCACATTCATTAATGTGAATATAAAATTTCAGTCTTTGTTTTTTTTATTGTGGTACAAATGCATTTGGATATGAAAATATTCAAGTAATTGCCTAGTTATCAAATAACAATTAAAATTTGACAATTTATCAAAAATGTTTTTAAGTGTAAATTATTTAAAATATTTTATTGTGAATAATTTACATTTATGAGGAATATTTTGCTACTAAACTGCTAAATCTAATATCCAATATCATATTTTCATTTCTGTTGCACTAAAATTTTCCTTGAATTAGTAAAATATTTAATTTTTTAAAAATATCATTCGTAAGGTTCAAGATTCAAGGTGTAAGTTCATGGTGAAATTAGCCTCCAATAAGGGGCTCCCTACATCACACATCATTTGTAATAGATCATTTAGTGATAAGCATTGCATAAACCTCAGTATACCCAAAAATGTTACTTGTACTTGCACACATACTTGTGCTTTATATTGTAAATTTGAAATAAAGTGATGAAATTGGAACTTTGCCAAAAAAAAATAACTCATCTTAATTATTGCACATATATCAGCAAAGTTATTAGAGTATATTGTATAAGATATTATCAGTGTTTTATGGATATTATTAGTATTATCTCTCAATTGTATATTACACAGAACTTTTCTGTTTTCTATTATTACAAAAAGCTTTCCAGTACTGCAGTTTATGGTTACAATGGCACCATCTTGTTTTTTTTTTATGCAAAGTAATGACATTGTATTTTGACTAAATGACCCCACCCCCTAATAGCCACTAATAGAAACCAAAAGAAGATTTTTTCTTCCATAAAAATATGCACCAGAAAGAATATGATGATAAACGCTTAGTTTTAAACACAAGTTTTTGTTTAGCATATAAAATACCAGCAAAAATAGCTGCATCTAATGCATTTTTGTTCTTAATTGAACATATTGCAAAACTATGAACATCATGTAAGCACTTTAAGAATGCCAAATGAAGCCACTTCTTTCAGCAGTGTATTGCACTAAGCAATGAATTAATGTCATTTCTGTGCTTAACGAAAGCTCCAAAAGTTATATAAACCTCATTGGACATAACTATTTTAACTCGATATTATCACTAAACAACTAATTTTTCTGTATTCAGAAAAATCTCCAAAAGTTGTATAATCTCATGAAACACAACTATTTTGATAGATATATCACTAAACAACAAATTTTCATTCAGCACAAAAATGCCCAAATATATAATTTCATTGGACACTATTTTGATAAGCATATTGTTAAACAATAATTTTTTAAATCTTTATGATGATTTTTGTTCTGCACTGAAGAAAGGCCACTAAAGATGTATAGTCTCATCAGACACAACTCTTTTCACTAGAAAATATAGCTAAACAACAAATTTTTGTTCTGTACTTGAAACCTCCAAAAAATAATTAATTTCAACAGAAACAACAATTTTAACCATAGTTTATTGATAAATTTTTTTTTTACATGTAAAACAAAACCCCCCAAAATAAATAATCTCATCAGAGACAACTATTTTAATGAGCATATTACTAAAGAACAAATTTGGTTTCACCCTTGAAAACCCAAAAATAATTTGTTAAACAATTAAAGGGATAAAAAAAAAATGATAAAAATCAAAGGATAAACATATAAAAGCACTTAAATCTTTATGGTGAACACAGTGAGTGATAGATAAATAACTGATTTATTTCACAATTATCACTGTTAGGAGATTTATATCTCCTGTGTTGCAGCTAGAGATGCTGAAATGATTGGATGATTATGTTTCGTAACTGCACAACACCTAAAACAAACTATGAACCATCCAATCATTTTAGCATCTCTAGCTGCAACACAGAAGATATAAATCTCATAAGTGATAATTGTGAAATAAATCAGTTATTTATAAAAGCACTTACCTGTAAAGGCCTAAAAATCAAAGAATTTTGTTTGGTAGGGGTCTGTGTCCATTGTTTGCAGTACTAAAAGCATTTTTAATTCAGAGTTGCATAAAATTCATACTATTCAAGATCCCCCCACATGATAATTTAGAGAAACCCACAATATTAATTTCATGCCTAACTTTTTATAAACCTAAAAAATGTAAAAATGCAGGATTCAGAGGCCACTGCAAATCTCAGTAGCAGAAGACATGTTTGCTATTCAATTCTGCAAAAACCTCAAACTCTTGTTGTAGCATTAAAAATGGATGAGCACTGAGGATGAGTTCAAGTAAAAATTGGTCAATGAAAATTATCATCAACCAAAATTATTATTATCTATTAAATTCCTAAATAACTAAATAACTATACACAAAACTCCGACTAAGTGTACTGGTTTTTTAGAACTGATTCTTTTCATATATTGATCACCAGGGACAAGACAATATTTTTATTTTTATATACCAGCTTACCAATATAATCCATAGCAATAAAGCAGTCAACCTTTGGCACACACACTAAATAAAAACATTTATTCGTTAAACTATTGTGCAGAGACTCTTAATTATGCCTCCTTTTGGATCTCACAACTTCAACAACAGCTTCTATCTTCCTTATATTTCAGATCAGTTCTATGTTCTAATTCGTTGGTTAATTAATTCTCACCCAGAAGCACACGCTAGCGTTCATGACACGCCCATCACAAACTCATTGCATCACATTCATGTGTTGTAACAGTATTATACATTTTACTTATTCTCAATTTGTATGTTCCACCTATCCACATGCCTTCTACTTATGTTTCTGCACAAGGTGCCATGTTGTAGCTGTGAACTGCAGGCTAACCAAAGCTGTTTTATGCTTTTTCAAAAATATAAAGTATACATTATGTTTGAAATTTTTTTCAGAAAATCAATTACTGAATTATGAAAAGTGAAAAAAAAAATAGAAAAATTGTTCTTCAGGGCAAATTAGGGGTTAGCATTCATTTTGAGTGACTTTCAGTATAGAGAGGTACAGTAATTCATTTACAGAAGGTATTAAGTCCATGCAGTCCAACCAATCTGTTCACATGAGAAAAGGGATCACTTGTTCCCAAGTTAAATTTTAGTTGGCTGTACACCAGTTTTGATTGGTAAACATGACAAATCGTTAATTTTACTTGGTTAACAAGGTAGCATCCCTTAAGTGTATTGATACTATTTTGGTATAGGTACCCTAAGCATTTTGATGTTGGGTAACATCAAAATGGCATTACCTGGAACCTGGCATTAGTATCAGTACTATTCATGAGATTTCACCAAAATGCTGAAATTGTACGAGTAAAAAATCTAAAAAAATTTAATATCCGGAATCCGTACCATTTGCCTCTTTGTGCTAAGATGCTGAAGTCTGTATAAATACAAACTATCTCCAGCAAATACCTGGATGGTAGTAGTACTGTAAAATGAATGTTGAAGTATAGGTATTGTAGAAGTGGTTTTAAAAACCACTTCTTTACATAATTCTTTGCACAGACTTTTTTCATTTTCTACATCACTGCTTTGAAGATTCATAGTGTTTATATCCTAGTTGCTATTTCTAAGGACTCTTAGTACTGATTGGGATTTAACATCTTTCTGTAAACGAATTGGTGTTTCTCCATACTGGAATCCTGAAGGTCTTGTAATTTGTGACAATTGTGTTTTTGCTATTGTGTAAACTTGAGGTAATTCCTGGGATATATTTTTTTATGATTCAATTATAAATTAGTTTTTTCTCTCATGTTGAAAGTTCTAAATTGGTGTTTATTACTTATTTTGAAATAAAGTTTGTAAAAAACTCAAATTGCTATAAGTTATAGTATAATCCTGCAACTGATGACAATTTTGATTTGGCTGCTGTATAAACCTCAAGATGAGGAGCATTTTTTTTATGATTGAGTAGTAAATTAGTTATTTTGGTGTCTCTCATTTGAGTTTTTAAAATTGACATTTATTACATTATTGAATTTAAAATAAAATTGCTAATAAGTTAGATATGTTTATGCTTAAAAAATCCTGAATATTAATAGGATGTTCATATTTATAGATGGATCATATTCACAAGTCCCAAGTGATTCAGTAGAGGATGAAAATGAATATCTTGTGGATGGATTGAAGACAAAAATTTCAGCTTTGAAATCTGTAAGTTTGTTTAGTATTATATTTTTTACAGCTTCTATAAATACAATTTAGTATGCTTTGTGAAAGGTGTAACATATCCTGTATTCATTGACAGATTTATTTGTTCTGTGTGAAATACGCAAAGGAATCTCGCCATAATGATAAAATTGTCCTCGGAACTGCCTTTCAGCAACAGCTGTTCTCAAAATAATCTGGTGCTTCTTAATATGCATGTTTCACATCTCAAAAACTTCTGCATGTGTTCCACTCATACATCTTCATCTAGACATTTGTTAAGGCTTCTTTCCCTACTTTTGTTGCCATCTCGGACTAAATAAGAATAGTATATGCAGTAACTATCTTCATCAGTTTATTATTCTCAAACACTTATGGGCAGGAATTGCAGCTTAAGCTTCTCATGTGTCTATCAATCTCTAGCATTAATTTGACTCCATCCCAAGGGAGTGAATTTTGGCAAAGTTCAGCTTGTACCTCTGGACCTTTTGGAGTTTGCAAACATTGTTAACCTTTTAAGCTATGAATTTTTTAACATGTTGTAATTAAAACTTTAGTTTGTAATGACAACTTGCAGTATTGTCATCTATGACTTATTGTATTAGTATTATTATGTGAATTATAGAATGAAACTCATGGTAATGCGAATTGTGGGCTATTCCCATTGTACTAGCTTAACTGAAAGACTCAGGTGCATGTGTAACCTGTCAAAATAAGTTAAAGGGTTAAATAATGATTCACTTACTCAACCAAGGATTTGACTCTTCTAATAATGCATAGCATTGAATTCTAAAGAATTACAATTGCATTACCAAAGAATGCTTACAAATACAATATTTAGCATTTAATTGTATGTATTCTTTAGCAATGTAGAAAAAAAATCCCTAAAAAATATAACAAACTTACCAACACCCTAATTTATTAATTTTGATTGCTTTCCCTCAGTTTTATTCTCATGAATTTGTATTCCCACCAAATACAGGCAGTAAAAATTCACCAACTTGACAGCATAAATATTTACTCACATAGAGCTAGAAGTTCAGTGGTTATTTGTAAGGTTAGTATGCATTTTTTAGAGTATTTGGTTCATTATAAAGCCAAGATTGTCAGATATTATTTTCTTAGTAAGGTAATGTACTAAAATAATTTTCTAATCATTGAGGTTTTGTTTTGGGAAACACTTCTTGTTCTCTGAGTATAATTTGCACCCTTAGTGCTAAACTGGACTGATGTATGTTTCATCATTCTGTGATGATCACTAATCACCCGAGCTGAGATTTTAAGTGCAACAGAAGGGAAAAGCTTTTACTTTCTATAGCTCTAGTTGAAGAAAAGTATCTGAGCAATGATGTTTAATCAACAGTGAGGATCTTTCAAATATACTGAATGCTAATTCAAGGAATGTGGAGATTAATGTGGAGAGTTTTTATATACCACATTAAATTCCAAAACCTTGAAATTTCCAGTGAAATTATGCATTTTCCTTCATATTATTTTTTTGGCAGTTTATCATTGCAAAGAAGATTAAAAATGATGTTTCACAGTGATCTGCTTTTGCACATTTCTTTAAACAGGTGAATTTGTTCAGCATTATAAGCAAATAAATATTCTCATATTTATAAATGTGTTTCACTTAATAATGCATATACTACATTGGTTTCCATATATTAAGGAACAACCCTATGCTGTGTCGACAGAAAGCCAACGTCGAAGCTCTATAACTTTTAAAATAAGTTTTTTTTGTTTCGAAAAATGTGATAGCAGATAAAGATGTTGCTTTTCAACAATATTCATTCAATATTTAATGAGTTATGGAAGTTTGAATGTTTAACAATAGCAAATGCAAGTTTTAAAAAACATATACAAAACCGATGAAGCAAATTTCTAAAATACACATATATAACAGAAAAATTAACACTGTTTTCAACTGTGTTTCTCTTACTGCATTAAGAATAACTGTTCTGAAACTAAAGAGGTTAAACTGTCAAACCAGATAGATACGGTCTCTCTAAGCTATCAGTCATTCAGCTGATGTCTGACTTTGTCAGTTCCAAGTCTTTACCAACTGTATTAGCTTGAATTCCCTGCCCACAGTCTGTAGGGGACACCGATGGGCGTGAAAAGGCTGCCATCCATCGGATGGTGTGTTAAGCTGTGGCTGCACGACAAAGAACATGCTGGATAGCCTTGAGGGGAGTTACCATCTGTCTCCCAACAGCTGTTCCAGTGGGTCCCCTCCCCCAACCTTCTCTGAGCCTTCGGGGTCCATGTGACCTGGCCATTTAGTCCATGGTGTGCAAAAAAGTGCTGCTCATAGGTAAAGCAACCTAACGTACTAGCTTGAAAGTCTCTGTTGTGCAATTAATATCTGTCGTTGATACATCACTTCCTAGTCTTCCACACATTGACTGTTGACATTGCTCCACAACCTTAGGGAGCGTTTGTCTAATATATTTCCAATCATTAAATATACTGTTGAAACAGAAAAGCTAAAAATAATTTCTAGATATCCCAATAAAATGTGGCAAAATAAAATATGACATTGAAGCAGAGCTGCCAACCACTCCGATTTTATTGGATTTTTCTCCAATATTTGGTTTAAAATCCAAAATTCCGATTTTGTCTTTGAAAATCTGATTTTTAGAATTTTTTTCAGTTTTACACTTACGAAAATCTGCATCCAGATTGTACAGTATTTTTGCCTTTTCTTAATAAGTGACTGATAATGAAAGGGAAGAATTGTTTCCAATTTAACTCTTTTACTGTACTAATGTTACAGCCATGTCCCCACTCCCTAATCTGTGCTTGCTTGTGGGCTCACCTATCACCAATCACAGGAAATCTATGACTCCAGCTAACCATTTCCCAACTGAACCATTGCAAAGCCCACACCTAAATTCTCTTACAGAATTGAAGGTCATAGATTGTTTCTAAAGATTGTGTATTTAACCTATACCCATCTCTCCCAGCTGTGGCTCCAACTACAATGCTAACTGGATTACTTAGAATCAGAAACTTCAGAGTGAAGGAGTTGTTTTTAGTAGGATTAAAAAAAAACGGAAGTGAATTTATATAGTATGATAGCTTTTCATTCTATCAAACGATTTATTTGATTCTCTGTTAGTATGTTTTGTGCAGTCTCTAGTTTTTGTTTTTTGTTTTGCAGGTCTAATTTAACTTTTTTGCAGTCTTCTGCAGGTCTAAAGGGAATAAAAGGAGTTTATTTTCAGAACCTAAACTTTCCTAATAAACCCAGATTTAACTGACTTATAATTGTATTTTTTAAATGCAATTTGGATTTAATTCCTATATATGTAGTATAAATTTTGCCTCAGGTAAATACTGAAAGTTGCAGACAATTTATGATATTTAAATTAACCTTTAGCAATGTTTCAAATTCTCCATTTAAAAGCTCCTTTTAAAACAGTGCGTTAAAAAACTCCTTTTAAAATGGTTGTCTCTGATGAGATTATATTGTGTTGGGTATTTTTTAATAATGTGAATGGCTGTGCATTGTTTACGAGCATGTTTTTTAGGCTTTTTTCTCTGATGGGATTATTTAGTTATGGGGACTTTTTTATACTGTGAATCGGCAGTTCATTATTTAGGATAATTCATATGTTTCAGGCTTGTTGTTTTTGATGTGATTATTTTGTTCCAGGATCTTTTTTATTACTGCTGATTGGAAGTGAATTGCTTACAGTTTTGTATTTTAGACTTTGGTCAGTAAAAAGGGTGGAGTGGTTGTTTGTTGTTTAGCAGTATGCTTAGGTAAAAATGGTTATCTCTGATAATTTTATACTGGGGTTTTCTTACATTGCAGAATGAAAATTCGTTGTTCAGTGGTAGGCTCTTGTTTGAATAGTCATCTCTGATGACATTATTGATAGGTAATGAATAAACTCAACATATTTGGTATAAACCTGTAAATTGCCACTTTGAGGTCGATCAAAAAAATTATTGATTTTTGCAAGTTTTTTTTTTTAATTATGGAATGATGTTCATTTGTTAGTGATAATAAGGCTGTTGAAACAAGTAATCTTGGATGGTACTGACCGACTGTCATTTGGTCATATAATGATATGCACAGTTGGGAAAATATGTCTAGATACTATTACTTCCAATGGAAACAAAATTTTATGCTTAGGAATAAACATTTATCATTATATTGTTTACTCAGTGTATTCTCATTGTACGGCCTCTTTACTGCTAGTAATAGGATTGTTTAGGCTATCATTTGTAGAACTTTCCAAGAAGTTGAATATTCGCAAAATGCTGATCCAAGGACTGTTAGTTTAAAAAAAAAAGATGGTGGCCATCACTGGATTGGCACTTTTGCTGAATACTCTTTCTAATGTGATAATAAAATGTTTTTGTGATTAGTTTAAATTGCATATTTAGTGTGTGTGTGTGTGGGGGGGGGGGGGTGTTATGAGAGTTATATTAAGAAACTTTGTATAATTCTGGAAAAATTAAATTTTTTGTCACCACTAGGAGTCTGGAAGTCAAGCATTCTGTCAGACCCAATGCATTATTGCATTGTGTTAAAAAATGGTGCCTGAGCACCATAAACTGCAGGAGCTGACTTTGCTCTGATTTCCTCTGATTTTTCACTCTCCCAAATCATGATTTTTGTCATGCAAGTTGGCAGCTCTGCATCGAGGTATATCATAAACTTATAGCATCCCTGACCTTATACCCTTTGCAATAAAAAAAAGCAGAAGTGAGAGCTGCATTCCTAAATAATTTACGTTATGTAACTACGGATAGTTAGAAATAGGGAGAAAACCTATATATTTAGAAAAACATTGGATGTTGGATACTCTAAAGCAGTGGTTCTCAATGTGGGGTGTATGGTAAAATTTTTTTGGGTACACCGTGAGAGCTCAAAAGTTGCTAGATCTAACAAAGTCTCTAAGTTGACATTACTATACTAAAACTATAGTTTGATCTATATATATATAAGGGGTTTGCCAGGTACCTACATGTTTCCAGGGGAGGGGGTTCGTGAAGCATAATAGGTTGAGAACCACTGCTCTAAAGAATTAGATTGGAAAGGGAGGTAAAAGTAATAACCAAACAAGAGTCACGGATACCAGCTGGACAGGAAAATAATGTGGAAGTAAATTATAGCACAGCCCCCCCCCCCCTAATATATCATGGATGACCACTAAGTTGATAAAGACAATGGGAACATATGGAATAAGAATACTCACTTGACAGCTAGAATGATCCTTGAAATATTAAAAAAGAGATAGGGACTACCAGTGCAGTGTTGGGGAGTATGTAAAATTCCCTTAATAAACCAACATACAGGGAAGGAACATCCATACATAGGTAGGGCAAAGGGAACCAGTAATAAAAGGATAAAAGGACACAAAACAGATATAAAGCAAAGCAAAGCAGCAAGGCCTTAGTGTAGCATGTATTAGAAAAAGTCTCAAAACAGATTTTGAGCAAGCTGAAATATTTTTAGCTCCAGATACACTGGATTTTGGTCAGATGTGAACAAAGGAAAAACAATAAAAGGATGTATTTTTCTTTTTCTGGGCGAGGGAGAGAATGATTTTAAAGTTAACAGATTGTGTTTATTGATACATGTTTAAAATTGTATTTCAAATTCAGTGTTTGTGGGAGTGAAAATACCTTTCCACTTTAGGGGATCCATGCACACATGCCTACTGTATAATATTCATGTTTGCTAAACATTGTACTACTGATGTACTGTTTCGAGTCCCACCTGGGCCAGCATTGAGATTTATCTCCCGAAAACTTGCCCACTTTGCCATCTGTCAATAGAGCATACTGATGAGCTTGGTAATGCTACCATATGTTGGATGGGTAGTTAAGCATCGGCACAGTGTGTGAGAGAGCCATACCCTGTGCATGTTAAGAACATGCTGGATGGAATTGACAGAAGGTTACCATCTGCTCCTAACAGCTGTCAGTGGGTCTCCTTCCCCTAACCTTCTCTGAGCCCTCGGGGTCCTTGAGACCTGTCCATTTAGCCTATTGTATCCAAAAAAGTGCTCTCATAGGTAAAACAACACAATTGATGTACTAAAATGCTGAAAAACAATAAAATATTTGTTTCTACATGAAACGCACATAAATATAGAATATTTTTTATAGTCTTAGAGTATACTTTAGAACACACTATATATTTAACTTTGTATAAAAGCTTAATAGTTTTTTCCTTTTCCCTTTTACAGCTTACTATTGACATTGGCCATGAAGTACGAAATCAGAATCAGATGCTCAAAGGCATGGTAATAAGCATTTTTTTTTAATATAGTGTTTTAACCATTAGAATTTTAAAATTATTTGTATTGTAAAAACATAAATGTAATTAACACATGTTAGTTGTAGTCAAATAGGAAAGCTGTTGTATTATTTTATTCTTTTGCAAAGTTACTTCTCAACAAAGCTGATAAAAACATCTTAGACCAAAGCAGTTTCTCTAATATGCATATGAATTGCAATTCCTGCAATTCTATCTCAGGGGAAAAAGGGAAAAGATGCAACTGCAGAGCAAAATGAAATTTTGCATGAAATGGAAGGGTAAATTCTTTTTGAATCTCATATTGTATTATGTTTTTAAAATGGCTAACAATATATCAACAGCTTACCATTTGACCTATTACTTTAGCGTAAAGAGTTCAGTGTCATTCTTGCTTTAAGGAAGAACAGGAATTTAGTTTTGGAAAACAAAATGAACTTTAATGATATTTTTTTGAAAATTTATTTCAAAAAGTACATAGATATTGAGTTAATAATTTGCAGTAAAAAACCAATCATCTGATTTTATATGAAAATTTTATTTTATTGCTTATTTTTTTATTAATTAACCAAAAATGATTAATAATATATATTGTGTACACCTATAGATAAGCTTATGTAGCTATTATTGTAAATCATCAGAACTTGGTTGACATGGTTTGCTATCACCCTTAAATGTAATCTTTGTTATTATTATGTGTATCTTATTATTGAAGATTGCTGTGCATTTGTTTGTAGAAATTTGATAATGAATTGCACACATATGTATGTGATTTTATGAAAAGAATATGATAATATACAGTCCTGAGTGAAAGGAATGTGATTCTTGCACTAAGCCCTAACATTCCATAAATTTTACAATCATTGTTTATTTAGTGGAAATGAAAAATAAAAATAGAGTCCTAAAACTTATACAACATTGGGCCTAAAACTATTTTTCTCTTGTCCTGACTTCTCCATAATCAGTCTGTCTGTTTCTGCACATTCTTCTGTGCTTCAACATTCAAGTCTATATTGAAGCAGATAAAATATATTTTGTCCAGACCAGTTGGTTCTTGGATCTTAAAATGGACTCAAAAGAATTATGTTCAGTTACCATTTGCAAAAATGTGTCATAGACTTTGTTTGGATCTTTGTCATTAAAATCAAGTGTATCAAATAATAAATTCTTTATGTATTCCTCAAGCAATAAATAATTTATTTCTTGAATTAGTATCCCACTGTGATTTATGAACAGTTATTTTTTTTTTGTTGGAAATCTGTAGATCCACAACAATAGGGTAGTGGTCAGTAAATTGTGAATGAATGATTATATGTCAGCAGTGTGATTGGGATTTACTCTGCCAAAGACATGATCTAGACAGCTAAAGGCATTATTACATTCCCTTGTTAGAGAGTTAATACATTGTTTAAAACTGAATTCACTCATGACATTTAAATATTCATTGACCTTGTTTGTATATTTTAGCAGATCAATATTAATGTCTCCAATAAGATAAACATTTTTATATGAAATCCCTTTTAAATTTTGCTCTGATTCATCACTGAAAAAATTGATACTAAAATCATGAGATCTGTGTAATAAATAGTAAGAAAGACAAATCAAATATATGTTTATATATATGTAATCCTTCTGAGCTAAGAAAATCAATTTTCAATTGCATAAAGTCAAATTTATGATTTAAGGCATATACTAAAACACCACCATATTTATTTGAGTATCTACAGTTATAAAACATTTTGTATCCATCCATAGCATATAAGTCCATATCTTCCTCCTTTGCCCATATTTCTGAGAGTAGTATTAAGTCAAATTTACATTTAGTGTTATGTAAAATTACGAGTAGTTCATTATAATTTTGCCTTAAACTCCTAATGTTTATTAGGAGTTATAATTAATTATTTTGCCTTAAACTCCTTATGCAGTGTCTTTAGCCCTCAACCATACAAAGCCATGATTCATACAAAGATGATCCATACGTCAACCATACAAAGGCATTGATGAGAATTTAAACCTCCAACTTGTCTACCTGCTTTTAAATTCAAAACAGGTGTCTTTGTATAATTTTATTTTAGCCCAATTTTACGTACTGACTCTAAAGATAGATTTAAAGCAATAAATAACTGTGAAATTTTATTCCGTATAGAATATCATTTTAGCCTTCCTGTCGAGTGGAGTATTTTAGTAATTGGGAAACTCTACTATTTAAGAAATGCTCGAGTCTTTCCTCAGATTATTATTCCTCTTCCCTGAAACTAAAACCTGGGTGCATGCCTGCCCAGGAATATGACTTAAACCACCAAAGAGTGGGTGAAAAAAAACTGAAAACTGAACTAGCTATAGTTCTATGTGGTCTCACTTGCCAATTACAACCACTGGATGTGTTCATCACCAAATTATTTAAGACACTGATGCACGAGGAATAAAATAAGTGGGATGGTCACCCTGCCTACACACACAACTTGATTCCAGCAAGCAGAATGAAGCAGGATGAATATGTATATATAGGGTGGTGCCAAAAGTCTGTTTTACCAAGGTCATTTTAGTGCTCCTACTCTCCATTATGTCACAACTGGGGCAGCTGAGCTAAAGGATTTGCATATTTGTCCTTTTGTGTCTTCAGGAATATTTTTTTCTGTGAAGTCTATAAGGTAATTTGTGTTGTTTGATCAAGCCCAACTGTGCAATAGCAAAAGTGCATGAATTATACTTCAAAGAATAAGAAAATCAATATTTCATATTCATTCCCATCAGAAGAAAAATTAATAAGAAAAGGGTGATACAATGTCAACATGTACTGAGAGGCCAAAAGTCATGGAAATAGCAGTTAAAGTAGAACTAGTGTGCTGTACTCATAACTGATGCGTTGGATGTCAACCGCAGAATGACGCTGCAGTAGCCTACAAACCCAACATTCATTTTGGAGTAGTTGTTAATTCAGCATGGCTGCACATCATGAGTTGTCTGACTTTGAATGTGGCGTGATCGTTGGTGCCAGAAGGATGGGTCGTGCAATATTGGAGATCTTGCAGGAATTTGGTTTTTCCTGGTCTATAGTGTCAAGAGTTTATCGTCAGAATTTTATTGATGGCATTTCCACACATGTAAACCAGCAAACGGGACGGCCACATGCAATTGACGAACAGAACTTGCATTGGCTGTCACGAATGGTAACAACCAACAGACAGGCTGCAGTGCATGAAATCACTGCCAATTTAAATGCAGCCAAACACAAAATGTTTCTGAAAGAACCGTCTGTCACCACCTGCACTCTATCAGATTTGGTAGCTGAAGACCCACTCGTGTCCCATTGCTTACACATCATCACAGAGCTCAACGACTGGGCCCGAAGTTATTGAAATTTGACAGTAGAACAGTGGCATCGGGTATCATGGTCCAGCGAATCGAGGTTCCAGTTGTTTCGTGCTGACAGGCATGCTAGAGTGTGGCATAGGCCCCGTGAAGCCATGGACCCTTCCTGTCTGTAAAGTACTGTTCACCCTGGAGGTGGCTCTGTGATGATGTGGGGCATGTTCATGTGGTGTGCATTGGGCTCTTTCATCCGTTTGGAACAATCACTAACAGGTATGAGATACATGGACATTTTCGCAGATCACCTGCATCCTCTCACAACTCTCAAGCACCCTGATGGTGAAGGGTATTCCAACAAGATAATGTAATTTGTGGAAACCAATCATTGGTTGCTAGGAGGTGGATTTAGGAACACTTCATGGACTTTATCACTATGAATTGTTCCCCACGATCCCCCGATATGAACCCCTTGGAGCATCTGTGGGACACAATGGAAACAAGCTTACGATCCATGAATCCAGCACCATCCAATGCAACACAATTATGGTCTACACTGCAAGATGCATGGGCTGCCATCCCTGCAGAATGGTACTGGCAACTCATTGACTCCATGCCTCAATGTGTGGCTGCACTGCTGAGGGCTCAAGGAGGACCAACCTGTTATTAAGCATGTATCCCTTGACTTTTGGCCTCTCAGTGTAATTGTAATGTGCAGCAAGCTGGATATGTAGTAAGCATCTTTGAGATGCCTGTTAGATTGTGACCTATGAAATGACCTGTGAAATGAACTCTTAGACCTCCCTGTTAATAGTAAATTTAAAGAATAATGCCATTTCAGATAAAAACTTACCACATAAAAATTCAGTCTTGGTTATGATGACTGATTCTACTTAGAGCAAACAATTGTTGTCTCAGGGAGAAAACTACTAGAGTGTTAGAAAAATAAATCAATGACTCTGAAACTACAACAGTGTGCCCAGTAAAAAAAAAAGTAGCATTATTGCAGACAATTGATAGTTTAAATATCTCTGCTTATAGTGCACTAATTCAAGGCAGGGATGGCTTAGTCGATAGTCGATAGTGTGCCAGGCTTAGTTGATAGTGTGCCAGGCTTAGTCGATAGTGTGCCAGGCTCATAATCTGCAGTTCCTGGTCTGAGTCCCACCTGGGTCAGTGTTGAGATTTAGCTCTGCAAAACTCTCTGTCTTACCCTTGGTCAATAGGGGACACCAGTATAATAATATAATAAATTTTCCCTGGAGTTCTCCAATGAAACAGCTTTGCTTTACTTATTGCTTGTATTACCAATATAGTAATATAAGCAATGGGCTTTGAAAGTCCGCTATCTGTTGGATGGGACATTAAGCCATGGGTCTGTGTGTGTGGGAGAGCCATACCCTGTGTACGTTAAAGAAAACTCGAAAGCTGTGTTTATGCTAGATCACATTAAATGCCTTTTGAAAGGGAAAATGTTTGAAATGTACTTCAGGCGGCAAAAGTTTAACTGTTTTCTTCAGATTTCTGTTATGATTATTAAAAGTTATAAATTGAGATCTGGTATTTTAATTCTATCAAATTTAATTTTAAGAGCAAGATTAAAATAATTGCTCAATCATGTAATACAAATTCCGTAGCAATTCGATATGAAGTACCGATATATAATCATGAAATGCATAATATAAAAATATAAAAAACACTCAAAGGGCCACTTATTAAGTAGTTCCATGCTATATTAATAGTAACTTATATATAGAACTCAGTAACTTCTCTAATAAGCTTTTTGTAAAAAAATATTACTGAAGATAATTTACCGATCCCAAGTCTATTTAAATCTCGATTTCCAACACAATTTTTTCAGCATTTAAAGAGTTATGGAAGCTGAAATATTTAGTGAATTAGTTCGTTCTGCAAAAAATTATTCAAAGTTGGCAAAAATTAACATAATTGTTACACAAACTTTCCATAACTCTCTAAATAAGCAAATATTGTTGAAAATTGAGATTAAAATGGATTTTATTGAGATCTTTAACCCTCCAGGTGGCTGGAATGTTCTACATGCCACAGGTATTTGTCCCTTTAGTGCCAATGTTGTGACGGACCTGCCACACAGCCATTGCTTATACCTACTGTGGCTGTTGTGTAAAGCAGAGGCAGAGATTAATGCGTAACATCAAGAGGGTCATTCACATTTTTTTTTATAAAAAGCTTATATAAGAAGTTTTTGAGCTGTATCTCAGTTGCTATTGATATAACACGAAGCTGTATCTAATAAGTGATTGCTTAGTGTAATATCCATAAAAATAAATGCTTTCCTAACAGCTACATAGACCTTAAACAGTTAAATAAGATTAAAATTATAATTTTTCAGTTTTTGTGTGAATGGAAATCTGTTATGTATGCTTCTTGTTAGATTTGTTTACCTTCAGTCTCTCTGCTGTGACATCAAAAATTCTAGCCAATGGCTGTCAAGAAATGCTCTCTCATGTAGTGGCATCACCTTACCACCTTCATTCACTGTGGAATGAAGAGGCTTTCTTTTTTGGGTGTAACATTAGTAATGTCCTCAGTGGGTGATCAGTGGTATTCTGTTCACTGAAAGTGATACCTCATCAACTAGTATGGTGAATTATAGTGAAAAGGACAGTAGTGAAAGGAAAAGTAATTGAAATTTTTTAGCATGTAGGTATTTTCTTTTTTTATATTTATATTGTTTACCTGAACACCCCTGCCAATATTTCATTTTGTTCATTATGTAAGGCAAATTGTTTGCTTTCATTGACAAATAAATTATTTTGTTATAATTAATTACTTTTGCCAAAAATAAAAATATTTTAAAACCTTTTTTTACTCCCCCCCCCCCCTAAATCGTTGTGTTATACGTTGGGAAATATGGTTGAAAGCATTGTTATAAATGATTATAAGTAGAGCCCTGTGCTTATCTGCATTTAAAAGTGCTCCGTGGATAAAAGATTAATGTAGATAGTGGATAAAACCACTGTGGGTAATAAAACTGACGTTAACGTGGATAAATAGATAAAATGTATAGGAACATGGTCAAACATTACTGCATTATTGATGACTCATATGAGCGAAAAAAAATAGTTTAGATAATGAAAAAGCTGATTTGAAAATGCAATGATGATATTCACTTTTAAAAAGAAGGAATACTTTTCAAATGAAAAGAAAAACATTTTATGTGAAAGAAACTATCATTTTTGCTGAAAAGGCAAATATAGGATCAAAAAATTACTCAATTGTTGCAAAGAAAACTATGAAAATTTTTGTTGTGGAGATCACGAAGTTTATAGAGTGAAACGTCGAGTGGAGGTACTGCTTAACGAAGAGGAATACCTTTCTATAATTGTCGATAACTGTATTTAAAAGAGCAAAAGTCACCCAGAATTTGCAAAGTTGCATTATTTGTAATGTAATTTTTTTTTATCTAATATTTAGTAAGCCATATTTTTCAAAAATACAGGCTTTTTTTTATCACAGTATATTTTTAGTTAATTATTAGTATTAATAAACTATTTGGCTGATTTCTTTTACACACAAATGCACAACAGACCTCAAGCATGCACAAAACCTCATTTTCATTACATGTCAACAGTTTATTAAGTAGCTAATATAATGCTGATAAAGTTATGCAGGTATGGATTAGGCATATAAAGCCTTATGGACTGTGCGGATGCAAGACCTTGTGGATAGAATTTTTGCTATCCTTGCAAAGCTTTAAGTATCATCTTCCTGTCTTATATATCTTATATTCTTATTAATTTTTTTTTGTTCCTTTTCAGGATGATGATTTTGACTCATCTTCTGGACTACTCTCATCAACAATGGGAAGATTAGTGAAGATTACCAAAGCTGGTCATAACCGATATATTTTATATCTCTTGTTGTTTTCATTATTTGTCTTTCTTGTTATATATGTAATTTTAAAATTCCAATAATATTTGCAGAAGGTTTTTTAAATCAACAATTTATTTATGTAAAAGCATGGGAATGTTTTGTAAATAAAGTATTGGGACAAGTCTGGTGTTTTTAAATATTTTTTTTTTATTTCTCTCGGATGTTTCCATAAATTTTTATAAATTTGTGTGGTATATTAAATCATAAATATGGGTTTAAACAGTTTATAACAACTCAATATGTTTTCTGATTTAATACAACTTATTTACTGAACATTTTTGTATGAAAAAAATAAAGATATACAGTAAATTAACAATACTTGCCAAAATTAGTTTTTTTTTTTAAATTTGTATTTCTATAGTCCTATAAAAGTGAAAATCTGCGAATGATTTCGCCATTGCTATGCTTTAGTTTTACTTTTTAGGTACACAGGAATACAGTGACAAAGTAAAAAATATAAATTGGAAAACACCTATATTTAGAACTCGTAAAGATCAAACCCCATTTTCCACGCATTGCTATGTTTTGAATTAAAAATAGGAGACATCCAAAATCAGTACTGCAAATCCCGCATTTGCGCGCATGCGTGGCTGAAACTCTGGTCATACGTAGCTGTCAGCTTTGGCTCCTCCAAGCATTCCTCGTGAGAAGCGTAATAGGAAAGGGTGGAATTTAGATGCATTTGACAGAGGGCATATCGTAGGTGCCTGACGGAAGGGACACTCAATCTCTGAAATTGTCAACGAACTTTAATTTTCTCGTACGACAGTTTCAAGAGTGCTGCGCGAATATGAAAATTCCGTCAAAAAAAAAAAGCACCCGGAAAAACTGCAAAGGACAACCAGCCGTGAACGATCGTGAATTTCGCCGTCTGACCTGCATCGTATGGACCGATAAGGGCCAAATATCTGAAATCACCTAGCATCTGAACACGGGTTCCAGCCGGGAAGTCAGTGCATGGACCGTGCAACACTCACTTCATTGTGTTGGCTTCGGGAGCCGCCGACCTATGAGAGTCCCACTTCTAACGGCACAACACCGGGCTCAACGCCTTGTATGGACTAAAGAACATCGAAAATTATCAACGGATAGCCTGGAGTGATGAATCCCGATTTAAACTTTACGCCGATGGGAAATTGAGGGTATGGCGTCAACCCCATAAAGCCATGGATCCTGCATGTCAGGTTGGAACAGTACAATCTGGTGGCTCAGTGAAGGCGTGGAGTGTCTTCAGTTGGACGTCTGTGGGACCTTTGGTACGTGTACCGACGACTCTCAATGCATTCTGGTACGTAGAACTCGTGCCTGACCATTTACATCCATTTATGGCCATCATGCATCCCAATGGAGTCTACCAGCAAGACAACTGTTCATCTCACAGGTCCAGGTTGGCTACTGCATGGTTGCAGGAGCATTCTGCTGACTTTGAAATAATGAATTGGCGATCTAGAAGCCCAGATTTAAATCCCATCGAAAATGTTTGGGATACCGTCAAGTAGAGTGTTCAGGCCCATGTCCCATCAGCGACGACCTTGAGAGAATTGTGGACAGCTCTAGAGGATGCATGGGTCGCCATACCTGTGAAACATTTACGCAAGCTTGTGGAGTCCTTCCCTTGTGTGGCAGCCATTATCAAGGCCAGAGGGGGTCCAACATGTTACTAGGTTGCTATCCCTAATTCCACTTCAGTGTATCAGCCTGAAGTAAAACAACTTCTAAGGCTAAAATTTTGCTAACAGTTATATGGAATGTCAAGTTTGCAGTAGGGTTGCGCTGGCAACTCGGTATTCTACTTGTGTTTACTATTATTCCCGAAAAGCTGAAGTCGGTTGTTTATAACCTGAGGTACACTGATCAAAAGTATCCAGAAATCCCTTCTGAGTAATGGATTCGTCCACATACGCTACAGTCATGGCCCAAACAAATATAAAAGGATGCACATGGTCTGGCGAACCTCGTAGACATGCACAACAGGAGAATGGGCTGTATCACAGAGCCTCAGTTATTTTCAACATGACACAGTCATAGGATGCCACCTTAGCAACAAGTCAGTTCGGAACATTTCGGCCCTGCTGCAGCCTCCCCGATTAACTGTAAGTGATGTTATTGTGAAGCTGAGCAACAACAGTGCAATCGTGACCCGGTAGGCCATGTAAAATGATAAGAGTAAACAAATGCTGAAGCGGTGGTGCGACAAAATTGCCTGTCCTTAGTTGCAGCACTCACCACCGAGTTCCAAAATGCCTCTGGAAGAAACGCCAGTAGCATAACAGTTCATCATGAGCTGCAGGAAATGGGTTTCTGTGGCTGAACAGCGGTACAAAGTCTAACATCAACAAGATCGACGCCAAGCATCGGTTGGAGTGGTATAAAGCACGACTCCAGTGGACTCTTTAGCAGTGGAACCGTGTTCTCTAGAACAATGAATCACACTTCACTATCTGGCAGTCTGATGGACGAATCTGGGTGTGGAGGATGCCAGGTCAACGCTACCTGCCTGACTGTGTTGTGCGAACTGTGAAGTTTGGGGCTGTTTTTCTTTCATGGTTCGAGCTGAACTCCACACAACGGGACTCTGAATGCCACGACCTATAATGACATTCTCGACAACTTATGACAACAGTTCAGTGAAGATCTTTTCCTGTACCAACATGACAATGCCATCATCTACAAAGCGAGGACCATGCAGGAATGGTTTGATGAGATGGGTATGCAAGAACTTTACTGGCCTGCACAAAGCCCTAACTTCAACTACATGGAACACCTTTGGGATGAATTGGAACGCCGACTGCAAGCCAGACCGTAACTACCGACATCAGGAACCATGCCACACTAATGCGTGGCAGACAATTCCCCTAGTAATGTCCTAAAATCTAGTGGAAAGCCTTCCCCGCAGAGTGGGGGCTGTGATAGCAGCAAAGAGTAGACCAGCGCGATATTAATTCCTTTCGTATTACCGGGAGATGAGCGAGTGTCCAGATACTTTTGATCATATAGTACATTTTATAAGAGAAGAAATCACTTCATGAACTCATTCATCAAAAAAAGTAAATTATAAAAAGTTCTGATATCTTGAAGTAAGAGATCTGATATTTTGCAAACATTGTTAAGGAAATTTATACCCATTGGCATTTTCCAAGTTTTTTTAATTGCATTCATTTCTGTATTTTGGCTATTATTGAAGAAATAGAGCATATTTTTTCCATTAGGCTACCTTAGGAACTACACCCAAAAAATTAATCACACAAGAAATAATAAAGAATTTCATATTTAGTATTCATAATTTGCCACATCTAAACATAATAGATAAATAGTTTTTTGGGGAAAATGAGTTTTGCTAATGAGAGGGAACTTGAATTCACATATCTCCAGAGTGTTCTAATCACTAACCAGCACCAATTCATCATTTACCTACCAATGTGACATAAATATACTCGAACTTGTCGCCCATTGCGCCATTTATGATCACGGAAGGCTTGTTTTTCAGATGTTGCTCCGAATAGGATGTAAATAAAAGCGTTATTAATGAAATAATCAATCCATAATAAATACAGGGTTACCTATTGAAACAGAAATCAATAAATAGTTCTGTGGAAAAAATTGATTTTGCTGATAAGCGGGACTCGCAACCACGTCTCTAAAGTGCGTAAACGTTATTTGCCGTGTTATGTAGACAATCACAGCATTTACTTTTGTGAATTAATAATATATAACTAGAATATAACAAAATGTTGTTTGGAAAGCATTTCACACAAATAAACGCAAAAAATTAAAAAAAAAGGAAATCTTCCTTACCAGCTGTACCTTAGACGTGTTTACCTTAGATGAAGTGTAACATGTTGGCAGCCATGGTAGGCGATGCATTTTAACGTATCAGGCAGTACTTGTCTTTGTATTATAGGACTAATTTCAGAAATCCATCTGGTATTAATCATTGAATGATGCTTACTGATTGATTATTAGCTTTTCATAATTAACGATTAAGTATTTACTGAGTATCAATCCACTATCAAGCTGTTTTATGTAACGGAAAAATTGTCTTGAGCTGGGTGGAGTCTGACCCACGACCTCCTTATGACATGCCAGGTGCTCTTATAAAGCATCTGATAATTTTTCCTCTATTCTCATCTTCATCTTGTTACACAAAACAGCTTGATAGCGGATACTCAGTAAATCAATGATAAGCTGTGAATACATTTGTCTAAAAAACGATTAAGTAAACTTTCCTTTTGATAAAAAGTACACTTGTTGTGGTATTCGGCCATGTTCCTCTCAGTGTTCGCAAATCGGGTGACCTTGACTCCAAATAGAACATCTCCCCACCAGCGAAGAATTGGGTGATTTCCGTCTTTTCAGATTTTTACACCTCTATTGAGTTGCCAGTTCACCCTTTTATTGCAAACTAACCTACTTATCCGCCCCCCCCCCCCCCCAGGACTCTCTGCAAGTGGTAATCGTGACAGGGCGTCAGCGTTGCAATGCAATTTTCCAGGTCGATGAGTGATTACAATATTATAACGTTGAAGGGCCCCTCTTTGTAATTTCGGCCCCTGTGGATAGACCATCGTCAAGAACTTTGGTGAATTATGATCCGATACCACATATATCGTAGCTCCAAAAATCCAATTTTCAAACTTCTTCAGAGCCCAAACAATAGCATAAGACTCCTTCTCTATTGTGCTCCATCGAACTTGGGTTGGAGTCAGCTTCTGACTGGCAAATGCCACTGGGTATAAATTTCCTTCCCTATCTTTCTGCGACAAACAAGCTCCGACCGCAAAATCGGAAGAATCGCAGTCCAAACCAAATTGTTTTCTACAATCCGGCGTATATCTCACAGGCGCATCGCAAAGCTTGTCATTCAGCGCTTGCAGCGCCCTCTCTTCATTCTCCGCCCATGGTAGCTTCGACGGGACTCTCTTGCCAGTCAATGCCGTCAGTGGTCGCGCAATCTCGGCATAATGCGTGACGTATTCGCGGTAGTAACCGCAAAGGCGAGAATCGGTGCCTACGTAATGAGAATGACTGCCGATTTCCGCGATTCTCCGTGTTAGCAAGCGCGCACATGAGGGTAGCACTGTTCCGCGGTAAGCTAACCTACGCTAATGGTAAGAATATATAGATATGGTCGAAGTCATATGGTAAAGAATCGGACAGATGGCTAATCAAGTACAATAAACTAGAATCTTGCTCAGAGATACAAACGGGAATAATGAATCCTTAAACACGACGAATGCTGTTGAAAATCGAGATTTACGTATGTAAAATTATAATCTTGAATTTATAGTAAGATTCCCATTCACATAACACAGAAATTCTCTAATAATTTGTTAGGGCAGTGTAACTCAGTTCCATATATTGTAAAGGTTTCTACGATTCCAAAATATTATTTATTTAAAAGTGATCTCAGAATTTTTTTCCAATTACTCATGTCATCGTTACGTTGCTGACATATTGACGCAGCCACGTGTCTTGCAGATTCAGTTTGGAATAGATTCGATAGAAACTGAGTTTCGCTTCTGCAAAACATCACACAATACTGCATCATCGTTCAGACTTCTACTTAAAAACAGCAGAAAGTAGACAGAATAGTAAATAATTACTTACGAACAAATCCGCATCAGAATCCAATTTTGAAGCAAGCGGTAAACAGCGTAATAACCTAAACTGCTACGAAGCAAGTAAAAAGCAAAACAGCAGATCGCCAGCGCCAAATAGTACGGCCAAGCGGACGAAAATGTAACTAGGGCTGCTGCCGCTTCATGTCTTGAAATCGGCAGGCATTCCCATTTCGTAGGCAACGCTGAGAACACTCCGTAGTTCCTTTTTACTCATCGGACGGGGCAAATTTTTAATGGCTGCTAGCTTTTCAGGATCCGGCTCTGTCTTCCTGGATCCCACTATGTGGCCTAAATATTTTACTTTCGGCTGAGCAAAGGTGCATTTGTCGATGTTAGCGGTGAATGCAATGTCTTCCAATTCTTGTAGTACTCTATCTAAGTGAATAAGGTGTTCCATCCACGTTTTTGAGAATATGGCCACATCATCTATGTAAGTGCAAGAATACTCCTGGTGTTTGTCCAGTGCCTTACTCACCACTCTTGTGAAACAAGCAGAACTGTTCTTTAACCCAAAGGGTAGAACAGCCCACCTATACTGCCCCTTATATGTGACAAATGCTGTTAACTGCTTACTCTCCTCTGCAAAAGGAATGTGCCAATAGCCACGAACCAGATCTATAGTTGAAATATAGTGGGCCTTCCCCACCTGAGTTATCGGCCCTTCAATGTCCTCTATGGGATAAGAGTCTGTCCCGATGCCAACATTAAGGGCACGGAAATCAATGCATAATCGAAGAGAGCCATCCTTCTTCGCAACACAAACAATGGAATGGGCATGCTCACTGACTGTAGTCTCAATCATTCCTGCTTCGAGAAGCTCCTTTATTTTCATGTCCACCTGCGACCTAAGGGCTTCAGGTACTCGGTAACGGTATACTTTCCTGGGGACAAAATCAGCTTTCAATATAATTTTATGTGGCTCCACTCGAGCCCTGACTGGGGCTCCTGAAAAGAAACGCCGTCTCCTGCCTAAAACAGCATTTAACTGCTGCTGCTGGTAGTCACTCAAACCCATGCAAACCATTCAACTCAATCCTATCGCTGGGGTTCGATTCCCCTCCCCTCTCTCTAAGCTTAGGAGCATAGCTTACTTCTCTAAAGTCAGAGTCATCCTCAAAAATGACTCCTATAGCATTTATTCTAGCCCTGTACTCCCGCAATTTGTTGATATGGACATGTCTCTTATTTCCGCGTTCCATCTCTACTATATAACTGTGTGGAGAATCCTTTCTTGTCACAGTTCCCGGACCCATCCATCTCGAATAAATTTATTATTATCATCGGTGGTCAAGAGCAATACTCTGTCTCCACTTCAAATTGTCTGCGAATAGATTTCCTATTATAATATTCAACATAGGAATACTGCTGACGTTCTGCCATAAGCCCTGCCTCGGCCGCTTCTTTCTCCAGGCGGGGCGGGGGTGGCTCAGTCGGTAGCGCGCCAGGCTCGTAATCTGTAGTTCCCAGGTTCGAGTCCCAGCTGGGTCAGCGTTGAGATTTATCTCCGCAAAATTCTCCGCCCTGCCCACGGTCAGTAGGGGACACCGATGGGTTTGGAAAGGCCGCCGTCCGTCGGATGGGACGTTAAGCCGTGGCCCCGTGTGCGGGAGAGTCATACCCTGTGCACGTTAAAGAACACGCTGGATGGCCTTGACGGGAGACTACCATCTGTCTCCCAACAGCTGTTCCAGTGGGTCCCCTCCCCCAACCTTCTCTGAGCCTTCGGGGTCCATGTGACCTGGCCATTTAGCCCATAGTGTGCAAAAAAGTGCCGCTCAGAGGTAAAACAACCCAACTTTCTCCAGGCTTTCTTTCAAGTTCTGTAGGTAATTCACAGCCGGTTGTGCCAAGCCTAATGGAATATATGTTTCTCCTATCCAGGTAGATTTCAATATACTAAGTGGTCCTACTGGGACTCTACCATAAAGTTTTTAAACGGTGCTACTCTGGTCGTGCAATTAGGGACCTCCAGGTATGCCCAAAGTAAATATGGCATCTGCCGGTCCCATTGTTTAGGTTCTTACCTGATCACATGATTCATCATTTTCTTCAAAACCTGGTTAGTAGTTTATTGCCACCGTACGGTTCCCCCTTTGCACAGTGCTTTCCCCCCCTATGTCGCAATCGTCCACGTTGCCTTCTTGACTTGGACCCCCTATGTCGCAATCGACCGGAAATTGGCCCGTGTTGGTCCACGTTGCCTTCTGAACTTTGACCCCTATGTCGCAATCGACCGGAAATTGACCCCTATGTTACAACCAACCGGAAATTGATTCGTAATTTTCCAACAACCTCGTAAAACCCCAAGGTCACGGTTCTGGCTGTATATAACCGCTGAAAAAGGTTTGACATTTATTCTGAGCCACACGTTATGGACGACGACGACAACTTGGATTTTGGTCATAATTGGGCGAGTGATGTAGACTCCGGCTACGAGAGCGATCCACAACACTTTCGAACGCGTATTCGTCGATTGCTACGTCGACCTGTGATTGTGCCTCCCCCTCCACCGCCACCGCCACCTCCGGCCGTCACTATTAAGATGTTGCCGCGACCTGGGATTGGTGGTCCGATGCTACGGGCTGTTGTCGTGGAGGACACTACGCCGCCGCCACCTACAAGACTACGTGGACCTCTGGTGATGAAGCCGCCCGAAACCTGGCCCCCAGGATTACCGCAGAACATCGTTCAGGCTCTGAGGCGTAAACGACAGAGACGTCTGTAGCCTGTGTGAAGACGTCAAGTGTTTTTGTCTCCAGATACTCGAACTAGTGCAACTATGCAAAATATCTGTATGGTTCTAGATCTCGACGGTTTCCGTGTAAATGGTCGTTTCCTAGTGCGCGAACTTGGATATGCAACTCTGAATGGGAAATGTGGTGTCTACCGTTTCAATCTTCGACATCACCAGCCTTTGTCGGTAAAAGACAGAAGGACAGTCAGCTACGTATCTAAATATGTGCTAGGCCTACCCTTTCGTCCTCTGCCTCGTGAAAAGGTGTGGTCGTTAGATCACGTTCCTAACATCGTGAAATATGCTTACAAACTTGCACGTACTGAAGAAGCTACTGTGGTGGGTTACAAAGGAGGTACTGTGGAAAGAAATCTCTTGGAACAATTAAATCTGCCCAGTGTTAATCTCGAACTTTACGGCTGCCCCAAATATTGTGATCTCCCAAAAGTTTCCAAGTTCGAGTGCGGATATCACACCGGAGAGGACGTCCACTGCTCTTTAGCCGAAACAGCTGCTTTCTTCGGATGGATCGATCGTCGTCGAGAACATGTCCCAACAAACTCTCGCTTATCAGATCGTTCCTGATTGGTCGTCCCAGGTGGCGCGGCTCTCTAGTTAAATAGGGAGCGAGCGCTGTGTTCCACATTGGTCACGATGCAGCCTAGCAATCCGGATGTGTGGTGTCTCGGTGAAGATGTTTACGTTTTACCTACACTGTTCAAAAATAAGTTTTCTGTGCAAGTACGCCGCTACAAGAAATATGAAAATGGTGAACTCGTCTACCCTACACCTGCAGGGGTTAACCTCTCCATACCTGAATGGGAGGCTTTGTGTGCCACGGTCCCCCACATAGAGGATCAAGTGAAAATCGGCCCCGATCAACAGACATGGTACGTGACACATGGTTTACGTGTTTACATGTATCGAACTGTGGATGGTGAACGTTGTGTCGAATTCATCAAAGAATCCGCTGACCAAAGAACTCTACAGTTCCGTGTGGTGAGACATTGTATAACACTGAATGCTTCGCAGTGGTTCACACTGGCTATCCACGTAGACGAAGTGATGCGCATTGTGCATAGTGTGTGCGGGACTCCCAAAGATCACCAACTCCGTACGGCTATTATGGAACATTCACAATAATTCGTCCTTTCCGGCTGGGTCCTGTTTTCGACGGTCCCGATTGTGTTTACCCGCTGCTGATGAATATTTTTCAGCAAGAACTTATGCGTGTGATACCGTTAGATGGACTGCAACCCGAAGAAAAAATACCGACCATCGTAGGGTGGTCTGGTGACTTGGACATTAATGCCTTAGCACAGGTATTTGTGGATACTGCCTGGAAACGAGGTCTGTTGAATTTTGTAGATTCTGGTTTTGTTTGCACTCTAAAATATAACGCTATTGTCGACGAGGCAAAAAATGAAATGTATAAATTAAATAAATAATTGTAACCTTATATAATGTGTCTGTCTTTTCATCCAATGTCATTTTAGTCTTGGTATGGATAGGAGAAAGAAGGTGTTAGCTAGTGTGGGTAGTGTAATCGTGACAGTGTTAACGATAGCAGTGCTTGTATTAGAAATTGTAGCTCCTAGTAAAACTATTCAGTGTGGGGAGTCAAAAGCCTTAGACGACGTATACAAAATTCGTGTGTGTAACTTAACAGTGGACATCAGACAGTTTATAGGTGACGTTCCTACAGTGACAGGTGTTACACTTTCGCTACATCAATGGCAAAACCTGGTGGGGTACGACGTCTGGGTGCAGCAGAAAACAAAACTTTGGAGTCCCATTATTTCGACCCTGAAAGAGGATTCGGTAGTGTAAAAAAGTTAGCTCAGAATACGGGACTGCCACTCAAACTCGTCCGTGAATGGTTAGAAAAGCAACCTGCCTACACGCTACATAAACCTGTTCGCAGAAAGTTCCCCCGTAACAAAGTTTACGTCACAGGGTTAGACGAACAATGGCAAGCCGATCTCATGGTGGTGAAAAATCTAACTCGCTTCAATGACGGGTATCGCTACATATTAACAGTCATCGATGTGTTCTCGAGGTACGGGTGGGCGGTGGCCATGAAGGCTAAAACAGGGAAAGAAATGGTGTTGGCTTTCAAAAAAATCCTTTCCAAGGGTCGGTCCCCAATGAATTTAAATACGGATCAGGGTACGGAGTTTACCAACAGAGTGTTCCAGAAATTCCTGAAAAAGAAAGGTATTCGGTTCTTTGCCACCTACTCTGACAAAAAAGCAGCTTTGGTGGAGAGATGGAATCGTACCCTACGCGAGAGACTGGGGAGATATTATACACGCAATAACACCTACCGCTACCTGGACGTGCTACCGCGTGTTGTACGGGGATACAACGCCACCGTTCACAGTGCACACGATATGGCTCCCAAGGATGTGACCTTGCGCAATGAAGACGTTGTGTGGGTTCGACTCTATCGCAATCCGACCGTAGTAAAAGAAAAACCGGCATTTAAAGTGGGGGACACGGTTCGACTAGCCAGTGTAAAAGTGCCCTTCAAGAAGGCAGGAACGCATTTGTGGACCGAAGAAATATTTATAGTCGACAAGGTGTTACAGCGACAACCCCCAGTGTACGTCATACAGGATTCCGAGGGAGAAGTGTTGAAAGGTACATTCTATAAATTGGAACTTCAAAAAGTGACAGAACCCGAACTTTACACGGTCGAGAAAATAATCGAGCGTAAAGGTCACAAGGCACTGGTCAAATTTCGTGGTTATCCCAAACCTTCCTGGATCCCTAAAAAATGGATAGTTTCTACCTGACCCTACCCTCCACGGCTAGTCAGAATATTTACCCAAACAATTCGCAGACTGATTTCACGGTTCGTCTAGCACAACCCCTAAGACTGAGCGGAAAATGGAAAGTGGGACTAGCAGAAGTTCACTTACCCGTGAGCTGGTACAATGTGGACGGTTCTAATGACACACATGAATATTACGCTCCCACCGAAGAATACAGGAAAATCAAACTTAAACCGGGTAAAATAACTCGAATGGAACTGTTGTCTCTCCTCACCACCCAACTCCCAAAAGAAATAATAGTTTCCTATAACAGCGGTTACTGGGTATTCAAACCGAGTGAGGGATACGGTTTGATGTTTCCTAAAACGAATTTCGGTAAACTTCTGTGTATCGGAGAGGGTGAAGTTGACAACCCTTCCACCAACGATTTGCCAGCAAACTTTGCAATACACCAACGTTCGACATAGATGACGAGTGTTATTTCTACGTGATCCCTCCAGGTAGTTTCCAAGAACGAAAGGTGCCCCACGGACGATACGAAACTGCCGAATCATTATTCGATGCAATGAACCAGATGTTACCCTACAAGCTGAGAAAAGCTTACCGTTTCAAGCAACAGGCAGATCACACCATATTGATGGATACAGACAAGTCGCATTACATTAAATTTCCTCGATCGAACCCCGGATTAGGAGAAATGCTAGGAATTACTAAATTAGATATACCACTGAATAAAGTCCAGGGTGACTATCCCATCGATATGAACAGAGGAATGTATGGTATTTATTTGTATTCAGACCTGATTGCGCCTCAGTTGTTAGGTGATACTCACGGCGAACTGTTGCGTGTCGTGAACCCCGCCGTCAGAACCAGTAATAACGAAGCCATTGTTGCAGTGTATCAGCAACCTGATTACTACCCCCTTGCAAGGAACAGTTTTGAGAGTGTGAGAATCTTCCTTCGTACCGACACTGGAGAACCTCTGCATTTTAAATTCGGTAAAGTTTTAGTCAAGTTACATTTCCGTCATGAGGGTTAAATTCGTTCCCCCTTCTGCAGATGCCTACGTGAGCTACTACAAGAGCCAAACGGGGAAGGGTGTGTTCCGTGGTCCTCGTTATCAGAGAGGCGATGGGTTAGGAAGCATCTTTGCCACTATTGGACGTTTCATCAGCCCTATCGTACGACCTGCGCTGGCTACCCTGCGTAAGGGTGGGCTACGGTTCGTTTCAGAGATGTCCCAGGGGCAAAATTTCAAATCTGCAGCCAAAGCGGGACTCCGTGAAGCGGGTGCCGACCTATTACAACGTGCCAGTTCAAAGCTGCAGGGAGGGAAAGGAATAAAACGCCGCCGTCAGCATCCCAAGGTTCATAAAGTGAAGAGACACTGTACTGTGCAGGACGTGTTTTCATCATGAGCATTCAGAAAATTCACGCTGATTCTGGCGACTGTGCCAATTCAGAACTGGACCTGTTTCTGATCCCTCCCACAGTCTCACAATTAGAAAGAGGCTGCTATGTCACTTATTTACCTGTGGCTTCCTTGGAAGGTAATGCTCCACTTGAATTCATCGTGAAAGGAACAGACGATTACATTGATCTATCCCGATGTCACCTACGTCTCGTCTTGAAAATTGTAAAATCCGATGGTACAGCACCGTCGGAAGTGATTGCTCCCTGCAATCATTTCTTCCATGCCCTCTTCAGCCAGGTAGACGTCTTCCTCAATGATCACCTAGTGAGTGCTTCTCACACCCTGTACCCCTACAGGGCATACCTAGAGACTCTATTGAATTACGGTACCGATGCCACACAAAGCCAGCTCGGCACCTCGCTCTGGTACCTCGACACCCCCGGTAAAATGGAACTGACCAGTCGGGAGAACGAGGGATGGCATCAGCGCAAGGGCTACGTCAAACCAACAGGTATCGAACTCATCTCGTGGATCCACGCCGACCTGTTTAATCAAGATCGTTACCTGCTCAATCAAGTCGACCTGAGACTGCGTTTATTGAGATCCAAACCCGAATTCTGTCTCGTGACAGGTGAAGCGGACCCCTCTTACAAAGTACAGATACACGAAGCTGAATTTTTCGTGCGTAAAGTCAAACCCACTTCGGGTGTCATCCTCGCACACGCTCGCCTGCTGGGTTCGGAGAGTGCCAAGTACCCTCTGCGAAGAACGGATTTACGTATGTTTTCCATTGCTTCGGGACTGACGAGTGTGAACCGTGACAATTTATTTCTAGGTCAGCTCCCCATACGTTTGGTACTGGGTATGGTGGAAAGCACCAGCCTGAATGGATCGTACGAAAAAAATCCCTTCGACTTCCAACATTTCGACTTAAACTACATCAGCCTTCACATTGACAGCGATCACCAGTCCTACACTCCCGACTTTGCGAATGGGCGCTATCTCCACTGTTACCAAGGATTATTGGAAGCTGTGGATGCCTGGAAATCCGATAGTGGTATTAACTTATCGCGAAAAGCCTATGGAGAAGGTTTTACATTGTTTGGATTCCAATTGACCCCCGAGCAACGTGAATGCAATCAAGTGTTTTCTTTAATAAAGAGTGGGAGTGTGAGAGTCGAATTAAAGTTTGCCAAACCGCTACCCGCATCGGTCACTGTGATCCTGTATGCCGAATACCAGAATTTGCTGGAAATCCCATTGGATCGTAAAGTCCTGTTTGACTACAGCTCATGAATACCTATCAGCTAGAATCCATTCTTTCGATGTTACCCACAAGTCTCGGTGTGTTCCCCCGTGACAGACTACCTCGCAGAATCAATCAACCAGAAGCCTTGTTTATCTACAATACCGATCCGTCCTCCATGCCTGGAGCCCACTGGATAGCAGTTTACAAGAAAGGAATGCACGTGGATCATTTTGACCCCCTAGGTACGAGTCCCGATGTCGCCATGCAAGAATACTACAGTCGACTAGGCATATGTCACGTCTTACATCCTTCGATACCTCTGCAGGACCCCCTGGGAGACACTTGCGGTGCTCACTGTCTGTATTTCCTGTTTAAAAGAGCGTGTGGTTCGACTCTTCCCACAGTACTGCATCGTGATTACACGTGTCGAGTAGACTTTAATGACTGCATGGTGTTGCGATGGCTCTCCGAACTCCTTCAAATATTATAATTGCTGCTCCTTCACAGTGTGGAAAGACGACTTTCACTCTGAAACTCATCAGAGAAGCAGCTCAAGATTCGAACCCCCACCCCAACGTGTCGTTTACTGCTATGGGGAGTGGCAGCCTGCCTTTGAACCCTTCAAGAAAACGGTGGAATTTTATGAAGGACTACCTACGGATCTGGAATTTGATCCCCTCAGACCTACACTTCTGGTACTGGATGACTTGATGGAACAGTCTGTAGCCAGCGAACGCATATCACAATTGTTTATTCGTGGTGGTCATCATAAAAATATCACGATTGTCCTGATCTTACAAAATCTGTTTTTAAAGGGAAGACATTCGAGGACTATATCACTCAATGCTCACTACATGTTTTTATTTCGCAACTGTCGGGATGCTTCACAAATAACCCACCTGGCAAGACAAGTGTACCCCCATCAATCTAAACTCCTGACGGATGCTTATAGACTGGCTACACAAGCAACCTGTGGCTATTTGTGTGTTGACCTTCATCCCAGAACGTTAGATAGTGAAAGGCTCCGTGCAAAGATTCTTCCATCAGAAGAGCCCGAAATACTTTACGTTCCAAATGAAAGTTAAATCTCTAGGTCTGTTCCTTCAGTGCTTACCGAAACTAGGGGGAAAGCAGCGTACAGCTCTGATGAAGCACATCTCCGACCCCCAGATGTATGCTCTATGTGAAGTGTGTTCCAATTTCTTAAAAGGCAATATACCTGTCTCCCATCGAGTATTAAAGAATTTACGCCAGCACACGACAGTCATAAGGAGTCTAGCGTCGAAACGTGCATCTTTACGCCACAAGAAGCATCTCCTGCAGCGTGGTTCAGGGTTCATTATACCACTATTGACTGCTGCCCTCCCCCTACTGGTCTCGTTATTTAGAAAAAAATGATTTCAGTGAAAGCAGTGCAGAGGAGAAACATAAGAAAAAAAGTGTGTGATTTAGACTCAGAGATGAAGAAAATATTAGAGTCTGGTGATGCTGACGATAAGTCTGAAAAGTATCTGACTGCTTTGAAAAATTATTTGTTATTCTCAAAACAGCTTGACACTCCACAGGAAGTAAAAGTCAACATTCCCAGAAATCATATAGCTGAAGAGCGGCCCCCAAAAGACATTGCTGTTCCCATCCGACGTAAGAAAAGAAAATTATCCGAGTGGACGGCGTATTGAAAATATCTGTAAAAAACTTTCCACGACTTGTGTGCTTGAAGACTTGTGTTAAAAAACCATGTATTAAAAATCTGTATCCAATAAAAGAAAGTAAAACTCATAATTTGCCTTTTGCCATTTTTACGTCTCTTCCCATTCAATGTTTTCACACTGATGGTTCATTCAATGCTTGAAATCCGGAAGTGATCTGCACTCAGATGTACGCGCGCTGCTACACTCAGTAGTACAGCAGAGGGCGTTAGTGTCGGGGGTAATGAGAATGCTGTTGCAGCAGCGAGACTTGGAGTTCGCACTGTGCAGATCACTGATAAGACTTATGGTGCACCTGAAAAACAAAGTTACCTCTTGCTTTCTCCCACCATAGTGTCTTCCAGTGCTGAGAAATAAAGAGACGGATTTTTTGAAACCTTTTTTATTAAAAAATTCACATGACAGATCCACTGTTGGTTTCACATGACTTATCCGCTGTTGGTTTCACATGACATATCCACTGTTGGTTTCACATATCCAATGCTGGACAGTAACATATTGTAGGTTTCAAAAATACAAGCTTCAAAAACTGCTGACGACGCCGAGTGCGAGGGCATTACGCGTGATAAATTAAAGTCCACTAAGGGCACTGAAATAATAATTAAAGTCCCCTAAGGACACTGAAATAATTAAAGTAGGAACATTGAAATATTTAAAGTCCACTAAGGACACTGAAATAATAACTAAAGTCCCCTAAGGGCACTGAAATAAAGATTAAGATCCATTAAGGATATTGAAATAAAAGGCGTGCAGTGAAATAATAAATAAAGGTGTAATAAATAAGTTGAAAACTGTACAATGTAATAAATAAAGGTGTAATATGAAATAAATAAGTTGAAAACTGTACAATGAAATAAATAAAGTTGTAATATAAAATAAAGGTGTAATATGAAATAAATAAGTTGAAAACTGTACAATGAAATAAATAAAGTTGTAATATAAAATAAATAAAGGTGTAATATGAAATAAATAAGTTGAAAACTGTATAATGAAATAAATAAAGGTGTAATGTGAAATAAATAAGTTGAACACTGTACATTTACTCATCCATGAGTTGGATAAGGGTATCCAGACCCAGGTCATTGTAACCATAAGGTACAGTGAGAGTCGAACCCGGGCTGAGATACCGCTTATCTAGGTTAGCCTTAAACCTTTTCACCATGGGCTTATTCGTAAGTGACCCATCCACTTTATTACGAATTACATTGAAAGGGACTTCGAAGGTCTCACTGGTTGGGGAGTTCCCTAGCACCATGGATTTCAGTAGTTCAAAATTGTATGTGCACCAGTTTTTCTTCGTGAGTGATATGCCCTTGGCGCGAAGAATTTCATCCCCGTTGCTCAGCCGAAGGGCATAACTTTTTGCTCCGGCGCTGACATAGTCAGTGATGTGTACACCGGAGCCGTACTTTGAAGAAATTTCATCTACGAGACCTCCGAGAAAGGGATGTTGTGGTGGTGTGTAGGTGTCGCGAGGAGACGTTGTATAAATTACTGAATCCGTGTCAGAATACATTGCACGACTGTCTAATTTTGATAGAAGCTCGTACAGTTTTAGTCTGGTGTGACTCGTCACCATTGCGGCGAGAATCAGGCTTCCACGGGTGTTCGCTGGAGTGGCAGACTCCGCCGGCTTGTGCGTGACAAGCACAGCCTGATCACTGATAACAGCGACGTCGGTGATGACTAGCGATGCGTCCGTCAAGAGCTCCATGTACTTGACAGGACAACTCACAATGGTCGTCTGGGTTCGACTCATGTTCTGCGCATGCTTCCCCCATGACGAATTAAGCGAGACCTTGGAAAGTGTACGCTTAAGGTTGTTTTTTTCAACTTCCGAGGGGAGGATCCGAACCCCCTCCGCCTGGAAGAAGGCCTCACAGAAGGCTTCCTTTTGCTCCTCGGTCTGCACGTCAGGGGGAAACCCGGAGTAGCGCTGCTTCAGCCCCAGAAAAGTATCTATGTACCCAGCATATACACCTCCCTTTTTTGTTGCGGGATCATATTGCAGGATGGTGTTAAAATGCCACACGTCGTGGAATTGAAGAAGTTTGTATCCAGCACGCATCGCAGCGTAAATTTCGAACGTTGGCCAAGATCCTGTCAATGCGCGCTGGTTCACGGTGTGCTGACAAGGGGGTGCCAGCTGACCATCTGCACAGCTCCTGCAAAGGGGGAAAAGCAGCTTCCCATTACACCTGTAGGGCAGTACAGGGATGAACAAATCGTCGGGGGCTAACAGTGTGGCGTGTGCAATGCCAAAATAGTGGTCGAGGTCCGTGGCGAAATCAGAGGTGATCCGAACCGGGTGACCTTTACCGAATGGAGCCTTCTTGCAAACATAAGGGTACAGGCTGTTGTAATCAACGTAGTTAAGGCTACATCCTAGGTCCGCCGATGCAAAGATGGAAAACACCTCCACGCGCCCTCCGTAGAGGTAGTCACGGGCCCCTATATGCCTGATAGGCTCGACGGATTTATAAATTAATGCGACGGGTGAGTTTTTGCGCATCAACTCGTCGAATTCGTGCTCCCACATGATTTTGCATGTGTACCCGTTCATCAGCACTTTCCAGGTCTCAAGACAATCCATGGTCCGGGTGTTTAGCAGACCAAATGGCTTTCTCATGCGCTGATCTATTTTTTCAGGGTTGAAACATTTCAAGCAGTGATGATAGTAACACCCTAAAAATTCGTAATAACAACGGGTACTGTGGCACACGCCGTCTAATTTGTACTGCCCTATCTTATACTCACCTCCGGGTGATCGCGCAGTTTGAATTTCGATATTGTCCTTGGAAGCCTCATACTCTAACCATGCGAGAGCTTTCAAGGACTGCCGGTCGTTACTCGGCGAATACCCTTGGGCGGGACACACACCGAGGGTATTCTTTTGCAGAAACTTCCCACGGAAAATGCGAAGACAAGCGCCGGCAATAGTCAGGTCACGTGCAAATGGGTCTACGCCTGTGAGATTTAAAACTTCCTCACGGAAAGCTTGGGCGCCTCGCCGCAACAACTCTGTATCTGCCTTGCAGTAATACAGAAGCTGCTGTTGAAAATCCCAGGGTTCAAGGCTTGCTGCGGCATACCACTCGTTGAATACTGACAGAGTTTCAGGCTCCATGTCTTCCGGCTGGAAAAAAAGCCAATCAGGGATGGGTCCTGCATACTGTAGATTTTCCTCCTTCACGAATTTAAAGGGGAAAAAGCCTTTCACCGTCTCCAAGTTGAAGGTCTTCGTGAATGATCGAAGAGGAGCCTGAATAAAGGACAATGTGTCAATGAACCTTATTTTAAGGCCAGGTAAAAAGATACCTAAAATCTTGGATCCATCGAACACGAGATCCGGTTTTAAATATTTTCTGTACAGGTAACTAATGATGAACATGCCGTCAAAGCCTTTCAGATTATGTGCGAGGACTGTGGCGTCCTTGAATCGTTGAACCCCAGGACGTTCTTTGGTGAGAATCCAATCCATAAAGGCGTCCGTTTCCGGGAATGAAGCATAGACCCACTCGTCGTCCACTTGGTATGTGACCACACATAGTATCGGTTTTAGCAACCCGTCGGCACACTGCACAGTCTCTACTGTTTTTAAGTCTGACCGACAGGGTCAATTTTGCAGGACTCGACGAATTTTAAGGTGTCAGCCTTGCAAACGTGCTTTTTCAGGGGATCGTAAATGCTAATGCACTTAACACAGCGATGCCGTGTCTGACATGCCTTCAGCAGGTGCGCCTGAAAGCATTCAGCCCCGTGCAAATACACACAGCATACCGTGCAAAGCAACAGCTCCCCTGCATGAAGCACATCGACTGACAGGCACCTGTTGCAGGTTCCCTTGCAAACGTGTCCCTCTGTATTTAACCCCTTTAAGCAAATGTGACAGAACTGCCTAACCCCAAAAAACCCTGATGGTTTAGTAATCACGTCATAATGCCCTGCACTAAACAACAAATAAAGGTTGTCCCCACCTTCGGGACCAATGAAGATGGGAAGGAAGGCGTCGTCAGCAGAATATACTACAATCCTGAACTGTGTCAGGTGAGCTTGAAAGAGACGGACTTCTGGGAGTCCACAAGGACCCTCGGGAATACCCGCATCCAAGTGAAGTTGACGGGCTAATTTTGCCTGCTGTGTGCACCGGTAGTCCCAGATCTGCACATAAGTGTTCGGCAGGCCTTTATTTTTTAAGCAAAGCTCTCGTGCGACGACGAGAGCTCTTGCAAGGCAGATCTGGTCCACATTGACAATTTTTGTGAGAGTCTTCTTATTGTGGATGAAAGACTGGACATCCACGAGGCTGCGCTTCTCAGGTCCTGCACGTCTCCCAATACCTCCACCGCTGCCGACCCTATCCAGGTCAGCACAGACAAAGTCGAACTCCAATTCGCTCCCGGGACCGAGAGACTCATTTGACTGCACTACTTTGTCTAGTGCAGCCATGAATCTCTCCCCCGTCAGGGCATTACGCCGAATTAGGGCCAAGTTGACGGGGTTTTTCAAATCCCGGGAGCGTAAACATAGCCGAACATGACTATACTCCCCTGTGGGGACGACTTCAGCCAACATTTTCTCATGTAGGTCGTGTAGGACCGGGAGGAAATTATAAGGTTCCACATTCTCCATACCTCCAAGTCGCACACTTGTAGAGACGAATTCTGTCTTGAATTTTGTCGAGTTGTACCGCCGAGTGTGCGACACTGTGAAGTGGGGAGACTCTGTACAGCTGACAGGAACGTTGGAGAATCCACTGACAGGAACGTTGGAGAATGCGGACCTAGAGAGATAATTTATTTTTCAGAATATGCAGTACTTTACATGTTTTTTTTTTTATCTTAGAACAGAAAATGAAAAACCAATATGCTTCAGTTTGCTAACTTGATCAAAAAATCTAACTAAAGTTTGAAAATTATCATTTAGAATAAAAATGACAGGGTAGAAACAAATACATTGAATTGAACAGTTGTAATAAAAGCACACTTGAGCAAAAATCTAACTAACGTTTGAAAATTATTATTTAGAATAAAATGACTTTACTAGTTAGAAAAACAGAAACAAATATAAAACTCTATATTGAACGTTAGTATGTGGTTCAGTTGAGCGCCTTAAGGGCAACATTAAATAAAATTACATTTACCTGGTAGCGGTACCAGCGGCGATAGTGAATGGTGTATGGTTATGTCGGACTAGACAAAGTAGTGCAGTCAAATGAGTCTCTCGATAGTGAATGGTTATGTCGGAGGAGACGGGAACACAAACGCTGGAGGGTCCGGCACCAGTGGAAGGGATAGACCTGGATAGATAATTTAGTCTCAGAATATGCCGTACTTTACATGTTTTTTATCTTAGAACAGAAAACGAAAAGGTAACATGCTTCAGTTTGCTAACTTGATCAAAAAAAAAAAAAACTAAAGTTTGAAAATTATCATTTCGAATAAAATGACTTGGTAGAAACAAATATAAAACTCTATATTGAACGTTAGTAAACGGTTCAGTTGAGCACCTTAAGGGCAGCATTAAATAAAATTACATTTACTTCACACAGCTTGATCAAAAAACTAACTAAAGTTTGAAAATTAACATTTAGAATAAAATGACAGGGTAGAAACAAATATAAAACTCTATATTGTGCGTTAGTAAGTGATTCAGTTGAACACATTAATATAAAAAAAAAAAATAAATACCCCCTCAAGCAGCTGCTTGCCACAGAGGTCTGACAGGAGCCTGTCAGTTTAATATGCCACAGTAGGAGATCTGAGAGGATGGCAGGACCTCAGCAGAAAAACGACACACACATCCATGCCTAAATCCGGGGCTCGAACCCAGGTCCCTTAGATCAGTAGCCAAGCGTGCTAACCACTCGGCCACGGGACGGCTAGAACACATTAAGGACAGCATTAAAGGACAGCATTAAATAAAATTTCATTTACCCAGTAGCGACGGAGGTATCAGCAGAGAACAAGGACGTGACGTCAGATGAGGCAGGAGCGTCGGAGGAGCTAGCAGGACCGGCTGAAACTCTCTTGACAGCCGCATCCATCACGGTGCCTGCGTTAATGAGATCGGTGGTTGCATTGTGAGACCTAGAAAGATAATTTGGTCTCAGACTATGCAGTACTGTACGTGTTTTTATCTTAGAACAGAAAATGAAAAGGCAACATTGCTAGCTTGATCAAAAAATCTAATATTTAACTAAAGTTTGAAAATTATCATTTAGAATAAAATGACTTTACTAGTTAGAAAAATCTATATTGAACTGAACAGTTGTAATAAAAGCACACTTTACTAGTTTGAACAAAAACCTAACTAAAGTTTGAAAATTATCGTTTAGAATAAAATGACTTTACAGGGTAGAAAAACAGAAACAAATCTATATTGTACGTTGGTAAGAGATTCAATAGAGCACCTTAAGGACAATATTAAATAAAATTACATTTACTTCACACTTTGCTAGCTTGATCAAAAAAATCTAATATTTAACTAAAGTTTGAAAATTATCGTTTAGAATAAAACTCTATATTGTACGTTAGTAAGTGATTCAATTGAGCGCCTTAAGGGCAACATTAAATAAAATTACATTTACCTAGTTGCAGTTGAAGGTACGACGGGGACGTAGGGATTTCCCATAACCGCTGCGACAGTGGACTGGCGACGCTTCTTGAGGGAAAGTTTCGATGTCCTTTGCCTTAATTCCCTGCCTCCCTGTTGGAGTATGCAGATACGTTTCGATGATGTAGGAAGCTCAGGTGTAGGAGGTCTTTTGGCTGTCGCCTTTAGAGTGCGCACTGCCGTGAGTAGCTCTTCAAAGCAGTCGGCATCAGTGGAAGGACCAGCATCAGACCTTCCCCGAAATTAACGTGGAGGTACGCTAGCGATGGAATGATTTTTTTTTTTTCGATTAAACCCATCTAGAGTAAACCGATTTATTACGAGCGCTGGATGATTTTAATAAAGGTAAGTGAGAGTTTTTATTTACTAGGGGATCGATTAACGGGGTTGGAAAAAATAAATACCAGAATTTTAATAAAAGGGAATCGTTTAGCAGTCCTGGCAAAATGAATAGCAAAAGATTTTTAATAGAGGTAACTTTTAATAGAAAGGGTTTTAATTAATAAGAATACAACTTTGAGAGTTGAATTTTACAATTGAGACTTGTGTCATCCTTTTCTGTGGAATTATTCTGAGACTTGTAATCCGAGGGAAGGAGGGGGCTTAAAATATAGGTAGGTCTTAAAATGTAGGTCAACCAGGAGGGTCTGCAAAATCCAGGGCTTAAAATATAGGTGAGACTGAAATAAAGAAAAATCGAGACTATTCGAGAAGGGGAGCTTAAAATATAGCTCAACCAGAGGGTTTTGCAAAAACGAGGTTTTAAAATAAAAAGTGAGTCTGAAATAAAGAAAAATCGAGACTATTCGAGAAGGAGGACTTAAAATATAGCTCAACCAGATGGTTTTGCAAAAACGAGGTTTTAAAATAAAAAGTGAGTCTGAAATAAAGAAAAATCGAGACTATTCGAGAAGGAGGACTTAAAATTAGAGTTAAAAACTAGATAGCACAAGGGGTTAAAAGGGAAAGGAATTTTTAATTATGAATTATTAATTATGAATTATTAATACCACGACAGTTGCTACGCCAGGGTCAATTTCCTGTTGATTGCAACATAGGGGTCAAAGTTCAGAAGGCAACGTGGCCCCGCACAGGTCAATTTCCGGTCGATTGCGACATAGGGGGTCCAAGTCAAGAAGGCAACGTGGACGATTGCGACATAGGGGGGGAAAGCACTGTGCAAAGGGGGAACCGTACGGTGGCAATAAACTACTCTGGTTCCACCGTTCACAGAGTCCGTTCGCTTCAGGGTGCCCGGGGTTGACCACCGTGGGGTCATATCTTCCTTTAAGCCAGGCCAGAAAAAGGAATATTTCACCCTCTCTATACTCTTCCTTATTCCCAGGTGGGATCCAAACACCTGCTCATGTGCTAGTTCTAGGATACTTCTACATCTGGTCCGGAGAACCACCAGTTGTATCAACGTGGGGAAGATCCAATTACTTTTAAAAACTCCGGGGTCAGTTGAGAGGTAAAGTTCGAACCCCCATCAATGGCTATTATTTTAGGTATGCCCGTCCTCCTAAATATATCCAGTAGGGCTTTACAGGTAGCCTTTGCAGTCACAGACATCAAACAAACAGCTTCCAGCCATCTTGTGCACTGATCTACTAAACAGAGTAGGAATTTATGACCTTTTGCTGAAGCGGGGTTAATAGGTCCAATTATATCGACGTTCACCACCTGAAAGGGGGCCTGCGGCCTGGCCACAGGTGCGATAGGAACCCTATCCTTTAGTTTTACTGGAGCCTTGTGTTGACATTTAACACAGGTATTACAAAACTCTGTCATATCTTTCTTAAAACCAGGCCAGAAAAAGGAATATTTCACCCTCTCTATACTCTTCCTTATTCCCAGGTGGGATCCAAACACCTGCTCATGTGCTAGTTCTAGGATACTTCTACGTCTGGTCCGGGGAACCACCAGTTGTATCACCTTGTTGCCTGTAATCTTATCGACCCTGTATAACAATTTGTCCTTTATCACGTATTGGCCTTTCCTTTATTTGGCCTGCTCTCATGCATCTATCAGAGTAGGGCAGTTTCGCTGTTCCTTCTTGAAAAATTCGTCTAAGCCAGTTCCCCCTCCTTCTCTTTTTTTTTTCGTTCCCAGTGGACAAGCAGCTTCAATGTCGGATTTGCGGCACACAGCGAAAGAACGAAGAAGAGAAAGATTCCAAAGAATAAGAGAAGAAAAAGGAAATGCATTTCTTTACGTAAATCTGTTTGCCTGTCTTTTCTACCGTGAACATGAAGCAGTCTACTAATTTCCAAAAAAAAAATCCGTTCCAAATCTGTTATCGTTCTCACAGTGCATTCGTCCACTCACACACAGAAGAGAACACATGCGCTTACACAGCGCATATGCTTTGTTCTCTTTTTTGTGTGAAGAGACCTTGTTTGTTTTCCTTAATGGGGTGTTCCGCTAACGTATCAACAAAGCATCTCCTAAGCATATAGCACTGTGACAAGCTCCAAGCAGCAGTGAGAGAAGCTTGTCAATACAGTCATACTTCTCTCTAACTCACACACGCATGCGTACACCCACACACGCACAAACAGGCCTCATTCCGCGGTTGGACAAATCGTTACATATCCCCTCCTTTAAAATGGTAACAGAGAGACATCCCAAGAGAAGAAGCAACTAGGGAGCAAGGAGAGAAGAGCACAACTAGACACGAGGAGCAGAGGAAGATGAGGAGCTGAAGGTCAGAGGCAATGGGTGGTGACAACGCTGGCTCGCAACGTGTGAGGTGATGTGGAGCACACGCGATGAATTCGACGGATGACAACTGAAAATCCCAACGAACATCAGTCCAGGTTTGGTAACGCACTTAGAGATGGAGGAAACTGGAGCAGGACCCGATGAATAACGAGTCTCACCATTATTTCTCTGCCTGTGTTCTGCATCGTAGTAGAGGAATTCACTTTGCCTTGTGTGGAGGAAGTCACTCCTTCCTCAATTTATTTGCCTTTTTATTTTTCCTCTCCAAGTGTTTCTTCTTTTCCAAGTTCTTTCGGTCTATCTTCTTATCATCCTTTGCATCATGTAAGGGTCAGTCGGCGTCGCAGCTCGTCATTTTTTTTTTTATAAACATAAAAATAGAAAGATCAAATTCCACTTTTTTTTTCTTGTCCTCATGTTTCGGCGATTCGAAGTCTGGAAAAACAGGAATGCAAAGGAAAGGAATTTATTATGTCAGTATAGTGAAAATGTCATCTTTCGATTTGTTTCGGAAATTTTTTTTGCATTTGAAGGATTTTTTTAATTTTAAATGACCTAACGCTGTAAGAAATCAACAGAATATGCTTCTAATTCAAGCATTTAAGTTTTTATTTTCAGGTTTTTATCTACTTTAGGATTATTGTCATTTCACAATAAATTAGCCATTTCTAAGCGTATTTGGGAAATATTTATTTTCTTCACTCTTACATCCTTTACCATTTACTTTATCTCCTACATGTAGGACAGAGAAGAATCTTAGACTCTATTCCTAGTTTGTACAGACTTTCTCATACAAGGTCACAAGCGCTTATTAATTTAACTTATCAACTTTATAAACTAAGACACGTTTATTTATGTAAAATATTAATATTTTTATTATGAATATACATTGGATACCAAACATTTTATCAACTTGTGATATGAGAAGAGGAAAACATAAATATGATGGCCCTTGTCATATAAAAATATATTAGGAATTCATTTTGTATACATAGCACCAAAATTGTATTACAGCTTAGATCTAAATACAAGAATGGAAGTCAGTCTATCAAACGTTAAAGAAAAAGTTCGGAATTTATTTTCATGTTAAAGAATTCTGAAGAAATGTTCAGATTGTAACATTATGTAGCTGTTTTGTATAGTGAAAGTTTTTAAAATGACTATATTTATATTGTGTTGAATTAAGATGTAAGGCTATAAAATATAAATGTAGAAATTGATATTGAAACCGACGCGTACTTTGATACTCCTTGGTTTCTATAGGAACTGTTTATTATTTTTTTTCTGAAAATACGTTGCTCTATTTGTTACGAAACTGATGGTTAAATTTCAGTGAATGTTTTTTGTGCTTTCTTATTTTGTTTCATTTTATGCATCATTACTATTATTGAAGTCATAATTAAAAAGAACATGGCCTATTACTGTAAAACAAGAGTCACTGCTGACCACCCCTCAAATAGAGCTAACATACAAATTTTGCTGGAATAGTAGCTAGCTGCATAAACCACTATGCCAATTTATGCAATTTTTCTCTGTCTATTAGTGAACTATATATTATATAAATAATATTTCTACTTTTTTACTTTTTTCTCAGGTCGGTTCAAATTCAATTTTTGTCTAATGATTAAACAAGGGCATTTATAGAGATCGCCAGGTTCAAAGATTTCATTGTAATATACTTTTTATCGACATTGTAAAACATTCGCAACGAGTTTCTGTTGGTGGAGACTCTCTTTTTGGAGATTGTTGATAAACTTAATTGTAGTTGAATTATCTTTATCAATTAGATTTTTTAACAAAACAACATCTTATACTTCTTATACCAGCGATTCTCAAGCTATTCCAGTCGCGGACCCCTTACAGCTGATGGAATTTTTCTTCGGCCCTCCTACCTTATCATTAATGATATTTTTTGCGGAACCCCTTTTACTCTTGAAAGAATTTGTCACACAGACCCTTATCATTGGCGGAATTTGTTCCACACATCCTTTTACCGTAATTAAGGAAAAAATATTCTCACAACAGAATTCAGCCCAGGGTTTCCCAAACTTTATATTGTTGGGGACTTTTTGTTTTAATACCTTTTTTTGCCGCCTAAAATATAAAAGGGTATAAAAAAAATAAAAAACAAAAACGAATAAATTTTCACTTCAAATTATTTAAAGGAAGAGCTAATAAATTCTATCATTATTTAACTTTTCGTAGTTTTAAAAAAAATCGAATTATTCGAGTTTCAGTTTTAACAACGTGCATGAGCCTTTCCAATCACAGCCCTGGAAATAAAGTTTTTGATAATTGCTGCCAGGAATGGCCAAGTTGATCGCTATCTGTAACAATTGAATTACATTGTTGCTGCTTTACCTCTGAACATCACGTTTTCTGCACAAATGACCAGGTCACAAAGACCCCAAGGGCTCAGAGAAGGTTGAGGGACGGGGACCCACGGAATGGCTGTTCGGAGGTAGATGGAAGCCTGCCGTCAAGGCCATCCAAGCGTGTCCTTTAATGTGCACAGAGTAAGGCTCTCCTGCATACTGGGATATTGCTCAACGTCCTATCCGACAGACCGCGCCCTTTCCAAGGTCAAAGATGAGCCTTTTCTCACCGAGGATAGAATGAAGGTTAGCGGAGAAAAATCTCAACTCTGGCACAGTTGGAACTCGAACTTTGTAAATGCAGATTACGAGGCTGGTCCGCTACTGACTTAGCTAACCCCGCTCAAATAAATTAGGCAATAAAATCTTTCAAAGAAATGTGTTTTAAATTTTTGGAAATATAGATATTCTGAAACACTCTGGTATTAAAAACGGAATGCATTAAATTTTCAGTTAATAGGTTTAGTTAGCTTCAGGAAGCACAGATATTAATCAACAAAAACATCCGCTGGTAACATTAAAAGTCGAACATTTAAAATATTTAGAAACCTCTACTAAAATCCTACAGATCCTCAATCATTTCCGATATAAATACATTCCTGAAATATTTTTAAAAGAGAAAGATCCCTTTCTAATTTATGACAAAAATTATCGACAGAAAAAAAATCCCTATTCTTCAGCCATATCATATCACAATATCGATATCGCCTTACATTTTTTTTTTTGTGCTGAAGGCTCTTTTTATTCGGTTTATATAACGTTATCTTTCCTTTAATCACACAAATGCTTTTCGTTTTCATGTTCCTTCGGCTTTTACTCAGAAAAATACCAGCCACAAGAACGCTGTGCGTAAGGGAAGTTTTCTTTCGAAGAATTGCCGGGTATGTCGTAGTTCAATGTTTCCTCGTTTGACAAGTCGACCAGGAAGAGAGAAAAAATGATGAAAAAGAAAAGAAAGAGGAGTTTAAAGATAAGTAAAGAGCTAGAGAGTAAAACGAGAACATTCATTGAGGAATAGAGAGAAGTAAAAGAATATGCCGTTAAATATAGATTTTTGTTTTACTTAATCTCCAGGGTGATGAAAAGATCATATGAAGTCAATGAAATTAAAATAATGAAGAGTTCATATATCGTTTTAAATATTTGTTTTCCATTTTGAATAATCTATAAAAAAATTCAATTCCAATACGCTAGTTTTGATGGAGCAAGTTTTTGTGTTTGCTCCATTACCGTTGGCTCAGTGCAGCTACTTGTCAAAGGGACTTGGGATCAGATATGGAGGTTTATTTTCTGTGTTTCCGCTGAGGTCTCGCCTTCCTTACAAGTCTTCTCTATGGTGCATTATACTGACAGGTTCCTCTCAGACCTCTGCAGAAAGCAGCTGATTGAGGGATTTTTTTTTATCTCGTTTACAAGAAAAACGAGATAAAGTTTACATTTTTCCGTCTGTCTGTAGACATTCAACGTTTTTTGCTTTTCGAGAAAAATTAGAATTTCCTTTTGAGTTGGATAGGTATTAATGAAATATTTTCATTCGCACTTTCCGAATCTCGAAAAAGCTTAATTTACACCCTCTAACTGTGAAAAATAATTGAAAATTGCAAAATATTTTAAAAAATATTGCAAAAGATGAATTTATCTTAGAAATTTTAAATTTTGATGGTGGAATCTGAAGGTCATGCGGTTTGCATTGAGAATTGTAAGTTGCCCCTTAGCCCCACGGAGGCGGTGAGCAGGAAAACGCAATTTGTTCTAAGATAATATTATTTGTTTTTAGGGAATTAGTAAAAATTATTTTTGGAGTTGGATAGGTATTGATGAAGTATTACGATTCGTACTTTCAGAATCTTCCAAAAGTTTAAATTGTGGCCTCTAAAAAAAATTGAAAATTGCAAAATTTTTAATGCATATTGCAAAAGATGTATATGTTCTCCCAGGGGTGGGAAATGAAACTTATATTTGTTTTAATTGGAAAATTCTTTTTTAGTTGGATAGGAACTAATGAAATGTTTTAATTCTTATTCGTTAAATCGTTAGGTAATTTTTATTTACATCGTTAGAGGACATTAAATATCAAAAAGGTGAAACTTTTTCGAATTTTGCAAGTGATCTGTTTATGGTAGAAATTTGAAATTTTCCTTGTAGAATGTCAAAAACGTTCTACTGACAGCAATAACCCTCCCCACCCACTTTCTCAGAGGGTTGTGAGAAAAGCAATATTTCCAATTTAAAAGGGATATGGGTTCGAGCCCCAGGTAAGGCATGGATATTTGTAATTGGTTTCCTGGTGAGGTTCCACCAACCTCATAGACTGTCTACTATGGAGTATTAAACTGATAGGCACCTGTCAGACCTCTGTGGCAAACAGCTGCTTGAACGAATATTATTGTTTATTAGCAAGGAATAAAAGGAAAATAGTTTTATATTTTGTAAGTACTAATATAATACTACTATATGTACTTTTCCCAATTATCTATTGGTTTGAATTAATTTTTTTAAAGAATGCAAAAGTTGGCACACTTCATTCTCTCTGAAAACGAGATTCCCATATTCGACAGAGGTGATATGTGTTCTTCCAGCTTATTATTATTTAAAGTAAATATTTTTTTAACCTTTAGCAAGAAATAAAACTGAAGTTGTCATATTAACCTGGAAGTCATCGCATTACTTTTGACAGCATATTAGTCCTTGTCGGTCTTTTGTCCGTCTCGCTATTTGTCGTTTCGGTTAAACGCTCATTCACTGAAATATTTTGACTTAATATTTTTTTTATTTTTGTCTCATTTTCATAATTACATGTACACATATTTCGAAAAAAAAAATCAAATATAACATTGAATAAAAAATATATTTACCCATCAAGCAGCTCTTGACACAGAGTTTTGACAAGAGCCTATCAGTTTACTACGCCATTGGAAATATCTGTGAGGTTGAGTTGTTTTGCCTCTGAGCGGCACTTTTTTGGGTACAATGGGCTAAATATCCAGGTCAAAAGGACCGTGTGGTTCAGAGAAGGGGACCCACTGCACAGCTGCTAGGAGACAGATAGTGCTAGGAGATAGATCACGAAGCCTTCCATCAAGGCCATCCTGCGTGTTCCTTAAAGTGGACAAGGAATGGCTCTATCGCACACGGGGCTATACCCGTCTAACGAACGGCGGCCTATCCAAGCCCATCGGTGTCCCCTACTGACAGAGGGCAGAGTTGGCAGTTTTGCGGAGATAAATATCAACGCTGGCCCAACCAGGACTCGAACTTGGGAACTGCAGATTATGAGCGTGAAGCGCTACCGATTGAGCACCAGATGACGATAAAGGAATAATAAATTCTTTGTACCACCATGATATTTCAACACCATTACAGCGAAATGCGTTGTTAAATGTAGCAATTTTTTTTTTATAGATAAAGAATTACTCAGCCACCACATCCATATATATATATAACAGATATATAGTCATCAAAATGCCTCGAAGTAGATAATGTTACCTGGTATATATAGTATTGGAATTTGCTATTGTTCTTAAATATAGCACTTTTATGGTGCCACCATACCGTACCCCCACTAGTGCTTTCCCCCCTATGACATCACAAGCCACGTCACGTTACCTACTCAATCAAGTCGACCTGAGACTGCCTTTGCTGAGATCCAAGCCCGAATTCTGTCTCGTGACAGGTGAAGCGGACCCCCTCTTACAAAGTACAGATACACGAAGCCGAATTTTTCGTGCGTAAAGTCAAACCCACTTCAGGGGTCATCCTCGCACACGCTCGCCTACTGGGTTTGGAGAGTACCAAGTACCCCCTGCGAAGAACGGATTTACGTATGTTCTCCATCGCTTCGGGTCTGACGAGTGTGAACCGTGACAGTTTATTTCTCGGTCAGCTCCCGGTACGTCTGGTACTGGGTATGGTGGAAAGTACCAGCTTGAACGGATCGTACGAAAAAAATCCCTTCAACTTCCAACATTTCGACTTAAACTACATCAGCCTCCACATTGACAGCGATCACCAGTCCTACACCCTCGACTTTGCGAATGGACGCTATCTCCGCTATTACCAAGGATTGTTGGAAGCTGTGGATGCCTGGAAATCCGATAGCGGTATTAACTTATCGCGAAAAGCCTATGGAGAAGGTTTTACACTGTTTGGATTCCAATTGACCCCCGAGCAACGTGAATGCAATCAAATGTTTTCTTTAATAAAGAGCGGAAGTGTGAGAGTCGAATTAAACTTTGCCAAGCCGCTACCCGCATCGGTCACTGCGATCCTGTATGCCGAATACCAGAATTTGTGGGAAATCTCATTGGATCATAAAGTCCTGTTTGACTACAGCTCATGAATACCTATCAGCTAGAATCCATCCTTTCGATGTTACGTTCAAGTCTCTGTGTGTTCCCCCGTGACAGACTACCCCGCAGAATCGACAGGTCAGAAGCCTTGTTTATCTACAATACCGATCCGTCCTCCCTGCCCGGCACCCACTGGATAGCGGTTTACAAGAAAGGAATGCACGTGGATCACTTTGACCCCCTGGGTACGAGTCCCGATGTCTCCATGCAAGAATACTATAGCCAGCTAGGCATTCGTCACGTCTTACATCCTTCGATACCTCTGCAGGACCCCCTGGGAGACACTTGCGGCCCTCAATGTCTGTATTTCCTGTTTAAAAGAGCGTGTGGTTCGACTCTCCCCACAGTACTGCATCGTGATTACAAGTGTCGACTAAAGTCCTTGCAACCAGGATACCGTGAGCCAAAGCTCCTTTACCAGGGGTATCAGTGTCTGCCAATCAGAAGGCCCCAGAAGTCTCCGCCAGATGTCCACGGACAATAATTTCACTTTGTGCTGGGATTTCTGTATCTTCCGTCACTAATATTGTGGTTACATTTGATAAAGAATCAGATGTTCGACTAAGCAGAGGGATCTCTTCTGTCTTATAGATTAGTAGGCTGTCACTGGTCTAATGCTGAATCCACGCTTCTTTAGGAAGTCAAGGCCTAATATGCATTCATCGTAGATATCAGCGATGTAAACAGGATGGCATACCAGACAGTTACCAACTCTGATGTTGAGTTCTATCTTTCCGTGGATTTTAGCACGATCTCCAGTGGCTGTTTGTAGTGTTATATTAGACTGTGTAGCATTCCAGTTTGGGTGAGGTATTATCTTTTTTGTTATGTCTATTCTGAGTAAAGTTACATTTACACCATTGTCTACTATCATACGGCAAGGCACTCTGCACTCCATTCATGGTTCCATCAGCTACCAATCCGTTATCTTCACCATGTAGTGCTGAAACGTGGGCGATTTCTCCTGGGGCCAACCAATAAACAGCCAGCCTTTGTCCTTCACGTTGTTTATGCTGGTTCTGTTGTCTGTGTTAGATGTGCTTGAACTTTGTACCCACCACTTTTTGCAGTTGGCTCGAATGTGTCCAGTCTTGCCACAATTCCAACACTGTATGCTTGTAGAAGTTCTTGGAGAGGAATTTTTAATCCTTTCAAAATGCATAATATGGCTTTGGTTAATTCTTTAATTTAATTATCCTTTTCTGCAGTTTCTTCTATATTCACAAATTTCACTGTGCGTTTGTTTGCTAGAGAAGATAGCCTGGAGCACTCCTACTTCATGGCATATACCAAAGCTGACTTTATGGTTTCTCCTTCCAACATCCTCAAAGATTGTTGAGTGTCAGGGTCAGCAAAGCATCAATAAATTGTAATTGAGCTAAGTTATCTTGAATTTCTGGTGGACAGTTACTATAGGCCAATCTAGCTAGACGTTCAATATCAGTAGCAAGTTCTTGTAAAGTTTCACTACTCTTCTGTATACGATGTTTAAATTGAGTCACATAATATTGTTTTAAATAACTATCACCAAACTTTAGTTCTAATGCAGAAACGAGACTTTGATAATCAAGTCGTTTTTCTTCAGGAACAGACTGCAAAACTTCCGCAGCAGAATTTCTTAAGGAAGCCGCAAGAAAACTGACATTTTGAAATTCATTCCGTTCATTAGTACTAGCAATAATTCAAACTCTGTTTAAAACACTGTCCAAGATGATTGACCATCATATGTAGAAGGTTCACTTGTATTTCTAGCGATATGTGTAAAAACATTATTTTTTAACTAAAAGTACCATTATGACAAGAAGAAAATAACCTTTCATTTCCTAAAATCTGAAACTGACGTTTACAATCAGTTTTTACACTTTCAATTTGATGGTAAACACTATCAAGTTTTGTATTAAAATCATAAGTGATTTCATTTACATCACATCTTTCATCTTCAATTTCAACCTTTAGACTATCACATTGTCTGTTGAGGTCGGATTTAATGCCCTTACACTGATCAGTAATCTTACTATTTTGAGAAGCCTTCAGCTCTCAACTCAATATTTTGAGTAGCCATTTCGGCTTTGAAGTCATTATTTTGTGTAAATGAAAGAAAATAATGTGGATACGACTAGGTACACATAAAGCACATTAAAGCATGCAAAATCACCTTAGCTGATCTCGTGACAAACTTTATCAATGAAAGCATATCTACAGGAAATATCCCTAATAAACTCAAAATTGCTATTTTAAGACCAATTTACAAAAGTGGAACTAAATCCGATTGCACTAACTATAGGCCCATAGCCATATTACCCGTTCTTCACAAAATACTTGAAAGATATGTAGCTAATGTTCTAGCCAATTTCTTGAAAAAACATAACGTTATAAGTGAAAAGGAATATGGTTTCCAAAAAGGTAAAAATACAATTACACTTTTAACGGAGTTTTCTGACGTCATTAATGAAACTTTAAACAACGGAAAAAAAGCAGCTGCTATCTTTCTGGACTTTCGTAAGGCATTTGATACGTTGGATCACGATATTTTACTTCAAAAATTGTATACCTATGGTGTCCGAGATATTACCCTTAAATGGTTTGAAAATTATTTAGAAAACAGAGTGCATGTTACCAAAATTAATGGCGTTTATAGTGAGAAGTGAACAGTGTACACTGGTGTTCCACAAGGTTCAATTTTGGGTCCGCTTTTATTCATTATTTATATTAATGATCTAGCTAACCTTAAACTGAAAGACTCTCCTTATAGATATGCTGATGACATCGCCTTGGTTAACGTGAATCATAATATAGGAGACGCAGTCCGAGATACACAGGATGATTTTAACAAAATTATTTACTGGTCTAACATTAATCGTATTTACATAAATTCAGAAAAAACCAAATGGATGAGCTTTCATTCACCAGGATACTATGATCTTTCATCTTATGCAATTAAAAACCACGAACCCTTGTGTCCTCACAACATAATAACTCGTGACCCTGAATGCTGCGACTGTGATGTTATTGAGCGTGTTGAGAGCCATAAATATCTTGGACTTTACATGGGCACAACCTTCCGATGGAATACACATATTCAAAAGTTAGCAGGGAAATTGCGTCTATGTGCATCTAAACTTAACAAACTACAATTTGTTGCAAGCACACATACATGTATTTTGGTTTACAGAGCTAGCTGTGAATCTATATTGACTTATGGTTTGACAATATAAGGCTCAACCAACCTCACAAATATAAAGAAAATAGAAACTATTCAGTCATCCATTGCTAAAAATATAATCCCATACAACTTAAGAAATTCATTTTATCATAGCGAAGAAAGACTAAATTATCTACGCATACTCTTTTTCCCAACCTTTACAAATACAGCGTAACTTTAAAATATTATTTTGACAATCAATTTAAATCTAAAATCTCTCATGGGAAAAACACAAGGTTACAATCCAAAAATTATCTTCAACTTCCAAAAATATTAAATAATTACGGGAAATGTACAAGGGCATGTACAGTCGCTCAAGAAAGCATCCGAACACTACGGTTGATTACAGAATTCAGAAAAAATGTCTGGCAACGTTTTTTTTTAGAAATTAGTGATCTGGCAACGAGTGACACGAAGGTTGCCAGATCACTAATTTCTAAAAAAATCGTTGCCAGATATTTTTTCTGAATTCTGTAATCAATCAGAGTGTTCGGATACTTTTTTGAGCGACTGTACAATACCTTACGTGTTCAATCAATTGCCAAGGGAAATTTTTTATTAAACAAATTTAGAGAAATCAAAAATAAGACTAAAAATTTTCTTCTAGGCACTAAATTTAAAATAAAAATTTGAACCACCACAATGGAGCTTCCACTGAAATTCACATAATTAGATGACATTGTTTTAAACTATATCTTATGTGTTTTCATGTAACGTTATTATTCTTCTTTCCTGCAGATAAGCAGATGCTTTGCGGGTCATTTGTTCAAACATTTGTATAACTAACATGAATATGAATAAAGATTATTATTATTATTAAAAATTTGCTGCTTTGGTCAGCTATTTCACCTTTTATGTCATTATTTTCTGTAGTATGTAGTTTAGTGCACAGACAAAAACAAACTACGTGTTTCTTCACACTATATTTCTCCTTAATTCCAACAAATTATTCTTTCTTCTTCAGGTCAAGTTTGTTCGATCTCGTTGGTAACGTGACTCTCATGCTGAAGCATATGCGAGCGTCCATGACGAGTTTTTCGTAAATTAATTATGGCACGTTCACCTATCGTAACAATATTTTAAACTTTCATTGAGCTTTTCGTACAGATGCTTTCTTCAGGTTCTTATATTCCTTAGACCCAGACATTTTTTATCTAATCCTAGACTTATGCCCCCCGTTTTTTCCTTTTTACGCTGTAGTGACTATTCTAATAGAATTAAACTTTATACTCTGGTTGTTTGTTCTTGCATATTTTCAACCCAGGTAGTTTACAGCTGAGTTGATTTGGTTTTTATATCATTCACCGTTTATATTGTTATTTTTACGTAATTGTTTCTTACTTTATCTTATTCACATTTTTCTCTGTGGGTCTTTTAAATTTTGATTGCGATTTTACCTGTCTTTTATCGTTTTTGTTTTGTTTGGAGCAATATGGCATTATTGCATTTTCGCCACAAAACCCCAAACAAATAATCTACCAACCGAATCTTCAGGAATGCAATGTACTGAAAATGATCATATTCGTGAAGGATAGTGCTCAGCCCCACACAGCGTTCCAAGTGACACAGTTGATGAGGTCAAACTTTGGCGCCGATCGTCTACTGAGCAAGCATACTACTCATCAATGACCTCCAGATCCGACAGACGTTGATTTCTGATTACGAGGTTACCTGAAATCCCGTGTGTACAGAGGTAATCCATAGTCCTTACAATCGCTGAAAGACGCCACATGCCAGCAGGCATCTGTCATTCCTGTGGACATGTTGTTTAAAACGACGTATCAGGCATGATACCACGAGTGCACTGAATACTGAAATGTGGTGGTGGACACATTGAATGTTTGAAGCTGTAGAGTGTGCTAAAATAAAATGAGATTCACTAACTTTGCATAGATCTGAATTGAGTATTATTTACTCCGTAGATTTTATCTTTGCATCAGCACCCTCTATTGGCGAGATTTTGAAATGTTTTTTTCCTTGATGCCATTAGAAAACGTTTTTGAGTACAATCTGCACACCGCATAATTCTCCAACCCGTACATCTCTTGCAATAGAATTTTACCTTTGCACCAAATCTATGAAATACCCTGTATTTATGGAAGTAGTTGTTCTTCTATAAGTGTTGATGAAAAAACCTTTCGGAACAGAAATGTAAAACAGAAAAGAAAAGAGATCATGTCATTTGTCTAGTCGACAAATGACATGATCTCTTTTCTTTTCTGGAAGTATGGAAGTATTCAACTTTTCAGCTCTAAGAGACAAAGTAAAAGCATTTTCTTATGTTTAATGCGCATTGATAAGTTACTGCTATTCTCTTTTTCAAGATCTGACAAAAGTTTTAATTTTTAAACTTGTATGTCACTATAATTTTGGAAAATACCAAAACATACAAGTATTCTAAATTACACGTTGATGCTGGAAATTATGAATTTCGGTGGTCTTCAAGAATTGTTCTTCAGGAAGGTATGGTGATCGAGAGATTTGGACTGAGAATAATTTGATTTCAGAGGGAAGGGCGCTAAATTCCGTTCTTCCATCAATGAGAAAAAGGGCACCGTTGGGTTTTGGAAAGGCTGTCGTTCATCGGATGGGACATTGATTGTCGCCCTTTGGGCAGGAGAACCACACTTCATGCACGGTAAATTAGATGCTGGATGACCATTGACGAAAGTCTTCCATCTGTCTCCTAACAGCTTGCCATCTTTTCTGAATCCTTTGGGTTCTTATGACATGGCCATTTGGCTCATAGTGTGGATGAATGTGCCGCTCCGAGCAAAGCAACCCAAGTCTATGACGGGTAGGATTGCAACCTTTAAAGAAGTGGAAGTAAGTTTGTTTTATTTGTTAGTGGAACGTCGTTTCTGGTCACTGTTTTCAGTTAAGCCATTAAAACAAAAACATCCACTGTGTAAACATCCAACAATATATTAAATGTCGACTTGGAAGTCTTTTCTGAAAAATGCGAGCAAAAGCAAGTAAATAACTAGAAAAAATTTGGAAATGCTTAAAAATTACCGAAATATGATAGTTTTCTGTATACGACGTTCTGTTTAAGAAAAGTTAGCAAACTTGTGTTGCAAACCAAGTGGTTGGTGCGCTTGACTACTGACCCTAGGGTCCTGGGATCAAGCCTCTGGTAAGTCATGGATGTTTGTGTTGACTTTCTGCTCAGCTCTCGCCTTTCTCACAGATCTTCTCTATGATGCATTAAAGTCACAGACTTCTATCAGACCTCTGTAGCAAGCAGGTGCTTGAAGGGTAGTTATTTTATTTTTTAAATGACGTAAGGAAAAATAATTATTTCACTTTGAATAAGACACATTATAGACAGATTTTAGATCTTAAGATATTGGTGACTTTGCCTCTAACATCATTATTGCACTTAATTTGTGTTTTCGCCTCTCTAAAAAGAGTGCATATTAAAAATTACATTATATCTTAAAATTGACTCATTTCTATTTCAAGAATGCAGCTTTATCGAAATTTTTAAAAGGTATTATCAATTTTTAGTTCATTCTTTTAAAAAGTTAACTCTTACGTTGCCAAATTCTTCTTAACCAAATTGTGTAGAAAGCCAATGCATAACATCGTGGTATCTTCTATGCAATAAATGCTGTAAAAATGTAAAATCAGTCTTCATTGAAGTAGGATTTTCCTTCACAAACACCGCTAATAAAGCAAGACATCTTTATGCTGTGCCCTCATTTTGCTAACAAAAGAGGATTTTCGATAAATTAGAAAATTCTGATTTACAAAAAAATCATTAAGTTTATTCTCTCCGCTGCCAACCTTTGAATCCAATTTCTAACTGATTTATTCCTCCTGAGATGTATCTGCATAAGAGCATTGAAAAAGACGTAGGTTAACTGAATAGCAGGGTACTTCACACAATCACGTTGGAATCTGTTTATGCTGATGTCGCTGTTCGTGTCAACACTAGCAATGTAGCTAGTTGAAATTTCAGATGAATTTCCAATGGCATTCATTCTACAAAGCAAATTTGGTTGTAATGTAATATTCCATTATTATTGCAGACAACAATTATTCAATACTTAGAGTTTATCTTTCCTCATTGTTAACGAAACATTCAAATCTATTTAAAGGCGATGTTACGGGACAGAGCTTTGAATTGGAATTTGTTTGTCAACCGACACTTGTATATCACCTAGATAAATCGGTACTTCGGGGGTGCTAGACATATACAGGAAAATTTCAATTCAGGCAGTTGGATTAGCTTCTTAACTGTGAAGGTCTAGGCAAGACAGAATTTCTGGTGTTGGTTGGTGTAGAACTGCTCTATGTGTGTTTTCTTCCTAAATCGGGGGAATTCTGAAGCTGTTTCTTGGGCTCGCCCTCTGTTCTTTGTAGTCTTTGCCTCTTGTCATGAGGTGGGGGAGCTCTGAGTCTCGATGTGTCGAGATCCCCGGCAGTCTAGGCTTATGAGATCTCGGCCTTTGTGGACTTACCCGAGGCAGTTGGAGCTTTGGAATTCTGGTATCTCGCACGCGCAGCAGTTCTTCCTATACATGCTATTAAAAAAAATTCTAAATCTGGACACCTAAGGGGGTGCGCTTTAGGCTTTTGTGGTTACAGGAGTTAGTTACCTCTGTCTTTTGCATCCTTTGCCCCCGGCAGTGAATTCAAAAGTAGAATTTCGTACTCATATTTAGAAATGTCTAAAGCAGTGGTTCTCAACATTTTATGCTTGATGTACCCCCTGGAAATGTGCATGTTACTGGCGTACCCATTGTATAGATATATAAAACTATAGTTGTAGTATAACAATCGTCATTTTTACTTTGTTAATAGATCTAGAAATTTTTCGAGCTGTCACGGCGTACCCCTAAAAATTTTACTGTGTACCCCACGTTGAAAACGCCTCTCTAAACTATAAATTCAAAATTCTATTTCTGTTTCAAATATGTTTGGCTGTTATCTGTAGTGTTTAATATTTCAGTTAATTTTATAACAATTCTTGTTCAATATCTCTAAAAAGTGTAGGCAACAGAATTTTTTTGGTTTCATTTAATGTTATTGGAGTGCCAATCATATTAAGGTATTTCAAAGTTTTAAATATCTTTTGTTTCCTCATTTTGTTATAATGTTTTGAATATTCCTTGCGCGCCGTCGCTATACGTTTCTTATGAATATAATTCCGCTGATATCACATCCGGGCATATTCCTTGTAATATACTGTCTGTTAAGAAAAGCAGGATATTGATTCTAATTTCGAAGTTATTTAAATTTTAAGTATAAATTTAATGGAAAAAATGCGACTAAAAGTTTTGGATCATATTGAAATTTGTTTAAATATCTATTTTCAACAATATTCGTTCAGGATTTAAATAGTTAAGCAAGCTATAATATTTAACAATAAATCATCTTGTGTTTTTCTTTAAAAAAAAACCATTCGTAATTGTCAAATACTGAAATAATCATTACCCAAACTTGCAAAATGTATATTTCATCATATGGTTTGAAATAATACTTATCATTTAAATATTTATTTATTTCTGAGGTAAATTCGTGTGTAATTCTTTCATAACTCTTTAAATACTGAGCGAATATGGTTGGAAATCGGGATCCAAATAGATTTCGTTATTAATCTTTATTTGCAGTCGCATTTTCCATTAAATGCGTATTTTAGAAATTATATAGTTTCGAAGTTGATTTAATATGAAATTGAAGTTTTCTAATATTTTGGTAGGCAAAGAATATAATTAAACGAGAACCAATTTTTTTTTTCTGAAAAAGAAATTTTTTCTGAAAAATGCGAGCAAAAGCATTTAAATAACTAGAAAAAAATTGGAAATGATTAAAAATTACCAAAATATGGTAGTTTTCTGCAAACCACGTTCTGCTTAAGAAAAGTTAACAAACTTGTGTTGCCAACCAAGTGGTTGGTGCGCTTGACTACTGACTCTAAGGTCCTATGATCAAGCCTCTGGTAAGTCATGGATGTTTGTGTTGACTTTCTGCTCAGCTCTCGCCTTTCTCACAGATCTTCTCTATGATGCATTAAAGTCACAGACTTCTATCAGACCTCTGTAGCAAGCAGGTGCTTCAAGGGTAGTTATTTTATTTTTTAAATGACGTAAGGTAAAATAATTATTTCACTTTGAATAAGACACATTATAGACAGATTTTAGATCTTCAGATATTGGTGACTTTGCCTCTAACATCAGTATTGCACTTAATTTGTGTTTTTCGCCTCTCTAAAAAGAGTGCATATTAAAAATTACATCATATCTTATAATTGACTTATTTCTATTTCAATAATGCAGCTTTATCGAAATTTTTAAAAGGTATTATCAATTTTTAGTTCATTCTTTTAAAAAGCTAACTCTTACGTTGCCAAATTCTTCTTAAACAAATTGTGTAGAAAGCCAATGCATAACCTCGTGGTATCTTCTATGCAATAAATGCTGTAAAAATGTAAAATCACTCTTCATTGAAGTAGAATTTTTCTTCATAAACACCGCTAATAAAGCAAGACATCTTTATGCTGTGCCCTCCTCTTGCTAACGAAAGAGGATTTTTCGATAAATTAGAAAATTCTGATTTACAAAAGGATCATTAAGTTTATTCTCTCCGCTGCCAACCTTTGAATCCAATTTCTAACTGATTTATTCCTCCTGAGATGTTTCGGCATAAGAGCATTGAAAAAGACGTAGGTTAACTGAATAGCAGGGTACTTCACACAATCACGTTGGAATCTGTTTATGCTGATGTCGCTGTTCGTGTCAACACTCGCAATGTAGCTAGTTGAAATTTCAGGAGATGAATTTCCAATGGCATTCATTCTACAAAGCAAATTTGGTTGTAATGTAATATTCCATTATTATTGCAGACAACAATTATTCAATACTCAGAGTTTATCTTTCCTCACTTTTTAACGAAACATTCAAACCTATTTAAAGACGATGCTACCGGATCTGTCCGGTAACATCGTCTTCAAATAGGCGACACTTGTATATCACCTAGAGAAATCGCTCCCAGCATAGATGTCGGAACGCTGCAAACGCGACTATAAACCAAGCACTTTCAAAGGTCGAAACCGACATCAACTCTTTGGATGAGATATTTTGAATCACCTTTTGCTGTGGAGTATATTTGGTACTTCGGGGAGATACCTCTGCTAGACACATACAGGAAAGTTTCAATTCAGGAAGTTCGATTAGCTTCTGGACTGTGAAGGTCTATAGGCAAGATTGAATTTCTTCTGATGGCTTGGTTAAAATTACAAACTCTGAGATTTCTCCCTAAACTAGGGGGATTCTGAGGCTGCATCTAGCGCGCTCCCTCTATTCTTTGAAGTCTTTGCATCTTGTCATGAGGGGGGAGAGCTCTTTGTCTCGATGTGTCGAGATCCCCGGCAGTCCAGGCTCATAAGATCTCGGCCTGTGAATCGATGACATTGTTTTAAACTATATCTTATGTGTTTTCATGTAACGTTATTATTCTTCTTTCCTGCAGATAAGCAGATGCTTTGTGGGTCATTTGTTCAAACATTTGTATAACTAACATGAATATGAATAAAGATTATTATTATTATTAAAAATTTGCTGCTTTGGTCAGCTATTTCACCTTTTATGTCATTATTTTCTGTAGTATATAGTTTAGTGCACAGACAAAAACAAACTACGTGTTTCTTTACACTATATTTCTCCTTAACTCCAACAAATTATTCTTTCTTCTTCAGGTCAAGTTTGTTCGATCTCGTTGGTAACGTGACTCTCATGCTGAAGCATATGCGAGCGTCCATGACGAGGTTTTCGTAAATTAATTATGGCACGTTCACCTATCGTAACAATATTTTAAACTTTCATTGAGCTTTGCGTACAGATGCTTTCTTCAGGTTCTTATATTCCTTAGACCCAGACATTTTTTATCTAATCCTAGACTTATGCCCCCCGTTTTTTCCTTTTTACGCTGTAGTGACTATTCTAATAGAATTAAACTTTATACTCTGGTTGTTTGTTCTTGCATATTTTCAACCCAGGTAGTTTACAGCTGAGTTGATTTGGTTTTTATATCATTCACCGTTTATATTGTTATTTTTACGTAATTGTTTCTTACTTTACCTTTTTTCCTTATTCACATTTTTCTTTGTGGGTCTTTTAATTTTTAATTGCGGTTTTACCTGTCTTTTATCGTTTTTGTTTTGTTTGGAGCAATATGGCATTATTGCATTTTCGCCATAAAACCCCAAACAAATAATCTACCAACCGAGTTTTCAGGAATGCAGTGTACTGAAAATGATCATATTCGTGAAGGATGGTGTTCAGCCCCATGCAGCGTTCCAAGTGACACAGTTGATGAGGTCAAACTTTGGCGCCGATTGTCTACTGAGCAACTCAACAATGACCTCCAGATCCGACAGACGTTGATTTCTGATTACGAGGTTACCTGAAATCCCGTCTGTACAGAGGTAATCCATAGTCCTTACAATCGCTGAAAGACGCCACATGCCAGCAGGCATCTGTCATTCCTGTGGACATGTTGTTTAAAACGACGTATCAGGCGTGATACCACGAGTGCACTGAATACTGAAATGTGGTGGTGGACACATTGAATGTTTGAAGCTGTAGAGTGTGCTAAAATAAAATGAGCTTTACTAACTTTGCATAGATCTGAATTGACTATTATTTACTCTGTAGATTTTATTTTTGGCGACATTTTGAAATGTTTTTTTCCTTAATGCCATTAGAAATCGTTTTTGAGTACAATCTGCACACCGCATAATTCTCAAACCCGTACAACTCTTGCAATAGAATTTTACCTTTGCACCAAATTTATGAAATACCCTGTATTTATGGAAGTAGTTGTTCTTCTATAAGTGTTGATGAAAAAACCTTTCGGAACAGAAATGTAAAACAGAAAAGATAAGAGATCATGTCATTTGTCGACTATTCGTATGGAAGTATTCAACTCTTCAGCTCTAAGAGACAAAGTAAAAACACTTTCTTATGTTTAATGCGCATTGATAAGTTACTGCTATTCTCCTTTTCAAGATCTGACAAAAGTTTTAATTTTTAAAGTTGTATGTCACTATAATTTTGGAAAATACCAAAACATACAAGTATTCTAAATTACCCGTTCATGCTGGAAATTATGAATTTCGGTGGTCTTCAAGAATTGTTCTTCAGGAAGGTATGGTGATCGAGAGATTTGGACTGAGAATAATTTGATTTCAGAGGGAAGGGCACTAAATTCCGTTCTTCCATCAATGAGAAAAAGGGCACCGTTGGGTTTTGGAAAGGCTGTCGTTCATCGGATGGGACATGGATTGTCGCCCTGTGGGCAGGAGAACCACACTTCATGCACGGTAAATTAGATGCTGGATGACCATTGACGAAAGTCTTCCATCTGTCTCCTAACAGCTTGCCATCTTTTCTGAATCCTTTGGGTTCTTATGACATGGCCATTTGGCTCATAGTGTGGATGAATGTGCCGCTCTGAGCAAAGCAACCCAAGTCTATGACGGGTACGATTGCAACCTTTAAAGAAGTGGAAGTAAGTTTGTTTTATTTGTTAGTGGAACGTCGTTTCTGGTCACTGTTTTCAGTTAAGCCATTAAAACAAAAACATCCACTGTGTAAACATCCAACAATATATTAAATGTCGACTTGGAAGTCTTTTCTGAAAAATGCGAGCAAAAGCAAGTAAATAACTAGAAAAAATTTGGAAATGCTTAAAAATTACCGAAATATGATGGTTTTCTGTATACGACGTTCTGTTTAAGAAAAGTTAGCAAACTTGTGTTGCAAACCAAGTGGTTGGTGCGCTTGACTACTGACCCTAGGGTCCTGGGATCAAGCCTCTGGTAAGTCATGGATGTTTGTGTTTACTTTCTGCTCAGCTCTCGCCTTTCTCACAGATCTTCTCTATGATGCATTAAAGTCGCAGACTTCTATCAGACCTCTGTAGCAAGCAGGTGCTTGAAGGGTAGTTATTTTATTTTTTAAATGACGTAAGGTAAAATAATTATTTCACTTTGAATAAGACACATTATAGACAGATTTTAGATCTTAAGATATTGGTGACTTTGCCTCTAACATCATTATTGCACTTAATTTGTGTTTTCGCCTCTCTAAAAAGAGTGCATATTAAAAATTACATTATATCTTAAAATTGACTCATTTCTATTTCAAGAATGCAGCTTTATCGAAATTTTTAAAAGGTATTGTCAATTTTTAGTTCATTCTTTTAAAAAGCTAACTCTTACGTTGCCAAATTTTTCTTAAACAAATTGTGTAGAAAGCCAATGCATAACCTCGTGGTATCTTCTATGCAATATATGCTGTGAAAATGTATAATCACTCGTCATTGAAGTAGAATTTTTCTTCACAAACACCGCTAATAAAGCAAGACATCTTTATGCTGTGCCCTCCTTTTGCTAACAAAAGATGATTTTCGATAAATTAGAAAATTCTGATTTACAAAAAAATCATTAAGTTTATTCTCTCCGCTGCCAACCTTTGAATCCAATTTCTAACTGATTTATTCCTCCTGAGATGTATCTGCATAAGAGCATTGAAAAAGACGTAGGTTAACTGAATAGCAGGGTACTTCACACAATCACGTTGGAATCTGTTTATGCTGATGTCGCTGTTCGTGTCAACACTAGCAATGTAGCTAGTTGAAATTTCAGGAGATGAATTTCCTATGGCATTCATTCTACAAAGCAAATTTGGTTGTAATGTAATATTCCATTATTATTGCAGACAACAATTATTCAATACTCAGAGTTTATCTTTCCTCATTGTTAACGAAACATTCAAACCTATTTAAAGGCGATGTTACGGGACAGAGCTTTGAATTGGAATTTGTTTGTCAACCGACACTTGTATATCACCTAGATAAATCGGTACTTCGGGGGTGCTAGACATATACAGGAAAATTTCAATTCAGGCAGTTGGATTAGCTTCTTAACTGTGAAGGTCTAGGCAAGACAGAATTTCTGGTGTTGGTTGGTGTAGAACTGCTCTATGTGTGTTTTCTTCCTAAATCGGGGGAATTCTGAAGCTGTTTCTTGGGCTCGCCCTCTGTTCTTTGTAGTCTTTGCCTCTTGTCATGAGGTGGGGGAGCTCTGAGTCTCGATGTGTCGAGATCCCCGGCAGTCTAGGCTTATGAGATCTCGGCCTTTGTGGACTTACCCGAGGCAGTTGGAGCTTTGGAATTCTGGTATCTCGCACGCGCAGCAGTTCTTCCTATACATGCTATTAAAAAAAATTCTAAATCTGGACACCTAAGGGGGTGCGCTTTAGGCTTTTGTGGTTACAGGAGTTAGTTACCTCTGTCTTTTGCATCCTTTGCCCCCGGGAGTGAATTCAAAAGTAGAATTTCGTACTCATATTTAGAAATGTCTAAAGCAGTGGTTCTCAACATTTTATGCTTGATGTACCCCCTGGAAATGTGCATGTTACTGGCGTACCCATTGTATAGATATATAAAACTGTAGTTGTAGTATAACAATCGTCATTTTTACTTTGTTAATAGATCTAGAGATTTTTCGAGCTGTCACGGCGTACCCCTAAAAATTTTACTGTGCACCCCACGTTGAAAACGCCTCTCTAAAGAATAAATTCAAAATTCTATTTCTGTTTCAAATATGTTTGGCTGTTATCTGTAGTGTTTAATATTTCAGTTAATTTTATAACAATTCTTGTTCAATATCTCTAAAAAGTGTAGGCAACAGAATTTTTTTGGTTTCATTTAATGTTATTGGAGTGCCAATCATATTAAGGTATTTCAAATTTTTAAATATCTGTGGTTTTCTCATTTTGTTATAATGTTTTGAATATTCCTTGCGCGCCGTCGCTATACGTTTCTTATTACTATAAATCCGCTGATATCACATCCGGGCATATTCCTTGTAATACTGTGTGTTAAAAAAAGCAGGATATTGATTCTAATTTCGAAGTTATTTAAATTTTAAGTATAAATTTAATGGAAATAATGCGACTAAAATTTTGGATCATATTGAAATTTGTTTAAATATCTATTGTCAACAATATTCGTTCAGGATTTAAATAGTTAAGCAAGCTATAATATTTAACAATAAATCATCTTGTTTTGTTTTTTTAAAAAAAACATTCATAATTGCCAAATACTGAAATAATCGTTACCCAAACTTGCAAAATGTATATTTCATCATATGGTTTGAAATAATACTTATCATTTAAATATTTATTGATTTCTGAGGTAAATTCGTGTGATGCAATATTATTATGGAATATTCTAGCTTTCATAACTCTTTAAATACTGAGCGAATATGGTTGGAAATCGGGATCCAAATAGATTTCGTTATTAATCTTTATTTGCAGCCGCATTTTCCATTAAATGCGTATTTTAGAAATTATATAGTTTCGAAGTTGATTTAATATGAAATTGAAGTTTTCTAATATTTTGGTAGGCAAAGAATATAATTAAACGAGAACCAATTTCTTTTTTTCTGAAAAAGAAATTTTTTCTGAAAAATGCGAGCAAAAGCATTTAAATAACTAGAAAAAAATTGGAAATGATTAAAAATTACCAAAATATGGTAGTTTTCTGCAAACCACGTTCTGCTTAAGAAAAGTTAACAAACTTGTGTTGCCAACCAAGTGGTTGGTGCGCTTGACTACTGACTCTAAGGTCCTATGATCAAGCCTCTGGTAAGTCATGGATGTTTGTGTTGACTTTCTGCTCAGCTCTCGCCTTTCTCACAGATCTTCTCTATGATGCATTAAAGTCACAGACTTCTATCAGACCTCTGTAGCAAGCAGGTGCTTCAAGGGTAGTTATTTTATTTTTTAAATGACGTAAGGTAAAATAATTATTTCACTTTGAATAAGACACATTATAGACAGATTTTAGATCTTCAGATATTGGTGACTTTGCCTCTAACATCAGTATTGCACTTAATTTGTGTTTTTCGCCTCTCTAAAAAGAGTGCATATTAAAAATTACATTATATCTTATAATTGACTTATTTCTATTTCAATAATGCAGCTTTATCGAAATTTTTAAAAGGTATTATCAATTTTTAGTTCATTCTTTTAAAAAGCTAACTCTTACGTTGCCAAATTCTTCTTAAACAAATTGTGTAGAAAGCCAATGCATAACCTCGTGGTATCTTCTATGCAATAAATGCTGTAAAAATGTAAAATCACTCTTCATTGAAGTAGAATTTTTCTTCATAAACACCGCTAATAAAGCAAGACATCTTTATGCTGTGCCCTCCTTCTGCTAACGAAAGAGGATTTTTCGATAAATTAGAAAATTCTGATTTACAAAAGGATCATTAAGTTTATTCTCTCCGCTGCCAACCTTTGAATCCAATTTCTAACTGATTTATTCCTCCTGAGATGTTTCGGCATAAGAGCATTGAAAAAGACGTAGGTTAACTGAATAGCAGGGTACTTCACACAATCACGTTGGAATCTGTTTATGCTGATGTCGCTGTTCGTGTCAACACTAGCAATGTAGCTAGTTGAAATTTCAGGAGATGAATTTCCAATGGCATTCATTCTACAAAGCAAATTTGGTTGTAATGTAATATTCCATTATTATTGCAGACAACAATTATTCAATACTCAGAGTTTATCTTTCCTCATTTTTTAACGAAACATTCAAACCTATTTAAAGACGATGCTACCGGATCTGTCCGGTAACATCGTCTTCAAATAGGCGACACTTGTATATCACCTAGAGAAATCGCTCCCAGCATAGATGTCGGAACGCTGCAAACGCGACTATAAACCAAGCACTTTCAAAGGTCGAAACCGACATCAACTCTTTGGATGAGATATTTTGAATCACCTTTTGCTGTGGAGTATATTTGGTACTTCGGGGAGATACCTCTGCTAGACACATACAGGAAAGTTTCAATTCAGGAAGTTCGATTAGCTTCTGGACTGTGAAGGTCTATAGGCAAGATTGAATTTCTTCTGATGGCTTGGTTAAAATTACAAACCCTGAGATTTCTCCCTAAACTAGGGGGATTCTGAGGCTGCATCTAGCGCGCTCCCTCTATTCTTTGAAGTCTTTGCCTCTTGTCATGAGGTGGGAGAGCTCTTTGTCTCGATGTGTCGAAATCCCCGGCAGGTTAGGCCAGGGGTCGGCAACCTATTGAAACGGAAGAGCCAAAAGTTACAATTTACAAAATTTCCCAGTTTTTAAAGAGCCACTAAAAATTTTCGTTTTAATATTATAGTATTTGCTTATATATATTTGATTTTTGATTTAAAATAAACGGCTTTAAATACGAAATAATATTTATTCATATAAATATCACAAATATAGATAATTACATCAATGGGAGCATTGGCTTTGCATGCCTTTTTAAAGTTTGATTAAATCTGGCTTATAACTTGTTGGTTTAAGTTTCAAGCACGACTCTAGATTTTTATTTGTTAGTTGACTTCTAACTTTACTTTTTATTATATTCATGCAAGAGAACGCTTGCTCGCACGAATATGTCGACCCGAAGATCGTGAGCACTCCATATTCCAACTTCTTCACTTCACTGTAGCATTCTGGAAGACTATTCCATGCGTCGAATATGAGGGCCTCAACTCGCGGCATTTCTTTTAGAGCTGTCCACTTGTGCTGCGCAATGTGCATGCATTTCTGGACCTCCAACTCTTCCAACTTGCTCTTGAGTTCTGTGAACTTGCCACTCCACAAGTCTTTGGTTTTCAAATCCAGCAATTGCATTTGAAGCGATCCAGCATCAACTTCAAATGGCTCAATGTTGATCTCATTTGTATTTGTGTTGAGAGGATTTACTATGAACGCGAGAGTACTTTTGTTTGTTTTGAATTGCTCGAATCTCTCAGCGAATCCATCCTTCATTTTTTTTATAGCTATGCTGAAGTAATTCGTGTCAATAGTTGCATTGCTCTCATCGCGATATTGCTTAAAATTCTTAAAATGAAGTAATTTACCGCTCTCTATGTCTTCAACAAAAAGAAGCAATTTTTTTTCGAAACAAACTACTTCTTCAAGCAAGGCGTAGGTTGGGTTGCCCTTTCCTTGCAGTTTTAGATTTAGTTCATTTAGTTTCATTGTGGTATCTACCATGAAGTTGAATTTTTGCAGCCATTTGTCTTCTTCCAATTCGGGATGGTAAATACTTTTTTCATTGAGGAATGTTTTTATTTCACTCAAGCACAAAGCAAAACGTTGCAATACGTCACCTCTGGAAAGCCATCGCACTTTATTGTGCAGAAGTAGGTCAGAAAACTGGCTATCTATTTCTGCAAGGAAATCTTTAAACTGGCGGTGGTAGAGTGCTTTTGCCAAGATGCTGTTAATAATCTTAATTACCAAGTTCATGACCTCAACTATTTCGGCCGGAAATGTTTGGGCACAAAGCGCTTCTTGATGAATTATGCAGTGAAACGTTAGAATTTCGTGGTTTATTTTTTTCTGAAGAATTGATGTTACCCCTCTATGTATTCCTGTCATACTTCCGGCTCCATCAGTTGCTATAGAAACAATTTTATTTATATCGATTCCATTGTCTTCCAAACGTTTTTGCACAGCATTTGCTATATCTTCTCCACGAGTCTGCCCTGAGAGCGGTAGCAATCCTAGCAGTTCTTCTTTTGGACCTTGGGACGACATATACCTGACAAAAAGGGTAACTTGTGCCGTGTCTTTTATGTCGCAAGACTCATCTATAGCAAGTGATAAGGCAGAAGCCAGTTGAATGTCTTCCACTTGCATATGTGTTACATTTGAAGACATTTTAGAAGTTCTATCTTGTACTGTTTTAGCAGATAATGGCAAATCTGTGATTTTTTTCATGATTTCTGCTTTGTTTTTAAAATCACGAAACAGTTCTTCAGATACACGTATAAAACAATCTTTGACGTACTCACCATCTGTGAATGGTTTTCCTCTTTTTGCAATTTCTAATGATACTGCAAAGCTTGCCAGATTTACATTATTGGAAGATTGCGCCCAGTTCCTTAACATGGAACTTGACTGTGTTTGATTTTTTTGGAGCTCTTCAACAGCTTTTTTTCGTGCGTCACCGGTTGGATATTTACAAGCAAACTGGGTATGTTTTGTAGTGAAGTGTCTCTCCAAATTTGACTTCTTATTGTGTGCGAGTTTTTCGTGGCAAATGAGACAAGTCGGAAGGCCATCTGTGTTGCATATGAATGCAAACGACTCCGTCCAAACCTGATTGAATTCTCGGTTTTCTTCTTCAGTTCTTCTCTTTTTTTTACCAGATGCCATGCTGGCAGCGGAGCTGAAAAAATGATTTTTTTTAAATATTACTTAACTATCTAAAACGGCCAACAATTTATTAACCATTATTACTACGTTAACACGATCCTCAGATATATAATCCAATTCTGTTACTGACTTACATACCTTTGAGAAGATAATACGCTTCTAAATCGAATTCTTCTTGAAACAACAAGCGAATAAACACGCAAAAACCGCAAGCGATTAAATTAACACACATGCAACGTAACGTCGACAGCGCTATCCGAGGACAACTGACTGACAACACGTCGCGATGGTGGCGGTGCGGGTGAGACGCAAATGGAATGCAATTGGCTGAAAGATAAACATGGTCAGAGAGTCTCATCTCTAAGAACAAAACAATAGTTCAAAATTATCTCATTACGGTCATGTTAAGCGTAGCGATATGTAATTAACGATTATGAAAATAGAAGCTATTGATAAATTAGGTGCTTAAAAATATATTTTCTTATTTTTTAAGGGTTTTGATAATAAATTATTAATTTTTTGCGTATGGAACTGGAAAGCCGCAACTTTACATCAAAAGAGCAGCATGCGGCTCGCGAGCTGCAGGTTGCCGACCCCTGGGTTAGGCTCATGAGATCTCTGCCGTTGTGGTTTGACCCTTTCGGTTGTGGCTTTGGAATTCTGGTGTATATACACCGTGATTTCGCATTGTGTAACAAAGAGTTCCTGCCAACGCTAATTAAAATATTCTAAGTCTGAACTTCAAATTGGGATGCGCTTTAGGCTTTTGTGGTTACAGGAGTTAAGTACTTCTGTCTTTAGCATCTTTGCTCCCGGTAGTGTTTTCAAAATAGAATTTCGAACTTATATTTTAGAAATATCTAAAGTATAAATTCGAAGTTCTATTTTTTTTGAAACATGTTTGTATATTATCTAAAACGCTTTAATATTTCAATTTATTTTATAATAGTTCTTATTCAATATCTCTCAAAAGTGTAGGGAACAGAATTTATTTAGTTTCATTCTATTTTTTTGGAGTGTCAACCATATTAAGGTGTTGCAAAGTTTTAAATATCTTTGATTTTCTCATTGTATTATAATGTTTTGAATATTCTTTACACGCCGTCGAGTCTTACGTTCCTTATTAGGATAAATCCGCCGATATCACATTCGGGCAGATTCCTTGTAATACTGACTGTTAAGACAAGAAGGGATATTGATTCTAATTTCGAAGTTCTATAACTTCTAAAAAAGGAATTCAATAGAAAAAATGTGATTAAAAGTTTTAGATCGTAATGATTTTTATTTAAATATCTATTTTCAACAATATTCGTCCAGTATTTAAAGACTTAAGCAAGCTATTACATTTATCAATAAATTATGTATTTAAAAAAAAAAAGACACATTCTTAATTGACAAATACTAAAATAGTCATTACTCAAACTTGCAATATATATATTATATGGTTTGAAATAGTACTTACCGTTTAAGTTTTTATTAATTTCTGAGATAAATTCGTATGATGCATTACTATTAAGGAATATTCTGGCTTCCTTAACTCATTAAATACTGAAAGAATATGGTTAAAAATCGAGATTCAAATAGATTTGATTATTAATCTTTATTTGCAGTCGCGTTTTCCATTTCATGCGTATATTAGAAGTTATATAGTTTCGAAGTTCCTTTAATATGAAATAAAAGTTTCTTAATATTTTGGTACGCAATGAGTACAATTGAACGAGAAACAATTTCTTTAAATTAAATCATAGTTCTTAGTAGTTATAAGCAATATAAATATTATAATCATTGCGTTCAAACACATAATTCTATAAATTTATTAAGATAATATAATTAAAGTATAGATGTAATTGCCTTGCTCGTTATCTGAAATTTCTTTTCGTAAACCTTTTAATAATTCGTTCTTGAAAAAGAAATCATCATCAAACTAGCATCAAAATTTGTTTACGATTTGGGATGTTTTTCCTATCTGTGTTCTCAGTGTAACAAATATATATATTTTAATATATCGAATGCAATTCTGCGAATTTTATGCATTAATTTACCGTTAATATGAATCATCGCAGTTGCATTTCAGGCGAAGAGAGTAAAAGACTATAAGCATAGTAGTTTATCAAATAAATAGTTAAATTACGAATGGTACTAAAATATTTCATTTTAATCCATTTATCTCTGTAACATTTAACCCTTCTTAACCCTTCTGCATATATTTCTCAGTAGTTGACGTGAATTAATAAAAATTCCATAGTCTTTGCTTATTTAGTTAAGAAACTTTCACCTTTAATATTTCTGTTATATTAGAATAAAATATTTTCACCATATACCTTCTTATTAATTCTCCCCATTCTGCTTATTCAAACAACAGGTTCAATCTTAGTACATTGAAATAAAAACTTAAAGCTTTGCCTCCATCAAATATCAGGCAAGCTAATTGTAAATGTGAATTAGAAAATGTTAACTCACTCGTAGGTGAGTAAATGTTTAGAATTTTTACCTTATCGAAATTTAATCTCTAAATATAAATTAAATATACGTTCCTGACTTTAGCTAATGTCTTCAATTTCTGTTGCATTTCAGTTCCAGTATCTTTCGTCTCATTGGCTTCGCTTTCTTTCCTGCGATGTCGAAAATTTTGCAGGACACATCATTGAAAGGCAATGGCAGTCATTGGGCTAAACATGAGATTGGACATTAAGTCGTCGTCACACTCGTATAGGTTGGGTTGTTGTTGGGTAGTTTTATCTCTTCGCGGCACTTTTTTTTGCATCGAGTGGGTTAAATGGCCAGGTCACAAGGAACCCAAGGCTCGGAAAAGTAAGCCATACAGCTGACTATACATTGGAACTCACTATACAGCTGTTAGGATACAGATGGAAGCCTCCCGTCACGGCCATTTAGTGTGTCCTTTGGCGTGCATTGCGCATCTCTCTCCTGCACATGGGACTACGGCTTAACGTCCTATCCGGCGGACAGCTGCCTTCTCAAGCCCATCGGTTTTCTCTTTCTTACTGAGGAAGCGGAGAGGGTTTAACGGAGAAAATCTTATCGTTGGCGTGGTTGTGACTCGAATCTGGGAACTGCAACTTGGCACGCTAACATCTTAGCCAACTTCCTTACACGTACAGGATATTTAAGTGCCAGGAGTACGATGGGAAATGGTTTTCAAATCTCTCCAAGACTAAACGCCACCTCTACTGCAAAGCAAAATATTAAAAAATATCAATAAATTGCAAAGTAAATTACGCGATATATTCTGATAACTTTTTCTCCGTTACTGGACGGCTAAGTGACCAAAAGCTTATTTTGACTGTCGAAATGTTGTTTAAGGGAATGTGAGCAAAAAACTATCTATCGTGTAGAGTGTAACAATCGTTGGATTTTTTTAATGTAATTTCTTAGTGGGCAAAATGTACTTCGTCATTACAAGGGTTTTCTTTTAGTACTTAAGAATCTAATGGAAATATCGCTTATCTTCCTTCTATTTTAATCCACTAAATTAAAGCAAACATGCTTAAAGTAACACTAGCAATACAGAAATCTAACCTGAATTTAAAACGGTACATTCATGGTCATAAAAAATAGATTTTATTTATTATTAACAAAAATTATTATTTATTATTAACAAAAGTCGAACATGAAAGCAATTTTACATTGCCTCGTCAAGAACAGAAATCATGCACAGAACCATTTTACTGTACAATTATTGAAATTACATTATAATATTAACATAGACGTAGTTTTCAACACTAAATATACAGTAGTAATGCCTGCATACATATATTTAAAAGAAAAAGTCAAAATTCGTGACATGAAGCATTTATTGGATTCGAAAGTATATTTCTTCCCGTGAGGGAAGAAATGTACTTTCGAATATACTGTGTTTTGGTCGAAACTTTCTTCGATAACCACCCTTAGTGCAGATATATTATCGTCATTAATCACAGCACGAATTGGTAATTCTAGCTTTCGTCATTTCAATTCATTAATCTGAATTATGATGTTTGGTGCTGAATTTGAAATGGCTGTAGATTGTTTACATTTTTGGTGCAATTTTCCGTTTGAGCCTGTGCTTATTTTAAAATTCCAAACTGTCTAGCAATTTAAACATTAAGAGAGGAAATTTCTTTTTATCTCATGATTAGCAGGAGAAATATTTTGCATATTAATATGAAAGCTACCACTGCCATAATGAAATAAGTTTGTTCTAAAGTTTATCGTTTCATCAATATAACAATGTTTCCATTTCATTGCTTTTTGTAGTTATATTGCACAGGTTTATATAAGATCTGCTTGTATTTAGCTTAATATTTTTTAATTTATCAGCGTTTATATTGATTACTTAAAAATATGATTGCTTTTTCAGGTCTGGCAGGTCGTTCCCAATGTCAGTTTGATGCCCTAGAGTTTTTCTTTCCAAAAGAACGGAACGCAGTTGCTGTCCGCCATATACGATTCAGCTCCTGAAATATCTGTGTCGTTCCCACTACTCTCCAGATCGTATCATCCGATTATTTTGTGTTTGTCATTTGAGAGTTCTATTTCTATCAGATGTCGCAATTTTGTCTGTCTGCCATTACAGCAGATTTACTTGTTTCTCTTTTCCTGTGCCATGCCGATATAATTCGCATCTGAAACTCTGCAGCAAATCGTAATGAAGGTAATCATTGGTCAGTTTCTAGCAAAATATAATCCACTTTCTGCAGAGGTAGCTTCTGTACAGTTTATTCCTTGCTCTTCACACTAACACTTTGATACAGAAAGGAACAGAATAACTACAATAATAAATGATACTATGAGATTACTGCTAATATTGTCCTTAATAGAAGAACTTTTCTTGTGACTCCTATTGAGTTTTTCCTTTTCTGAGATACCTGTATTGGGTTATTTTACCTCTTAGAGGCATTTCTTTTTTCACACAGTTGTCTAAATTGCCAGGTCACGAGAACCCAGAGGGCTCAGAGAAGGTTAGGGGAAGGGGATACTCTTGATAGCTCATGGGAGACAGATGGCAGACTCTCGTCTAGGCCACCCAGCGTGTCAGGACGTTAAGGCCAAGGCTTAATGTCCTATCAGACACGGAAATTATCCAAGCCCAATGGTATCCTCTATTGACAGAAGACAGGGAGGGGAGTTTTGCGGAGGTAAATCTCAACGCTGGCCATGGTGAAACTCGAATATTGAAATACCCATGGAGCATGTTTATGTTGATACCTACGGATCCATTTGATCTTGATGTCTTTAGGAATCCACTTTATTTTGCAACACTTACGGGTTGTTTTACCTATGAGCTGCACTTTGTATGCACACAATGACCTAAATGATGAGGTCACATGGATCCTGAAGGCTCCGAGAACTTGGGAAAAGGGAACCTATTGGATAGCAGTTTGGAGACAGATGGTAGCCTCCCGGCAAGTACATCCAGCGTGTTCTTTAACATGCACAGGATATGGCTCTCCTGCACACGGGGCCAAGGCATAAGTCACATCGGACAGAAGATGGCCTTCTCAAGCACGTCGGTGTCCCCTACTGACCGAAGGAAGGGCAGGAGTTTTGCGGAAATAAATATCATCCCTAGTCCATCTGGGAACTCTAACCTGGGAAGTGCAGATTACGAGCCTGGCGCGCAACCGACTGAGCCAACCCCGATTCTCAATACTTCAGGAATCTATCTTCATAAATCCATATATATGAAGATAAATTCTCATTATTTGCCAAAACTTTCACTTTTCCCTCCAGGCTCCTACTGATCCCCTTTTTCTACGGATGCTTGCTTATCCATCTAACTTTGATAATCTAGAGATTTACTTTTTCTCGTAATTTACCGATCCACTTTATCTTTAAACTCTTATGGAATTAGCTCGTAATCTTCATTTTTCAGGTTCGAGTCCTAACGGTACCAATGAGATCTGTGTCCACACCTAGTTTCTGTGAGAACGGGGACACCGTTTGGCTTGAAAAGATTGCCGTCAGTAAACTGGGACTTTAGACCGTATAGTTCCGTGCGCAAAAGACCTGTAACTCTGAATGTTAGAGAACACTTTTAATGGACTTGATCAGTTGATTTATCAAACAATTAAACGGATATTGAAGGAATTATTTATCATCATCATCATCATCATCATCCTCAAGCAGCCATGGGCTACGGAGGTCCAACCAGACCGTGCAATTTAGTTCTCCAAGCAAGTCTATCCTGAGCTACATCTACTGCATCTGGCCACTGCACACCAATTCTAACAAGGTCCTGTTTGGCATTGTCTGCCCACCGCATCCTAGGTCTCCCCTTCTTTCTGAGGCCTTTAGGCACACTGTTCATAACCCTATTCGCCAATCTATAATTATTCATACGGGCAACAATGCCAAACCAACGGAGTCTCTCTCTGCACAATATGCTGCTTAAAGGAGGTTGCAAACTCCTTTGCCTAATCTCATCATTAGTTACAAAGTTGAACCACCTAATGCCCAAGACACTGCGTAAGCATCTGGAATCAAATGCATGCTTTTAAAATATGTAGTTACTTATGAAATGACTTGAAATTATATTTCTTATTTCAAGTCATTCAAATATTTGTATAAATATTTGTATGAAATTCGATATTTGTATAAAAAAAGTACAGTAAACTTCAAAGGTTAATTCTTTTGTCCAGTATTGCTTTTGTTGAATGTACGAACTTCCATAACTCTTTAAATAATAAAGGAATATTGTTGAAAATCGATATTTAGATAAAATTGATTGAGAGTTTTTTTTATATTTGTCACATTTTCCCATAATACGCTTATTCTAAAGTTTCGATGCTAAAGTTTCGAGTTTCGATGTTAGTGTTCCTATTGACATGGAGTGGGATGGTCATTTAATGATCAGTCAGTGTATATTGATTGGTGGAGAAATAATCATTACTGGAGGACCTCTACGATATTTGTATAAAAAAAGTACAGTTTTCTGTTGAAAAATTATCGAAGCAAAACTATTACCTTCATTTCAAATGACGCTGTATATTTCGAACCTTTTAGATTTGCATACGAGCCTACTTGATTTTAAATATTTCGAGTTGGTTTGCATGTTTGTTTCACAATCACTCTAAATATTTTGCTGCATGAGCATAATACTGACATTTCATAGATTATTTATCTAAAAATTTCCATTTCGAAATCAATCTACAACTTAGAACTGAAATAATATCCACCTGTGTCCCCTATCCCCAGTTCCGTCCTCGTTAAGAAGACGCCGATAAGAATGGAAAGTTCGCCGTCCTTGGGATACGACGGTAAGACGTGACCTGTCCGCAAGAGAGCCATATCGTAGACTCGTTTTAGAACATAATGAATTTCAATCTGCCCTATAATAGCTGTCCAGATCACTACTATTTAGTGCGTTGTTTGCAGAAAGTTCAGACAGTAGCACACCAGCTTCGTAAATTCGAGTCAGAACCACGCCTGCATCTAATCTTCTCCGCTAACCACTGCTCACACTTTCTTTGGAGCCGGGTTGGTTTGTTCTACCTTTGAGTGCCACTTTTGTGCACATAAAGGCTAGATGGCCAGATCACAAAGACTCCGAGGGCTCAGAGAAGGTTGGTGGAAGGGAACCATTGGGTAACTCTTAGGAGACAGATGGTAGCATCCCGTCAAGACCATCCAAGTGTGACCAGTGTATTATGTAACATGAATAGGGTATGGATACTCCACACACGGGGCCAAGGCTTTATGTCCCATCTAAAGGAAGACGGCCTTTCGAAGCACATCAGTCTCCTCACTGACCGAGAGCAGGATAGGGGTTTAGAGATGCTCTGTTTGGTGAAGAATGGAACATCATGGCCTTCGAAAGCACACCCTCTGTTGGATGGAACGCTAATACATGGTTTAGAAAAGAGACCATTAAGAAATGGAAAACCATACCATGGAAAGGTAACAATATCATGTGAACCATACCATAGGAGAAAGAAAACCATAACATGCGAACCATATCATAGAAGTAGGAAAACCATACCATAGACTAGAGCTGAGCCACCTCGATACACTGAGCCTGGACAGACAGCAGTCAAAGGAGGGAAGTTTGGATGTGTGTAAAGTTTTAAGTAATTTAATTTGTTCAAATTTTAACTACATTTCATTTTATTTAAAATAGCGTAAGGGAAAAAAATTTATTTTCTACGAATTAATTAAAATATGATTGAATATTTTAGAATTAATTCCTAAATAACTTGAAATAAATAACTGCCAGAAGAATTTTATGATAAAAAAAACTATGTAATATCTATATATTTAAATATTACTATTTCTGTTAGTGACTTTCCGAGCCTAATGCATTTACATGGCCTTGACCAGAGAGGGATCTAGGGGGCAGGGGGGCATAGGAGACCTAACCCCCATTTCAGAATGCTAATGAAGAATTCCGTGTTCTTCATTTTCATCTGTGAATTTGTCTGTGTTTTATATACCATTATACGAAATAACTTATTCAATTCATTCTAATGGTAATGTAACTGAGACGTGGTTCCGTGTGCAAAAGACATATACCCCGAAAGTGAAAGAACATTAAACACATATAGTACGTATTTTTCAAGATATTTACTAAAAATCACTAAACAGCAGGGAAAAGGTTTATACCAGAACGGCGTTCCCGTTTATTTCGTCTCAATTTTGAATCCCCCCCCCCTTTATTTTTTGCTAAATCTAGTCCTGCCATGAACACATTAAAAATTGCATTGGAGACTTGACAGAATCTGTCACTTGATAGCTGATGACCAGTGGATCCATTACACCATTATCCTTACCCTACTCTGTCTGCATGGGGTCTTTGTGACATGGACATTTTACACATCGTGTGCACAAAAGTGCAGCTGAGTGATAAAAATAAGGCAATATTCGGTAATCAATTAATAAAGGGATAACGGAATGAGGAATTTGAATAAATAAATTGCGCCAGGTGTATTAATCAGCGACTTATATTCGTGTGTTTTCATAAATAGTTTATTTTAATAAAGAGCGAAATTCGAATTTCTTTTCCTGTTAACTCAGAACTCTTCATTTTACTAGGATAGAGCGTTCGGGTTTAGAGTACTGAAATCCCTCATATCTCACTGTTCCCTTATCGTTTAACATGTTCCATAATAAAATTTCTTTTGAAATAGCAAATCTTTTGCATCTGAAACGGTTTCGGAAACTAATCTGCTGCCGTGTTTGTATAACTCGATGAGATTCCTCCTAATAAAAGAATCCTAGAAAGAAGAAAACATTCGATAAAAAAGGAGAGCCGTAGTTTGTACTCTTGCACTGTTGACTACAAAGATGAAGAAGAAAAAGATCTCTTAAGCTTCTGAGGGAAATCAGCGTAAAAATATAACATTTATAAATCCCCACAATTTTCTGCCTTCCCTTTATTTCCTGATACAGAAAACGATCCTGTCTTAGTAGCACGTCGCCGTCTCCTTCTCCAGACCCAGAGAAACTTTAATGACCGAAATCTGGGCCCCTGAATCCACAATGGCGTCAAATGCTTTCTTCCCACACTGAATGTGAAATTTTATTAAAGTCTGTAGGCCTTGACCTTTCCTGTTCTCTGTGTCACTGCCGGTAAATTTTGCTTCAGCTTCTAGTGCCGTTCTAAACTGGCAACAAACTTTCGCAATCATTACATCCCGTTCAGCGGACTTCCCCGAGTCATCGAAAGCATTCACACTGTACGTTCTGGCCACTTTCTTATTTTTGCTGCACTCCTTCGCCAAATGACCTTTCTGGTTACAGATGAAGCATGACCCGGAAGAAAAGCTCTCACTTTGCTTCCTTTTGAAATCCATATTTTTATTTTCTGCCAATTTGCTTTGTGGGTTCGAGTTCTGTCCTAAATCCAGTGACTAAAATTTAATTTTGTAGCCAATTGGCCAAATATGCTCTCCCTATTTTCGGATTTAAAACTTTCCCCCAAATAAATCTTGCAGGTTTTTTGTGCCTGCAGAAAGTAGTCTGCCAGTTCAGCCACCTCGTGGCAACTCTTCCAGGACACATTTTCCTGCAACATGACATGATTTTTCGCATCCGGAGGCAATAAATCTTTAATTTTGTCGGCCAATATCAACTCTTTTAACTTTTAAAAATCATCTACTTTTCGGTTCTTCAAATAGTAATTTAAGTGACTCTTCATGCGCGATGAAAATTGAGTCCAGGTCTCTGTAGAGAGCTTGAACATTGAGTCGAATTTCCTTTTGTACTGGGGCGGGGGTGGCTCAGTCGGTAGCGCGCCAGGCTCGTAATCTGTAGTTCCCAGGTTCGAGTCCCAGCTGGGTCAGCGTTGAGATTTATCTCCGCAAAATTCCCCGCCCTGCCCACGGTCAGTAGGGGACACCGATGGGCTTGGAAAGGCCGCCGTCCGTCGGATGGGACGTTAAGCCGTGGCCCCGTGTGCGGGAGAGCCATACCCTGTGCACGTTAAAGAACACGCTGGATGGCCTTGACGGGAGGCTACCATCTGTCTCCCAACAGCTGTTCCAGTGGGTCCCCTCCCCCAACCTTCTCTGAGCCTTCGGGGTCCGTGTGACCTGGCCATTTAGCCCATGGTGTGCAAAAAAGTGCCGCTCAGAGGTAAAACAACCCAACCCAACAACAACCTTTTGTACTCCAACGGAGTCAATTGGCTGTCTTTTAATACAGCAGATTTAATTTTCTCGTAGCTTTGAATTTCTTCATTGCTCAGTATCGTGATAATATTTCGTGCCCTCTCTCCCAGCAAAGGATGCACTAACATTCCTTGCAGGTGATCCGCTATTTCGTATTGTTTAAACAATTTCTCTATTGTTTCGAAATACGCTGGTAATTCTTTCGCTCTCTTCGGCAAGGGATAGTTATTCGAGTTTAAAATTTTCTGTAGCGTTTTTAATTTAAAATCTCCAGAATCCACTGAATTTTGATTTCCTCTGCTGCTGTTATTTTCCCTCTGTATATCTAATCTTCTCGCTTCTATTTCTAATCGCCTAAATTCTATTTCCCTATCCTTTTCTTTTTCCTGCCTATCCTTTTTTCTTTCCACCCTATCTCTTTCTTCTTTCTCTCTTCTATATTCCATCTCTCTTATTTTCATTTCTCTTATTACCCTTCTTTGTTCCCTATCTCTTTCTTCTTTTTCTCTTTGGTATTCCATTTCCCTCTCTGAGATTGATTTCGGGCCTGAATCACTCATTTCGACCAGATTCGAACCATATCCGCTAGCACCCTGTTCTACCCCAACATCGCTACCAATGCTATCAATTTCAGCAGTTTCCCCACTTTCCCCAGCCTTAATATGTCTAGTTATATCATCGCTCCCGTCCTGTTCCGTTCCACCCTTAGTTTTATCGCGACTCCTAAGCATCATTGGCAACTCAAAATTAGTTTAAAAATAGAAACAACAGAAAAACCACAGACCTTTCTTTCCCCTGAAGATCGACTCTGCTTACTGCCTGCTTGGAAAAACCACTTTTACACTTTTACAGTGAAAAAAAAAACACTTTGACAGTTTTTAAAAACCACTTTTACAGTGACAGACCTTGGCACATGGAACCTCAGTGAAGACCTTGATGACATAGCACTTGGGGAAACTGCACTCACAGACCTTGGCACATGGAACCTCAACGATGGCCTCGATGACGCAGCAGCTGGGGAAACTGCACTCTGTAGAATACTGCACTGGATGTGTCTTAACCCACTGAGCTGCTTGTAGCTTCCTCACTTTACGGAATCACTGCCACAGAAGCACAAATTATTCAAGAAATTTTTCTTCTTTCCAGGAAAATTCTCTTCCCCTTTTTCTTTTATATTAATGGACCACTTCTTCGGCATGCAAGTGCCAATCTTATAGACTGCACCAGATGTGATGTCCTCCCGGTTTGGATCCTGCCCGACTGAGCAAGATGCGATGTCCTCCCGGTTCGGATCCTGTCCGACTGAACAAGATGTGATGTTCTTTATCTTCGTATCTAGGGAGACTGAGCTAGATGTGATGACCTCCCTTTTCAGAATTCGATGAGACTGGGCCAAATGTCGTGGTCGCCGGAGGACGTCGAAGTTGTTGCTCGATTATTACTTCACCCTCACTTTGGTGAAAAGACAGGTTCGCTGTTTTTTTAGGTCCATAGCACTGCACGCCTCTGAAGAGACTGATGTTGAATGAAGAGTAAAAATAGTTTATCAATTAACTGTATGAGAGTTAGAAATGGATGAGACAGTTTATTTACACTTTATACACTCAAGTGCAGGGGATGCGCTCAACTTGGTGGACCTTTTGCTGTCTTGCTGCTGCAAACGTTAATAATGAGGTGGAGAATCGCACACTCTGCAAGTTCTCACTTTAGAGACCTCAAACTCGGCGAAAGGATAATCAACCTTTGCCTACACCCGTGGTACACTCTGAATCCACAATTAAAGGAGAATCCACAATTAAAGAGGAACAAAATACTTTTTTTCCTCTTCCGTTGTTTGAACTTTTTGTCCCCAATAACCACAATATTGCTCAACCAACTGCGCGGTACAGAAATTTATTTAAGAATCGCTGATGCTGATTACGTGGACAAATTTAATAATCGAAGTCGTACATATCACTGGAAGCTTCAGAAAAAGATATTCAGCCTTTTTTTGTGTCGTAGTTTTCAAGCGCTAGTAAAAGATGCATTATATATCTGAATCTTATAAATTATTTTTTTTTATAGAGACAGTTAACCTTATCAGATTCACACAAGAATCTCAATTCCGTTTGGAATCGCACCCTCTCCTTTAGGGTTTCTTTCGAGTAAGTAGGTATCCTTTTGACACGTGTCGAAACGACCTTTTTCGCTTGACAGCTACGCACAAAACTGATGCTTCAATCTCCTTACCCTAGCCTCGTGCACGGACTTCGCACCCCAGGATAGTCATTTATCTCCATAAACAACTTCTGGAACCAATCTGATGCAAGCAGCCAGCTTCCGACCCGAAAACAACATCCTATGCGTCACGCACACCCCCATCAGCACTCAAGAACACACTTAACATATAAAAATATATACAATAATAAAATGCAACAAAAATACAGCAATAAATAAATAAAAATAAATTAGAGGGACACGACAGGAGGGTACCCACTGGAACAGCTGTTGGGAGACAGATGGTAGCCTTCCCTCAAGGCCATCCAGCGTGTTCTTTAACGTGCACAGGGTATGGCTCTCCTGCACATGGAGCCATGTCTTAACGTTCCATTCGACGGACGGCGGCCTTTCCAAGCCCATCGGTGTCCCCTACTGACCAAGCAGGGAGCTTTGCGGAGATAAGTCTCAATGCTGACCCAGCTGGGATTCGAATCTGGGAACTACAGATTACGACCTGGCGTGCTACCTATTGAGCCACCCCAAGTAATTTATGAATACAAAATTTAATGTGTATTGAATTGAATAAGTTTAATTCACCCAAACATACATATATTGGTACATAAAACACAGACAAGTTCACTGGTGAAAAAGGAGAACATAATAAGCCATAACTTTTGAATAAATGTTTCCTGAAATGCACTTAAATTAACACATTACAGGTGGCCTTAATTACATTTATTTGAGCACGTGAATTTTTGTGGTCTGACTCTATCATTGACTTAATAATAAGTATAGTTTATATTTATATTTAAAAGTTCTATATTGTTCTATTGCAGCAGTATCCTCTGGAATCTCGTCTATCCAAATCTTAATACCATGATCTTGTTCTTAAGTCGAGTATCATAACTGAAAGTCTTCGTTCTTTCTAAGCAGCAGTAAAGTTCCGAGTACTCTGTCATTTTATTCTTCACTCTGTATACAAAATTCCCCATAACATACTTGTAAATATTATATATATTTAGTATTCCATTTTCTGTCATCAAGTGTTGTACAGGATTTCTGTAATTTAATCTTAGACTATATCTCATAATTCTCTTTTGCAGACAAAATAAACTATTCAAATTGGCTGAACTAGAATCTCCAAACACCAATTCCAAATATTAAATGTGGGTACACTAATGCATAATATAAATTTATCAAAGTTTGTTGATTTACATAATTTTTTATGCTCCCAATCGATCCAATATTTTTTGAAACAGTAGCTCTTATCTGGTTAATATGATAATTCCAAGTTAAATTAGCATCTACCCAGAGTCCAAGAAATTTTATATATTCACGTATTTCAATCTTTTGATCATTCATCAAAATACTTATTTCATTATAATTCAATTTTTTATTCTTGTTCTTAAAGACCATACACTTTGTTTTAGAAATATTTATAGCTAGTTTATTATATGTGATCCATTTATGCATATTTCCAATTAGAGTATTTGTTTCTTCTATTAAAATTCTTACATAAGTATGGAAAGAAATGACATTTATGTCATCTGCATTTTAGTTTATCTGCTTCCTTTTGTGATTGAATATCATTTATATATATGTTTTATTTACATTGTTATACTATAACTATAATTTTACCTATCTATACAAGGGGTACGCCAGTTACATACACATTTCCAGGGGGTACGTGAAGCATAAAAGGTTGAGAACCACTGGTCTAGTGTAACATAAAACTAATTGTGTAGTAGCCACCATTTGTTGTCTGTGATCCTCAACAGATGGCAGCACTATTCCCGAACCCTACTTTCAAATTTAAACGTGTTTTTTCATATCCCCTCCTTAAAACCTCATCAATCATGTTATCTACATCAACTTAACAGCGAAAAATACTTTTTTTCCTCTTCCGTTGTTTGAACTTTTTGTCCCCAATAACCACAATATTGCTCAACCAACTGCGCGGTACAGAAATTTATTTAAGAATCGCTGATGCTGATTACGTGGACTAATTTAATAATCGAAGTCGTACATATCACTGGAAGCTTCAGAAAAAGATATTCAGCCTCTTTTTGTGTCGTAGTTTCCAAGCGCTAGTAAAAGATGTAATATATATCTGAATCTTATAAATTATTTTTTTTTATAGAGACAGTTAACCTTATTAAAGGAAGAATAATCGTTAAAATATTCAGAGGATATCAATTTATTTTTGTATACAAAATACTTTTATTCGGTGCTTTTCTAGGAAAAAAGATGTGATCTTCCAAGAGTTTTGCTGGAAGGGTCGGTGTGCTGGTGGGGAATTTCCAAAAAAAAATGGCCTAAGCTCATAAAAAAACGTTAAACATGTATTTTCATACAATTTTAGTTGCTGGAAAGTTAGAACAAAAGAATAAATAAATATTGTAAGTTAAGAAAATCTCCTTCAGACAACTTTTGTAACATATTGAGTCTTGCATTGATTTATAACATTCTGACTCATCCTCCTAGGGGGGGCTCAGTCGGTAGCGCGCCAGGCTCGTAATCTGTAGTTCCCAGGTTCGAGTCCCAGCTGGGTCAGCGTTGAGATTTTTCTCCGCAAAAATTCCCCGCCCTGCCCACGGTCACTAGGGGACACCGATGGGCTTGGAAAGGCCGCCGTCCGTCGGATGGGACGTTAAGCCGTGGCCCCGTGTGTGGGAGAGCCATACCCTGTGCATGTTAAAGAACACGCTGGATGGCCTTGACGGGAGGCTAACATCTGTCTCCCAACAGCTGTTCCAGTGGGTCCCCTCCCCCAACTTTCTCTGAGCCTTCGGGGTCCATGTGACCTGGCCATTTAGCCCATGATGTGCAAAAAAGTGCCGCTCAGAGGTAAAACAACCCAACCCATCCTCCTAAGGTTCAATATCTCGATTTTGCTCTTCGCTTTTGGTGTCGAAACTATGAAATTGTAGTGCAGTCGAAATGGAGCAAAGGAAAATATCATCAATCATCGTCGAAGCGTGACTTTTTGAATAGGGGAAGCAATTTTCAAAGCACTGCTCAAATTCAATCGGAACGCCGTTCCGGTACTTATGTTTCCAGATCATTGAACAGAAACACCATTCTGGTACTTAGTTCCTGTTTAATGTTCAATTTCAAATCATTAAACTGGAACTCTGTTCCAGCACTTATGTTTCCAAATCATTGAGCTGGAACGCCGCTACGGTACTTTCGAAATCATTAAACGAAACTTCGTTTTAGTACTTCCGTTTTCAAATCATTGAACCGGAATGCCGTTTTTTGACTTTTCCGAATACTATTCCGGTACTTGATGTTTCTGAAACACTGAGTTCGAGTAATCGTATAGTTTTTAAAGCAAATATTTCTGTGTGTATAGATATATAGGCTTACCATATTTTTATACAATCAAACCGAAACATTAAGGAAAAAACTTAAAATGAAGGTTGCATGCTTGTTTTGAACAGCATAAGAAATATGGGTGTATGAGAAAACAAATGATTTATTTCAATATATATTTTAGAGCGTTTGCCGCTCTGTCTGCTATCTCTTCCTACCAGTCCCGACTTACGCATAAGTTAACTAAGCTACAGTTTAGGGCATGGGTGTCCAACCTTTTGACTTCCCTGGGCAACATTGAGTGAAGATGAATTGCTTTGGGCCGCACATAAATAGCCAGAAAAGTTTTTAATTGGGATATTTGCTTGTGTCAGTAATACTTTTGTCATTAGTTCTCTGTAGGTATCTGCAGTCTCTACGCTCTCGTACATCCTCAAAACAGCTGTCTCGCACTCTAACCTGCAGCTCTTACGAGATTCCTCCGATCGTCTTCGATCCATCGAAATGCTTTCCAGTCTTCTTCAACACCACTGATTGGATGTATCCCCCGATATGCTTATCGACCCCAATCCTCCTCCGGTACGCTTCGTGATAGCTCGTCGTAATTCCTTCCCAAGTCATTACATAAGGAATAATCGTGACATCACACTTATGTAAAAGCCCAAGCTCCTTTGCCAGTAGATCGTACTTATTCTTCTTCCCTACCTCCACGGTCAAAAGATTGTCCTGGGAAGTTATTCCAACCTCTAAGATTATAATCTCGTTCCGTGCATATCCGGTCGGTTATGTTGGGCATTTACCTCCGTCTTGATTGGACTATCTGCTCGTATTACTATTTCCCACTGTGCTTTCAACCGTATGTGCTCTTAACTTCTTTCTTATGGTTATTCCGTATTTTCTGCATAGCAATAGGTGAAGGCACTTAATAACCTCATCATGCCTCACCGTGTAATCATGATGCAGCATTCAAGCACATTGTGTTGCCACATAATCATGTTGAAAGTTTATGTCGCAAACACGCAAACTTTACGATTTTGTGGGCCGCATTACCAGTTGTCCAGGGCCGCGGGTTGGATACGCCTGGTTTAGGGCGTCATTTTGATGGGAGCTCTCAATAATATGAATTTGGTGATCCCTTCAATCAGTACAATAAATATATATTTTGACTTTCGAATTTTGGGGGCCTTACTAAAGCTAGCGTAAGGCTATCAGTTAGCGTAAGGCCTCAAACTTGTCATAGCTTAGGGCCACTAATCTGAAATAACTTAGGGCCTCAATTGTCATAGCTTAGGGCTCAAACTTGTCATAGCTTAAGGCTCAAACTTGTCATAGCTTAGGGCTCAGAAAGTCAAAGTCTGGCCCTGCCTCCTAGACGGTCAGAGCTACCACCACCAAACTTCGTCCACATCTTCATCTCACTGTAACTTCGTCATCTGTCCATTGCCACCTTCGAGGGACAATAAAGTACTACTCCATTCACAACTTTCAAGTTTCCATTCATAAGATAGGCGACGGCAGCGCCCCCAGAAATTTCGAGCGCTTGCAGCTATGCAATCTCAACTCACTGCAGCTAGGAACCCGATCTCTAAACCATACATAGCCAGAAGTAAGTGGGACCAGCACACGAAATTTGGAACTGAGTCGATTATTTGAGGAATTAGGGAAGCAGAAATCTACTGCCACCTGTGAAGTCACTCCGGGAGTGACTTATGCTTGCTAGATAAATTTCAACGCTGGCCCAGCTGGGACTCGAACCTGGGAGCTACAGATTACGAGCCTTGCACGCTACCGACTGAGCTGTACTCGATGATTCCGAATCATTGAATCGGAATGCAGTACCAATGCAGTACCTGATACTTTTTAAATGTTATCGAAATGTTAGTATTATATTAGGGGGCGGGGGACAGATTAAGAGTATAATCTCCCCTCATTAAGGATTTGTTTTTTAAAAAAACTGTTTGTTCATCGGCGTCTTGGTGTCCGAATGGTTAATTTGCTTGACTACTGATCTTAGGGATCTGGTTTGAAACCCCGGATAAAAGGTATGAATGTTTCGTTTTCTTGTGTTGTCTTTCTACTGAACAGACCATCTCTATGGCATATTATACTCACAGGCTCCTGTCAGATTTCTGTGGCAAGTTGCTGCTTAAGGGGTAATTTGTTCATTTAATTGGTCATTAAACGATATTAATAAAACTGTTAGCAAAATTTTTGAAAACTCCCATACTTCCAAATATTTCGGCTAATCTTGACTATGCCATTAATTGTATATGGAAAAATTTTGTATAATTCCTAAATTTTATTCTTGTTATTTTCTATCCAATTGTCATTGTGTCAAAATCACAAAACTGATCACAAAGCAATCACAAAGCTACAATGAATTTGAGGGGAACTTAAATCTTACCTTTCTTCAGAGTCAATTTTCTGAAATTTTTATTAGAATAAAAAAGATACATGATGGTTCATCAATCATTGAATCAGTACATCGTTATTATTGATGCATTTGACAATAATCCCAAATATACCAGTCACTCATACTTAACATGGCCAATCGTCGTTTAAGTTTCCTTTTAGCAGCATTGGATCAGCACTCTCTCATTAAGTAATAAGATCAGCGAAACCTCCCTTTTTAAGGAAGGTGTGCACCAATTGATTTTATATGGTTTGGACTTTCATTATGGAACGCCATGGAAGATCGTTAATGAAGTTGGTTAATGATGGTGCAATTTAATTAACCATTTAGTGATATTTAACGTAGACCTGAGCAACAACACGTGGCTCAGTCATGGCATTTCTGCTATAAATCCTTTTGAAATCTATTTGTGAACCCTTAGGGGACCAGGGAATCACACTTCCAAGAACCAGGGAACCAGGGAATTCCTGAAATGCGGAACATTTTATTTATAAATTTAAAAGTATACGTGATGTTAACATAGAGTTTGAAGCAGGCACTGATGTAGAAAAAAATACATTTTTTTTTTTTGGGGGGGGGGGGAGAAACTCAATCGAGCCGGAAAAAAGTAAAGGGGAAAGAACGAGTTACTGGATTTACATTGCAGTATTTACCTCTCCGTTTTAGAGATCTTTAAAAAATACTTCAAATATAATTCCTATTTAATAATTTTTTGCCTCTATTATTTTCACTAATATTTCCAAGGGTAAGGTGGCATGCACTGTTGTCTCCCCCTAGATCTGGCCCTGGTTCGGATATTTATATGCTGATATTGATAATGCTGTGGCCGAGTGGTTAGCGCGCTTGGCTACTGATCTACGGGACCTGGGTTCGAACCCCGGGTAAGGCATGGATGTTCGTGTTGTTTTCTGCTGAGGTCCTGCCATCCTCTCAGATCTTCTAATGTGGCATATAAACTGACAGGCTCCTGTCAGACCTCTGTGGCAAGCAGCTGCTTGAGGGGGTATTTATTATTTTTTTTTTATAGTTCAGATGAAAATAACGCCACGGAGCTCAGCAAGACATCATTCATTCAAAACCGGACACTCAGTAGAAATATTCAATAGTAACAGGACACTCAATAGAAATATTCAGTAGTAACAGGATACTCAATAGAAATATTCAATAGTAACAGGATACTCAATAGAAATATTCAATAGTAACAGGATACTCAATAGAAATATTCAATAGTAACAGGATACTCAATAGGAGCTCGGCATAGAACTGGATCACCTTCAATTGATCCAGTCCTATGCATAATAAAAGGAATAGAGAACTTACATTAACAATGTAAGATTAGTAGATTTTAATGATCAATTAAGCACACATGAGTTTAATTTCATGGAACACAAAACCCAGTTGAGCAGTAACAGGAATCGAATAACTCCGAGACAGTATAGCTCGCACGCGGAAATAATTGGGCTTGTCAGAAGCTAAAGCGATTATCTTTACAAAAAAGTCTTTAAAGAAGTATCTTTCTAAACAACTTTTGAATAAATTTCCCTTTGAAAATATCTTTAACAATTGATTTAGGAAGTACAATGTTTTAAAAAAACGTACTCTAAAAATTGCAATTTCTGAAACGTTCTAAGAATCTAAATGCAAACAAATGTGGATTTGATAATGTTTAAGCTTATCAAAAGCCCAATTTACGTACTAACAGATAAATAGAAAAAAAAAATTACAAGAGTGCTCGTATGTAATTCAAAAGTTTAATATGACTCGACAAAAAGTAAAAATGTGTTAAACAGGATTTTATTTTTACTTTTTTCTTTTGAAACATCGTAGATTAAAATTTTATTGTATTATCTAATTCAGTTATTTACGTTGCTTCTTAAAAAAAAAAGAACTAGTAAACGCCTAGTTACTTAAAAAAAGTACCAAAGCGCAGACCTGGTATTCCCTAGCTCAGTGGTTCTCAACCTTTTATGCTTCACGTACCCCCTTTAAATGAGTATGCAACTAGCGTACCCCTTGTATAGATAGATAGATAAAACTATAGTTATAGTATAACAATGGGAATAAAATAAAACATATATATCAGTGGTTCTCAACCTTTTATGCTTCACGTACCCCCTGGAAAGAGTATGTAACTGGCGTACCCCTTGTATAGATAGATAAAACTATAGTTATAGTATAACAATGGGAATAAAATAAAACGTATATATCAGTGGTTCTCAACCTTTTATGCTTCACGTACCCCCTGGAAATGGGTATGTAACTGTCGTACCCCTTGTATAGATAGATAAAACTATAGTTATAGTAAACAATGGGAATAAAATAAAACATATATATCAGTGGTTCTCAACCTTTTATGCTTCACGTACCCCCTGGAAATGTATATGTAACTGGCGAACTCCTTGTATAGATAGATAAAACTATAGTTACAGTATAACAATGGGAATAAAATAAAACATATATAAGTATGTAACATATATCTAGCGACTTTTGAGCTCTCACGGCGTACTCCAAAAAATTTTACCGCGTACTCTACGTTGAGAACCCCTACCCTCGCTGAAATACACCGAGTGTGAGACTCAGGAATTTTACATTATTTATCGTTAATTTTTTTGACACTTTAGTTTACTTATAGTTCTAGTCGCCACACTAAAGAAATCGAATTGTAAAATTGATCAAATAAGTATATTTATCATGAAAAAAATTGAAGGGGTGGGCTTGGCCCCCGTGCCTCCTCTCTAGATCTGGCCCTGTATTAAAGTATCAGTAACAGCCGGTCGCAAGGTGGTTAGCGTTATTCATTGTGTTTGAAAAGAGGGACCTTACTTGTCGAGCAGAAAAGAATGGTTGCCATTCCACAAAGGTGTTGGTTTAAAATTGTTATTTTGTTGGTACCTTTTCAACTAAATCTTGATTGTCTATAGTGTCGCTCGTGACTATAAAATTTTTGGTGGGACATTTTGACTACTACAGTATACATGGATGTAAGGGAAAATATTGCGTAAGTGCCTGATATTGAATTGAACCGAATAAGACTGAAAAGACGTTTTGTAATGCTTATGTTGTTTGTTTGTTTTTTTCAGCTATTCTCAAAATGCATTATTTAACAAAAAGATTCGGGAAAAAATCCGAAAAATTAACTTGAAAGGAGTTTTTGTCCTTTCTACTAGAATTTAGTACTTTGCTCCTCCACTCTAATAATTATTTATATATATATATGTGTAATTCCCTTTTCCATTCTAGTGGTATTTTAGGGGCGGGGGTGGCTCAGTCGGTAGCGCGCCAGGCTCGTAATCTGTAGTTCCCAGGTTCGAGTCCCAGCTGGGTCAGCGTTGAGATTTATCTCCGCAAAATTTTCCCTCCCTGCCCACGGTCAGTAGGGGACACCGATGGGCTTGGAAAGGCCGCCGTCCGTCGGATGGGACGTTAAGCCGTGGCTCCGTGTGCGGGAGAGCCATACCCTGTGCACGTTAAAGAACACGCTGGATGGCCTTGACGGGAGGCTACCATCTGTCTCCCAACAGCTGTTCCAGTGGGTCCCCTCCCCAAATCTTCTCTGAGCCTTCGGGGTCCATGTGACCTGGCCATTTAGCCCATGGTGTGCAAAAAAAAAGTGCGCTCAGAGGTAAAACATCCCATCCCTAGTGGTATTTTAAAATACTATTCGTGAAAATTATGTCTAATACATAGGTTTACTATTTTTTTTGACTCTGTTCCGATTATAAATTTGTATTCATTATTTTAAACTACATGACTCGTCGTAAATTTTCACATGAAAAGTTGTCTATTTTGCTTATATTTAATTTACAGTATTAAAATATTTTTTGTATTATAATAGATATTAATTTATTTTATAACGAATTGAAAAAAAAGTGATATGGTAATAAAATATATTATAAAATAAAAAAGTGACTGTAAAAGAAGAATGTAATGACAGCGGCTAGAAACGAACCGGGAAAACCAGAAAGCCAAAAAAAAATACATTAGCAGACTGAGCTACGAATATAAAAATGATATTATGTTGATTTAGATAAGAATAATGAATGCTAAATTTGAAATTCATTTATTATTTTTTAGGATTATTTTTTATGAGGCAGTGTCCAAGTGGCCTAATGGACTAGCCACCCCTGGGTCTATATACACTGGTTTCCATAAATTAAGGAAAAATCCCCATGTTAAGTCAATGGAAGCTAACGCCAAAGCTCTATAACAGGCGTGTCCAAACTTTTAACTTCCCTGGGCCACATTGAGTGAATATTTGACTTCCCTGGGCCACACTAAGTGAAGATGAAGTGTTTTGGGCCGCACATAAAATATAAAATATAGTTAATGAATATGAATAATAAAACTTCATTTAGTTTCTTATGTTTTCTATTATAAAATAAAAAAGGGCAACATAAAACTAGTGGGATATCAAAAACTGCATACAAATATTGTAATTCTTCAAAAAATTCGCCGTCGAGTGGATACACACATAATTCGAAACGTAAATTCTCATGGCATACTAAGACGTTTTTATTTAAATTTTTATTTCAAAATAAATGTCAACGAATCGATTATATATGAAAAATATTGCAAACATTTATTTTTTTAATAAAAATGTGTAAATTTAAATATTTTCATAATTTGCGTTTGGGCCGCATTTTAAAGGCTTTTGGGCCGCATGCGACCCGTGGGCCGCACTTTAGACAAGCATGCTCTGTAACTTCTACAATAAGCTTTTTTTTCTTGTTTTGAAAAATGTGATTGCAGATAAAGATCTCAATCAAATAAATCAATATCTCGATTTTCAACAATATTCGTTCAGTATTTAATGAGTTATGGAAGCTTGACTATTTAACAATAGCAATGCAAGTCTTTAGAAACTTATACACAACTGAAGAATAGTGAAAGAATTCTTTACACAAAGTTCTAAAATACAAACTTATTTTATTAAACACTTTGATACAATACTTATTACTAAGTTTTAATTAACTTCTGAAGTCAGTTTTTGTGACTCTCATTGTTATCGCTAAATATTCAAACTTCCATAACTCATTAAATATTGAACGAATATTGTTGAAAATCGAGATATTGATTTATTTGATTGAGATCTTTATCAGCAATCACATTTTTCAAAACAAAAATTCTTATTTTAGAAGTTATAGAGCTTTGGTGTTAGCTTCTCATTGATTTTACATAGGGATTTTCCTTAATTTATGGAAACCAATGTAATTTATATTCAGGTAAATCATATATATAATATATAATGCTAAAATCACATATATAATATGTTATAAACTCAGCGTTTGAAAAGTTAATATTAAAAGCAAGTTATCAAAGCTTTGAAACATTTCGAAATTCTAAATCTGCCACTTACTATAGGAAAAGTCAATAATTTTATTTTTGTTTCATTAGTATTTTGCGTTAATATTAACATTTTATTTTACAATAAACAAATCAGTTGTGTTGCAACTGTATACACGAAATCATAGCAAAGAATCTTATTTACATGCTTAGTTAGAATATGCCCTCACTTCAGACAGTGGCAAAAAGTATATAAAGACATTATTTTAAAGGTCTTCTTGAAATCATAAGAGAGCACGTTATTTAATCACTCATTTCGCATAGACAAAATCCTAATTAATCGTGCTCTGTAGCAGGCCCTGATCTAGAAAAAAATATTAAACGGACGGTCTTTCCATTTCAGGATAACATTTTCCTCTCCATTTTAGAAGTTCTTAGAACATTTCTTGAACTTTGCGGGAAATATGCCCAAACATAATAGTTTTTTCCCTCTATACTGGCATTCTCAAAAGGGGGTAGGGGAGCCTCTTTCTCCTCCCTCCCTCCCTTAGATCCGATCTTGTTCTGTTCTATATTATGGTTTAAAAAAATTCACGTGCGAAATGAAATTCACCAGAATTGTGAACTGTACAATTTAAATGCAGAATAAGCTTTCCCATTGCTGTACACATAGATGCAACTCGCTTGACATGGATCCTCGTCCGTATTATATACTACCTAACGCATAGCTAGAAAGTGAGTCACGTGATACCTGCTCTAGTATACGAATATAGATCTGTGACTGGAATAGAGACAAAGCTTCTCGCTCAATCTCGGATACAATGCGAGTGAGACTGAGAGGAGCAGCTGGTGTTGCCACCTAACTGTGCCCGAATTATCGCGAATTCCGAATTAATAAGGCTTGACTGTATGTATTTTACCTGTATGAGCAACATTTTGGAGATTCTTTTTTAAATCTTATTAAACTCGAATAGATAACGTGAGTGTTTTACTGAGAAGAATCTTTGTGTACACAATGGATTAAATGGTCAAGTCACAAGGGCCCCATAGGACCAAAGCTAGCTAGGGAAAAGGTATCCTTCGGATAGCTGCTTTAGAAGAAGAGTGAAATCCTTCCGTCAAGGCCATCTAAATAAAATGCTACTTTCTTTAATATGCATACGGGTCAGGATCCGAAAAAAGAAAACTAAAAAAGCAAGGACCAGATTTTTATTGCAATATAACATTTTCCCCTCCGTTTTACAAGTCTGCAAAAAGTTCTTGAAAAATTAGTGAAATCTTGAAAAATGTGTACAAGTTGAAATTTCTTTTTGGTCTCCATTACCTTTACTAATGTTTCAAAGAGTGGCGGAAGGGAAGGGGGAGGGGCAAAGGCCCCATTGTTCCATCCACTAGATCCGGCCCTATATATATATATAGTATATACAGTATATAGCTGTCTTGCACACGGGACGGAGATTTAACATCTTATCCAATGGACAACAACCTATCCAAATCAAGTATTGGTGCCACCTTTCTCACCGAGGGCAGAGCGGGAGTCAAGTGGACAAAATCTCGACACAGGCTCGATATTGCGAATCAAACTTGGAAATATAAGATTGCGAGCCTAGTGCACTACCTCCAACCTTCTCCTTACAAACAGTTAGTTGACTATCATATTATAAACGAATATTATAAACGAATAGATCATTTTCAGAAACAAAAGTCTCTCGACATGAGGAAACCCAAAAATATTTTTTGAAAGGCACAAAATTACCTTTCTAATTTAAAATTTAAAATTAAAAACTTAATTCAGATTCTTATTTTTTCAAAGTATTTCGGTCCGTTTAGAAATACGAATAGTACAATCAGGTTCACGTATGTTTTGTAAACAGCATTTTCAATTATTGAATTAGCATTTATTTAAAATGCATTTTTAATTACTTACCAAATTAATTAATTACCATTTTTTTATAATATTCAATACGAAAGCCAAATATAATTAAACTAGGAATCGATACTTTCACGGAAAATCATAACGAATAAAAATAATTTATTCACCGTTGTTTCAGATTTTTTATCACATTCATTTGTGTAGGGTTTTCAGAATCTCTTAGAAGCAAAGTATTTTGACACAATTCAAAAATAATATTGAATTTCACTTCATTAATTTTATTGCATAAAGAATATTGCGTTACGAAATGTCAGCGCCAGGAATGATTTCATTTTTAAATGATCATTCCTCCTCAAAGGGGGAAAATATCTGCTAATATTAATATTTTCTTTAAAAATTTCGCACTGTTATCAATAATCTTTCTCCGTACACCCAGCTGTCAAAAAAGATTTAATTTTAACGAATGGAAAGCAGACACAACATTAAACTCCAAATGATTAAAAGGGAAAGATTTTGCTAGAGCTTTATTTCTCTTAAAACATTTCCTCTTTTTGACAGATGAAATATCGACAGAGTCGTTCCCTCTGTGCATTCTGATTCCACGTACCCCAAAAACGTCCAATATAAATAAATCCAGACAAGTTTAGTAACTGTTCCGATATATCAAGCATTTTGAAGTTATTACTCTCTACAGAATCGATCCGGCCGAAGGTAATAAGTCCTGTCCCGATGCCTCTGGGATATACGAACGTACCTATGAGTCACTTGTTACAGAGCTCCTCGAGCTGCCAGAGAATGATGTCACCCAGTCACGTCGTGCTTAGGTCAGCAGAACGTGTGGCTGCCATCATGGGAGATTATTCATAGTCATGGTCATCGATGAGCTTAATTCCGCTCTTGTCTCACAGCAGGGAAGCGTGGCTGACTTTGACAACCCAAACTGCAAAATGAACTGCCAGATAAGCATTTGCTGGAGGAGGTCTTAGTTTGTCTAGAGACAAGCCATGTGTGAAGAGAGGTTTAATATGTTACATGTCTTGATCGGCTTTTCTTCTCGCTGAGGTTTTGATGTACGTGAGCGTGAAGTTTGAAACTCGGGCAAAAACGGTGTTGCGATGTGCGTTTATTTCAGCAATTCAGTTAATTGAACTTCTCATTGGTTTCGAAAATGTTGGCTTGTTGGGTTGGTTTGTTTTACCTCTCTGAGCGGCACTTGTTTGTACACAATGGGCTAAATGGCCAGGCCACAAGGACCCGAATGGTCAAGAGCAGGTTTTGGGGAAAGGAACCCACTGGATAGCTGTTAGAATACAGTTGGAAGCCTCCCGTCAAGGCCATCCAGCGTGTTTTTGAAGCGCACAGGGTGTGAATTTCCTTCACTTGTTGGTTTTTTAAAATTGGGGGTCTGAAGTAAATAAATGTGCTTTAATCGCAAAAGACTAATAGTCATTTTTCAAAATAATTTAATTGTTTCGTGCTAAATTTAATCTCTATGAAATTCGCTAGAGAACTTAATAAAGTTAATTATTCGGAAATAACAGAATAAAATATCGCTATTTGACTCTGAGAAGTTTTCTAACGTAAACCGGTTTACGCATCGATTTTCCTAAAAAAGAATGAGAGCAGCTGAAGTTTTCATCCTTCAATTTTGATCAAGGACTGAAAACAAAAAATATTTCGTTCGTTTTCACTGGGAACGAAAATGAAACATTTCGTTTTCGTTGTTTTCGTTCCAAAAGAATATATGTCGTTTTCATTTCCGATTTTGTTTTCTAATCAAAAAGCATATATCACAGATATCTACAACTTTAAATGACATGCTTCAAATTTATTATATGAAAACTATATAAATGAATAAGTTTCTAAATGTAAGTAATATGTTCTAATATATAAATAATGTTCAATAATGTAATAATATAGAACATCTTCCAATAGTTTTTCATTGATGTTTATTCTCTGGGAACCTGGTAAAAAATTTTAGTGTAGTATAGCTCATACATTAAAATAAAAAAAAATACCCCCTCAAGCAGCTGCTTGCCACAGAGGTCTGACAGGAGCCTTCCAGTTTATATGCCATAGTAGAAGGTCTGTGAAGATGGCCGACCTCAGCAGAAAAACAACACATACCTCCATGCCTTACCCGGGGCACGAATCCAGGTCCTTTAGATCAGTAGCCAGGCGCGCTAACCACTCGGCATGGCATCTGAAATACTTTCAAAACTATGTTATATACATATCACAAATTTAATGCGTTTAATAAAATTTCAAAATAAAACGTGTGATCCAGTAATCTTATATTCGATTAGAATTATAGAATCATGTAAATTGAATAAAACATATATATCTATAAAAAGTGCGAAAAGTGAAAAAAAATTAAGAGCAAAATAAAATTGGATGTAATAATGAAAACACTAAAAATTTCTTTCATGCTCTAGACCCTATGAAATCATTATGGAATTCCCGTACCGATAGGATTCGGTATGAAATGAAAATGAAAAGCAAAATTAGAAACTCAATATTTTCTAGAATAAGATTTTTATGGGAAAAAGACCGATGGTGAATCCAAGGGCTAAAATCAAGTATGTGTAAATCTTGAGTTTTGGCAATATTCGTTGAGAATTTAAAGAGTTATGGAAGTCAGAATATTTAATAGCAAAATTTATCTCAAATCTTAATCAAAACACGTAATAATTCTTATATCGAACCGTTTACAGAAATCATTGCATAGGAGTTCTTCTACTAATGCTTTGAATTTTCGTCAGTTTTGCCAAAATCTTTTAAACAGCAAAAGTGTGGTTGATGGGCAATATTCTTCATTAAATACTGAACGAATATTGCTGAAATTGAAGGTTTGAAGAATTCATTGAGATTGTTTAGGCTGCAGTCTCATTGTAATAAAGAAGGTTATTTTTCAAGGTATTGAGTTTGTAGTTTGGATTTCTAAGGCATAATTTGGAAATTCTTTAATGGTATATATACTGTATATATATATAAACTATGCATAATATAATGCAGGACAGTTTATCTTGTATAATAATATTGATAATCTCTAAGAGTTGAATATAACTTGTAGTTATATATTTTGGTTTGTCTTTCGAATTTTTGGTGTTCGTTCTTATTTTCTTATATTAAAGTTTAACAATGAATTCAAGTGAAAAGTGACAGTTTGAAACAGAACGTCTACTAGACTTGTATTCAGGGGCGTAACCATGGGGGGTGAATTGGGGGGATTGGGGGGAGGCTACCCCCCAAACTTAACTCGGAGTTGGCAAAATTCGAAGTGACTTCGTAAAATCTAGGTGAGTTGTGAAAATTTGTAATTTTTTTTGGAAAATTAAGGGGAGTTGTCAAAATCGAGCAACTTGGCAAATCTAAGGCAGTTTGGAAAATGGAGAGACGGCAAAATTTAAAGCAGTTGGCAAAGTTCAAAGCCACTTAGTAAAAACAGGTGAGTTGGCAAAATTTGGAGTGACTTGGTAAAATCTTGGGGAGTTGGCAAAATTCGGAGTGACTTGACAAAATCTTAGGGAGATGACAAAATTCGGAGTGACTTGGCAAAATTCAGGTGAGATGTAAAAATTAGGATTTTTTTTCTGTAAAATTATGGCGAGTTGGCAAAACTTAGGGAGTTGGCAAAATCTAGGGACAGTTGGCAAAATTCGGAGTGACTTGGCAAAATCATATGGAGTTGGCAAAATTCAGGTAAGATGTGAAAATTTGGATTTTTTCTGTAAAATTATGGCGAGTTGGCAAAAACTAGGGGCAGTTGGCAAAATTCGGAGTGACTTGGCAAAATCGTGGAGAGTTGACAAAATTCAGGTGAGATGTAAAAATTGCAATCTTTTTTTCTGTAAAATTATGGCGTGTTGGGAAAATCGAGGTAGCTTCGCAATATCTAGAAGAATTGGAAAATCTTGGGGGAGTTGGCAAAATTCAGAATGGCTTTACAAAAATCAGGTGTGATGTAAAATTGTGACGAGATGACAAAATTCGAATCCACTTGGTAAAATACGGGCGATTTGTGAAAATTGGGATTTTTTTGTGAAATTAAGGAGAGTTTTTAAAATAGAGAAAACTTTGCAAAATCTAGGGAAGTTGGCAAAACTGGAAACCACTTGGTAAAACACAGGTGAATTGTAAAAATTGGGATTGGTTTTGTGAAATTAAGGAGAGTTGGAAAAACCAAGAACTCTTGGCAAAATCAAGGGGAGTTGGCAAAATTGGAAGTCACTTGGTAAAATACAAGGGAGTTGGGAAAATTATGCCTTTATTGTGGAATTAAGGAGAGTTGATAAAATTAGAAGTGTCTTGGCAAATTCAGGGAAGATGTAAAAAGTGCGATTTTTTCTGTAAAATTACGGCGAGTTGGCAAAATCTAGAGTAGTTGGTAAAATTCGAATGCACTTGGTAAAATATAGGCGAGTTGTGAAAATTTGAATTTGTTTTGTGAAATTAAGGAGTGTTAGACAAATCGAGGAAACTTAACAAAATGTAGGGCAGTTGGCAAAATTCGAATCAACTTGGAAAATAATGGCGAGTTGTGATAATTGGGATTGGGTTTGTGAAATTCAGGATAGTTGACTAAAATCACTTCAACTTTCAAACTCCCGAAGTTTGTACCAAGTGGATTCGAATTTTGCCAACTGCCCTAGATTTTGCCATCTCGCCATAATTTTACAGAAAAAAATTCAAATTTTGCATCACACCTGATTTTTGTAAAGCCACTCTGAATTTTGCCAACTCCCCCAAGATTTTCCACCTCTCCTAGATATTGAGAAGCTGCCTCGATTTTGCCAACACGCCATAATTTTACAGAAAAAAAGATTGCATTTTTTACATCTCACCTGAATTTTGTCAACTCTCCACGTTTTTGCCAAGTCACTACGAATATTGCCAACTGCCCCTAGTTTTTGCCAACTCCCTAAGTTTTGTCAATTCTCCTAGATTTTGCCAACTCGCCATAATTTTACAGAAAAAAAATCCAAATTTTCACATCTCGTCTGAATTTTGCCAACTCCCTATGATTTTGCTAAGTCACTCCGAATTTTGCCAACTTCCCCTAGATTTTGCCAACTCCCTAAGTTTTGCCAACTCGCCATAATTTTACAGAAAAAATCCTAATTTTTACATCTCACCTGAATTTTGCCAACTCCCCACGATTTTGCCAAGTCACTCCGAATTTTTTCAATTCCCCAAGATTTTGTCAAGTCACTCCGAATTTTGCCAACACCCCAAGATTTTGCCAAGTTGTCCCGATTTTGCCAACTCCCCAAGATTTAACCAAGTCACTCCGAATTTTGCCAACTCCCTAAGAGTTTGTCAACTCACCTGTTTTTACTAAGTGGTTTCGAATTTTACCAATTGCTCTAAATTTTGGCGTCTCTCCATTTTCCAAACTTCCTTAGATTTGCCAAGTTGCCTCGATTTCGACAACTCCCCTTAATTTAAAAAAAAACAAAACGAATTGGAGAATTTGAAAGTTTGAAGTGATTTGGCATGGTAAATTTAGGAGAGATATAAAGATTCGGTTTAGTTTCGTGAAATTAAGGAGATTTGACCAAATCAAGGCAAAAATTCATACTGATTTGCTTTTTAATTGGAAGTCAAATGGCAAAATGTAGGAGAGACGTTAAAATTGTCTTACCCCCCCTTGTCCCTCCCCCACGGAGCGAAAAGCAAGTTATCTCAGTTGGCAAATCCACGAAGCGAAAATCTAAGTAAGTTTGCTCAGTTGGCAAATTATACCAAAATTTTGTTCCAGTTGGAAAATTTTGGACATCTCTCCCACCCCCCCAACCATAGTCCTTCGCTACGCCCCTGCTTGTATTGTATATCTTGACTACAAACTGGAGATCCTTATTCAGACTCTCCAAAAAGGATTTTAAAGTTGGCATCCAAAAAAGTGAAGCTGAAGTATATAAAAATAAAAATTGTCTTTATAAATATTTTTGAAGGAAAATTTTTTTTTACCAAATAGGAATTTTTAAATTTCTTATTAAATTTATTTTTATTTTTAAAAACTTAATTTAAATTAAGTTTAATAATTAGAGGATTCAAAAAAATTTATGTTTTGAATTTATTAAATTTTTTGGAGTTTTCAGAATTTAATAATTAAGATAAATTGGGGATATTAAAATACAAGTTATTAAAAAAAAGGAAAATTTAAAGAAAAGAAAATATTTTTAAATTCTGTTCCAAAGATTTGATTCATGGAGAAATTGTCCAAGAGATTCAAAAAGGAGTTTTCTTTTAGCCAAATCTGGATAGTTTAGAAGGTTGTTTGTGGTAAGTTCAAAAATATTAAGTTTCTCCAAGGAGGAGATCAATTTGTTCCTTTCTATTATTGACATTTATAATAGCTGAGGAGAACATGATGAATTGATTCAAAGACATCGCAAAAGTTACATTTAGGTGAGAGTTTTCGTTTAACTTTGAACAAGAAGGAGTTAAGAGCTGGTGTGCCAGTCCTCCATTTGGAAATTTTTGAAAGTAGACTTCGTGGGAGTGAAAATTTACAAATATGTTGAATATCCCGTGAGAGAAGAAATCTAAATTTATTCTAAAAAGAGCCATAGGTTTTAAAATAGTTATTGGTTAATATGATTTCATGTTTAATAACAATTTGCTTAACATGAGAGAAAAAATATAAAGTTTGAGTGGCATTATTAAGATTTGCTGTTTCTTTAGTAAGGGAGTCAGCTTTTTCATTTACAGCAATGCCACAATGGCCAGGGACCCATTGTAGGGAAATAACATTATGTAAAAAGTTTTGATTATAGTCATAAAGAGTTAAAATTTGATAAATAAATTAACCATAGTCACTGTAGCATAAGTCTTGAGAAAGAATAAGTCTTGAGAAGCACAAGTCTTGAGAAAGAATAAGTCTTGAGAAGCATAAGTCTTGAGAAGGGCCCATTTCGAATCTGAGAAAATAACAAAATTTTTGTTTTCATAATTATGAGTAATAAAAGAAAGAGCTTCAATAATTGCAAAAATTTCAGCTTGAGTAATGGAAATAAAGGAAGGAAATTTAAAGGATTGAGAAATATTGTAAATTGAAATAAAAAATGTTGCTGATGTGCTGGAGACTTCATTTTGGATTGAGCCATCTGTGTAAACACCAATAAAAGTTTTATATTTTTCATTGCAAAATGATTTAGCTAATAATTTAAGGGCTTCAGAGGAAATGTATTTCTTGGAATCAAGTAATGGAATCTCAGAGGTTATTTGAGGTCCAGTCTGTAATGTAGTTAGAAGAGTCGCCTTTAGGAGAAAGATTGAAAATTAAATTCAAAGTAGGATCATCTTTAATTTTATTTTTATATTTTTGAAATATATTTTTCTTTTGAATATAGTTTGCGATGAATGGATGAGAGGGAATTTCGAGGTAAGTCTAGAGAGATATTTAATCATTAAGATTTAAATTCTAATCTGAAAATGGGGAAGGGCAGTTTCTCCCAGAATAGCAAGGATGGGGGTGGGGTTAAAAATGCCAAAATCGGTTTTAATAAATTTATTTTGGATAACATTGTACCTGCTTCATAATGACAGGGGTTGGGATGTTTTACCTCTGAACGGCACTTTTTTTACATACAATGGGCTAAATAGCCAGGTCATAAAGACGACCCCGAGGGTTCAGAGAAAGTTCAGGGGAGGGTGGGAACCCATGGGACACCAGTTGGGAGACAGAAGGTAGCCTCTCGTCAAGGCCGTCCAGCGTGTTATTTAACGTGCACAGCTCTCCCGCACACAGGGCCACAGCTTAATTTACCATCCGACGAACGGCGGTCTTTCGAAGCCCATCAATGTCCCCTACTGACCGAGGGTAGGGCGGAGAATATTGCGGATATAAATCTCAACGCTGGTCCAGGCGGGACTCGAACTTGGGAGGTGCAAATTACGAGTCTGGTGCACTACCGACTGAGTCACCCGCCACCATCATAATGACATGATTTAACACCTATTTCTCACTCCAAAATCATATATAAATCCTTTTGCGATTAAAACACCAGCTTGAAATGAAAGTAGCTGGGTTTCACTCAAGATCTGGGGCTCACCAAGGATTTGTTTCAGGGTTAAACTTCCTTTATATATTCCCCCACGTCACTCCACTTCGCGTGCCTGTATACATGAGACCCTATAATAGAGACCAGATTTAAAAGAAACGATCCGAGGACTGCTGAAAATTCAATCTGAGGAGTTGACTTTTCATGAAATTATTATGCTAAAAAGCAATACAATCTTTTTCGTTTAGAACCATTTTATACATTATCGCACACAATAAATTTATTATCAAGTTGCACAAAATAAAAACTTGAACAACATAGGTTTATTGACAAAAAAAAATTCTTATTTTGCGCATTTTTCAGAGAAATGGATTTTATGTAAAATATTTTTTTTTGGCAAGTTTTGTACTAAAGATTTAACAAGAGACACAAAAAGTTGGTTTTGCTTGCAGCAAAGCCTTCACGGTGTCTAGTTTTAACGGTGATCATTCATATAAATTCATGGTCGAAAAAAATTTTTTCAATTTGATGGCAAGGGAAATTCCCCTCCGGCAGTTTTCATTATCGATTTCTTCGCTCAAAAGCCGCAAGAAAGTCGCATCAGAGCGATGCCAGATCTTCCACATTCACAAAGCCATTCGAGGTTCTAAACCCTTCCGATTACAGGTTAGGACTCGATTTTTTATACCAACATTGAGTTACATAAGGGGAACACGTTCCGAATTTTAGACTTGCCAGTCAAGTATCTGGGGCACAAAAATCTGTTAAAATAGATAAAACTTGCATAATAATTAAGCCATCGGCAAGCATTGGGCACTTGATGTTGTCAGTAAGTAGAAGAAAGAAATGTATTCTCTACTGGTATCCGCACGGACACTACTGTCATTATGATGAATATTCTAGCCTCAATATTTCAGTCACTTGCATTGCGACCGAAATTTTTTATAACAGTGTTGTCACTACTATTATATTAGTAAAGATCTCCTCAAGCTATAAAGTCAGTCAGTTTAAGTTTTTAAAAATATCTGAAACCGAATTCCGGGGACATTCGTCGGAGATGAGCATTTAATCCAGGGACTGTACCTGGAAAACTGAGACGCATGGTGACCCTACTCTACAAGTAACAAAACTGTTATGATTTATCCACGATAGAACTGTAAAATTTACAACTCTGACACTTTCTAGCACTAGAGTCGCTAGATCGTTGCATTGTCCAATCCCATTAAAATGACATTTAATAAAGAAAAGAGGGACTTTTCTCTAAGCAACCCTCTAGTTTGTCATCTAATAATAAATGTCTATTGGATGAATCAGGAATTTGGAGAAATGATTAATAGGAGATTGATTAAACATTCTACAAGCTCATCTGCTTTCCTGGCTGATACATGCTAAATTAATTAGCGATGTGTTGTTCCGCCGAGTTGGAGATGAGACTTCCAGATGGCAAATGTACATTTGATGCTAGGAGCTGTCCACAACGACCAGGTGCTCTATGGCGTGCAGGGAAGAGACAGTCAGAGAGAAAGGAGCTTCTCTCCCCCCTACTATTCCCCAACTTCCATCCACCCACCCTATTTACTCTCTTCCGGTCACTCATTTATCATCATTAGTGTCCGTCGATGGACTGAAGTGTTGCAACCTGGAATGTCTGGCTTTGAAATACTTCTTCGTTGAAAGCGATTGTTTTGCAATTCGTATCGGTTGTTAGAACTCAGACTTGGTCTGCTTTGGGAGCAGCAGAGTCGAAGGCCTTGCGAAAAACATTCTTGTGATTATATGCAATGGGAATAGGAGGAATATCAATTTGGGGTTGTTTCTCAAGTAATGCGAAATCACCAGTTTGTGCTCAAAATCATCTTGTAAAACAGTGGTTTCGGATTTTTGAGGCGAGCCTTTCTTTGAGGAGACGCAATAGCCTACTAGGTCAGAAAAGCAGAGCTTTCGCTAATAATTGTTTTTATATATCTCCCTTTGCATTAAGTTATACACTCTCTTGGAAAGGGTTAAAAACGTCCAGGGCGAGACCTAAGGGGGTGGGGTGGGGCAGATGACCAGGCTTCCTTTGAATAATGTTAGTAAGAGTAATAGAGACAAAAATGATTAAATTTATGTATATATATCATAGATTTTCATGAATTTTTTTAAAAACCTGTAATACGAGGGGGAAATGTTATACTGCATTGGAAATCTAGTTTCCTGCAATCCCCCCCCCCACCCCATTTGCATTTTTCGGGCTCAGTTGTGTCCTCTCGATTTTTTTCTAGATCCGGGCATGATGATAATTACAATATAAGAATCCATTATAAAAATGATGAATTACAAATATGTGCTGAATATATATCGAATTTGGTATCAGTATGACATTTAATGTGTTTTAATGGGAAGTGTGAAGAGAATTATAAATATGTGCTGAATATATATAGAATTTGGTATCGATATGACATTTAATGTGTTTTAATGGGAAGTGTGAATAGAATTACAAATATGTGCTGAATATATATCGAATTTGGTATCGGTATGACATTTAATGTGTTTTAATGGGAAGTGTGAAGAGAATTATAAATATGTGCTGAATATATATAGAATTTGGTATCGGTATGACATTTAATGTGTTTTAATGGGAAGTGTGAATAGAATTACAAATATGTGCTGAATATATATCGAATTTGGTATCGGTATGACATTTAATGTGTTTTAATGGGAAGTGTGAAGAGAATTATAAATATGTGCTGAATATATATAGAATTTGGTATCGGTATGACATTTAATGTGTTTTAATGGGAAGTGTGAATAGAATTACAAATATGTGCTGAATATATATCGAATTTGGTATCTGTATGGCATGTAATGTGTTTTAATGGGAAGTGTGAATAGAATTACAAATGTGTGCTGAATATATATCGAATTTGGTATCGGTATGACATTTAATGTGTTTTAATGGGAAGTGTGAATAGAATTACAAATATGTGTTGAATATATATCGAATTTGGTATCGGTATGACATTTAATGTGTTTTAATGGGAAGTGTGAATAGAATTACAAATATGTGCTGAATATATATCGAATTTGGTATCTGTATGGCATGTAATGTGTTTTAATGGGAAGTGTGAATAGAATTACAAATGTGTGCTGAATATATATCGAATTTGGTATCGGTATGACATTTAATGTGTTTTAATGGGAAGTGTGAATAGAATTACAAATATGTGTTGAATATATATCGAATTTGGTATCGGTATGACATTTAATGTGTTTTAATGGGAAGTGTGAATAGAATTACAAATATGTGCTGAATATATATCGAATTTGGTATCTGTATGGCATGTAATGTGTTTTAATGGGAAGTGTGAATAGAATTACAAATGTGTGCTGAATATATATCGAATTTGGTATCGGTATGACATTTAATGTGTTTTAATGGGAAGTGTAAATAGAATCTAAAACTTTCCACCATAGTTCATAAAATGACGTCAGTATAAGCAGGACCGGTAGATACGCGGTACAAAAGCATTAATCTCTAACCGTCCCTTTAAGTAAATTAGTATCCCATTTCTTAAAAAACATGATGCTAAATTACATTTTGTACCCTAATCAAAATGTGTTAATAGTCATTTTTCATACGCGTTATTGAATATTTCTGTTAACGAATTAAGAGCGAATTAGCAAAGAAAATATTTCAAATATCTGAAAAGAAACTCACATTAAAATAAGATCACAACTCTAAGAATACATACTATCACTTCTGACGAATACAAAGTGCTCGTTTCCAAAGAGAAGAAGCTTTTAATTTTTTCCGACATTTGAACAGTGTTTTAAATAGCGATCGACAGTGAGTTAAATAGTAACCGATATTTAAACAGTGGAAAGTCGAACTGATGGATGATTAAAAAAATGAACCTGGTATTGTTTCGCAAGCACCTATAAAACATAAAAATAATTTTTCATCTATCCCTTAAAACAAGAAAGTTATTTTTTTCACCCACCTATAGGTCCTGCCATCCTCTCAGATCCTCTACTTTGGCATATAAATTGACAGGCTCCTGTCAGACCTCTGTGGCAAGCAGCTGCTTGAGGGGGTATTTATTTTTATTCGGTTAAGGGAGTAAAGTGTTGCTGTCAGTGTGAATATCTTGACTCTTATATTCCATCACCCAAATTTTAATTTTCCGTCTTGAGCAAAATCGTTTTCGATGGTCGTTTAAGGTTTGGTCATTTTCCAACTTATTTCACCGCTAGAGTGCGCTATTGAAACTATTGGGAGATTCAGAAATTGTGAATCTTAATATTTCGTCAATACCTATCCAAGACGAAAATAACTTTTCAATTATTTCTAAAAACAAAAAAAGTTGAATGTCTATAGACCGACAGACAGGAAACAAAGTAAAAGCGTTCATTGTTTCTAAAACGAACTAAAAATATATACAGAACATGTAAATTAATGCAGCCAACGTACATATCTGAAATTTATGTAATAGATTTAATGAATATTTTGAGACCAAAAATGTTTTAAAACTAGTTATTGACTAAACAAAATAGTCTTCCTCTACTAATTAAGGAAAAGACCTCAATAAACTCTAAAAAAAAAGCTTATTTATAAATTTTCTTTTTGGCCCCTTTTGGCCACCTTTCAAATCTTTCATGAGTGGTCGAATTCATGAGGGGTGCGGTTGACTCAGTTGGTAACGAACCAGGCTCGTAATCGGCAGTTCCCAGGTCCGAGTCTCCACCTGGTCCAGTATTAAGATTTATCACCGCAAAACTCTCTGTCAGTTAAGGATATCGATGGGCTTGGAAAAGCCGCCGTCAGTCGGGTGGAGGTTTAATCGTAACCCTGCCTGCGGGAGAGCCAAATTCTGTGCACATTAAAGAACACGCTAGATGGCCTTGACGGGGGGGGGGGGGGGGGGTTCCTTCTGTCTCCTAACAGCTGTTCAGTGAGTTCTCTTACTCCAGTTTTTTCAGAGCCCTTGGGATCTTTGTGACCTGATCATTTAGCCATTGTGTGAAAAAAAAAGTGCCGCACAGAGGTACCTCAACTGGGGATGAAATATTCATTGGGAATAACATTTTTCTTGATAGATTTTTAGTTCTTTTTCTCAGTTGTATTTAACTGGAAGAAATTGAATAGACTATTGTAATGTCCGAAGTGTTTAGTATCGATTGATGTCATTTGATGGCAAAAATTTAGTACGTTATGTGAGAACCTGAAATGTCTTAAGTGCCAAATTTCCAGATCGATGGATTGATAGAGATGACCGATCTTGTAGCTCCCGATTTTCTACTATTGCACTTTTATTTTTGGGGATACATAAAAAAACATCGTTTATTCCGAAAAAAATCCCAATCTAGAGCATTTAAAGAAATAAATCACTGCCGTTGTTGTTACACCAAACATTCTGAACGGAGTATCGATGAAAGTTGGATGGAATGGTGCATGGGCGTCCGCAGAAAATTTTCCAGCGGGGGGCAAAGCTTGGAGACAAATAATTACATCAATAAATTTTTATTCAATTATTTAATTATTTTGGTTTTTTTTCACAAGTAGATTATAGAATACAGTATTGCATCAATACAAAAACACAGACATAATGCATATAAATTTACAATATAAAGGAAGCAAGAATTAATTGAAACAAGAATTTTTGCTAGATCCCAAGGGGAGGGGCAAGTGTCCCGTTTGCTCCCTCTTCTGCGGACGCCCATGGAATGGTGCATAAAATGAAGTCTGTTAAACACAAAGCGAAATTTCGAGGGCTTTTTTTTAACATTTTGAAGACACAATTACCTTTGGTACTTAATTATTTAGTAAAATATAGCTCTTTAAAATATGGATTTTTTTTACAATGAAACTATTTTTACATTCTTATTTTTCATTTACATCATCAGCAAATTAATTCGGCCTGAAAGAGTAAGTGCAATGGCTGAAATACGAAAAGGAGGTGTCCTTGTCCTTAAACTTGTCCTGTCAACAGGATCAAATATTAAGTTAAGAATGGAATTAGGAAAGACCTAATAGAGAATAAGGGAGTGCAATGACTCCCTTGGCGATACAAGCTCACAGTGATGTCTCACGCTGTAAATGAGATTATCCAGGAGTGCAGAGTGTAATAATCATCACAATCCCGTTTGAATAAATCGGAGCTGTTGTAGGGTTTGACAGAGGCCTAGAGTGCTGGAGCAATGCGTTCCCCGGAAGTGAGATAATCAATTACATTTTCAAGTAGACCATATTTGATAATTTTACATTTTAAGCTTTTTTGTGGGCCAGAGGCGAAGATCGAAATAAAAAACATGCCTCTGATGTCAAGACAGGTAAAACTTCTTTTTAATCCTTTATCTATCATGCTCAAAGTTATTTTTTTCTTAGGAAAGCAAATATGTTTCTTGTTTTGTATTATTCACATGATCACTGTAGATAGCCACTTGAGTTGACCAGCCGCAGAATATGCGAAATGTGCCGTAAAGAATTGAAGATAGGATAATAAAATGTAGGTTATAGAAGGCTGATGGCGATCATCTCCAGTTATTGGTCAATCACAATGCAGTGAGGCCTAAATAACATTTCTTCATTGTAAAAACAGTTTTATTTCAATAAGATTAATTACGTTTAAGCAAGATTTCGATGGATTTGATTCCGATCGCTTTACCTGAAACATTGGTATGGGGTTGGTTCAGTCGGTTTCACGATAAACTCTTAATATGATTTTCTCGAGTTCCATCTGTACCAATGTTGATATGTATCTCCGCTAATCCCCACTCTGCCCTCAGTAAGAAATGAAACAACAACGATGGGCTTGGAAAAGCCACTTCCGTCGGAGGGGACATTAAGCCGTGGTCCGTATTGCAGAAGAGCCATGCCCTGTGCACTTACTGTGCAGGTTAAAAACGCATTGAATGGCCTTAACGGGAGTCTTCCCATCTACCTCTTAATAGCTGTCAAATAGATCCCCTTCCCTTGCCCAGTTCTGAGTGCTTGGGATTATTATGACTTCATCCCTGCCCTCGGGCAGAAAGGTAACACCTATGGGCTTGGAAAGGCCGAAGGTCGTCGGATGAGATGTAAAGCCGTGGCCACTTATGCAGGAGAACCATACCCTGTGCAGGTTAAAGAACACACTGGATAGCCTTAATAGGAGCTTCCATCTGTCTCCTAATACCTGTACAGTGGATTATGCATAGACCTTGATCTTCGCGTGACCTTCTCTGAGCCTTTAGGGTCTTTGTGACATGACCATTTCATCCATTTTATGCACAAAACTATTGCTCAGAGATAAAAGCAACTCATTCAACAATAAATCATTGCTTTAAAAAGCTACGGAACTCAGAATTGGTATTCCTACGCAACATAGAACTTCTCACTGCATTCTCTCAATCCAAGGTATGAGCTAAACGTCTTCAAACTGCACATGAAGAGATAAAACGAAAATATCAGAGTTTAAATAGATAGCCTATTACCCAACCAAACAGCCACCTACCGAGAACAAAAAAAAAATCAATCAGAGAATAATATCTCCATCAATTTCTGTATATCCAGCGTTGCTTGAAGTATATCGCTTGGATGCATGAAGTTGTTGCTTGAGTGTGAAAGCTGTCGGAATTTTTTTTTCTTCCTTCCTCCATATTTTGGAGTAATGGTCTTGATAAGTGCACACGCCATGACGGTACTCAGATTGCTTCAACAACCACGCTATCAGTTCATTTCTCTTCAGCCTGGCTGGGAAACGAAGAAAAGAGACAAATTGCCAGTGAAGACGTAAATGCTATATCTGGAGATCGACGACCAATCAATCATCTTTTAACAGATGGAGGAGAAGACGATCGAGAAACAAGAAATTCGCCGCCTTCGAAGAAATGGTTTCTCTCTTATTGACTTACTACTTTGTAAGAAGAAGAATAAATCCTTCGCACGGAACTTTCAAGTTCTTCGCTTTCTTTTTTTCCTTTATATTCTCTTTAAGAAGTTTTGTCAGAAGGAGATAAAAGATATGGATGGCATTTCATACGATTAAATATTTTTCTGTGTACCGAGGAGAAAGATTGAATATAATATTATCTCATTTCTATCGCAGTTTTATTAAAACGTTCTTAATTAATGCTTTGTGTTTTACTGTGGGTATTGCTATGAAGTAGATACTAATAAATCAACGTTTATAATATACACTATGTTGCTAAAGGTATTGGGACATAGTATGTGAAAGGAAAGAGCCAGGCTCGTAATCTGTAGTTCCCAGGTTCGAGACCCAGCTGGGTCAGCGTTGAGATTTATCTCCGCAAAACTCCCCGCCCTGTCCACGGTCAGTAGGGGACACCGATGGGCTTGGAAAGGACGCCGTCCGTCGGATGGGATGTTAAGCCGTGTGGCCCAGTGTGCGGGAGAGCCATACCCTGTACACGTTAAAGAACACGCTGGATGGTCTTGACGGGAGGCTACCATCTGTCTACCAACAGCTGTTCCAGTGGGTCCTCTCCCCAACCTTCTCTGAGCCTTCGGGGTCCATGTAACCTGGATATTTAGCCCATGGTGTGCAAAAAAGGGCCGCTCAAAGGTATAACAACCCAACCCAGTGAAAGGAAAGCTGTATTCAATGAATATAAAATAGAATTTGAGCTAAAAAATGTTTGGGGACAACACTCCTGGTACACGACAGATATCTTATTTACATCCAAGCGAATGGCATGAGGGAAGTCTTCATTAGTTGTGAACAGATCCAGTGAGTCTCTGTGTATAACTCTGTTCTCAGGATTAGGAGACTAGCCATTTTTATACAGCAGAGACTTCTTTTTAGGGATTGAGTTGTTTTACCTCGGACGGCACTTTTCCTTGACATGCAAAGAGCTAAATGTGTAGGTCATAAGGATTTCAAGAGCTCAGAGAAGGTTGGTGGAAGGGGATACACGGGACAGCTGTTATGAGACAGATGGAAGCCTCCCGTCAAGGCCATACAGTGTGTTCTTCAAAGTGAAGAGGGTATGGTTTTGTGGCACACCATACCATTTTAGGGACGACAGCTTTTCCAAGATCATTAGTGTCGTTTTCTCGCCGAAAGCAGGTGGCAGTTTAGCAGAGATAATTCTCAACATTGGCACAGTTTGGACAGAAATCTGGAAAATCTGGGAACTGCAAATTATGAGTCTGGACACGCTATCGATTGATTCAACTTCGCTTCCCTTTCAGGGTTATAAGAGCCAAAACGCGCAAACGTTCTCAGTTTTTAAAATTTCTTTCCCTGAACACCCAAGGGAGCTCCAGTGAAAACAGAAAAATAAATCATAAAAATAAATAATTAACCTCCCATGTTTCGTAACTAAAATTCGTTTCAGCTTTTTGTGTAGCGACGAAAACGAAAATCCAAAGCCTAAAATCCCCTATTGCCTTACTAGCATAAAGGAAAAACATAAAAAAAAAGTATGGCGATTCCTACTATGAATAAATTAAACGTAAATGCATAAAAAAAGGAGGAAGAAAGATTTCCTTTGTTTAAAAAAAAATCCATACATTTTGTAGTTTGAAGAAAATGGTTTTGGAAGACATTCGACGTCTGTTTTCGTCGTGAGCGAAAGTGTCGAAAATTTTCTCTATTTTCCATCAGCAAATGAGAAAGAAAAACTATTGAATCATTGCCAAAGAAAACGCAGACAACATCATTAGATGTTTCGACGCAATTTATCATTTTTTCCCTCTTCGCTGCTTTATTCTCGAGATTCATTAGATTGGAAATGATTCTTTTGCGAAACTGAACATGAAGAGCACAAAGAAAAAGATACGTGGACATCTTTGTCCGTAATGATCTAGAGAGATAATTAGGTACATTCTTCTTTCACGTTGTTCTGTTTATAAGGTTTTTTTTTTCTTTTGTGTGGGTGTTAGTGGGGGGGAGGGGGGGTTGTATGAGAAATCCATTGCGTTTTTTCAGTTGTCCAGTCACACGGGATTTAATAATCACAATGCTAAGAAGATCAAAACTGTTTTACGCTTTCTTCTCGGTCGTGTACTCTGGTACTTACTTCGAAATTCTTGTTTGAGCATTTACGTTCTTTTCTTTCAATTTACTAGGGTTGGGTTGGGTTGTTTTACCTCTGAGCGGCACTTTTTTGCACACCATGGGCTAAATGGCCAGGTCACATGGACCCCGAAGGCTCAGAGAAGGTTGGGGGAGGGGACCCACTGGAACAGCTGTTGGGAAACAGATGGTAGTCTCCCGTCAAGGCCATCCAGCGTGTTCTTTAACGTGCACAGGGTATGGCTCTCCCACACACGGGGCCACGGCTTAACGTCCCATCCGACGGACGGCGGCCTTTCCAAGCCCATCGGTGTCCCCTACTGACCGTGGGCAGGGTGGGGAATTTTGCGGAGATAAATCTCAACGCTGACCCAGTTGGGACTCGAACCTGGGAACTACAGATTACGAGCCTGGCGCGCTACCGACTGAGCCACCCCCGCCCCGTCAATTTACTAGATTTTTGAAAAGAAGATAAGAGAAATAGAAAAGAATGCGGCTACAAGGTCATACTCAGAGAAACAAATTGGATACGAGTAGTTTTGGTATTGGGTATGGAGGTTTAAAAACAAAATAAGTTACCCCCTCAAGCAGATGATTGCCACAGAGGAGTGACGGAAGCTGCCAGTTTATCAAGCAGATGATTGCCACAGAGGAGTGACGGAAGCTGCCAGTTTATCAAGCAGATGATTGCCACAGAGGTGTGACGGAAGCTGCCAGTTTATCAAGCAGATGATTGACACAGAGGTGTGACGGAAGCTGCCAGTTTATCAAGCAGATGATTGCCACAGAGGTGTGATGGAAGCTGCCAGTTTATCAAGCAGATGATTGCCACAGAGGTGTGACGGAAGCTGCCAGTTTATCAAGCAGATGATTGCCACAGAGGAGTGACGGAAGCTGCCAGTTCATCAAGCAGATGATTGCCACAGAGGAGTGACGGAAGCTGCCAGTTCATCAAGCAGATGATTGCCACAGAGGTGTGACGGAAGCTGCCAGTTTATCAAGCAGATGATTGCCACAGAGGAGTGACGGAAGCTGCCAGTTTATCAAGCAGATGATTGCCACAGAGGAGTGATGGAAGCTGCCAGTTTATCAAGCAGATGATTGCCACAGAGGAGTGACGGAAGCTGCCAGTTTATCAAGCAGATGATTGACACAGAGGAATGACGGAAGCTGCCAGTTTATCAAGCAGATGATTGCCACAGAGGAGTGACGGAAGCTGCCAGTTTATCAAGCAGATGATTGCCACAGAGGAGTGACGGAAGCTGCCAGTTTATCAAGCAGATGATTGCCACAGAGGTGTGACGGAAGCTGTCAGTTTAGTACGCCATGGAGATCTGTGAGGAAGGCAAGATCTCATCAGAAAGACAACACAAACATCCGCGCCTTACCCAGTGCTCGAATTACATCCCTTTGATTAGCCAGGCGGTTTAGTTTTATATATTATTATTTGCTAGGAGGTAATACGTAAAAATTCAAATTTTTCCAGATACATATTTATTTTAAATTTAACATGATTTCGTAAAGTGGAACCTACATTTATTGGCCCCTTTATTAGGTAGCAGGGCGGGATCAAGGGAGCAGGGGGGTGCTTGATCTAGTCCCCTTGAGAATGCTAAGATGTTTGTCAATAGTAACCCTAGATACAGAACAGAGTAGCATCTTAAATAATCGGGTTGAAAAATTGCATAAGAGGGACCAAGAGACTGTCTTTCCATTCCACTATGAAAATTTTCTTTCCGTTTCAGAGGTCTTTAAAAAAATTGTTGAAAAATGCATATGTTTAAATTTTTTTTCTGTTACCCTTACTAGCATTCTTAAGAGGGGGGTATCCCCCCAGTTCCAACCCTGGTATTAATGAGCTAAGCATGAATAAGTGAATAAATGCATTAGGAACAAAGTTAGACTGTTTTTTATGAGATCAGGTTCACTGGCCTGTTTTTATTTTAAGCTCGGGTAGCTCGAACTGCCTGAACGTTTTCACACTAAATTAGTACTGCTTCAAGGATTCGCTTTGAATATGAAAACTATGTTGCTTTATTGGTTTATTGTTTCGTTACTGAAAATTAAAACAATAACAAAACATTCAAATTCGTTATTGTTTACAATGCTTAGAGCTGGGAATGTTTCTGTTATCACATGGCTGACTGAAGTTTTCAATATCTTTTACAATAAAGGCATTTTTTCTAAGGAATTTATCAGAGCTATTACTATCTTTGTCGTCTCGTAGCCGAGTGGTTAGCGCGCTTGGCTACTGATCTAAGGGACCTGGGTTCTCAGTCCCGGGTAAGGTATTGATATATGTGTCGTTTTTTCTGTTGAGGTCCTGCCATCCTCTCAGATCTTCTACTATGGAATATAAACTAACAGGCTCCTGTCAGACCTCTGTGGCAAGCAACTGCTTGAGGGGGGTAATATTTAATAACTGTAGGGGTACCAGTCTAATTTCTGTTCTAGATCAAGTTCTTTGCATTGTTGTGCTTAATACAATTAAGTGATCAGTAGTGTGTATTCAGAAGTGCTATGGGATCTATTGATCAGAATGTTTCGCTTAAGCAGATTCTTAAAAAATGTTTAGAGTTTCAGAAACCTTTGATTACTAGCTTTGTTGATTTTAAAAAGGCTTTAGACTCTGTTGATTGTCATAATTTGTGAGATCATATGGTGTACCAGACAAGTTAGTTAACATTATGAAAGCTCTCTATAATAACACTGAGTCGTGTGTGAGAATTGGTAAGGCTTGTAGCAATTGGTTTAGCATTACTTCTGGTGTTAGACAAGGGTGCATTTTGTCTCCTTTTCTCTTTAGATTGGTTATTGATTATGTTATGCGAAATTCACTTCAATGGAAAGATTTTGGCCTTAAATGGGCTGGAGATACGAAAATTTCTGATTTAGATTATGCTGATGATTTAGCCCTTTTGGCAAATGATGTTGATGAGATGAACTCTTTCATTCGAACTGTTGATGAGACTGGTAGTAGAGGGTTGGTTATAAACAGAGAGAAAACTAAAGTGATGAAAATTGGTCAGGCAGGTTGTGATTCAGTTCATCTGAATGGTTGCAGTCTTGAGCAGCTGTCACAGTTTAATTATCTTGGGAGCTATGTAACAGATAATGGTGATGTGCGGCATGAGATTAACAGACGAATAGGGATTGCTGCCGGGACTTTTAAGAATCTATGTAGAGTGTGGAGAAATAGGCGTATACACCTAAAGACTAAAATTAGACTGTATAATAGTTTGGTTCTTTCTAAGGTTAGTTATGGTAGTGAAACTTGGACACTTTGTAAACAAGATAACAGGAAACTAGATGCTTTTGATTCTAGATGCTTACGCAGTATCTTGGGCATTAGGTGGTTCAATGTTGTAAGTAATAATGAGGTTAGGCAAAGGAGTCGCAATCTCCTTTGAGCAGTATATTGTGGAGAGAGAGACTCCGTTGGTTTGGTCATGTTGCTCGTATGGATAATTATAGATTAGCGAATAGGGTTATGAACAATGTGACTAAAGGCTGCAGAAAGAGGAGAAGACTAGGATGCGGTGGGCAAATAGTGTCAAACAGGACCTTGTTAGATTTGGTCTATAGTGGCGAAATGCAGCAGATGTAGCTCAGGACAGATGTGTTTGGACAACTAAATTGCACTGTCTAGGTGAACCTCCATAGCCCATGGTTGCTTGATGATGATGATTGTTTACAAATATGTTACCTGCTATAGCTGTTTAATCAAACTAATTCGCATAGAAATGCCAACAATCTTCTTTGAAGTGCTGAAATTATGAACCACGATAAGTCAGATAGGGAAGCCACCAAGGTATTTTCTTATATGGTAAATACAATAGCATAAATGATCGTAGGCAAGTAGGGAGAAATCATGTTATACCTGGCACGTCGTATTAGTGGAAAACCAGCCCTATTTTAAAAACTAGCTGAACGGTATACAGCGCTTCCAGGGCCTCACTTTCAAACTGTATATTCTGATTTATACTTCACTCAAGGGTAGTTTTGTGAGCACTGTGTCTACCCCCTTCGACTGTTTAGCACTGATACAGTCGCTCAAAAAAGTATCCGAACGCTACGGTTGATTGCAGAATTCAAAAAAAATATATGGCAAGGAATTTTTTAGAAATTAGTGACTGGCAACCTTCGTGTCACGTGAAGGTTGCCAGTCACTAATTTCTAAAAAATTCCTTGCCATATATTTTTTTTGAATTCTGCAATCAACCGTAGCGTTCGGATACTTTTTTGAGCGACTGTACAACACGAGTTGCCCGGCGTTGCTCAGTGCGTACTCTCATAGCCCCTGGCTTTTTTCCACGCAAAATACCCAAATTTTTATTTCCGTTTTGAGAGATTCTGATATCTCTAGCTCCCAAGTTTCTTGAACGAACGGTCCCAAATTTCGTAAGCGGGAAAAAAAGCTAAAAACTGAGGTTCCTACTTAAAATGGGGCACATTAATATAATAATACTTTTGGGAATGTGGCAACGACAGCAAATTTAAAAGCTGATTTCACTCTTACGTTCACAGTTATGCAACAATTGGGCTATTTTACCTCTGAGCGACACTTTTTTGCATACCATGGGCTAAATGGCCAGGTTACAAGGACCCCGAGGGCTCAGAGAAGGTTGGGGGGTGGGGAGGGACCCACTGGACAGCTGTTGGGAGACAGATGACAGCCTCCTTTAATCCAGCGTGTTCTTTAACGTGCCCAGGTGTGGTTGTCTCGCACACTGGTTTAACCACGGTTTAACGCACCACGGTTTAACGTCCCATCAGACGGATGGAGGCATTTCTAAGCCCATCGGTGTCCTTTACTGACCGTGGGCAGGGAGTTTTGCGGAGATAAATCTCAAGGCTGGCCCACTGGGACTCGAACCTGGGAACTTCAGATTACGAACTTGGCGCGCTATCGATTGAGCCACCCCTGTTATGCAGCAGCAAATTGCAACAATGGATTTGTCAGCGACTTCGGTTTCCCGTAGGAATAGCATGGTAAATATTTTTCCTTATATTAAACTCCGCTTTTGGAATTTCGACTTGCCGTTTGGCACTAAAATTCGGTTGACAACCAGAAACCCTCTATAAAAATCTGAAGACTCTACAATGATTTTCCAATGAGTTATGACTGCCGTCCCATGGCTGAGTGGTTAGCGTGCTTGGCTACTGATTTAAGGGAACTGGGTTCGAGTCCCGGATAAGGCATGGTCGTTTTTCTGCTGATCTCACCGACCTTTTACTATGGAATATTAACTGACAGGCTCCTGTCAGACCTCTGTGGCAAGCAGCTGCTTGAGGGGGTATTTATTTATTTTTACTTATTTATTGCTGCCACAGACATCTTCCTTTATTATTTTATAGATTACCGAAATCGAGTTAGTAAAATCGTGTTAGTCGGGGATTAGGTGTATATTTGAAAATTAGAGCATTTTTCCTGGTGCCATTTGGAGAGGGGATAGCTTGGCCGGCAGCGCGCCAGGCTCAAAATCTGAAATTCCCAGATTTGAGTACCATCTGGTGAAAGTTAAGATTTATTTCCTCTAAACCCCCACGCTGCCCTTGGTAGGAAAGGAGACACCGATGAACTTAGAAAGTCCACCGTCCGTTGAAAAGGATGTAAATCCGTGGACTTGTGTGCATTTAAAGAACATGCTGGATGGCATTGGCGGGAGCCTTCCATATGTCTCCTAACAGCTGACCAGTGTATCCCCTAACCTTCTCTTAGCCCTTGGAGTCCTAGTGACCTGACCCACTGTGTATAAAAAAATTCCACTCAGAGTTAAAACAACCTAGCACCATTAGCATTTATTTCTTGAAAACTAGAATTATCAACGCTTAAAATGCCTATAATTAAGAGAATAATAATACGGATAATAAATCGGAATCCTCGAAAAGCGAACAAGACGTGCAAACAACAGGACACCAAACAACTAAAGTCAAACTTAAATTCCTTCACTACCTTTAATTCATTAGAAGCTACTTCAGTAAAGAAATGAGCAATCTCTTTTCTTCAGAAAAGCTGCTAAGTCCGATCTCTTAGTTACTCGAGCATCATTTTTTGTACTTCTTTCCACGTAACTTTTGTTCCGCTCGTAGCGAAGTTTGCGAAGCTTATAATTTTACACTCGAAAAGTTCGCTTCCAAGTCCCCGCAGCATTCTCGTGTTAAAGGAGTGGAGTGTCCGTGCCGGATGATTAAGCCTGAAGCACTAACGACATGTCATCGGGCACACTGCCTCTCAGCTGAGAGAGAACATTTGTCTCTGTCAACAAGAACTCGCTCTTTCGCTTCTCCAAACTGGGAGATTCTGACTGCAGTGTTAAGATTTATGGCTGTTTAACAAAAGCAAGACGTATTTAAATCACCCTTTCCCTCCTTCCATTCTTGGGTGGATCGATACTCTACCGGCTATTTCTTAATCTATCATCTTTAAAGTTGTTAATGCAGATTATGTATTAAGTTCGAACATGTTAAAGCATCGATGTGACAAAGAGGACGTAAAGGGTAGAAAATGCTTTTATATATGTATTTTATTATTATTCACGAGAATACAATATGGTCGTCAACTCATTGATTACCGTTGTTTACTCTGAGTTACGATTTCGGTCGAAGCCTTTTTTTGAAACTTTTTTACTGTGAAAGAAACAGCAGGAGATTTTATTCTTCAAATCGTTTTTTTTCTTCAAGAAACCACGAAAATATCCATTCCTCGGGTGATTCAGAACTCAGGACGTCGCCTCAATGACTTAGGATTCACCCCAAGGACCCCAAGGGCTCAGAAGATTGGGGGAAGGGGACCCACTGAACAGCTGTTAGGAGACAGATGGAAACCTCCCGTCAAAGGCATCCAGCGTAGTCTTTAACTTGCACAGCGTATGGCTCTCTTTCGCACGGGAAAAGGAATTATTTACGTCCCATCCGACGGATTGTGGTCTTTCCAAGGACATCGGTGTTCCCTACTGACAGATGTCAAGGTAGGAGATTAGCGGAGACAAATCTCAAGCTGGCACAGGTGAAACTCGAAAACCTGGGGACAACAGATGGGATAGATTCGAAAACCTGGGGACTCAGATGAGATAGACTCGAAAATCTGGGGACTACAAATGGGATAGACTTGAAAATCTGGGGACTACAGTCTGGTGCGCTACCGACTGAGCATCGAAATACGAGAATCTGAATTTATTAACAAATAACCTGATTGGATCTTTTTTTCCAAAACATATTTAAAATATGCTTATGCAGCTGTCTTATCCCATATATCCAATAAACGGTAAGTATTTTCCCAATCTGGCTTACGAAATAGCTGTTTGTTCCATATAAGGTATCTCATAAAATGTAAGCTTATATCATGAAAATATATTTTATATGCTTTACGAAATAAAGAAAAACTACATGCAATTTACAGAAACAATGGTTTGATACGTGATTTATTTTTACAGATGTTGAAAGTGATTGCCTTTAACATCGACGCACTTTCTGTGGCGTGAATAACTGAGTAAAAACTCGAACGAAAGTTTTTACCTGGATAGATGCACATCAATAGTCAATTACAAGCCTGAGGTTTGGAGTACAACCAGTTTCTTGATGTACACCATACCTTTCACACGCCCGGATCTAGCAAAAAATAAAAGACGGGTAAGTGATCCAAGGGAAAGAACCAAGATTGAACCGAAACGGTGTTGCACTATAAAAACAATTTCCCTGTGTTTCAGTAATCTCATTTCTTTTTTTTAAAACTATGTGTGGTATATATAGTATATATGTTTAATATTTTTGTTCCCGTGTTCCGGTTATTAGCATTTTGAAAAAGGGATGGTCATGGTTCCTTTGCCCTTCTCTCCCTAGAATTGACCCTACCTTTCATTGACCCCACAGATAAAAAGTTCAATGGACTTATAAAGCATCAAACGAACGTGTGAACCGTTGAACACATCTTTTTCGACCTATCCAATAATTTGGAAATTTAATATCAAAACAGATCCTGACATCGCGATGGAAATAGGGAGAAGGGAGGTCTTAGTCATAGTTCACACTTATTTTATCTTCATCACCATATAACATATTCTTTCATGAAATGCGCGTTGTTCTTTGAGACACCATGCAAATATACAAAATCCATAACCAACCATAGACTGTGACAGACAAAACAGGCTGTGCAATTTTGTTCTTCAAACATGTCTACCTAGAGAAAATAGCTACTGCACGTGACCATTGTAGACGATTTCTAACAAGGTCCTGTTTGATGTTGTCCATCCATCACATTCTATGCCTGTTCCTTTTCATCAAATGGTTTAAGCACACTGTTTATAACTCTAAACTCTAATCTGTGTTTCGCATAAGGGCAACTTGCCCTAACCAAAACCATCTCTCTTTACCCAAGATATTGCTAAAGGGGATTTTGTAAGCACCCTTTTTGTGATATAGATATAGTACTACGTAGATAAATATACTCCGTAAAGATACGACTCTCCCACCGGCTGCATGGTGGTAGTCTCCGAGAATTCATTACCATGGGCTTTTCCGCTGCTGACTACATAGGCGTAATGTAAAAGCAATGGAATCGCAGGGGCTTTGCAATTTCTTTTTAAAGACTAAATGTTTTCTGTCTTTCAAGTCATTCCGAAAAATAACTTGGCAAGTTATGTCACATCTAATATTTGCAAATATTTAAAAGTTAAACGGAAAGAAAAACAAGGAAAAACAAAGTTGGACGAGAAAAAAATTTACTCACACTGGATATCTAACCCTTAGAAATCAAGAGATATACGACAATGCTACCACCTGCTTAATGATGAAAGTATTAAAACTGTATACTAAGTACTTCACCTTGGTACCGACAGGAGCAGCACTCTCGCTGTCATTAATGCTTCATCTTATAATATATATTTATCTGTGGCCCAAAGCACCCTTTTACCCAATCGTGACCCTTAACAAAACTAATTTTTCCTGGTGGGTGAGAACTAGATAAAGATAGCATCCCCGGTATCAGAGTAACAAAGCAATCACACCTTCAAATTTCAAAAACTTCCCTTAGAGCAGAGTAGTATAGTCCTACTATTGGTTCTCACACACAGTGCTTTCCCCCTATGACGTCAGCAATATGCACCCCATACTACCCCTTCATTAATATGCATAACGGACCACACCTCTTATTAATACTTATAACTAGTTAATTAATATTCATAATTCGCTAATTAATATTCATAACTCACTAATTAATTAAATACATCAAAAGTGCGGCCCCCTTATTAAAAAATACTGCCTCCCCCATTTTTAATTATGACGTCATCACCCATCCGAAGTAAAATCTCGAAATAATTCAAAGTCCCGAGCCCGCCATCTTGGTTTCTGACGTCATCACATTTGCCACAAAGTCACGAAATATTCCAAGTCCGGTAGAGGTCCTGTATAGTTAGAGGCTGGCCTTCTTCTTTCACATCCTTCGAGTTCTGGACCTCTTTGTAAAGAGAGCCTCGGCCCTCTTATCATCAGGTCCACGGGCAAAGTGGGCAGTGGGTGAATATGGACAACAAAGAAAGGACTGGCACAGTGATAGGCCAGCAATCTTACATTTTGGCATATGGGCATTTGGCCGCAGGCCGCCCTGTGTCTGGGATGGAAAAGTAAGGGGGGAATCCAGTTTCATGTCGGGGGGAGAGTAGTTACGTGTAATAATGAGAGCTGATGTGTTGGGTGATATGTGTAATAGTTGCTGGGGTTAAGGTATTAAAGAAGAGTAATCTCTAGTTCCATGAGTGAAATTTGACAGGAGAATTTCCATGTTTAATTGTTAGGTTATAAGTATTTTATATTTTTTTTGAGAAAATTAATAGCAAGTAATAGATTTTTTTTATTATTATTATAGGACCCCCCCTGTGATGTTAACTCTTCGTTTGTCGGTCCCTCGGTTCGATCGCTATACGCGACGGGTGAAAGAGTCTTTCGGATAGAATCAAACAGTTTATTCACAATTGCAGAGACTCGATACTGAGGCTCCTCCACAATAAATTAGTCCAACTTCAGGCTTTACTTAAAAATAACAAAGATTTATTTAACCTTCCAACGTACTTGCTGGACGAGGACATATGCTCAATTATATGGATTACAACAACCCCAGCTTACTATGCCTGTTCAGCTGTATTTACAGAGCCAATGCCGCTATTTCCAGTCGGCATTCCCCAGCTTTTCAATTTCTCGTCCGTCTCCTTCCGAAACTAGACCGGCTCTCCTTTCATCGTTGCCAAACCCTTTCTTCCTTTCTTTTCTGTGCCTCACCATCTGGGCGTCCGTTAGCCCTCAGGGACCCGGGTCACTTGCCAGCGGACGCTAGCCGTTCCCTGTACACTGCTACTGCAATTAACTTTCCAGATGTCGGGAGAGAGAGCCTCCCCGTAGCATATGACTATTTTGGCGAAATCCAAAATAAATATACACAGCCTGAACAAAAAAAAATCTAAAAAGGCCTCTAGCCTGACACCTCCCTGCCAGAAGTCAGTAGTTAGTCCTGTTAACTGCTGACTAAAAAGTCAAGTTGAATGCCGAAAATCAGAGTTCATTTTCGCATTAATCTTAGAGTTCAATGCCACAAAACACAGAGTTCTAAGTTGCTTCATGAATTATATAAATTCTCTGCGAATTGGCACATCTTTTACACATCTATGTACACTACACTTACATATAAAATAACTCCTAGGTATATACTGGTGCACTGAGTCTAAATATTCTTTTTGCTTCAAACAATAAAAAACCTGTTGACTAAAGTAGTTGTCCGAGAGTACACAGTCTATAAATTAATGATCTCACTAAAAACTGTCTTTGACGAAGGTATGCCGTACTGGCGGTGTTCATTCGTCCACAGGTGACCTCCCATGTGAAAGGCTATGCACACCTTTCGTGACTACTTAGATATCACCTTCCCGTACGTACCCTCAGACTCTACAGGCTGAAAGTCGTCGACATTGGCGTCGGCCTGACCCATTGTTACCTCCAATTGCCATGTTCGCTCCCTCCCCTAAATAATTTTGATCATCGTAGACATCGAGTCTGACAGATCGCTGCACATGTTTGGGCTGGGAGATAGGATGGCGCTGATTGGACTGTCTCCATGGAGCATATATTTCCCTGTTACTAACTGGAATTTCTCTACCTCTTTCATAGTAGCTTCCTCTATTGGCCCACGGCTCGTGGATTTTCCTCCTGAGGTTACCAGTTACAGGCCTTCTCTCCTTCTTTCTAATTAACTTACCATATGCTTCCACACTCAGAAGTACCTCCTTCCGCAGCTTTGCTACTACTGCGCATAGCACTTTAATTTCTCCGCCACTCACAGTGCTATTGTCTGTACAATCAATCAAACTTAAAGGCAGCTCTTTTACCTCTGCCCTTATGGCATCACCAAACGGTCCATGCAACACCAGATGGTCTTTTACCGTGTGCTTTTCTTCGTTCAGCATCCCCTTTCTGATTACTGTCAGTTCTGCCCCCGAATCCACGACTGCTCTAGCTGTCTGGTCGCCACATCTGATTCGAACCTCTTCATAATCTACCGGGATACGTATCTCTCCCTGTCCCATTACTCGACTGTTTGGGCTTGGCTTTGAAGGTGTCGTAACCCTTCCTATTGTTGCCTCACAAACATCTTTAGAATTCTGATCCAAGGTGCTAACTTGGTACACCTGAGTTTGGTTCTCACGGTCCCCAGTTCTCAGTGGGCAATCTTTCATCAAATGTTCGTCAGATCTGCATTTATGGCACCTCCTTACTTTTGGGACATTTCTACATTCAGCTAAATTTACTGCCGATTGATACCTTCTGCTCGCATAATTTCTCTCTGAGTCTATCCTCTGCTGGGGGGAAACAACACGTTCTGCATAATGTCTATGCCTTACCTCTTTAAAAGTTAGGACCTCTTCCATCCCGTTTACACTAGCTAGATGGATTTCTGCCCACGTGGCTATTTCGTCTGCTTTTGCCCATGACTCTGCCTCTTTCTGTACTACGTAAGCATGGGTGTCTTGAGGAAGGCTATCACGTAACCTATCCGACACTATCAGGTCCATAAGCTCCTCAAACTTTGTCACTTTCCTACTGTGGACGTAGTAATCCCAGCTATTTCTGAGTCTCAAGGCTAACTGATTATATGACTCATTCGGATCTTTCGCGATAGTTTCAAACTTTCTCTTGTACGCAGAGGGAGTGAGTTTAAACTCTTTTAATACGGCCTCTTTAACTTTCTTATAATAAACAAAATCCTCTGCACTTAATTTTCGAAAAACGTGATTTGCATAATTACCATCTAAAAAAGAAATGATGACTTTGCCTTGAAATTCCTCTGGCACTTCGTATATCTTAAATCCCCTTTCCGCTGTCTCAAAGAGATTTATCACCTCTTCAGGGTTTTTAGGGCTTCCAGCTAACATATTTCCCAATAATTTTATATAATTAGCCAGCCGCGCATCTGCTGGATTACTAGATACTGCCACCGTTCGCCCATCACCCCTCTCCTCGTTTGCATTCCTCATTTGCAGTTCCAGCATTCTATACTCATGCTCTCTCTCCTTTTCTCTTTCTCTTTCTGCCGCCTCTCTCTCCTTTTCTCTTTCCCTTTCTGCTGCCTCTCTCTCCTTTTCTCTTTCCCTTTCTGCTGCCTCTCTCTCCTTTTCCCTTTCTGCTGCCTCTCTCTCCTTTTCTCTTTCCCTTTCTGCTGCCTCTCTCTCCTTTTCCCTTTCTGCTGCCTCTCTCTCCTTTTCCCTTTCTGCTGCCTCTCTCTCTTCCCTTCTCAGTTGCATCTCTAACCTCATCCTCTCTAATTCAAAATCATATCCAATCCTTTCTTTAGCTCTCTGCTTTCTGGTCCCGCTCTGCAGCATATCCGTATCGTTGTCATTGTCATAATCCCTCAACCCTCTCATGTCTATCGCAGCATCAGACTCTCTGTCTATTGTCACCTTCTCGCCTCCCAGATCATTCCCTGAATAACCACCCTGCGCGCTATCCCTCTCTGTGACTATGAAGCCTCGCCGTAACTCATCCCTTTCCCTATCGCGACCGCTCCTAAGCTCCATTTTAGCTCGTACAGGCCTCTGCCGTATCTAACTACTTGCCCCTAGAGTAAGAGGATACTTACCTCCGATGTGATGACAGGAACGAACCGCCTCGTCAATCTGCTACCTGAAGCACATAGTCGGAACACTCTTGGCAGTATCAGCCTTGCGTCGGTCAGCTCCCAGTGGAGGTTGAACTTTTCCGTCACCTTCACAGCTTTTTCCACAGTTCGAACGTGATGCACGATTCTTCAGGTACCTTCACAGCTATTCTATCGCCTGAAGCACACCGCAGGACACTCTTGGTAGTATCAGCCTTGCTCTGGTCAGCTCACAATGGATGTCGGAACTCTTCTGTCACCTTCGTCGCTACTTTCACCGCTGTTGCGTACTGTCGGACTGCGCCACTTTGTGATGTTAACTCTTCGTTTGTCGGTCCCTCGGTTCGATCGCTATACGCGACGGGTGAAAGAGTCTTTCGGATAGAATCAAACAGTTTATTCACAATTGCAGAGACTCGATACTGAGGCTCCTCCACAATAAATTAGTCCAACTTCAGGCTTTACTTAAAAATAACAAAGATTTATTTAACCTTCCAACGTACTTGCTGGACGAGGACATATGCTCAATTACATGGATTACAACAACCCCAGCTTACTATGCCTGTTCAGCTGTATTTACAGAGCCAATGCCGCTATTTCCAGTCGGCATTCCCCAGCTTTTCAATTTCTCGTCCGTCTCCTTCCGAAACTAGACCGGCTCTCCTTTCATCGTTGCCAAACCCTTTCTTCCTTTCTTTTCTATGCCTCACCATCTGGGCGTCCGTTAGCCCTCAGGGACCCGGGTCACTTGCCAGCGGACGCTAGCCGTTCCCTGTACACTGCTACTGCAATTAACTTTCCAGATGTCGGGAGAGAGAGCCTCCCCGTAGCATATGACTATTTTGGCGAAATCCAAAATAAATATACACAGCCTGAACAAAAAAAAATCTAAAAAGGCCTCTAGCCTGACACCCCCCCAATCTGATGAGAGGGGGGAAATTGTGGTTGGAGAGGGAGGGAGGTGAACAGGCAAAAGTTATGTAGTTGAATAGTTATCAAAGGTAAGTTGCAGATCAAAATCAATTGAGAATGGGTATTAGGAGTGAGGGAGAGATATAAAGAAAGTATATCATATTATAAGATTTTTATTATGATGGTAACATCTATAGGCATATATAGAAATATTAATAATGCATATTATTTTTTTTTTCAAAATGTAGGTACATGTTAATACCTTAACTTAAAGTGTTAAAATTATATTAATTTTGATAATATAATTATTTGTCCAAAATGCATCTTTTATTTGTCCCATATGGCTCTTTTGGTGGCATCTGGATCTTTTGTTGTCCCTTAGGATCTTTTATATAGAAAAAGGTAAGGGGAACCAAGCTAAAGGGAGTGAGGTAAGGCGAGGAGTGAGAGGGAACTAGTAAAACCTCCTAGTAAGGTGAATGAAGAGAGAGGCTGGCCATCTCGGTGATTAACTGCCATTGGTTGATCGAGTCACGTGGTTTATGGGCGCCATGTTTTGCGTACCGTGAGACGAAAGCCTATGAGTTAGTGTGTGTACCAAGTCAAAACTTCTCAGTTGTTATAGTTTTTTATATTTCTACCACTCTTTTTGTGTATAAAAGCTGTCACATTTTATGAATGCCTCACTGCGCTGCATTTGGGTGTAAAAATTTCACTCAAAGAAATAAATTAATGAATATTTTTCTTCTGAGAAACTCTATCAGAAGACGGCAATCGGCTGCAAAAGTGAAATGAGCTAACTGAAAACCAACAAATAATTTCTTTTAAGATTTGTTTGAAAAACGAGCTAATGTTTTCACTTTGTTGTCTGCCTATGCTGGTATTTGTTGGTCTGTCTGTCCGTCTCTCTGTTAACTGTTTAGAGCTAAATGAAAAATTCTTTTTAGTTTGGATAGGTATCGAACAAATATTGCGATTCGCAATTTTCAATAGCTTTAATAGCGCCCTCTAGCGGTGGGAAAAGATGGAAAATGGAAAAATTTAAAACGCATATTGCAAACAAACTATTTACACTGGAAAACTGAAATTTGGATAGTAGAGTGTTATGGTCAGAAGGCTTACAATAGCAACAAAGCTTTGCCGTCTTAGCCAAAAGGGGGTACGAAAATAAAACTTATTTTAAGGAGATAAACGAAACTATATATATATATTGGATAGGTATCGAACAAATATTGCGATTCGCACTAACAAACAGGCTAACATACAAGCTAACATACAGGCATTAACAAAATATTAATGATTTAAACAATATTTGATAATCTCAACGTTACCTGTGGACGTTTAAACGTCTATAAATCAATAAATGATTTTGTGGAAAAAATTTCGCCGACATGCGGGATTCGAATCCGCATCTCTCCAGAAACATGCAAGAGTATTCTAACATGTTGAACTAATGCCGTCGTATATAATATACATTTAAACGTCTACAAATCAATATATAATAGACGTTTAAACGTCTATAAATCAATAAATGTTTTTTGTGGAAAAAAGTCGGCGTTAGTTCAACAGGTTAGAATACTCTGTCATATTTCTAGAGAGATGTAGTTGGAATCTTGTATGTCGGCGAAATTTTTTTCAACAAAAATATTAATATTTATAATTATCGAATCCCACATTAGTTGAATTTTCAGTGTTAGAGAGTGCTAAGGGGGTAAATAAAAACTGGAATAGCGACCTCTAGCGACGGAAAAAAGTTAGAAAATACAAAATCTTTAAACAAATATTGGAAACGATCTATTTTTGCTAGAAACTTAAATTTTTGGTCTTAGAGTGTAATGATCAAGTGGTTTACCCTACTAAAAATTAACTACTAGTAGTGATTTGTCCCATTGGTAAAATGCAACTTTTGTGCTTTAAGAGATAAATGAAAAACTTTTTTTGCACATTACAGGTACTAATAAAATATTAATCGTTTATTTTCTCAATTATACAGTAGTTCGAATTTCCGTTGTCAGAGGGTACTGAAAGTGTAAAATAACTAGAAGAACGCATATCGCCTCTGGCGCATGTGGGGATCTCATTTTCAAAAAAAAATGAAGTTCTTCCTTTGACTACTTTTTCACTCCTTAAATGGTTTAATTATGGATGTTCGTGTAGTTTTTCTGCTGAGGCCCCACCATCCTCATGAACCTACTACTATGGCATATAAACTAACAGGCTCCTGTCAGACCTCTGTACAAGCAGTTGCTTGAGGGATTATTTATTTATTTTTTAATCTGTGATGGGGAAAAATGCACATAGTATTATTCTATTAGTAATTATAAAACATAAAAAGTATTTGTCTTTTAGTTCTTAAATTTAAAAAGTTGCTTTTCGCTCGCTCCTCTGAAAATACTGGGCAGATAATTGCTGTCAGTGGAATTCTACGATAACAGAACTCTACACGCCAAAATTTCTACTATAAACATGATCTCTAAAGATTTCAATTGAAGCTACCTTTGAAAATTTACATTTCATTAGTAACCGAATTACATTTCATTAGTAACCAATTAAAAAAGAGATTTCCAATTATCTCTTGAAACAAAACTTTTCCATTTCTTACCTACCTTGGGCTTAGGGTCAACACTTTGATATCGATGGAATTTTCAAGACTGTCACATTCCACGACCAAAATTTCAAATTTCTAGCATAACTACATCGTTTGCAATATTCGTTTTAAATTTTTGGAATTTTTAACTTTTTCCACTCTTAGAGAGCACAGTTATAACTTTTGAGAGGTTCGAGAAATGCAAATCGTGATATATCATTAATTCCTGTCTAACACAAAAAGAATTTTTTATTTATCTATATAAACAAAAAAGTTTGATGTCTAGAGACGGACAGAAAACAAAGAGAAATTACATACTTTTTAAAAAAAAAACAAGTCCTAAAATTTACTTTTCCTTTTTTAGCCGTTTTCTAAAGTGTTTCCAATCATGAACACTGAAATCTGTGTCAAATATTACCCTACCTTTTCATGAATCCTTAAGTATTCGTGCAATACCATTCAGCTATGCACGCTAAACAATCCGAGCGACGACAAAATATAGCGTCCAATTTTGAGATGGCCAACCTCTACCTACATAGGGTCTCTAAAGTCCTGCTAACTGTAGCACCATCTAGTGTTTAACATATGTACTATATTAAAAAAAAAACGTTTTTCCACACCTCGTATCGATCCCGCATCCCTCGCATTTATCAGCTATGCCTAGAGTACTATGTGATTGCAACCCTTAACGGTAGAGGATCTCTGTGAAGAAGGCATAACCGATCACTATAAATTAACCTACGAATTTTTTTATTTCCTCTAAATTAACTTACGAATAAATTATATATACATTTTTCTGTAAATTACATTTAACTTAGGAATAAATTATTTATAAATGAATTGTTTTATTTAGTATAAATTAAATTACGAATAAATTTAATATTTTTTTGTAAATTACATTGAACTTGGGACTAAATTATTTATAAATGAATTTTCTTTATTTCTTATAAATTAACTTATGAATAAATTAAATTTTTTGGAAATCACATTTCAATTGGGAAAAAATTTTACTTTTATTTCTTGTATTTTTTTATTTCTTATAAATTAACCTAAGAATAATTTTTGTTGTAAATCACATTTAACTTGGGAATAAATTATTTATTAATGATTTTCTTTTATTTCTTATAAATTAACTTACGAATTTTTTTATTCCTTATTAATTAACTTACAAACAAATTATATTTCTTGTACATCACATTTAACTTGGGATTCAATTTTTACTTCTTGTAAATATATTTAAGAAAAACTATTTTTTGGAAATAAATATTTCCATAATACGAACCATAAAAATCCTGGAATCTGATTAATAGCATCATTTATTCCAATACTCTGAGATATTTGAAAAATATCAGCAAAAGGGGGGGGAATCGTGGTCGAAACATATTGGTTAAAAGTATGGGTTTTGATACATGAAAAACATTATGACATTGCCATTTTCGGCCACGTCTCGAAATTTCTCTTAGTCCAGAGGCATCAGATAGCGTCACACGTTGCCAGTAAAAAAATCTTTTGACCAAATCCGCATTGTCAACCCCCACTTAGACCCCCTTTGTTTCAGGCCATCACAGCAGATAGGGGATGGAAACAATGTTTTGGAAATAATCTTCATCCTCTTATCGAAACGTACTAACCCATCTCCCCTTTATGACAGATCAGATATTTTGTAAATAAAACAAAGTACCCCATCGGAAGAAGGTAATCCATCTTGAAATTTCCTTGGCGCCCCCACACCTCCAAGTGTTGTGCCTCTCTTATTAATATTACTCTGCATCTGGTTGTAACCATATCATCAGATATCTGTGTTCAGACATATTTTCCACCGCACTTTCCGCGCCCCCTACCGTGTCAAGAATTGTTTTGGAACGATGAAGTGATTTTACGCTAAATTATTATTTCTGCCAGGTCTCAATTTATTACTCTCCGTATTTTCATGTTAACACTAAACCATTTCAAAAACCTCACCACATGATTCAGAGGTAAAAAAAAATCCTTCTTCCTTACAAATTTCAGTCCACTCCCAATTAACTTATTTTCCCTTCTTAATACTAAGCCATTTCAAAGACATCGTGATTGCAACAGCACAAAAAATATCACAGATAAAAAATAAAACTCAGCTTCCTTTGTTTTTTATTTCAATAATTTATTACTAAACCGGCTCAAAGAAATCGCGATTGCAAAAGAATAACCAATAAAACTAACTTTTTAAATACACGTATACCGGTTACGCGACTTCTCAAGTTTTAAAACAAAATCTTCTCGACGACTCAAGACGACGTCTCAAGTTTTAAACATTTTTTTCCAAATACTTATTGTCGCTGTATTCCCAATTCATCACATGATTCACTTATGCAAAATATTACTCTTTCTTAGGAAGTAACGCTACTCAGTAAAAATCGATAACAAAATATTATTTCTTCCTCGGAAGAAACATCAGCTACTAAAATTATTTGTAACTAAGATATCATTTTTAAGAATATCTGCAATTGTAAACGCTCTTACAGTTTTAAAAATCGTTTTTTCCACCGTTTACCGGCGAACGTGAGATCCCAAGACCAATGGCATCTCACGCTGATGAAATTTTATTTCGTGTTTCGACCCGTTGTTAGTACATGCGTGTTCGTTACACTTGTTTATTAGGTCAGGTATTTAGTTGTCTTTCATCGAATAAAAAATAATTCTGTAGAGAGTTTTTGTACACGGTTGGGTTTTGTAGAAAGTAAGCAACGTTAAAAGTAGAAAACAATTCATACGTTGCGGGTACCCTTGTATTGATTAAAACATCTATCTTTAATTCTACATCCAAGAACAACATGAACTTTAGTGTATGTTAATGGAGGACTGATGATTTTTTTTCCTATTATCACAAACGGTTAGATCATTGAAGGATTTCCGCATCCACACACCTGAACGTGCAGCGGGCCAACTACGTCACAGGCAGATGACTTTTGCGCTTAATTTTCAGAGTCGCCCAATAATGCCTTTTCACAACCTCAGTGGCATCTCAATGGCATCTCATTGGTGAGGGACAAAGTCGTTTGCTCTGACATATATGTTGTGATCGGACCTCAGTAAAAGAATTCTGCACTTATAGATATGTCACAAAAAAAGATGTTCTCACATAGAGCGTACATTGGATGTAAGTGACAGACAAGAAATAATGTCTTTACAAACTATACTATGAGTCACTTGGAGTGAAACATCCCAAGTCCAGAAATGCCCTTCTTATAAAATAGGAAAATTCCCCCCATATACTCTCCACTTCTTAAACTTTAACACTCCCTCTATTAAAAGTACTGAAAACTCCTACTATTTTTCTCACTTGATCTGAAGAAATGGCACGGAGGCTCGCACGCAAACAGGAAACGCCATCGAGTGACAAAAGCACGACTCACAGGTCACGGGCAACTTACGTACTGAGCAATAGAATGTGTCCTTCGATGTGAAAACAGATAAACTGTAGCATAGCTAAATCCCTTACTTGTGAGAAGAATTGTCCATCTTCCACGCGGTACCAGCTCCGTGAATTTTATATTCCTCAAGGATCTTTTCAACACTAATGGTGAAATGAAATAATTATTCGTTTTCAATCATGACGAAATGCAGTGCTCAAAGGCTTTGCTGGACAGGTCAACGGAAGGTTCTGTATGCTGACACCTTATCTTCGGTGGGGATCTTTTCAACATAACGACGCATCTCAACATTTACTACCTGCAAAAGCTCCAAGTGGTGAGCTAATTTTAAAATGTCCTCTTATACTGTTCATCACAATTAAAAAGTATGTAGCAGTTACCAGGAAAATATGTTTTTTTTTCCCACCAGAAAAGGAAATAAAGTACATTAGAACGGGTAAAACAAAATCACCGTTAGAAAGAATCGAGACAGAAAATTTTTAATTTAATATCTTTAGAAATGTGTATATGCTGAATGTTTTGCAAAACGGTGTCGATGTAACAAAAATATCAGTGTAAAAATGGAAGAACAAACAAAGAAATTATAGTTTAATGCGATAAAACGAAAAGATATAACGAAATTATAGTTAATGTTTCACAGAATAATAATGTGAAAGTTGCAATCCCGGTGTGATATGTAGTAGAAGTATTGCATAAAGAAATCGGCAGCAGCATAAATGTCAGCCATGACCTGACACGGTTTAAATCCTTGAATTTCGCACAAAAGGTGAAGGAATGATAAAACATGTAGTAATCTGAAAAGGGAAACCCAGTTGTGTCAGAAAAGAGGACTGAGCGTCCCTTTTGGGCACAACTGGATTTTGTCCCTTTTCATGGATATTACGTTTCATCACCTCTTCACCTTTTGTGTGAAGCACCAAGGATTTCGCCCGTGTCAGGTTATGGTCCATCTTTTAGCGCCCCTCCGCCTGTTCTTAACGCATTTCGTGCCCTCTACAGGATTTCTGGTTTTTGTAGGTTTGAAAATTCTAGAGCTCTCGCTAGCATCTAGCGTATTTCGTGCGCTGAACAAATCTCTGTTATCGTTTTTTCCCAAGTTCTTAAACCTAACCTATCTTCTGTATTAACAAAAACACACACGTTTTGTTAGCTACGAGACATCTGACAGAAAACGCAACGTAAGACGTAACGTAAGTGATAGTCGTACTCAAAAAGATTCAAACTCGTTGAAGAGAACTGTCCTTGTCTGTGAAGAAAAATCCTTATACCTACCGAAATATGAATATTCAGGTTCAGATCAGTATTGAAATATTTTGCAACAACCACCTTTTGAACAAAAAAATGCTTTATTCACATACAACTGAAATGGCACATTCAAATTTCACATTCGTACACAAAAAGTGAATGTTTGCAGGAAAAATAACATTGCCGACTTGCATCTCACTCGAAATGAACGTTGTTGCAGGAAACGAAATTGTTACATTCACGCCCTAATTCTTAAACTATGAATACTTGCGGTTAAACCATCATTACTACTGTACTTCACACGTGCACATACTTGTGATAAACTGAGAAAAAAGTTTCGGACGTAAAGAAACATGCATTCTGATGCGGGAAAAATAACTAAACCGTTCTTAGTTGAATATGAAATATGCATGATTGATTTACTCGCGTAATGAAACACATATGTGAATACATATCATGTCGAAAAACGTGTCCTTGCTGAAAAAATAACCACTTTTACACTTATAAAATATAGAAATATACATACTCGTGCGGGAAAAATTACCTAAACCCACTGTTACTTAAACATGAAATGTGCATGTTAGATTTACTTGCATAGTGAAACACATGTATGAATACATATCATTATCAAAAAAAGTATCATTGCAGGAAAAACAACCACTTACACACTTGTTCGAAGAATTCCATCCTGGTAAAGGAAAAACAACCACTTTCACACTTACACAAACATAGTGTACTTACTTGTTCTAAGAATTACACACTGGTAAAGAAATATGCATTCTCACCCAGCAAAAAAAGCTAAACCGATTCTTACTTAGACAAGAAATGCGCATGTGAGATATATTCACGTAGTGAAACACGTATGAGAATATATATCATTGTCGCAAAACGTGTGCTTGCAGATAAAAATAACCACCTTCTCTCTTATACACTCACAATTTACTTACGCGCTTGTTCAAAAGTAACAGGAAAAATAACCGTAGAAATACACACGGAACCCTGAAAAGAATATGAAAGTGGGTCCGAAAATATAGACATCTTTTGTGCAAATCTACCGTTTTAACACACGTTTATACTTTACATGTTCAAGTATGAAAATATTCCACACACTCCTAATTTCATCCATGTCATGACTTTTTAGTTCAAATCTTAATTGCACTCTGTCTATGAGAAATGCATAGTTCATTGACAGGGTTTGTTTTTTAGCAAAGTGCATGGTCATATCGCTACTGTGCGCAAGATCGTTCCCTGTGCCATTTTGGCATCGAAGTCACCACCGGAAAGGGACTGTCCCGCAAAAACTGTGTGTTATTGGGGGTTGGAATATTATTGGTTGGAAAAAAAAAAAGATGAAACTTAAGTGATGGAAATGATACACCTGAATGTCATTTGAAAATCCGTGGATGTTGGTGCATGTTAATGCTATCACCACCTAACAAATGACGTGGGAATTAACATTTAAGCTGCTGCCGATTTCTTTTTGCATTACTTCTACTTCATATCACACCGGGATTGCAACTTTCACATTATTATTCTGTGAAACTCGCATTAAACGATATTTTCTTTGCTTGTTTCTCCATTTTTACACTGATATTTTTGTTACATCGACACCGTTTTGCAAAACATTCAGCATATACACATTTCTAAAGATATTAAATTAAAAATTTTCTGTCTGGGTTCCTTCCAACATTGATTTTGTTTTACCCATTCTAATGTACTTTATTTCCATTTCTGGTGGGAAAAAACCATATTTTCCTGGTAACTGCTACATACTTTTTAATTGTGATGAACAGTATAAGAGGACATTTTAAAATTAGCTCACCGCTTGGAGCTTTTGCAGGCAGTAAATGTTGAGATACGTCGTTAAGTTGAAAAGATCTCCACCGAAGATAAGATGTCAGCATACAGAACCTTCCCTTGACCTGTCCAGCAAAGCCTTTGAGCGCTGCATTTCGTCATGATTGACAACGAATAATTATTTCATTTCACCATTAGGGTTGAAAAGATCCTTGAGGAAGATAAAATTCACAGAGCTGGTACCACATGGAAGACGGACAGTTTTTCCTTATAAGTAACGGATTTAGATATGCTACGGTTTATCTATTTTCACATCGAAGGACACATTCTATTGCTCAGTACGTAAATTACCCATGACCTGTGAGTCGTGCTTTCGTCACTCGATGGCGTTTCCTGTTCGTGCACGCGTCACCGTACCATTTCTTCGAATCAAGTGAGAAAAATAGTAGGAGTTTTCAGTACTTTTAATAGAGGGAGTGTTAAAGTTTAAGAAATGGAGAGTATATGGGGGGAATTTTCCTATTTTATAAGAAGGGCATTTGTGGACTTGGGATGTTTCACTCCGAGTGACTCTTAGTATAGTTGGTAAAGACATTATTTTTTGTCTGTTACTTACATCCAATGTATGCTCTATGTGAGAACATCGTTTTTTTTTGTGACATATCTATAAGTGCAGAATTCTTTTACTGAGGTCCGATCACAACATATATGTCAGAGCAAACGACTTTGTCCCTCACCAATGCGATGCCATTGAGATGCCACTGAGGCTGTGAAAAGGCATTATTGGGGCGACTCTGGAAATTAAGCGCAAAATTCATCTGCCTGTGACGTAGTTGGCCCGCTGCACATTCAGGTGTGTGGATGGGGCAATCCTTCAGTGATCTAACCGTTCGTGATAATAGGAAAAAAAATCATCAGCCCTCCATTAACATACACTTAAATTCATGTTGTGCTTGGATGTAGAATTAAAGATAGATGTTTTAATCAATACAAAGGTACCAGCAACGTATTAATTGTTTTCTACTTTTATCATTGCTTACTTTCTACAAAATTCAACCGTGTACAAAAGCTCTCTACAGAATTATTTTTTATTCGATGAAAGACAACTAAATACCTGACCTTGTAAACAAGTGTAACGAACACGCATGTACTAACAACGGGTCGCAACACGAAATAAAATTTCACCAGCGTGAGGTGTCATTGGTCTTGGGATCTCACGTTCGCCAGTAAACGGTGGAAAAAAGGATTTTTAAAACTGTAAGAGCGTTTACAATTGCAGATATTCTTAAAAATGATATCTTAGTTACAAATAATTTTAGTAGCTGTTGTTCCTTCCGAGATAGAAATAATATTTTGTTATCGATTTTTACTGAGTAGCGTTACTTCCTGGGAAAGAGTAATATTTTGCATAAGTGAATCATGTGTTGAATTAGGAATACAGCGACAATAAGTATTAGGAATAAAAAGTTTAAAACTTGAGACGAAGTCGCGTAACCGATATACCTGAATTAAAAAAATTAGTTTTATTGGTTATTCTTTTGTAATCGCGATTTCTTTGAGCCGGTTTAGTAATAAGTTATTGAAATAAAAAATAGGAAGCTGAGTTTTATTTTTTATCTGTGATATTTTTTTGTTCTGTTGCAATCACGATGTCTTTGAAATGGCTTAGTATTAAAAAGGGAAAATAAGTTAATTAATTGGGAGGGGATTGAAAGTTGTAAGGAAGAAGGATTTTTTTTTCCTCTGAATCGTGTGGTGAGGTTTTTGAAATGGTTTAGTGTTAACATGAAAATACGGAGAGTAATAAATTGAGACAAGGCAGAAATAATAATTTAGCGTAAAATCACTTCATCGTTCCAAAACAAGTCCTGACATGGTAGGGGGCGCGGAAAGTGCGGTGGAAAATATGTCTGAACACAGATATCTGATGGTATGGAGACAATCAGATGGAGACAAATTTTAAAAAGAGAGGCACAACACTTGGAGGTGTGGGGGCGCCAAGGGAAATTTGAAGATGGATTATGTTCTTCCGATGGGGTACTTTGTTTTATTTACAAAATATTTGATCTAACATAAAGGGGAGATGGGTTAGTACGTTTCGATAAGAGGATGAAGATTATTTCCAAAACATTGTTTCCATCCCCTCTCTGCTGTGATGGCCTGAAACAAAGGGGGTTGAAGTGGGGTTGAAAATGCGGGATTGGTCAGAAAGTTTGTTTACTGCGAACAGGTGACGTCATACGACATCTCTGGACTTAGACCCCCCGAGGGGAAACACCTTGTCCTGGTGGTGGGGGGTTTAGGGCTCGTGTGAAGTTGAGGGCTCCGCTGACTGGTATTGGGGGGTACCTTGGTCGGACAGGGCCACGATGGAACAGCTGGGCTTCAGTGAAGTGGAGGGCTCTGCTGACTGGTATTTGGGGAGGTACCTAAGTTGGACGGGGCCCCAATGGAAGCGGTCTGGTAAGGCCAAACTAAGCGTTTCCACCATGGGAGCCGAGGCAACTTAGATCTATATATCCTTGTTTGTGGCTAACCAGGGCGCAGATTAAATTTAGGTTTTGACCGATGGATGAACTTTACTGTAGGTAATCGTGGTAGGTAATCGTAGGTAATCGCTGTAGGTAATCGTAGGTAATCGCTGTAGGTAATCGTGGAGTGAGCTGCATCTATATGGTGTTGTCTTGCCCTCAACATAGGTAGTGGAGATTTTGGCATTATCCCGATAGATGTAGTGCAGTCCATGTATTGCGGAGCATCTGGGTTTTGTCTTCATTATTAATCTCTGGACTTAGAGAAATGTCGAGATGGGTCCGCAAATGGCGATGTCATAATGTTTTTCATGGTTCAGAACCCATACTTTTTAGCAAATATATTTCGACCACGATTCCCCCCCCCTTTTTTACTGATATTTTTTAAATCTTCCGGAGAATTTGAATAAATGATGCTATTAATCAGATGCCAGGATTTTCTAGTTCATAGTATGGAAATGTTTATTCCCAAGAAATAGTTTTTCCTGAATAAATTTACAATTACAAATAAAAATTAGTTCCCAAGTTAAATGTGATTTACAAGAAATATAATTTATTCATAAGTTAGTTAATAAGGAATAAAAAAAATCGTAAGTTAATTTGTAAGAAATAAAAAATTCATTTATAAATAAAGATAAAATACAAGATGGATACAAGATGAATACAAGATGGCGGACAAACGGCAAAGTTTGTAACACGAAGGTGATAATGGCAGAATTCAAAATGGCGGACGCAGGTTTTTTTTTAATGTGGGGCCAAAATTTTGATAAGTGTTTAACTATTTTTGAGTTATGAATATCAATTATTGAGTTATGAATATTAATAAGGGGCATGGTCAGTTTTGAATATTAATAAGTGGGGATAGTAGTAGAGGGCGCATATTGGTGACGTCATAGGGGGAAAGCACTTGCGTGGGAGTCCTATAGTGGGACTATACTACTGAACAGTGATTTTCAAACTATCTGATATGACAGACTGGGAGGAAACTCTGTGTCTGAGATCCATTGGTCGTGGATGCGCCTGGAACTTCTGGCCACATACTGTCTCAAGAAACAAGGTATGTCTATGAGCATAATACTTTCCTCCCCCCTGCAAGACATGACGTAATCTGAGTTATTGGAATCACAGAATAGTGGTTGGAACCTTCAAACTGCAAAACTCCCCCCCCCCCTGCCCTATGTGAATAGGGGAAACCGATGGGTTTAGAAAGGCCGCTGTCCATCAGATGGGACATTACACCGTGTATACTACACTGTGCCAAGTTCCTTCGGATGGAACATTACACCGTGCCTCCCCTGAGAAAAAGAATATATATATATATATCGGACCATCCACCCCCCACACTCTCAGCTCCAAAACTATATCCTGGGTACGTGCCTGACAGTGTGAATTCGAGAAAATAAACTCAACTTTTTTCCCAATGTTGATTCGAGAAAAAAAATCTGAACCCTTACCCAGTTTTGACCATAAAAATTAAATCTAAACTCTTCCCCAATGTTGATTCGAACCCGCAAACCTGAAATTAGTAATCTGCCACATTACCAACTACGCAGCCCTTTTCCCGAATCCTTACTATCAGACTTTGTTTTGTCAATAATTCCACCAAACATTGGAGATCAAGGACTGACTATTTTAAATAAAATTGCTATTCTTCAGGAATCCTTAAAATAAAGAACTTATAAAGCAAAAACGCAAGGTAGATTGTAATGCTCCTTCTTCCAGATCTTAATCTGGAACCTTGGATAGCCACATGAATGCCCTGCCTTTACTTCTAGGTTTAAACGCATCTGAAGCGAATTGAGACGCGTTTAACGTTAACTGCTTCAGACGCGTTTAAACCTAATGATCCGGCCATTTACGTTTTTCAAAAACACGGCAGTTTTGTTCAATCGATGACTTACCGAAAACGAAACTGAGAGAAGGCGAGTTAGAGAAAGTCTTTACCAAAGCCGGTTAAGAAATTGCAACCGGGAATGTCTTCAGAATAATATATATATCGCTGAGTTAGAATTAGGGTAATTGATGTGGAGCTTTAAAGGATGATGAGGAAATGACGAGTAATAGTTACCTTGCATAACAGTAAGCTGATCTCCTTGGTCCCTAAATCGCCCATTTCCACATCAGACCCAAAATCTTCTCTTCCATTTATTCACAAGAAAACCGAACTCCACACACAGCTATCAACTTAGTTCAGATCAATGCTCCCTGGGTAGATGAGACAGTTAGAAAAATATATCCCCAAATGCTGTTTTTCGCTGCAATAACCTGCACTTTAATAGACGAAAAACAAAGGTTTTGAAGGCCTCTTTCACATTACTCAGAGATATTGAGGGAAGATATCGGGTCCCACCCACTGCCCATCTAACTGGTTTGGACCCTTCTCTCCCTTGAACAAAATATTTGCTTTATCATTTCATTTAAAAGGCCATATAAAGAACGCAATTTTTATTTAATAGGTTTTTATGTAAATAGTGTTGTAATAAATGAAGTATACACTGTCTGGCCAAAAAATCGCAGTCTGTGCGCTATTTATCATAATTACGACGCAAAGTACCGATATGCAAAGAAAAAAGTAGCAGATCACGGTTAACCGATTTCTGAGTTACGAAATGAAAAAAATTGTGATATCAGAGACGTACCCAGGGAGGGGGGGGGATGTCTCCCAAAAAATCCGTCATTTTGTACGATTATACGAAATCTCAAACTTGTCTCTCTGCTTTGAAATCCAAAACATGTGATTTTGTATAATTTTATATTAGCCCCATAGATATGCCCGACACTAAAAATAGATTTAAAAAACAACTTAAAATTATATTCAATATAGAATATTATTTTTTTTAACCTTTCCTGTCCATTGGGATATTTTAGTAATCAGGAAACCCTATTCAAGTTTCATCCTCAGAACTCCCCCCCCCCCTCCTCCCCTGAAACCAAATACTCGAATCCTCCTCTGAAAGTAAATCCTCACTCCTTGACTGTATGATATAACCGACTTTATAGTTTCCGACGACGCATGCTACAATTACTCCTGTTAGTCTTCCGATATCACAGGAGAAAGAGATCATATAGGACCACAGAGTCATGTGAGGTCAAACTGATATTCAGCCCTGTACTAAATGACCATTGCTTTCACCACAGATGTAAATTAACCCATATTAAATCGATTAATAGTCAGGAAACTCAGATATCTGCAGTTCGAGAGTCTCCCCCCCCCCCTTTGGAAAACTTTTAGTTTTGGCCATAAATCAAAAAGTGAAGTTTCAGTGGTATCAGGAGAGATATCAGTAAGGTGTAAAGAAGTGGAAAGGGTTATGTGTTCAGATGAAATACGATATACGCTCTTTTGTACAGATGTTAGAGCAAGAGCGTGGTGCCCATCACAAGAAGCTATGGAACCCTCATGTGTCACATTCACTGTAGAAACTGCTGCAGGGGGATCGTAGGATGGATAATATTCCAATGGCAGGGAATGGATACATTGATAAGTTTGAAAAGTCAGCCGCAGTGTATTGAACAACATATCCGATCATTTACCTTCTTAAATGCTTCATTTCTTCCCTGCTGGAGAGGATAAGTTTTAGGATGATAATTAAGTTGGATTGTTTTACCATTGAGCTGCACTTTTTTTGTATACAATGGGCAAATTGGCTAGGTGACAAGGACCTAAAGAGCTCAAAGGAGGTTAGAAGGGAACCAACTGGACAGCTGTTAAGAGACAGATGGCAGCCTCCCATCAAGGCCATCCACCGTGTCCTTTAATGTGCGCAAAATATATACACAATATCTCTCTTGCAATATCTCTCGATTGATCTGAACCTCATTGAAAAATTGTGGAATGTAGTGGGACATGGCATACGGCAGTTACTTCATTGCCCTCGAATCTCAAGGAATGATCAAAAAAGCGAAACATGAGAACGTAAGTTATATGCATTCATTGTAGATTCATCAGTACACCATAGAGGCCCACTTCAAGCGGTTCTGTAAGCCAGTAGACGTCTCTGCATTCCATGGTGTCCCGAGATATGGCATTCCAAACAGCATGCATTTGGGAATATAAGTGTACCAGGTTCACCACCAGAGGGAGCTGGCGAAGGTGGCAACCCATAAAGTCCCATACATGCTCAATGGGTGATAAGTCCGCAGAGTATGGCAGCCATGGGAGAATGTCCACACTTTGGAGACTGTCCATCATTGCAACACCCCCAAGAGGAGACCACCTTGTCGTGGTGGGGGGCCTATGGTGCCTCTGTGAAGTAGGGTTGTCTCGTGATCCTCTGGGCGTGCACGTGGGCCAGCAACCCTGATGGAGACGCTGTGAAGTGGAGGGTCCTGTTAAAAGGGATTGGGGCCCCAGATTAGGCAGACTCATCCTGGCATCTGAGAAGTCCCTGGTTGCAGCCCCAGAGTAGGCAGACTCATCCTGGCATCTGAGAAGTCCCCGGTTGCAGCCCCAAAGTGGGTGGCAGCCTGTACGTTGGAAGGCCTCGAGTCGGCCCTGATGGAGAGGACGAAGTTGAGGGCTTGCGACTGGGAATGGGATCCCCGGTCGATGGGCTTATCAATGGAAAAGCCAAACTAAGAGTCTCCACACGAGAACTTTAGGCAGTCCTAGTAGAATGTTTTAACTTATGATTAACATGGTGAGGAGTCTTACTCTATGAAGTAGGGTTGGCTGGCGGTCCTCTGGGCGTACACGTGGGTCGGCAACCCTGATGGAGATGCCGCGAAGTGGAGGGTCCTGTTGAAAGGGACTGGTGCACCCGATTAGGCGGACTCATCCTGGTATCTGAGAAGTCCCCGGTTGCAGCCCCGAAGTGGGTGGCAGCCTGTGCACTGGGGGGCCGCGAGTCGGCCCTGATGGAGAGGACAAAGTCGAGGGCCGTGCTGAACGGGAGTGGGATCCCCTATTAGGTGTGGCTCATCGATGGAAAAGCCAATAAGAGTCTCCACCACGGAGACTCTTTCTTTCATACTTTCATAAATCATTAACTATCTGGTACAGCTCTCTGCTGTTGTGCTGTCTAACTGCTTCCTCGGCTTTGTCAGCCAAGCCATCAAGCCAAAGATTCTTATCAGCAGCTAACTTATCGTTTTCACATTTATTAAGCTCTCTGTAATGCTTTCTATAAGGACTAGTAGGGTATTGTTTAAGGACATTCCTGCAGTTCTTTCTTTCTGAAATAAGCTCAAGTGCCTTATCACTCAAATAATTCTGCCTCCTTTGCTGCCTTTCCCTAAAAGAGTACTGTTAGTTTCCAAAAAAGCCTGTTTAAAATGATCCCATTCTTCCTCAACTTCAGTAATAAGCAAACCATGACCGTCATAATGACTAAGTAACCTATCATGGTAAGCTAAAGCTTACCATGATAAACCCAGATACCATGATACCATGATACCAGATACCATGATATTAGCTTACCATGATAAACCCATAAACTCTGAAAGACCCAGTTATAGCTTTAGCTATAACTGGGTCTTTCAGAGCTTCAGTATTAAAGGTAAATTTTTTAACTGTAGCACAACACTTTTTAAATTTAAGTTGCAAGACACTTTTAACAAGGTAATGGTCAGATCCAATTTCAGCTCCGCTGTATGACCTAGTATTCCTAACAGAACTAGTCCATTTGCTGTTAATTAATATATAATCAATCATATTCTTATGCAGCCCATCAGGTGAATCCCATGTGTATTTATATAGGTCGCGGTGTTTGTAATAAGTGTTAGTTATCTGAATCCATTGAGATTACTTACCTGTAGGAGACGTTGCCCATTGCCATTGCAGCTATCAATACCAAAAGGGCCTATTACTCCTCCCCAAAGGTCAGAGTCAATACCAACTTTGGCATTGAAGTCACCTAGAACAAGGGTAATATCTCCTTTCTTGACAGAATTCAAAATATCCTGAAGTTATCCATAAAACCTATCCTTCTCATCCTCATCGGCATCCTCAGTGGAGGCATAACAGCAGATAACATTCAAGTCTTTAACGCTTGTCTCAAATTTTGCTGTGAGAGAGGTTTCTCACAGCAAAATTTCCAAGTTACTTACTGTTGAAAATTGATAACCTGTTACTACTTAAACAAGCAGTAATTGAAAATATCGTCGTATACTATTAAATTGAAAATAATACAAAGGGAAAGGTTATTTTTTGCTCAATACCCCCTCCCCCTAAAAAAAGAACAATTATTTCACTATTCAAACTTTCCTTGCAAATGACAGCATAAAAAAAAATAAAAAAAATCTGCTCAAATTATTTAAAGAAGCAATCAAAGATTTATCATTGTATTATATCAGTCAATAACTCTGAAGAAAAATCATAGCAGATTGCTAAGACGCTTCCAGAACTCTTGTCTGGAAGACAGCTTCCCTTCAGTGCAACCCAATCGTCCAGAAGTTGCTTTCTTCCCTCTTGTCTAGACCTCCATAAATTGTTCTCTTATTTTCCTAAACTTTTAAATTTCTTCCAAGAGTGAAAAAATTTATTGTGTGGACACCTCGTTTCATTCTGGGTTTGTTGGCATTATATCGACTGCCAGATACAGACATCAAGACAACGGACGACTAAAATTGAAATTGCTAAATAATCACTGTTTATAGCTGTTGCACAAATTGCAATTGTCCCACTTATTCATACCTGTAGCCATTTCCCTAAGCTAATTGCAATCACAACGATACTAACATATCCATTATTCCAACTGCAAATGATAAGGAATTATTCATCCATCCGTCACAGTGAGGATTTGCTGAATGGATTCAACTCCAGAGTCTCCGAGTACATCAAACGAGAAAACGGGCAAATTTGTCTCGTTCAGCGACTCTGTTTACGTTCCTCAATGAAACGAAAACAAGTTGGCCCATTGCATCGAGTCAAGGTAATGAGTTTATGGTTGACTTAATTAATTCCTGCTGCTATTCTCCATCGGTTGTTTACCTTCGGAAATGGAAGGAAAACACGGCACCGCGACCGGTGGAAGTCTGTTCCCCTCACTCGTTCGACTATGGGACTCTCTCTCTATTCCATTAACTGAAATCTTGTGTCCCTTTGTGATTTGGTGCGGGGGAATTGCACGCCTCGTGCAGCAGCGTCTCTTTCGTCTTCTGTTATGCACTCATCATCAGAGTCTCTCCGCAGCGCATAATGTCTCTCGTGAATCTTTCTCAAACGAAACCTTGTGGCTGCTTTCCCTTACTCTTATTGCTTTGGATATTATGCATGCCGAGGTACTTTTATTTGGTGGAAGTTGATGCGGCATATTAACTATCTCTTTGTTCCTTTGCATCTTTATGTAGCTATTCATCTTGTCTTTTTTTTTTTACCCAAGTTGTCTCGGTATCTCTTTTATGTTTGTGCTTTCGTACGTTATTTACAGAGTCTTATCTTTTCCGTCATGGTTGCTTTTTCTTTCTTCTTTCTCTCGTCTTTACAACGTCTGTTCATATTAAGATTATTCTTTTGCGATTTCTCTCTGCCATAGTTTTTTGTTCGTGTTTAATCGCTGCTTTAAAATTCTAGTTGGTGTTGTTTGTTTAGTTTCATCGGTTTACAGTGTCGCTATTTATAATTGTTTTGCAGAAGGAATTTTTCAATTTGTCTCAATCAGGCTGTGAATCTCGGTCTATTGGCTCAGTCGGTAGCATGCCAAGCTTGTGACAATGTATTCCCGAGTTCGAGACTGCTGTGTCTGAGGTGATATTTTTTCCGTTAAGTCTCTATGCGATCGATGAGGAAAAGAACTCTGGAAATAGCATCGTCTGTTGACTGATGTTTCAAACTGTGCTGGAAAGTCCATATCTTGTACACGTTGATTGTAAGAACACACTTGTTGGTGACCATATGTGCCCAGCAAAGATTGGTTAATCCATCCCTCAAAGCAAACGACGAACTATAAAATTCGAATTAATGCAGCAGCAGTATCGCAGGAGATGTCCTGTAGACATGGGACTCATGAAAGACATGTAGACATTAAATAGCTGAAAGAAAGCTAGTTTCGCCGTGAGTGGGATTCGAACCCATACTTCCCAGTTACATGACAGGCGTGCTGACCACTCAAATTAATGTTCTGACAAATATAATGTTGGATTTCCCGCGTAAAAAGCAGGCACACAATTGCTCATTTCAATCTATAATATTGTATATGCAATCTTACTCTACTTTGAAAGCCAATATTTTATACTCGCAACTCTACTATATTCATGCCTCTGATTATATTTGGATACTTCCTCAAACTATACGTTCGTTTTTATAATATTTTTAAAAGTCCCATATTATTTCTGTCGTCTTGTTTTTCGGAGCTACCATTATAAGTGAAATATAGTTTTTTAAGTATACGAAATTCTCTCATTCTGAACCCTTAGCATTAATTAAAAACCATTCACATTATACTTTTCAACTAATTATTGACTAAAGTATATGCTGCTGATTCGAAGGTTCAATGAGGAGCATTTAAGGTTTAAACGGCTGATCTGCAGCGACCCAATCACTGGCAGAAAGAACTGCCATATGTTGAAGGAAATGATTGAGTACAGATCTTTAACAAATAATGATGAAATTTACCTCCTCAGGCAGCTGCTTGTCACAGAGGTCTAACTGGAGCCTGTAAGTGTAATGTACAATAATGGAAGGCGAGACCTCAGCAGAAAAAAAAAAAACACACACGGAAAGAAATATCAGTGTTTTATTAGGGTTTGAACCCACGTCACTTTGGTCAGCTATCAAGCATGCTAACCCATCTCTTGCAGAAAGCAGTTAAAATTCGAAAAAAACTGCCTCCATCTGGATCTTCACGAGTGTATATTTTGTGTCTTCTGCTTCCATGTGCGTTTTCTCTTTTGGTTCTCATTATCCTCCTTTTTTAGTCCTCCTGTTTCGTCATGTGTCCTCTATTTTAGGTTTCAACTTTTCTTAATTTAATATTCTTCTTTCTGGTCACCTGTTTCCTCCTGTGTATTCTTTTTTAGTCTTCCTTTATGTTCTTTCTTTTTTCCCATGTTTTCCTTTGTAGTCTTCTATGTTTTCGTTCTATGATCTTTTGGGTTCGTTGTTGTCTTCTGTATTTTCCTTTTTCGCCTTCTACGTTTTATGTCTGGTTTCTGTTTCTTCTCAGTTCTTATTTAGTATTCTGTGTCGACACTTTGCTTTTCTTCTGGTTTTTTGTTTCCCCTGTGTTTTCCTTTTTAGTCTTCTGTGTTTTCGTTTTATGTTCTTCTTTCTGATTCCGTGCTTTTTCCTTTGCTTTCCTATTCTTGTTTTCCATGTTTCCATTTTATATGGGGCGGGAGTGGCTCAGTCGGTAGCGCGCCAGGCTCGTAATCTGTAGTTCCCAGGTTCGAGTCCTAGCTGGGTCAGCATTGAGATTTATTTCTGCAAAATTCCCCGCCCTGCCCACGGTCAGTAGGGGACACCGATGGGCTTGGAAAGACCGCCGTCCGTCGGATGGGACGCTAAGCCGTGGCCCCGTGTGCGGGAGAGCCATACCCTGTGCACGTTAAAGAACACGCTGGATGGCCTTGACGGGAGGCTACCATCTGTCTCCCAACAGCTGTTCCAGTGGGTCCCCTCCCCGAACCTTCTCTGAGCCTTCGGGGTCCATGTGACCTGGCCATTTAGCCCATGGTGTGCAAAAAAGTGCCGCTCAGAGGTAAAACAACCCAACCCAAATCCATTTTATATTCTTCTTTGTGGATCTCTGCTTTTTCCTACTTTCTCCTTTTGTTGTCTTATGTTTCTTCATACTTGTCTACTTTCTGATCATCTGTTTCTTCTCATCATTTTCGTTTCGGTTCTTTTTGTTAGTCTCTTGCATTCTCCTGTATCTTCCTTCCTGGTTTTCTGTATTTTCCATTTTAGTGAGATATTCGTAATTAGCATCGTTAATATGAAACCACACCTAAAATGTTTTGACTGTTCTTTAACCCTAATGATTTATTTCTGAATAAGACATAACATTTTAATTTCCACCTTGATAACATAGGCCAGTCAAAGTTTTATTGCCTGAAATATTTTATCTCTTGCATAATAATTCTTGCTTGCTGATTCCGAAAAAAGGATTAATTTTTCAATTATCTCCATCACGTAGAGTTTAAAAAAACAAACACCGTGTTTACTGATATAGGGAAGGAAATGAAACTTTGAGAAGAAATTACTTCGATTTCACAAAAGGAGTAAAAACGAATGAAGTTAAATTCATTTCGCATCAATATTCTTAGTTTTCAGATTATTTCGTAGTTTTTTTAAACAAACTTAATAATGATAAGTGTTATTATGTTAAAATAAACGATGATTTGTTTTAAGTTATAGTTTCCTTGTTTTTCACCAAATTGTAAAAGTTTCTCACATGATTCGAAAAAATGAACTCTGTTTTCGAAATCTGCAAAGTTAAATTGTGGAAAATCACCTTGGAATACAAACAACTTTTAAAAAGTTGCTATTCACAGTTAGAGCAGAATCTACGGGAGGGAGAAAAGAGGGGCGTGACCCCCCTTTGCGAAAGCTAGTACGGGTAATGGAAGCAAACAATTGTTAAACTTGCGCATATTTCATTCATTTTTCAAAAATGTTTTACTGATCTCCAAAACGGGGGGGGGGGGGGAATTTGTAACAGCAACAATCCAATCTGTTCCTCCCCACTTTTACTTTTTTCCAAATGCGTTGCGTCACTTGACCCTCCTTCCCCCTTTTATCTTTTTCTGGATCCGAACCTGTCCACAGTGCTGTGTAAGCAAAGTGACATAGATAAAAGCGAAAACTTCTCAGTCGCTGAAACCTAAATTTTACAAAGAGTGACCAGAAAGGGGCGGAGTTGGCTCAGTCGGTAGCGCGCCAGGCTCGTAATCTGCAGTTCCCAGGTTCGAGTCCCAGCTGGGTCAGCGTTGAGACTTATCTCCGCAAAACTCCCCCCCTGCCTACGGTCAGTAGGGAACACCGATCGGCTTGGAAACGCCGCCGTCCGTCGGATGGGACGTTAAGCCGTGGCCCCGTGTGCGGAAGAGCCATACCCTGTGCACGTTAAAGAACACGTTGGATGGCCTTGACGGGAGGTTACCATCTGTCTCTCAACAGCTTTTCCAGTGAGTCCCCTCCCCCAACCTTTTCTGAGCCTTCGGAGTCCATGTGACCTGGCCATTTAGCCCATGGTGTGCAAAAAAAGTGCCGTTCAGAGGTAAAACAACCCAACTGACCAGAAAAAAGTGTCATTTTCGAAGTTTAAAAAGTTTTGAAAAATATCGATGAATCCTTTTATACGCTCTGACCTACGTTATATTTTTTGAAATTCTTGATGGTAAAATTAAAAAGATTAGCGAAGCTGTCGCTAGTTCTGTTCAAATACACTAAGAATTCAGCTTTTTATTCTTTGGAAGATTTTCAGGGACATGTCAGAGTAGCGAGTGGGAAAATAATTGATGTCCTGGTTGCAGCTGGTTGAAGCAAAATGATGCCTATTTAACGCTTTCAATAAAATGTCTCTTAACTTTATTTTCCGTTGCCCTTAATTTAAATTCCAAAAAAAAAATCCTAAAGTTGATCGACGTACAACATTTTATAGAAAGCGAGTTTCTGATCTGTGTTTGGCGTATGTCAGAAAATGTTTGTTTAATAGTGAAGTGAACTTGTACAAAGCTTTACGAAGCGCAAAACGAAGTGTCATTTTGTGGCTTGTGTCTTTCTAGGAGGGAATTATACACTTAACTACGTCGCTGAAGAAGACAGAGCTAATACCTTTTTAAAGACTTGTCAGAATACTGATGTGTTTACAGTAATTTCCCTTTCAACGCTTTTTTTTGCCTATTAGCATAATAGGAGAAGAAAAAAAAAACTTTTTAAATGAAAACACGAAACTTAAAAAACACGAAACAGGCATTTCGTTTTAAAGTCTATGCACGATACATATTTTGAAAAGGGAGGAAATTCAAAGAATTGAGAGAAAAAATATTGGGGAGATGTTATATTCTTCAGTTCGCGCTGTTTTACCTCTGAGAGGCACTTTTTTACACATTGGGTTAAATGTCCAGGTTATAAGGACCCCCAAAGGCTCAAAGAAGGTTGGGTGAGGTGACTCACTTCGACAGCTGTTAGGAGACAGATGGGAGTCTCCCGTCATGGCCATCCAGCGTATTCCTTAATGTGCACAGAGTATGGCTCTCCCGCATACGGAGCCATGGCGTAACGACGCATCCGACGGACGGCTGCCTTTACAATCACCCAGTATCCGCTGCTGACCGAGGGCAGGGAGTTTTGCGGAGGTGAATCCAACGCTGGCCCAGCTAGGACTCGAACTTGGGAACTGCAGATTACGAGCCTGGTGCGCTATGGATTGAGCCATTCCCGCCCCCGCCCCCAAGGAAAGCTGGGGGAAGAGAATCCAGTAAACAGCGGTTAAGAGAGAGAGATGGAAGCATCTCGTTAAAGCACTCCAGCGTATTCTTTAACTTGCACTGGGCATCTCTCTCCCGCACACGGAGCCATGGCTTTATGTCCCATCCGACGGACGGGCGGCTCTCCAAGCCCATCGGTATTCCCTTTCTAACCGAGAGCTGTGTCCTAACCCCTTCCCTCATCCCACTTCCAGTTATCCAGCAGAAAAAATTGAATTGAATTATTTCTTCTTTTAAAGTTATTCATTGCAACAAATGTTTTCAATAATAGCTAATGTTAAGTCTATGGAAATTACGAGATATTTAACCTGGCTATCCAGCGGCTAAATTGGCTAAATTGGCTTATCCCAGCGGCTAAATGGCTAAATTGGCTTATCCCAGCGGGTTCGCAAAAAGCCTATAATCTTCTCCAGGGAGAAGGAAAAGCTGATGCAAAGTTTGGTGCCTCCAGCTCTTTAAGGTGGCTGAATGATAATTGGACAGACAAACACTCCTTCTTAGCTATATATATGAGATATATGTAGATCTCCAAAATGCTCTAAAACGTTTTTTCCCTCAAACTTCTTTAAATTAAAACACCATACATATAGTAAAAGAAGTAAAAAATTTTCTTAATTCACTGCAGACGCCTCGAGCCTACGCTCTGTCGCATTGAGCGAGCCCACTTAGAAAAAGTATGGTCATGACAACAAAAATGGGATGCGCAGTTCATGCTGCGCACCCTTTTTATTACCCTAAAATGCTTCAGGATATCTGTTTTATTCGCAGTTGATTATATTTTGGTAAAGCATCGCGAGATAGATAATGTTAAATTCGTAAAACTACATTTTTTATTGAAATCTGGCGAATTATTTTCAATACTAGGGTTTGATAAAATATCTAAGAAGAAATGCTATTAGCTAAATTCGACCATTCCATTTAACTTTGGGGAGACTTAATGTAGTATTCTCCTGAATTTATATTACTGCCCAAATAAAAAGATACTGCGCAAACAACTGATTTCGAAAGAATCAAGTTTCCTGTTATCTTACAAAGATCCAATTTCACTACCATAGCTGACTCTAGAAGGAAAGAAACTATTAAATAGATAAAGTTTAACCTTTAAGAATATCCCCCTATTTGTCCATACTACCCACAGCAATGGCGTACACAAGGGGTTGTTATAACCCTTTCCCCCAAGGTTTAAATAGCGTATATTTTCTAAGAAAGTCTCCGACCTCTTCCATTAGGAATTTCTACATACGCCACTGCCCACAAAGTCTTAAAAGTCCCATCAGAATGCTATTCTCTTGTTTACTTCACTATGCACAATGCCAGTATCTGTCACACAGCTAGAAAGAGAAATTTTATTACATACTCTCAGTGAAATTCAGAAATAACTTCATATGTACCTGGCTCTGTTACCAGTCATGTTGCTTCCGCTACGAGTGCAAAAGACAATATCAGATCTCCATTCTTGAAGCAGCAAAAGAAACGAAACACCTTAAATTCAGCAGCCTCCTGGCGGTCGTGGAGGGACTTCAACGGCTCTCCTTTCGAATTACCTCGTATCAGGTCAAATGAAATTACCATTCAGAAGCAAAGGCATTCGCCGGGAGCTCAGACTTTTCAGCCATCTGAGATCCAGCTCGAAACAACTTACGTCTGAGCATTGTATCGTCAATGTCGTTACATTGCTTCCAGGCGTGAGATCACAATTTCCCGCCATCTAATCCGTTTGTCTCGAAGAACCGGAAATCCTCTTGACCGGCTGTTGCTCTTGGTTGCCTGGCCAGAAAGGAGATGATGTGAAGAGAAAGAAGAGGTCTAGAGAGAAGGTCAGTTTTCGGAGGTAGAATCAATGTCATGTCGTGACTTGGCTGTGGGAAGTGTTTTGTCGTGAAGTGAGGTCATGCTACTCGGCTTTCCTTCCCATTCCTCACTTTGTTCGCGTAACTTTGTTAGAAAACAGAGTTCTCCATCGCCTCAGGCGAAAGAAGAGAAAGATGAAGAAAAAGAGATGAGTCCTGAAGCAACGAGAGGAGACGGATGTCAACCGTGGTTTCTCTCTTCGTTGCAAAGCAATAAACTGGAATTTAATCTGCAACGGGAAGTAAGATTCTCGAGTGAGTGTTGCAAGTGAGGTGAAATGAAAGGATGCGTTCCAGTTTCATTTCTAATGGTTTATTAGAGGAATGCTTGACACTTAAGCCTAATGTCAGCAATAAATCTTAAATCTCTTTGAACAATAAATTTATATACTAGTTAAACCGACTCAAAGGTTGGGCACAAAACGCATGTCCATAATAACTACTGATTAATTCACAGCTTTCCGTAACGTACTATCCATTCAGAAGTAAGCACCCCAGAAATTTCGGACGCTTTCAGTGGGATCACTCCCGACCCACGGTAGCTAGGAACCCGATCAGTTACCTCAACAGGGTTAGAACGAAGTGGATCCACAGCATCAAAATTGTGATCGATCGGTCAAGTAGTCGCAGAACTATGGAGAAGCTGCCAATTTCTGACACCGATGACGTCACATGTGTTCGCCCGTTCGTTCGTCCGGAATTACGGCGATTAATAATAGGATATTTTTTGATTATAATACAAAAATTGTCTTTGAAAAATACAGCGGGTTTGCTTTTTAAGGATTCGATTTTTCGCGGAAAGTACTATTTTTAGTCATTTTTTCGCTGATCGCGGGTCAGGTCGTCTTTCCACCTAGTGTTCCAGTTGGGTTGGGTTGTTTTACCTCTGAGCGGCACTTTTTTGCACACCATGGGCTAAATGGCCAGGTCACAAGGACCCCGAAGGCTCAGAGAAGGTTGGGGGAGGGGACCCACTGGAACAGCTGTTGGGAGACAGATGGTAGCCTCCCGTCAAGGCCATCCAGCGTGTTCTTTAACGTGCACAGGGTATGGCTCTCCCGCACACGGGGCCACGTCTTAACGTCCCATCCGACGGACGGCGGCCTTTCCAAGTCCATCGGTGTCCCATACTGACCGTGGGCAGGGGGGGGGGGAATTTTGCGGAGATAAATCTCAACGCTGACCCAGCTGGGACTCGAACTTGGGAACTACAGATTACGAGTCTGGCGCGCTACCGACTGAGCCACCCCCGCCCCCTAGTGTTCCAGAATTACTCCTTTATGATCTGTTAGGATCTGGCAGCCGAACCCTACTTCAAGTACTGAAATCTGGTAATCAACAACAGGAAACATGTAATAGTTCTGTCTGTGAGGTCAATGCAATGGCCCTGAGTAAAATTTTATTGCTGCGACACTTCACAGAAATGTTCCTGATCTGTAAAAGGGGTGAGGGGAGCCAGTGGACAGGACAAGTTAACCTAGTATGGGTGATGGCAGATTGTCACCTGACCGAAGGGCAAACGGTTACTTGGAGTGAGAGGTGTGTTGATTATTAATTGACGGTAGTAGGAATAGACTATCTTTCGCTGCCGAGCACACCAACCAAAATTACACCGGAGACTAACCAAGAAAAAACTGCAAATTAAAAAGGGGGCTACGTCAAAACCTCACATGATCTAGGAATTCAGTTATGCTTTTCCAGCTGATAATTGGGTGCCCACTTTCTTGTTCGAGTCCCAGATGGGTCAGTGTTGAGATTTATCTCCGCAAAACTCCCCGCCCTGCCCACGGTCAGTAGGGGATACCGATAGGCTTGGAAAGGTCGCCGTCTGTCGGATGGGACGTTAAGTCGTGACCCCGTATGCGGGAGAGCCATACCCTGTGCACGTTAAAGAACACGCTGGATGGCCTTAAAGGGAGGCTATCATCTGTCTTCCAACAGCTGTCCAGTGGGTCCCCTTCCCCAACCTTCTCTGAGCCTTCGGGGTCCTTGTGACCTGGCCATTTAGCCCATGGTGTGCAAAAAAAGTGCCGCTCAGAGGTGAACGAATCCAATCAATCCGACTTTCTTCGGTGGAGTTAAGTTTGTATGAAGCCAACATGAGCTTGTGAGTTTGAGAGTGAATCCAGAATTCATCACCGGTTACTACATGCTCTAAGAAGGAGGCATCTCCTTTCCTCTCCTACTGTCCAAGAAGTGCTGAATAGTGAGAGCACAAACTAATCGAAACTTCATATTCTCGCTAGTGAGGTTATGTACTGAACCAACACTGACATTCAACGCTACGGCAATTTCTTCAATGTTAATCGCCGATTTTTTTGATTAATTCTTCCACTGCTGCTGTTTTGGATGTCAACGATGAGCTTAGCTCATTAGCGGAGCACCTTCAACACATTCGATACTTTTCTTGAATTTATCCTTTCACTGGTAGACATGCTCCAGACTCGTGCGTCTTCCACCATATTGGACCAATATTATGCGATAAATTTCAATAGGTTGTATTCCTTCAGCATTCAGATATCAATTATAGATCGCCATGGATGTATATGTCGTTTTTCTGCTGAGGTCCTGCCATCCTCTGACTTCTACTATGGCATATAAACTGACAGGCTCCTGTCAGCTGTGGCAAGCAGCTGCTTGAGGGGGTATTTATTATTTTAGCCGTCCCATGGCCGAATGGTTAGCGCGCTTGGCTACTGATCTAAGGGACCTGGGTTCGAGCCCTGGTAAGGCATGGCTGTTTGTGTCGTTTTTCTGCTGAGGTCCTGCCATCCTCTCAGACCTTCTACTATGGCATATAAACTGACAGGCTCCTGTCAGACCTCTGGCAAACAGCTGCTTGAGGGGGTATTTTTTTTCTATTATGGTGCATTATTTTGAGCATGCCGCCATCTTTATGACTGTTTGTTTAAGAATAACACCAGCAGATAGAATCACAGGTGTGTTGAGTGTTGCCAACACACTTTAATAAATAATCTGATGAAAGGTTATAATTATATTTTTAAGTCTTATGGTGATATATTGGGGGTTTCATTTTAATGACTTTTGTATTTATAATTTAAATGTTAGAGTCAGCAAATGAACATTACATAGATCATAGTCGATTTATCCCATAATTTTCTAGCAAAAAAAAATTTTTTTTCTAGTAAAGGAAAGCTTGCAGATTCCGCCACAGCAAATGATTTTTTTTTGTTTTTTTTTGTGTTTTATAATAACAAAAAGTATATATTTACATTGCATTTGCTGTTACATATCACATAAAGTTTACAAGATCTTGAAATAAAATTAAAAAAGAAAAAATAATTCTGAGCACTGCATTGCGTAACTCCTACTAGAGAAATCATTCGCACGTGAGAGCAGTTGTACATCTCCACGAAAGCGTTAAGGCTCATCTGCAGGGAATATAACATATATTTAAGAATTGTGTTAGTCATGGATTTGTTCTTTTAGTTCAGTTTCTTAACCTTTGAAGTAACCAAAATCGAAGTAACCTTGACTACAGCCTTCCTCCGCTCGCAGGCTCATGTGGCCATGAGCAATGCTGCTCGCACACAGTTGTTCCTCATGTGGACTATTACTTTTATCTGGTTCGATCCCCAGTCAAAAAATATTCGATGCTCTTGGTTCATTTGATCAAAGACTCCTTTAAATGGTCCGCTCGGGCCAGCTTTGAGATTTATCTCCGTAAAACTCCCGTCCTGCTACCGTCCATCGGATACGACATTAAGCCGTGGGCCCCTGTACATAGAGACATACTCTGTTCATGTTAAAGAACATTCTGGATGGCCTTGAAGGGAGGCTATCATCTTTCTTTTAACAGCTGTCCATTGGGTTCCCTTCCCCCAACTTTCTCCGAACCCTTAGTGGCCTGACCATTTAGCCCAATGTGTGCAAAAAAGTACCGCTCAGAGGTAAAACAACACAACATAACCTGATAAACTTAGGGCCACTAAATTCTATATATAGCTTGCTCTTAGAATTTAGGTAAAGGTTCACATGTTAAGGAATAAGTCTCACTAACAGTCATTCTGTAGTAATTTAGCAAGTGCGAAAAAAATCCATGCATCTTCTGGTTATGCGCCGGTTGCGTGTGCATTAAACAAGGCGGTGCAATTTAGATCTGCTTAAGAAAGATTCTGATGGTTGATTATGATATGAGGCTCTACATACCATTCAGAGTTCGGGCGCCGATGAGATTTTTATACCGACATTAACCGGGACGATAAGCTGTGTCCTCATGTGCAAGAGAGTCATACACTGTGCCCGATAAAGACAACCATGGATGGCTCTAACGGGATGCTACCATCTGTCTCCACTATCCAGTGGTCCCCTTCTCCCAACTTTCTCTGAGCCCTTGGGATCCTTGTGACCTGCCCATTTAGCCCATTGTGAGAAAAAAACAGCCGATCAGATATAAAATAGCTTCCGGGTTGAATTCAAAAACGCAATATTTTTTTATTAAGGGATAAATGAAAATTAATTTTTTGATTAGATAAGTACGAATGAAATATTATCAGCGCGTTTAGGGTATGATCAAAGGGATCTGGGTTCGATACCCGAGTAAAACATTGATATTTCTTTATTTGTGTTGTTTTTCGGCTGAGGTCTCGCCTTCCTCTTAGATCTTCTCTATAATATTTTCATACTCATTGGCTCTTGTCAGTATACTGTGGTAAACAGCTGCTGGAGCAGAAATTTATTTTATGATCCGCATTTTTCGAATAGTTCATTAGTTCTAAGTTCCACCGTTAGAGAGCGCTAAAATCGAAAACAAACAAGAATCGTCGTCTTTGAAAGCGAGCCTTTTATATTCACAAGGGGTGGTTTGTCACTTTGGCTTTTATGTCGCTACCTCTGAGAAACTTTGAAAATCCAGCACCATGCTTAATTGCAAAATAAAAAAAGAAAACAGATTTATTCGAAACTCTAATTTTAATTAATTAAAACATTTTTCCAAATAAAATATGTCTGGTGAAAAAATACTAAAAGTTGCGAAGTAAGGAAAGATTCCTTCTGAAATTTTCTGCTTCGGAACGGTGAAAGATAGCTGAGGATTTTTAATGCCTTACAAAAAAAGAAAATTGATTTTATTTCGGTTCCGGTTTTCTTTCTGTTTTCGCAAGAGCGACGAGGGAATAACGGCAGGAAAAGGGATGATATTTATTTTGGGGATGATGGGGGATTAGGGGGGTGGCAGAAGCTTGCAACAGCAAGCTTTTGAGAAGCAGCAGAAAACTAGAAGTAATCATTGAGAATCGCAGAGGATTGAAAGCAAGGAAAACAACAAATTTGAAGTAGCATAATGATTTTGTTTCCATTAATAACCTAGATTAGGGGTTCTTAACGTGGGGTACGCGGTAAAATATTTTGGGGTGCTCTGTGAGAGCTCGAAAGTCGCTAGATCTAGTACAGTCGCTCAAAAAAGTATCCAAACACTATGGTCGATTACAGAATTCAGAAAAAATATCTGGCAACGATTAGTGATCTGGCAACCTTCGTGTCACGTGTCACGTGACACGAAGGTTGCCAGATCACTAATTTCTAAAAAAATCGTTGCCAGATATTTTTTCTGAATTCCGTAATCGACCATAGTGTTTCGAAACTTTTCTGAGCGACTGTACAGTATGTCAGGACCGGAAATTCAACCCAGGCACAGTTGAGACTCGAACCTGGAACATCAAATTGCGAACCAGGCATGATACTGACTGTATCAACCCCTCCTCTCCCAGTCTCCTTTTCAAGTTGGGGGGAAGTGCTTCTTGCCCTCAATTTGAACTAAAAACTCTATTTCGAAGTTAAACAAGGAGAACAAAATATCAGCTTTATAACTTTTTCACAATTATCGAATGTGTGTACGTTATATTCGCAATTTTCAAATTCAAAGCGTTTTTCGAATGCTTTTAACCAAAAATCGAATGATTAACCTCTGAATAAGCACTATGGATGACCTAACAGCGAAGCAACTTAGGAAAGTTAAAAATGTGAAATTTTGAATGTTATGAATATTGTCCCGAACCCCTCATACAGAACAATGAATCTATCGCAACTAGGGTTTGACTTTTGAGGGTAAAAACTTTATTGGGAAAGGAGAAAATCATTTACTTTTCATTTTTTCAAATTCAGGTTGGAATTGGGTGGAAAAATTAATAATCGAATAATGCTTTTCAAATCCGGGTAGATTGCGTGTTTTGTTTGCTTGCATTTGGATATTTTTTCCCCAATATGTTACGAAATGTTTAACGAATGTTAAAAGATGTTTCAGTAACCGAATTTTTATATAAAAAAAAGCTTGAGTTGTTGTGGGTTGTTTTACCTCTGAGCGGCACTTTTTTGCACACCATGGGCTAAATGGCCAGGTCACATGGACCCCGAAGGCTCAGAGAAGGTTGGGGGAGGGGACCCACTGGAACAGCTGTTGGGAGACAGATGGTAGCCTCCCGTCAAGACCATCCAGCGTGTTCTTTAACGTGCACAGGGTATGGCTCTTCCGCACACGGGGCCACGGCTTAACGTCCCATCCGACGGACGGCGGCCTTTCCAAGCCCATCGGTGTACCCTACTGACCGTGGGCAGGGCGGGGAATTTTGCGGAGATAAATCTCAACGCCGACCCAGCTGGGACTCGAACCTGGGAACTACAGATTACGAGCCTGGCGCGCTACCGACTGAGCCACCCCCGCCCCTAAAAAAAAGCTTGAAAAGGGCACAACTAAATACATCTATTACAAAAGGCGACGATAATCAACATCAGTGATACAATACAACCAGTCAATAATGGCAAATAATTGTCGCGAACCAGTACTAGTTTCCCGTGATCGAGTGATTAACAGGGTCGGATCACAGGGACATAGGCTTCAGCCCCGTATAACATATAAATGTTTTCTTGTGTCGTTTTTCTGCTGAGGTCAGGCCTTTCTCACAGATCTTTTCTGTGGGGTATTATACTGATAAGGTCTTTTCAGACCTCTATCTCTGTGGCAAGCAGCTGCTTAAGGGGTACTTTATTATATTTTGTCTTACCTTGTATTCATTATATTCATCATTCAGTTTTACTGAATATGCTCAGTGGATTTGTTAAGTCAATAATTAACTTCAATGCATAAAAATAAAGATATTGAAGTGATTTAATTGGATGAATTTGAGGAAAATGTCTGTTGGTTTAAGATGCAATAGTTTTGCGAAATTCATCTTTTTTTAAATGGCTTGTGGTTATTTTATTATGCAAATTACTTAAAATAGTTTCGCTTTTAACGTGATGGTTGAAAAAGGATAGAACAGCGTATTTTACTCTTTTCGCGTGTCGCACTTAATAGTGTTACTACATTTCATGCTCAAATATAATGGGGCGGGGGTGGCTCAGTCGGTAGCGCGCCAGACTCGTAATCTCTAGATCCCAGGTTCTAGTCCCAGCTGGGTCAGCGTTGAGATTTATCTCCGAAAAATTCACCGCCCTGCCCACGGTCAGTAGGGGACACCGATGGGCTTGGAAAGACCGACGTCCGTCTGATGGGACGTTAAGCCGTGGCCCATGTGCAGGAGAGCCATACCCTGTGCTCGTTAAAGAACACGCTGGATGATCTTGACGGGAGGCTACGATCTGTCTCCCAACAGCTGTTCCAGTTAAGATTGGGTCCTGTCCCCCAATCTTCTCTGAGCCTTCGGGGTCCATGTGATCTGATCATTTAGCACATGGTGTGCAAAAAAGTGCCGCTCAGAGGTAAAACAACCCAACTCAAACATAACAAAAAAATTAATAAGGCGGCTATCCTGAAATATGGTGTGCATTTCCTAAGTTACGAATTTCGAGTGCGCCAGCTTTGAAATTTATCTCCGCTAATCCTGCCCTCTCTGAAAAAGGGGACACCGATGGGCTTGAAAGCGCCGTCGTCCGTCGAATAATATATTAAGCCATGATTCCGTGCGGGGACAGCAATACTTTTTGCATGTTAAAGAACACACTGGATTGCCTTGACGGGAGACTACCATCTGTCTCCCAACAGCATCTCCTAACAGCTGTCCTGTGGGTACCTTTCTCCAATCTCTTCTGAGCCCTTGTGACCTGGACATTAGCCCCCTTATGTGCAAAAACAGTATCGCTCGTAGATAAAACAACCAGTCTTTTTACATAACTTGAAAATTTGTAATATTTTTGTAAAACAGTGTATTATACTAAAATTATTAAAAAAAAATGTAACAAATCAGTTATCCCTTAAAAGCAATAAGGGATTTTTGGCGAAGTGGACACTTTATCAAATGGAAAACGTACATTAAAAAGAAAGCGTTCGTGGTGTGTCCGGAACCTATGTCTCTTCACTCTTTAGCCAATCACACCGGACACTCTTCAGCTGAGACAGCTCCTCACATTTAATTTGAAAGGAAAGCCGTGTCACATTTAAAATGACTCAGCGTGTCACAAGTTTCTCCATCACTACACTAGTTGCTATTTTTGTGTACATCGTATCTGTATCATACGACACCGAGTTATTTAAGAGAGCAAAGCGAAAAGGAAACATCCTCGATCCTTATCATCACTGACACATTCAGAGCAACATCTTTATCATCTGGACTCTTTCTGTTCAGTGATCCACAAACGAGATGACATAGCGTCGCCTGGAAACATTGGAGGACAGAAAGAGAAGCGGATGAAAGATGAAGAGAAACTGGGATGTCTTCGGATGCGAAATTATCTGCGGATAAGATTGCTCTTTACAGCTTCGATCTCGGAGTTCTTTGAACTTTCGAAAACGATTTCTGCCGTTTCTCACTTCATGACGATAATGACAAACAGTTGAAGGAAGAGACAAGAGGAAGATACTGAAGGATATTTTTTGTAGAGGAGTTTTTTTTTTTCATGCTCAAAGTTGTTTTTCAATCTGATTTCAAAACTAATAAATTAGGGTGGGTTAAATATTATTTATTATACGGTCTCTTGTCATGGGGTGGTGCTTGTACGTTTTACATTAAACTTTTGCAATATGTGAAAAGTTATATTATTAGCACAATGATGAAGTTGCGGAAATTTGATCACATTGATGGAATTTAAAAAAAAATTACAAATTCTTGCTGTGTGTGAATTACATATATTCCAAGTGATCAAACTGATAATAAGATACTTGGAGACAACAAAAAGTTTGAAAATTTTAAATTAATCCAAGATTATCGAATTAATTATTTTTATGTAATACTGTGGCATTTAGAACATTAACAGAAAGGCATTATATTTATTTAGCTAGTAGATATTTTAATGCTATTCCAAGGGATCTGATCTTGCATACATGCATTGGGATCATCATGCATACATACATACATACATACATACATATAAAATTCTCATGCAGCCTTGGGCTATGGAGGTTCAACCAGACAGTGAAGTTTGTTCTCCAAATACTTCTATCCTGACCTACAGCTGTTTCATTTGATCACTATAGGCTAATTCTGGCAAGGCCCTGTTTGACATTGTCTGCCCACCGCATCCTAGGTCTCTCCCTCTTTCTGAGGTCTTTAGGTACACTGTTCATAACCTTATTCGCTAATCTGTAATTATCCATATGGGCAATATGGCCAAACCAACGGAGTCTCTCTCTGCACAATATGCTGCTTAAAGGAGGCTGCCGACTCCTTTGCCTAACCTTATCATTACTTACAAAGTGAAGATATTGTGTAGCATCTAGAATAAAAGGTATCAAGTTTCCTGTTATCTTGCTTACAAAGAATCCAAGTATCACTACTATAACTAACCATAGAAAGAACCACTAACACAAACTATTATACAGCCTAATTTTAGTCTTTAGGTGAATATGCCTATTTTTCCACACTGTCCAAATATTCTTAAAGGTCCCAGTAGCAACTCATATTCTTTTATTTATCTCATGCAGCATTTCCCAGGTATCTGTTGAACAATTCCCAAGAGAATTAAATTGAGACACTTGCTCAAGATTGTAATCTTTCAAAGCAACTGAAGTACCATCAACCTGACCAATTTTTTCCATGTTTATCACCGAACCTACTATATTGTCAGTCTCATCAACAGCCCTAATGAAAGAGTTCATCTCATCAACATCATTAGCTAAGAAGATCAAATCATCCGCCAAATGTAAAGGAGAAATTTTAAAATCTCTAGACCATTTAAGGCCGAAAATTTTCCCTTACAAGGAATTCCGCATAGCATAATCAATAGCCAAACTAAAAAGAAACAAAATACACCCTTGTCTAAGTCCACTAGCAATGCTAAACTAGAAGCCCTACCGACTCTCACACATGATTCAGTGTTATTTTAGAGAGATTTCATTACACTAACTAAATAGTCAGGTATTCCATATGATCTAACGATCAACCACAAATTATGTCGATCAACAGAGTCAAAAACCTTTTTGAAATCTACAAAGGTGAAATAATAGAAAATCGCATATATGCAACAAGGTTTCTGTTTGTGATATATTGAATAAATATAGAGGAAAAATTGTCATGTGGTGGAATCTGAACCCACAATCTCCTCGTAATATGTCAGGTGCTTTGAACGGATCACCTACCAGCCTCTTAACAATCATCCTCTTCTCTTATCAGTGGCTGTAGGCATTATACCATTGAGTTAGTCATTGGAAATGCATATGATTGTAATTAAAAGGTGTGGCCCAGAAGGCACTCTGCAGGTTAGTGCACACGACCGTCCCACACCAAGAGGTATGGCATTTTTTTAAGCCAACATGCTTTGTGTCAAGCTTAAGTTGGGTTGTTTTACCTCTGAGCGGCACTTTTTTGCACACCATGGGCTAAATGGCCAGGTCACATGAACCCCGAAGGCTCAGAGAAGGTTGGGGGAGGGACCCACTGGAACAGCTGTTGGGAGACAGATGGTAGCCTCTCGTCAAGGCCATCCAGCGTGTTCTTTAACGTGCACAGGGTATGGCTCTCCCGCACACAGGGCCACGGCTTAACGTCCCATCCGACGGACGGCGGCCTTTCCAAGCCCATCGGTGTCTCCTACTGACCGTGGGCAGGGCGGGGAATTTTGCGGAGATAAATCTCAACGCTGACCCAGGTGGGACTCGAACCTGGGAACTACAGATTACGATCCTGGCGCGCTACCGACTGAGCCACCCCCGCCCCGTCAAGCTTAAGGATTCATGTTTAAATAATAGGAAATAAGAGATGAATTGTTGAATAAATATAGATAAAAAAATGTGTCGTTAGCCAGGTGGGATTTGAACTTTCAGTCTCCTGATAATATGTCAGACGCTGATAATCAGACCAGTAAACCACACTGATCTGGCAACCTTCTCTTCCGCTCCCTTCCAAAAGAGAATCAATTCTTTAAACAAAAACAAAAATTTGGTTAATGAATAATAATTGTAAAAATTTAATATCTATTATGTATTATCAATAAAGTGCCGTCCCGTGGCCGAGTGGTTAGCGCGCTTGGCTAGTGATTTACGGGACCTGGGTTCGAGCCCCGGGTAAGGCATGGATGTTCGTGTTGTCTTTCTGCTGAGGTCCTGCCCATCCTCTCAGACCTTCTACTGTGGCATATAAACTGACAGGCTCCTGTCAGACCTCTGTGGCAAGCAGCTGCTTGAGGGGGTATTTATTTTATTTTTTTTATTATCAATAGATTTTTGCACAATAAGCTAGTTTTATGGTAGTTGGAAATATATCTTTGATTGTATTATATTAATATAAAATGAATCCGTTCTCTAAACAGGAAGAAAAACTGTATACCATTTCCCAGTAATGATGCACAGAACCGGCCAGGCCCAGCACCTAATGTCCGACCTCCGCCTTCTCGGGATCAGACTATTAGTACCTTTCAAACGAAATATTCTCTTCTGGAAGGGAATTTTTTTTCTGCACTTCTGAGAAGTGGTCAACTTCACAGTGTCCTGGTGCTGACCATTTATACTCACTGGACTGGTTCATGGCTTTGAGCTTGATTATGGATTCTGGACTTGCTGCACTGGTGGGCCTCTGTTGAGGAAGAATCTGCAGCAGAGTTTTCTGTTTTTCTGTGGGTAGGACACCCCTAAGTGAATAGAGGCATAGGATACCTTATATGGCCTATATATATATATCAATTTATAACAATAGCTCTTTGCAACCTGTGGTAAAAAAATAATTTTTTTTGCTTTCTTATTTAACTTGAAATTCAATTTATTTAAATAAAAACGCATAGATCTTGGACGCGAAACATATGGTTGAGAACACTACTTCAAAGGCTTGAATTTAATCCCTTGAAATGTTCGGAAAGGGCGAATATTATTATTTGTTAGTATCTCTCTCTCTCTCGAAAAGGGGCGGGGGTGGCTCAGTCGGTAGCGCGTCAGGCTCGTAATCTGTAGTTCCCAGGTTCGAGTCCCAGCTGGGTCAGCGTTGAGATTTGTCTCCGCAAAATTCCCCGTCCTGCCCACGGTCAGTAGGGGACACCGATGGGCTTGGAAAGGCCGCCGTCCGTCGGATGGGACGTTAAGCCGTGGCCCCGTGTGTGGGAGAGCCATACCCTGTGCACGTTAAAGAACACGCTGGATGGCCTTGACGGGAGGCTACCATCTGTCTCCCAACAGCTGTTCCAGTGGGTCCCCTCCCCCAACCTTCTCTGAGCCTTCGGGGTCCATGTGACCTGGCCATTTAGCCCATGGTGTGCAAAAAAGTGCCGCTCAGAGGTAAAACAACCCAACTCTCTCGAAAAAAAGAAAATTCCTCTTTTATCTCTTGAAGATAAAAAAATTGAATAGACAGCTTAACATGCAGAAAGTCGAAAGCAATAGGAACTATAACATTTTAAATCACTTCTAATACCAAAAGAGGAACTATTGTTTTTACCTAAAAAAATTGACTTTTTTTTCTAGAGAACTAAATACAGCTTTACCTGTACCAGTTTGTCATGAAAGGATGGTATTGTACGACATGTGCTAATACGGATTGCCTCCCAACTTCCGTTAGTGTGTGTACACAAGAAATCATCTAACTTTATATCTATCTATGTATTATCCGAGTTGCTGATCGTGACTGGACTTACCAAACACGTGAAAGAGAATAAGATGAAAGCGTAACACTCTAGAGATTAAATAAAAAGGTCAGAACTAAAACAATCTAACACGACAGCGAAGGAGAGCCACAAGAAACATTTGTAAGTATATCTCCTCCAGTAAGACGAGAGACAGTGGGTCAAGCTCCCAATGGGCATAGTCCATCTTCTTGCCACTCAAGCTTTCATTTATTATTCGTGGACTGCACTTTACTTCTTCTGAAGCGATGCACTAAGCAGAGGCTGCTGAGGAGGATGCGCTTTCTTCTGTTAGCGTCGTTTTCTTCCGAGGCAGTGGAGATTGCAGGAAATAAAGAAATGTCCTTTGTGGGTCGGTCTATAGAGAGCTTTTCCATGTTCTTCCTTTAAATGCAACACAAGGTCTGACAACTACTTAGCATTTGTTATTCAGACCGACAGCATGGAAGGCGAGGAACGACCTAGGACTATTCGTAATGTCCCACACATTTGCAGTTTGTAATTTCAGATGAAGTGCAGGAAAGCATTTCGGGTATTTATGACCTGTTAAATAAAAATTCAAGACAAGGAACTAAAGAGCAAACGTTTTTAAGATTTGAAAGCTTTTTCTAAGGTGTCTTTTTATCTATTTTTTTGTTTACTAGTAGGGAAAAAATGTTTATCAGACGTATTGCTTATCGAGTTCATTTTTGAAATCTGAATATAATGTTGAGCTGAAATTGATCTGCATTATGGATTGCTCAAACCTAAAAAATAGTTTTGAGGCAAGAAATATTGATTTACCAAATCCAAAATGTTTTTAAAAAAAATAAAATTAAACATTTTTAGATATAAAGGAAATTTAATTCCCGTGGCCGAGTGGTTAGCACGCTTGGCTACTGATCTAAGGGACCTGGGTTCGAGCCCCGGATTTAGGCATGGATGTGTGTCGTTTTTCTGCTGAGATCCTGCCATCCTCTCAGATCTCCTACTGTGGCATATAAATTGACAGGCTCCTGTCAGACCTCTGTGGCAAGCAGCTGCTTGAGGGGGTATTTATTTTTTTTTATTTATAATGAGTGTGAATTTTTTAATTTGAAGACTTTATAAATGACTCGAACACATGAAAAACATAGCAACGAATAACAATAAGTCATCATCTGCATAAATCTTTTGTGGCATTAAAATGCTATCGTTGGTAATATGCGAAAAATTAGTGTCTTTACTAACAATATAAGCTTTCATTTTCAAAAATGGCGCTAAGAGAAGTGCAAGCAACATGCTAATGCTAGATGAAAGTTTAAGACATTTGGAAATAATTTTTTATTCACTTACTACAGTATTACAACAAAATTATTATAAATTATTATATACTAGCTGAACGTACAGTCGCTCAAAAAAGTATCCGAACACCATGGTTGATTACAGACTTCAGAAAAAATATCTGGCAAGAATTTTTTTCGAAATTAGTGATCTGGCAATCTTCGTGTCACGTGACACGAAGGTTGCCAGATCACTAATTTCGAAAAAAATCGTTGCCAGATATTTTTTTCTGAAGTCTGTAATCAACCATGGTGTTCGGATACTTTTTTGAGCGACTGTACCTAGAGCTTCCCGTGTGTCACTTTTAACCTATATATTCTTATTTTCACTGCATTAAAGGTAAATTTTGTAATCCTCCCCCCCCCCGCCGCCCCCCGACGCTTTAGCACAGTTTTTCAACAGGAAGAAATTTGCCCGGATCGTTGTTGACGTCAGCGAGCACTCGTCATAGCCCGTGGTTTAGTTTCTGCGTAAGCTATCAGATTTTATTTCCGTTATCACAAATTTCGCCACCCTATGGCTCCCGTGATATTTGTTCGCACGGTTCAAATTTCGTGCACAGCGTCCCCCGTGTGGCCCGGTGATTGGTTTAAAAATCAGGTTCCCACTTGGCCCGTGGCTTCGTTTGTACACAAATTGTGACAGCTCATGTCTCACTTTTAATCTGCATATTCTGTTGTTTCCTGAACTAATGATTAGTTTTGTGAGTATCCCCCCCCGCATTTTATCACAGTGTGAACACAAAGAATTTTTCGGTGTTGCAAAGGTCATTGATAAAACGGCGCGCGCTCTCAGAGCCCGTGACAAACGATCGAGATATTTATTTCGTCAGATTTTGGCAATCTGTAATTCCCGACGTACTTCACGGAAAGGACCCAAATTTCGTACAAGGGTTCTTCCTGCCCGACCCCATTTTTGGTTAGAAAATCAGGTCCCTTGCTGCACTGGAACCAAGGAGTGTCTAAGGGAGAAGAGAGCTAGCTTCCATAGACGTAATGTAAACTTTTCGATTGCAGCGCCCTCTAAATATGGCAAATTCGTGCATTGCAGTGAAGCCACCTAGCCAGCGAGAGGAACGAGAGTTCCCTGCATTATTTTTCACCGCCGAGCAAGGTTTTCAATTGCTTACACCATGTGACTAATTTTACATACACTTTGACTCTGAAAAACGTTCATTTTCTTCATGAGGTTATAATCATAATTTTCTTTTCGTTTAGAGAGAAAATATCAAGAAGTAATGAAATCCTTTTCTTTAATAAAATCCAATTTTGTAAAACTAGTAGTTGCTATGCTAAAGAACAACATTTTAATATTTTGAACAACCTACAGCATTTAGTATATTATAATAAATTGAGATTTATGTGTCAATGCACGATAACATGATCTATATAATTAGATTTTATACAATTGCTGATATTTTCAATAAATATTATATCGAGTTTTTTACTTGTATAAACGTTCAACAGATGGCAGCAGGCATTTCCCGTATCAACTATAAAGAAAGAATTACACTGTTAGAGCAAAGTGCAGAACCCTATATACATCGATATGCTCCAGGGAACACAAACCTGCAACATACATTGACTTATATATATTCGCAAGATGATTAAATGTATTAATTTACACATTAATTTTAAAAATTCTGCAAAATTACTCAAAATCAACATACAACGGCTTTTCCAGGTATCGTAAAATGTACTCCTGAACGGGATAAAACACTCATTGAATAACTTTAAGGTCAGCTACCACTGTGCCAAACAGCCATGACTGTTAGACATTTGGAAACACTGGTTAAATCGCAATATATATACCAATAGTAAGACAAACCATAGCTGCAGTGGGCTAAAATGATTGCACAGCGCATGCACAGATCGCCTCTTACAGTTGTTTTTGTGCCTGCACATCAATTTGCCACGTTCAGCTTCGGTAAAAATCCGCAGAACGGCGCCACTTAAGCTTGTGCAAAGCTAGCCTCTTCTCCTTACACCTTGTTTGAATGGAACGCCTAAATAATGCTTTTGAAAATGTGGGGAATCTGGCAACGGCATCAGATTTGCAGCAGAAGAGTTAAATGCTATTTTAACTCTTTACTTTCACAGTTAGGGAACAATACATGGCAACAGTAAATTTGACAGCGATTATCCTTTCCCGTAGGAATAGCACGGTAAATATTTTTGCTTCTAGTAAGCCCCCCTTTTGGACTTTCGACCTGAAATTTGGCACTGCAATCCGGATCACAACCTGAAACGTTCTCTGAAAATTTGGAGCGTGTACGTTGATTTCCCGGTAAGTTATTGCTGCAACAGACAGACTCACAGACACACAGACTCACAGACAGACACCTTCTTTTATTATATAGATAGATACCTGATTCAGCTACTAATTTACTGACAAGTACGATATCTTTAATATCCTTTCAAATACTTTGTAAGCTCAACTCACAATCCTTGAAATCACATGAAGATCGTGAGACTCGTCTTTTGACGTCAGAAGCGAGAGCAGCGCCACAGGTTAAGCCCCGCTCTCTCCACGATTCCGTTCCGATTCACGTTCCGATTCTTTGCCTTTCACGCTCCTTCGTACCAAACACTCAACTTAGCAGACAGACATTTTATCGTTTCCTCCTTTCTATTGTTAGATCAAGAGACGCTTGGAGGCCGGGATTGCTTGGTCACACTTCAGTGCTCAGGAAAATGGCTGCCTTGGGAGCCCCTCTGCTCTTCAACGATGCACACGCCTGCCTCCAGTTGAAGGCAGGAGGACGACACCCCACATGAACAGTCAGTACAAGAAGAGTGCACCAGCAGCAGAAGGATTGAGAATCAGAATTGGAATGACAAAAAAAAATCCAAATCGTTCCCACGTCAGCTACTTGCGCATAGCATGGCTCGTGTCTTCTTCGGCAGCCAGCTAGGTTGCACCAGCCAACTCTTTGTGCCCGTTTTCTAGGAAACTCTTCATGTGAGTTCCGCATTTGAGATTGTTCAGGAAGGCACTTAGCCTGGACGGGCATCTTCGGTGGCAGTAGCACAAGCAAACAGAAAAAGGGATGAAAATGAAGGAGATTCGAGACATGTCGAGTCAATATATCAGGAAATATGGGCACGACAATAGCTCAGAGCAAACCAGTTTGGAGTTCATCTATATTATTAATAAACTGCACAGTCTGGTTAGAGCTCCGTCATCCATGGATGGGTTGGGTTGGGTTGTTTTACCTCTGAGCGGCACTTTTTTGCACACCATGGGCTAAATGGCCAGGTCACATGGACCCCGAAGGCTCAGAGAAGGTTGGGGGAGGGGACCCACTGGAACAGCTGTTGGGAGACAGATGGTTGCCTCCCGTCAAGGCCACCCAGCGTGTTCTTTAACGTTCACAGGGTATGGCTCTCCCGCACACGGGGTCATGGCTTAACGTCCCATACGACGGACGGCGGCCTTTTCAAGCCCATCGGTGTCCCCTACTGACCGTGGGCAGGGCGGGGAATTTTGCGGAGATACATCCATGGATGCTTGAGGATTATGTATATGTATATGCATGTATTTATGTTAACAAATCAACTTGAATTTGAGGTACTTACTATTCACAAACACTGTCTTCATCTATATTAATTAATTTACATACAACTTCGAATTACAGTCGGCCCTCAACATTCGCGGGGGTTAGGAGCTCAGCACCGCCGCGAATATCTCTGAGCCCCCCCCCCCCCCAGACCTTAACTTCTAATACTGTTAACCACATTTAACACACAAAAAAAGAAAAACAATAGACTGTACTGCAACAGTATGTTTTATAAATTTAAAATTACAGCATGAACAATGTAGGCTAACACACAGAGAGCGAGAGAGGTAATACAATACACGTACAATATGTGACGCAATACATGTACAGTATTTAGATAGCAGCAAAATTATTATATTTTATAAAACACAGTTATATACAGTACAGTACAATACAGTATTGTGTTTTATAAACTTTAATAATTTTATGCTTTTAAAATTTTCTTCGTCTTTTACACGATGACTAAGCTAGCGATGACTATGTACAGATGATGATGAAATACAAACACTTTTGACACACAGTTCTTGCTGCACAGTTATGAGACTTACAATACACACACACATTCAAACAATATTTATTGTAATTGTACTGCATTATTGTTATTTATTCGAGCAGTGGAAGGGCGGGGGTGGCTCAGTCGGTAGCGCGCCAGGCTCGTAATCTGTAGTTCCCAGGTTCGAGTCCCAGCTGGGTCAGCGTTGAGATTTATCTCCGCAAAAATTCCCCGCCCTGCCCACGGTCAGTAGGGGACACCGATGGGCTTGGAAATGCTGCCGTCCGTCGGATGGGACGTTAAGCCGTGGCCCCGTGTGCGGGAGCCATACCCTGTGCACGTTAAAGAACACGCTGGATGGCCTTGACGGGAGGCTACCATCTGTCTCCCAACAGCTGTTCCAGTGGGTCCCCTCCCGCAACCTTCTCTGAGCCTTCGGGGTCCATGTGACCTGGCCATTTAGCCCATGGTGTGCAAAAAAGTGCCGCTCAGAGGTAAAATCAACCCAACTCGAGCAGTGGATGTGGATCGTCAGGGTCTTCATCCTCGTCGTCTTCTACGTGTTCCGAGTGCGGAGGAGAAGGGCGTGCCTCAGGGGTAGCAGGGGAGACAGAAGTGGAAGGGGTAGAAGGGGAGGCAGGGATACTCAGTGTTATCTTCTTGAAATACATTGTGATTTCAGTTTGGCTTTTTCGCCTCTTCATTTTTTTAAAGATGTTGGTATACGTAGACAATGCCTCTTTTACCAATTCCTTCAACTTCAAGGAACGTATCATAGACGGGTTGATATCATAAAAATAGTCATCGCAGTTCTTTTAGCGTACCGAAACTTTTTTCAAAGTTTAACTTTTTATATTAAATTTGTGTATATATTTATGGTAGTAAATGATAAAATAGATTAATAATGCAGATATTTTATATATTTATGACTTACTGAACTTTTTTTAGTTTTCTTTACATTTTCTTGTCTACGCGGATCGTCTGCGATTTTCCGCAGTAGGCCGCAAAACTCCCAAAAAAATTCCCATCTAATTATTGACGGCAAACTCACAAATAATCAAATCCGCGAAAGTTAAACCCGCGAAAGTCGAGGGCCGACTGTATAGCCTTAATTATAATTACACTGCAATTTAACAGGTGTTACAAAAAAGAGCTGTATTTTACAATATTGATTTTACAATATTGATTTTACAAATTTCCTGCAGGTTTTCTTGCTTTCTGATTGTGCTTAAATTATATTCTATTTATTCGCTATTATATATGCATTATTATTATATTTATTTATTAATTATGACTAGAGCTATAAGATTCTAGGGGCGCCTATTTCCGCGACAATTTCCGAGAATTACTATGTTTTGTAAAGGTTTCCGTGAATTTGGATATTTTTTGACGATTCAGCGAATTTGATGGCCTTTTTTTTTCCCCAGAATTCTGTGACTTAATCAGATTTTTTTTAAAATTTTCAAATTGTTAGAATTCTGATAACTCCAAAAAGGGAATAATTAGTTTCGGTAAATTTCCGACGTTCCACGTGTTTCTTAATTATACTTTTTATTCCGAAATGCATGAAAACCATGTTTTGAGACTGATGTGAAGATATGAGCTTTTCTTTCACGACTTTTACTTTTCCTCATTAAGTAGTTTCTACATGACTAAACTGTAAACGTCTTTCCATACTCGTGGGGGCGGGGGTAGCTCAGTCGGTAGCGCGCCAGGCTCGTAATCTGTAGTTCCCAGGTTCGAGTCCCAGCTGGGTCTGCGTTGAGATTTATCTCCGCAAAATTCCCCGCCCTGCCCACGGTCAGTAGGGGACACCGATGGGCTTGGAAAGGCCGCCGTCCGTCGGATGGGACGTTAAGCCGTGGCCCCGTGTGCGGGAGAGACATACCCTGTGCACGTTAAAGAACACGCTAGATGGCCTTCACGGGAGGCTACCATCTGTCTCCCAACAGCTGTTCCAGTGGGTCCCCTCCCCCAACCTTCTCTGAGACTTCGGGGTCCATGTGACCTGGCCATTTAGCCCATTGTGTGCAAAAAAGTGCCGCTCAGAGGTAAAACAACCCAACCCATACTCACGTGAGACAATCTTGTTCTGATTCCCTCTAAACGACTTTACTTTGTTAAATGGAGTAATGCTTTGGGGAAATGTAGAATTCAGTTTGGGAACTCCACGTTTCTCCAAAGCGCTGCTGCATACTGAAACAATCATACGATGTGTAAGCAAATTTTAATTATCGTAGTCTGTTGCTACAGTTTTCGTTGTCCACAACGCTTCGTATGTATTCAAAGCATTGGAGTAAAAGTCTAAAATACATTTTTACTATTCATGTCATGCATAATGTTTAGTCTAAAATACATTTTAGCTATTCATGTCATGCATAATGCTCATTTTTTAAATCTTGTCGGTGAGATATAACAAAAAGAATTCGAAACTGTTAATATTTTGATTGTGGCTGTTAAACGCTGAGTGACCTTATTGCTTAAATAATAAACAATGTTAAATATATCAGTTATACTAAATAAGATTACTGCAGGTAAATCTCGTTTTAAGGGGTTCTTCAAGAAAAAGGAGGCAAACTTAGCATAACACCAGTTTCCGTTCAAAGAAAGCAGAACTGTTGGCTTTAAGTTGTACTCTATCGCCGCGATCGCGTGGAAGATTACAAGTTTTTCCAGCGGAAAATGGGAAAAAGCTGCAGCAATATTTTAAAAGATATCTTTGAAGTGTATAAAAATAATTCCTTACAAGTGATTTGAATCAAATCAATAAGATGCGCCAAATATTTCCGATTCGTTTATTTTGTTTGAAAGTTCTCCTATATGAGTACATAAAGTCTGTAGTGGAAAAAATGGGGTGGCTCAGTCGGTAGCGCGCCAGGCTCGTAATCTATAGTCTCCAGGTTCGCGTCCCAACTAGGTCAGCGTTGAGATTTTTTTCCGCATAACTTCCTCCCCTGTCATGGTCAGTAGGGGACAGCGATGGGCTTGGAAACACCACCGTCCGTCGGATGGGACGTTAAGCTGTGACCCCATGTGCGGGAGAGCCATACCCTGTGCACGTTAAAGAACACACTGGATAGCCTTGACGGGAGGCTACCATCTGTCTCCCAACTGCTGTTCCAGTGGGTCCCCTCCCCCAACCTTCTCTGAGCCTTCGGGGTCCTTGTAATCTGGCCATTTAGCCCATGGTGTGCAAAAAAGTGCCGCTCAGAGGTAAAACAACCCAAGTGTAATGAAATGAACGATTTGGCAGTAAAATTACTCAGCAAAAGCCAAGAGTGTGGTCAGATACTTGCATAAAAAAACTCCGCTCATGTTGGAAAAAAAAAACTGAGCAATAATTTCATTGCCGAAAAAAATTGCAGATTCTTCAACCTGTAACAGCTTTTTTTAACGTATCTCGAATTTTCACTCCCAATTAACTAAAGCACTTAAATATATTCGCGAATGATGTTATATATTTTTGAACAGTATGTTCAAAACATTATGCAAGATGCTCGCTGGAGTATAAGATAGAGCAATTTATCTATGCATGATGTGATGTATCAGAAATTATCGCTGATGATTCCTCTTTAAGGTGCGAGCTGTTCTTTTTAAGCAGTTGTATGGATCTAACTATCATTATCTTGTTTGTGTGAGCACCACTGATGTGTAATTTTTATCATTTGCGATTCTAAATGGGGCGCGAATTTTGTCCTCTAAATCATCGCAATTTTTGTTTTTTTTTTCAGGGCGATTGCTCCTCGAATTTTATCCTTTTTTCCGCGAAAAATTTATAACCCTGTTTATGACTAATTTTTATTTATTTTATTGAGAGGAAGGTACAAAAATATATGCTAACACCGCTCAAGACATATCAAAAACATAAATATTTACACTGTGGTTTACACTATGGTTAACACTTTGAGAACACAATTACATACATAATGAAGGTTGAAACTTAAAACATTTTAGGAATTTGACTGAGTCGACTGTATTTAATCTATCTTTGAAAATACTCAAACTCGGGGGCAACACAACATCAGGAAGTAGAGAGTTCCAAACAGACCAACTCGGAATATGAAAGAATGATATTTAAAGTTTGTTCTAGCATGAGGAATATGTATATACTGAGAATGCCTCCTTGTTCTGCTAGATCCAAGACATGAATTAATAGCTCGATTGGATTTGAATAAAGAAGGTTGTTAATGATTTTATAACGGAATTTTAGATCATGAACCAACCTTCTCCATTCCAAGGAGTGAATATTGAGAACTTTCAATCGTTTTTCGTAGCTTGAGTTGGAAAATACAGGTAGACTTTTACTAAATCATCAGAGTGAACGTTCAACTAGAGTGATGCCAGAGATCACATGGGGAGAACAGACAGGAGACTCATATTCAAGAATAGGCAAAACAAAAGCAGTGTAAAATCATGAAGGCGACACCAGTTGGCTTTTTTTGGTGAGGTTTTGGAAGTGTAAAGAAAATGAGAGATTGAGAGAAATAAATACCTTCTCTAGCAGCTGCTTGCCACAGAATTCTGACAGGAGCCTGTCAGTTTAAATGCCATAGTAGATGGTCTGAGAGGATGGCAGGACCTCAGCAGAAAAGCAACACACACACATCCATGCCTTACCCGGGGCTCGATGCCCAGGTCCCTGAGATCAATAGCCAAGCGTGCTAACCACTCGGCCACGAGCAGGATACTGGGAGAAATGGTAACACCGAAATCTAATTGAGATTATGCACTGATGATTGGGGAGTCATTGATGAATAGTTCAAAACTCTTTAACGGCTCGAACTAGCAAAATTGAGCACAAATATGATCACTGTCGGCATTTTTTTATCAACTTGTTTTACTTTAAGTACTTGTCTTCTCGAGTTTCGCAATTCATAACACATTCACTCGTACTACAGGAACCACAAAGTTACCAAGCAGAGATAACATTTTCTTTAATTCTGCCACAGTGCCTTTTTTGCAACTGTACTGTGTTGATATATTACAATAGAATATAATTTGATATTAAGGTTTCATACCAGAGGAGAATGTTTCATAATGTCGTATTTTCGCAATTTTCGATTATTATTTTCTTCAATTCTCACGTGAAACACTTTTAAAGCAACTATGTAGTATTCTGAACCCTACACGAAGCTTGCGTTTCTAACAAGATAACTTTAATTAATGTCATATAGAAATTATTTCGCAATGACTGGCATTGTATTTAATGCATATGCGGTATGTACAAATTGCTGCTTCTAATGTAATCCTTAAGGTAAATAAATTCCATTTTCCAGACATGCCAACAATTTACAAAAAAATGAGAGGAACTCCTTTTTTCCGCTTCTCTCTTTAGTTTTCAAAAGGCTTTTGATGTTTGATTCGAGTTAGTGGCAAAATAGATTACCTCATTTACTAAGCAACGTTTAACTAAAAGTTGTTTTTTTCTGCATAAGCCTCATTGCTGCTAATGACGAAACCAAAACGAAAAGAGAGAGAGAGAAAAAAATTAATTGTTTCTTCCTTTTTTTTTCTCTAAACAGGAGCAAATGTTTTAAGTCGATAACATGCATTAAACTCAGACGAAAAAAAAAGAGCGATTATTCAAACTCGCAAGAAATAAAGATTAAACAAAAGCGTTCTATTTTCTTTGCAAATCGCATTCCAACTGTTTTTCTAATTTTATTTCTTTCCTTTCCTTCTTTAACATTAAGAATGAATTAAAAGCTTCCAACCACTCTGTGTTTTTTCAAAGTCAGTCCAGAATCAAACTGCAAAAAGTAGTTTTTAAAGGTTCTACTTGAGTCCACTTTTTGTTAGAGTCAAAAAAGCCGAACGATTGAAAAATAATCTGAAAATAATTTCGTTTCAGATTGCAAAATTTCAGTCAACTTTTTTCCTGCACTGGCATCATATTTCTGAAAAAGTCTTTACAGGAAGAAAACTTAATTTTCCTTTTATGTCGTTTTTAAGAAATCACATTTTGCTTAATATCTGCAGAAGAATATAGATCAGTGTTTTTTCCTTAAATTTTCTGATTGGAAAATCAATTACAAGCTGTAACATTTCCTATCAATAACCTTCCTCAGCTTCTCTTACGCGTAGACACGATGTATACTGAAAACATACACTGTAACTAGAATTCTTGTATCTGCAGAATAAGACTTTAAAGCAGGCGTGTCCAACCTTTTGACTTCCCTGGGCCACATTGAGTAAACATGAATTGTTTTGGGTTTTTTTTTATTATAAAATTAAAAAAGGAGCAACATAAAACTAGTGGGATATCAAAAACTCGCTGAAAATCACATAATCATGTTGAAAGCTTATGTCGTAAACACGTAAACTTTACGATTTTGTGGGCCGCATTACTAGCTGTCCAGGGCCGCGGGTTGGACACGCCTGCTTTAAAGTATACTTCTCCAGCCCTTCCATACAAGACACCCAATAATAAAAAATCTATGTGAGAGAATTAGTATTTGTCAATTGTATTCTCAGAATTATACTATGCTGTTTTATCGCTAATTGTCACTTTTGTGCATGCAATGGATAGGTTATAAGACCCCACAGGTTCAAAGAAGAGAATACTATGAACAGTTGTTAGTAAATAGATGGAAGTTTCCGCTTCAAAAGCATCTAGCGTGTTTTTAATGTGCACAGGGTATGGCTCTCCTGCCCACGAGGCTACGACTACGTCCCATCGGACGAACAGCGGCTTTTTCAAGCCTATCGGTGGCCCCCTTTTCACCTGGCAGAGGGGGATAGTGGATAAAAATACTCAACTCTAACACAATTGGGATTTGAACCTGGAAAGGCAGAGTACGAGAATGGCACGCTACAGACTGATGCGATCCCCATTGCATTGAACTCTCACTTGCAGGCATGATATGTGGGAGGGATCTGCAGGCGCAATTCAGCAATTTAACTCAGCCACAAAAATTACAGTTCAAATAACCCAACTGAGAAAAAATATGAAGTTCAGCATTCCAACTTAGTAACAAAATGTACCGTTCTAAATCTAATTTGGTAACAAAGTGCACCGTTCCACAACCTGCTTTCACAGCAAAAAGACCGTTCGACGATCTGCTTTAGTAGCCAAAAATGCTGTTCCGCAACCAAATTGGTAACGAAAATACCATTTCCACAATTTTGGTAAATTTTGGTAAAACAATTTGGTAAAACTAATTTTGTAACAAAGTGCACCGCCCCACAACCCAAATTAATAACAGTGCATTGTTCCACAATCTACTATGGTAGCAAAAAATGCCGTTCCGCAACTCAGTTTGGGAACAAAAGGCTCCACAGTCAAATTTAGTAACAAAAGTACATAACAAAAGTACACAAAAGTTCCACAGTCAAATTTGGTAACAAAAGTATTGTTCCACAAGTAATTTGGCAGCAAAAAGTACCAATACACAACCCAATTTGGTAACAAAGTGCAGCGTTCCACAACCTGCTTTGGCAACAAAAAGTACCGTTTTGCATTCTACTTTGGTAGCAAAAAATGTCGTTCCACAACTCAATTTGGTAGCAAAAAGTACTGCTCCGCAATCCAATTTGAAAACAAAAAGTACCGTTCCACAGCTAATTTGGTAATAAAAGTATCGTTCTACAACCTAATTTGGCAGCAAAATGTAACATTACACAGCCAAAATTTGGCAGCAAAAAGTACCGTTTCACAACAGAATTTGAAAGCAAAAAAAAATACTGCTACACAACCTAATTTGGTAACAAAAAGCACCGTTCCACAACCTAATTTGGTAACGAAAGAAGAACCGTTCCACAACCCAATTTGGTAGCAAAAAAGTACAGTTTCACATAATATTTTGGTAACAAAAGTGCCGTTCCACAATCGAATTTGGTAGCAAAAAATATCGTTCCACATCTTAATTTGTGAGCAAAAAGTACCATTACACAACCAAATTTGGCAGCAAAAAATACCATTACACAACCAAATTTGGCAGCAAAAAGTACTGTTTCACAACAGAATTTGATAGCAAAAAGTACCGTTACACAACCAAATTTGGCTGCAAAAAGTGTCGTTTCACAACAGAATTTGATGGCAAAAAAAAATACCGTTACGCAACCTAATTTGGTAGCAAAATGTGCCGCTCCACAACCTAATTTGACAGAAAAAGTACCTTCAACAATCCAAGATAACAACTAAAAGCAGGTCGACTAAAAAAAAAAACTCAGCATACAAACTCAACAAAGAAAAATTACTATTTTCCAACCTTACGCAGCAGGAAAAAAAGGTACTCTTCATCAACCGAACTCAGAGAAAAAAGAGATACGTTCAGCATCCCAATTTAGCAAAAATAGAACTTCCAGCAATCCAACTCAAGAGAAAAAAAGAAGTTCCATTAAAAAAAAACCCAAATCAGCAAAAAAGAAAACATCTTTCAGCGATGCAGTTTAAAGAGCTAACGTTCAGCAATACAACTCAACAAATTAAAAACCCCGGTCAGACTAAAGCAACTCAAATATAAAGAAAACCAGAATACGTCAATCATACCTTCCAACTAAAATCACTTAACTGTTAACATGTCTTCTTGAACGGAATAATACAACGTAATACAAAAGAAACAATAGCAAAAGAAAAATTAATTATGGAATTAAACTGAAGACTTTTTACTTCTTATTTTACACGTTTTTTTAAGTAAGCAAAAAAAATCCGTTGTAAAAAAAAAAAATCTTTTTCTTGGTGTCTACCTCACGAAACAGTGTCTGTCTAATTCAGTATTGTCTAGAATGGTTTATTATAACTCAGCATGACTTGTCTTCAGAGAGAAAGGGAGAGCATTTATTGATTCCTTGTCCCAAAGATATGGAGTAAGGAAAAGTTAATAACGTCGCCAGCACTTTTATGCTTAATTAATCTTCTCGTTTATTATTTATTCTGTACCATTTTAATTAAACCAGATGTTGCTGACTTGCCATGAATGAGAAAATAAAAGTGATCCTGAAAAGACTTTTCTTGAAACTTTCTACGTTCAGATGAAGCAAACTAATTGTTTATGCATAAAAGATTTGGGCTGCAGAATAACGAACTGGATAAGCTGTGGATGTTTCTTAGCTGTAGATCTTATTTCTGATATTTAATTCCCATTTTTTTTCCTTCGCAGATGTTAGCTTGTTTGATGAGTGACTATGGGGTTTGTGTCATAATTATTTTAAGGGATTTCAGCTATGAAATCTTCATTAAGCCTGCATATCAGGTTATTATTTATTCCGTAGGAAGGACTGGAACATGTTTCGTTTCAAACCACGGGTTTAGAGTTAAAGGAATGTCTAATAGGGCTTCGAGTACGGGAACGAAATGTTCTAAAGATAAAAAAACTATCACACGAAATGATTTTCTTTTACAAAGAAACTATTCTGAATAACATCGAGAAGTTAAGTTTAAAAGATGTAAAAGTTCTTAATTAGCTCGAAAGCCAACACGTAAGTAGCAATAACCTTCTAATCTTATTTCTATTCCTGTCCATCCGTTCAATCCGAGCTTATTTGGCTAATGATCATAGGTCTTCGTCGCTGTGTGGCAGATATTGAGAAGGCTTGTTTTAACTCTAAGTGGTCATTTTCTTTGTTACACACAACGGGTTAAATGGACAGGTCACAAAGACCTCAAGGGCTCAGAGACGGTTGGGGGAAGAGGACCAACTGGATAGCTGTTAGGAGACAAATGGTAGCCTTCCGTTAAGGCCATCCAGCGTGTTCTTTAACGTGTACAAGGTATAGCTCTCCCGCACACGGGGCCACGACTTAATATCCCATCCAACGGATGACGGATTACAAAGCCCATCGGTGTTCCCTATTGATAGAGGGCAGGGTTTTGAGGAGACATATCTGAACCCTACCCGAGAAGCGGAATAATAACCAGTGCAATCTAATGGAGTGCTACTCAATTCTATTTTGAAGAAAACAAGGGTTTTCAATTACTTTGAACTTTTTGACTTTTCTTTTTGTGAGCCAGAGACAAAGACAAAAAAATTATTTTGGGAGTGATGCATTCATTTTTGTTCCAGGAAATTTTTTTTCAGCAGGAGAGCAAAGTTTTCGTGAAAAAGTTTTGATGGGAGAAGATGTTTTCCTTTTTTCAATGCAAAAATTCCTCGCCCTGCCCACGGTCAGTAGGGGACACCGATGTGCTTGGAAAGGCTGCCGTCCGTCGGATGGGACGTTAAGCAGTGGCCCCGTGTGCGGGAGGCCCTCTGTGCACCTTAAAGAACACGCTGAATGGCCTTGACGGGAGGCTACCATCTGTCTCCCAACAGCTGTTCCAGTGGGTCCCCTCCCCCAACCTTCTCTGAGCCTTCGGGGTCCATGTGACCTGGCCATTTAGCCCATGGTGTGCAAAAAAGTGCCGTTCAGAGGTAAAACAACCCAGATCCTTTTTTCAAGATAGAAATATTTAGGTCGAACCGTCAATTAAAGAACAACAGTTGTGAAAAGAGCCATTATACAACTAAAGATGCAGGAAAACAAAAAGAAGAAAAGGAAAACTTATCATTGAAAATGCATGACAATTTTTTTCGTGTTAATAAAAAACAATAGGTTTCCGAAAACATATCATTACCTCTGAGCGGTGCTTTATTTTTTTTGCACACAATGGGGTCTATACCCAATTGTGCCAGGTCCTAAGAAAACCAAGAAGGTTTGGGACCCACAGACAACAGTTATAAGACAAATGGTAGTCTCTCGTCAATGCTAGCCTCTCGTAATACCCTCTTTAAAGTATGCTACGTTTGCCAAACTTGCACCTTTTGCAAAAAAGACAAGAAGATTGATTTGTTTTAGACAACAGATATTCCTCAGCGTCTTGGGAATTGGTTTAAATACGTAAAAAAAGACTAATACAGACGTAAGGGTTGTCAATCATATTTAATCAACATCATGTGTCGAGAGATTGTATTAATTAAGCCATGTTAACCTGACAGAGAACTGTAACTTGACGGAGAGGTATGCAGTGTTCTTAAGGCTGAGGCAAAGTGGTAGACCTAGAAGGATACCTATGTGCGAATTCACACAAGACCTTATTTAGAACTGTCTGGTCAAATGCTAGGTTTTGGTTGGAGACCTTTCAATTGCAACATGCGATGTAACGGATTAGGTGGAAGTCAGTAAGCTGTCGCTACTCGATAATCATATACACCAACCATAGACACCCGTAGCTCCGAATATTTCCACTCAAATCATTAAATTTTTTATCTCTTATTTTTAAAGTACTTTGTGGAATACCAATTTTTCTTTCTTTCACAATTTTATCTTTACACTGTTTTTTTTTTAATTCTTTAGTAGCATAAATTTAATTTATGACTATATCAATCCACATGACAGACTTTGTGCAAACCTTACCTGGCCTAGTGGTTAACGTACCTGACTGCTAAGACTAGCAGGGCATGTATTTTTTATGTTGTGTGTGAAACCAGGGCAATCTTAATATAGTTTCTAGGTTATCTCCGTCCCTTGTGTAGGGAAGTACCTTCTTCCTTAAAAAAATAAGGGTAGATCTGTCAAGACCTTTCTTATTTCTATGAGAGATCTGTTGGCTTAATGTCTCTACTAAACTTTACTCACACTCACACTACAGAAAACCAGGCACATGGTATCTCTTGGTTAGATATAACATTTAATATCACACATTTCACCTTGCATAAACATGTATAAACACTTTACTTGGGTATAGGCTTAATTCACTGTCTCACCGATACAATAAAGTCAAGCACTCCCTGAATGCTGACACTAGATTTGACTACAAAATCCTTCAATATGTTGGCTCCAAGAGTCAACGTCCCAGTTTCCTTCCATCCTGTTCGGCGGTCAAGTGGGAAGTGTCTTCTTTTCGTTCTCTTCTTCTGCACAAACGGCTGCAGACCTCATTAGGGATCTTTCTGTTCATGACACCCTGCGGTGCGTGGGCCTGAGTTCTGCAGTCTGGCATACCCTCGGCAGGTCATACGTGCAACACATGGCTTTCGCTTAACAAAATGTAGTATCAGGGGATGCATGCAAACTCCAAGATGAGAACATCCTTGACAAGATCGGGTTTTCTGAATGCACTGTTCAGCTCCCGATTAAAGAGCTCAGCTCTCACTCAAATAGACACTAATCAGTAAACATTCTACTTATGAAGGTTATTAAGCCCAACATAGAAAAGAAACATTTCAGAAACTTTTGGCTTTATTACACTCGCAAAAAAATTATTTAACTAAAGGTCTCAAGATTTCTATTCTTTGTTATTAGTGACAAAACTTCAGAATATTGCAAAACTTTTTCTGATGACGAATATGTAAAGGACTGATGGCAATACAGAAAATGCATTTACAGAGCTTGCTTTACATCGAAATTTGAATATTTGTGTTCGCCTCTTGATGAAAGTACCGATAATTCTGAGACAGTTTAATTAGTAGTATGTATGTGGAATCGTTGTTAATTTCCATTAAAATGCGTTTCTTTGTTATCTAATTTTGCTGTTTACTTTCAATATCTATAGTTAATACAAATTTTAATTAAAAATAATAGATTTTTCATTAAAAATATTAAAAGAAATGTTCCTTTTTGAAATAAATAGATATATGTGAAAATTTAATTGTTTATGTGTGTTGTCCACTCAGGAGACGTGGAGAAGTGAACAATGTACCGGTTAGGTTTGGAGTGTTTAATGCAATAAGCAAGGTACTCTGAAAAATCTGGGGCGGAGGTGGCTCAGTCGGTAGCGCGTCAGGCTCGTAATCTGCAGTTCCCAGGTTCGAGTCCCAGATGAGTAAGCGTTGAGATTTATCTCCGCAAAATTCCTCCGCCCTGCCCACGGTCAGTAGGGGACACCGATGGGCTTGGAAAGGCCGCCGTCCGTCGGATGGGACGTTAAGCCGTGGCCCCGTGTGCGGGAGAACCATACCCTGTGCACCTTAAAGAACACGCTGGATGGCCTTGACGGGAGGCTACCATCCGTCTCCCAACAGCTGTTCCAGTGGGTCCCCTCCCCTAACCTTCTCTGAGCCTTCGGGGTCCATGTGACCTGGCCATTTAGCTCGTGGTGTGCAAAAAAGTCCCGCTCAGAGGTAAAACAACCCAACCCAACTGAAAAATCTTCATCAGGTCGACCGATGGAAAAAGGTTGCCCATCCCTGATATAGTCCATCGGTTCTCAATCTGTGATCGGTAATGCCATAGTAGGTGATCTGCGGTGGTAATTCATTTGGAGTCCAATATATTGAGAAACTTTTGACAGGCCAAGCTGAGAATTCTCATTAACAGAAGTCGTAGCCAAGTAGTTATAGGGGCTGCATGAGGGTATAAAAAGAAAATGCAGTAACTAGCGGTGATATTCAAAATATTTAACTACCAGTACGGCAGCATGAATTAATATATAAATAAAAACAAATGTGGGCGAGCGTGCATGAGTGTGTAAGGAATGTACATACGTGAAATTTCCCTTTCCCTAAATAAAATAAATTATATACATTATAAAGCTGCTTATCAAGTGATATAAGTTGTAGTGGAAATCGTTCATCAAATCATTCTAATAATTAATAAATCATTTGTTTATTTTTAGAAATTGATGGTGTGATCTTTTGTTTGACGCGGCTGTCTCTAGCTAAATGATGCCCCTGTCTGAGCCATAATTTGACGTAGGGAACCGCATCAAACTCACAGATATCACTATACCATTTAACAACTGGTACGGAGGTATAATCACTATTTTAAGAACTGGTGCGGCCGTACCTGTGCGTATCGGCTGAATATTAGCCCTGGTAGTACGATAATTTTTTTATCAATATTTTTCTGTATTTTAAAAAATATGAGATAATTTCGTACTCTGAAACTTTGATTAAAAATTGCTTCTCAGGTGAAAAGATTGAAAAATATAAATATTTAGTTATTGAAGTACACAACAATTAAAATGGAAGGGTCATATTGTGTACTTAATGAAAAAATTAAGGTATATATTGTATAGATTTTATGCAATTAAAAGAATAGTTCCAAGTAATTTTATGCGCACCCTGTATTACGCATGGGTTTACTCAGCTGTTCATTACGTCTTAAGTAGTTGGAACTGAGATTATAAAGTGAAGCTTACAAAACTCAACAGTGTGCATTCTAAGATTGTTAAAAGAGTTTTTAATAAATCTTGCAACATAAATTTAATGAATGAACCAAAATGTTTTTTGAAATTAGACAAATTTACTTGTATAGAATACTTATTTTCCGTTTCTTAAATCCTACTTGGTTGATGCAAATATAAAATGTTTGACTCTCGAATACGGAGAACTTTGTTTGTTGTGTCCAAAGCAAATAAGAATATTTTGCAGCGGCATTTTCTGCTTCTGGCTCCTAGATTGTTTAATTCCCCGGATTTCGGCATAAGGAATGGAAAAATAATTTTTGCGTTTAAAAAGAAATTAAGAAATCATATATTAAATATTTATGATATTTAAAAAGAAATGGTTTTTAGTGGGTAAATATGCTTGTTGCCGTCCCGTGGCCGAGTGGTTGGCACGCTTGGCTACTGATCTAAGGGACTTGGGTTCGAGCCCCGGATTAGGCATGGATGTGTGTGTTGTTTTTCTGCTGAGGTCCTGCCATCCTCTCAGATCTCCTACTGTGGCATATAAACTGACAGGCTCCTATCAGACCTCTGTGGTAAGCAGCTGCTTGAGGGGGTATTATTATTATTTTTTATATTTATATATGCTAGCTCTTTTGTTCTCCCAGTTTAGCTAAATGAATAAATTTTAAATATTTTAAAATTTATAAATGATGCTCATTGGACAGCTGATGCCAAAAATGTTTTGTAGACAAAATCTTTGAAACCTGGATAGGAATATTTGCCTCTTGGTTATCAGATATAAAATGGACACAATTTTTACTTTTTCGTTTCAATTTTGAATTGAATCCCAATTTCAGTTTTGTTTTTAAAATTATTATTGATTACTGCTTTTGTTTTTGTATTAGACTGATAAGGTTTTCAAAAATGTAAAAATATATGTATTTGTACTTTTCTCACCAAATAAATATTTCATTCATTCAAAACATGTTTACTGATGAATAAATATAAACCTCTTACTGATAATTTTCAAATTAACATGCCGATTATTTTAGGGTGATCCGCTGCTTTTTGGTAACATATTGAGGTTGTTCGCACTTAAAGAGATGAAGAGGACCGCTGATATATACTACATATACAACTACCTATACAAAAATTGGAGAATTTCTATATTATTATAGTAGGGAATCAAATTTAATATCAATAACTTCTAAAATACCCTTTTTTGTGGAAAAATGTGACTTATGATAAAGATCAACATCAAGCCATCTTAATTTTGATTTAAAAAAAAGATATTCGCTAAAGATTTAAAGATTTAGGCAAGCTGGATTTGATAACAGCAATGCCAGTATTAAGAAATTTATACGAAGATTGATGAATATTCAAAGAATTATTTAGACGTTTAAAATATATATTTATTTTGTTAAATGGTTTTAAACAATATTCATTATTTTCTGAAGTAAATTTTAAAAGCACATTGCTGTTATCCAAATATTAAAACTTTCATAATTCTTTAAGTGCTAAACGAAAATCGTTGAAAATCGAGATTTCGATAGACTTGAAGTATATCTTTAATATACTCTATTCAGTTAATTTTTCAGCAAAAAATCTTTTAGAAGTTACTGAACAGTGAATTTGGTTTTCCACTGGTATACGATAGAAATTATCTAATTTTATGCCTACGCAATGTATGTATGTATGTATGTATGTATGTATGTATGAATACATACATTGCCTAGGCATAAAATTAGAATGTCGATTACTGATAATTAATTAAAACATATTGAATGACAAGAATTTCGAATTCAGAAAATTCTGACACGTATTTCTGAATTTCGAAGGCAAAATAAGTCAACATGATCTATCATCTTTATAAAAGGTAACATTTTTCTCATCGAAGAGCGAATTTTGTCATCAGTTTTATTGCCTTCATCACCTCCCCTCCCTACCACCCTCCCTCCCTCCCTGGGATGGGAATTGGCTCAGTCGGAAGCGCGCCAAGCTCGTAATCTGAAGTTTCCTAGTTCGAGTCCCACCTGCGTTGAAGTTTAGTTCCACAATAAATTTTGTGAGCAAAAATGAAAGTTCCTCTCCGAGGTAAGACAAACCAATACAAAGTCCCCCACCTCCTCCTCCTCCAATTTAAAGGAACGTAAGAAACCTATTTTCTACAATTCTCAATTAAATCTCATCACTCCCAAGTTTCGGCATGCAAACAAGATTTTGAAGCTAATTTTAGGCCCACTATCGTTTAGCAATCTAATGAATCTGTATGTCTTTTAATTTCCATCAAAGTTGACACCTTTATTGTCCCTCTCCTTTGTTTCTTGTACTTAAACGCTTCCTTTCGAATGAAATCTCCATCTTGCAGACTAAATCGCTTTCTAGTTTAACTGGGAAAAGTGAAGAGGAACCAGATATGTTTCCTACATATTCAAAATACTTTTTTTTTCTCTCCTCCTCTCTTTCTACTGTATTCTTTATGACTGAAAAAAGATGATGTTTCGGACAGGTTTGATGGATGATCTTTAATACGCCTCTTAGTTCAGAAGAGTTTACGAAATCTGTAATTTGTGGCAGCTGTAGGTTTCTTGCATCTTCCTTCCCTTGATCTCCCTTTCGCGCTGAAGAAGGTTTAAATCTTCTTTACTGGAATACAAATCAACAACATCCATCTCCACTCCAAGGAACTGTGGATAAGTGATGTTGGTAGTGATTTTGTAGAACATGCTACTTATGCATTAAAAAACACACGCGACTGGATTGTTTAGCTCTGGACTTTCAAGGTAAAGTGCCCTGGAAAGGTAATCATTTATTCCTTTTCGTCGTTGTCTTGTTGTTTAGATTAACTGAGAAAAATGTCCAGTTTCCGGTTTGTTCTCCAAGCACGAAACTTTTGATAAAAAGTTGGTTTACCATAGAATTATTTTTTGTAAATTTTAGGAACGTCAAATTTTCCTGCTTGCTTTTAACTGTGTACCTTGCTTAGCAGCATCAAAAACAAATAAGAACTTCCTGTCCTTGTTTAATGGTTTTTTTTTTCGTTCTTTGTTATCGATTAGTCATTACTTCTGGTACTGTTAAATTCAAAGTTTTATTTTTATATTTGTTTCGTTTTGATTGTGCATTTCTGATTATAATTTTTGTAAATTTGTAATCAGAAATTTTTGTGAACAGACACGACAGCAATGTTCCATGCTGTTTATGATGTTGTGAATCAGCTCAGTAGGGAGTAACGATCATTGTTCCTTTAAAACAGTAATTAGCTCCCCCTTTTTTTGCGTTGGGGGTTGAGGGCAGCAAAACGTCTCCCTAGAGTCATCTCACACATAATCAATCGAATTTAGGTCGGGAGATCGAGCTGGCCACTCCATGCGCATAATGGTCTCTTCTTGAAGGTATTGTTCCAATAGTCGAGTTCTGTGTGGACGAATGTTATCGTCTTGTAAAGTGAATGTTTCACCTATTGCACCAGCGTAAGGATGTAGATAAGGGTCCAGGATGCCATCTCTATACCTTTGAGCATTGAGGTTCCCACTCGTCAACACATAGAGGCCTGTGCGTCCACCTAAGGAAATGCCACCCCAAACACACACGCTACCCCCGCCGTAAATGTCTCTTTGACGGATGTTACTGGGATGATAGTGGGTACCTCGTTCTCTCCATATCAAACAATGTCCGGAATCACTCTGCAAGCAATATCTGGACCTCCATTGCTCTTCTGTTCAGTTAACATGCGTGCGTACCCAATTCAACCGCTCTCTCCTGTGACGTGACGTGAGGGATATGCAAATTACTGGCCTTCTAGCATACAGAACTTCCTCATGAAGCCTTCTATGCACAGTAGAAGCTGATACAACCCTCTCAGTGGCTGCTGCAAGAGAGGATCGTAGCCGAGAGGGAATAGACGTCGTGCTCCTTCGTGATATTAATCGCAGATATCGGTCTTGTACAGCGGTCGTAACTCTAGCCCTTCCTCGGCTAAACCTCCGAGACGCCGAATCCCTGCCAAGAAATTGATTCCACAGTCTATGAACCACAGAAGGACTCACATTCAGCCATCGTGCCACGTCTGACTGATTTTGCTCTACTTCGAGCTGGCCAATAGCTCTCCACCGCAGTTCATTTGGCAAATGATGTCTCGAGGTCATTTCTACAAAATGGCTGTTTCGAATTTGTAGGAATGAACTCGAGACATCTTTTGCCAAATGAAATATCCGATTACGCAAATTGATGCAACCTAGACTAATTTGCATACGATATGCTCACTCGGCATTACTTTACTGGTTACATGAACAAGCTTGGTGAGGATCGCACAGTTGTTTGACGAATTATCGCGATTTTTCTCATTTTTTCTTAATTTGTCGAAACCAGTGTATAAACGACCTGTGTTTAGGACGATAATATTATTTATTGCAAGAAAGTATCAAAACAGTCTAGTGATTGGCTTCTGGACAATCTTTGTATTTGGTTGCAGACATTCAATTTGTTATAATTCTGATTACATACTCAAAAGAATGCGGAAAAACTGAAAGATTTCATATCAGAAAAATTTAAGGATTTTACGCCAAACAATTAAGGGCAAGCAAGAAGGTTGGGTTCGGTTGTTTTACCTCTGAGCGGCACTTTTTTGCACACCATGGGCAAAATGGCCAGGTCACATGGACCCCAAAGGCTCAGAGAAGGTTGGGGGAGGGGACCCACTGGAACAGCTGTTGGGAGACAGATGGTAGCCTCCCGTCAAGGCCATCCAGTGTGTTCTTTAACGTGCACAGGGTATGGCTCTCTCGCACACGGGGCCACGGCTTAACGTCCCATCCGACGGACGGCGCCCTTTCCAAGCCCATCGGTGTCCCCTACTGACCGTGGGCAGGGCGGGGAATTTTGCGGAGATAAATCTCAACGCTGACCCAGCTGGAACTCGAACCTGGGAACTACAGATTACGAGCCTGGCGCGCTACCGACTGAGCCACCCCCGCCACAAGCAATCAAGAAGAATTGATTTAATGGAATCTAATATCAATGATAATAGGTAAGTACGAATTTAAATGAGAGCGTGAGAATTTCATGAAAGGTATGCTGAAGAAATGAGTTTCACCGTGAGTGGGATACGAAACCACAGACTTCTTAATAGCATGCCGGTTACTTTACCACTGAGCTATCGAAGGCTAGCTATTTTCTCAGAATGCGAGACCTTTGTGGCAAGCAGCTGCTTCAGGGTTTTTTTTTTTAATTGAACAAAAATTTTCCCTTGTAGTCCCCGTCATGCCCTCGGTCAGAAGAGGACACCGATGGGTTTGGAAATGCAGCCGTCCTCGGAAGGGAAGTTAAGCCGTGACTCGGTGTACGGGAGAGCCATGCCCTGTGCACGTTAAAGAACATCTTGGATGGCCTTGACGGGAGGCTACATCTGTCTCCTAACAGCTGTTCAGTTGATCCTCACGCTCCCTCAAACTTCTCTGAACCATCGGATCCTTGTGACCTGACGGTTTTTAGCCTATGGTCTGCAAAATAATTGCCGCTCAGAAGTAAAACAACCCAACCATTAGTCGATCGTGGTGTCATGTACGGTAGGGAAACGGGAAAACTTAACTGGCACTGATTGTATGAAATAAATATATCAGAAAATATAATCAGCATGCCTTAACTAACGTTGCACAATGTAAGATTGAATAGCACAAATTGCAATATTAGAGAAAATCATAAGTAATCTTCCTATAATCATAGCAACTCATGAAAAGTTTGCCAAAAAATGGAGTTTTGCCCCGATTGAGACACGAACATACGACCTCCTGATAACATGTCAGTTGCTCTAGCACTCAGCTATCGTGGGTTCGTATCCCACTTTTTATTTCAGCAGTTTAGCGTAAACAAATCTCAACGCTAGCACAGTTGGAACTCGAGCCTGGGAAATGCAGATTATGAGCTTGGAGAGCTTCCGACTCAGCCAACAACTCAAGCGGTAGAAAGGCAGCCCCACCATCATACGAGTCCGCCGCATCCTCTGCAGCACAGCCTCCCGGTAGGGTGCGTTGCAAACTCCAAGTGGCATCCCTAACTCCGTAAAGTAGAATAGGTGGAGGCGTTCTCGCTGTTGGCAGCAAATAAGAGAATCCTTTCAAGGCACGTTCCTAGACATAAACAAAATATGATTCTCCTTCACAAAGAGTTTAACTTTTCATTCCAAATATCTAACTTCTTAGCGTCTCCTTCCTGAAATAGATCACAGATGAAGAAGAAATACAAGTACGAATAGAAGACTTCTTGGTGTGTTAACGTGTTGTTTAACGGGCACAGGGTATGATACTCACACGGCGTCACGGTTTAACGTCCCATCCGACGGACGGCGGCTTTTCTAAGCCCATAGGTGTCCCCTATTGACCGAGGGCAAGGAGGTTTGCGGTTACGCGAATTAAAACACTGCAAAAATTTGAATGCCGTTCCCAAAATTCCTTAGGGGCGGGGGTGGCTCAGTCGGTAGCACGCCAGGCTCGTAAACTGTAGTTCTCAGGTTCGAGTCCCATCTGGGTCAGCGTTGAGATTTATCTCCGCAAAATTCCCCGCCCTGCCCACAGTCAGTAGGGGACACCGATGGGCTTGGAAAGGCCGCCGTCCGTCGGATGGGACGTTAAGCCGTGGCCCCGTGTGCGGGAGAGCCATACCCTGTGCACGTTAAAGAACACGCTGGATGGCCTTGACGGGAGACTACCATCTGTCTCCCAACAGCTGTTCCAGTGAGATCCTTTCCCCAACCTTCTCTGAGCCTTCGGGGTCCTTGTGACCTGGCCATTTAGCAAATGGTGTGCAAAAAAGTGCCGCTCAGAGATAAAACAACCCAACCCAAAATTCCTTCTAAAATCTACCGTTTCAACCCTAGAACTTTGCGATAAATTTTTAAAAACATTATCTTAACTAAAATTATGGAGTCGTGACAGGAACATTTCTACTACCGTCTTAACTACTAACCTGTTTCGAAAATTCTTAGGGGCGAGCAAAACGATTCGCTACGCTTGACCTGAAGCTCTTCGCAGCTTTTTCCTGAGCTTTGCTTCATCGTTCGTTTCGCAGTCAAATACCCTCTCTCTGACGGAAAAGAAATGAAAGCTTTTTTTACTCCAAATGCATCTTTTTCCGCATATTGCATCTTATCATCTCGCGTGTGGGAAAAAAAAGGAAACTTTTTTTTTTACCTCCTTCTTTCATTCACTCTTTTTTCTCCTTCTCCTTATCTTAGCCCGAAACTCTGCAGGAGATTGTCTCTTTTCCTTTTTCACGCCTCTCGCTCGCATACGTCATCTCCAAGTGTCAAGTGATGCTCCAGTGACCGCATCAACGACTCCCTCCGCTATGAATGCCTACGAAGGACGGAAAAAGCAGGTAACATCTCAGTCGGGACTCGCTGCAGTTCCTAAGCCTCCTTCTCAGCATCTTCCAATAGTTGACGGGTGCTGCAGGATCTGCTCTTGGTTCTGGCTGAGGCAATAAAGGAGAGAAAAAGGGGGCTTTGACTGTTTAAGAAACCTCATCTCCTTCTTGCACCATGCTGCTTTTAAAGATCGGGAATATCTTTGTTGTGTGGTCATTCAATAAATAAGCTCCCATGAAGGAAAAATTAAGTATAATCGTGGTTATGAGTGTATAAGAGTTAGCTAGTGAGAGAAGAAATTCCGGGTACAGCCTATGCAAAGTTTCAATTGAATTTTGAAGAAGTGAGTGCATTAATTATCAGAATAGGTTTCTGCTAAATTGATAGATCGATTCGATAAGAAGCATAGTTTGGGGCTACCTCTGAGAGATACTTTTGCACAGAATGGTCTAAATAGCCAGGTCAGAAGGACACCGAGGGCTCAGAGAAGGTTTAGGAAAAGGAACCCGCTGGATAGCTGTTATGACAGATGTAGCCTCATATCAAGGCCATCCAGGGTGTTCTTTAACGTGAACAGGTATCTTCCTGTAGTCATCAATGATCAATGACTCTCCTGCACACGGGACCACTTTCCAAACCCATCGGTGACCCTACTGACCGAGGGCAAGGCGTGGTCGCTCACCAGTGAAATACTCGATTCTGACATTCTAAGAAAGAGTGAAATATAGCAGTGGGCATCGCTCATCAGTGAAGTACCCAATCCCTCTATTCCAAAGAAAAGAGTAAAGTATAGAAGTGGACATCGCTCATTGATACATCGTAGACATAGCTCACGCTCATCTCATCTATTGACTGCATCCGTAATAGAATCATCCGCACATTTGGTGGCGGGATGATGGATGCCCCCAATTATATCGGAGGCATGCAATTAATTTCGTCCACATGCAAAAGGGGAGGTCCGGACGAATGGTGTGTGGCCTGAGGAAACGGGGAGGGGATGTCGGGAGCTGTGATGAGTGGGAGTAATGGGAGGAGAGGAGAAGAAAAGTGCAGATGCGGATCGAGTGAGAATGAGAGAGAGAGAGAGAGAGAAGGAGAGGGAGGATTGTAAAATCAATATCAAACTCGAAGGATGGAGAGCAATAATGGGTTTCGTTATGCATTTTTTTCGCTCTCTTTCCCTGCTTTGCTTAAAGCTAGTGGTTCTGAAAGTTGGAGAGAGATTGGAGGAGGAGGAGAGATGAAAGAGGAGGAGAAGAGAAAGAATCAAAGATAGCAGTGTCGAAAATATGTCGAGATGCTAAATTGCTTCTCTGTAACCTCATGCGGCTGCTATTACTTGTCTCTGTTTATTGCTAGGTGATCAATAGCTTTTTTTTCTCTTTCTACCCAATCTATCTGAGATCAGGAGTCATTAATTCTCATAAAAGTGGTGCCGTATTTTTTTTTATCCCCTTCCAATTCTTTTTCCTTTTTTTCCCCTTTGCTTCAGTAGTTGATGACATTTTTAAATACTGACTAATGTCTTTTAGAAGAGAAGACGAAATGTATGCTGTGCAGAGTAAAACATGGGCCATCATGATTCTTTAAGAGGTGGGGGGGGGGGGGATGGAAAGAAGGGATTGAAATAGGCGTTGATGACACGATCGTTATTAATTACCTGCTGGAAGCATTCTGCAGATTATCTACATTGCAATCATATTTTGTTACTGCATTATTTTTATCGTTTTAATAATACAGATTGGGTCATTAATTTCCACATCTGTGGAGGTAATATTGCTGTAATAGATGATAATGAAATTTTTAGGATTTTTAAAAGTTTTTTTTAATGAGGGACTTGAGAGATGGTTTTACCAGAAGAGTTGCATTTGGTTATGTTTTTTTAATGTTTATGAAAAGGTAAATAACATATAGGAAATATTATTTTAAACATTACTGTTACAACTTTAAAATATGCAACGAGGACTTTTACTGTTTCGTATAACCAGCTTGTATAGTTGGATTCGGTTGGATAGTTTTACCTATAACCGGCACTTTTCTTCCACTCAACGGGCTAATGGCCAGGTTACAAAGACCTTAAAGGCTCAGAGAAGGGTGAGGGAAGAGAATCCACTTTACAGCTGTTAGGATACACATAATAAGTTCTAGTTAAGGCCGTACAGTATGTCCTTGAACGTGTTCAGAGTAAGGCTCTCATACACAAGAGAACGGATTAACATCCCATCCGACGGACGACGGCCTTTCCAAGCCTATCGTTGTCCCCTTTCTCATCAACGGCAGGGCGGTGATAAATCTGAGCCGTGGAACACTTGAGACTCGAACCTGGGAAGTGCAGATTACGAGCCTGGGTCCACTACCGACAGGGCCAACCGCTCCCTCCTCCCAAGCTTATAGATATAAAATGTAGGTTTTTCGTTTCACGACGATTCAGATATATAATTTTGTTGAATTTACAGTTTTCCTAAGATTTGATGTGATTTATATTTATAATATATATATAGATTATCTATAATTTATATATCTTATAAATATATATAAACTAATTTCTCGTTTCTTATTTTCTGCGTTTTTATTTAAATGGGATTCGATACAGCATGTTGTTTTCCAATTTGTTCTTCATGTGATCTAAGTTCGAGTTTTTTTTTGCCAGAGTTAATATTTTATGCACTAAATTTGCTCTGGCCACGTGAGAAAGGGAAGCCGATTTTTCTTGGAAAGACTGTGGTCCGTCAGATGGGACGGCCAGCCATGGCTCCACGTGCACTGGATCGATACATTTGTACATTGGACAACACCCTGGACGGGCGTTATAGAGTCATTTGTGTTTGCGTCATGCAAGCTATATTGCCGACTCTGGTTGTACAGTCGCTCAAAAAAGTATCCGAACACTATGGTTGATTACAGAATTCAGAAAAAATATCTGGCAACGATTTTTTTTGGAAATTAGTGAGCTGGCAACCTTCGTGTCACGTGATTACAGAATTCAGGAAAAATATCTGGAGCGTGTACAGCAATTGTACACGCTCCAGTTACCGTTCACAGCAAACTGGAGCGTGTGCAGTTACTGCACACGCTCCAGTTCGCTGTGAACGGTAACTGCACACGCTCAATATTTCCGTGAGTGAGACCACACGATCCAGGTCTTTGTGAGCTCACACGATCCAATGTGCTGTGAACATTAACCGCAACCGCTCCAGTTTGCTGTGAACGGTAACTGCACACGCTCCATATTCATTGCATTATATATTCATACGCATTATATATATTAAAAAATATCCGAACACTATGGTTGATTACAGAATTCAGAAAAAAAATCCTGCAACGATTTTTTTTCTGAATTCTGTAATCGACCATAGTGTTCGGATACTTTTTGAGCGACTGTACATTACAGTTCCTGCCTTCTATACGGTTTACTCGAGACCGTCCCTCTGATATCATCGAAAATAAATATATGTATTTCCTATTCGTCACTCAATAGACAGGAGTGTTTTCGTTTTTCAAAGTAGAGAATTTTTCTGTGGATGTTTAAGAATATTTTTTATTTTTATAGTGGCTCTTCGTGAAGTTTCGGTTGCTGTAGATTAGGGGTTCTCAACGTGGGGTACGCGGTAAAATATTTTGGGGTACGCTGTGAGAGCTCAAAAGTCGCTAGATATATATGTATTATTTTATTCCCATTATTATGCTATAATTATAGTTTTATCAATCTATACAAGGGGTACGCCAGTTACTTACACATTTCCAAGGGATACGTGAAGCATAAAAGGTTGAGGACCACTGCTATAGAGTATAAAAATAAACTCAAACCTAATTGTTCTGCAAATATAATTTTGCGCAAAATTTGGATGTGATTCCTGTCCACTTAAAGAATGAGGACTTTTACAGTTTCGTATAACCAGCTTGTATAGTTGGATTGGGTTGGATAGTTTTACCTCTATCCGGTACTTTTCTTCGCAAAGTAATATTATGAACATTTGATTCTGTTAAACCTTCCTACAGAAGGTAAGGAACTGGTGAGGAAGGAGCGGTTCCTTGTACTCTCCGTCAGTCATCATTCTGATAACTTTGCTTAAAATAATTTAAGCGAAGCTTTATAGTTATAAATTTGTATCAATTTGTGTGATTATAGATATAATCAAATGTAATTTTAATATAGTTTTTAATGGTACTTTAAGAATAGTTTAATTTTCAAAAAATTCAGTTTATGCATTGATATTATTAGCATAAATAAATATCTTTATTATTCCTTTAAAGATTTACATTATACAAGATATTTTTAACATAAATTTCGATATGTCTTATGTATGAGTTTAACTATGAATGCTGGATTGTTTACCTCTGAGATGTGCACACTGGTGCACACTTTTGTGCACACTGGGCTAAATGGCCAGATCACAAGGGTTGGGTTGGGTTGTTTTACCTCTGAGCGGCACTTTTTTGCACACCATGGGCTAAATGGCCAGGTCACATGGACCCCGAAGGCTCAGAGAAGGTTGGGGGAGGGGACCCACTGGAACAGCTGTTGGGAGACAGATGGTAGCCTCCCGTCAAGGCCATCCAGCGTGTTCTTTAACGTGCACAGGGTATGGCTCTCCCGCACACGGGGCCACGGCTTAAAGTCCCATCCGACGGACGGCGGCCTTTCCAAGCCCATCGGTGTCCCCTACTGACCGTGGGCAGGGAGGGGAATTTTGCGGAGATAAATCTCAACGCTGACCCAGCTGGGACTCGAACCTGGGAACTACAGATTACGAGCCTGGCGCGCTACACCAGATCACAAGGACCCGTAGAGATCAGAGAAAGTTGGTGGAAGGGAACCCGCTGGAGAGCTGTTAGGAGACATGATAGTCTCCCGTTATGGCATCCAGCGTGTTCTTTATCATGCACAGGGTATCACTCTCCCGCACACGGTGCCAAGGCTTTACGTTCAATCCGACGGATGACGGCCTTTCTAAGCACATCGGTATCCCCTACTGACCGAGGACTGAAATTTGGGGTTTGCGGAGAAAAATCTGAACTCGAACCTTGGAGCTGCATATTACGAACCTGGCGCGCTACCGACTTAGCCCCCCCCCCACCCTATACTTTGAACTAACGAAATCACTTACAAAGAGTGTATGAATTAGGAAAATTTAAAATTAATGCATATAGGTCAATCAGATAATAGGTAAAATAATGTCAAATAATAGGTAAAATTAATGCATAAAGGTTTAATGCAAATAATATCAAAATTAATGCATATAGGTCAAGTTTCATTTTTTGCACCTCCTACAAATATCAAGTTCCATTTTTGAGCCCTTCCTGCTATTCAAACACCAAGTTTAATTTTTTATCCCTTTCTTTTGTAAATAAAAAGTTCTGTTTTTAGCCGTGTTATTCAAATGCTAAGTCCCATTTCTGAGCTTACCATCCTTCTCAAATATCATGTTTAATTTTTTGAGTCTCTTCTACTTCGAAATATCAATTTCATTTTTCAACTGCCCTCCTTCCCAAATATCGAATTTCATTTTGAACTCCAGTTCTCCCCAATATTTCAAGTTACGTTTTTGAGCCATCCCTTTTACTCAAATAACAAGTTCTATTTATAAGCGATCCTTCCTATCCAAGCATCATGTTTCAGTTTTGATCCCACTCCTCAATATAAAGTACCATTTGTGAGTCTTCTTTCCTATGCTAAGATCACGTTTCATCTTCAATCTTCCTCCCCAATATCAAGGACTATCTTTGAGTCATTTCCTCCTGAAATATAAAGCTTTCATTTTGATCTTCCACTTTCCCCCTCCAAATAATAAATTCATAATTTGCTTCCCTTCCTACTCAAAGATTGATTGCTCATCTTAATCTGTAATTCCATTCCCAACAATTAGTTCCTTGGAGTCCTCGTAACCCGTTCATTAACTCATTTGATCCAATACAGAGGAGGTCGAGCTCAATATTTGAGCTTACATCCGCCCGAGCCCGAAATATTTCAACAATTTTTGAACCCGAATTATTTTGACAAATTTTTAGCCCGAGCCCGATCTGGGGAAAAATTTCTCTGATGCATCATAAGACTTATATACAGAAATGCACGTCACGAATCATTTATTTTATTCTTATTCATTAATTATAAACATTTTATGATAAAATTAAAGTGTTAATGCTATTTGGAACGCAAAATATTAGAAATACTAGCAGAAATTCATTGGGTCGTTTTACCTCTGACCGGCACTTTTTTTGTACACAGTGGGCTAAATGGCCAAGTCACAAGGGCTCAAAGAAGGTTGGGGGAAGGGACCCACTGGACAGCTGTTAAGAGATAGATAGCAGCCTCCCGTCAAGGCTATCGAACATGTTCTTTAACATGCACAAGGTATGGCTCTCCCACACACGGCTTAACGTCCCATCAAATGGTCGGCGGCATTTCCAAGTCCATCGGTGTCCGAGTGTTTTCCGGAGATAGATCTCCACGCTGGCTCAGGCGTGACTGGAACCTAGGAAATTCAAAATACGAACCTGATGCGCTAGCGATTGAGCCACCCACCCCACTATAGAAACTGTAAGTTCGTGGGTATCATTATAAAATAAAGAACCATTCATTTATTAAAGAAAGAGAATACGTAAAGCACAATTAAAAGCCACTTGGGGCTTATTTTTAATCACTGAAGTTTGATTAAAAATTAAAATTTTAAAAAATTTTAATTTTTAAAATTTTAATTTTAATTTTAATTTTAAAATTTTTTAATTTAATTTAAAAAAATTTAAAAAATTAAAAGGTTGAAAGTATAATAAAAAATATTTCATATTTTTACTTATTTTTTTTTAGCAATTGCAAAAAATATTAGAAATTTAAATTTTTTTCAACAAGGGTCCGAACTCACATGTAGAGTGTGCAGAAAGCTATGTCAGGGATAAAAAAAAACATATCCCAGCCGCTTTTTTTTTCTTAAATCAGGTCCCGACTGCAGTAGCGAATTCTAAACATCATTATTTGAACACAGAAGTTTCCAGTTTCAGCACATTGCCTCTCATTTCATCAAAAACTCCGCGCGTACAGATAAAGCAAAAGCAAAGAAACGGATGCAATCGTTGAGACGTGAGTGAAATTCTTTTCACCAACAACTGCAAAAGGTAAGCAGTGCGCAAAGTATCGATAACGCAGCTGAGAAGACATAAACAAGGCGAGATTGCTGCGTGCTCGCTTCTCCTAACAAAGCAGCAGTGATACTTCAAAAAGGATTATTAGAGTGAAAAGAAAATGAATAAAGAATTCGGAGTAAATGTTTAGAAACGCTCTTCATCGATTTCGAGACTCCAAGTTGAGTTTGAATGACTGCCCCGTCGAGCGTAAAGATTTTTCATGCTTTATTAACTCATTTCATTATTCGCCTTGATGATGAATGCTGCCAGAGATGCACCTGACCCAACTGGAGAGGATTATCAGAAATTGTTAAAGAGGCTTTGAAGGGAAATATTAGTAAATCTTCAAACTTTTTTTTAAATTATGCTTCTCTTCGTCCTTTAGTTGTTTTTTTTTAATACCCTTCTTAAATATTCATCGTACTTGACAGATGAAATCGATATTTTATTATTAGATTCCTTTGCCGATTTTTTTTATCTCCTACCGATTAAAAATAGTTTATGAGGTTGCTTTTTTATGATGGATCTAGAGTGTAATAAAGAATCCAGTATGCCACTGAAGATTCCTAGAATGAAAAGAATTCTGACGATTTAATAATTTGTCACACAGAATTGAGAATATCCTATTAGCTGAATTGTTTCCCACAGAGTTGTGCAAAATCGTAAACAATGCAATTAAGACCTTCCGAGATTAACAGAAGACCCAAATAATTTGGAGGAAAGCGTGCCAAATTATCTAATCAATTAGTTAAATTTTCACGAAGCCTTTCTGACTAGTAAAGGACCTAATTACATCCATCAGAATGGACGTAATCAAAAAGAACTCATAAAACGAAATGACTCAAAATTTTTAATCCAAGTGAATCCAAGCAAACCGCTACCCAGTGTTTTGAGAATCATAAAGAATCCAATAATTACATAAGTTGCAATGGAATCCTAAAGAATTAAAGAAAAATCCAACAAATAAAATAATTTGTTATGGAAAGCCGAAAAGAAACAACGAACTCTTTAATTTACTTACCATGGCGAAGTGTCAGACTCTCTAAGAATCCGTTAAAGAGCAAGAGCGAGACAATGTCGTAATGAAATTCGGAGATCTTTAACATTTTTATTGAAAATAGGCTCTTTGACGATTTGAACGAATCCAAAGGATGAGTATGAAATGGTCACCATCCATCAGATGAGACATTAAGTGTTGATCTCGTGTTTATAAGAGAGTATCTTGAGCACTTTCGAAATGGTGCTGACTGGTCAATTGGAACGGAAGTTGATCTCTTGTGTCTTTGTATCTAATCAGATCGTTAGAAACACTTCTGATCCTTAGTCATGCAATATTTCATGAATGTTTTCAAAATGATAAGTATATGAAACCTTTGCAATGTGTACAAAATTATGTTATCAGATATATAATAAAAAATAAAAAGAAGAGAAAGAGAAAATTTCAATATTTTAGGTTTTATATCATTAAGAAAATTGTATGGTTTTAGAGTTTTAAAACATCTGAGAATATTAGTTTTCCGAGATACACAAGATTATCTGAAAACATTTTAGTAAAGGAAGTATTGGTTAAAAAGAATACATTTACCATGTATTTAATTTTTTTGGCAAGTAAATTATGTAATATGACCCATTTATACCTAAAAATTTTGAATTATAATATTTTACGTAATATCAAGGAATGGGTTGTTTGCAGTTTTAAGGCTGAGGAATTCTTCGGTAGTTAATATTTTTTAATTTATTTTTAATAAAAAAATAGATTTATTATCTACTATTGCAGGTACTTACCATTTTTCGATAGTTCTTATGTTTCATTTCGTATAAACTGAAAGATCTGCTTTAAATTAGAATTTGGCATGTGCTCTTATAGATTGCGGTTGGTTACATATTTTTATCATTTCTAAAGTGTTTTATACACATATTTACATCCCATAAAAGAAAATTTTCTCGAGTGGGAGAAATCTGATTAAAAGTACTATATTGTATATCAATGGCATAAATAATATAATTACAATGAATACTAATTCTTGATAGTACTAAACTATTAGTGTTAATCTGTTTGCATAAAAATGTAAATAATGCTGAATTGAAATGTTGAATAAACTTGAGTTATAAACAAAAATAGTAAACGAATACCGAGAATATTCACACCTTATGAATATTCACACCTTAGGGACACTTGTGATTATCAGTAACGTAACATGTCATGAACATTTCCAAAATAATCTTCAAAATATTATCGAATTGTGACCAAAAGTTTGGAATACACAAGAGCACGGAATTGTGGCCAAAAGGTTTAAAAGCACGAGATGAATCATGACCAGAAGGCTGGAATACACGAACTCTGAATTGTGAACAAAATTGGAATACACGAACTCTGAATTGTGAACAAAATTGGAATACACGAGCACCGAAAAGGCTGGAATATACGAACTGAAAATTGTGGCCGAAAGATGGAATAAACGAACTCATAATTTTGTGTAAAACGCTGGAATACACGAACATCGAATAGTGACCAAAGATCAGAACACGCGACTGATATAAAAATCTACCCTTGATTACATTGCTTACATTGATTGTTTTTTTTTGTGTTTGGTTATAGGAAATTGTCAACTTCACTGCTGTAGGAAACTCACTTCACCGTAGGTGTTCGTTATTCATTAAATGTCCCGTCACATAGGAAAAGTTAAAATGCATAATTTTTAATAGACAAAGAACATTTAGTTTGAAGCAGAACTGAAACAAAGTATTCGAAAAATTCAAATGTTGACCCCCCCTGAAATAAAAAAAGTTATAAATACTATAACTTATCAGTCAAAAACAAAATCCCCCCCCTTCACCAAAACAAAAAAGAAAGAAAAACGCAAAGTGTCGCAACACATCGTCAAGAATGTTCTAGAAATGAACAACAACAAGCCTTCAAATTACCACGTCGACATGGAGAAAAATCATTTAAAGAGAGTCCAGAAAAATTCTACCGATCGGCATCAAATCAGTCGCAATATTTATTCAGTTCCTCCCAATGATGTGACATTGTGAAGGGATGAGATGTTGTTGCATCCCCACTCGTAAATCTCTAAGAGAGAGGCACGGTCGTCTTATTTACGTTCGAAAGAATCACGAGGCGAAAACGGTGCAAAAATATTTCTAGAGCCACTGCTTTAAACTATAAATCCAGTCGCTGTCGAAAATTTGTCCGACGGTTGAAAGGCAAACAACATTCCCAGCATCAAACTGTCAGCCTGCAACACAGAGTGAGATAACTCCCTGGAGAATCCAACATACATCTGGGACTCGCCAATGAAGTCAATCAGGGATGTTTATTCAGTCAGTTCCAACCGAAGTGACAGCCAGGCTTTTCTGGAGCAAACTTTCGCCTGACAGCAAGAAAGTTTTAGCCGTGTAGCGTCAACGCCCTGAGACATTGACAACCAGAGAACTAGTATTTGGAGCACTGTGCTCCCGCGCTTCCTATTCTACGAATCAATGAGGAAGACAGCAGTAAGGAAGCTGCAAGACTTGATAGACCACGTCAGTTAGGTTGGCAGTGCCAACTCTAGTGCTCACTCCTTCATACACACACAGACATACACAGAGATTTGGTTTGTCGAGAGTCATTAAGGATGCTACTGGTGCTTCTCATTATAGGTCTGTAATTATGCTGCAGCGGTGTTCAGTTTCCCGTTTGGCATCCCCAGGGAGTGGGATGTTGGAGAAATAACTCTGCGTCTTGGCCAAGGAGTCTTGCTAGAGATTAGAATGATTAGAACCGTAAAGCATCTTGGGAGTATAAGAGAGATAATTGTAGCTGGTTCGTTTCTGGTCTTTTGGCGTTCAGAGAGTTTTGGGTTCAGTTCATTCCTGCCGAAGGACTCTTGCCTTTTGGCTGTTGGAATTGATCGATGCGAAATGATTGAAATCGGAATTGGAGGAAGTGAAATAAGTGTATTAATCGTAAGATGAGCTCTGTTCCAAACTTTGCACAATAAAAGAGGTGATATATTGGAATTTAATAGTTGTGGCAGATTTCTTCGCGTTTCCAACGTTTTGTTACGTTTTGGTTGTATTAAGAATTTCGTTTTTAAGTTTACGGAGTGTTAAATGCAGCAAAGCTAACTATTCATTTGTGTAGAGATGACTTAAAGAGAGAAATAAAAAAGAAATCAGAGAATTTTCATGTTCTCTGATAGTAGACAAGTTCGAAAACCTGCTCTACTTATCCTATCTATCAAAACTTTTAAACTGAGCGAATAACTAAGATTAAAAATGGTATTTTGACTGATATTTTACACTTATTTGCGAAAATGTTATTTTTGAAAGTCACGGAGTTTGGAATTTATCTTTATTGTTTTTTTTTCCTTTCGATTCTGAATTTTTTCCCACTCCGCGCTAATACATAAATATTTATTTTAACTTTGAAAGAATGTTGGTTATTTAATACGTATCTTGAAATAAACGTGAGCTATAAATCAGACTACGGATAAAAAAATCACTAAATTAAAGATCTTATTCAAATCTCTTTAAATATCAGTTTTCAGAAACATTCGCTTGATGTTAAAGGAGTTATTGAAGTTGTAACATTTAACAGCAGACGCCATCGCACTCTTCCTGAACATTTCCCTCCAAAATGATGAAAATTGAGAAAATCGTTACACTAACTTCAAATGTTACATTTATGAACGATTGTTATAACAGTTGCGCTTCATCTTTTGAAGAAAGTTTTCGGGAGTAGTAAAAGATACAGCTAAATGTTTCACTTTCCATAATTCTTTGAATATTAAACGATTATTGGAGAAAATAGTTATTTAGAGTGATATGAATGAAATTTTTCAATTTATTCCTAGTAACATTTTCTCATACAAAACTTATTTTCAAAGTTAAGTATCTCTGAATGTGACTTTACATTCACGCAACGTGAAAACGTTCTGATACTCTTTGCAATAGAGTGTAGTTAGAATACTGAATGATTAAATATAAGCGCTGAACATTTTGAGAACAAAATCAAACACTTGGTAGCAGTTCTTTGGAACTTCGAATCTGCAAAATGAGTTCAATTTCGGCAAAATTGCGTTTTATTCCAGTGAACTTGGAGAGGCACCTTTTTTTTTGCATAATGGGTTAAATGGCCAGGTTGCAAAGAACCCAAGAGCCTAGAGTTGATAAAAGATAAGCTAGGCAGATATTACGAGATAGGCAGATATCTCCGCTGATCTTCTTCTTACCTTCGGGGAGAATCAAAGAATTTTCCTTGAAGACAGGGAGGAGATTAGCGGAGAAAATCTCATCACGGGCATAATGGGGTTGGATTGTTTTACCTCTGAGCTGCATTTTTTTTTGCACACAGTAGGCTAAATGTTCAGGCCACAAGAATCCCAAGGTCTCAGAGAAGTTTGGGAGAAGGGGACCCACTGGGCAGCTGCTAAGAGACCGATGGTAACCTCCCGTCTATGCCATCCAGCGTGTTCCTTGACTTGCATAGTATATGGCTCTCCTGCACACGGGATCACAGCTTAATGTCCCTATTCGACGGACGGTGATCTTTTCAAACTTATCAATGTCCTCCCAGAGGGTGGGGTTTAGAGGAAATAAATCTCAACTCTGGCAGAGTTGGGACTCGAAGCTGAGAAGTGCATATTAAGAGTGTGGCGCCTATCAACTGAGCCATTCTCTACCCCAATGAATATAGCAACCGGGGTAGGGATCTTAGTTAAGGCAAGAATATTTTCTGATGAGGTATTATCTGTTTCACAGATGTTTTTCCTTTGGCGATTTACACCAACCTTCAAGTCAAACAACGGCTTTGAGGAGAGATTTGTTGTCTTTTAAGCTGATGATATGAATTCAGAAGAGTTCTATAGATCGCTATACAAAGTGCTATGGTCACGCCCACTTCCAAAGTACTTTGACTGTCCAGACCAGAAGTAAACAAGACAACGCCCACTGAACTCACGTATCGCAGCATTCTTCAGTAGAATGAGGAATGCCTTCTAATGTAACTTTTGCGTGCCACTCGTATTTTTTTCCTGCTTTGCATCGGTGTTTTGACTTCTCTTTCGCACACAATTCTGATTTCTATGTTTGTGTCACGTGTTTGGTCTTTCTGAGAATTTTAGTACTGATCGTTACCTAAAGACAGCAACTTTGGTTAGCTATATCTATGAGGAATCTACAGACAAAAATATTTGGTTTCTTTGTTTACTGCTTCGTTGTCAAGTGAACTTTCTTTTTAACAACAATAACGGGGACGAAAAAATGGTAAGTATGTACACTATCTGGTCAAATTATTATGAACACTGGATCGTGCCCGAAGAATCATGAAGCATGCCATTAAGCAATGCACAATTTCTTACCGGCGTTAGTATTCCAGGTCAGTATGAAGTCCCATAAAAGTCTTAAAGGCATGATGGAAAGCAAAGTCAGGTGCGACATGTGTAAAAAAGCTGATCTGACTGATTTCGAAAGTGGGGAGGGAATCATTGGAACGCGATGAGTAGGAACATCCGTAACGGAGGTAATGGAACTCAGAAAATATCAGGGGACACAATATCCCAAATATATGAAGAATGGCGAAGGTCTCGAGAAAAATTGTATGTATCTGTGTGTATGAGGGGGGAGGAAGGTCACTTGTCTTCTCCTTTGATGATTTACAGGGGGGGGGGGAACTTGTCTCATCTTTTGATGATTTACAGGGGGGGACTTGTCTCCTCTTTTGATGATTTACAGGCGGGATTTCTCTCCTCTTTTGATGATTTACAGGTGGGACTTGTCTCGTCTTTTGATGATTTACAGGTGGGACTTGTCTCGTCTTTTGATGATTTACAGGTGGGACATGTCTCGTCTTTTGATGATTTACAGGTGGGACTTTTCTCGTCTTTTGATGATTTACAGGTGGGTCTTGTCTCCTCTTTTGATGATTTACAGGTGGGACTTGTCTCCTCTTTTGATGATTTACAGGTGGGACTTTTCTCGTCTTTTGATGATTTACAGGTGGGTCTTGTCTCGTCTTTTGATGATTTACAGGTGGGACTTGTCTCCTCTTTTGATGATTTACAGGTGGGACTTTTCTCCTCTTTTGATGATTTACAGGTGGGTCTTGTCTCGTCTTTTGATGATTTACAGGCGGGACTTGTCTCCTCTTTTGATGATTTACAGGTGGGACTTGTCTCCTCTTTTGATGATTTACAGGTGGGACATTTCTCGTCTTTTGATGATTTACAGGTGGGTCTTGTCTCGTCTTTTGATGATTTACAGGTGGGACTTGTCTCCTCTTTTGATGATTTACAGGTGGGTCTTGTCTCGTCTTTTGATGATTTACAGGTGGGTCTTGTCTCGTCTTTTGATGATTTACAGGTGGGACTTGTCTCCTCTTTTGATGATTTACAGGTGGGTCTTGTCTCGTCTTTTGATGATTTACAGGTGGGACTTGTCTCCTTTTTTGATGATTTACAGGTGGGACTTGTCTCCTCTTTTGATGATTTACAGGTGGGACTTGTCTCCTCTTTTGATGATTTACAGGTGGGACTTGTCTCCTCTTTTGATGATTTACAGGTGGGACTTTTCTCGTCTTTTGATGATTTACAGGTGGGTCTTGTCTCGTCTTTTGATGATTTACAGGTGGGACTTGTCTCCTCTTTTGATGATTTACAGGTGGGACTTTTCTCCTCTTTTGATGATTTACAGGTGGGTCTTGTCTCGTCTTTTGATGATTTACAGGTGGGACTTGTCTCCTCTTTTGATGATTTACAGGTGGGACTTGTCTCCTCTTTTGATGATTTACAGGTGGGACATTTCTCGTCTTTTGATGATTTACAGGTGGGACATTTCTCGTCTTTTGATGATTTACAGGTGGGACTTGTCTCCTCTTTTGATGATTTACAGGTGGGACTTGTCTCCTCTTTTGATGATTTACAGGTGGGTCTTGTCTCGTCTTTTGATGATTTACAGGTGGGACTTGTCTCCTCTTTTGATGATTTACAGGTGGGACTTGTCTCCTCTTTTGATGATTTACAGGTGGGACTTGTCTCCTCTTTTGATGATTTACAGGGGGGTCTTGTCTCGTCTTTCGATGATTTACAGGTGGGACATGTCTCGTCTTTTGATGATTTACAGGTGGGACTTGTCTCCTCTTTTGATGATTTACAGGTGGGACTTGTCTCCTCTTTTGATGATTTATAGGTGGGACATGTCTCGCCTTTTGATGATTTACAGGTGGGTCTTGTCTCGTCTTTTGATGATTTACAGGTGGGACTTGTCTCCTCTTTTGAGGATTTACAGGTGGGACTTGTCTCCTCTTTTGATGATTTACAGGTGGGTCTTGTCTCGTCTTTTGATGATTTACAGCTGGGACTTGTCTCCTCTTTTGATGATTTACAGGTGGGACTTGTCTCCTCTTTTGATGATTTACAGGTGGGACTTGTCTCCTCTTTTGATGATTTACAGGTGGGACTTGTCTCCTCTTTTGATGATTTACAGGTGGGACTTGTCTCCTCTTTTGATGATTTACAGGTGGGTCTTGTCTCCTCTTTTGATGATTTACAGGTGGGACATGTCTCGTCTTTTGATGATTTGCAGGTGGGACTTGTCTCCTCTTTTGATGATTTACAGGTGGGACTTGTCTCGTCTTTTGATGATTTACAGGTGGGTTTTGTCTCGTCTTTTGATGATTTACAGGTGGGACTTGTCTCCTCTTTTGATGATTTACAGGTGGGACTTGTCTCCTCTTTTGATGATTTACAGGTGGGACATGTCTCGTCTTTTGATGATTTACAGGTGGGACTTGTCTCCTCTTTTGATGATTTACAGGTGGGACTTGTCTCCTCTTTTGATGATTTACAGGTGGGACTTGTCTCCTCTTTTGATGATTTACAGGTGGGACTTGTCTCCTCTTTTGATGATTTACAGGTGGGTCGTGTCTCGTCTTTTGATGATTTACAGGTGGGACTTGTCTCCTCTTTTGATGATTTACAGGTGGGACTTGTCTCGTCTTTTGATGATTTACAGGTGGGTCGTGTCTCGTCTTTTGATGATTTGCAGGTGGGACTTGTCTCCTCTTTTGATGATTTACAGGTGGGACTTGTCTCGTCTTTTAATGATTTACAGGTGGGTCTTGTCTCGTCTTTTGATGATTGACAGGTGGGACTTGTCTCCTCTTTTGATGATTTACATGTGGGACTTTTCTCCTCTTTTGATGATTTACAGGTGGGTCTTGTCTCGTCTTTTGATGATTTACAGGTGGGACTTGTCTCCTTTTTTGATGATTTACAGGTGGGACATGTCTCGTCTTTTGATGATTTGCAGGTGGGACTTGTCTCCTCTTTTGATGATTTACAGGTGGGACTTGTCTCGTCTTTTGATGATTTACAGGTGGGTCTTGTCTCGTCTTTTGATGATTTACAGGTGGGACTTGTCTCCTCTTTTGATGATTTACAGGTGGAACTTGTCTCGTCTTTTGATGATTTACAGGTGGGTCTTGTCTCGTCTTTTGATGTTTTACAGGTGGGACTTGTCTCCTCTTTTGATGATTTACAGGTGGGACTTGTCTCCTCTTTTGATGATTTACAGGTGGGACTTGTCTCCTCTTTTGATGATTTACAGGTGGGACTTGTCTCGTCTTTTGATGATTTACAGGTGGGACTTGTCTCCTCTTTTGATGATTTACAGGTGGGTCTTGTCTCCTCTTTTGATGATTTACAGGTGGGACTTGTCTCCTCTTTTGATGATTTACAGGTGGGACTTGTCTCGTCTTTTGATGATTTACAGGTGGGACTTGTCTCGTCTTTTGATGATTAACAGGTGGGACTTGTCTCGTCTTTTGATGATTTACAGGTGGGACTTGTCTCCTCTTTGGATAATTTACATGGGAGGGGGCGGTAAACTCCTCTTTTCAGGATTTACAGGGAGTAGTCGCCCCCCTGGAAATTTGGAAATGGGTTTTTTAAGGTACAAGAAAATTAGAGGTTTAATTGTTTTCCTTGGTTGTAATGTGAGGGATTTAAATTACAAAATTTTTTGTTAACAAAGTTGTATTTAGAGAAAAAAAATATTATTTGAAAAATGTAAGTTATCCCATTTTGGTTATTTTAGCTTGACTCTAGATATGAACTATGTATAATTCTCAGAATACTTAATGTATCTATGTATGGACAAGCCCATTTTCTAAAAATTAGGAATAACGCTCTTTCAAAGATTCTTCTACCTCCCCTCCTGAAAAAAATTCTGCGGACTCCCATGGTTGCAATGCAAAGTGTGGTATAAAATAATTATCCTCTAATAGCATCCTTTTAATCTCCATATAACAGGTGAGGTTCCGCAACAGCCTGTTTCCTGTCTGCCTTGGGATGCACCGACCCTCAGGAGTCTCTACCCCATAGTTGAGAACTACTGCTCTACTATGAGTTCAAACTCTGTGAGATACCTTGAAGCTTGTCCAAAGGAAATTTATCACCAAAATGTTCAATGATTTTGGGTTGGGTTGTTTTACTTCTGAGCGGCACTTTTTTGCACACCATGGGTTGAAAGGCCAGGTCACATGGACCCCGAAGGCTCAAAGAAGGTTGGGGGGAGGGGACCAGTGGAACAACTGTTGGGAGACAGGTGGTAGCCTCCCGTCAAGGCCATCCAGAGTGTTCTTTAACGTGCATAGGGTATGGCTCTCCGGCACACGGGGCCACGGCTTAACGTCCCATCCGACGGACGGCGGCCTTTCCAAGCCCATCGGTGTCCCCCTACTGACCGTGGGCAGGGCGGAGAATTTTGCGGAGATAAATCTCAACGCCGACCCAGCTGGGACTCGAACCTGAGAACTGCAGATTACGAGCCTGGCGCACTACCGACTGAGCTACCCCTCCCCAATGTTCAATGAAGTGAATGATTTTCTTCAATTATTCCGTTAGTCCTTTTCCCGGGATATTTTCTTCCGTCACAGGCTGGGGACTAACAGGTCGAGGCAAAGTATTTGTAAACTATCTGCTCCATTTGAAATTCTCTTAATCATTCAAATCTATCCGTTATATATTTTATTTTTTCAGCTTTTCACAATATGGTTAATCATTTTTTCATACTATCATAATTCAACTTTTTTCATCACCATCAATCATCTTTTTATGGTGTTTATCGTTTAGATATAATAAATTTTTACCTTTGAATCCTGTGATTATTCATTGCATATTATCATCACCTATATTTTTGAATTATCTTCATTCTTCGTTCATATTTATCTATTCACATTTTCGAGCAATTGTCATTCACATTTTTGGATTGTTATCCTTCACATTTTCAACTTATCATCATCCATATTTATAAATTATCATTTTTCGCATTTTCGAACTGACATTTCATAATTTTAAACTATCATCATTCACATTTTTGACTCATCATCATCCTTATTTATGAGTTTTCATTATTAATATTTTCGAGCTATCATCATTCAGATTTTGAAATTTTTATTAGTCACAATTAATATTTTCAAACTGTCATGATTCATTTCCTTTCGTATTTACTCATCTTCCATTTAAGGAGCTATTTCCAAGGCATAAAAATTTCTTTCCATTTTGAAAAATAAACAAATAACAGGGAGAGGAATTTATTCAAGATTTTTTCAGAAGTGGGGGGGGGGAAATGGGGAGTCAAGAAACTTACAAATTCTTTAGAATCATCTCTCCCAACGTCTGCTGTTTATCTTTTACCATATCTGCTCTGCGTCATCTCTTCCGGAAACCCGACATCACTCGACACGAGTCTCTGATGATGATGATGTCCCATTCACTTATGCGATGACGAACGGCGGGAGAACGTGTTCAGAAATCCTACTCGGCTATTATGAGCGTACTGAACGGGTGTACTGAGTAAACTTCACACGTTCCCCGAGTATACGACGTAGTAGCTGCCTCCTCCTGCATCGCCTCCGCAAGAAATGACAGCTTATTTCCGCCACAGCTAGCACGTTGCATCAGAAAGAGGCGAGGTTTTCCTGTTTTTCCTATCATGCACACTAAACACCCGCATCTCTGCTCCCATGTTCCTCCTTCTTCTTTACACACACTCTCACACATGGCACGGCTGAGTTCATCTTGATTACATGTCACGGACTTCCACTTATTTTTCCGACACGTCGATAACTATGAACGGCAGAGATACGGGCCCATCGACTAAAGAGACGTAAGCTTGTAATTCTGGTCGCCAATTACTCCCGATATTCGTGTTCGTTTTCACGCACGTGTGCCCTCCTCACTCCAGAGTCACATCAGCGTTGCCTTAGTCTTTGTCGCTACCAGACATGGATGGTAGAAGGCATCGCTCCTCCTCTTCCACAGGACATAAACGGCCCACGTCTTTAAGAGAAATGGGCCTATAATGTTTCGTGCCTTTTTATCTATCCCTTGCCAGTTACGGGAGGAGGCTGTGGAGCAACGGAGTGTGTGAGAGAGAACTCAGCCTCCGGGTTGAAAATCATTATCGGAGCGTAGAACATGTGGATATTTGACTTTTGGGTCTAGTAGAGAGAGATACTGCGCAGATGGTGATTAGCAGTGGCGCAGAATGGTAGCAACTGGGGAGACTACGCGATTGCGCAGTTGATGCTTCTACAGTTCTCATCGATTATTGGTTGATTAACAAATGGTCGATAGGACATTGACCAATGATCAATAAGAATTATAAACGTCGACTGCGCATTCTCATAGCCTACCAAGTTGCTAATGATGATAAATTAATTAATTTTCAATCAAGAACTCGGAATAAAGGAAATTGAAAGCTTAATTCAGGGAAGCGTAAGTAAAACAATTTCAAATACACATATGTGTTGTATATTACTTTATCATTACTTTATCTATGTTGTTATACAATTGTTTTGTCAAAGTTATTTTATGGCAACTTTATTGATATTATTATAGAATAATGTTATCGATATTATAATACACTTACTTTATCGATATAACTTGTTAAAATTTAGTATTTTTGATGGAAACGGGTTGGGTTGTTTTACCTCTGAGCGGCACTTTTTTGCACACCGTGGGCTAAATGGCCAGGTCACAAGGACCCCGAAGGCTCAGAGAAGGTTGGAGGAGGGGACCCACTGGAACAGCTGTTGGGAGACAGACGGTAGCCTCCCGTCAAGGCCATCCAGCGTGTTCTTTAACGTGCACAGGGTATGGCTCTCCCGCACACGGGGCCACGGCTTAACGTCCCATCCGACGGACGGCGGTCTTTCCAAGCCCATCGGTGTCCCCTACTGACCGTGGGCAGGGTGGGGAATTTTGCGGAGATAAATCTCAACGCTGACCCAGCTGGGACTCGAACCTGGGAACTACAGATTACGAGCCTGGCGCGCTACCGACTGAGCCACCCCCGCCCCATGGCAACGGGAAATTCTTACCAAGATGACGAGTAATAAATGATTTCTCTTCCAACAGTGTATGCATGTTAATTAAAAGGTAAGACACATGAGAGTTAATGTCATAAAGATATTGAAATAATACATGGTGTCAGAAGTGGGGTGAAATGTTAACGAAGAGCGGAATATCAAACTTCGATTCAAGCGGAGAGTTAAACTTTATCTGGAACCTAAGTCGCAGCAACAATATATAATATAAAATTATAACTATTATTTAACTATATAAATTTTAATCTCTTAAAACCAAAAGCTCTTTATTTCCCCCTACCCCTGGGGGTAAGAGAGCAAATCAATGTTGTCGATGCAAACACACTGATGCTTATCAATTTCACCACAGAAGTAAAACATTTCTTGCATAAATCAATCATTTGCAATACTCATTAAAAAAATTTCAATCTGAAATTTTTTCCAACACAGGAAGGCGTAATTAAAACTTTTGAAAGATTCGGAAAGCGCGAATTCTAGTATTTCATCAATACCTATCCAACCCCAAAAAATTAATTTTTTTAATTTATCTCTAAAAACAAAACAGTCGAATGTTTACACACAGGCGACAAAGTGAAAACATTAGTTCACTTTTCATTTTTTAGAAACCAGCTAAAAAATGTTGAAAATTAAGTGAGCATGTGTACACAAAAGTGAATGGTAAGTATAAGAGTTGGGTGGTTTGACCTCTGAGCGGCACAAGGACCTTGAGAGCTCAGAGAAGGTTGAGGACCCACTGGACAGATGTTGGGAGACAGATGATAACCTCACGTCAAATTCATCCAAAGTGTTCTTTAACGTGCACAGCGTGTGGCTATCCCATACACTAGACACGGCTTAATGTTGCATCCGATGGACTGCTGCCTTTCCAAGCCCATTTGTGTCTCCTACCGACTGAGAGCAGCGAGTTTTGCGGATAAAAATCTCAACGCTGACCAAGTAGGGTCTCGAACCTAAGAAATGAAGAATGAACCGACTAAGTCAACCCTCCTCCCTAAGCCAAAGGAGGATTTAGAAACTTCTTCAAAGTCACTGACTTTGAATACACCATTCTCATTTATGCTAATACTGAAGGAGCCGATACCACCTACTTGATTCAAAGTATAATTATTCGTATTTTACAATTTTTATAATCTATTTTAAATAATGGTCAATTTTCTTCCACATTGAGAGAGAACCTCCTCACTATAAAAACCGTTCACCTGAAAGACCCTCATAATGCCAAGAGATGCATAAGAAAACTTCCAATAGCTGCAGTCGTAAATATGTAATAGACTGGAAACGCTATCCCACTTTCTTCCGCCTTAAAGCACAGAAGGATAATAAAAAACAACAGTGGGTTTGCGTATTACCTGCTTCTCTATAGACACAAGAAAAAAATTTGCTTGCAAAAGAGATTTCCAGGCGGGACCTGTTTATGAAATACAATGCATTCTTTTAACTAGAGGAATCAACATACTCGGAATATGGTTCGCGGCAGCTTTTGTAGACGAGGAATTTGTTTGCCTTATCTGTGGCGTTTTTGTTATATATAAGCTGAAGAAGAAATCACGTCGCGATTGTTATATTTTAACATTTTTATTCAAATTTTTGCACTGATTTTTAACGTTCCTCAAAACCGCAAGATTGGTTTCTCTGGTAAACGTTTCCAAATCGTTTTTCGCTTTTCGGTACAGGGTGTTCCTAACAGTATTCTGACAGGGAAGGAAATTGGTGGTGAATTTTTTATGGAAGTAAATGCTTATTTTGATATAAGGAAGAGTTGGGTTGTTTTACCTCTGAGCGGCACTTTTTTGCAACCATGGGCTAAATGGCCAGGTCACATGGACCCTGAAGGTTCAGAGAAGGTTGGGGGAGGGGACCCACTGAAACAGCTGTTGGGAGACAGATGGTAGCCTCCCGTCAAGTCCATCCAGCGTGTTCTTTAACGTGCACAGGGAATGAGCTCTAATGCACACGGAGCCACGGCTTAACGTCCCATCCGACGGACGGCGGCCTTTCCAAGCCCATCGGTGTTCCTTACTGACCGTGGGCAGGGCGGAAATTTTACGGAGATAAATCTCAACGCTGACCCAGCTGGGACTCGAACCTGGGAAGTACAGATTACGAGCCTGGCGCGCTAACGGCTGAGCCACCTCCGCCCCTATTCTGACAGGGAAGGAAATTGGTGGCGAATTTTTTGTGGAAGTAAATGCTTATTTTGATATAGTTATTTCAGTATCTTAAATAGGGGACATCATATAATTTTGATATAAGGAAGAAAAAATGTATCTTTTAATGATGAGGCAAACTTTTGCATCATTTTAAGTTTATGATCGGAACTTCTATGTCATTTAAAAATGTATTCCAATATTCCATTTAAATAAATAATAGAGAGAGAGACCGATTTCGTGCTTTCTTCTGTTACTTGCGACCTTATTGCAACGTGTTTGAACTTGCACACACTTGTCCGTGCCGTGAATAATCGTTGTGCTGCCACATACCACTTATTGACTCTTACGAAAGCTGCCAATGGTTAGCGATGGCAGTCCACGAATTAAATAGATCCATCAACTTAGAATGAAAAAAAAAACAATATTTATTATTTAACTATTATTTTAATACCTTTATTAATTAGCATATTTTATGAGACAACGTTATTTCTTTGAAGAATATCGTAATAAAATGTGCTTAAAATTTTAACGTCCGATAGAAATTCTTCTCAGTTTACGAAAGCTTTCGTGCTCTTTCGAGGCACGAAAGCGACGCACGAGGTACGAAAGTACCTCGTGCTCTTTCGAATGACTTCAATTTCGAATTAAAAAACTCGCATCCGCCCCGTGATTATTTGCATATTTTTGATATAATGGATGTATCACGAGAAAGCACAAAGAAATTAACTGAAGTACTGCTTTTTTTTTTTGAATTTATTGGTGGCAAAAATTATTTTCAATAACTGCTAATTCTAAGTCTGGGAAAGAGCGGTTTTTAATCGTTAATGTTAAGCTTACGGAATTTCGACGAATTCAATCCATTTCACAACGAATTTGGTTGATTCCAGCGGGTTCATAAATAGCCTATAACAATCAATTGGGGGAAGAGAAAGTTGAGGTAAAGTTTGGTGCGCACAAACATATAAACCAGAGGTTCCCAAACTTGTTTGTCCCACCGTCCCCTTTTCAGAAAAAAAAAGTTACTCAGCGTCCCCCTGGAAATCTGCCTTCTTTAAGCGAACAAACAGAAAGATGCAGTGACAAATTTGCGTTGTGTTATGTATCTATATTTTTACCTAGTAAAGAAAGATGTTTTTGTGAATTAGACACCTTGAAACCTGAAATTATAAAATTGTTTGTTAAAATCAACCATAGTAACATTCGCATTACACACAGAAAATTAAGATAACGAAGGATAATTTTATGAGTGTATTTGGAAAATAAAGTAATCACTACGACTTTAACTCTATGTTACACAACAGATGAAACATGTACGAACGGTGTTTCAAAATTTTCTTATCTCCACTTCTTTCTTTATGATTCCACCGCCCCCCAATTACACCCGAGGCTACTACCGACCCCCTGGATCGTTCCAGCGCCCCCCAGTTGCCCACTTTGGGAAACATTGATATAAACAATCTTCTTCGAGTGGTTAGCGCGCTTGGCTACTGATCTAACTGACCTGGGTTCGAGCCCCGTTTTTCTGCTGAGGTCCTGCTAACTTCACAGACCTTCTACTATGGCATATAAACTGACAGGTTCCTGTCAGACCTCTGTGGCAAGCAGCTGCTTCAGGGGGTATTTTTTTTATACTTTATACTAAAACCTTATAATCGAAATTTATTGTCTTTGGGCGTCATGAGGCCATTAAGTAATAATACACTGGTTTCCAAAAATTAAGGAACAATACTATATTATGCCAATCGGAAGCTAACGTCGAAGCTCTATAACTTCTAATATATATTTTTTTTAAATATGTGATAGCAGATAAGGACCTCAGTCAAATATATCAGTATCTGAAATTTCAACAATATTCGTTCTGTATTTAATGAGTTATGGAAGTTTGAATAATTAACAATAACACTGCCAGTTAAAAAAAAACTAACCTCAGAAGTTAATTAAAACTTAGTAATAAGTATCGTATCAGAGTGTTTAATAATATAAGTGTGTATTTTAGAAGTTTATGTAAAGAATTCTTTCACTATTGTATCAGTTTTTCTTAACTTTCTCAAGACTAGCATTACTGTTGTTAATTTTTCAAATGTCCATAACTCATTGAATACTAACTAATATTATTGAAAATCGAGATATTGATATATTTGATTGAGGTCTTTGTCTGCTATCGTATTTTTCTAACCAAAAAGAAAAGATTTTTTTTAGAAATTATAAGAGCTTTGAAGTTAGTTTCCATTGACATAACACAAGGTTTTTCCATACTTTGTGGAAACCAGTGTACATCTTTCTTTTTGAAATATAGAATTCTTGAATTAACGGAATCATGTACTTAATCAAACCGTACAAATTCTGTAATGTACAGAATTTTACGAACAGAATTTGCATTGACTAACTGAACACTACACTTTTAACTCTATTTAAATAAAAATTAAAAAAATAAATACCTCCTCAAGCAGCTGCTTGCCACAGAGGTCTGACAGGAGCCCGTCAGTTTATATGCCATAAGTAGAAGGTCTGAGAGGATGGCAGGACCTCAGCAGAAAAACGATACATACATCCATGCCTTTTCCGGGGTCCTGTGACCATGTTATCCGGGGTCTTGGTGACCCAGGTCCCTTAGATCAGTAGCCAAGCGCGTTAACCACTCGGCCATACCATGCACAATATAATTTGCGACTTCTCTATAGTGTCAGGGTTACCAATATCAACATCTCGTGGTTTTGATGACAAACGTGATCGACTTCAGATGCCGGATGACTACTGGAATTTTCCCTGTCACTTGAAGGAAGATTTAATAGAGCTTTCCGAATATGAAAGTGACGCATAAAAAGAAGCTTTTGTTGTATTATATTTATAAGAAGTGTTTTTGTGGGGAGTCAGATATTTGTTGCACTGGCGCGGGTCCCGAGCATTTGATTCAAAAGGTACCTAATATATTCTACTAAAGCTTGTCAGGAAATTTACCGAGTTGGGTAGTCGCATAAATTGTCAACAGACTGTACGATATGTACAGTCGCTCAAAAAAGTATCCGAACACTATGGTCGATTACAGAATTCAGAAAAAATATCTGGCAACGATTTTTTTAGAAATTAGTGATCTGGCAACCTTTGTGTCACGTGACACAAAGGTTGCCAGATCACTAATTTCTAAAAAAATCGTTGCCAGATATTTTTTCTGAATTCTGTAATCGACCATAGTGTTCGGATTCTTTTTTGAGTGACTGTACAACACATTTATTAACACTATTATTTAAAATAATACAAGATCGGCCTTTCACTAAGACCTCGCACTTGACATTAAACCACTGCTTGTTACCTCGCTTAGCCGCACATAAAAAACCTTGGTCGAAAAACGCTGGCCCCGGCTGGGATATCCCCCAAACCGAATTCTTATCTTGGTCGGAGCCTGACTTTCGATCTGCAGAACACTCTCAAGCAAAAAAGGACACAGGAACAAAGTCTTTTCTTTGCTCCTTGTCTCAGGATGGTCACGTGAGTCTTTTCCATGTCCAATAGTGGGCCGTATGCCGATCCCGGTGTCCGTCAGCGGAAGATCGACACCCTTGAGCACCCCTCACTTCCGATCCAAGGGCCCTTCGACCTTCGTTCGGATGGCGGAAACGGACTCGCATCATCTGACCGTTAAAATATTCACGTAGGAATTCTCTGTATCTTTTATTCTCTGGTGCGGGGGATGTCTCAGTCGGTACCGCTATATGCTCGTAATCTGCACTTCCTAAATCCGAGTCCCAATTTTCACAGCGTTGAGATTTATCTCCCCATAAATTCTATCCTTCTCTTGGTCCGAAAATGGACATGCTATTAGCATACACTGAAAAGAGACACCGAATCGCTTGGAAAAGCCACCATCCGTCGGATGGGGCGTTAAGTCGTGTCTCCGTGTGCAGGAGAGCTATACCCTACGCATGTTAAAGAACAAGCTGAATGGTTGTCCAGTGGGTTCCCAACATTATTTGAACCCTTGGGGGCCTTGTGACCTGACCATTTAGCCAATTGTGTATACAAAAGTGCTTCTCAGAGGTGAAGCAACACAACCCTTGTATTCCCGATCTACTTTGATAAATGCAGTGTTAAGTACATACTTGCATGCGATGCATACAAACTTAATGAAAACGAAGTAAAATAAGATTGATGTAGTGGATGTTGATTGGTATTAAATGTTAGTAGCAAACAGATTTAGATAGCGAGGTAGTTTTCATTCTGTTTTTCAACTCAAAGAATTTTGTTCCTACTAGTACACGTTTTGCGAAAACAGGAAATAAAATATTTTCGAAGTTTTGAAAAGTGTGTCTCTAAGAAATATTGACTGCATCTTCTGGTAATTTTATTTTGCAGATGTTTCAGAAAATGTTTCTTCAAAAAAAAAAGTGCTTCCTCACTTTATTGCTTCTATCCAGAACGTAAAATATCGCAAAATATGCTTAGGAACAGCGGGTAACTGGAGAAAGCTCAGCTAATAAAAGCTATCTGCAATTCATAATTCTCTTTCTCGTTTTCGACAAGCTTGTGAACATTACTTCGGATAAAAGTCCTTCGGAAAACTTTTGCCTCGATTTGTTTCCTCGAAAGAAGAATTTGGGGATATATTTACGACGTCAGAGCTTATAGAAACACAAAAACGTTGGTGTTTTGGAAGGAAACTTCGTCAATAAACGCCAGCAAACTGTGGCAAAAAGGATTTTCGTTAGGTGTAGGGTTATTTTGTTTGTTTACTATCAGAAAGTCTCCGCCACAGGAAAAATCTAAAATCTTGTCCATTCGCCAAACTTTTATTTTTGTTCGCCCATTTAATTTGTTTTGTCGTAACGAGAAGGAAACTCGAAAAAGAGGGAAAGGTGAAAGCGAATAAGATAAAAGGAGACTTACAAATCGATTTAACCCTTTCATTGGGATGCTTGCTTGAAAGTTCCAGTTTGAAAGGATAGTAACTGAATTTGGTTTGTTTGTTAAAAGGTCATGGGTGAGGGATGCCTTCCAAAGATCGAGGCGGACGTTTCTCTGAATGTCTTCAGCACATAAGGAAGAAATCACAAAAAAGAGTAAGGCAAAGACTTCGCTTTCGTTTGCGAAGAGAGACACAGAATTTGCCTATAAACTTGCTCATTAAAAAAAAAATAATAAAAAAAACCCTCAAGCAGCTGCTTGCCACAGAGGTCTGACAGGAGCCTGTCAGTTTATATGCCATAGTAGAAGGTCTGAGAGGATGGCAGGCCCTCAGCTGAAAAACGACACAAACAGCCATGCCTTACCCGGGGCTCGAACCCAGATCCCCTAGATCAGTAGCCAAGCGCGCTAATCACTCGGCCATGGGACGGAAAATATAAATAAATACCCCCTCAAGCAGCTGCTTGCCACAGAGGTCTGACAGAAGCCTGTCAGTTTATATGCCACAGTAGAAGATCTGAGAGGATGGCAGGACCTCAGCAGAATCGACCAGCAAATTATGATTATAAATCTTTGCTGGGTAATGACTTAGTTGCGAGAGTTTAGGGGCAATAAACGATATTTTGGCTTTGTTTACCACTCTCGTCAAAGCTCATTTCATTCCTGAAAACATTTCTGGAATATTCGTTCAGTTTAGCTGGAATTTTGAACAGTAAAAGTTGTCACTCGTAGGAATTTATCTTGATAGCTAATTACAACACTGGTGATAATTGCTGTATAAAACTGTTTACTAAAACAGTTGTGCATTTAACAATTTCTTGTAATTATGCTTTACAATTTTCGAAAATTTTGTCTAAACCTTTTGAGGAAGAATGAGTTCCTGTTAAACATTCCAGTTCTGTGAAATCTTCAAATAAATTACCCTTAAGCAGCCCGTTTGTCACAGAGATCTGACACGAGTCTGACAATGCAATACGCCTCAGCGAAGATATACACCGAAGAGCCAAAACTTTATGACCAGCGCGTCTTTATGCAAATCGAAGCAACTGCAGGTAAACGACGACGCGTGTGAAGGTCATGAAACGGTGTAAATAACACCTGATACTGAGCTCTGTTAATCAGTGTTATTCTTGTTCTTCAGATGGGAAAGGCAGAGGACTTAAGTGAGCTTGACAAAGGTCAAATTGTAATGGCCAGACGATTGGGTCAGAGCATTTCCGAGATGGCAAGGCTTGTGGGGTGCTCACGGTCAGTCGTGGTTAGTACCTCAAAAAGTGGTCCGAGGAGGGAAAAACACGAACCTCCAGAAATGTGTGGGCTGATCACGGCTCATCGAGGACAACAGAAGGGATACTGTGGCGCAATTCGCGCGTAATTTGAATGCTCTTGACAGGAGTAATGTGACACAACATACAACACATCAAACCCTGCTAAAAATGGGGCTGCTTAGCTGCAGGCAACCCTGAGTGCCCATGCTAACTTCGGTTCACCCTCAAAAGCGTCTACAATGGGCACGCAAGCATCAAAACTGGACTTTGAATGATTAGAAGAAGGTCGTCTGGTCCGATGAATCTCGTTTCTTGTTGCACCATGTGGACGGCCGGGTAGTATGCGTCGTTTTTCTGGGGAAGTGTTGGCACCAGGATGCACTGTGGGGCGAAAATAAGCCTGTGGAGGAAGTGTAATGCTTTGGGCAATGTTCTGCTGGGAAATCCTGGGTCCAGTCATTCATGTGCAGGAAACTATGACTTTTACCACATATCTAAACATTATTGCAGACCACGTACATCCTTTCATGGCAACGGTATATCCATCTAGTAGTGCCTTCTTTCAGCAGGATAATGCGCCATGCCACACTGCCCGGATTGCTCGAGAATGGTTCGCAGAACATGAGGAAGACTTCCAGGTATTGCCATGACTCAAATTCCCCACACATCAATCCAACTGAGCATCTGTGGTTTGTGTTGGAACAGCATATCCGATCTGCGGCGCTCAACCACGTAACTTACAAGAGTTAAAGAATCTGCTGGTAATGTGTTGGTACCAGATACCAAAAGACACCTTTAGAAATCTTGTAGCTCCATGCCTCGCTGGGTAAGAGATGTTTTGGCGGTACGTGGAGGACCAACATCATATTAGGCAGGTAGTATCATATTAGGCTCTTCGGTGTATATGGAAAGCGAGATCTCAGCAGAAAGAGAACATGAAGAGAAGTATTCATATCTTACCAGAGTTTTTTTACGAGCAGCCAAGTGCACAAACCACTCACTCACGTGACCTTTAACTTCTCTAGTTTATCTAATGCCCTTTATTAAAAAATTGAACAGAAATCATTTCTCTCTCTTTGAATACTGAACGAATATCGGTTACATAAACCCCAAGTTTTAGAGATTTTATTCATATTTTTAAATCCCAGCTGGACCATCGTTGAGAGTTTTCTCCTCCAAACTCCCCCCCTGCCCACGGTTAGTAGGGGACACCGATCTGCTTTGAAAGGCCGCCGTTTGTCGGATGGGATATTAAGCCGTGGCGCCGTATGCGGGAGAGCCATATCCTGTGCACGTTAAAGAACAACCTGAGCGGAAAACGGGAAGCTACCGTTTGTCTCTCAAAAGCTGTTCCAGGGGGTCCCCTCCCCAACCTTCTCTGAACCTTCAGGGTCCTTGTGATCTGGCCATTTAGCCCGTTTTGTGCAAAAAAAAGTGCTGCTCAGAGATGAAATAAAACATCCATATATTTAATTTATCTGCTGTGGCAATAAGAGCGATAATTTTTCCAACTTACAGAGTTTTAAGCGTATTTTCAGTGACAAAACACTGGATATTTCATTAGTCCTTGTGTTCGGATTTGCTTATTTCTGTGACTATTATTCGTCACATCGATTGGAGAGCTCATTGTATGTTAAACAGAGTGCGTAAGTCAGTGATACATCAATAGCCAACAACATAGGAGACGAACACCAAAACCACTCAATTGTTAATGTGCACGTCAGCAGAGAGAGGAAAAGGAGGTGGAAATTCTCCTCTTCCTGGAAACTGGAAATAGCATTAAAAATACAATAAAATATCCTCCAATGAGAGGATTACGTTCCTGGCTTGATTCGGGAGGATGGAATCAGCTTTGAGCGAATAATTACGCTTATGGGGGGAAGGCTAATATATATATGTGTAAAGACGATTATGAGTGATTAACTGACTAACAGGGGATCACGCGAATTTTAACTATGATGCAGAAATGGCAGAGTTTTGAAAATTTTTACCTAATCATAATCCGGATTATTGATTTCGGGAAATATCCGAAATTTGACCTCTGACTTCTCCTTACAGGTCACATGGAGGTCACGAGAGGTCAAACCTTGATCTACGAGTGCTGAAACCATCAAAATTAGGTCTGGGGGTGTTTCAAACTGTAGATGTCAGAAAGGTTACGAAATTTCGGATCCGGAGGGTCGTTCGAAGTCAAAGGTCAAATATAGAACTTCGTGTACTGTACACGAAGGTTGCCAGATCACTAATTTCTAAAAAAATCGCTGCCAGATATTTTTTTCTGAATTCCGTAATCAACCATAGTGTTGGGATATTTTTTTGAACGACTGTAGTAGATATCGTGGCATTAAATTAAAGGTGAATGGTACTTGATAAGTTAGGGTATTTTTGCCATAGTTGTTAATGATTTTAGGGAATAAGTAGTAGCCTTTAGTGCTCAACTTTGCTGTTGGATGTAATGAGTTTTCAAACCATTTAATAGTCAGGAGAAACATATTGCTCTCTTGCGGATAAGCTCATTTTTAAAGAGGATGAAATTCGTCATTTTATGACTTTAGTGCCCTCTAACAATGGAAATTAAACCAATGAATAATTCGGAAAGCGCAAACCATAATGTTTTTTTACTCTCCATCCAAACTGAAAGGAATTTTTCATTATACACTGCTCGACATTGAAAGTGCCCGCCCAGAAGGGTTGGGTTGTGTTGTTTTACCTCTGAGCGGCACTTTTTTGCACACCATGGGCTAAATGGCCGGGTCACATGGACCCCGAAGACTCAGAGAAGGTTGGGGGAGGGGACCCACTGGAACAGCTGTTGGGAGACAGATGGTAGCCTCCCGTCAAGGCCATCCAGCGTGTTCTTTAACGTGCACAGGGTATGGCTCTCCCGCACACGGCGACACGGCTTAACGTTCCATCCGACGGACGGTGGCCTTTTCAAGTCCATCGGTGTCCCCTACTGACCGTGGGCAGGGCGGGGAATTTTGCGGAGATAAATCTCAACGCTGACCCAGCTGGGACTCGAACCTGGGAACTACAGATTACGAGCCTGACGCGCTACCGACTGAACCACCCCCGCCCAGAAGGACATGTCGTACAAACATGCAAATAGAAGCAGTTCTCCTTCTGGGTGGGGCAATTTCAATGTCGTGCAGTGTATTTTAAAACAAACCATAATATATTTTTTTTACTATCCATCAATTTTTAAGTTACATTGCTATTTTCCTCCCGAACCCAGAGCAAGAGAGTAAGTAAATCACGACTGCCAATATAAGCCCCTTGAGTAGCACATTATACCACCAAAAATTTCAAATCTTTGGCATGAATAGATCACCGACAATATTGGTTTAGAATTTTTCATTTTCCAACTTTAGAGCTCTTTACCGGTGGAAATAAAAACTTTGGAAGGTTTAAAAAATTCCAATCTTATCATTTCATTATCGCTAATGCAACTGAAATGCAGTTTTACCTTTATCTCTAAAAATAATAAAAAAAAGTTAAATATTTACAGATAGACAGACTACAAACTGAATATAACAGCTTGTTTTTTTGCGAAGCCGAACTAAAAAGTGTGTGTTTTAAAAGTTTGGGCCAAAAATTATTTCAATATTCGTTACTTTTGCATCTATGTCTTATGAGTATTATTATTAATATTCCAACTTCTGTAACTCTTTAATACAACAGAATATTGTTGACAATCAAAATAAAGAACTTCTTTGAGTTGGGTTGTTTTACCTCTGAGCGGCACTTTTTTGCACACCATGGGCTAAATGGCCAGGTCACATGGACCCCGAAGGCTCAGAGAAGGTTTGGGGAGGGGACCCACTGGAACAGCTGTTGGGAGACAGATGGTAGCCTCCCGTCAAGGCCATCCAGCGTGTTCTTTAACGTGCAGGGTATGGCTCTCCCACACACAGGGCCACGGCTTAACGTCCCATCCGACGGACGGCGGCCTTTCCAAGCCCATCGGTGTCCCCTACTGACCGTGGGCAGGGCGGGAAATTTTGCGGAGATAAATCTCAACGCTGACCCAGCTGGGACTCGAACCTGTGAACTACAGATTACGAGCCTGGCGCGCTACCGACTGAGCCACCCCCGCCCCCAAGAACTTCTTTGAGATCTTTAATTTATCTTTAATCATATTTTTTTCACAAAAAAAACTTATTCTAGAAGTTATAAAATTTTTGAAGTTAACTTCCCATTCACATAATATAATGATGTAACCAAAGATAAATTTAGAAAACATTTGACAGGGCTTAAAATAAAACATCCTCGTCATTCTAAGTGGTTGCACATTGTGAATGAATGGAATGAATGGATTCTTATGAGCAATTTAATCAATATCCACAGGGGGTGCTATTCTCCTGGTTCTGCAACTGTTTGTAACTTAACGTTTTGCCACCAGAGGATACTGCATTGCCCTACCAAATATTAGAAAATTCCCACGTTACTTCAATTGGAATCTAACTTCAAAGTTCTATAGCTTCCATTATGTGCATTTAACGGAAAAATGTGATTGAAGATAAAGAAAAATCTTAATTCAAACTATTTAAATGTCTACTATCAACGATATTCGTTCAACATTTAATGAGTTATGGTCCATATAATATTTTACAATAGTAATGCTTCAAAAGTATTTACCACAGAAATTAGTTTAACTTAACCCATTTCTTCCCAGTGTTGCGGGGCGGGGCGGGGCGAGGGTGGCTCAGTCGGTAGCGCGCCAGGCTCGTAATCTGTAGTTCCCAGGTTCGAGTCCCAGCTGGGTCAGCGTTGAGATTTATCTCCGCAAAATTCCCGCCCTGCCCACGGTCAGTAGGGGACACCGATGGGCTTGGAAAGGCCGCCGTCCGTCGGATGGGACGTTAGCCGTGGTCCCGTGTGCGGGAGAGACATACCTGTGCACGTTAAAGAACACGCTGGATGGCCTTGACGGGAGGCTACCATCTGTCTCCCAACAGCTGTTCCAGTGGGTCCCCTCGCTCAACCTTCTCTGAGCCTTCGGGGTTCATGTGATCTGGCCATTTAACCCATGGTGTGCAAAAAAGTGCCGCTCAGAGGTAAAACAACCCAACAACAACCCAACCCAGATTGCGTGTACGCAACACTTGGGAAGAAATGGGTTAAAAAAATCATTGTTTGAAGCCACTTAATAAAATAAATAGAGATTTCAGGAGTTCACGTGATGATTATTTCAGTATTAAACAATTACAAATGATTTTTATAAAACAAGATAATTTATTGTTAAATATTCGAATTTGTATAATTTTACACACTGAACAAATAATGTTGAAAATCAAGATTTAAACAGATTTGATATGATCTTTAATTTGTCGTAAATCGCATTCTTCCATTACATGCATATTTTAAAAGCTAAAGAACTTCGAAGATTGATTCCCTTTATTAGAATATGAAAATTCTCTAGTATTTTTTAGAGCAGTGTGTAACAGTATTAGCAATAATCTCTCAACCACTACTCAGGAGCAACACAATGTTATCGAGAGTTAGCTTGATAATATATTCCACATCTGTCTCTGTCACTTCAACAAGTTCGCTTCATACGGACTCATTTAGAAATTGATTTAAATAATTTATAAGTAACAGACAAACTAGACAACTTGGGAACCTTTTGGGAACTGGAAGCCTTTAACAGTTACCGGAAACAATTATGCATTTAGTTCGAAACCAGCCATCCATGTTCGAGAAGAAAAATGTTTCCCCACTGAAACCTAAAAAGAAATTTAATAAAGATATGATGGATAAGAAAAGAAGAAAAGGCTTTAAGGAATTTCAAATGGCATCATTAATCCTGACTTCGTAACCGCGCCATGAACGGACAAGTAGAACCTTGTTTTTTTTTTCATATATCTTATCTTTGGAGTTCTTGCACCGAAGATTTTTTCAGATCCTTGGACTTTACCAAATTACCTCCTTTACATTGTCGATTTCAAACTCTTTTCCCTGCTGGCAGATGCACCTGCTCACCGCATTAAAAATTTCGCTTCCCGAGCCTATGGATCCCGTGATCTCATGATTGGGAAAATAATTAAAAACAAGCCATTTTACAATAAACAGTTTTTGGACGAATATTTTATCGCCTATTTTTTTTCTATTTTTTTTTTGCTGTTACATTTCTCCTCTTGCTTGCGAAATAAAACATCTGGTAGGATAAGGAACTTACATTTAACATTCAGAATTAACGCCGTTTGAGGTTTCGTACTTGTTCACGTTTTTCTTTAAATTTTTTTTCTTTCGTTCTGACGACGTGACAAGTGTAATAAGATTATTATTTTTTTCTCTTCCTTATTTCATCTTGAGTTTTTTTAATCTCTTTTTTATACATTTAGTAAGCAACGGTAAGGTAAAAAACGAAGACTTCGACGTAATAAATTGATGAGACACTTACATGAACGAATTTTCAAAAAATAATTTCAAGGACTGACAAAGAAGAAGATGGAGAGAGAGAAAAAAGATGCGAGAAGCTATGCGGAAGAGGTTGGATGTAAGGATAATAAGAGAAAGAAGTAGTCAGAGAAGATATAGAAGCATCTTTCTATTAACGAGTGGAACAGCCAGTTAAAATAACCTTCATGTCCTTGATTCTCCTCAGAACAAAATTGGAGTCTTGTTACCATTAGCAGGAAAGGAGTGTCGCCCATAAGACAGCTGGTCACTAATGATATTTCCACCAGAAATTGCGAGAAGCGTAGGAAACAGAAACGCTGACGTAGCTGCATCTTTCTCTTTTCTCGGCGTCTCTCCCTCATTAAGTAATGTCACAAGTCTTGCAGCAAAGAGCTGGGAGGAACAATAAGTTGCTTGTAGCCTAAATGTCTTCAGCAGAAGTATGTTGGGCTGTGCCGTTTTATGCGCACTATTCAACTAAGCCTAATTAACTGGCAAGTTTTCCGTAATGATGTCCGATTCTTTTTGAGCAAAGAAACAATGGAACTCGAGTAATTACCTACGCTCTTCGAATTATGCTTCGTGGAATTTGTTTAATCCCAATGACGGATTTTACTTTTGGATTTCTTTTCATAATTATGCAAGTCGAACAAGCAATCAAAAATAAAATAAAAAATATTATTAATTGAAAGTTAGTCAATGAATATAAAAAACATTAATTATCTCTCAAGCAGCTGCTTACTACAGAGGTCTGACAGGAGTCAGTCAGTTTAGCATAGCGAAGGTCTGCGAGGAAGGCGAGACCTCAAATAAAACATCCATGCTTTATTTAGAGATAGAACCCAGGTCTCAGTAGTTCGTAGAAAAGCATGCTAAACATTAATAACTAGGCCAATGTAAAAAAAAAGTTTAGTTAGGTAGCATTATATATAAAAAGTCTTGTCAACTCTTTCTTTAACTCCTTCAGACCTGATGTTTGTTTATAGAAGAAAGAATGTGTTTTATTCATGACCAAAGGAACAAGAATATGCAGATATTATTTTTAACATCATTTCACTGGAATTCATCAAGTGCATTATAATGTAGAAACCGCCCCAGAGTTGCAAAATTATGGAATCTCAGAAAGCAGTAAAAAAGAACATGAAAGAAAAGTATTTTAATTAATAAGCATTTTGGGTGATGGATGACACTAGCAATCAAATGGATGACACCTGTGAAATGGAGCAAAACTATTCTTGTTGCGGGGCAGGCTGATGAAATGCTATTCGGTGGAGTTTCTATTATATCCACATATGGCATCAGGGTCGGATCTAGGGGAGGACGGGTGCAGGGAGATCATGTCACCCTAGATCCTTTCAGAATGCTATATTATTAAGCTTATTTGTATTTCATGCATTTCTCAAGAATTTTTTTTAAGACCAGTAAAACGGAAGAAGAAATGTTATACTACACTGCAAACCTAGTCTCTCGCCTCCTACTTTTGCATTTTTCAGGCTCGATTGTTTTTCTCCCCCTCCCTTATTTCTCTACATTAAAGACTGTTCCCTACTTTGCAAACAGAGCAAGACCCCAGGCATCTCTTCCTTTGTTCGCAAAAATTCTAAACGCAATGTAGGAGGCAGGTTTGATTAGGGCAAAAAAATGCAAAAAGTATGGTGAAACTTGATATTAAATTATTTAACATGACAGCCTGATTTTTTTCCTGTAGTTTTGAAAGAATAATTACAGCCAGTGAACAATAAGCTTAGTTTTTCCTATTGGAAATTCCTCTCCTTATGAGCTAGAACTCATTGCCTTGAATCCTGAGCTTGCCGTGAAAGTCGTTAACAGAAGGTCATGAAAAAAATTTTTTTTGGGGGGGGGGGGGCATTTACTTTTTCTGTCGGACTAGTGATTTCTCGCGACAAGCCCAACTTCTTGTTTAACGTTAAAAACTGCAAATGCTTCCAATATTATCATTCATTTTATTTTTAATTTTCTATATTCCTATGCTGCTTTATGCCTTTTTTTTTTGCAATATAGGGGAGAACGAATAACATTCAAAATAAATTACTTCAAAATATGTTTGCATTTTAATGGAAATGTTGTTTATACCGGTCTGAAAGCAACTGAAGAAATATTTTAGGGAGAAAGTTGTTAAAATAATTCATTTAGAAATGTCGAATTATGCATTAAGGAATCCGAAATACGTTTCAAATATTTATAATGTACGTTTTCAAAATGTTAAGTTTCTGGTGCACATTAAATGAAACATAAGGGGCCCCGAGCCATTCCTTGCGGGGCGGGGGGGGAGAGCAGGTTTTCCGGTACGCCATTGTTAGAAGTACAGTCGCTCAAATAAAATTCCGAGCGCTATGGTTGATTACAGAATTCAGAAAAAATATCTGGCAACGATTTTTTTATAAATTAGTGATCTGACAACCTTCGTGTAACGCGACACGAAGGTTATCAGATCACTAATTTATAAAAAAAAATCGTTGCCAGATATTTTTTCTGAATTCTGTAATCAACCATAGCGCTCGGATACTTTTTTGAGCGACTGTACATTATAATGCACACAAAGTATGAAGGGGTTAAAACAGCAAAATCAGTCGCTACTCATTGCCATTACACACCATTTGCTGCTCATAGATATTACAATTCATTCAATACTAATAGCCATTATACATGAATTCCTATTCATGGTCATTAGACATCAAACTCTCTTCATAGTTATTCCATGTAATTTCTCTTAATATTCGCTATGCATCATTTTTTATTCCTATTCATTACACATCACTTGCTACTCATCATCTTACACATTGCTGCTTATACTCATTACACATCATTTACCATTCATAGCGATTATATATCACTTGTTCCACATATATCGCTTAATGCTCATAGTTGTTCTACATCGTTTCATCCCAACATTTCGTCCCAACGTTTCCACTTTCGCACCGTCTGGTCCTAATAAAGTTGACACTGAGTGTACATCTAACAACAAGAAAACATTTCTTTACCTGGTAACATTAAAATTATTATGTACCTTACACGTCAGTTGACCCTAGATCACGAAAAGGAAACCGCCAGCTTCTAAAAACCGTAAAAACCGTAAAACGTGTAAAAACCGTAAAATTCCGTCCCATAAAAATTTCGAAGACAAAGAAACTAAAACACAGGATGGAAACAACGGAATTATACAGGAAAAAACATTCCCGTATTTCTTTATTAGCTTACAAGTTACACAGAATGTTTACTTGAAGTAAAAAACTTAAAGGAACTAATTTTGCAGTGTTCATGGCTAAATAAATTTATTATTATTTTACAAAAGTCTCGGTTTCGTATATATCACAACGTAAATTACTATAGTGAGGTATATGTAATTAATTCCATGAAATTTACGATATGCACTGCTCTTTAATAGTTAACCACATATGATCAAAATGTAAATAAAAATAATCCTTAAAGAAATAAATGTTTTTTCAAAATGTAATTTGGAAAAATCAACATGCAAATCCCATATAACACTATGGAATATGTATTCTACATGGACTGTCTATTTTTTTTTATTATGCACCATGACTCTAGCACCGTCTAAGTGATTGTCGTTATCATCCGGTCAGGTGACAGTCGCTTCCTCTTCCAACTGTGTGAGCTATCAACGACTTCTAATATATATCCAATAGATATCCTATAAAAAGGAGTACTTGCACAGATACTCAATTATTTCAAATTGAAATGCGGCATTGTCAGCCTGGAATAGCTGATTGCTTCATGATGTCTTAAAGAAAACGTTAAAATAAAATAAAAATAAATACCCCCTGAAGCAGCTGCTTGCCACAGTGGTCTGGCAGGAGCCTGTCAATTAGAAGAGCTCAAACGTAGGAGAGCGTTTGGAAGGTTGAAGAAGCAATCGTTGAGGTGGTCTTGTTCTTTGGTGTCCACCATTCTGTGGGGGCGCGTGGGTGACTCAGTCGGTAGCGTGCCAGGCTCATAACCTGTAGTTTCCAGGTGGGTTCCTCGCCATGCCCACGGTCAGTAGGGGACACCAATGGGCTTGGAAAGACCGTCGTCCGTCGGATGGGACGTTAAGCCGTGGCCCCTTATGCGGGAGAGCCATACCCTGTGGACGTTAAAGAACACGCTGGATGGTCTTGACGGGAAGCTACCACCTGTCTCCCAACAGCTGTTCCATGGGTCTCCTTCCCCAACCTTCTCTGAGCCTTCGGGGTCCTTGTGACCTGGCCATTTAGCCCATGGTGTGCAAAAAGTGCCGCTCAGAGGTAAAACAACCCAACCCACCATTCTGTTATCTGAAGGCGATGGTAACAATTCCAAACAACCCAAACAGTTATCAGACATTTATTCAAGGGTGTCTTAGGATAACAACCCCTCAAGATGATCGCTATATTGAACTACTATCCCGATGGAACAGGAGAGCAGCATCATCATATCTACTTTTTTTTTTAAAGAATATAATTTTTATTCATAAGAGTAAAGAATACAAATACATTTGCAATTTGACCCGCAAAGCTAAATAGCTTATTCTGTCACGTGACACGAAGGTTGCCAGATCACTAATTTATAAAAAAATCGTTGCCAGATATTTTTCTAAATTCTGTAATCAACCATAGTGTTCGGATACTTTTTTGAGCGACTGTACCAGCATCAGTGTCCACAAGGTACCATCCGATGACGTCTGAATGAAGCTGAATTAGACACGACGTCCCCTATGCAGGTTGTGTTATGAAACGAATATAAAAATGATGCTATGTTGATTTAAATATGACAAATAATGAGTACTAAATTTTAAATTCGTTTATATAATTTTTTTGCGGTTATATTTGGTGAGGCAATGAGTACCCCTGGAAGAATGTACATTGCTCTACCAAAATATTAAGAAAAATCCATGTTTTGTCAATGAATCTAACTTCGGAGCACTATAATTTCTAAAATATGCATTTTAGATAAATTAAAGAATCATAATCATATCTCTAAATATATTGATTTTGAGCAATATTTTATTATGCTACAATTTATTTATTCTCTATTATGATATATCTGTATTATCCCTTTACTGTACAGTTATTGCATTCTCCGATATTTTTTATCATTGTATATTTATTATATTCCTTCCGATATTTTATATCATTGTATATTTATTATAATCTTTCAGTATTTAAACGGTTATGGAAGCAATATTTCGTAAAAGTAATATGGCTTAAAAATTTACCTTAGAAATTAAAACTTAAAAGATAAAAAATTAATAAATATGTATTATTTTAAACGATTTAAAAAAAATATTCCTTTTGGAAGTTTGTGTAATGTTTATTTCAATATTAGATGATTATGAATGATTTTGTTTTGCAAAACAAAATAACTTATTTTTAAATATTCCAGACTCCATAACTCTAGAAATACTGAGCGAATATTCTTCAAAATCGAGTTTTAATGAGATTTGATTATGATCTTTCATTAGATTGCCATTGACACAGCATGAAAATTCTCTTATTACACAGGGCGTTCAAAAAGTTCTTGAGAAGTGTCTGTAGATTTGCACTCGTTACGAGGTTAACAAGCTACGACTTGTTTGAAACTTGTCTAAACTTGTCGTTTCGTGTTAAAAACTGGGCGGGGGTGGCTCAGTCGGTAGTGCGCCAGGCTCGTAATCTGTAGTTCCCAGGTTCGAGTCCCAGCTGGGTCAGCGTTGAGATTTATCTCCGCAAAATTCCCCGCCCTGCCCACGGTCAGTAGGGGACACCGATGGGCTTGAAAAGGCCGCCGTCCGTCGGATGGGACGTTAAGCCGTGGCCCCGTGTGCGGGAGAGACATAGTCTGTGCACGTTAAAGAACACGCTGGTTGGCCTTGACGGGAGGCTACCATCTGTCTCCCAACAGCTGTTCCAGTGGGTCCCCTCCCCCAACCTTCTCTGAACCTTCGGGGTCCACGTGACCTGGCCATTTAGCCCATGGTGTGCAAAAAAGTGCCGCTCAGAGGTAAAACAACCCAACAACGTGTTAAAAACAAAGGCCTTATCATCATATTTATCTTCGTTGGCTGCGCGTAAAATGCGGTCTGCGAAATCTGTCTTGTTGTATGGAGGTTACTAATGAAATGGAAAATTTTACATTTTCACAAGGATGCAGCTTGAGAACGACGCGAAAACAATTCGTGCCGATTTATCACGAGTATATGGGTATCATGCCTGTTCATAAGGCACTATTACGGGATGGATGTACAATTTCAGAGAAGGATGGCAGAGCTTCAAAGACCTACCTCGTGCAAGAAGACCGAAGGAGGCCGTGAACGAGAGAACCATTTCTTCTGTTCGAGAACTCGTTAAGGTAAACCCACACATCACGTTCAGGTAATGCGTTTAGATGTCATTGTATCGATTGGAAGTGTGAAAACAACTATTCATCAACATTTAAAGTTCCAGAAGATCTGCGCCAAATGGTGTGCCAGATGTGCGGAAGATCTGTGCTAAAATTGACAAAACCCCCCAAAAAAGACTAGAGTCAACTAGCTGGTAATATTTCAATTTATCCTAGTGGCCCCAAACGGTTAACAGGCATTGTCACAGATGATGAGACATGATTTTATTACTATACAATTCCCAGAAAGATCGACAACTATGTTTGGGTTGCAGAAGATGAACCGCGTCCTCAAATCCTCCTACAAGGTTTTCGCTCAAGGAAGAGGATGTTCACATTTTTTTTAAATTCCAATGGTGGAATTCCCCGAATTCCAATGGAATTCGGGGACTCCTTATCTGAGAAAAAATTACTGTAAATGGCCAATACTTAACCAACATTGTTTGACCAAAATGGTCTAACAACTGGCATGTCAAATGTTCTTCTTCTTCCTGACATGCCACCGCAAAATCCCGGCAAGTTACTGCCTATCTGGGAAAAATCGAAACAGCTTCCCCATCCTGCACATTCACTTGATCTTGCATCATGCGATTTTTGGTTGTTTTCAAAAGTTATAAAGGACCTTGCTGGGAAGCCTTTCTCAAGGGTGGAAGATATTTTATATCATTCCCCAACAGGAGTACCACCAAACATTTCAGAATTGGCGTAGATGTCTGTAACTTTGCATAGATGCTGGAGAGGAGTACGTTGAAGGACAATAAAAGTTTCATTGAGGTAAGTACAATGGGTTTTGTTCTGCAGATGCATTTCAAGAACTTTCTGACCTCCCTTCGTATTTTGATAGGCATTGTAATTGGTTTATCGGACGAACTTATTAATTTTGGGATTTACTATTACCTAGTTTTCTGGAAAAGGAGTACTATGATTTCTCGATAAAAATCATCTAGTTAATTTTGAATTTCTTGGGGAGACTCAATTTAATAGTCTTCCTTGACGCTGTGAAACCGATCAGCTACAATACCCATAAGAATTTCTCCCCAAAAAGCTGAAAATCACTAATCTAGTCTCTTATTGCTCTCCTCTCGTTTCTTGCCTCTCGACTTAACAACCCAAATTCGACAGAGGAAAAGAAAACGCAAACACTTCTCTTTAAGCATCACCTGCAAGAGTCATCAAATATTCCCGAGGGAAAAAAAAAGTGAAACGATCGTGCGTGAAAGGGGATGTGAGTGGCAGATGAACGAGAGATCATAGACGCCGAGCGAAAAAAAAAAAGCAGATCCAAGCTTGGACGTCTTAACCACCTCCTCCACGTCAGCCATCGAGACATCACTGCAGCATTAAGCCTTTCCTGTGCAGTGTCGTCGAAAACAAGATAAACGACACTTTTCAAAAATTCGTCTACGACAGTTTGTAGTGGTGGGAGGGTGGAGCGGGTTATGGGGGGGGGGTAGTTCAAAGACGAGGAAGAGTGGGGGGGGGATGTTGATGAATGTGTGACGTCACGTGATAGCGGCGAACGTGCTCGTGCTCCGTTCGGCTGCCCCCTAATGGCCCCATTTGTCTCGTTGCAGGTCCCAGCGCAACCATCTTCATCCTGTCAAGTCTGCTTGATGGCGCGTCGCACTATATGTGCTAGATGGGTCTGCTCCTTACGTGGCCGGGACGTGAGACTGCTAGCACATCAAGATAAGAGTTGTTTGAGAGAAAATCTAGACTCCAGCGTCATTGCTTATCTTACTGTGGGGTCTCTCTCCGTGTTCTGATGATGCTTAGTTAGTTTGTGTTTTGGAAGATCGCATCTTTTTTCTTCTGGTCTGTTCTTGTGGTCTTGTAGTTGTTAATTAATTGGACACTCGTGTTGGTTTTGATCTTTTTGTATATTCCTGACCAGAGCACGGAATGATTATTTTCACCTTTCTCGTCTAGAATAGAGTTGACGCTCCACTACATTCTAATGAATTCATGATTTTTTTTTCTCCTGATTTTTATCTTCTTCTTAGAAATAGCTTTTTATCTTAATTTTCGTTTCTCTCAGGTATAATCATAATTATCATCTTTATGGTTCTCATCATCATCAGCGTACACTTCTTCATATATCTTCTGCTGGTAAATTTATGATTATCATCGTTTTTCCAGTACATCCAGTCCCCAACTAACTTGATAGATGAGTTCCTCAAAAAATTACTCGTGTAAAATGAAATCGGGTTAGCTGGACATTAATTTCTCATAAAAAATAATATATATAAAGGGGGAGATGCATTCTAGAATAAAAATCTGATTGACAATTTTTTAATTTCATTCCTTGATATTACTAGTAAGGGTCATAGAGTCAAAAATTATTTTAAATCTTTTTTAAATTTAATGCTTTTTTTAAGTTTTTAAAACATCTTTGAAACGGAGGGGAAATTTTATACTGAAATTGAAAATTCAATCTCTTACCCCCCCCCCCCCCCCAACCCCATCCCTAACATTTTCCGTCTAGATGGCGTTTCTTGCCCCTCCCCTCCCCTCGATTTTGTTCTAGATCCGGGCCCTGCGCACAACTCGTTTTACAGAAAATAAGCAATGATAAAAAAAATAGTTAAGTGCAGTTTTAATACATGGTTATAGATGATTATTGTGTAACGGATATTGAAAACGAGAAATTGATTGTTGTAAAAATTATTTTCGAATAATGAAGGTAACTAACTCTAGCCTTACAAGCAGGTCTATTATACACGTGACAAGACATCATGTAATCTTTAAACAATCAAGGGTAATTTATATATAGACTTATATTGTCATTGGTGATGTTCTTTATTGTTTCCAAATACACGATATTGAAAAAAGTGTCCAGATATTTTCATGTTAAGTGAATGAATAGCCATATTCAAATCTATCTAACTTTGAAAATAAGCTTTTTACGGAAATAGTCACTAGACATAAATTGAAGATCTCGGTCAGAGCTCTCTAAATCTCTAATTTCTATAATATTAATCTAATATTTAAAGAGTCAGGGATGCTTAAACATTTAAGCGAAACTTTTGTTAGTTTTGAAAATTTACTTCAAAAAGTTGAATCACAGCTGCTATAACAAGTTGTTCGCAACATAAATGCGATATTTGAATTTTGTGTAAGGATTTTTGAAGTTTTCATCAATTTGGGGGGAAATGTTTTGGAAGTGTGGTGTGTGATAACATCTGTTGTTAAATATTATAGCTTCCATAACTGTTTAAATATTAGATTAATATTATAGAAAATAGAGATTTACAGAGCTCTGACCGAGATCTTTTCCGTTAAAAGCTTATTTTCAAAGTTAGATAGATTTGAATGTGGCTATTCGTTCACTTAACATGAAAGTGTCCGGACACGTTTTGCAATCTAGTACAGGCCCAACATACGGCCCGCGTAATGAATTTATGTGGCCCGCGAACAATTTTTCGATATTAACATTTAACTTCTAGTAATTAATCGAATGAATTCTCGATACTTCTATACTTTTTAAAAAAGATTCCGTTATAAAGAATTAAAACTTTTATACTCATCTGCACTCGATGTTCAAGCGACGTTGCCAGCAGGCGAGTAAAATATTTTTGCATAGTGCAAAAATATTTTAAAAATCGATCATGTTACAAATGTAGTTGTGAAATTAGTGAATTTCCTACGATCAAAAGGATTATATCACAGGCAATTTATTGATCTCCTTGAAGAACTAAATACCAGTCATTTAGATGTACTATATCACAATAAAATCCGTTGGTTAAGTTTGGGAAAAGTTTTAAGACATGCGTGGGACCTTCAAGAGGAAATAAAAATATTTTTAATGCTTAAAGAAAATGAGGATTTTCCTGAATTATTAGATCCAAATTGAATTTGTGATTTAGCATTTTCTTTGGATATTCTCACACATTTGAACGAATTTAACACATGTATACAAGGAAAAAATTTATTTGCTCATGATTTAATACAGAAATGAAGAGCTTTTAAAATGAAGCTTAGCCTTTTTTCTACAATTCTGGCTGAATGTAAATTTGATCATTTTCCAACGTTACAGACCATATCTTTAAATATTTTAAAAGAAAAGGTTAAAACGTTTAATAAAAACATCCTTGCACTAATGACAGATTTCGAGCAGAGATTCGATTGCTTCAAAAAAATTGATAAAATTTTATCTATTATCCGAAATCCATTTTCTGTACAAGTTGATGACGTTCCTGTTGATATACAATTAGAAATAATTAATTTACAATGTGATGAATTATTACATGAGAAATATCGAGAAGAGCAAGAAAATTTGTGTAATTTTTATATATACCCCCTCAAGCAGCTGCTTGCCACAGAGGTCTGACAGGAGCCTGTCAGTTTATATGCCACAGTAGAAGATCTGAGAGGATGGCAGGACCTCGGCAGAAAAACGACACATAAATCCATTCCTTACCCGGGGCTCGAACCCAGATCCCTTAGGTCAGTAGCCAAGCGCGCTAACCACTCAGCAATTGAATAATGAAAAATATGGAAATTTAAAAAAACTTGCCAAGACGTATTTAGTAATCTTTAGCTCAACTTATATTTGTGAACAAACCTTTTCTTTAATGAATCTAAATAAAAGTACAACAAGATCAAGATTGAATGATTTACATTTGGAGGCTGTGTTAAGAATAGCTACTACAAGTATAGAACCAGATATTAAAAAAATAATAAGCGATGCAAACCGCCTCAACACGTCGCATTAGTTATTATGTTAATTTGTTGTATTGATTTACTTACAATTATTCATAAACAAATTTCATAATAAAATTTTGTTTACTTAAAGAAATAAGTGTTTTGCTTAACATTTTTCAATTTTAATATTTCGTCCGGCCCGTGAAAATATTTTTTTTTCCAATCCGGCCCGGGGGCAAAAACAGTTGGCCATGCCTGATCTAGTGCCTACCTGTGCACTTGACGGGAGGCTACCATCTCTCCTAACAGCTGTCCAGAGGATCCCCACCCCTAACCTTTTCCGAGATCTCGGGGTACATGTGACCTGGTTATTTAGCCCATTGTGTGCAAAAAGTACCGCTCGAAGGTAAAATAACCCAAGATCTTAGATCTGGTTTAATAGAAGGAGATTAAGAGGTCAGCTTTAAAGAGACAGACTCCTCCTGTCATGGCCATCCTTGTTTTTCAAGATGCAGAGAAATATGTTCTCCTGCACACGAACCATGATTTAACATTCCTCAAAGGTTTCGTCCGACGAACTAGGAAAAGGAAAATTAGGAAAGAAAGGTCTAGGGATGTAACTGGATCGAGCCGGAACGAACTAAAACGCAGCTTCGGTACATAATTTTCCCTTCCAGTTCAATGGTGTTTAAAAATAATTTCTTGAAAGATGAACATGTGATTGTTATTATATCGCCTGTAAATGATAATTAAGCATAACTAGAAGAAGGGCCGTGCACTCGTTTTTTGTGATGATGTACAGAACGGTCACACATAGCACCTATATAGTCTGATTCCGCCGACTTGTTGTTGAGATTGTTTGTGATATTCTCTCACCTGAAAGGGAACGGAACTGAGGCCGACGAATCTTGATGCTGACCACCTTAACTAATACGATTGACTATTGATTATGATTTTGGATTTGGGACTTGATGCAATGGTGAATTCTGTTGAAGAATATTAGCTAGCAGATGATCTTGCACAGAAGCCATCGTAAGTTTAGCTGAGTTGTTTTACCTATGGGCGACACTTTTTGCACACAGTGGGCTAAATGGCTAGCCCACGAGGACCCATGGTCGAACCTGGGGGAGGGAATCAAGGGTCCATGACCCCCATTTTGAGAATGCTAGTAACAATAATGAAGGCAAAAAATTATTGATCTTATGAATTTTTAACGCATTTTTCAAGAAATTTTTAAAGATCTCTAAAACGGTCACGAGGCCCTATCAAGATTCTTCGGCTGGATTGAGTTTCTTGTCACCTCCCCAACCCCAATCCTCGTTTAATGTTTTTCTAGATCGGCGCCTTCGAGGACTCAAGGTTAAGAGTAGATTAGAAAAGGGGATCTCTGCACAGCTGTTAGGAGGCTGATAGGAACCTCCCTTCTAGGCCATCAAAGGTTCCTGAATACTTAAAGCTCGTTGTTGTAACACAGAACGTAATGTATTACAAATGGTGGGCTATTAACACTAGAAAGAGCAAGATGAATTCTGATTGCCTGATTTTTTTAATCAGAACACGAGAGGAAAGTATTCATTGCAGAAATAAGTATAGAAATTTGCGTTATGTGAGACCATGCCTGAAACATCTTCCATGCGTATCGTGATGTAACGCTCTCATTCCATGTGCTAGGACAGGGGTTGATTCAGTCGGTAGCGCAGGAATCGTAATCTGTGTCCTCGTTGAGAAATTTCCCCGCTAATCCCTTCATCCTCTCCTCGGTGAGAAAAGGGACACCGATAGACTTGAAAAGCTGCCGTCTGTCTGCTGGATGTTAAGTCGTGGCGCCGTGTGCTAGAGAGAGTTATACTCTGTACGTGTTAAAGAACACACACAACACTTCCCTTGACACGAAGCTTCTATCCGTTTCCTAACAGCTATCCAGTGGATCCCCTTCCCAATCTTCTATGAGACCTTGGGGGTCCTTGTGACCTGACCATATAGCCCATTAGATAGACAGATAGATAGATTTTACTATCAGGTTTCTCTGATCTCTTAGAATCAGCTAATCACAATTTATCTTGCTCTTTCTAGTGCCAACAGCCCACCATCTGATTTAGCCCCCTCCCCTAAAAAAGGGGAAATATGAAAACCATTGTTCCCTTATATCTTCTGACGGCGAGTGCGGGAAGTACCAAGCTATGCGTTAAATGAAACCTTCTGTGCGGGGAGTATCACAGGCTATTAAATATTAACCCATGTTTTATTCCCCCTAAAATTCCAGGAAATTTGAAAATCGTTTTACTGTATGTTCCGAACGTAAGGGGTTACAGTTGCGAGTTAGGTATCAAATGAAAGCTCATATAATGTTCGTCGTAACCTATTTCGAATTTTGTTTCCACTATTCTCTCCCCTTGATAAAAGGGCGGGGATTTTCGCGGGGTTAGACTTTAGTCATATCTCGAATCAGAACTTGTGATGTCTCCAATGTCAAGGGCTACCTCTAACACGACTCCAAAAGGGAGGAAAAATGTGGAAATCCCTGTGTTCGTTAAAGAACTCATTGCAATGTACCGTATATGGCTTATGTGTCAGGTCAAAAATGAAAGTTTTTGAAGGTAGATGAGAAAAAAATAAATTAAAAAATGTTTAAAAATACATATCGTCCTATATGGGCCCTAAAAAGTGGGAAATAAACCTAAACCATATCGATGGTGCAATCAATCACTGAGTTCGTATTCGCTTAAAGGAAGATAGGGCGCTGATTTTCTTTCATAAAAAGATTGCCGGCGCCCTATCTTCCTTTGAAATGAATACGAACTCGGTGACTGATTGCACCATCGATATGGTTCAGGAAGATAGGTATTTCTTAATATTTTTAATTATAGATTCTTCTTTATATAACGTTTCACTTTTAAAAATCACATTTCAGTTTTCTAATTTTACATGCATTTTTACAGAAGTCTGAGAAAAAATGTTGGCGTCCACGAGAGCACAAAAACTTGCGTGTGTAAGGTGTGTGTGTTTCCGTGGAGAAAAAGTGACGCTCACAGGTAAAACAACCCGGTCACCATGTGTTACGTATTTTATGATCGACTCCATCAATCCCTACCGTAGTATGATGATGTACTTGCTTTTGCCCTATTACTTTACTTGTCGATCCAAAATCATCAGAGGATCATAGAGGATCATATATAAAATCATCAGAGGATCATATATAAAAAGCAAACTTTTTATTAATGCAATAGATATACTTAAAAAAATATATATATAAAGGTTGGGTTGTTTACCTCTGAGCGGCACTTTTTTTCACAAATGACTAGGTCACAGAGACCCCGAGGGTCAGGGAAGGCTAGGGGACCCACTGGAAGGATACAGATGATAGTCTCCAGTCAAGGCCATCAAGCACGTTCTTTAACGAACACAGGGTATGGCTCTCCCGCATCGGGAGCCACGGTTTAACGTCGCATACGATGGATGGCGGTCTTTCCTAGCCCATCGGTATCCCCTACTGACAGAAGGCAGGGTGTATTGTGGAGATAAATCTCAAGACTGGCCCAGCTGGAACTCGAACTGGAAACTGCAGATTACGAGCCTGGGGCTCTACCGACTGAGCCACCCCTCCTCTAATTAGAAAGGTAAAAACAATACAAAGGAAACATTACACACAATAAAAACTTGTTTTTCCTTTATTTGCCCAAAATGGGGAATTACATAATAAAATAATTGATCTCGGGAGTTAATCATCTGATGAAGAAAAACATCCCAATACGTCCCGAGCATAAGGAAGAAAATCCTAAAGCTTTCAGAAGCTGTCGTCGGCGTACAAGAGCACAGTCCACTTTGATCTTTCATGAAAGTAAAGTGTCGACGTTCATCCGATCCTCCAGTTTATCATTTCTGGTCCCTCCACTGGAGTGAAAAGAAAAGATGATGACGTATTGGACAGCAATGGCGCAGAGACATCTCGGAAGAGATGACGCATTTCTCTCCGTGTGCGGAGTAGTGCGTTACATGACAGGCTACACTAGTTCACGAGGGAGTCTTCCGCACTGTCTGCTCTTGTGTATCTTTTTCTTCGCTTTTCGGTTCATGCTGGCGCGAAATAAAGATGGAGTTGCTGCTTGGAAGCTGGAATCCTATCTTCATTCTTTGATGGTCGTCATAGATTTGCGGAAGGTACGAAACTGCTACTGGAAGAGAGGAGAGGTTACGGATGTTCACAATGCACACGGCTATAAACTAGGCGTTGTTAGTCGTAGAGTTATTTTTTAGTACGGATTGCATCAAAGTTATCAGTTCCCTCCATTGGTGCAAATTTCACTTATGTGTTAAAGATCTGAAATATTCAAGAAACAGGTTAGGTCTCGAACGCCATAGGATTTGGGTTGTTTTACCTCTGAGCGGCACTTTTTTGAACACCATGGGCTAAATGGCCAGGTCACATGGACCCCGAAGGCTCAGAGAAGGTTGGGGGAGGGGACCCACTGGAACAGCTGTTGGGAGACAGATGGTAGCCTCCCGTCAAGGCCATCCAGTGTGTTCTTTAACGTGCACAGGGTATGGCTCTCCCGCACACGGGACCACGGCTTAACGTCCCATCCGACGGACGGCGGCCTTTCCAAGCCCATCGGTGTCCCCTACTGACCGTGGGCAGGGCGGGGAAATTTGCGGAGATAAATCTCAACGCTGACCCAGCTGGGACTCGAACCTGGGAACTACAGATTACGAGCCTGGCGCGCTACCGACTGAGCCACCCCCGCCCCACGCCATAGGAGAACAGTAGTAAAAAATCATTCAAAATATTCATTTTCGCAGAAACCTTTTTGGGAGTGGAAGCTATGTAGGATGATGAACAATGGAGGGCTAAAACCTCTGATAGTGCTCTGCGATTCTCGCCTTTGATTATTCTCTTAGTTGTTAAAGATAATTTTAAAAATTAAAAATAAATAAAAAATTGATTGAATTGGATCGAATTAGAACGCCGTTCTGTTATTTATTTATTTTATCAGAAACGTTTGTGTCAAATGCTGTAAACCTAATTTTTTATTCGCATTTTTTACTAATCTTTCCCAAAAAACAGTCTTCTAAAATATGCATAATATGCATAACTTTTATTGTTTTTTCTCCATCTATTATTAGAAATTTTTAAGGAATCAAGGCTTTTGTGGAATGGTCCACTTCCTGCACATTTTCCAATACGTTCTTTTCGTGTAAAGGAGGGTTTCAGAACAATCCTCTTTCCCTTATTTTTTTTGGGTTTAGAATTCACTTTTTGTGATAAACAGATATGTTGTCCTGGCAAAAAAACGATGCTGATTAACCGAACACGGTAAATTGTAATTAAATCACTCTGTAGAAAGGTTAAAATTGGTGCGTAGAAATATCCGGCGTGGTGTTCAAGGTCAAATAGATGTCGGGTGACGATCAAGAGATCAAGAGGCAGCGATATGATTTTTCATATTATATATATAAATGAAAAAAATAACAAATATTCCCTTAAACAGCTGCCTACCACAAGGTCTAGCAGGATATTTTAGTTAAACCTGGTCAGAAGTTTGGCGAAACGTCGGTACATTCATAATATCTCCCATCGATAACGTACTACTCTCTTCGTAGGGGCGGGGGTGGCTCAGTCGGTAACGCGCCAGGCTCGTAATCTGCAGTTCCCAGGTTCGAGTCCCAGCTAGGTCAGCATTGTGATTTATCTCTGCAAATTACCCGCCTGCTCATGGTCAGTAGGGGACACCGATGGGCTTGGAAAAGCCACAGTCCGTCGGGTGGGACGTTAAGCCGTGTGCGGGAAAGCCATACCCTGTGCACGTTAAAGAACACGCTGGATGGCCTTGACGGGAGGTACCACCTGTCTCCCAACATCTGTTCCAGTGGGTTCCCTCCTCCAACCTTCTCTGGGCCTTCGAGGTCCTTGTGACCTGATCATTTAGCCTATGGTGTGCAAAAAAGTGTCTCTCAGAGGTAAAACAACCCAACTCTCTTCATAAAGTAGCCCCCCAGAAATTTCGGAAACTTTCACGGAGATTACTTCCAACGCACGATAGGTAGCTATACGATCTCTTAACCCAACACAATTAGACTTAAGTGGGACCAGCACATCAAATTTGGGACCGATTGGTCAAGTATCCGCGGAATCACAAAGAACCGAAAATTTTCTTCACCGATGACGTCACCCATTCTTTCGGCCCGGAATTACGGCTATTACATAATATGATGATTCTGATTCTCTTCACTAAATTCTTCATTGCTTCAATGAGCAGAATATCGTTTGATGCAAAAAATGCAACTTTCAGGAAAAAAAATTTAAGAAGGTAATTTAAGTGAGTTTGGTGATGCACCTGAAATCACTTTCAGCAAAGCAATTTTAGTTGTGAAAATGGAAAACGACTGCAAGTATCATTACTAATACTGGATCAATAGTTACAGGAGTTATAGCTGATCTGACTTTCAGCCCAATCTTTTGAAAGAGCCGTTATTTTATTATTTATTCAGTTCTTGAAAAGAATCAGTGCGCGAATGACTCTTTCATTTCGTTGAAAGCTGCAATGTGAAAGCTGAACGAATCTCACGATAGCTAGAGAGAAAACAAAATGGGAAAGGAATTTTATCCTGAAAAGCAAATGGTAAGTTTTGATTCGAAAATGATGTCTCACTTCAGGGTGAAGAGATCCGCCCGAGGCACGAAGTATTTCATTCCTGCTGTTTTACCTAATGCTTAGTTTAGGGTAAAACGGAAATCGAAAAAAATGGGACTAGAAAAATAAATGAAATATTTTGGAAACTCTAACTCTGAATTAGATCTGATGTCAGCTTTGTTTTCAGAAAAAGCGTTTTCTATTGTTATTGGACAAATTTACAGACGTTTGTGAAGCGAGATGAAATGAAGTTGAGTTGGGTTGTTTTACCTCTGAGCGGCACTTTTTTGCACACCATGGGCTAAATGGCCAGGTCACATGGACCCCGAAGGCACAGAGAAGGTTGGGGGAGGGGACCCACTGGAACAGCTGTTGGGAGACAGATGGTAGCCTCCCGTCAAGGCCATCCAGCGTGTTCTTTAACGTGCACAGGGTATGGCTCTCCCGCACACGGGGCCACGGCTTAACGTCCCATCCGACGGACGGCGGCCTTTCCAAGCCCATCGGTGTCCCCTACTGACCGTGGGCAGGGCGGGGAATTTTGCGGAGATAAATCTCAACGCTGACCCAGCTGGGACTCGAACCTGGGAACTACAGATTACGAGCCTGGCGCGCTACCGACTGAGCCACCCCGCCCCCAACTGAAGTTGAAAATAAACGATAGAGAATTTATTCTTCACTAGTGAAAACTCTTTTTCTGTGAAGGGTGTTGGCTCAATCGGCAGGACGCCAGACTCATGTTCTGTACTTCCCAGGTTCGAGTACCACCTGACAAGCATTGAGATTTATCTCCACAAAACTGCACGATCGAACTCTGCCTGAAAACTGCTAAATCGAACCCTATCTCGGTCAGGTGGGACACCGATGGGCTTGGAAAAAGTTAAACCGTGGCCCCATGTGCGAAGGAGCTATACCATTTGCACGATAAAAAAACGCTGAATGGCCTTGATGGGAGGATTTCATCTGCCTCCTAACAACTGTTAAATGGGTTTCCTTCCCCTAACCTTCTCTGAGCCTTTGGGGTCTTTGTGACCTTATTAACTAATGCATTGTGTGCAAAATAATGCATTGTGTGTAAAACATCCCATGGGAAAAGCTTACAGAATTTTATCTGTGTTTCTCTACTACTCTGAACAAAACATTGATTTGAAACGCAATCATATCATAAATGAATTGTAATATATGCCATGTGTAATAATTCCTTACCCTTAACACGTTAAACAACACGGAATGGCCTTGACGGAAGGTTGCCATCTGTCTCCTAACAGCTGTCCAGTGGGTCTCCTCGCCCCAACCTTTTCTGAGACCTCAGACTCCTTGTGACTCGTCATTTAACCCATTGTGTGGAAAAAAAGCACCGCTCAGAGGTAAAACAACCCAAACAAACTGTGCCAATATTAGGATCTATCTCCGCTAAGCCCACACCCTGTCCTCGATGAGGAAATGGACATTGATGGGATGGACACCACCGTCCATCGCATAAGATGTTAAGCTGTGGTGCCGTGTGCAGAAGAGAGCCATTGTGATGTTAACTCTTCGTTTGTCGGTCCCTCGGTTCGATCGCTATACGCGACGGGTGAAAGAGTCTTTCGGATAGAATCAAACGGTTTATTCGCAGTTGCAGAGACTCGATACTGAGGCTCCTCCCCAATAAATTAGTCCAACTTCAGGCTTTACTTAAAAATAACAAAGATTTATTTAACCTTCCAACGTACTTGCTGGACGAGGACATATGCTCAATTACATGGATTACAACAACACCAGCTTACTATGCCTGTTCAGCTGTATTTACAGAGCCAATGCCGCTATTTCCAGTCGGCATTCCCCAGCTTTCCAATTTCTCGTCCGTCTCCTTCCGAAACTAGCCCGGCTCTCCCTTCATCGTTGCCAAACCCTTTCTTCCTTTCTTTTCTCGGCCTCACCATCTGGGCGTCCGTTAGCCCTCAGGGACCCGGGTCACTTGCCAGCGGACGCTAGCCGTTCCCTGTACACTGCTACTGCAATTAACTTTCCAGATGTCGGGAGAGAGAGCCTCCCCGTAGCATATGACTATTTTGGCGAAATCCAAAATAAATATACACAGCCTGAACAAAAAAAAATCTAAAAAGGCCTCTAGCCTGACACCTCCCTGCCAGAAGTCAGTAGTTAGTCCTGTTAACTGCTGACTAAAAAGTCAAGTTGAATGCCGAAAATCAGAGTTCATTTTCGCATTAATCCTAGAGTTCAATGCCACAAAACGCAGAGTTCTAAGTTGCTTCATGAATTATATAAATTCTCTGCGAATTGGCACATCTTTTACACATCTATGTACACTACACTTACATATAAAATAACTTCTAGGTATACTTCCGGTGACTGAGTCTAAGTATTGTCTTTTTGCTTCAAACAAAAAAAACCTGGTGACTGAAGTAGCTGTCCGAGAGTAAACAGTTTATAAATTAATTATCTAACTAACAACTGTCTTTGACTAAGGAATGCCATACCGGCGGTGTTCATCGTTCACAGGTGACATCCCATGTGAAAGGCTATGCACACCTTTCATAACTACCTAGATATCACCTTCCCGTACGTACCCTCAGACTCTACAGGCTGAAAGTCGTCGACATTGGCGTCGGCCTGACCCATTGTTACCTCCAATTGCCATGTTCGCTCCCTCCCCTGCATAATTTTGATCATCGTAGACATCGAGTCTGACAGATCGCTGCACATGTTTGGGCTGGGAGATAGGATGGCGCTGATTGGACGGTCTCCATGGAGCATATATTTCCCTGTTACTAACTGGAATTTCTCTACCTCTTTCATAGTAGCTTCCTCTATTGGCCCACGGCTCGTGGATTTTCCTCCTGAGGTTACCAGTTACAGGCCTTCTCTCCTTCTTTCTAATTAACTTACCATATGCTTCCACACTCAGAAGTACCTCCTTCCGCAGCTTTGCTACTACTGCGCATAGCACTTTAATTTCTCCGCCACTCACAGTGCTATTGTCTGTACCATCAATCAAACTTAAAGGCAGCTCTTTTACCTCTGCCCTTATGGCATCACCAAACGGTCCATGCAACAACAGATGGTCTTTTACCGGGTGTTTTTCTTCGTTTAGCATCCCCTTTCTGATTACTGTCAGTTCTGCCCCCGAATCCACGACTGCTCTAGCTGTCTTGTCGCCACATCTGACTCGAACCTCTTCATAATCTACTGGGATACGTATCTCTCCCTGTCCCATTACTCGACTGCTTGGACTTGGCTTTGAATGTGTCGTAATCCTTCCTATTGTTGCCTCACAAACATCTTTAGAATTCTGATCCAAGGTGCTAACTTGGTACACCTGAGTTCGGTTCTCACGGTCCCCAGTTCTCAGTGGGCAATCTTTCATCAAATGTTCGTCAGATCTGCATTTATGGCACCTCCTTACTTTTGGGACATTTCTACATTCAGCTAAATTTACTGCCGATTGATACCTTCTGCTCGCATAATTTCTCTCTGAGTCTATCCTCTGCTGGGGGGAAACAACACGTTCTGCATAATGTCTATGCCTTACCTCTTTAAAAGTTAGGACCTCTTCCGTTCCGTTTACACTGGCTAGATGGATTTCTGCCCACGTGGCTATTTCGTCTGCTTTTGCCCATGACTCTGCCTCTTTCTGTACTACGTAAGCATGGGTGTCTTGAGGAAGGCTATCACGTAATTTATCCGACACTATCAGGTCCATAAGCTCCTCAAAATTTGTCACCTTCCTACTGCGGACGTAGTAATCCCAGCTATTTCTGAGCCTCGAGGCTAATTGATTGTATGACTCATTCGGTTCTTTCGTGATAGTTTCAAACTTTCTCTTGTACGCAGAGGGAGTGAGCTTAAACTCTTTTAATACGGCCTCTTTAACTTTCTTATAATGAACAAAATCCTCTGCACTTAATTTTCGAAAAACGTGATTTGCATAATTACCATCTAAAAAAGAAACGATGACTTTGCCTTGAAACACCTCTGGTACTTCGTATATCTTAAATCCCCTTTCCGCTGTCTCAAAGAGATTTATCACCTCTTCAGGGTTTTTAGGGCTTCCAGCTAACATATTTCCCAATAATTTTATATAATTAGCCAGCCGCGCATCTGCTGGATTACTAGATACTGCCACCGTTCGCCCATCACCCCTCTCCTCGTTTGCATTCCTCATTTGCAGTTCCAGCATTCTATACTCATGCTCTCTCTCCTTTTCTCTTTCTCTTTCTGCCGCCTCTCTCTCCTTTTCTCTTTCCCTTTCTGCTGCCTCTCTCTCCTTTTCTCTTTCCCTTTCTGCTGCCTCTCTCTCCTTTTCTCTTTCTGCTGCCTCTCTCTCCTTTTCCCTTTCTGCTGCCTCTCTCTCTTCCCTTCTCAGTTGCATCTCTAACCTCATCCTCTCTAATTCAAAATCATATCCAATCCTTTCTTTAGCTCTCTGCTTTCTGGTCCCGCTCTGCAGCATATCCGTATCGTTGTCATTGTCATAATCCCTCAACCCTCTCATGTCTATCGCAGCATCAGACTCTCTGTCTATTGTCACCTCCTCGCCTCCCAGATCATTCCCTGAATAACCATCCTGCGCGCTATCCCTCTCTGTGACTATGAAGCCTCGCCGTAACTCATCCCTTTCCCTATCGCGACCGCTCCTAAGCTCCATTTTAGCTCGTACAGGCCTCTGCCGTATCTAACTACTTGCCCCTAGAGTAAGAGGATACTTACCTCCGATGCGATGACAGGAACGAACCGCCTCGTCAGTCTGCCACCTGAAGCACACAGCCGGACACTCTTGGCAGTATCAGCCTTGCGTCGGTCAGCTCCCAGTGGATGTTGAACTTTTCCGTCCCCTTCACAGCTTTTTCCACAGTTCGAACGTGATGCACGATTCTTCAGGTATCTTCACAGCTATTCTATCGCCTGAAGCACACCGCAGGACACTCTTGGTAGTATCAGCCTTGCTCTGGTCAGCTCACAATGGATGTCGGAACTCTTCCGTCACTTTCGTCGCTACTTTCACCGCTGTTGCATACTGTCGGACTGCGCCACTTTGTGATGTTAACTCTTCGTTTGTCGGTCCCTCGGTTCGATCGCTATACGCGACGGGTGAAAGAGTCTTTCGGATAGAATCAAACGGTTTATTCGCAGTTGCAGAGACTCGATACTGAGGCTCCTCCCCAATAAATTAGTCCAACTTCAGGCTTTACTTAAAAATAACAAAGATTTATTTAACCTTCCAACGTACTTGCTGGACGAGGACATATGCTCAATTACATGGATTACAACAACACCAGCTTACTATGCCTGTTCAGCTGTATTTACAGAGCCAATGCCGCTATTTCCAGTCGGCATTCCCCAGCTTTCCAATTTCTCGTCCGTCTCCTTCCGAAACTAGCCCGGCTCTCCCTTCATCGTTGCCAAACCCTTTCTTCCTTTCTTTTCTCGGCCTCACCATCTGGGCGTCCGTTAGCCCTCAGGGACCCGGGTCACTTGCCAGCGGACGCTAGCCGTTCCCTGTACACTGCTACTGCAATTAACTTTCCAGATGTCGGGAGAGAGAGCCTCCCCGTAGCATATGACTATTTTGGCGAAATCCAAAATAAATATACACAGCCTGAACAAAAAAAAATCTAAAAAGGCCTCTAGCCTGACAGCCATACTCTATGCATTGATCTTGACTGGTCTTGACTGGGCTTTTCCTCTGTCTCCAATCAGCTGTGCAGTGGTTCCCCTTCCCCTAATCACCTTAGAACCCTTGTGATCCTTGTGATTTGGCCGTTTAGCCCATTGTATGCACAATAATGCCGCTCAGAGGTAAAACAATCCATTTCTTTAAAAGGAAATTCCTTACGCGACACAATAGCTAAGAATATTTTTATAAAGACAAGTGGCAACTCGGGAGAATATGAGCAGACTATTGCATGTCAGTCAGTTCATAATCTTTGAGAAATATCGGAGCATCATCTGCGCAGTCTCAGTATCCTCAGTTAGCCCTCGAGCCACGTCACTAGATTAATCTGTTTACTAGAAGTGCGCATTATGCCCAGGTATTGGCTCATCAACAGCTGCAGTATTTTAGGCATATGAAAATAATATTAGAGGTCTGAAAAGCCGTTATTTCTCATTAGAGGCCTGAAAGCCGTTATCTCTCATTAGAGTCTCAATTCTTTACTGATAAGTAAACAAAAGCACCAAGTTTTATGTATTTTCGATGGAGTACATTTCCAAATTTTCTAAACGGTGTCCCTCTGCTAAACAAAGAATTCATCGCCCCCCCCAAAAAAAATAGTATATTCAGGGACTAGAAATGTAAATCGCTGAGACATGACGGGCAAAAAAAAACTATACAAAATGAACATGATAATGTTTTCACTGAATAGTTATCAGGAGACAGATCGAAGCCTCCCCGTCAAAGCTAGTTCTTGAACCTGCACAACCTTTGGCTCTCTCCTGAACACGGGCTATGGCATAACGTCACATCTGATGGACGGCTATCTTTAATAACCCCATTGGCGTCCCGTTTCTGACGAATGACAGTCTGGAGGTTAGCGGGTATAAAAATCAACGCTAGCAACTGTAAGTTGGGACCCGAACCTGGGAACTGCAGATTATGAGCGTGGTACGGTATTGACTGAACCACTCCCGACACCGATGGGGGGTCAAGTGCACAGTTTAGAACTGAATTGGTAAAGATATTGGATTGCAGAAATCACATGATCTGTTTGCATTGTTTAAATTGTTTTAAGCCTGCTGTTGTCGACGACCAAGACATGACCTACAATTTCAGGAAGTTTGATCAAAAAATCTGTTGATGTCACCAAAACATACTTCGGCAGTGCAGACATAAATTGGAAGATAGCTAAAAAATATCCTCCGACGAATTGTGCTTTGGTCTGTTCTGAAACACAATCATTATCTCTCCAAAGAGAAAAAAGAATTCAAAATTTTAAGCTGAGTTTGAGTTTTTTTTGACATAATGGACACAGTCACTTTTGCTGACACAGGACAATAGTTGTGACTGAAATGGGGAATTGTACACGACCTCGTTCCATCTTTTGGCGCCATGGGTGGTGGTAAAAACTTCACGTTTCAGCCAAATTTCAGCAATAAAAGGATCATTTCCAAATGTGATTTATTGGTAAGTTTTGTTGTGGGTTGTTTTACCTCTGAGCGGCACTTTTTTTGCACACCATGGGCTAAATGGCCAGGTCACATGGACCCCTAAGGCTCAGAGAAGGTTGGGGGAGGGGACCCACTGGAACAGCTGTTGGGAGACAGATAGTAGCCTCCCGTCAAGGCCATCCAGCGTGTTCTTTAACGTTCACAGGGTATGGCTCTCCCGCACACGGGGCCACGGCTTAACGTCCCATGCGACGGACGGCGGCTTTTTCAAGCCCATCGGTGTCCCCTACTGACCGTGGGCAGGGCGGGGAATTTTGCGGAGATAAATCTCAACGCTGACCCAGCTGGAACCTGGGAACTACAGATTACGAGCCTGGCACGCTACCGACTGAGCCACCCCCGCCCCAAGTTTTGTTGAGTGTTTCGTATTAATACACTTCTTTGTTTTGTGATATAGAAGGTTAAAATTTTATTCTTCGTTTGAGATCTACAACCCGAATTAATAGGACAAGTACTTGGGCATTACACTGGAATAGAAGTGTCAGAAAAATGGTAAGGGAATATCAATCCTGATTCTAGAAATAACTATCTAGCACTAAGAAAAATATATCTTAAAGAGCCGCAGGAAAAATTCTCTACTTAAAAACGAAACATACATTCTTAATGAGTAATAAATTGAAAAAAAGCTATATTTTTAAAGAAATCAATAAAATATCTTAATTGAAAATCAAAAATAAATTTTTTTAATGAGTACTATTATTTGGTAATATCGTTTAGGTAACACCTAAAGAAGTTCGGTCAAAAAAACTGAAAGAAATGAACCAGATTAAGAACATTGATGATTTGTTTCATGAGCCTCAAGTTTTTTTCCGATGCGCTGAATATTACCCATGAGCCTCAAGTTGCTTTCAGATGAGCTGTATACTATCTATGAGCCTCAAGTTTTTTTCCAATGAATTATAGCTACTCATGAGCCTCAAGTTTTTTTCCAATGAATTATAGCTACTCATGAGCCTAAAGTTTTTTCCCAATGATTTGTATGCTACCCACGAGCCTCAAATTTTTTTCCAATGAGCTACATGCTACCCATGAGCGTCAAATTCTATTCCAACGAGCTACATGCTACTCATGAACCGCGGATTGGATGGATCTGATCTAGAAGAAAAATTTATCTCCTTCGCGAATGTGGGATGCTCGCTTGCAGAGAGAAATTGATTTCTTTTTCCAGCTTTTAGCACTCTCTAAGAGTGGAAATTTGAAATAATAACCGATTATAAAACTGCAAGGAGTAATATTTTATTAGTTACCTAAAAAACACGAAAAAATATTTCATCATTCATTTTCGAAAAAAAAACGTTTTTCCATCTTTTCCGGAGTTAAGGGTCAAATCATTGCTGTCAATGCAAACCTTTTGATTCCCATACTATACGACCAAAATTGACAAATTTCTAGACAAATAGATCGTTTGTGATATATTCATTAAAAACCTTTGGTAATTTCCGCATTTTTTCACTGTGGGAGGGAGTTACTATAGCTTTTGATAGATTCGAAAATCATATCCAACCCAAAAAGAATTTTTACAATTATCTCTAAAAGCAAGAAAAGATGAATGTCTACAAGCGAATAGAAGGCGAAGTGAAAACGTTAGCTCTTTTTTTAAAAACGGGCTAAATATTAGGATTGGTTAATTAAGTGACAAATTTCTCCTCTGGGGGTAGGGGGTGGCGATGGGGGTGGCTCAGTTGTTAGAGGACTAGGATTATAATCTTCAGTTATCAGGTTCGAATCTCACCTAGACCAAAGTTGAGATTATGTCGGCAAAATTCCTCACCCTTCCCTCGGTCAGTAGGGGACACCGATGGACTTGGAAAGGCCTCTGTCCGTTGGATGGGACATAAAGTCGTGGCCCCGTGTGCGGGAGAGCCATACATGTGCGCGTTAAATAACACGTTGGGTGGCCTTGATGAGAGGCTACCATCTGTACCCAGTTGTCCAGTGGGTCCCTTGGTGGTCACCAGTTGGTCCAGAGGGTGCTTGTGACCTGGCTACAGGGGCGTAGCGAAGGACTATAGTTAGGGGGAGGGGAGAAATCGAAAATTTCCCAACTCAAAAATCAAATTTTGCCAACTGAGAAAACAACGTCTCTGTGAAGATTGTATCTAGATTTTCGCTTGGGGTGGGGCAATTTTCAAAACTCCTGCATTTTGCCATTTTTCAGTTTTGCCAACTAGCCATAATTTCACAGAAATAATCCCAATATGTACATCCCGCCTGAATTACAGCAAGTCAGTATTAATTTTCCCAACTCCCCTTGATTCTGCCAACTCTCCTTATTTTCACAAAACCAATCCCAATCTTTACATCTCTTCTGAATTTGCCACGTCATTGCAAATTTTCCAAACTTCCCAAAATTTTGCCAAGTTTTCTCGATTTTGTTCACTCACCTTAATTTCATGAAAACAATCCCAATTTTCACAACTCGTCCGTATTTTATCAAGTGTGTTCGAATTTTGCCAACTCCCCAAGATTTTGCCAAGTTACTCCGAATTTTGCCAACTGCCCCTAGATTTTGTCAAGTTTCCTCAATTTTGCCAATTGAGAATCATGATTTTTGCAAAGTCACTCAGAATTTTGCCAACTCCCCAAGATTTTGCCAACTCGCCATAAATTTACAGAAAAAAAATCCCAATATTTACATCTCACCTGAATTTTGCCAACTCCCCACGATTCAAGTCACTTCGAATTTTAACAACTCCCCAAGATTTTGCGAACTCACCTGTATTTTACAAAGTGGCTTCTAATTTTGACAGATGCTCTAGATTTTGCCGTCTCGATTTTCCCAACTGCCCTAGATTTGCCAAGTTTGCTGTATTTTGACAACTACCCTAGTTTTTTACCAAGTTGTCTAGATTTTTCTAACTCCCCTTAATTTTTGAAAAAAAAAAAAAGATAATGGATTTATTTTTCGCAACTCACCTAGATTTTAGGAAGTCGCTTCGAATTTTGCCAACTCTGAGTTATTTTGGGGGAGGAAGCTCCCCCCCCCCCATAGCTACGCCCCTGCTTGGCTATTTAGCTCATTATGTGCAAAAAAGTGAGGCTCAGAGGTGAAACAACCCAATCCACTTGCTGGAAGTTCTGGCAGTTGCTTGTTAGTTAAATATGCCATTGAGAAGACTTAAGAAGAAGGCGAAACCCCAGAAGAAAAATAATACAAGTCCCACACCTTCCCCGGCTTGCTGTGTAGTAGGGCTCTCAAACTCAATTACTTATATGGGCAAATATATAAGAGCCCTCAAACTTAAATCATATAGCAGCGAAAATCAATTATTTCTCAATATGTGGTAAGCGGTACTTTATTTTAAGTAATCAGTAGCTTGAAGCATGTTATTATAAGCAAAACATAATTACTCAAATTGTTGTTTTAGTTGTTACATACTTCAAATGTCGGAAAAAAAACCCTGAACCCCATTTGTAATGGCTTCACCTTCAACTAAACATGATTTTATTCACCATATTCGTTTAAGATCATATCAATTGAGCCCAGCTAATAATCCACAGTTCGTTACCATGATTACGATAGAAAGCATGAACGGATCTAGAAAACAATAAGGAGGGGGGGGGGGGGTTGGCAAAATAATAAAGAGACCTGATTTCCATTGCAGTGTAACATTTTTCCTTTCGTTTTAGAGTTTCTCTAAAATTTTAGAATGCGTTACATGTGCACAAATTTAATAATTTTTGTCCTCCATTACCTTTACAAATATCTCAAGGGGGAGCGACATGCCCCCTCCCCTTCCCCTCTAGTTCCGGCCCTATTAGAAAATATTGCTTGTAGACTGCACAAAATGACTACGTGGGCCACGTGTTTTTAGATCCCTGCTTTATATCCAAACACCTTAATCATTGTGGCTGAAAAAACTTTTTTTACGGATGAAAATTCTACTAATTATCTTATTCTTGAAAAATGCCTAAACGGCTACTGAGAAATTGCTGAGTGAGTAAAACTCATTCATTAAACGAAAAAACAGCAGAAGGAAAAGGAAAAAGAATCCTGTACTGGATGCAAACTCATTTCCTGTGGAGCTTTTGTTTGAAAGCGAGACAGATTTGTTGAGATTGTTTGTTTGTTCTTTCAGTTCAATTACTGTTTAGCTTATTATCCAGTAATAATGATATATGTATTAAACCTTTCGTTATTCAAAAACGGAATTGTAAAGAGCACTGCATTCGTATTTCTGTCTGTTTCCGTGTGCAAAGATAGCAGTTCAACGTTGCCGTACACAAAGCAAAAATATCGATCGCAAAGAGTTTGTTTGGTGGGTTGCTAATGTCCAAAGTTGGTACTCGAGTTCTGAGTTTCTATCCTGTTTGATTAAAAAGAACATTTACTTTTTAAAACTGCATTGGAAGAAGTTTTCCAATGCAGTTTTGTAATGCAGTTTGTCGACGAACTGCATTTTAAGACTGCATTGGAAGAAGTCTTCCAGTGTAGATGGCTTCAGCCTTTAGTGATGGAGGAACGGGTCTTTGCCCTATGTTTGCGATTAGGGGGCTGTTTGATATTGTCGGCATTCCCTCTCTCAATAAACATAGTTTCTTTGAACATCCTACTAACCATTTTCTCTCCATGGGTAGTTGGAATGTGAGGACTCTGCACAGAGCTTTTTCTCTTGATGTCCTCACACAAGAATTCCACCATTATAATTTAGATATTCTCGGCATGCAAGAGACCAGATGGACAGATAAAGGTCAGATTCTTAAAAATAATCTTAAATTTCTCTTTTCAGGGAGGGACGACAATAAGCATCACCAAGGCGTGGGTCTGCTTCTCAGCAGACACGCTAGCGATGCTCTTCTAGGATACGAGTGCATTAATGAAAGGTTTCTTACAGCAAAATTTCAGACAAGCGTTAAAGACTTGAATGTTATCTGCTGTTATGCCCCCACTGAGGATGCCGATGAGGATGAGAAGGATGGGTTTTATGAACAACTTCAGGATATTTTGAATTCGGTCAAGAAATGAGATATTACCTTGTTATAGGTGATTTTAATCCCAAAGTTGGTACTGACTCTGACCTTTGGAAAGCGTTGATAGGTCCCTTTGCAATTGGCAGCTGAAATCTCAATGGGCAAAGTCTCCTACCGGTAAGTAATGGTTTGAGAATAACTAACACTTAATTACAAACGCCATGACAGATTTAAGCACAAGTGGATTACACCAGATGGACTGCTTATGAATATGATTGATTACATTTTAATTACCAGTAAATGGACTAGTTCTGTTAGGAATACAAGATCATATAGGGGAACTGAAATTGGATCGGAGTATCACTTGGTTTAAAGGGTTTTTCAAATATTAGGCAAGAGTGAAAGAAAACCACACATCCCGAACCAAACTATTATACAGCCTAATATTAGTCTTTGGTTCTATACGACTATTTCACCACACTCTCCATAGATTCTATTTAGAAAAATATAGATACATATATATTATAGTCCATAGATTCTATTTAGATTAAAAGTCCAAGCATCAATCCGTATTCTCTTCTTTATCTCATGTCGCACATCCCTAGTATCTGTTAAACACTTTCCAAGATAATCAAACTGAGACACTTGCGCTAGAAATCGGTCAAAGCAACTGAAGCACCAGCTGCCTGACCAATTTTCATCACTCTAGTATTCTTTCTGTTTATCATCAAACCTACTACTACGCTCATCAACAGCTCATCAACAGCTCGAATGAAAGAGTTCATCTCATCAATGTCATTTGCCAAAAGAGATAAATCATCAGCATAATCTAAATCAGAGATTTTCAGATCTCCAGACCGTTTAAGCCCAAAATCTTTGCCTTACAATGAATTTCGCATAACATAATCAATAACCAAACTAAAAAGGAAATGAGACAAAATGCACCCTTGTCGAATACCAGAAGCAATGTTACACTAATCGCTACAAGCTTTGCCAACTCTCAGACATCACTTAGCATTACTGTAAAGAGCTTTCATTATGTTAACAAAGTCGTCTGGTATGCCATAAGATCTCATGATCAAACAAAATTGTTTGACAACGGTCAATAGAGTCCTTTTTGAAATCTACAGTGCTAGTAACCAGAGATTTCTTAAACTCTACACATTTTTCAAGAATCTGCCTAAGTGAAAAAATCTGATCTACGTATCCCCTACCACTTGTTAATCCACATTGCGTATCACGCAATTGACTGTCAACCAGATTCTTAATTCTATTAAGCACAATCATGGAAAGGAGTAGGAACAGAGAGTAGGCTGATACCCCTATAGTTATCACAAGAACTGCGATCACCTTTTATGAAACTTGGGACAATGATAGCTCAGTAAAATCCTTAGGAACAACACCTTTATCATAAAAAATATTCAAAATTTCAATCAGCTATGCCGAAGTGCATTTTGAACTATCAAAAGTGCACTTCGATTTTATGACTATTTGTTCCCAGCTCACAATGTTCCCAGCTCAGAGCATTTCAGTGTCCAAAACAACACAAATGTTCCCAACTCTAAGCATTTCAGTGGTGATTTCATCCACCCCTGGGGATTTATGCAGTTTTAATTTAGAGATAGCAAATGCGACTTTGCAATGTGATACAATGCCATCATGAAAGCCAGTAATGCATCTATCCTCATTACAAATAATGGGAGTAGAAATAATCACATTAGTTTGAACATCTCTGAAATGCTCAGTCACCTAGCCATCACAGAATCTTCACCTTCAACCACTTTCCATATTTATTCCTCAATCCCTGAATACCGGTCTGTTTCTTCCCACATAAAACAGTAACAATCTGGTACAACCCCCTGCTGTTGTGCTGTCTAACTGCTTCCTCTGCTTTGTCAGCCAAGCTATCAAGTCAAAGATTCTTATCAGCTGTTAACTGATCTTTTCCACGTTCATTAAGCTCGTTGTAATGACTTCTGTTAGGACTAGTAGGGTGTTGATTCATATTAATCCTGCACTTCCTTCTTTCAGAAATAAGTTCCATATCCTTATCACTCAAATAATTTAGTTTCCTCTGTTCCCTTTTACCCAAAAGAGTACTGTTGGTTTCAAGAAAAGACTGTTACCATTCTTTCTCAAATTCATTCTTGATTCATTCTTGAACTGATACCATTCTTTCTCAAATTCAGCAGTAAGCAAACCATGATTGTCATAATGACTAAGAAGCCTATCATGGTATGCTTCGGCTATATCTGGATCTTTTTGACCTTCTTTATAAAGAAATGAATTATTCAAATAGTTATTTCCTTAAAAAATTATACCACATCGAAGTTTAGAATTAAAACGAACTCTCCCATTTCTGGGTGTTATTGGTCCCAGTTGCAATTGAAGAGTTCTAGTAACTATTTTCTCTCATTAAACGTTTCCATTTGAAAACGAAAAAAATGTGAAAGATGGAAAAGAAATTCGTGGCATGGTTTTCGTTTGAGAAAAGAAGTCTTTTCAAGTGCTTCATTTTCTTTAAATCGTTGCTGTGACTTTGAAGCTTGTGTCTAACCGTTTTAAACCACTGGTCTATGTATAAGTGACTTTGTTTGCTAGAAATACTGAGTAAATAATAATGCAGGACGTAAATATATATATATCATACTACTACTACTAATAATAATAATAATTTTATTTCAACAGTCATTTACATAATTTCACATTACAAACAACTTGCAATCAATTTTTTTGCAATGGACTTTCTAGTCCATTGCAAAAAAACATTTATCATTTATTATTTTAATGAACAAACATAATTCCTCTCTCCCCAACATAATTCCCAAGCACAAAACACTCTCCCCAAGCACCAAAAAAAATAAAATAATAAATGATAAATGTTTCTTTGAAAACATAATTCCTCTCTCCCCAAGCACCAGAAAATAAAATAATAAATGATAAAAATGTTCTGAAATCTATCAAAAAACGGCATATTGTATACACTTCAGAGTTCTTCTCTATTTAATTATATACTTTAATATATGCTCATAAAAATTGTATATGTTTTATTTTCTACCAAGGGATCTGACACACCCATTCAGGTAATTAAATAAATTACATGCAAATAAGTAGGTATATCTAGAATAACTAAACTATTACTACTTAATGATGTTCAACAAAAATTCAAAATCATCTCTCACTTTTAAATATTCCCTTAACAAATGTTTAAATATAATTTTGTTGTTTAGGTTTCTGGTATTATCAGGTAGTGAATTAAATATTTTTTTAAGCTAAACAGAAAATTTATTTTTTACAGACATTTTTATTAATCTTCAAGACAACACAAACTTATTCTCTAGAGTGATATGAATTAGCTTTTAATTCAAACTATTCAGAGTTATTATTAAGAAATAGTATGGACTTGAATGTACAGTCGCTCAAAAAAGTATCCGAACACTATGGTTGATTACAGAATCCAGAAAAAATAGCTGGCAACGATTTTTTTAGAAATTAGTGATCTGGCAACCTTCGTGTCACGTGACACGAAGGTTGCCAGATCACTAATTTCTAAAAAAATCGTTGCCAGCTATTTTTTCTGGATTCTGTAATCAACCATAGTGTTCGGATACTTTTTTGAGGGACTGTACAAGATTTTCTAAATGTTAAAAGAGAATTATTTGAATAAATCTTCAGCAAAATTCCTTCTCGTATTTTAAATATACATTGGACTCTCATATGTTGCAATCTAAGAGCAGGTATTGCTTTGAAAACATATTTCCTCTCTCCCCAAGCACCAAAAAACCATGTTCTATAGCAAAATGAAACTAGGCATAATAAAGAATCCTTAAGAAATTACTATCAACTATTTTTCTCTTAGCAAAATAAAACTTATACGATATAAATCTTAATTTGATTTACCAAATAATTATTGTGCGATTTCATTTAAAATTCATACCGTTTATCAATGTACAAAAATTAAACAAAACAATCTTCTTTCAATATGCAGAAAATTTTTTAATAACATCAAATCATGAAATGAATTTCTCTTTAATCTTCCTTTCGCATTTTTCTTCTACTGAATGAAAAATACTTCAAGAGATAACAGCTTACAGAACTCTTCAAATTAATAAACTGGGAATCATTAGAAACCAGTTGGGTTGGGTTGTTTTATCTCTGAACGGCACTTTTTTGCACACCATGGGCTAAATGGCCAGGTCATATGGACCCCGAAGGCTCAGAGAAGGTTGGGGGAGGGGACCCACTG